>JAQPPZ010001195.1:10000000-12500000 GCA_028583015.1 Wollemia nobilis
CCTAATGTGTTCAGTCCATAGTAGAGAAAATCAAAATCGGGTAGTAAATAGGCTGGGCAAAATATCGAAATTGGTAAAAAATCGGAATCATCAAAAAATCGAGGAAAAAATCAACAAAAAAACCGAAGAAAACAATTTTATTTATTTTATTTTATTTTTTTTCATGCATATTACAATGAATTAACTGTTGGCAATTTTGGGTTTGAGATCCTAGTTTCTTGTCTATGAGTTGTCATTGATGTCAAAAGGAAATGACTTTAATGTTAAGAGGATGTGTTGGCTTCAAAGGTGGAAGATTCCAAGAGAATATTTTTAAGAGAATCCGGAGAGATTCCATTGGCAATGGTTTTTATTAAAACCAATGGAGGTTCTCTTTATTATTTATTTAATTATTATTTAAAACCCTTCAAGGTTTTAATTAATTAATTATTTAATTAATTAAGGGAGAAATTATTTTTAATTTATTAAAAATACTTTAAGGGTTTTTTAACCCTTTAGAAAGCAAATTTCGATTAAATTCGAAATTACTTTTCTTTGCAGCTGACGTGTTCTAAAGTCCACGTATGGACTATAAATAGGAGAAGGTTCCTAAGGTTAAACCCACTTGGAAAATCAAAGGCAATTAATTGGTTTGGCTGCGATTGAATGTTCTGTTTACGCTGCGAAAGAGGAGAGCTCGTGGTTTGAAAAGCTTTCGGAAAGCTTGACTGTTTATGTGGAAGGAAGTCCGTCTTGGACTTCGTAAGCCCCTTGTGGGCTAGTGGTAGCGAAGGCTGTGTTTGGGCCTTGCGTAGGCGGAGGTCTGTGTTTCGATCCCCGCAGAGGGAGCTGTGCATGGATTAGTCACGTTTTTATTAAAATGTGTTTTGTGCCGTAAATTTCAGATTCTTCGAGGGCAGCCATTATAAGGTGTGATTATTTTCTTGATATGATTTTTTGCATTGTTTAGCATTGTTTAAAAGACAGGAGAAATAAGGGGATATTTCTTTGGTTGTATTTTTGAGATTAATCATTTGCTATGCTAAATTTAAAAATGGAGATATAAGGTGTAAGTTTTGGTTGTTGTGTTTTTGGCTTCTTTGGTGGTTGTTTTTAAAGAAGAGGAGCTAAAAGGTGTATTAAGGAAAGTTTTTATATATGCTCATTTATCTTGGTTCTAACCCTAATTTGGTTGGAAGTTTGAGGGTTGTGTGTGGTGACAGCTTTAAGGATCAATTTTCTTCTACTCCAAAAAGGTATGGGCACATTTTCCTTATGAGTATGATTGGTGTATGTTTTTCTGAAATAAGGTTGGAGTGAAAAGGTTTTCAACTAGGTTTCCTTTGGTTGGGTGTAAATCCTATTTTCTGGTTTTTTGAAGACTTCTTATGCATTGTTATCCTTGATGAGAGTTTTGGTGAATGCATAATTCTAGTTTGAGGTAGTGGAAGCATTGTGCACTAGGGTTTATGTTTGTGAGTCTTGCTACTTGCATTGAGTTGGTGGAACCCTTGGTTGCCTGTTTTGAGTTTGATGGTTGAGTTGCTTCCATAGAGGTTGTTTGATCAAATTATTGCTTTACTTGATTCATGATATTGGGCTTACTCCATTGAGTTGATTTGAGCAAGTTATTCTTTGCATTTGGTGATATTGTGTTGGTGGTCGTTTTGTTCAAATATCTTTGGAGGGAAAAGGATTTCTACTTGTTTCCTTTTCTTGTGATGATTGGTTGAATGCTTCAAGGTTGATGTTGAGTTGAATGGTGTTGGTTGACTAAACCTTGTTTGATGAGCATTGTTGTTGAAACCCTAATTGATGGTGAAAATAACATGAGTATCATTGTTATGTGATTCTTTGCATAGTTGGCAATTGTTGGGGTTTCATGTTCTTGAAAGAAAATATTCTATCCTATCCATTTCAGATATTGATTTGAGTTTTTAGATTTGAGATTGAGTTTGAGTTGAGTTGAGTTTTGAGATTGGGATTTGAGTATAGAACATATTGAGTCTCTAACAATTCTCTTTATGCTTCTATGAGTTTGAGAAATCACATTGGGTCTCTAACAATTCACTTTGTGATTTCTTACTAAGAAAGTTTTTCTTGGTGAGCTTGTTGAGTTTTTGGACAGGTTTTGGTGGGGACTTGTGAGTAGTTTTTGGACAGGTTCCGGTAGGGACTTGTGAGCAGTTTTTGGACAGGTTCTGGTGGGGACTTGTGAGCAAATTTGGACAGGTCCTAGCAGAGGACTTGTGAGTTGAGTTTGATAGTTCTATCAGAGAACTTGAGGACAGAGGTGCATTGGTTCTATGAGAAGAACCTAAGGACAGTTGGCAAGTCTTTGAGAAGGCTTGTATGCGAGAGGATTGATTTGTTCAAGAGTTGGACAGATCTGATAGACGAGAGGAAGACTTGTACTAGACTGACTGATCGTGTTTGGTACAGAGTTCTTGAGCTACTGTGGACGTGATCATAGAAGGCATAGGTCTCTTAGGCTAAGCATTTAGGACAGGAGGTCTTCGGTGGAAAGGAGTTCCACGTGTCTGGCAAGAGGTAGAGGCGATTGATCTTCCGAGGGATCATTTCCGGAGCGAGAGGGGAAGGTATCTCCTTTGAGCAGAGGCTCATAAATTCTGATTGGGGGAAGGTATCTCCTTTGGTCCGAGGCTCAAAAACATTGTAATTGGAAAGGATTCCCAAAGAACTTTGAGATAACTTTTAGAGAAAAGTTTTGTGGACGTAGCCCAGCTATTATGGGTGAACTACGTTAAAATTGGTATCACTTTGTGGATGATATTGTGCATTGCTTTGATATTGCTTTGGGTATATTGCTTTACTGTTTTGAAGTATAAAGGAAAAAGTAAAAAGAGGTCTTATACTATTCACCCCCCCCCTCTCAGTATAAGCTTATGTTCTTCAATTGGTATCAGAGCAGGTGCCTTCAAAAAGTTTAACAACTTGAAGGAAAAGCTAGTAAAGAACACAATGGATCATTCAAGTGGCAATGCAACACCTATTCTTGATGGGTCAGATTTTGGTCTTTGGAGTGCAAGGTTGAAGGTTCATCTAATGGCACTTGGGAATGAGGTTTGGGAAGTGATTGAAGATGAGTACACTATTCCTGTACATGGTCCTAATACTAAAGAAGAAAGGCTCCTACATCACAACAATTCAAAAGCAATGAATGCAATCTCGAAAGGCTTATAGAGCAGATCTCACCAAAGTGATTCACTGCCAAGACAGACTAGTGAAATATGGAAACAGTTGAAGGTGGTTCATACAGGTGATACAAATGTCAGAAAGGCCAAGTTGAGACACTTCAAAGATATGTTTGAACAACTCAATATGAATGATGATGAAAATATTAGTGACTACATGCTTCGTATGGATGAGGTTTTTAACTCCATGAAAGACTTAGGTCTTGATCTTGCTAAAAATGATGTTTGTGATAAGATTTTAAGAT
This sequence comes from Wollemia nobilis, assembly GCA_028583015.1. Taxonomy (NCBI): domain Eukaryota; kingdom Viridiplantae; phylum Streptophyta; class Pinopsida; order Araucariales; family Araucariaceae; genus Wollemia; species Wollemia nobilis. The sequence continues at coordinate 10,003,440 of JAQPPZ010001195.1, forward strand.
CTCTTCCTAATAGATTTAGTGAAAAGATTTCTGCTAATGAGGAAGTTAAAGATTTGGATAAGTTTAAAAAAGATGAGCTCCATAGTATACTTGCAGTATTTGAGTTGAGAATTCAAGTGAAGGTTGATGTCAAGAAAGAGGCAGCTTTCAAGGCTACCAAGAATTCCAAGGGTAAAAAACTTCAAGATAGTGATGAGTCTTCTAGTGATGAAGAGGCATATTACAACAAGAAAGACAAGTTCTCTAGAAAGCACAAAAGTATGAAAAATATAAGATGTTTCAATTGTGGAAAGTTTGGTCATTATGCTACTGACTGTATTGTTCCCAAGAATGAAAGTGATGAAGATAAACAAGATTCTAAGAGCAAGGATTCTGAAAAGCACAAGCATCATAGGAAGATCAAAGATGAGCACAACAATCAAGGAAAGAGGTATTCTCACAAGCACAAGAAGAGTTTCTACCTAGACAAAGCAAGTAAGTGTTCTAGTAGTGATAGTGAAAGTTCTTCAAGTGATGATGAAAATGAGATGTTGTTCATATCAGAAAAAGAGGAAGAACCGAAACATAGATTTATTATTATGAAATGTCTTAGATGTGGAAATTTTGGTCACCTTGAGGATGATTGCACAAATAATGATTTGGTTTCTAGTATGTATGAGGATGCTTCAAAAAACTATAAGGAAGATGCATGTATGGTCTTTGAAAAGGGTAGCACCTCTAGTGATAAGAAATCTGAAAAAGGCTTTGATGATTCAAAAAGCAAACAAATAAAGGATCTTGAAAGTGAACTTATTAGTGCTCTTAGTGTTTTGGAAAAGGAAAGAAAGAAGAATTCTAGACTCAAGAATAAGTTAGATGAATGTTGTATGGAGAGAGATGATCTTATAGAAAGTCTTGACTTCTCTATAGCTAAGACACAAGAACTCAAGGATGAGTTAGAGTCTAAGGTTCTTGAGTATAGTGAGTTAGAACAGAAAATGGCTTCTTTGAAAGAGGAAACTAAAGAGTACAAGGATAAACTTTACAGGTTTCAAGATAGCTCCAAAAATGTTAAGTCACTCATCAAAGGTCAAAGAAAGACAACAGATAAAACAGGCCTTGGTTTTGTTAAGCCACACAAGGAACAAGTTGGAGAGTCTAGTAAGAGACTCCAAAAGGAAAAGAGTTTTGATGAGGAAAGTATTTCAGAAAAGGAGTCCTTGAGTGATAGATGCACAGAAACGGAAAATAGGAAACGAGAAAAAGGGGAGAAAGTTTTCGGGACCCAAAAGGTCATTTACAGGAAAGTTTAATGGCAGATGTTTTGCTTGTCACAGGTTTGGTCACATGGCTTCACATTGCATGACTCAAGTAATGAATGTAAATGACAGTTTCAGAGGTGGTAATTTCTTTCAAGGGTATTGCTACTCTTGTAAACATTTTGGGCATAAGGCAATTTTATGCAAGGCTAATAACAGGAACAGGGTTAGTCAGAACATATGGATTCAAAGAACAGGTATGCCTAAAAGAAATAACATTGTTACTTGTTATAAGTGCAACAATGAAGGTCACACAACTAGACAGTGTAGAGCTGAACTTCCAAGGTACAGGAACAAGAACAGTGGTATGAACAGGTCCAAGGATCAAGGCATGGATAAGAACATGAATGATAACAGGAACAAGAATATGGACAAGGAGAACAAGAGAAGACATGGTAAGGCAACTATAGACACTGATGATGATCAGTGCCTGTTGGGAGTTTTACTCCCACCCCGTAATTAAACACCTCAACAGGAGGTGGGGGAGGGACTAAGCTAAGAGGCTCATTCTTAGTCCCAAGCCCCAAAGGTGACCCTTTGCCATTGATGACAAAGGGGGAGAGATATGAGTAAGGGGGAGAGCCTCAAGACAAGGGGAGCTGTTTATGTTGAGTTTCTGTGTTGTTGAGAAGCATGGTTTGCCATCAATGACAAAGGGGGAGATTGTTGGCAATTTTGGGTTTGAGATCCTAGCTTCTTGTCTATGAGTTGTCAGTGATGTCAAAAGGAAATGACATTAATGTTAAGAGGATGTGTTGGCTTCAAAGGTGGAAGATTCCAAGAGAATCTTTTTAAGAGAATCCGCAGAGATTCCATTGGCAATGGTTTTTATTAAAACCAATGGAGGTTCTCTTTATTATTTATTTAATTATTATTTAAAACCCTTCAAGGTTTTAATTAATTAATTATTTAATTAATTAAGGGAGAAATTATTTTTAATTTATTAAAAATACTTTAAGGTTTTTTAACCCTTTAGAAAGCAAATTTCGATTAAATTCGAAATTACTTTTCTTTGCAGCTGACGTGTTATAAAGTCCACTTATGGACTATAAATATGAGAAGGTTCCTAAGGTTAAACCCACTTGGAAAATCGAAGGCAATTAATTGGTTTGGCTGCGATCGAATGTTTTGTTTACGCTGCGAAAGAGGAGAGCTCATGGTTTGAAAAGCTTTCGAAAAGCTTGACCGTTTATGTGGAAGGAAGTCCGTCTTGGACTTCGTAAGCCCCTTGTGGGCTAGTGGTAGCGAAGGCTGCGTTTGGGCCTTGCGTAGGCGGAGGTCTACGTTTCGATCCTCGCGGAGGGAGCTGTGCATGGATTAGTCATGTTTTTATTAAAATGTGTTTTGTGTTGCGAATTTCAGATTCTTCAAGGGCAGCCATTATAAGGTGTGATTATTTTCTTGATATGATTTTTTGCATTGTTTAGCATTGTTTAAAAGACATAGGAGAAATAAGGGGATATTTATTTGGTTGTATTTTTGAGATTAGTCTTTTGCTATGCTAAATTTAAAAATGGAGATATAAGGTGTAAGTTTTGGTTGTTGTGTTTTTGGGTTCTTTGGTGGTTGTTTTTAAAGAAGAGGAGCTAAAAGGTGTATTAAGGAAAGTTTTTATATATGCTCATTTATCTTGGTTCTAACCCTAACTTGGTTGGAAGTTTGAGGTTTGTGTGTGGTGACAACTTTAAGGATCAATTTTCTTCTACTCCAAAAAGGTATGGGCACATTTTCCTTATGAGTATGATTGGTGTATGTTTTTCTGAAATAAGGTTAGAGTGAAAAGGTTTTCAACTAGGTTTCCTGTGGTTGGGTGTAAATCCTATTTTCTGGTTTTTTGAAGACTTCTTATGCATTGTTATCCTTGATGAGAGTTTTGGTGGATGCATAATTCTAGTTTGAGGTAGTGGAAGCATTGTACACTAGGGTTTATGTTTGTGAGTCTTGCTACTTGCATTGAGTTGGTGGAACCCTTGGTTGCCTGTTTTGAGTTTGGTGGTTGAGTTGCTTCCATAGAGGTTGTTTGATCAAGTTATTGCTTTACTTGATTCATGATATTGGGCTTACTCCATTGAGTTGATTTGAGCAAGTTATTCTTTGCATTTGGTGATATTGTGTTGGTGGTTGTTTTGTTCAAATATATTTGGAGTAAAAAAGGATTTCTACTTGTTTCATTTTCTTGTGATGATTGGTTGAATGCTTCAAGGTTGATGTTGAGTTGAATGGTGTTGGTTGACTAAACCTTGTTTGATGAGCATTGTTTTTGAAACCCTAATTGATGGTGAAAAGAACATGAGTATCATTGTTATGTGATTCTTTGCATAGTTGGCAATTGTTGGGGTTTCATATTCTTGAAAGAAAACATTCTATCCTATCCATTTCAGATATTGAGTTGAGTTTTTAGATTTGAGATTGAGTTTGAGCTGAGTTTATTTGAGTTGAGTTTTGAGATTGGGATTTGAGTATAGAACATATTGAGTCTTTAACAATTCTCTTTATGCTTCTATGAGTTTGAGAAATCACATTGGGTCTCTAACAATTCACTTTGTGATTTCCTACTAAGAAAGTTTTTCTTGGTGAGCTTGCTGAGTTTTTGGACGAAGTTCCGGTGGGGACTTGTGAGCAGTTTTTGGACAGGTAACGGTGGGGACTTGTGAGCAGTTTTTGGACAGGTTCCGGTGGGGACTTGTGAGCAGATTTGGACAGGTCCTAGCAAAGGACTTGTGAGCTGAGTTTGATGGTTCTATCAGAGAACTTGAGGACAGAGGTGCATTGGTTCTATGAGAAGAACCCGAGGATAGTTGGCAAGTCTTTGAGAAGGCTTGTATGCGAGAGGATTGATTTGTTCAAGAGTTGGACAGATTTGATGAGACAGAGGAAGACTTGTACTAGACCGACCGGCTATGTTTGGTACAGAGTTGCTTGAGCTATCGTGGACGTGATAATAGAAGGCAGAGGTCTCTTAGGCTAAGTATTGAGGACATGAGGTCTTCGGTGGAAAGGAGTTCCACGTGCTGGCAAGAGGTAGAGGCAGTTGATCTTCTAAGGGATCATTTCCAGAGCAGAGGGGAAGGTATCTTCTTTGAGCAAAGGCTCATAAATTTTGATTGGGGGAAGGTATCTCCTTTGGGTCGAGGCTCATAAACATTGTAATTGGGAAGGATTCCCAAAGAACTTTGAGATAACTTTTAGAGAAAAGTTTTGTGGATGTAGCCCGACCATTCGGGTGAACCACGTTAAAATTGGTGTCACTTTGTGGATGATATTGTGCATTGCTTTGATATTGCTTTGGGTATATTGCTTTACTGTTTTGAAGTATAAAGGAAAAAGTAAAAAGAGGTTTTATACTGTTTACCCCCCCCTCCCCCTCTCAGTATAAGCTTGTGTTCTTCATTAACATTATGCAAATCAAATATTGCAATAAAAGCAACAATTCAAGTCAAGACATCATACAAGGCTCAAGCTTTAAGTACACATGAAAGTGACAAAAGTTCACAAAACACATCTTGTATTGCTTATAATATGAAAAGGTACAAATTACAAAATGTGTCAAGACTCAAAATGCCTCAATAGGCCCACTATCTATTGTCTTCCTTTGCCCCTTGTCCTAACATAAGCCCTAGTCTCTCTTTCTTTATGTGTGCTTGTAGATGCTTGTGCCGCTTCTCGTGCTAAGGCCTCTTCTTGGTCCCTTGCTGCCATCTCCTCCGCTAGGGTCTCATAGTTTTGCAATTCTTCCATGCTGAATAGAGGCTCTTGCTGTACCTAGAAGTTCAAGTTCAACTAGATGAGGAAAGGGACAAAAAAAAATACTATAAGATATGCTTTTAAACGAAGAGGAGGAGAGGAGAAAAAGGTCCCACCGAGATTTGAACTACTACCTGCTGCTCTTGTGCTTCTGCATCTGTGATCCATTCAGATGATGGATCAATGTCACTTAGGTCAATGGGCTGAATATTTGTTTTTTCAAAAGATTTTTGGTGGAGACGAAGGTTGTAGTGCACAAACACAAGATCATTTAACCTTTCTTGTGTAAGTCTGTTGCGCTTCTTGGAGTGTATGTGCTCAAACATACTCCAATTGCGCTCACAACCTGAAGAGCTACATGGTTGAGATAAGATTCTAACCGCCATGTGCTGCAAATTGGGCGTAAAATCACCAAAGTCATCCCACCATAAATCTAGAAACAACAACAAAAAAAAATTAATATTTCACATGTAACAGCTAAAAAGTTTAAATTTTAAAACAAAATCAGAAGACAATAAATAATAATTCGATGAGGTTTACGGTTTACCTGGCCTCATAAACTCAATAGCATCTTTGCATTGCTTAGATGGGAATTGGCGACCACGGCATGCCTTATAATCTTGTATCTCGGCACGCGTTTTATTGCACAATTGTGGATTCCCGAAGAACATGCGGTCAATGCAATCTTGAAGGCCAATCTTGACCTCATAATCAGCACGGAATGTGGGCTCATAAAAGAATTTGGGGTTCAAATAGTAACCCGCTGCATGAAGAGGGCTATGGAGTTGTGATGTCCATCTGTTATCAATGATGGTCCAAATGGCATCATATTTGGTGCGGTTATGTTCATAAAATGCAGCAATGGCCTCTTTCGCCCTATCCATAGCCTCATATACAAAACCCATTGGAAATTGTTCTCCATCAACAAGACGAAGAATCTTCACCAATGGCTCCGAGACCTGAAAAAAAAAAAAAAATAATTTAAAGAAAAATATTTTACAACATAAATAAAATAAAACAAATAAATAAGCGTAGTCTTGTACCTTGATGGCCTCATCCATGGCCATCCAGAAGTCCTCCTCAAACAAACAAGTATAAACATTTTTCCCCTCAGATGATGTGCGGTATCTTGCAGCTGCTTCAGAATTCCACTCATCACTCACAAACATTTGTTTTAGTGACCCTCTTGCATCATAAATGCTCTGCAATGTCACAAAGTTTGTGGCGAAGCGTGTAATGCCAGGCCGCACTAGCTCCCTCCCATTGGTAAATCGCCTCATGAGGCTAAGGACCCATGAATGGTTGTAAATGAATTTTGTGATGGCCTTAGCCTTCCCTACAACCTCTGTCACCCAAGGTAATTTCCCAATGTCCTCGAGGAGCAAATCAAGACAATGGGCTGCACATGGGGTCCAAAAAATGGTGGGGAATCTCTCCTCCAAAATCCTCCCGGCTGCCTTATATGTTGCTGCGTTGTCCGTGATGATTTGGACAACATTCTCCTCCCCAACCTCCAAGACAACCTCCTCCAACAACCCTGCAAGCATTTCGGCACTCTTAACTTGTGCCGATGCATCTACTGACTTAAGGAATGCAGTTCCTTCTTGCAGATGCAACCAAAAAATTAATTAGGGTTCTTCCCCTCCCATCTGTCCAACCATCAGACATGATAGTGCAACCCTTGGTTCTCCACACCTGACGTTGGTTGTCAAGCACAACCTGAAGTATAAAAAAAAACATTTAGTCATGCACATTGCATATTGATTTTATCATATTAATATATATATAAAAAATTAGTCATGCCATATATATAAAAATTTAGTCAAGCACAATGACACAACCTGAATGTCATCCACAGATTGTTGAAGGAGAGGGCCCCTAAGGTCATCAAAAGTTGGCGCCTTAAATCCTGTGCCGCAACATGCGACGACATCTATCATGCGCCGCCAGTATGGAGACATTGCCACATTGAAGGGAATGTCAGAATAGTACCAAAAAGTGGCAATGGCTTTCCTCGCAGCACTGTGCTTCTCTTGGTTCCACGCGGCCATACCCTCAAGCGTGGATTGTGTCCCTGCCCCTGGCACAGAACGATCTACAAAAGAGGACTCTCCCGTCCCACTAGCTCCTTGTGCACTTGAAGGACTCGAACTACTTTGTGGAAAGAGCCGCTTAAAGCTGCCACGCCCACTAGTACGAGCACCTCGGGAGGGGGGGATGAAATGGCATCGCTATAACTTCTTTTGTTACTAGCGTTTTCATCTGCCGCAGTGATCATGGCATTTACTTTGTTCTTAACATCTTCTGGCACCTTAGTACATACTGCTATATTATTTCCTGCTAAGCATGCCAAATGGAATTTGAGGCGATAAACGCCTCCATTATAACTATTGCCACAAAAATTGCATTTAAAATGATTTTTTGATGGCCCTAGTGGCGTTGCATACGCCCATGCTGGATCCAATGGTTTCATTTTTTATATGCCTGCACATGGAAACAAGTTAGTAACAACAAAGTTACAATCACATGAAAAAAAGGAAAAAAAAACTAAACCCTAAACCAAAAGGCTAGGGTTTAGGCCAAGTCATCTCTATGGGTTTACAATCACATTGTTCAGCTTTTAAGTTTGAACATTCAAACAATAAGTATAACTTAAATAGCCCAAGTCATCTCTATGGATAAACTGAGTAATAGCAGCAGCAATAACAACAATAACAACAAATTGCAATAACAGCAATAGAAGCAGCAATGGCAATAGCAGCAGCAATGGTAGATAGCAGCAGCAATGTTAACAGCAATAACAACAATAACAACAAATTGCAATAACAGCAATAGAAGCAGCAATGGCAATAGCAGCAGCAATGGTAGATAGCAGCAGCAATGTTAACAGCAATAACAGCAAATTGCAATAACAGCAATAGAAGCAGCAATGGCAATAGCAGCAGCAATGTTAACAGCAATAACAGCAAATTGCAATAACAGCAATAGAAGCAGCAATGGCAATAGCAGCAGCAATGGTAGATAGCAGCAGCAATGTTAACAGCAATAACAACAATAACAGAAAATTGCAATAACAGCAATAGAAGCAGCAATGGCAATAGCAGCAGCAATGGTAGATAGCAGCAGGCTTTGTATATATCTAGTTGCCAAACTTAAAGTTGCATACATGGAAACTAAATCAACTAATGGAACTCAATTAGAGTGGGGTGAAGGAGGAGATGTAGGTAATATAAAGCAGGAATCACAGGCTCTAGGAAGTTCTGCAGACATATTTTTAGTGTTGCCTAAGGTAAGCAGCTAGCACTTTTGGTCTATCCAAGAAGGAATAAGCATTTCCAGTAAAGAATTAAAGAGCAGCGACTTGATTATGTAGGAGAGTTTTGTTCAAGAAAACAATCTGAACTAGATGTAAACATATCCTAGCAAGTTTCTCATATACATTTTAAGGAGCTTGCTTTTAGCAATTTTCAGTGATACTCTTTATTTCTGAAACAAAATGTTCTTTATTGTTTAGAAGCAAGAGACAAATATGAGAAGGCTTTTAAAATATTTAAAGTGACATGTCTTAAATGGAAAATTTGTACAATTCATGGATAGTAGAAATTGGCTGTATGATTTGTGTGAATGACTAGCGTGTGCAAGGGTGATAGCTTGTATAGGATTATATTGATCTGAAATATGTTTGTATTATACAATTGTAAAGTATGGCAGTTGCTAGATATCTGCTATTGTAAGATCCTTAATTGTGATGGCTGAAGTTAGCATGTAGGCTTGTAAGATTCAAATGATGCATTTAGCATTCTAATAATCAATTTTTTATGTTGATTACTATGTCTATGCCAGCAGCAATGGTAGATAGCAGCAGCAATGTTAACAGCAATAACAACAATGTTAACAACAATAGCAACAATAACAACAATAACCGTCGCCACCTGTGTCGGGGGTCAAGGGGGCGGGAGCCCCCTTGCGGGGTCAAGGGACAGCGTCCCTTGCGGGGTCGAGGGGCAGTGTCCTTCGCGTGCTCCCTCAACGGCAAAGGAGGAGAAAAAAAAAACCCTAAACGACAAAGGAGGAGAAAAAAAAACCCTAAGCCCTAGCCTAATTTCAAAGGAGGAGAAAAAAAGAAAAAACCCTAAACAACAAAGGAGGAGAAAAAAACCCTAAGCCCTAGCCTAATTTCAAACAACCCTAGTCTAATTTAAAAAAAAAAAGAGTTTTAAAAAAATTCTGACCTTGAATGAATCTTCTGGCTGGATGTTGTTGGCTGTCGGATTCCTTCACACCGCAATCGATCGCGCTCCTAGGATGCCTTGGCGTAGTTGGTCGGGGTGGTAGCACAAGGTGGGAGGGTTTTTTTCTGTTTGCAAGTGCTTAGAAGAAAGAGTGAAAAAAAATTACTTTTTCCTTTTATCGGCCGCAACCTCTACCCGCGCGGCTACGACCGATTTTTTGATGATTTTTTGAAAAAATCGTCGGGCTCGCGATAAGTTGGTGAGTCACTCGTTTTACGAATGACTCACGATTAACTCGTGATTTCAATGATTTTTTACCGATTTTTGTAACAGAGGTTCAATCAATCTTTAGGGTCTTTTTAGGGGATCACCATTAAAGAGATTGGGGAACTTTATAGCCAGTGCCTACAATTAGTAGGAGTGTAATGGAGAATAATTGCCACGACTATTTAATTAAGGATATTTAATGGGGAAAGTAGACTTGTCACCATAGCTTGGACTAATGATTAAGGAGATAAAGTTAGAACTGCAATATATTGGTCAAATAAGATTACATGTACATATGTGATTATTAAACAATGGTAATGAGAAATAATGCTTGCTCATTTGTGTGTTATGATGGAGCAGGTCACATCATGGTAAAATTTAAAGAGATGCTTGGTACATGATAGAAGAGATACAAGATGGAGTAGAAATTCCACCCATAGCACCAAAATTATGTAACTTGCAATATACAATGGATGAACTCCACATAGAAGGAAGTGATGAAAATACAGTCAACATGCTGGAAGCAGTTGATCGAGTATAGCAAAATTTGTATGTACAGAGGTTATTTGTAATATAATAATGAGATATTGAATATACATATGACCAAATTATGGGAAAAGTGAATAGATGACACATGAATTCTACATTAAAGTCTAGAGATAGCCAAATAGATAAAAAATCAATGCACTAGTTTGGAGGATACAATAGTATTTAGCATTAAATAAAAATAATTAATTTTTGGGAAGAATTTTAAAAATTTTCTTCATAGTATAAGTTTAGACAAGACATTCAACTTAAACAAGGTGAAATTATTGGAGTTAAATAAGAGTTAGAAAAAGCATGATTCATAGCAACATGAACATATACAAGAAGGAAAACTGTTGTAATGGTTACTATTTTTAATCAAAGGTCATTTTTTTTACTCATTCACATAACCAACACCATCTCCTACTACTCAGCCTACACATCTATAGGTGCTAGTGTCACAATCCATAAAGTCTTCGACCAATTCAAAGGAAGAAATGTTAGATACCATATCTAATATGGGATCAAACCACACACCACTATAACTTTGAGTCATTAATTAGATGTCCTATATATGTATGAGTATTTTGTTTATGGATATAGTCTTATATTAGCTGTTATGTATAGATGATCACATAAGGGTGTGTGATACCTAATATTATAATAAAGTAGGGGGTATTTTTTAATATATGCAAGTATGGTAATTGGTAATTAGATGGTTGTCAACCATCTCACCCAATGCTTCCTTACATATATTCACCTCTATCATTAGAGTTGGTACGTTGGACATTATATATTCTACATAATATTTTGGTAATGTAATATGCATATTGTTCAAGCATTATATGTTATTTTTTATGCATACTTTATGGATTATCTCTATGATTGATGATTGTACATAATTTTTGTACATAAAGGTTCATAATACATGCACCACCATACTACTTGGGCTCATATTGGGGTAATTAAAATAAACTATATTAAAAGCAATATACTGCTAATTATAAGGTATGATTAAACTAATTTAAGTGACACATTTTTGGGAGAAGGGGTCCTAGTTCATGTAAAATACTAGGAGAAAAAATTCCCCTTAATTTTTAATTGTCTAATATACAATTTTGCTTGGTTCTATTTTTTCCCAAATTGATTTCATAGATGATGATGATTCACATGAAAATATTAATGGTTAAAGTCCATTCCTTGATTATCTCAAAAATAAAATACTAGAGTTTGATTTGTTTATAATCTCTTAATTACAAAATGATTCAGTGGTCAGGCGGGTTCTTCCATCTAATATGGGTGAAAGGGATGTTGCGGCTATATGGATGGAATGTTACTGTGAACAAACGTGTTCTTCCGTCTAAGACAGGCGAAAGGGATGTTGCAGCTAGAACGTTACAACATCTAGACATGTTCTTCCATCTAAGACGAGTGGAAGGGATGTTGCATCTAGATGGGTCAAATATTATAGCAGCTAGATGGATCCTCACGACTATAGTCGGTAGAACAGAAGGGTTAGACATGTGAAACAACGATGGCTATACGGGTAGGGTCTCGATGAAACGCAAATAGAACTTTCAGTTAATAGCCAACTTGTTCAGTCATAGACAACTTCACTGTGATATACACCAACATGCCAACATTCATGGATGTATTCCTTGTTATTCATGCATCTCTCATCCTCGAATCCTCACCCGGACCGAGCTAAACTGTGAACTCATGTCAAAAATCTCTGGACAACCGGATAAATTCAACGGTGTGTTCCGAACAATCTCCCTTGTGGCTCAAACTTTTTCCTCTACAACCTGCACATGTATGCTCAACAATAACACAAATAATATGCAAATATGGATTCCCATAGGTACACCATTGGAGAACTAGGAAGAATATGAAGTTTTTATTTAGATGAATTCAATGGATTACAAAAAAATCCTAAAATATCTCTTACATTGACTCCCTTTTTTGGTATTCGTCCCATACCCTCTCCAAAATTTCTTTTTTTCCTTGATGCACACACAGTGGCCTATTTATATTTATTTCGTTGGATCATTTCACCTTCCTCTTATCGTAGTCACACAAGTTGTATCATTTCCTTTTCTCAACAGATATCTGCATCATACTCATTGGGTAAGAGAAAATGTTCATGGGTGAAGCTTATGAATGTTTTTAAATTTCATGACTGTGATGCCATACTTAGCTATTTCTACAGCGCCCATCCACATTACCCCTTCAATCGACCCACATTGCCCCTTCAATCGACGATTTCTTCCACTTGACCAAGTATTCATACTAGACCTTGCTTCTCATTTTTTTTGATATTCTCAAGTTCAGAAACGCTTCAATTTCATCTCATTTCCTCTTGTTCTGTTGGAACATCAACTGTCTGCTCTACATCCATTTCCTTAGGTGGATTAGAGTACGAATGTAAATCAACAACATTAAAGATTGGTGAAATGTTAAAACCTCTTAGAAGTTCAATTTCATATGCATTTACGATAAAATTTTTAAGGATGTTACAAGGTCTAATTTTCTTCTAGTTCAGTTTGTTGTAGGTGCCTTTGGGAAACCTTTCCTTTCGCAAGTATGCTAAAACTAAATCTCCATAATGGAATTCTTGTATTTAGCGCTTGACGTCAGCATGTTGCTTGTATTTGATGGTATTCCTTTCTAAATCTGCCTTCACTTCATGATGTAACTCCTGCATATATTCAGCAAAATCCTCAGCCATAACACTGGGTTTCTGTAATTCAGTCGTACCTTGCAACTCACTACTCCTTAAGGATGAATTCTATACACAATTTGGAATGCTATTTTTGTCATGCTTCCATTTGCTGAATTTTTGTATGAAAATTCTACCTATGCTATCACAACATCCCACAACTTTGGATTCTTACCAACCAAACATTATAGCAAATTTACAATGCTCCTATTCACTACTTCAGTTTGTCCATCTGTCTGAGGGTGATAGGCTGAACTAAAGCTTAGTTTAGTATCATATCCTTCCATAGGGTATGCCAAAAATGACCCACAAACTTCACATCCATGTTCGACACAAATGCTCTTTAACAAATCATGTAATCTCACCACTTCATGAAATAAAAAATCAGCAATATGGGTAGCATCGTTTGTTTTCTTACAAGGTATGAAATGTGCCATCTTTGAGAATCTATCCACAACAACAAAAATAGAGTCATTACCCTTTTGTATCCTTGGCAACCCAAGGATAAAATCCATGCTCACATCCTCCCATGGCCTCTCTGGTATTGGTAATGGTTGATACAACCCAGTATTTTGACTCCTACCCTTTGCATGCTGACAAACTCAATAATCTTGTACAAACTTCCTGATATCTGTATTCATTCCATGACAAAAATTACTAGCACAAAGTTATCCCATTGTTTTTTCTACTCCAAAATGTCCCGATAGTCTTCTGCTATATTTTTCTCTTATTAGGTTTTCCCTCATAAAACCTTGTGGTATGCACAATTGTCATCCCTTGAACAACAGTCCTTCTTGGATGACTTCAACATACATTATATTTAATAGTTCTTTCATAGCATCGAAATCCATGACTTTAACCTACATCGTATTTAAAGTAGATTCCTTTTGCTCAAGGTATCAACAACACGATTTGACTGACCACTTCTATGCTTCAAGACAAATGAATTTCCCTGCAAGAATTTCATCCACTTCATGTCTTTGATTTAGTTTACTTTGGTTGTTGATGAACTGCAGGGCATGATTATCTATGAAGAAGATAAACTCTTTTGGCCACAAATAATATCTCCATTTCTTCAAAGCTTGAACTATGGCGTAAAACTCCTGGTCAGACCGATTATTTCCTCTTTTCCTCATTTAGCTTCTCGAAAAATAGGTAATAGGTTTGCCTTCCTGGCTCCATCCGATCGCCTTCCCACTTGCATCATAATCTACCTAAAAAAACTTGTTGAAGTTTAGAAATGCTAGGATGGATTGTTTTGTTATCTTCTCCTTCATGATTTGAAAGCTTATTTCTGTTGTAGTTGTCCACTTAAATTCATGTCTTCCTCCTTTCATTGTTTTTGTGATTAATGCAAAAGTTCCATTGAAGTCCTTGATGAATTTCCTATAGAAACTTACAAGACCATGGAAACTCCTAGTCTCAAATATACTTCTCGATGATGGTCAACTCGCAATGGATTTGACCTTTTGAGGGCCCATCCATAACCCTTCTTGGGAGATCACAAAACCTAGGTACATTAATTATTCCTTCATAAAACTGTATTTCTTCAAGTTGACTAGCAACTTATCTTCCTTCAGTCTATGTAAGACTAATCTCAAGTGTGCCAAATAGTATTCTTTGCTCTTACTAAATATCAAAATGTCATCCAGGTAGACAACCACAAACTTGCCAAGAAATGGCTTTAACACTTCGTTCATCAATCACATAAAGGTACTGGGTGTATTTATCAATCCAAATGGTATAACTAGCCACTCATATAATCCATCATTTGTATTGAATGTGATATTCCACTTATCCACTTCCCTAATTTAGATCAGATGTAAAAACCCAAGTCTACTCACTTGGTTGTCCTACTTAGTCAAACAAGATAAGCAAGAAGGTTATTTTTTTTGTTTTCAACCTATAGTTTGCTAAGGTTTTACCATCAAGATACCAAATAAGATTTGTTTTACCCAGTATATCATTATGAAAAAATTTAAATAGTACATCATATTAAACCAAAATTTGTATCTAAGACTGTTGCTGATAGTCATCCAAGTGGATGAGATAGACCACATCCCGTAATTTTGCCATTTAGTGGAGTTAACAATCTCATTTATCATCCTCATTTTCGGATATGAGGGTCGATCCATGAAAGGGGTTGTTATTTAGGGCCCATAACACCTAAAGGATTGACTCTTGCTTCCCCATCCCTAAACATTTCGAACCTTGAACTTTTTTCGTTCATGTTTAAAATATTGAATGTAAGGGTTCTAGTGTAAATATGCCACATGTATATCAGATTATCCTATTTCTCGGAGTCAGATAGAGCCTTGCCAATTCACTGGCCTAGGTCTTGATCGCACATACTTGATGCAACCCATGATCGTTTGTCCCATATCAAACGTCGAGGCTAATTTTTAGCTAAGTTACCCGGGTATGGGACTTATCACTATACTATTGAGCAACAATCTAGAGATGGCATCCCATATCATCTCCTCTTTAAAGGATTGATCCAGTCTCATTTTTCGACCAATTATATCAATCCAGCAATTGCCCTGGATCTAGTTGTGTGCATACTCGCACCTCAACATATTGGGTTTTATTTTTTTCTTCTAAAGGCATCCTTATCACTAGATGCTTTAGCTCATAGACAAGGTAGAGTAGTCTTAACTTCAAACTTATGGTCTCTATGAAGTTCACTCAACCTAGGCTTCTAAAAGTAACAACTGGGTAAATTTAACCCTTGTAAAAGGTTCAATGTCATTCCTTTACACAGGGGAAAATATCATTGAGCTATTAATTCTTTTTCAAAACATACAATACACAAGTCATGTTATTTCATTTGCTTTCTCAACCTTCAAGTTTTCAAGCACATAACCTATGAATTCACTTTTACTAATTTTCTTTTAAATAAACAAGGTGGTTACTTCCAAGTGAACTTAAAGAACTCATAGCCCACTTTCAATTCGATATTCAACAAAGATAAGGAAAGAATTCATAAAGAAGATAATTTCTTTGACTAGTCAATAATGATTTATAAAAGAAGTCCACTCATTGCTTTTTGGGTTAAGTTATGGTTACCAATCATAGGCACATAAATTAGCCTTCTTCAGAATTAAACCCTTAATAAGATTCTAAAATAGGTTTTCAACCAGCAGTGCGAGTTTGCTTTCCAACATGGCTAACTATGTTTTTTTATATATTATAAAGAAATTATCACCATCTACAAGGAGTGCTAACATTTATTAGTAAACATACATGCTTATTTTACATAACCAAAGATGTAAAAGTATCTATTTAAACATTGAAATCAGCTTTCATTGGGTCTCATCTGTCACTATTTTTAGGTCTTAAAGCTAAAGTAATTTAAACATATGATAGTTACTCTTTTCAGCGCCTAACTCATTTACCAATTACATAATCTAAAAGAGTTCCAAATGAGATTAAATTTTCCGTTACGAGGGGCTCACAAAGATAAACTATCTTTTAATTATGCAATATATATATAGTTCAACCATGACGATCATTGAACACAGACAACACTGCACACGCCAAACACAGATATCTTTCTCATGATTTCATCCAATTAAATAATTATACTTTAACAATTTTGAGTCTTACAATAATAAAATCATTGACCAGATTTCCTGGATTTGTACCAATATGAACTTTCACACAAATTTTTTGAGACCTGCCAATGTCTCGTCAAACATTACTTAAAGATATGACTCATGCAGGGCTAAACACCTTTCTCCGGAAATTTTACATTATAAGGTCACTAATACATAGTGGCAGCACATCTAAAGCTTAATGAAATAATTTTAATTTCAACAAAGAACTAGGTTTCGATCATAGGCGACATAGGATCTTCATCGGCTTCAACACAACTTACTACTTCCATAAACACCATCCAAAACCTATTACTACCAAATCGGGAGAAATTGAATTTGCAGATATGGTGGGATCAGATTCCGGCTCATATTTTGGATGCATGCATTCCTAAATGCAGCTATCATTCAGAATAACAAACATACAATCCCATATTTCATTCTGCATACCAATCAATGCATTTATGCTAATTTATTCAGGACGTCTACTTAGTCCAGACAATGCTCGTCTAAGCACACATAAGTTTTCCATGGTATATTATTAGCTAGCTCAACCAACAAATGTTCTTCCTATGTAGTTTCAGAAATTCAATGTTCTTTTCCCATTCAAGCACAATGAGCATGGAAGATTCTACATACATACATACATACATACATACATAATGCTTGTGTTCTATTTCTATATATATATATATATATATATATATATATAGAACACAAGCATTATGTGCAGTCTATCCTCTACACTTTGCATTCAACAACCAAATATGCATTCAACATAGTCCATTCTTTCAAAGAAGTAAACTTAATTAAAAAAAACCTACACACTTAAAGAATTCCACCTGGAGCTGCCAAGTGAGCTGAATATATCACCTGTTTTTAATATTTTTGACTTGGCAGAATACCATGAAGGAGGCAGTAGTGAGACACCAAGTACAGATTTGTGGAGTATTCCAGCGTCTACTCCAGTCACATATGAGATAGAGGAAATACTAGACACTAGAGAAGGCAGAAGTACCAGGAACAGGTAGTATTCAGAACATTTGGTCAAGTGGAAGGGCAGACCTGTAGAAGATGCAACTTGGTTGTCCAAAATAGAGGTTGACCGCTTGGGTTTTCCTTTAACAGTACAGAAGTGAAGGTCACATCTCAATCCACCCCGGGTGTCTGATACAGGAGCATCCAACGAAATTTCCAGGGCCATAACTTCTCAACCGTAGCTCCGATTGACGTGAAATTTGACAGGGAGCTAATTGGGAGAGTTCTAAACAAATATGACTCCTTCAAGTTCTATTTGTCCAAAAAAATCAGTTTTCGGGGCCAAATTCTATCATCTAGTGCTTCGAAATTAGGTTTCAAAATTTCTTACCTACTTTTTTATGCTTTTTGAGCTGTTCGGAGGTTAATATCTCCTAATGTATTTAGAGTTAGGATGTGAAACTTTATTTTTGGCTTGTCTATTGTAAGAAGGATGCGCACCCCAATTTCGGGCCCCATCCGACTCATTTCAATTTTTAGGGTTTTGTGGCTATATAGCCACAGAATGAGGGTTTGTGAAGGATTTTTTTTTTTTCCAATTTTTTGAATAAAAATTGGTCTGAGAAAGTTTTGCTCTCCATCAAAATTAAATATCGCACAAAGTCTTCACGCAAAGTCATTTTGGAGCGTTTTTCTCCCAAAAAGCAATTTCGGACTTGTTTGTCTCGAAAGAAAACAGGTTTTGGGATTCATTTATCCCGAAAAGCCATTTCGGGACATTGCTGCGCGAAACTCCATCCATTGGACGAAAGACTTCCGTCATTGTCACGATTCTTTCATGTCTTACATATGGCAGACTATTTGGTTGCATCCTTATTGCAGCCTAGAGACTCTTGATCTTGATTAGAAAATTTTATATTTCAATTATTCCAATGAGGGAACCATGATTTGTATATGTGGTAGGAGTTATTGTTGTCATAATCTCTATTTTCATTCTTATTACAATGAAATATGCATCCAGAAGGAAGCTGGTTACATTCACAGTCCTTTTCTACTATCAAATATGGTTCAAATTAGTTCAAAATCCAAATTAGTTCAAAATCCTGAGACTGCTTTCAATAATACCTATTCCACTCGTGGTTTTATAAACATCCATAGGCCTTCTATTGTTAATACCATATACATCAACAGAGTTAAGATGGTCATATTACAGTCTTCTTATAAACATATGGTTCTTCAAAGACTTTATTTATACCAGGATTGCAATTTATCTCATAAATCTTTAGATTTAAAAATCTCTTTAAACCTTAATAAATACTGAATAAACAAAATTAAATAAATGAACCCTTCGCGGCTTGTTCACTTTTTTCTAATCTTTGTGCAACATCATAGGGGCGCAGCAAGCTCTTTCTCTTCCGATTTATTCTATTTGTAACTTTTAAAAATTAAATATTTGCCCTTTAAATTTGCATTCTTTAACTTAGTAAACGATGAAGCTGTTCAGCTTCATGTCATTAAAATCTCAGTATTTCTTTCACCGAAACAAAACACCCGATATCTTTCTTTCAATTCCCTCGGATTTAGGTCTACAACACACATCTCTATTAAATGACAAACTTCTCTCTAGGAGGCTATGATACCACTCAACAACCGTCAAGGAAAATTAATGCAAAACAGAGCAAGCCAATACACATACTTAAACATCAATTTGAAGGTTGCATGCAGTTGAGTACTTGCTCTTGCACAATGCATACTGTCGTAGTAGTAAATGGTTATTGTTAATTATTATTAGTTTGGGATTCTGTAAGGTCAGAGTGACTTACCTGTTTGATTAATTGATTATTATTCGAGTGGGAACTTAGCTTTCATTTGTATTGGGCGTATAATCACGTTGTTTTACTTATGGCATGAAGGCACGATCTTGTGAAGACGGAAATGCTGCTCTTCGTAAACGAGTAAGACTATATATTCAATACATGCTGTTCAACCATATTCTTTGTGATAATGTGACAATCTTGTATCCGGGTTATTGATTAGAATGAACTCTTGTCAGCCAGCCAGAGACTGCAAATTTTTAGAAGGTCCAATAAAAGTCATGGATATTTTAAATGATCATCAACTGGAAGAAGATAGAGATGAAGATGGAACCCCTCCACAAACTCGACCTATAGTGATGCCAGCGTGTGAAGCAATCCTAAACCTCAGGTGAGCTACATTATTTTACAGCTTTGCTTTTGTATTAATCAATCATGCACTATCTTCAATTTGCATATTTAACTCGAGGCAAAAAAAAAAAACTATGTTTGCAGCCTCTCATAACTCGGGGCCTATGGCTGGCCGTATCATCTCTGCAGCACATGGAGTTAGCAGGCACAGATTAATCAGTTTTGTGTGTTTAAAAATGCACTTTGTATCCAGAGAATATAGTAACTCCAGTTAAATCTGCAAAAAATTCCTCCTATTTGGTAAGCAGCTCGGTCTTGAATTTCATATTTTAAAGCATCCTGAATAAGTTTCTTTCGTTTAAAACTACTCTTGTAACAATGTTACTCCAGAGTAAATGGGTCAATGACCAACTCAATAAAACCAAAAAAAAAAAAATCAGATAATAAGCAAAATAAAAAAACAACACCAAGTACAATTACCATTTAACTAGCTATATTTTAATTCATATTGATGGTTGTGGAATGTAAGAGGGTGTGAACATAGATATGATGGTGAAAGTTGAATAAATACATATTAAATAAATATATAATATTATATAATTAATAATCTTATAAATACATTAAAAATTACTTTAATTCCCCATTCGTATAGTTGCGTGTTTTTAGATTCAGGCTGAATGGAGATATTACGATAGTCTTTCTTGTATAAGTCTATATGCTATATTATGGGGGCGACGGCAATAAGTGTAACATAAAAAACATAAAACATCGTAAAACATCGTTTTTAAGTTATGTGGGAATTTAATATGGTTGAAGCCTTAAGGCATTTCGCAAATGAGACGGGCAGCTGTGAAAGGAAGGTATGGCTGCGCTTCAATAACAAGGGGAACTCTCTCATATCAGAAATCCAGTGTCAATTCTCCTCCCTTTATTTATGAATCTTTGCCAGGCAAGCCAAAGATTGTTAAATAGGTATGCAGCGTTACATCATTTATTTTATTAGGGAAAAACAAATAAAATAATTTTGTTGTTGCTTTTATAACAATAATTCGATATAATTATACTTAATGTTTGAATTGTTAGGTTGTGGAGTCTAGATCAAATAAATATGGAAAATTTGGTAACTAGTTGCTTTTATGCATGGAAACTTTTTAAATTGGAAAAATCAATCAAGGAAAAACCATAATTGATGGGTCTATCCTTGGTGTCTAATTTCAAGATAGAATTTATAGAATTAATGGTTGCATAGAAATCCGTGTGATTTTTCAGGGTGTGATTTTTTGGGTTAATTATAGCATTCTTGTTTTTTAGAATGCATGTAACTTGGTTTCCCTATTTATGTAATACCTTCGGTAGAGAGGATTGTATCTTGTTTATGGAAAAGGCATAGGATTGTGCATCTCATGTAGAGAGATCAGGAAGCTTGGTGTAGAGCTTGATGCAAGGGTTTTTGCATGTTGAATTAATGTTAGAGTAATTGTGTGGAGATGCTGGTGTTTTGAAGAGAAATTTACAGTTGGTTGTGTTGCAGAATTACTCCCTTCAAAGATTGTATTGGTGTTAATACAAAAGACTAGTGTTGGGTGAACCACATTATATATTGTGTTTTATCTTGTCTTGCATGTTTATGTTCTTCTTATCTGATGGTTAATAGTTTCTATTGTTAATGATTAAGTTTATTGCATCAAGAATCTCTTTTGTTTATATAGTGAATCCTAACAATTGGTATCAGAGCGAGGTTGAGATTCAGGATTGAGTGGGAGCTTGACTTGAGTGGGAGCTTAAATTGAGTGGGAGCTATGGCAGAAGAAGGGAAGTTCAGGGTGTTTGTTTCGTTTGGCAAAAAGTAACTGTGGAGCTCTTTCACGAAGTACTGTGATGGAGCTATTAGGTGTGATGCCAAAGACGGTAAAGAATTTCCAGGCGTTATACAACGAGAGCGGAAGGACCCTGGTTTCTCACCATTACGGCAAGAAGGGGCACCTGAAAAAGGATTGTTGGTCTCGGGATAGATATGGAGGAGAAAGGTCAGATGTGAATCTAATGAGTGAAATTTTGACACTT
Organism: Wollemia nobilis; assembly: GCA_028583015.1. Classification (NCBI taxonomy): domain Eukaryota; kingdom Viridiplantae; phylum Streptophyta; class Pinopsida; order Araucariales; family Araucariaceae; genus Wollemia; species Wollemia nobilis. Next base: position 10,025,025 of record JAQPPZ010001195.1, read on the forward strand.
TCTGATATGGTTGGTCTTGACATTGACGTTGGAGGACCAAAGAGTTCTCAAGCAGTGGGAACTGGGAGACATGTCCAGGAAGATGGACATGACTCTAGATTTATTGTATGATTTGTCAGGATGGAACACATAATATGGTTATAACTTTGGATCATTGCGACCCCAAGTCCCTAAGGTGGAAGGTAATTCTACACTCGGGGAGTGTGCTTTCAAAGCTAATGGTAAAACCATATTGTGTGTGTGCATGCTATGGGTCATCCATAGTATGTAGATCTTGCCATGGTGGTGATGTTTGATTCACGATGATAAAAAGTAATTCTGAGGATGTTATTATCATTGATTTGTGGTAGAGAGATTGTGTGTTGCTTGTTGATCACAGGATAAAAGTGCGTGGATGACACTAGTCCGGTGTGATGGTTTAGAGCATGGTTACAACAATCTGGAGGAGTTGACATTCCTTGTTTGGCTTAAAGATGTTCTTTGGCGGATGCAACAACGATAGAGTTGTTGTGGATCAGTCTCCAAGTGGGAGATTGTTAGGTTGTGGAGTCTAATCTCGGTTAAATATGGAAAAAATAGTTTTTCTCTCTATTTGGTAACTAGTTGCTTTTATGCATGGAAACTTTCTAAACTAGAAAAATCAATCCAAAAAAAGCCATAATTGATGGGTCTATCCTTGGTGTCTAATTCCAATATAGAATCTATAAAATTAATGGTTGCATAGAAATCAATGTGATTTTTTAGGGTGTGATTTTTTGGGTTAATTATAGCATGCTTGTTTTTTAGAATGCATGTAACTGGGTTTCCCTATTTATGTAATACCTCCGGTAGAGAGGATTGTATCTTGTTTATGGGAAAGGCATAGGATTGTGCATCTCATATAGAGAGATCAGAAAGCTTGGTGTAGAGCTTGATGCAAGGGTGTTTGCATGTTGAATTACTGTTAGAGTAATTGTGTGGAGATGCTGGTGTTTTGAAGAGGAATTTGCAGTTGGTTGTGTTGCAGGATTACTCCCTTCAAATATTGTATTGGTGTTAATACAAAGGACTAGTGTTGGGTGAACCACATTATATGTTATGTTTTATCTTGTCTTGCATGTTTATGTTCTTCTTATCTGATGGTTAATAGTTTTTGTTGTTAATGATTAAGTTTCTTGCATCAAGAATCCCTTTTGTTTATATAGTGAATCCTAACATGAAGAACTCGGTGAATAAAATGCTATTGTAAATTATCTTTCTGGGTTAAATCAAAGATAATTTACTATATGAGATTTTGTTTGAAATTTGAACCTACATCATTTATATGCTAGCATTATAAATTACATTGCGATGCGGAGTTTCTTAAGTCTTTTCTATAAAGATAATTGCAGGTTGATTATGCAGAGTGCACCTTAAACTTGGATCAAAGCCTATCTATTATGAGTAGGACAGTAACATGCCATAATATTATGCTCCAAGATGCATGTCATGTCAATCCTTATAGAGAACATTTTCCATTAGCAAGGATTAGATTTTATGACACTCATAATTTTTCATCTTATTGCTTGACCTTGTATTATGCTGCCAAGTGGTAGCTACCTCTACAGATAAAATTGGTCATATAGCCCTAAAAAAATGAGGATTATATTTTATGGCACTCATAATTTTTCATCTTATTGCTTGACCTTGTATTGCGCCGCCAAGGCATATGATACCCTAGGTGATAGCTACCTCTACAACTAAAATTGGTCATATAGCATTTAAAACAATAAGGATTTGAAACCACGAGGATACGAAAACAAAAAGGAATATGCCACAAGAACAAGAAATAACGTATGCAAATCGACACAAGATAAAAGCAATACGAAATATGGTAATCTCTTTTATTGATACATTTTACAAATTGTGTTACAATACATCTCCTTCCTTTTTAGGGGATAGGAGAGTCAAATGTGTTTCTTGTCACAAGATCCATGGCTAACAATCCTTCTTCCGCGTGCCCACATATAAGATGGGCGGACCAAAACATCGCCGCCGTTGTTGTATGTGATTCTTTGCTCTTTCCTGATCCTCTATTGTCGAAAACCTGCATTCAAAGAAACAGAAAATATTAGTAATACCTGCAGACCAAATGAAACATGTATTTCCCACAACCTATTGTCAGTGTATGCATGAAAATAATAAAATGACTATCAGATGACCTCTGATTGACCTGAAACTTTGATAGAAGCATAAAAATATCATCAAAAGACCATTGCAAAAATAACAGTCTGAAAATTCCTCACAGATCTGTACTCGCTCCAGGGTGGGACGAATAGGACTGTGAGAATTGGCCAAAAAGAACCTTGTTCAATGTCCTGCTTAGGAAGCTCCAAAAGACTTAAAAACTTGGGGTTAGCTAATTGGGGGCATTTTGGGAAGACCCAGATGCTCAGATTTCTCAAATTTTGCTTCTAGAACCCAAATTTTGAAGATGGCATCTGCAAGTTAGTGAAAGCGAGAAATAGCAATAACCTGGTCAAAAATGATCAGAATGACATGAAATTTGAACTGTAACCTATTTAACGTATCTAGAATCATATGCAAAATAAAAAAAAAAGAAATCTATCACATATTTCTAATCGTCCCAGGGTGTGGCGATTAGCACTGTGATAGTTTGGGGAGCGTCCGGGGGCAGGATGCCCACTGATTGAGGCATTGTTTCGGCACCAATCCACTTGGGATGGGTCCAAAACTGGTTATGGGGTGTTGTTGACAAATTTGGTGGATATTTGTGGTCAAAAATTGGGTTTTGGGTACGAATTTGCGCCTCCAATAGTCACCCAATAACCTCCCTTTCGAATGAGATATTAAGGATGTAAAAACACAAATCGCAGTTAGGTATGAAATTGGCAGCACTTTGTTGCTCAAATGCTCATTCTTTGTATCCCTTTTGGGTGGGAAAACTCCCCAATTTATAGACCTTAGGGTCTCCTTGTTTGAATTGCGCATGCGAGGGCGCCTCTTGAGTTAACTGTCCTATTTTCAGAGAAAAGCTAACTCCCTGATAAAAAAGCTTCCTGCATGAGGTTTCTAAAATAAAGACACTCATCACTGAAGTCTCTCTTCTTGAATAAAAGCTACTCCTCACAATTGCATGGCCTGAAGCCTTAGTTAACTGGCGGAGTTACCGAGGCTTGAATTTTTGCCAGTCAAACTTGCTATTCGCCTCACCCTGGGGCGAATGTTGATACTCGTCCCTGGGTGGGACGAGTGCCAGTTTGTATTCGTCTCGGGGTGGGACGAGTAGAGAGAAAGGTGCCAAAAATGTGCCAAATTGACCTGTGACCTCTAAAACTGCTTTTGGAAGTGGTTAGGACCACTGTTTAACCTCTGGGGGCTGCCCTTGGGGCTGTTTGTGTCAATGCGATTAGCGCTTGTTGTCACGTAATTGGATTGGTGTTGTTTTGGTGTCTACGGGATGCCCCTTTTTGGGAAGTGCTGTGCAAGGCGCAGTGCCGAGCAAAAATATATAACCAAAGCACTAATGATTAGGGTTTCTCAAGTAACCTAACCAACTCTTGATGCCCCAAGTATGGAAAGGGCACGCATTCTTGAATCCTTGCTTCTGACGAGCTAAGGAACTAAAGTCAAGTGTTAACCTAGTTCGGTGAGGTATTACTTGAGCTTGGACATTGATCAGTCATGAATAGGCAAAGGGTGCAACCTTTTGTCTGTGGGAACCTTGAGTTCATGATTCACGAATGCCAAGTGTTTGATCAACTTGTGATAATTGCTTGTTTGCTGCCCCAAGCAGGGGCGCGATTGTCTTTGTCAATGATCCTTTGAATGCGTGTCATTTCCATGATTGGGTATATTGTTGTTGATTGGCAACTAAGTGTGACTACCCCCTCAAGCAAAGAATCGATTAGGGAGTGACCGACATGAGAAAAGCGACGAGTCGCTTGACCCAAGATGACTTAGGTAAGGGGACCTTCAGTTGTTTACCATTGAATGCAAAAGCAGTTTCTGAACATTCTGACCTGTTTTTGATGGGTTTGAACCCTTTTTATGATGCATTTTGGAGATAAAATTGATAAAAATCCATCCTCCCATGGAGCGGTCCGACGATGGTAGCCTTCTTAGGGAGTAGGATAGTGACAATTTGTAACCCTAAAATATGTTTTGGATGCCAAGAATGTCAGGCGCAAAAGCGCCATCGTTCGACAATGTTATTGCTATTTCTGGATGGGTTTTGACCCATTTTGGTGACACCGTTTGGAGATGAAATTCTCAAAAATCCGGCTTCCCGTGGAGCAGTCTGGCTATAGTAGCCTTCTTAGGGAGTAGGATAGTGAGGATTTGTGACCCCGACATCGGTTTTGCATGCCCAGGAATATGCCACAAGAACAAGAAATAACGTATGCAAATCGACACAAGATAAAAGCAATACGAAATATGGTAATATATTTTATTGATACGCTTTACAAATTGTGTTACAATACATCTCCTTCCTTTTTAGGGGATAGGAGATTCAAATGTGTTTCTTGTCACAAGATCCATGGCTAACAATCCTTCTTCCGCGTGCCCACATATAAGATGGGCGGACCAAAACTTCGCCGCCGTTGTTGTATGTGATTATTTGCTCTTTCTTGATCCTCTACTGTTGGAAACCTGCGTTCAAAGAAACATAAAATATTAGTAATACCTGCAGACCAAATGAAACATGTATTTCCCATAACCTATTGTCAGTGTATGCATGAAAATAATAAAACAACTATCAGATGACCTCTGATTGACCTGAAACTTTAACAGAAGCATAAAAATATCATCAAAAGACCATTGCAAAAAGAACAGTCTGAAAATTCCTCACAGATATGTACTCGCTCCAGGGTGGGATGAATAGGATTGTGAGAATTGGCCAAAAAGCACCCTATTCAATGTCCTGCTTAGGAAGCTCCAAAATACCTGAAAACTTAGGGTTAGCTAATTGGGGGCGTTTTGGGAAGACCCAGATGCTCATATTTCTCCAATTTTGCTTCTAGAACCCAGATTTTGAAGATGGCATCTCTAAGTTAGTGAAAGCGGGAAATAGCAATAACCTGGTCAAAAATGATCAGAATGACATGAAATTTGAACTGTAACCTATTTAACCTATATAGAATCAGATGAAAATGAAAAAAAACAAGAAATCTATCACAAATTTCTAATCGTCCCGGGGTGGGGCGATTAGCATTGTGATAGTTTGGGGAGCGCCCGGGGGCAGGACGCCCACCGATTGAGGCACTTTTTTGGCACCAATCCACTTGGGATGGGTCCAAAACTGGTTATGGGGTGTTGTCGATAATTTTTTGAATAGTTGTGGTCAAAAATCGGGTTTTGGGTACGGATTTGTGGCTCCAATAGTCACCCAATAACCTCCCTTTCGAATGAGAGATTAAGGATGTAAAAGCACAAATCGCAGTTAGGTATGAAATTGGCAGCACTTCATTGCTCAAATTATCCTTCTTTGTATCCCTTTTGGGTGGGAAAACTCCCCAATTTATAGACCTTAGGGTCTCCTTGTTTGAATTGCGCATGCGAGGGCGCCTCTTGAGTTAACTGTCCTATTTTCAGAGAAAAGCTAACTCCCTGATAAAAAATATTCCTGCATGAGGTTTCTAAAATAAAGACACTCATCACTGAAGTCTCTCTTCTTGAATAAAAGCTACTCCTCGCAATTGCATGGCTTGAAGCCTTAGTTAATTGGCAAAGTTACCAAGGTTTGAATTTTTGCCAGTCAAACTTGCTATTCGCCTCACCCCTGGGGTGAATGCTGATACTTGTCCCTGGGTGGGACGAGTGCCAGTTTGTATTCATCCCGGGGTGGGACGAGTAGAGAGCAAGGTGCCAAAAAGGTGCCAAATTTACCTGTGACCTCTAAAACTGCTTTTGGAAGTGATTAGGATCATTGTTTAACCTCTGGGGGCTGCCCTTGGGGCTGTTTGTGTCAATGCGATCAGCGCTTGTTGTAACGTAATCGGATTAGTGCTATTTTGGTGTCTATAGGATTAGATTTTATGGCACTCATAATTTTTCATCTTAGCAAAATAAATATATTAATGTTATTACATGGATTGAAGTTTGATCAATGGTGGTGGGAGGCAGAGATAAAGAGGGTGTTAATTTTTTATATAAATAAATTGTTAGTAGTTACGGAGTACTTTAGGATATTGGAACAAATTATTGATCTTAATTTACTTTAAATACTATTTTTATGCTAGCAAATAAAATAATTGTTTTTGTAAGGAACCTTTATAATCTGTAGCCCGCTCCTTAAAAAGGAATTCAATTGGAGCCCAACCTTTCCTGTAGGGGGAATCGAACCAGGGCAACCTACTAGCAAGCATTCTATCACTACCAACCAACATATGCCTTTATAGGTTAATTATATTTATTATCATAGATCCCCTTCATATTAACCCTAGGATAATGGTTAGGTGAAGAACTCAAAGTTATTATCACTAAAACAATAATTATTTATTAGTGTGATTGGAACAATGAACTACCAAAAGTAGTATGTTTATTGTAGAACATGGAAAACAACTATAGGTTTTATCTCATAAACACTTATACAAATAAAATATAGTTTTATCTATTGAATTTAAAATTAAAACCTTTATAATACACTTAAACTAGGAATGTATAATTCTAATAAATTCACTAAAGTAATACATTTAATAGCAATATCAACAATATTTTTTCTAACTTGAATGGTTCAACAATAATATATTTGATGGAACAATAACTTCATTTATAATATATAGTTCAAAGTAGACATTTAAATATTCTTGCATGACTCGAAATATATGAACTTCAAAGATAAAATTTATACTAGATTCCTATACCTCTATGAGATCAATATTATATTCTATAAATCCTTGTTCAAGATTTATACAATTGATTTCTCATGACTTCTCTATATGGTCAATGGGCATGAGTTGAATCATATCAATTTTATTGTTCAAAGAATAATATCTCTAAACTTCATAATTACAATGATCTAGAGTTAACGAGGGCTATCCAAATGCTTTTTGATTTTATAAGAACCCCTTGGTCTTATAAATTTAGTTTAAGAAACAATTTAAGGTTCTCATATTGATTCGATAAAAACAACCACTTGAAAATCAAGGCATCCATTGAACAAGAAAAATTTCTAATTGAAAACCATTATGGGGACTTTAGTACGCACATTCACCTAAAACCAATATACTAGTTTGTGTTTGAGTGAAAATATAATGGTGAGGAGAGGTGAAAATGGAAAGCATTGTACCACTATACAAATCATTGTCACCTAATGATAAGGTACTAGTGGACCCTATGTTATAAAATAATTTATCCTATGTAAAACCCCTCTCAATACCTTATATAAATAGTCATATTACTATTGATCTATTGCCTATTTCTAGCTTTCTAAATTTTATTAGGGGCAATGTCATATTCATATTTAAATACTCTTAAACTCACACACCTATTTTGCATGTGCATATATATCAAATGAACTAGGAATATGATACATAACTAAGATCTAGAAGTATTTATTATTATTTATTTGTTTCACTTTGACCATTCTTGTTGCTTTCCATATGGACCACATGATGTGATAGATCTTAATAGATTTCCCAATGAACATATTAGGACAAACAAGGTAAGGATGGAATATACTATAAGAATGAGATAATCCTAAATATATTATTGTTTATGTTCTCTGAGGATTTTTATCATAAAGAAACTCTCATCCTCAATTTGGATAACCTATCCTAGAGTGTTTATTTTCTTCAATATATAGCTTATCTTATCTTCTACCACTCAACCTTGTAATTCTTATCCCAATACTTTTTGTCTAATCTAATAGTCAATGGTTTCCTACCTTGGGTTCTTTACATTTATTGAGAATAGGCTTCTAGATTTTTAGTTGACATGAAAGTTGTATGATTTATGAAATCTATCATTAATCTCATCATTCAATATTGCATGTAATACACTAAAGAATTATGGAATATACATATGTAGTCATATTGAGAAATTATATGATATGATGGTGATAATACTAGATTATATTTTCTATGATGTGAGTGCTAATGATCAGATATGATGGTTGGACAAGTTAAGTCTAGTTGAGTGCAACAAGATCCTCTCTATATGACATGTCAATTATGGATAGGCCATACATCTTAAGAATAATCATCTCCTAAAACTAAGAAGTAGCCTTGGATTGATTTACCCATTTCAAAGTGATTGAATTGTAATTACATCATATAGAGAAAATATTGAGTATTAATATTCAATATGTATCATTATAGATATATATACTTTCTTCTAGTATTAGTATCAATGCATCCTCATATTGGACAATAATGTTTTTTTATCAAGACATTAGAATAGCTAGAATTGTTAAAGGGAGGAAGCCATGATACCCATTTTTAATCCTTACTAAAATAAGACATAAATTTTAAATTTAAAATTTTAATTCACTTATTAAAACAAAAAAATTACCATAGCATTGATTCAACATAAAAATTAGCATATAGTAATTGAAAAATAGTAATATTCATATTTCATCAAAATTAATGGAATTATTCATACATCTATCAATAACAAGTTTAAATACCATAACTATTTAATTTGCTATTGAACATAACATACAATTGTCATAATTGTCAACTCATAATATTAAAATAACTATCAAATATATACATCAAATACAATGTTCCATAACTTAGATTAAATATATTTTGAATGAACACAATAAGCATTATAATCAAGGAATGTTGTTCAAGCTTAAGATCTCTCATATTTTCTATTTTTATTGCTTAACTTCTAAAATAGACGAGAAAAATGTTAGAAAGTCTCATTATCTAGGTCTAGAAACTAGCACTACTATAAAAAGTATTTTTCAATACCCCTTGATTTTCTTCTACCCCAACTTGTTTTTTTATTAGGGTAGCAGGGGTTTGAAAGGGTCCCCAAAACTTTTAACAAAATTTTACAAGCAGATAAGCCCCAATGCTTTTAAGAGAAACATGAATATTACAAACAATCATCCTTCCATGCCTATAAAAACAACTAAAACTTAGAAAAATAGCCCACACCATAAATCAGCTTGCCACTAATGAACACATCAAACACTATAGAAAATTGAAGCAGCAAAGAAGAGGAACAAAATGGATCAAATATCTCCATCCTCCTTAACACCCTCAATTTGAGACTTAATGGGGTAATCTTATTTTTCAGGTCCTTCAAAGCTTCAAAATGATAAAGTTGTTCTCTAAAGCTTTCATTTTGTACTTTCTTAGGGGCTCACCATCCAAGTTCCTACCAACAGGCTCCAGGTTTTGCATATGATAATTATTAAAGGAAATCCCACCCTCCAATGAAGATAATTTCATTGGCATATTTCTATTAACTTACTCAAAACTTTTAGATTTAATATTATCCATATTATGGTTAGGCAGATCCGTAGATTTTATTTTTTTATCGTTAGTTTTAACCCCATTGTTTGAACTTTTCTGTGATTCTAGTACATGAGTAACATCTTCCTTTTCAGCTTGTTGAGCCTTTTCCACACACATAAATAATTTTTTCTAGTTATTGGTGGTGAGTACTTTGGGTTCTCTCTGATTATTTTCTTTCCACAACCACCACAAGAAGCAATTTTTGGCATCCTCTACCACCTAGGAAACAACCCCAATGCAAAACATCCCAAAAACAACAATCAATGCAACACGTGGGCTTCATACCGAGAGAAACAAGGGTCACAAGATGCACTTTAAACAACACAAACTGACACATATAGCTAATATTTATGGGAACTGCTCTTTGAATTAGCCTTGCAAGTCTTGTATCCTTGGAACTATAAAAAATACTACCCAATAACAAAATCCAATTATGGTGGATTACCCAGGTCAAAAACAACTTGGAGAAGGTACTCACCTACAAACAACATATTCAAACCAAATATTTTAAAAATAAATACTAACAAAAAAAAGTGAGGCCTGAACAACCATGGTAATTATCAAGGAGCTCATAGAAAAATTGAACTTAAAATTCTTTGAACTACTAAATATTCTTTGAAAAGACTGGTACAACCAGGAATCGGTACTACCGGAGATCCTTGTTTTAAAAACCAAACAAAAAAAGGGTGGCATCACCATTGGAAGAGTTATACCAAGTTTTATTTTCAAACTTTCTCCCAATCATCAAATGATAAGACTGACTACTACTTCCAGAATCCCATCACATCCTTCTATGAAATAAACCAGACATAATGTTAAGGAATAAAATATTAATCAATGTGAACCCCATTTCTTTTGTCATTATTAGCAATTACAATAATCTGTTGGGGGAAGTCTCTTTCCCAAAAATTATACCCTTGTGTTATTCCAATATTAGCCATTTAGTTTACTCCACCATTCCCTTCCCAATAAATTTGCTTAAATTCCATTACCTCCGTAAGCCTCATATTATGCCAAGCTTCATCAATCATAGAGGTCCTTCCACCCCAACTAATTATGACCTAAGATTTCATATAGATTTAACATATTTTATATAACATGACTCATTGTTCGTTATATTACTTTTTAATTTCTATTTAACTTCACTTTGATTTTTGTACCATCTTCTAGATATCTTCAATCTTCATTGGATATTAACGTTATCTTATCCAATCCAATCAAGTAATGATACCATGCAATCACTTGTTATTTCTATTGTATGATAAAGCATAGTTTGATGAGTATGACAACATGTGTTGTTATGCTTTTTATTCATAGGTGACCTATAAATTAATGCCATCATAGATTTCATTGAAGTGGGGTGACCCATTTAGAAGGTCTAAGAGAAAATATAGTAGAGCAATTACCTTTTATAGTGAAGGAACAACACTAGTGCTATATATATACTCAATAAAACTAAGACAAAAAATAATATTTTTAAATACATGTGTACATTTATGTGTGTTAGATATGATATTTATTAATGTAACCTTATCATACTATCAAAAAACTAATAGATAAATTAAAATGTCATCTATGTATACCAACCATAATAGAGTTCAATAAATATTCTCAAACATTAGAAAAATTATTACATATAGCATGTAATTATTGAAACCTCTTCAACAACTAATGAAAATAACATAAATTTGTAAAAAATCGTCTCATTGAATATTTTAACCTTAGAGCAACTTATTTAGAAGAGATAAAACAACTAGGTATTCTCATACTTCTAAGCACTTAAATCCACTTGTTTTGTGTTATCATAATTACATTAAGATATACATGATAGAGTTATATCCCCATATGAGATAAAGACTTTCTATGATAAATAACCACCTCATAAATGTATTTGGTACTAACCATTAGTATTGTAATTCATACATAGTATAACTAGAAATAGTCTACCATTGTTCCTATTTTCTTAGTTTGCATAAGACGTACCACATATGATGTGGGAGATTTTTCTTCTTAAACTTTGATAGAAATTGTCCCATGAAGTCAGGCTATAAAAAAGGACCACCATGTTGACAAATTTGTCATAACAACCTTTGATAAGGTTGGGTACCCAATTTAGAAGTTGCTAATGTGACATGACCTATTTTCAGAATATGGTGCAAACATATAAGGTCTTCCATTTTGGCCAACCATATTTGAAGGTCAACACCCTAAAATGTGGAAATATCAATGCGAGAAACATTAATATCATGAGGTCATTCAAATAAATTGGAAGCACCACCTATCGATAAGTCTAGATAAAAGGCAAAGCCTAGGTCATAAGAGCCAAAATCTGGTAGATTATGACTAGGTGGTTGTTGTGGAAGAACATGATATTTTAGTGCTTGATGAATGGTTAGAGCTTGGGGCTTGATATTTTATTGTAATCCTTGGACAAGAGGAGATGTAGTAGTGGATGGAACTAGGATTCCTTCATTTATATTCAAGATGTTGATAATGGTATCAACATTTTGTTCTTGTTGCAAAATATATTAATGCAAACTAGGGTCAATATTACTAGGAAGAGGAATATGATCTAGAAGGGTAGCAAGGGTGGGGATAGTGGGAGGAGGATAAGAAAGAACTAGATGTGTTGAATGAGAGAGAAGCCATGGTGTTTAAGAAAGAAAATAGAAAATAATTGAAACTATTGATATTAAAGGGAGTGTTGTGATGATTACCAGGATTTCTAGGTTGGCACCTCTTCTGCTCATACACAAATCCTCTTTAGCAATAGTACTTTGTAATAAACCGTTGACTCGTACCAAACCTGATGAGTGTTGTCAACTCTTCATCATTTAATCATTATGTTTGTCAATCCAGGGCGGTGTCCAAGGCTATATACGATAGGAAAGGCAAGCATTTTAAGGATCAGTTCATTCAGGAGATGGCTTTATTGGTGAAACAGTTAGTGCTTGGGGGTGTTTGTGTCTCCTTTTTAACTCCTAAAAACTGAAATTGACTCCTATTTACCCTTGCAGAAATGAATTTGCAGGAATTGAAACAATTGCAGAAAAAGAAAACTATCTACTACTTCAGAATTGAAAATGACAGAACTAAAATGTTGCAGGAATGAAAATAGCAGAAAATAAAACTTGCAGAATTTAAATCACACCTTGCATAAAGGAAAATCTAATTACAATAACAAAATTTAAGGAATAATAATCAAATGTTGTAGAACTGAAACATGAAAATATTCTCTGATGCAAACTGGAAATTACAGAATCTGAAAACAACTTGCTGAAACAGGAGATTAACAAAAAATGTTGTAAGATGCAAGAATTTATGCTAAGTAATCAGCTGATATGCACACATTCCTATGATCATTACAATTTATCACATGCAATCTAAAAGAGTACAACTAAAATTATGAAATACAAAACTTGATAGATTCCTGCAAATTTGTTGCAGCAAGAAATGAGCAAAAAACCTATAAAAGTTGCTCCTTCTCTTGGCCCTGGAAGTGGGCCCTTGCTCCCTGACCCAGAAGAAGGTGAAAAGAACTATTTTAAACTATCTAGATCTCACACACACTCATTCAGACTGCCAATGGAACAAAAATATTGCACCTTTTATTGATTCTGCAGTAGCATTACAGTATTGCAGGGAAAAGCCTGCAAAATACTGTTCTACTGTGATTACAAGGAAAGCTTATGAAATTATGCAATTCTATATCCTCTATTTATCTATCTATCTATATATATGCTCAACCAAATGGGAGCATTTTATTTATACAAGTAGGGTACATGATTGATAAGGTTTTGTGCTACAATATAGGACTGTTACAACTGTGGCAAAATTATTTCCAGAATGTAGGGATATGATCCATTATCCCTTATCTATTTCATCTTCTAGAATGCATCCATTGAAGAAAAAGTTTTGGAAAAGATACAAATATCCCTTAAACAGCTGCAACCATCGTTTACCACTTTTTTTGTTGCATTTAAAGGCTCTTTTGACCAAAATTGTTGCTTCTGTGCTCATTCTGGAGTTGCTCCGGAATATCAGGTAGCATAACAGAGTTTGCAACAATTCCCACACCAGAAGTGTATGCAAACAATTGTGATGGTGGAAATAGTCTCCATGTGTGCCCAGAAGACTAATTCCATTTTGTGCATCAGCTGAAGTGGACAAATTCCAAGCCATGTTGTATATGTATAGATGGCTGGAATTTGTATGGAAAAATTCCTATTTTCTGCACAGTCAACTATTGACAAAGTTTTTGGCACCTTTTGGTTATTCAAAGTGAGTGAACGATGGGAAAATCTTGTGAAAGAAGCACAAAACCAAATAGATAGCAGTACCTTAATATTACAACTTTAATTTAATGCAAAATATACTAAAACATACAACTGAAACAGACTATAAAACATAGAAAAATAGTCAAAATAGGATATATGCACTTTAACATTTACAACATGTAAACACCAATACATAATGCATTCTATCACTATAATTAGCATCAAAACATAACATAAGGTGTTCAAAAGTGTTTATAAGTTATCAAAACTAGTCCATGGATGAGGCATTTTCAGGCCTCATAATTTTTCCCCCAACCTATTTAAATGCATGTCCTCATGCATTCTATGCAGCCACAATAACATAGAGATATACATCTAGATTTTGTTCTTCATAACTCAGCTTTGGTCCTAGAACCTTATAATATCCTCTGATTGCTTGTATTTACTTAAGCCATTTCTAGAACTGCTCATCTGATTGATGATCACTATCAAATAAATAAGAACTAGAGTTATCACATTTGGCAGCCTATAGATCAAACCTACCCAGTGATCCTACAACTTGTGGATAACCTGTACTATACCTTCTGCTCTCCTTCTGGACCATAATAAATTGTTAGATAAGATAGGTTCCCTCTTTTGAAGTGATATTGACAATTCTTCTCACTTGCTTTTACAAGATGAGAGAACATTACCAAAATGGTGATTACAGAAGACCTAAATTTTTTTGATACAATCAGTAAGATTGCTCTTATATACTTCTCTGATTTTTTGTTCCCTCATCATAGTAAAATGTTGATTGATGGATTCCCTGTAATTAGTATGGGTTCTTTTTATCAGTAACTCATCTGTTAACTCCATTTCTTTGCTTACCATTTTCTCCTCCTCCAAATAAATCTAATTTTACACTAAATATATAAAGGCTCTCAGCTAAATATCTCCTGTAAAGATGTGTGGCAAAAAGGTTCTATTTTTAGGTAAGAAGTTATGTAAAAATAGTTCACAAAGCAGATTCCTCTGTTCCTCTAGACTATGCAAATATGTTTCCACAAATTCTTTAGCAGTGTCCATTTTATATGGAAGTTTGGAAATAACTCTCATTAATTGCCAATGGAGGTATATTTCCTTTAATATTAGAGTATAAAACCTTGTAAGCCTTCTGCACTGAACTAAGTACTCTAAAATTTGTGAAGAACACGAGCTTATACTGAGAGGGGAGGGGTGAACAGTATAAGACCTCTTTTTACTTTCTCTATTTAACTTCAACTTTGCAAAGCAATGAACCAATAGCAATATCAAAGCAATGCATAAATCAACACACAATGAGACACCAATTTTAACGTGGTTCACCCAACATGGGCTACCTCCACAAAACTTTTCTCTAAAAAGCTTTCTCAAAGTTCTTTGGGAATCCTTCCCAATTACAATGTTTATGAGCCTCAGCCCAAAGGAGAAACCTTCCCCTACTCAAGTATTTATGAGCCTCTGCCCAAAGGAGAATCCTTCCCCTTCTCATGAATTTATGAGCCTCCTGCCCAAAGGAGAATCCTTCCCCTCCTCACGAATTTATGAGCCTCCTTCCTAAAGGAGAATCCTTCCCCTCAGCTCTGGAAATGATACTTCAGAAGATCACCTGCCTCTTATTCCGCTAGCACGTGGAACTCCTTTCCACAGTAGACCTCCTGTCCTCAATGCTCAGCCTCAAGAGACCTCTGTCCTCACTGATCACCTCCACAACTCATCAACCTGTACTAAACACAGTCAGTCGGTCCAACACAAGTCTTCCTCACTCGGTCAGATCTATCCCAAGCTCAACTCATAAAGCTTGAACAAATCAATCTCTGCTACACACAAGCCTTCTCAAAGACTTATCAAAACTATCCTCAGGTTCTTCTCAAAGAACCACTTCAACTCTGTCCTCAAGTCCTCTGCTAGGACCTATCCAAATCAGCTCACAAGTCCTCCCTAGAACTTGTCCAAATCAGCTCACAAGTCCTCACTAGAACTTGTCCAAATCAGCTCACAAGTCCTCACTAGAACCTGTCCAAATCAGCTCACAAGTCCTCACTAGAACCTGTCCAAATCAGCAAGCTCACCAAGAAAAACTTGCTTAGCATGAACCCACAAAGAGAATTGTTAGAGACCCAATGTGATTCATCAACATCATAGAAGCTTAAAAAGAATTGTTAGAGACTCAATATGTTCTATACTTAACTCTCAATCTCAATCTCAAATCTCATAGAAACATAAACAAAATTGTTAGAGACTCAATATGTTTTATACTTAACTCCCAATCTCAATCTCAACTCAATTTCAATCTCAAAAGAATAAGATAGATGTAGTATGCTTTTCTCAAGAACATGAAACACAACCCAACAATTGCCAACCATGCAATATCTCATATAACAATGATACTCATGTTCTTTCCACAACCAATATCTTTTCTCAACCAATTAGGGCTTTAACAACAATGCTTATACACAAGATTTAACCAAAATCATTCAACTCAACATTAACCTTGAAGCATTCAACCAATCACTACATGAAAAGGAAACTAGTAGACATCCTTTTCCCTCCAAAGATATTTGAACAAAATAGCCACCAACATAAATCACCAATGCAAAGAATAACTTTCTCAAATCAATCTCAATGGATTAATCCCAAATCATGTATCAAGTAAAGCATTAACTTGATCAAAACAACCTCTATGGAAGCAACTCAACCATCAATCTCAAAACAACCAACTAAGGGTTTCACCAACTCAAAGCAAGTAGCAAGACTTACTAACATAAACCTTAGTGCAAAAATGCTTCCTCTTCCTCAACTAGAATTATGCATTCACCCAAAAACTCATCAATGATTTTAATGCATAAACAATCTTCAATATCCAGAAAATGGGATTTACACCAACAAGAATACCTAATAGACAACCTTTTCACTCCAAACTCAACTTCAAAAAATACACCATCAACAATATACATGGAAGAAGTTGCCCATACCTTTGTTTGAGGAAGAAGAGAATAGTTCTTCAACCTGTTACCAACACCACCCTCAACTTTGCCACCAAGTTAGGGTTAGGTCATAAAAGTAACCACAAAAATATTTATTCCATAAAACACCTTATGACTCCAATCCTTTGAAGTCAACTACCAAAAATATAAAGCATACAAACAATATATCCTTTTACACCTTATTTCTCCAAATTAATTAAACCATGCTCAAGGAATAATAGCTTCTAAGCAAATATCACTCAACAATCATGCCAAAAATCTCAACCACACACTATCAACCTTATATCTCCAAAGAAGCATTCAACCTCAAAAATAATTTTAAATAAATCTGCCCAACCACTTCTTTAACAAAATGCAGATTTTATTTAAAAAACCTTACCAAAAAAAATGCTTTCGAAAATCGTGGGTCAATAGTGCCTCTAAAAAAATCAGAGCTCAAAAACTCTTCTCACACTCCACGACGGGAGTCGAACGCTTGACCTCCCTTCAAGCACCTTTGCAGAACAGTCGTTGCCACTAGGCCAACGATGCTAGCTTGAAGGCTAGCAAGAGTCTCCTTCTCCTTAACCCTTTGGTGGCGGATAAACGTGGCAAAAAAACTATAGCCGTAGCTTTTACTTCCCAACCTTTGCGCAATTTCAATTTCTTTTACACATCTGCTTTGGACTATAGGTTATGGCTTATATAGCCAAACTTCCATGCTATGCACGACGTCGACGGGAGGATAATTCGAAATTTTTGAATTAATATTACTTTGGCGCCTTCGAAACAACTTTAGGGTTTATGAAACCCTTTTTATTATTTAAAAAATAATCAAAGGTCTTTTAGACCTTAGACCTTAGGTGGAGAACCCATTAAATTATTAAAATAATTTAATCACTAAATCAAATAAATAATTAATTAAAAAACCTTAAAAAGGTTTTATTAATTAAGTAATTTAATTAATAAGTGTCTCCAGCCTTTGCATTAAGCTGAGAGTGGTTTTGAACAAAACCCTTAATGCATCCACCTGGTTTTAATAAAAACCCTTAAACCTGCCATGGTTTTGATAAAAACCTTTTCATCTGCCACATGGAATCTCTCCAGAATCTTCTAGAAAATATTCTTTGGAATCTTCAACCTTTGAAGCCAATAAATCCTCTTGACATTAATGCCAGTTTATTTTGACATCAATGACAACTCATACACAAGAAGCTAGGATCTCAAACCCAAAATTGCCAACAATCTCCCCCTTTGTCATTGATGGCAAACTATGCTTCTCAACAACACTGAAACTCAAAACTGTTGTATAGAAATCAGCTCCCCCTGACTTGAGGCTCTCCCCCTTACTCATATCTCTCCTCCTTTGTCATCAATTGCAAAGGGTCACCTTTGGGGCTTAGGACTAAGAATGAGCCTCTTAGCTTAGTCCCTCCCCCACCTCCTGTTGAGGTGATTAATTCCGGGGTGGGAGTAAAACTCCCATTAGGCACTGATCTTCATCAGTGTCTATAGATGCCTTACCATGTATTCTCTTGTTCTCCTTGTCCATATTCATGTTCCTGTTCATGTCACTGTTGCTGTTCTTGTTATCATTCCTGTTCTTATCCATGTCTTGATTCTTGTGCCTGTTCATACCCATGTTCCTATTCCTGTACCTTGGAATTTCAGCTCTACATTGTCTAGCTATGTGACCTTCATTGTTGCACTTATAACAACTAACAATGTTATTTCTTTGAGGCATATCTGATCTTTGACTCCATCTGTTCTGACCAACCCTATTCCTGTTATTAGCCTTGCAATAAACAGCCTTGTGCCCAAACTGTTTACAAGAGTAGCAATACCCTTGAAAGAAATTACCACCTCTGAATTTGTCATTTACCTTCCTCACTTGAGTCATGCAATGTGAAGCCATGTGACCAACCTAGTGACAAGAAAAACATCTGCCATTAAACTTTCCTTCATTTGACCTCTTAGGTCCTGTAAACTTTCTCCCCTTTTTCTGATTCCTGTTTTCTGATTCTATGCATCTATCACTCAAGGACTCTTTTTCTAAAGTACTTTCCTCATCAGAACTTTCTTCCTTTCAGAATCTCTTACTAGATTCCCTAGCAGAGTCGCCAACCTGTTCCATGTGTTTCTTACCAAAACCAATACATGTTTTATCTGTTGTCCTTATTTGATCTTTGATGATTGAATTTACCTTTTTGGTGTTATCTTCAAACTTGTAAAGCTTCTCCTTGTACTCTTTAGTTTTCTCTTTCAAGGAAGCCACTTTCTGTTCCAACTCTCTACACTCATGATGCAGGACTGGGATTACACGCAAAAAAATCACCAAATTTTCATTAACAGATTTCAAAACCCGAATTACAGAAGTTACAATTGGCCAACCCCCCTTACAATGCATGAGTTGCTTCTTATATCGGACCCGACCCCCTTCGGACATCATTACATAGACTGTAGAGTTTTTTTGTAACCGCCCGCACGAATGTTCTCGTCGCCGCCTGCATATTGCTGCCAGGTGCCTTGAATCATCATGGCATGGAATGGCGGAGTGCTCTGCAACCACCTGTCCATCGACCCTCTGAATCATCATTCCCAGGAGTGCTCTGTAGACACCTGTATTTTGCTGCCACGTGCCCTTCTGCACCGACCTCTACAGCCGCCTGCCCGTGTGGAGTCGTGAACGACCTGTCGCGATATCGCGACATTTTCGCTTCCTTGCTCTCTCTCTCCTCTTCGATCGCGATATCGCGACGTTTTGGTGCTCGGCCTCTATTCTCTCCTTCGGGCTGCGAAACCGCGACATGTCACGAAATCGCGACGTTTTTACCTTTCGCACTTGGCTTCTGCCTCCGGGCCGTGAAACCGCGACATGTCGCGAAATCGCGACAACCTTTCCCCTTGGCGCCCATCCGCAAAATGTGTCGCGATATCGCGACAACTTTTCTCCTTGGCGCCTATCCGCAAAATGTGTCGCGATATCGCGACAACTTTTCTCCTTGGCGCCTATCCGCAAAATGTGTCGCGAAATCGTGACAACTTTTCTCCTTGGCGCCTATCCGCAAAATGTGTCGCGAAATCGCGACAACTTTTCTCCTTGGCGCCTATCCGCAAAATGTGTCGTGATATCGCGACAACTTTTCTCCTTGGCGCCTATCCGCAAAATGTGTCGTGAAATCGCGACAACTTTTCTCCTTGGCGCCTATGCTCAAAATGTGTCGCGATATCGCGACAACTTTTCTCCTTGGCGCCTATGCTCAAAATGTGTCGCGATATCGCGACAACTCTTCTCCTTGGCGCCTATGCTCAAAATGTGTCGCGATATCGCGACAACTCTTCTCCTTGGCGCCTATGCTCAAAATGTGTCGCGATATCGCGACAACTTCTCTGTCGTGATATCGCGACAGCTTATCCCCTCGCCAGCACTTAAAAAAATTTTTTTGGATGATGCAAGATTGCTCTGCCACCACCGGATGCTCCTGCATCAGACACCCGGGGTGAATTGAGAAGTGACCTTCACTTATGTTCTGTGGGAGGTAGACCCAGGCGGTCAACCTCTGCCTTCGACAACCAAGTCGCATCTTCTACGGGTCTGCCCTTCCACTTGATCAAATATTCAGAATAGCACCTATTCCGAGTACTTCGGCCCTCACGCGTATCAAGGACTTCTTCTATCTCGTCTGCGACTGGGGTGGCCGCTGGAATGCTCCACAAATTCGGGCTTGGTGTTTCACTGCTATCTCCTTCATGATACTCGACCAAATCCGAAATGTTAAAAACTGGTGAGATGTTAAGTTCACTCGGCAACTCCACCTCGTATGCATTACCCGAATCCCATTTTCCAATGATTCTGCATGGCCCAAACTTCTTCATCTTCAGCTTGTTATAGGTCTTGGCGGGAAACCTTTCTTTTCTTAGATGGACCATGACGGCATCTCCTACTTCAAACTCCTTAGCCCGGCGCTTCTGGTCTGCCCTGGTCTTATACTGAGTATTCATCTTAGTGATGTGCCTTGTCACCTCCTCATGCAAGCCTTTCAGGTGTTCAGCAAAGTCTTCGGCCTCAAGCACTGCATTTTTCTCTTGTATCCATCCTTCTCAACTCAGAAGCGTTTCTTGGGCTGCTCCCATAAATTATCTGGAATGGAGATTTGTTGGTGCTCCTGTTAACAGAGTTGTTGTATGCGAATTCCGCCTGTGGCAAAACTAAATCCCATCCCTTCGGTTTGTCTCCGACCAGGCATCGTAACAGATTGCCCAAACTTCTATTTACCACCTCTGTTTGGCCATCCGTCTGTGGGTGGTATGCAGAACTAAATTTCAAATCCGTCTTCAACTTCTTCCAAAGGGTTCTCCAAAAATACCCCACAAACTTGGAATCCCTGTCCGACACAATACTCTTTGGCAGCCCATGAAGTCGTACCACTTCCTTGAAAAATAAACCTGCCACATGGACCGCATCACTAGTCTTCTGACAGGGGATAAAGTGAGCCATTTTTGAAAACCTGTCAACCACCACAAGTATGGAGTCATTTCCCCTCTGTGTCCTGGGTAAACCAAGAACAAAATCCATACTGATGTCCTCCCACGGTCTTTCGGGTACAGGTAGTGGTTGATATAAGCCAGTATGTTGTCTCACACCTTTCGCCATCTGGCATATCCTACAACTTTGCACGAATTTTGTCACATCCTGTTGCAACTGCGGCTAGTAGTAGTTTTCATTAACAAGGGAAATGGTCTTGTCTCGACCAAAGTGTCCAGCCAAACCTCCACTGTGCTTTTCCTTGATCAGATTCTCCCTCATTGAACTCCGTGGAATGCATAATTGGTTTCCCCTGAACAACATTCCATCTTGGATCGAAAGTTTAGCCACTTAGTCCTCGTCCAAAGTAACGAGCGCCATGCGAGCCTTCCAAGCTTCTGCGAAGTCGGGATCTGCAGGGTACAAACCCTTAAGCTCAGCAAACCCTACAACTTCCACCTTCATTTCCATCAATAAACATTGCCTCCTACTTAAGGCATCCGCCACTCTATTGGACTTTTCGCTCCGATGCTTCAGCACAAAGGTATAGCTCTATAGGAACTCAACCCATTTTAGGTGCCTCTGATTTAACTTCCCTTGACTGTTAATATACTGTAGTGCCTGATGATCAGTATACAGAACAAACTCCTTTGGCAACAAATAATGCCTCCATTTCTTCAGAGCCTGAACTATGGCATAGAACTCCTGATCATACACCGAATACTTCTTCCTGGCATCATTGAGTTTCTCACTAAAATAAGCGACAGGCTTACCCTCTTGACTCAATACAGCCCCTATGGCACTACCACTAGCATCATAGTCTACCTGAAATACCTTATTGAAATCTGAAGCGCTAAGACAGGTTGCTCTGTGACCTTCTTCTTCAACATAGCAAAGCTTTTGTCTGCTCCGGTTGTCCACTTAAATTCCTTCTTGTTCCCCCTCATTGTCTCCGTAAGGGATGCGCAAATACTGCTGAAATTTCTAATGAACTTTCTGTAAAAACTGGCTAGACCATGAAACGATCTTACCTCAGTCACGCTTCTTGGAGCAGGCCATTCTATGATAGCCCTCACCTTTTTCGGGTCCATTTTTAGATCGTCTCGCTGAGATTACAAATCCCAGGTATACTAACTCCCTCTTTACGAAGTTACACTTCTTCAGATTTATCAGAAACTGCTCCTCCCACAGCTTCTCAAAAACCCTCCTGATGTGCATCAGGTGTTCCTCCAGGGTTTTGCTAAATATCAAGATATCATCCAAGTAGACAATAACAAATTTGCCTAAAAATTCCTTCAAGACTTCATTCATCAACCGCATGAATGTACTCGGTGCATTGGTTAGCCCAAATGGCATGACCAACCACTCATACAAACCCTCTCTAGTTTTGAAGGTTGTCTTCCACTCATCCCCTTCTCTGATACGGATCTGATGATAACCACTCTTTAGATCAATCTTCGTGAAGTACTCAGCTCCACTCAAATAGTCCATAATATCATCCATCCTTGGCAATGGGAATCTATATTTTATAGTGATCTTGTTAATTGCCCGAGAGTCTGTGCACATTCTCCACTCTCCATCCTTCTTGGGTGCTAGTACTACAGGCACTGCACACGGGCTAAGACTCTCCCTAATCAACCCCTTCTTTAGCAGCTCTTGAACTTGTCTATTCAGCTCCTCAGTTTCCATAGGAGTCATTCTGTGTGCGGCCTTATTGGGCAAGCTAGACCCTGGCACCAAGTCTATGTGGTGACTGATCTTCCTTACAGGTGGTAAACCCTCAGGAACATTATCAGAAATGATATCTGGAAATTCCTCTAATAGACCCATGACTTCCACTGGGGTCTCCTTGCATTCCTCTTCCCTAACCCTAGGAATTATTGCATAGCACATATGATCTGGCTTCAGGCCATCTAAAAATCTTCTTCCATCAACTAGACAGATTCGAGCACTGCTACATACCTTCTCGTCCGCCTCCTTCAGGGGTTTCAACTTATGGCGAACTCCATTCTTCGACAAGGAATACGTATTGGCTCGACCATCATGTACTGCACTCCGATCAAACTGCCATGGTCTCCCAAGCAACATGTGACATGCATCCATAGGCAGGATGTCACACAGGACCTCATCACGGTAAGTCCCAATGTTAAACTTCACCAGGCATTGCTCACTGACCAGCACCCTATGGTCCTTTTGTAACCACGCAATCCGATATGGATGCGGGTGTCTTCTTCTCTCCAGCTGCAACTTGGCAACCATCTCCTTAGAGACCAAGTTATCAGTGCTACCATTGTCGATAATGATGTTACAGACCTTGCCTGAGCACTTGCATCTTGTGCGAAACAGGCTGTTCCTCTGGTCTGACTTCTTTTCCTCATTCAACAAGACTCTCCTGATGACCATCGCTTCCCCTCGTTCTGCCTCCTCAGAGTGCTCAGATTCGACACCTTCGTCTGCTACAGTAGCTCTGGCTTGACCCTCAGGTCTTCGATTTGGCCTTTCTTGGCGCTGATGGCAGTTGTATGCCCGATGTCCTTCCTCCCCGCAATTGAAGCAGGTTCCACGAAATACACCTCTCCCATACCCACGCCCAGGTCTACCTCTTCCTCGCAGGTAGCTGTTGTTCTGATTGCGTGGGCGATGGGTATTCTCCTCTTTCTCTTCCTTTTGATCCTGGCTACTACTTGCTTCACCAGTCTTCCTCAGATCTCTGTATCTTCCTCCACTGGTCCTTCCACCAGCTCTCCCACCATGATCCTTTCCTCTCTGCTTACCTTCAAACCTCCTATTCAGTTTCCCTTCCACTTTTAAGGCAAACTGGTACGCATCCTCAACCGTGCTCATCCGAACCAGACTCAGCTCTTCTTGAATAGTGGTTCTTAATCCATTGATGTAGCGGGCGACCTTCTCCTTATTTGCCTCAGAATGGCCGGTTCTAATCGAGATCTGGTAGAACTCCTCCGTGTACTCCTTGACAGATTTACTCGCCTGCCTTAGACTCTGCATCCTCCTCAACAGATCCAACTCATAGTCGACGGGGATGAATTGCCTCTTCAATTTCTCAACCATCCGATCCCACCTGGTGATCTTTTCTTTTCCCCTCCTATTCCTTTCCAGCTGTACTCCTTTCCACCAGATGCTAGCATGTCCCTTCAACTTTGTTTTTGCGAACCTGATCCGATTTGGATCTGAGATCTCCTCATACTCGAAATATTCCTCCATGTCGTTGATCCAATCTATCAACTCCTCGGGATTGAGATTCCCGGAATAGGTGGAGACGTCAAACTTTGGCTTCTTCCCGATCCGGGATATGGCCCTATACAGCCTAGCTTCGCTGGATCCAACGCTTCTTCCTCATCAGATGGACCCTCGTCTTCCCAAACTTCATCTTCACCGTGGTCCTCTCTTCTTGGCTCAACTCCTCTTCTCAATTCCTCCTGTAGGGCTTGCACTTGCCTCTGCAAGGCTCTGAGATCGACCTCTGCCCCCTATTCCTCGCACCACCATGGTTCCTTCGCAGAGGCATCCTGCTCACTTCCTCACAAACCCCAACCACAGGTCCTGGCGCAAACTGCCTCACGGCCGACGATCTGTTCGCGCACTCAGAACCTTCTGGCTCTGATACCACTTGACGCAGGACTGGGATTACACGCAGAAAAATCACCAAATTTTCATTAACAACTTTCAAAACCCGAATTACAGAAGTTACAATTGGCCAACCCCCCTTACAATGCATGAGCTGCTTCTTATATCGGACCCGACCCCCTTCGGACATCATTACACAGACTGCAGAGTTTTTTGTAACCGCCCGCACGAATGTTTTGTCGCCGCCTGCATATTGCTGCCAGGTGCCTTGAATCATCATGGCATGGAATGGCGGAGTGCTCTGCAGCCACCTGTCCATCGACCCTCTCAATCATCATTCCCAGGAGTGCTCTGTAGCCACCTGTATTTTGCTGCCACGTGCCCTTCTGCACCGACCTCTGCAGCCACCTACCCGTGTGGAGTCGTGAACGACCTGTCGCGATATCGTGACATTTTCGCTTCCTTGCTCTCTCTCTCCTCTTCGGTCGCGATATCGCGACGTTTTGGTGCTCGGCCTCTATTCTCTCCTTCGGGCCGCGAAACCGTGACATGTCGCGAAATCGCGATGTCTTTACCTTTCGCACTTGGCTTCTGCCTTCGGGCCGCGAAACCGTGACATGTCACGAAATCGTGACAACCTTTCCCCTTGGCGCCCATCCGTAAAATGTGTCGCGATATCGCGACAACTTTTCTCCTTGGCGCCTATCCACAAAATGTGTCGCGAAATCGCGACAACTTTTCTCCTTGGCGCCTATCCGCAAAATGTGTCGCGAAATCGCGACAACTTTTCTCCTTGGCGCCTATCCGCAAAATGTGTCGCGAAATCGCGACAACTTTTCTCCTTGGCGCCTATCTGCAAAATGTGTCACGATATCGCGACAACTTTTCTCCTTGGCGCCTATCCGCAAAATGTGTCGCGAAATCGCGACAACTTTTCTCCTTGGCGCCTATCCGCAAAATGTGTCACGAAATCGCGACAACTTTTCTCCTCGGTGCCTATCCGCAAAATGTGTCATGATATCGCGACAACTCTTCTCCTTGGCGCCTATGCTCAAAATGTGTCGCGATATCGCGACAACTCTTCTCCTTGGCGCCTATGCTCAAAATGTGTCGCGATATCGCGACAACTCTTCTCCTTGGCGCCTATGCTCAAAATGTGTCGCGATATCGCGACTTCTCTGTCGTGATATCACGACAACTTATTCTCTCACCAGCACTTAATTTTTTTTTTTGGATAATGCAAGATTGCTCTGCCACCACCGGATGCTCCTGCATCAACTCAAGAACCTTAGACTCTAACTTATCCTTAAGTTTCTGTGTCTTAGCTATAGAGAAGTCAAGACTTTCTAGAAGCTCATATCTCTCAATACAACATTCATCCAATTTATCATTGAGTCTAGCATTCTTTTTTTTTTTTTTTTCAAAGCACTAAGAGCACTAACAAGTTCAGCTTCAAGATCTACTTCACCATCCTCTATAACTTCCTTTATTTGTTTGCCTTTTGAAACATCTATAACTTATCACTAGAGGTGCTACCCTTTTCTAAAGCCATACAAAGATCTTCCTCACAATTTTTCGAAGAATCCTCATACATAGTATAACTAGAAATCAATCCATCATTTGTGCAATCATCCTCAAGATGTCCAAAATTTCCACATCTAAAACATTTCATAAGGACAAATCTATGTTTCTTTTCTTCTTCTTTTTCTGTTAGGAACAACATCTCATTTCCAACATCACTTGAAGAACTTTCACTATCACTACTAGAACACTTACTTGCCTTGTCTAGGTAGAAACTTTTCTTGTGTTTGTGAGAGTACCTCTTTCCTTGATTGCTTTGCTCATCTTTATTCTTCCTTTGATGCCTGTGCCTTTCGGAATCCTTGCTCTTATAATCCTGTTTATCTTCATCACTTTCATCCTTGGTAGCAGTATAGTTAGTAGCATAATGACCAAACTTTCCACAATTGAAACACTTGACATATTTCATACCTTTGTGCTTTCTTGAGAACTTGCCCTTCTTGCTGTAATATGCCTCTTCATCACTATCTTGAAGCTCTTTACCCTTGGATTTCTTGGTAGCCTTGAAAGCTGCCTCCTTCTTAACATCAACCTTCACTTGAGTTCTCAACTTAAATGCTGCAAGTATACTATGAAGCTCATCCTTTTTCAACTTATCCAAATCCTTAGCTTCCTCAATAGCAGAAATCTTTTCACTAAATCTATTTGGAAGAGACCTCAAAATCTTATCACAAATATCATTTTCAGCAAGCTCAAGACCTAGTTCCTTCATAGAGTTAACAATCTCATCCATACGAAGCATATAGTCACTAATATTTTCTTCATAATTCATCTTGAGTTGTTCAAACATACCTTTTAAGTGTCTCAACATGGCATTTCAGACATTTGCATCACCTGTATGAACCACATTCAATTGTTTCCACATTTCACTAGCTGTCTTGCAGTGAATCACCTTGGTAAGATCTGCCTTCTGTAAACCCTTCAGGATTGCATTCATTGACTTTGAATTGCTATGATGTAGGAGCCTCTCTTCCTTAGTAGAAGGACCATGCTCAGGAATGGTATACTCATCCTCAATCACTTCCCAAACTTCATTTCCACAAGCCATAAGATGAACCTTCATCCTAGCACTCCAAAGCCCAAAATCTGCCCCATCAAGAATAGGTGTTGCATTACCACTTGTAGATTCCATTGTGTTCTTTACAAACTTTTCCTTCAAGTTGTTAAACTTTTCGAAGTAACCCGCTCTGATACCAATTGAAGAACACAAGCTTATACTGAGAGGGGGGGTGAACAGTATAAGACCTCTTTTTACTTTCTCTATTTAACTTCAACTTCGCAAAGTAATGAACCAATAGCAATATCAAAGCAATGTATAAAGCAACACACAATGAGACACCAATTTTAACGTGGTTCACCCAACATGGGCTACCTCCACAAAACATTTCTCTAAAAAGCTTTCTCAAAGTTATTTGGGAATCCTTCCCAATTACAATGTTTATGAGCCTCAGCCCAAAGGAGAAACCTTCCCCTACTCAAGTATTTATGAGCCTCTGCCCAAAGGAGAATCCTTCCCCTCATAGATTTATGAGCCTCCTACCCAAAGGAGAATCCTTCCCCTCCTCACGAATTTATGAGCCTCCTACCCAAAGAAGAATCCTTCCCCTCAGCTCTGGAAATGATACTTTAGAAGATCACCTGCCTCTTATTCCGCTAGCACGTGGAACTCCTTTCCACAGAAGACCTCCTGTCCTCAATGCTTAGCCTCAAGAGACCTCTGTCCTCATTGATCACCTCCATAGAAACTCATCAACCTGTACTAAACATAGTCAGTCGGTCCAGCACAAGTCTTCCTCACTCTGTCAGATCTGTCCCAAGCTCAACTCATAAAGCTTGAACAAATCAATATTTGTTGCACACAAGCCTTCTCAAAGACTTATCAAAACTGTCCTCAGGTTCTTCTCAAAGAACCACTTCAACTCTGTCCTCAAGTCCTCTGCTAGAACTTGTCCAAATTAGCTCACAAGTCCTCACTAGAACCTGTCCAAATCAGCTCACAAGTCCTCACTTGAACCTGTCCAAATCAACTCACAAGTTCTCACTAGAACCTGTCCAAATTAGTAAGCTCACCAGAAAAACTTGCTTAGCATGAACCCACAAAGAGAATTGTTAGAGACCCAATGTGATTCATCAACCTCATAGAAGCATAAAGAGAATTGTTAGAGACTCAATATGTTCTATACTTAACTCCCAATCTCAATATCAAATCTCATAGAAACATAAAGAGAATTGTTAGAGACTCAATATGTTCTATACTTAACTCCCAATCTCAATCTCAACTCAATTTCAATCTCAAAATAATAAGATAGATGCAGTATGCTTTTCTCAAGAACATGAAACACAACCCAACAATTGCCAACCATGCAATATCTCATATAACAATGATACTCATGTTCTTTCCACAACCAATATCTTTTCTCAACCAATTAGGGCTTTAACAACAATGCTTATAGACAAGGTTTAACCAAAATCATTCAACTCAACATTAACCTTGAAGCATTCAACCAATCACTACATGAAAAGGAAACTAGTAGACATCCTTTTCCCTCCAAAGATATTTGAACAAAACAACCACCAACATAAATCACCAATGCAAAGAATAACTTGCTCAAATCAATCTCAATGGAGTAAGCCCAAATCATGTATCAAGTAAAGCATTAACTTAATCAAAACAACCTCTATGGAAGTAACTCAACCATCAATCTCAAAACAACCAACTAAGGGTTTCACCAACTCAAAGCAAGTAGCAAGACTTACTAACATAAACCTTAGTGCAAAAATGCTTCCTCTTCCTCAACCAGAATTATGCATTCACCCAAAAACTCATCAATGATTTTAATGCATAAACAATCTTCAATATCCAGAAAATGGGATTTACACCAACAAGAATACCTAGTAGACAACCTTTTCACTCCAAACTCAATTTCAGAAAATACACCATCAACAATATACATGGAAGAAGTTGCCCATACCTTTGTTTGAGGAAGAAGAGAATAGTTCTTCAACCTGTTACCAACACCACCCTCAACTTTGCCACCAAGTTAGGGTTAGATCATAAAAGTAACCACAAAAATATTTATTCCATAAAACACCTTATGACTCCAATCCTTTGAAGTCAACTACCAAAAATATAAAGAATACAAAAAATATATCCTTTTACACCTTATTTCTCCAAATTAATTAAACCATTCTCAAGGAATAATAGCTTCTAAGCAAATCTCACTCAACAATCAAGCCAAAAATCTCAACCACACACTATCAACCTTATATCTCCAAAGAAGCATTTAACCTCAAAAATAATTTTAAATAAATCTGCCCAACCACTTCTTCTTTAACAAAATGTAGATTTTATTTAAAAAACCTTACCAAAAAAATGCTTCCAAAAATCGTGGGTCAACAGTGCCTCCAAAAAAATCGGAGCGCAAAAACTCTTCTCACACTCCACGGCGGGAGTCGAACGCTTGACCTCCCTTCAAGCGCCTTCGCAGAACAGTCATTGCCACTAGGCCAACGACGCTAGCTTGAAGGCTAGCAAGAGTCTCCTTCTCCTTAACCCTTTGGCGGCGGATAAACGTGGCAAAAAAATGATAGCCGTAGCTTTTACTTCCCAACCTTTGCGTAATTTCAATTTCTTTTACACATCTACTTTGGACTATAGGTTATGGCTTATATAGCCAAACTTCCATGCTATGCACGATGTCGGTGGGAGGATAATTCAAACTTTTCTAATTAATATTACTTTGGTGCCTCGAAACAACTTTAGGGTTTATGAAACCCTTTTGATTATTTAAAAAATAATCAAAGGACTTTTAGACCTTAGACCTTAGGTGGAGAACCCATTAAATTATTAAAATATTTTAATCACTAAATCAAATAAATAATTAATTAAAAAACCTTAAAAAGGTTTTATTAATTAAGTTATTTAATTAATAAGTGTCTCCAGCATTTGCATTAAGCTAAGAGTGGTTTTGAGAAAAACCCTTAATGCATCCACCTGGTTTTAATAAAAACCCTTAAACCTGCCATGGTTTTGATAAAAACCTTTTCATCTGCCACATGGAATCTCTCCGAAATCTTCTAGAAAAGATTCTTTGGAACCTTCAATCTTTAAAGCCAATAAATCCTCTTGACATTAATGCTAGTTTCTTTTGACATCAATGACAACTCATAGACAAGAAGCTAGGATTTCAAACCCAAAATTGCCAACAATTTGGCACATATCCTGTATTTGTTCCTGTAACTTAGTTATATCTGCAGTTTGGGCTTCTAGCTTCTGCTTCAAAGGTTTTAAGGCTGAAATTTGTGCCTCCATCTGTTGACACTACAACATCCAATGTGCTATGTCCTCATTATATTTTGTCATTGTAACTATTTGTGGGGGCCTTATGATTGATTGTATTTTTGGAGGTAAGTCCACTTGTATACCAATTTCTGATGTGTTAACAGAGAGTAGATCTACTTGTACTCCAACTTCTGTTGTTTCAACTTGAGGTGATTCAGCTGTAATTAATTCAACAGATAATTGAGGAGAATGTATATTTACCTGTTCTTGCACTTCTCCCTATTCATTGGCCTCCTCAGCTGCTTGTGATGTTTGTGCCCCTTGTAAATTTTTAGAATGTTCTGCAGAAGCTCCTGAATCTGTCATGCTGACATCCTGCTGGAAGATTTGTGTTGTTGTCTCTTCTATTTCCACTCCTCTGATGGGTGATTCTTCCTCAGGTAGGGCTATCTCCCTATGATCTTCTACCAATTCTAACAAAATTCTGGCCAATTCATCCTCAGAATCAGATTCTGTAGGTTGTTGCTCCAGAGTGGACAACCGAGCCTTTAGTTTGTTCACTTCTTCCTGCAAATCAGCAATAAGCTTATCTTTTTCTATGATAGAGGCTTCATGTTGTTCAATCCAACCCATTTGTGTCTTAATGACACTTTTAGCAGCATGTAACTGGGTTTGCATATCAGGCTCTTCCTCTTCTCTTAGTGATTCTTTGCCAGAATCAGAATCTTCAGAGTCTGAATAGTCAACAAGTGAGACTGTAGGTATTTCTGTATCTGTGATTGTTGTCTCTACCTCCAATTCTTCTATGTCCATATATACTTCCTCTGATCTCTCTTCTGTAAATTGTTCTACAAGAACTTCCTGCCCCTGCTCTGTATTTAACTACTGAAATAGTGATGTAGCTTCTTCATCCACTATTTCTTCTATTACTTTTTGTTTTTGAAGTCTAGAAGACCTTCGTAACCCCACAAGAGTTTGTTTAACCTTTTTTGGTGACTCTGGAACAAATTCTGATGATTCTGGAGCAGAACCTACTTCAAGTGTTTCTTTCTCTAGTTGCCCTTCCTTTCTTGAACTACCAGGCTGCCTAATAGGTTGTGTTGGAAAAATAGTTACATTCTCAAAAAATGTAACTCTCCTTATTTTTCCCATAGGACCAGACTTAGATTATTTTTCCCTTTGCTTCCTAGTCCTAGAGGATGGAGGTCCTTGTGGTGAGGAGGGGATTTCTTTTTCAGAGGATTCAGTTTCAATTTCAGGTTCAGATCTTGTAATTTTTGCTTCATCTTCAGACTTCTCACCTTCTACCTCTTCCTCAGATTCAGGGCTTTCACTCTCCAATTCATTCCAGGTAGAGAAGAACCATTCAAAACTCCTAGGGTTTCCTCTAAAGTGATGTTTGCAGATGATCTTGATGAGCCCATGGTGTTTGGGAGACCCTCTTCCTGCTTGGTACTTTTTGGCCATATTTACCAGCTCTTGATATAAATATAGAGGAAGGTTTACCCTAAGCTCAGGATTTGAGTTGCCATGGCGTAGATGGGTCAGAATTCTCATGTGATGTCCAGATAGGATAGGGAATTGCCCATCACAGGTCAAAAACCTAATGACCCATACTGCAACTTCATCCCAAGGAGGTTGTAAACTTGTTCTTTTGACCCCCTTACAGATATTATTACTCAATACAAACTCAGTGGGCCTATCCTCATCTCCCCTGAACTGGTTTACTAATTCATTTAAAGTATTCTTGCCAGATTTCCCAATTTGAACCCCATGCAATGGCATTTCAGTAACTTGACTAAGAATTTTAGGGCTTACCTAGATTGTCATGCCGCTGATGTGAACTTGATTGTTGCGAAAGGTGCGTGCAAACTCAGTGGCCAATCCCTTTGAATGCCCATCGAACTTGCGCAAAAAGGGCAAAAATCCTCCTCCTATAAAAATACGTAGTGATTCAGGATCTCCTTGTAGGCAATCTACATTTTCTGGCTCAATTTGATTCTTCTTACCCCCCATTTTTAATCTTCCTATGTTCTATCTCTTCTCAGTGTCGAAAGACAACGTCGTTCTTGGGTCTGAATCAAACTATTTGCAACTGCAGGGCTCAAAATGGTTCTGGGCTACGAAATTAAATTTTTACAGCACCAAAAAAATGCTTCGAAACGTGTTGGAACATTTGGAAATTAAATTTCCTTCTTCTATCTCACATGGCAGACTCCTATTTCCCATAGGAACGTGATCTACTATGTTTGATTAAATGATTACGATGCATTGATGTGGCAGTTGTCTGTTGGCTGGGTTATGGACAATGTAGAACTTTCCTTTTTCTTGAAGTCCTTGTGAAGTGTGCCGAAGATTTTGCATATCGTAAAATGTGCGATGATTCCCAACAACCTCATTTCCATCATTGTGTTGGAAACCTACATCTTGAAATCTGTGCCATAATTTTTCCTTACTCCAAACAATAGAAATTTGATTGTGATGCCACATGTCATTTCGTCCTTATTCTTACTCATTCCAGAGTTTTTCTTGAAGTATGAACATTCCTTCATTCTGAAGCATATGTTTATTTTTATTCTGAAGTTGTTCTTTGTCTTTTTTGGTTCTAGAGTTATCATCATTCCGAAGCAGTTATGAGTACCATTTATTCCGGAGCATTATCATGCTGAAACATTTGAAGGTTATGGATAAAAGTTTTCTGCCCTTTTCACATCTTCCATTGACTAGATGGATAACTTTTTGAATTAACCTTATGTATGCCTCATATACTAACTAGGGATATTATACACTACATACTAGATATCAACAATGTTCTAAAATGAAAAAGGCACATACCTGATATAACCATTTATCTACAATTGTACAGTGGTTGTTTCTGCTGATTCTCAGCTGGCTGCTCTATGGACTAAGATAGGTGCAATCTGAAAATAGGTGAAACAATGATTGTGAGAAAATATGGAACAATGATGGTGGGTACAAATGGTGAGTCACTAAGGCAAACATGCCGGAAGACCGGTTTTCATGCAAGCCTAATTCAGAAGCGCCTCAAAGAGGTTTTCACTTTCTGAATTATTCATTTTTTATTTTTTATTATTTTTTTTTAATTTCTTTTATATTACTCTGCTAAGTCTAGTGTGGAAGAAGTGTTTTCTTCCAACATGTGTACATCCAAGTTCTCCACTTGCTTGAGAAACTCCTCCTTTGATAGTGGTTTATGATATATCCGAAGGCGATGTCCATTAACCACCAATTTTCATCATGAATCATCAATGGGTGAAAGGCGAACAACTCCATTTTCAAATACTTCCTCAATATGATATGGTCCAAGCCACCTAGTCTACAACTTTCTAGGATAGTCTTCATAACGTGAGTCAAACAACAAAGCCCAATCGCCTTGCTGAAACTTCCTTTATTGAATGTGACTATCATGCCATAATTTTTGTTGTGCTTGGATCATCTCAATCTGGTGCAATGCATCCCTCCGTAGCTCATCCAATGCATTGAGCTGCAGAATTCGGTTAGTTTGTGCCTATGACAAATCAATACCTACATCCAAAGTAGTTCGAAGAGTCAATAACTCAAATTCAATAGGCAAAAGAGGCTTCTTACCATAAACCAATTCATATGGTGTGAATCCAGTGGTGGATTTCCAAGTAGTGTTGTAAGCCCAAATTGCTTCAGGTAGTTTGTCCATCCAATTCCTCCTATGGGAAGCTATGGTTTTGGTTAAGATTCTCTCTAATTCCCTATTTGTTACTTCAACCTGACCATTGGCTTGTGGATGATAAGGTGAGGATTTCCTATGCTTGATTTCATATAGTTGAGTGAAAGCTTCAACAACTCTTGAAGTAAACTGAGGTCCCTGATCTGTGGTGATGGATTGTGGGGCCCCAAAATGTAGGAAAATCTATGAATATAGGAAATCAACAACTTTGTCTTCTCGAGCATGCTTAAAAGCATGGGCTTCTACCCATTTGGTTACATAGTCAGTACATACCAAGATATGCACTTTCCCTTGGGAAGGAGGGTCAATGGGTCCTACAAAATCTAGCCCCCATCTCTCAAATGGTTATGTTCCTATTTGAGGTTGTAATGGCATTTCACTAGTGAAGGTAGGTTTTCCCATCCTTTGGCATGCATCACAATGTCTAACATACCTTTTCACATCTTTATGTAAATATGGCCAGTAATAACCAGTACCCAAAATATTTTGAATGGTGCTCTTTACTGAATAATGTCCTCCTGATGGTTCATCATGACATGCCCGTAGGATATCATATACTTCATCCTTGTGGATACACCTACACAAAACATGGTCAGGACTGCATTTGAAAAGTAAACCTCTTATCCATTTGAAAGAAGAACTTTGCTTGATTAACTATTTCTTTTGTTTAGGAGTAAAGTGAAGAGGAATTTTTCTTATAGCCAAATAATTAGCTATATCTGCAAACCATGGAGACTGCACAGAAATAGCAAATAGTTTCTCATCAAGAAATGCATCTTCAACCAACTCTCCTGTATCTGCATTTTGTAATCTTGACAGAAAATCTGCAACTACATTAGCTTTCCCTAGTTTATTAACTATAGTGATATCAAATTCCTACAACAATATTAACCAATGAATAATTCTTGCACTAACCAGAGGTTTATTCATCAGGTATTTAATGGCAGCATGATCTGTATGAATGAATACCTGATATCCTATGATATAGTGTCAGAACTTATTGATAGCATATACTACAACTAAGAATTCCTTCTCAGTAGTAGTGTAGTTCTTTTCAGCTCCTATCAAGTTTTTACTGATATAGTAAATGGCATAATGCTCCCCATTGTCAATTTGTCCTAATGCAGCTCCAATAGCAGTATTGGAAGCATCAGTTTGAATATGGAAGGGCAATTCCCAATTAGGTCCTCTCAATACAGGGGGAGTGGTTAATTTTTCTTTCAATTCATCAAAAGACTTTTGACACTCAGTAGACCAAGAAAATTCAGAATCCTTCATTAGTAATGCAAACATTGGATTGGCTATGGTACTAAAATTGGCAATAAATCTGTGGTAGAAACCAATATGCCCCAGAAAACTCCTTACATCAGTTTGAGTTTTTGGAGGAGGAAGGTTTTTGATAACTTCCACCTTTTTAGGATCAACCTTGATCCCATAAGAGGAAATATGATGACCAAGGACAATCCCTTCCTCCATCATTAAGAAGCATTTCTCAGGATTAAGAGACAGATGGTATGTTTCACAATGTATTAAAACTTTTTCAAGTTGTTCTAAGGTATACTCAAAACTATCTCCAAATACTGTGAAATCATCCATGTAAATTTCTACACTCTCATTTGTCAAATCAGAGAATATGGCCAAAATAACTCTTTGAAATGTTGTTGGAGCATTACATAAACCAAAAGGTAGAACCCTATAAGCAAAGGTTCCCCAAGGACATGTGAAAGTAGTTTTCTCTTGGTCTTCAGGTGCAACTTGTATCTGATTATAACCACTGAATCCATCAAGAAAATAGAAAAATTTCTTGCCAACAAGGGTATCTAACACTTGGTCTATGAAAGGTAATGGGAAATGGTCCTTATGTGTTACCTTGTTTAACTCTCTATAATCCACACACACTCTCATTTTCCCATTTTTCTTTGGAACAATGACTAATGGAGAAACCCACTTACTGTCTGAAATTGGGTAAATGAATCCTACATCTAAAAGTTTTTCAATTTCTTCTTTAACAATATCTTTCAGAGCAGGATTCAGGCGCCTTTGAGGTTGTCTCACTGGTTTGACATCTTCAGTGTATATCCTATGTGTACACACATCAGGATGAATGCCAATCATGTCCTTATAATTCCAAGCAAAATCCTGAACATGTTTTTGTAGGACAACAAACAGTTTGGCTTCCTGTTCATTAGTCAGCCAACTATTAATATTTAGAAATTTCCTTGGTTGTATTTCAATTTGTTTAATCCCTAGATAAACAGAATTGACTACTTCATATCTACTGATTAAATAATTTAATGGACAATGATGTGGCTACAGAGTATGAAATACTCTAGATTCTATTTCATAAGTGATACCAGATGGAATCATTCCCTGCATAGGACATGTGAAAGAGGTAAGAAGATGATGATGCCATCCATGTGGCAGTGTGAAAGAGCTTTCCTATATGGGAATAGGTGACAGATGTTCTAAAGTTTGTTCTTCATCCTTCCATAGTAGGCGATGAACAAGAATTTGATCATCTTTAAGTCCTTCCTCTTGTAATGTTGCAACTAGGACAGTTTCATCTTCAAAAATTTCTCTTTCTGGTGAATTGACTTCCTCAATGTGTTCCTTCACTACTACTGTAGCCAAAGTGGCAATAGTTTCTTGTTCTTCATCAGACTCAGGATACCATATTTGTCCAAAAAATTTGGTTGAAGGTTGGGCTGGTGGATACAGGGAAATCTTCTTAAGGTCAATGCCATTTGAAATAGTCATTTCTCCTGACCTGCAGTCTATAAAAGTAGCTGCAGTAGCAAGCCAAGGTCACCCTAGAATGATGGGATAACCACTAACTGAATTTCTAGGTTGCAACACCAAGAAATCTATAGGATACTCCCAGGAAGAGACTTCAATGGCAATATCTTCTAGGATTCCTTCTGGCTTGGCAACTGACCTATCTGCCATTTCCAAAACTGTAGTGGTAGGACTGAGATTATTGAGATGTAGTTGTTGCATTGTTTCCTTAGTCATTACATTGATTGCAGCTCCAAGGTCAATTAGTACATTTGGAATTTGCACTAACCCAATAGTAATTGTGACTACTGGACTTCCTGGATCACTATATTTGGGAGGCACTAGTTTTCCAGATAGCAGGTCAGCCAACTTCCCTTCTACTTGCATAGTTTTAGGAAAGGCTTTCTTCTTTCTACCAGGTTTCTTGATACATAAATCCTGAATGGTTTTCTTGATTAAGGGCACATCCTTTATTGCTTGCAACAAAGGAAGAGAAATTGTCATTTTCTTAAGTTCTGTAACTAATTCTGATTCAGGAATAGTTGCAAGATTTTTAAACCTTTCAGGGTATGGTACTTCTTCTATAGGGGTTTTTCTTGCTCATTTTCTGATTTTTCTTCTTTTTTTTTTTTCACTTGGTTCTGAATGTGGAGATTCTTGCTTTCCATCAATCTCTTCAATGGTGGGTGGAGCAGGGTCAGGTAAAACTTTCCCTGAATGCAACTGGATATTACTACAATCAAGTACATGAACTGCAGCAGAATCTTTAGACTCAGCTCCATAAATAGGGGCTGCTTGTCTGGTATTATTTGGGTTAGCAACAGGCTGAGCTGGAAGTGGGGGTTGCTTAACTGGTTGTGCTTGTTGAGGTTGTATTCTTCCTTGAAAGTTTTGATTAGGAGCTGGCAGCAGGTTTTGAGTCTATCCTTGATACCTCTGTTGCCCTTGATATGATGGGTATTGTGGCCCCCATCTTTGCCCATATTGTTGATTCTGTGTCCAAGGTGGATTAACAGGATTCCAGGGAGGATGTGACCAATCTTGGGAAGGTGACCAAGATTTATTCCATGGTTGTGAAGGTGGTTCTGAATATCCCCAAGGCATATTCCAAGGATTTTATCCCCAACCTATAGGAAAATGAGGGGCATTCTGGTATTGTGAAAAGTTACCACCTAGCCTCTACCCAATAACATTAAGTTCTTCAATTTGGGTTTGCAAAATATTTTTAAGGTGAGGCAGGAGATGGCACTTATCAGTGTTATGCTCTTTTGAACATATGCCACAAATAGTTGAGATAGAGGTTCTATCCAAAGGACAATCATGTAGGGCATGCTTATTCCTGCATCTAGGACAATAGATAGCTAGGGGTGGTGAAGAATTGGATTTTGCATTCCTTTCCCCTAATGCAGTATTTAATTGAACAAGAATATCAGTTTTCATGTTAGCCATTTCTTCCATCAAATATTTTATATCAGTATTACCAGGATTCCTCTTCCTTCTTCTTTGCCTAGTGCGGGAATAATTTTTGCATAACTCTACAATATCATTAATCTCAAGTTGGTTTATATCTCCTTTTCCCATTAAATCCAATACTTCTCTGGAATCATCCTGCAAACCTCTCAGAAATATAGTTTTTAATAAGTCAGTTTCCACAGGACCACATCTCTTTTGGATAAAGGTAAATCTATCAAGATAATCCTCTAAGTTTTCATCCTCTTCTTGTCTAATCCGAAATAACTCATCCTTCCTATTTCTCACTCTACAATACTCCTGATACTTATCCAAAAATGCAGTTTCCATTTGATCCCAAGTGCGGATTGAATCTGGTTCAAGGCTCATAAACCATCGTAAGGCTGCATATTTGAGTGTAGAGGGAAATAACTTCAGTTTTTGGTTGTCATTGACATAGT
This sequence comes from Wollemia nobilis, assembly GCA_028583015.1. NCBI lineage: Eukaryota > Viridiplantae > Streptophyta > Pinopsida > Araucariales > Araucariaceae > Wollemia > Wollemia nobilis. The sequence goes on from JAQPPZ010001195.1 coordinate 10,064,123, forward strand.
CATAAGTCTGACACAGAACTTTGAATTCAAACAAGAACTGATCAGGATCTTCAGAAACAATTCCCCTAAATATTGGCAATACTGAGGGTGAAATTGTTTTCATAGGAGCATTCTGAGTAGGATTCAGATGAATAGGGTATTCAAAAGTTCTAACAGGAGGATTGTCAACATCATGACCAACAATTTCCCTATCACGTTCTCCTTGTTCTGCCATAGGTGCTTCCTCAATTTTGACTTGTTCAACTGGTTCAGATGGATCAGCCCTATGGGTATGTCTAGAAGCAAGTGCCTCTAAGAGCTCTTCTTGCAAAGATCCTAAAATTTTAGTTGATGAAGAAGATGATTCTCTTTTAAGTCTTTCAAGAAGTTCATACACAGGCAGATCTTCACCTGATCATGAAGAACGCCTTGGTGGAAAAGATCCAGTTCTGATAAACCTTCCTCTTTCATCTCTTGGCCTATTCATCCATGCTCATCCACTAAATGAACTAGAATTCAGTTTTCAAGAACTATTACCTATAACAGGATAGTTCCTAGACTACTATGCTTCTCCTAACAACACCTAAAGTTTCCCCAACAATGGTACCAAAAATGATGAGTGTCATCAATTATTCATCATTTAATCATTATTCTTGTCAATCCAGGGCGGTGTCCAATGGCTGTATACGATAGGAAAGGCAAGCAGTTTAAGGATCAGTTCATTCAGGAGATGGCTTTATTGGTAAAACAGTTAATGTTGGGGGTTTGATGTCACCTTTAAATCCTATGAACTAAAATTGACTCCTATTTACCCTTACAGAAATGAAATTGCAAGAATTGAAACTTTGCAGGAAAAAGAAAACTACTTAAATTGTAGAATTTAAAATGATAGAAATGAAATGATGCAGAAATGGAAATAGCAAAAATAAAACTTGCAGAATTGAAAATCACACCTTGCATAAAGTAAAACCTAATTACAATAACAGAATTTAAAGAATAGTAATCAAATGTTGCAGAACTGAAACATTAAGAAATTCTCTGATGCAAACTAGAAATGTCAAAGTCTAAAACAACTATTGAAAAAGGAATTTCATAAAATGTTGTAAGATGCAAGAATTTATGCTAAGTGATCAGCTGATATGCACACATTCCTATAATCATTACAAATTATCACATGCAATCTAAAATAGTACAACTAAAATTATGAAGTATAAACTTGACAGATTCCTGCTAATTTGCTGCAGCAAGAAATGAGCAGAAAACCTATCAAAGTTGCTCCTTCTCCTGGCCCTGGAAGTGGGCCCTTGCTCCCTGAACCAGAAGAAGGTGGAAAGAACTATTCTAAACTATCTAAATCTCACACACACTCATTCATACTACCAATAGAATAGAAATATTGCACCTTTTATTGATTCTGCAGTAGCATTACAGTATTGTAGGGAAAAGCCTGCAAAATACTGTTCTACTATGATTACAAGGAAAGCTTATGAAATTATGCAATTCTATATCCTCTCTATTTATCTATCCTATATGCTCAACCAAATGGGAGCTATTTTATTTATACTAATGGGTTACAATATTGATAGGATTTTGTGCTGCTATGTAGGGCTGCTACAACTGTTGCAGAACTATTTCCCAGAATGCAGGGATTTGTTCTATTATTCCTTATCCATTCCTTCTACTGGGCTTCATGCATTGAGGGACAAGTGTTGGAAAGAATAAGGGTATCCCTTAAATAGCTGCAACCACCATTTACCACCTTGTTTATTGCATTTAAAGGCTCTTTTGACCAAAACTGTTCTTATTGCGCTCATTTCGGAGCTGCTCCAGAATATCAGGCAAGATAACAGAGTTTGTATTAATTCATGCACCAAATGCATAGGAAAATAGTTGTGATGGTGTGAATAGTCTCCATAATTTCCCAGAAGACTTATTCCATCCTTTGCATGAGCTGGAGTGGACCAATTCCAAGCCATGTTGTATATGTACAGCTGGCTGGAATTTGAATGGACAATTTCCTGTTTCTGCACAGTCAAACTATTTTGAACAAGTTTTGGCACCTTTTTGGCCATTTGAAATGGTTAGACGGTGGGGAAAGCTAATGAAATGATTTCAAAACTAAATACATATCAACACTTATTATTACAACTTCAAATAAATCCCTACTTTGCTTAAAGAATTCAGCTGAAATAGGTCATAAAGTATAGAAAAATAGTCAAAACAGAATATATGCTCTTTAACATTTAAAACATGTAAACACTAATACATAATGCATTCTATCACCATAATTAGCATCAAAACATAACATAAGGTTTATCAAATAGTTTATCAAATATCCAAAAATGGTCCATGAATGAGGCATTTCTAGGCCTCATCACAACCAATATTACTAGCAGGTTCATTCATGCACTCTCAGCTTGAAGAAACAAACACAAAAAAATTAAGTTTCCCACAAGGATTTGATGACACCAGTTACTCTCATATTTCTCCTCTTTATATATATATATTCTTTCTTTCTTTCTTTCTCTTTTTTAATAAAATGTTGATTTAAATAATTTTATCAATTAGGGATAAATGATTTAAAAATGAGAAAGAGCAAGAGTGGGGGTTAATTAATAAGATCATGGGAGAAGAGGGGGTGGAGTTGGGCGAGGATTAATAATTTAAAAAATTATTTGGAATGTTTAATAGCGTGGAGGTTTAATAATTAAAAAAAATGAAATGTGAAAGTGAGGGGGTGTTTAATAATTAAAAAAGAAATGTGAAAGTAGGGGTGGGTGTTTAATAATTCAAAAATAAATGTGAAGTGAAAGTGGGGGTGGGTGTTTAATAATTTAAAAAAGAAATGTGAAATTCGGGGTCTTTAATAATTAAAAAACTGTGAAAGCTGGGGGATGTTTAATAATTTAAAAAAATGAAATGTGAGACTGTGGAGACACAAGACATGAAAAAAAATAATGGAAAGACAAATGAAAATGGGTGCTTGCTCTCTATTAATAATTAAATTAAATTTAATTATTAATATAAACTAGGGAAGGGAGTTGCCTTAATTAATTAAAAAACCTAATTAAGTTTAGGATATCAAATACACCTTTTTGGAAGAGATATTTTGAAAAACAACACCAAAGATCTTCATTAATTTCCTCTAATTTTGGAATCGTGCTCTGATACCATTTATTATGGTACTCCATAAATATTTAATATCTACAACAATACTTCAATATTGAATTATTATAAACAATATTCAGACAATAAGAATCCATATTCAAATACCACAAACAATATACAAATATCAAATCTAGAAATAAATTAATGCAATAGCAAATCCATAGCCACTCAAAGATGGTAAAGTCTCGTAGCCACTTTGATAGGGCGTAGTATCTTATGTGTACTGAAGTAAATTAAATCCAAATTATCAGATGATCCAAACTAATAATATATTATTCTTATTTATAGATGAAATCAATAATAATCTATCCCTAATTCTTAAGGGTCAACTAACTAAATCTATGGCCCATGATAAAAATAATTAGCTGACATGGTTGTATTGGGATCGTTACATGACCCAAAGTGTGGTAGGAATGCTTGAATTCCTTTTTCCCTGCCACATTATTTGGGAAACCCAATGTGAAACACCACATGGCTCCTAAAAACATTTTTGGCCTAAACCTTGCCTTAATCAAACTTAATAATTTACTACACTTTTAATCGAGACCACCGAAGTTGTTTTCAAAAATTAACTCATATTAATAAACATAGCAAGAACATAACCAAAAGGTTAATCTTACTAGGGTAAGGTTAATGAACCCTTGACTAACCATCATACAAGCCTTGAGGGTTATCTCTCTTAGTAAGTATAAAATGGTAGGCTAGCAGGATTCATAAGGTGAGATAATTCTTTTTTGGTAATATAATAACTTTGAAATATCTATTTCTTCTCTAAGAATATATATAAACAAAATATTAATAAAATTAAATCTTCCCTTCTTGAAATTTAGGGTCGAACCTCCTTATATTATATGCAATATTGCATGTCAATTAGCACAAAACCAAATTCTCTATCAATATTACCTAAGCCATAGGACAAACAAATAAAATTTGAGAATCCCACATATGAGAAAAAATAGGAGGAAGTTCCTCACTCATGAACCCAACCCCTATTCATAATGAACAAGGGGGATTAGTATTCAAATATGTGGACCATTTAGCCACTTCTATTTGAGGGAATATAGAATATTTGCAAAAAATCCTAAGAATAGATGAGGAACCCTTGATAAATTATACTACAAAAGAGTCCCTTTTAGATCTTCCTCAAAAACCTAGGTCTACCTCTATAGTTTCTTATCAGAGAGACCCATCTCATAGGTCTTTGTATATGGATCTCAATCATTCCAACCTTAGTTGAATGGGGTCTAAGCCTCCTCTCACTACAACAACTATAGAAGGTAGGCTGCCTAGTGTTCCCTCTTCTTCAAGGAATCATGTGTCTCTACCTCTTAGTATAGAGCCAATTAGAATAAATGTAAGCCATATTATCTCCCAACCTATAAATGTCCATAAAATTTAGAATGTTGAAATTCTTCTTAGTGTATCGATTCCTACAAATGTATTTCTTCTAACCCCTTTTTCAATATTTTGTTTTCCCAAATTTAAGTGCCCTTCAACACTCTTTCCACCAATTTGTTTATCCCAAGTAGCTTTGGAGAAAATAATATAATCCTATATTTTGGGTCAAGCCCTCCAAATTCTTAAACTTACCCATTTGTAGGTTCACAAACATATCCCATTATAACTCAGGCTCCATCTAATCATCCTTAACCTACATACCAAGACATAAACTTTAAGTTAGAACAATTGGTCAAGGTAAATTCTAAGTTCAAACAATAATTGGATTCCCTCCAATGAGCCTCAACTAATCTAAATTATTCTTATAAAGACTATTGCAATCAACCTTTGGACATATTTCTTACTAGACAACCTTACCCTCTTAAGTTCATAACCCCTAAAATTTGCATATAAGGTATAAGAAGATTCAATTGACCACCTTAAGGACCCTTCAAGTAGCCTATCATGATATCACGTATTATGCGACACTTCTTTTGAAACTATTTTTCAAAATCCTTGAAGGTGAATCTTCGGAATGATATTTTCAAATACTATGATATTCAATTAAAAGCTTTGGAGAAATTTTTGAAATGTTCATCCAATAATTCTCCAAGTATATTACAAAAGAGTGTATTGTTGATGATCTTTATTAGCTTAAATAGGCCAAGGTTGAGTCATTTACAAAGTTCCTAACACAATGGTTATCCTTGGTAAGAAAAATCCCACTAACACCTACCCAAAAGGATCTTTTGCATATCTTCATACAAAACAACTCACATATCCCTTAGAAATGAAACATATATCTTCCTTTAAAGATGCAATTGAATTAACTAAACAATTGGAAGTTACCCTTTCACATAGAGGACAACTAAAGACTAAGAAGGAATAGTGAAAATCATCATCCTCTAATCCTAAAGGATAGTACAAGAATAAACATATTGTAGATGATAAGGTAACTAACTCTTACCCCTTAACAATGTTAAAATTTATAATATTAATACCGTTATTGCTTTATAGAAGCTAGTCTTAGCAAAAGCTCAATAACCCCTAAATAAAGTTCACCCGACTTATTTAATATTTATAATTTATCATTTAGTATTTATTAATCGCTAAAATGATAAAACTACCACCCATAAGGTCTAAAAACCCCAAAAGAGAGAATATCCTATGGTTTAAGGCTAATGAATATTGTGTCTTCCATCGTAAAAATGGTCATGGTCACCACACCAATATGTGTAGGAACCTTATTCAAGATTTAATTGACGACAATTAGTGAGCCCAAATAAACATTATTCTCTAATCAAGATATGGGAATCTTTCGATATCCATTCCCTAATCATGAATAAAGGACCACTAATCATGTCCAATACTAGAATGTACCCCCGCCCAATCAAAATATAGGAGGAATAATTCATGTTAGTGTTGTTACTAGACAACATTACATAGAGAGGACTTAATCATCAAACACATCTTCTAACCTCCCTTTATTATTAAGGCCTAACCATATCTCTACATATTAGGGGTCACAATTGGTTTTACAATATCAAGATAAATGTAAAAAGGCCTTTGGTCTTCAACAACTTGCCTCAACAAATATTTCCATACTCAACTTACTAAAGGTATTGCCTACCTATAGAGAAACCCTTTTTAAGTTGTTAAGTAAAATATACCACATCATATTACTCCTATTTATCTCACCAATTTAGTAGGTTTCCTTAGCATAAACCACACAACAATATATTTTTATAATAATGATATTCCACCCCATTATATGCTTAGGGAACTCCCATTATATACCACAGAAAACATCAGTGAGCAATTTATCAAAAAATTCCTCATTGACAATGGCTCTGCCTTAAATATATGTAGCCTCTAGTTCATCAGTAGGATTAAAATAGATAAACAAGATTTACAAAAATCTAGCATTGTTGTCAAAGTATATGACAAGGAACACAAGGCTTCCAAAACTATAATCTCCCCCTTGAAAGTGGGACCTTGCATACTCATCACCATGTTCTACGTTTTTCCTTGTGACCTAAATTACAATATCCTTTTAGGATGACCTTAGATCCATGTTATGCAAGCTATCCCTTCAACCTACCATCAATGCTTGAAATTTGAATATCAAGGAAAGTTATGTAACATCATGGTAGACCTGAAATCCTTTGTATATTATTAAAATAGTAATGTAGGAAATCCAAAAGCTTGCCTTTGTCCCTTCCTGAACACTTCCCATTCTTTTTTTAGTGATGCCCTAAGAATTTTACCATGGGATCAATTCGCTCACTCAAAGTCTAAAGAAATAAGTGTTGACAAGGAGGTTGGGATAAATAGCTATCTTATAATGCAAGACAAGAATCAAGATGAAATCCAATGTGTCAATCATATAAATCTCAAAAACAAATAAAATGAATTACTAGTATTAGACCTAGCTAGGTTACCTCCATCACCTCTAACTGTAGGGATTCTATTTAGAAAAGGAAAGGTTGTATAGATAAGGATTTGCACATTTGTCTATGATAGGACAACCAATGAGGAGAAAATTCATGGTAGCAACCCACACCCAACTGAACAAAAATACTCTTCATGCTACTTGTTAAAACTTTAACCTATACCCAAACAACTCCTTAGTAACTTTGGCTACATAGAAAAAGGGTTAGGACCTCGTGAACAAGATATTAAAGAGCCTCTAAAATATAAGGCTTGGATGGGTCATTGAGGATTGCATTATATCTTCAACTATAATGAGCATTTTTTTTTCATCCTTAAATGATAATGATGGCAAGGTTGATCTTTTTTTGAATATCAAGGTGACATCACCTTAATAGAGGGATTAGATTGGGATGAAGAGGACACAAAACCTTATCCTTTTCAAATTTTTAATTTATTCTCATAATTCACTCACATAAATACTTTAAATATGGATCCTATTAATAAAACTAAACTAGACCCCCAAAATATCCTTGAAAGTTATCTTTATAATAGGGATAGCTTAAGAAATAATCTAATGTCATCCCAAATAGATAATGCTCTACTACCCATATCTCACATAAATGACTAAGAGGAAAGATATTTACCCCTTTATCATCCTCTAGATTGCTCCCATGGTTGTCTTTGTCAATATAATTCCCCTAACAAAGGATCCCTTTCACATGAAGACATTACTGATGCTTCACAACCTCATGATTTGGAATAATTGGTTTATTATCCTATGGACCTAGAAATTTTGGGAGTATTACCTACTCTCCCACAATTAGAAAATGAGTCCCATATATTAATTGAAGAAGCAGTTGATATCAACATTAGCTCCCAAGACAATCCTAAGATCATAAAATTAGGAAAATTCCTAACCCTTGAAGAACGTGAAGAATATACTAAACTCTTGACTAAATTTTATGATATATTTACATGGTATTATGTTGACATGCCATGATTAGATTCTTCCCTAGTAGTACACTATTTAGTTGTCAATATCGACGCTAAACTGGTAAAGCAAAAATTGATAAAGATGCACCCTAAAGTTGCTTTACTTTTTAAAAGGAGCTTCAAAATATCTTAGAAGTCAAATTCATCAAAGTGATTGATTATTCCAATTAGGTTTACAACATAGTACCTATAGCTAAAAAGGAATATGTGGTGCGAGTTTTTACCAACTTTAGAGACATCAACAAGTCATGTCCCAGGGATGATTTTCCTTTGCCCAACATAGATATGATCATTGCCTTTACCATATGATGTGGGATGCTATCTCTAATGGATAGAATATTTTGGATATAGTTATATTCAAATCATACCAAAAGATCAATCAAAAATATCTTTCATAACCCCTTAGGGAACATTTTGCTACTAGATCATGTTCTTTGGCCTAAAACATACAAGAGCCACCCATCAATGGGCTATGACATATGTTTTCCATGATATAGTGCATGATATCATTGAAGAATATGTTGATGATATTCGTAAATTATCTACAAAATGACAACATCATGTTAGGGACTAAAGACAATGATTTGGATTATTAAGAGAATATAAGCTCTGCTTAAAGCCTTCCATATATGTATTTGTAGTAATATCAGGTAAATTTTTAGGTTTCATAATCTCTTGATATGGTATTGAAGTAGACCTAGATAAGATATTTGTATTATTGAGATTCCACCCCCTAAGACATAACCCAACTTTGAAGCCTTAAAGGAAAATTGTAAGGTATTAGAAGATTTATTTCTCAGTTAGCGGATAAGTGCAAACCCTTTTGCAAAATTTGAGAAAATAAAATAAAATTATATGGGGTGATGAGTGTTAGAAGGATTTTGATGCTTTGAAAATATATCTTTTATCTTCTCATATCCTTATCTTTCCTTATCCTCTTAAACCTTTGCTATTAACATTGTAACAACTATTTACACCTGAGGTGCTATGTTGGCACAATACAATTATCAACATAGAAAAAGGGTGGTAGGATCCCATCCTAACGTTATTTTGTAATATTCATTATTATGTAATGATCCACTTTCAACGTTGGGGGATTCTATTATAATTTTATTTTGTAATACTTTGTAATGTATGTGGCAAGGCACCTATCCAAGTGGTGTCATCGCATGTAACCGTTATCAAGATTGTAAACGATGTTTGGTAAAATATTCTAGCTCGAGTGGCATTTTGCATGTAAGCCAACTCTTGAGCCTTTAGGTAGGATTGCATGTAACTTTCTCTTTAAAATACATGAAGCCATGTACGAATGTATATTTTTGTAAGTTAATGAAATATTAAAGGAGGTTGACCACTCGAAGAGGCCTACGATTCTGAGTTATTTGTGATATTGTTTCAATTCTGCAATTACTTTTTGCATAGTGTTACTCTATTAATGCATGTATTTCAGTTACATTTTAGTATTTTGTGTATGTGAGCTTTATTTAATAGTAGGTTCTTTACAAGTGGTATCAGAGCACTTTCCAAGGTCGAGTTCTGCTACGATTGTGACAATTCTTGCTCAAACATTTCCACTTGTTAGGTATAATTTTCTTGTGTTTTTTCATTTTGTTTTCCTTTATTCAAAAATCCAAAAATAAATCTGCAAAAACAAAAAAATACAATCTATTTATTTTAAGTAGTTGAGTAGGCTAGAAACCCTATGTCGGAGGTTTAAAATATCACGAGAGCTATCATTATTGGCTAAGCTAGATATTCCATAATGTTGGAAATCTTGAGTATATTGTTGTCATTGATGTCAAAGAATTAATGGCATAGGTTAATGACATTGGTTTTCATTTATGTCAAGAAAAATAAAGGTCTATCTAATTTACCTTGGTGGTAATTTTGCAAAAGAAAAAGGTTAAATTGCTTAACTATGGTGACAAAAGTTTTAACCTAAGAAAAGGTCCTAAGAGAAAATATAATATTTAAATACCTTGGATTTAAATTATTATAATTAAAATATAATATTTTATTGGCACCAAAGGTTTGCAATTCGAGCGATGATGTCAAAGTCAATTCCAACTATGGCATATAAATATTGCATGTTAAGGTGGTTAATGTAAGGTTTGAATATTGAGAAATTTGTGCACCCAAAATATCATCATTCGTTTTGTAGCGGAGAAGAAGAAAAGGACAGTTTTTCAAAATTGAGGCAGAGTAAAGGACAAGGACCAGGGGTTCCAAATTTTTATTCCATCCAGGTAGGTAGCCCATACGGTAGTGTCTGCGGTGCTAGGGCATGGCAGTAGATAGATCTTGTTTTCGAGATGCAGCAGAGGCAGGTGATAAGGTTTTGGTTTGAAGTTTTTCATTTTACATGGTAGAGGATAAGGATAAGGTATAGTGTGTGCATTTAGTGTTCATGTGGATGGCTAGCCCACGCGGTGGCCTACCCGAGGGCACAAGCCAGCAGGTAGCGCGGGTCTAAATTGCGATGGTAGACAGTAGCAAAGGGATTAATGTTTTGAAAATTAAATTATGCAAAGTCTAAGGTTCTAAGGTATGCATGCTTGTCTAGGGAGATATAAGGGATATTGTTTTTGCTTTTATTTTTTAAATAAAAGGGTTATGAATGTGGTTTAAATTTTGGATAAAATATTAAATGGTATTTTTGCTAGTGCCTTGGGTTATAAAATAAATTGATGATCTAATTATCTGTTTGGAAGTGCATTAACGTCAATTATGAGGTATAAGGTGTAAATACAAAATTTCTTGTGTAATTTATGATCTTTGTTGGGTTGAAAATTAATTTTCAATATTAGGAGTAATAATGTGTAAAAATGGTTTGATATTTTATTGTAATTTTTATATGGTGAAATATCTTTTGAGAAGAAAATTCATATGGATGGATTGAGAGAGTATTTTGATATCTAACTCTTGAAGTGTCACTAGAAAAATCAATTGTTTATGAGACATATTTTTGAAGACATATCTCCACAAGAGCAATTAAGATGTATGGGCACATTATTCCTTGTTTAAAGTATTTTGTTGAAGTGAATGTTTTGGAACATAAGATGGAGTGAAAAGGATTGTTTGATAAGAATTGTTGGAAGTATTTGAGTTAGGATTTGTGCTTCATTGTTGAATATTTTGGAAACAATTGGGATAGAATTTGAGAACAATCTGTGCTTCCATTATTGAAGGAGGTTAAGACATGTGTTCTAGAGATTGTGAACTACTTGTGCTAGGGTTGAAGACAAGTTAGTGTATCTTTGTGAAATATTTTAAAAATTGGTTTGAGAGATATTGATTACAATTGTGGAAGTGGTTGAGATCAATTTTGTGAATGGAAATTGTGCATTAATGTGATTGATCTTTTGAAATAAATTTACAAGAAAGATAGATCAGTTTTGTGAAACAAGTTATACATTGTTTGATTTGATTTGAAAGGGATTTGGCAAGAGATAGAGATTGGTTAATTGAGTATAAGATTTGTGAGTGTGAAACATATTGGATTTTTATAGTGCATATCATCCTCTATATGTTCCAGAGGTTAAACAAATTCTAAGTAGAATTTATTTGTGTGAAGAAAGCTTTTTGAAAGAGATTTAAGTTGTGTTTGTATGCAAGTCTTTGAGAAGGCTTGAGGATAGATTTGAGTAAGTCTTTGAGAAGGCTTGAGGACAAATTTGAGCAAGTCTTTGAGAAGGCTTGAGGAAATATTTGAGAAAGTCTTGTGAAGACTTGAAATAACATTGAGAGTAGGTTTGATTGTTGATTTGTTCAAGCTTTATGTTAAGGATTGGGGCAAAATTTTGAGACAGAGTTTGGTGTAGAGTTGAGACAAAATTAAGAGTAAATTTGTGCTAGAATTGGTACAAATTTTGGTGCAGATTTGAGATAGAGTTTGGTGCAGATTTGTGAGGAGAGTTAGAACAGATTTGTGCTAGAATTAGGACAGATTTTGGTGTAGAGTTGACATAGAATTAAGAGCAAATTTGTGATCAGAGTTAAAGCAGATTTATGCTAGACTTGGGATAGAGTTTGGTGCAGATTTGAGACAGAGTTTGGTTCAGATTTATGAATAAATTTAGAGCAGATTTATGCTAGACTTGGGATAGAGTTTAGTGTAGATTTGAAATAGGGTTGAGAGTAGGCTTTGGAGGTGAAAAATCTAAGAGGACAAAGGTCTCTAGTGGATAGAGATCACGAACCAGAGCAAGTAGAAAGAGTTCTTCTATGGAGTGAGATTCGTGAATCAGATGGGAAGATAGGGTTCTTCTATGGAGAGATATCCACAAACCAGTTGAGGAGATAGAGTTCTCCTAGATCAAGTTCCACGAACCAGAGCAAGGGGATAGAGTTCTCTTGTGGAGAGATATCCATGAACCAAAGCAAGGGGATAGAGTTATCCTATGGAAAGACATCCACAAACTAAAGCAAGGGGATAGAGTTATCCTATGGAGAGAGATCCATGAACTAGAGCAAGGAGATAGAGTTCTCCTGTGGAGAGAGATCCACAAATTAGAGCATAGAAGATTGGTGTCTCCTTTGGAAAGAGGTCCATAAATATTGTAATAGGGAATTGATTTCCAAGAGATTTGTAGAGAAAATTTAGAAGAAATATTTTTTTCGTCGAGTAGCCCACATTGGGTGAACCATGTTAAATTTATTTATCTCTTGTGTATGATGATTTATGCATTACTTTCATTATTGCTATTAATATTGCCATTGATAATATTGGATAATATTTTTTGGTAAATAAAAGTAAAATATGGTCTTATACTATTCACCCCCCTCTCAGTATAAGCATGTGTTCTTCAATTGGTATCAGAGAAGGTTCATTCGAAAAAGTCTAACATCTTGAATGAATATCTATAAGAAAACACATGATGAGAAAAGACAAAAGAAGAACCATGAGACCTAATAAGAAAGGAACAAACATGGCCATTAAATAAAATAAAGATGAACTTGATCTTGAGACTAAAAGGAGGGAAGAAGAAAAATTTATGAGATGTGTTGAGTGTGGTAAGCTTGGTCACATGGCACTTTATTATCCACAAAATGGGTATAGTAGCAGTAAAGAGAAAAAGGAATTTGATTTTTCTCTCAAAGAGATTGTTGCTCTAAGAGGAGAAGTGGAAATAGATTCAAGTGATGAATCAAGCAGTGAAAAGGAAACTAACTTTGTAAAAGGGAATAAGAAGGAACTAAGAATACTCAAATATTTTATTTGTGGTAACTTTGGTCACCTTGAAGATCACTGTACAAAAATTGGGTATAGTAGCAGTGAAGAAGAATATGAAGATGCTCTTGAAGACCTAGAGGAAGATTCAAAAAAAGAAAATAAGGGAGCCACAGTTGAGGAACTTGTTGAGTTGAAAAGGGAGAACTTAGAATTGAAGGTTCAAATACAAGAGGATGAGAAAACTAAGACAAAGCTTCTACAAGATATTTTTGGTTTTAAATTTAAGGTTGAAAAGGTAAGAAGAGTTGAAGAAGGTATGGCTAAGCAGTTAAAGGTAAAAGAGCTAGAATGTGAAAGACTCATTGTTGATATTGAAGAATTAAAAAGAGAGAACTCAATATTGAAAGCCCAAGTACAAGAGGATAAGGAAACAAAGGTAAATTTTCTACAAGATCTCACTAACCTTAAGGTTAAGGTTGAAGAGGTAAAGAAAATTGAGGAAGGTATGGCTAAAAAATTAAAAGCGAAAGAGCTAGAGTGTGAAAGATTAGAACATGAAGTAGTTTCTCTAAGGATGGAAGTGAAATATGTCAATGATAAGCTACACAGGTTTGGAAAAAGTTCAAAATATTTGGATAACATTACCAAAGCACAAAGATCTTCATTTATCAAAATAGGACTAGGCTATGAAGAAGGTCAAGAGGTACAAAAAGGGAAGTCAAGCTCAAAATAAAATGAAGTCTCAAAGGAAGCATCAAAATAAGTTAATGAAGAATAACCAAAGACTTACACCGATATGTTGAGAGGTAATAGTATAAAAAAGGAAGAAAAAAATACACCATCGAGGGATAGAAATCAACACAAGATAAGTAAATAAAGGATAAGGAGACCAACGCAAGATGAGTATCTCTTCTAGGGCTATTGTTACTCATGTAATCAGTTTGGTCACAAAGCAATGCATTGCAAGGCTCATGGAAAGAAGGATTATGGCTTCATTAAGAGGAACTTCAACCAAATTGAATATGGATATTTATTTCAAGGACATTGCTACTCATGTAATAGTTTTGGTCACAAAGCTATTCATTACAAGATTTATGACATAAATGGTTATGGGTTCATTAGCAGGAACTCCAAGACATTCGCTCCTACCAAGGACTACAAAATTAGGTGCTACAATTGCAATAATTTTAGGCATACAACAAGGTGGTGTAGAACAAATTTTTTAGAGCTTCCAAGGACAAGCAAGATAGAGGGATCTAAAAAGAGTAAAAAAGGAATGACTTCAAAGGTATGGAAACAAAAATCTAAGAAAAAAGAAGAGCATTGCAATTTGGGAGTAGTCTTACTCCCACCCCAAAATTGATCACCTCAAGGAGAAGAGGTGTTGAGGGGGCTGAGGTAAGAGTTTTATCTCTATCCCCAAAGGTGTCCCTTTGTCATTGATGTCAAGGAGGGAGATATTTGAGTAAGGGGAAGAACATTTAGTCAGGGGGAGCAGTTTTGGAATCAAATGGTTTGGAAAAATGAATTTTTATAAAAGGGTTACCATCAATGACAAAGGGGAGATTGTTGGAAATTTTGAGTATATTGTTGTCAATGATGTAAAATAATTAATGGCATAGGTTAATGAAATTGGTTGTCATTTATGTCAAGAAAAATAAAGGTCTATCTGTTTTGCTTTCATAATTTTACAAAAGAAAAATGTTAAATTGATTAACTATGGTGGCAAAATTTTTAACCTAAGAAAAGGTCCTAAGAGATTTTAATATTTAAATCCCTTGGATTTAAATTATTATAATTAAAATATAATATTTTATTGGTGCCAAAGGTTTGCAATTTGAGTACCGATGTCAAAGTCAATGCCAACTATGGCATATAAATATTGCATGTTAAGGTGGTTAATGTAAGGTTCAAATATTGAGAAATTCGTGTGACCATAATATCATCGTTCATTTTGCGTCAGAGAGGAAGAAGATGTCAATTTTTCAAAATTGAGGCAGAGTAAAGGCAAGGAGTGGGGGCTCCAAATTTCTATCCCATATGGGCAAGTAGTACAGACGGTAGTGTCCACAATGCTAGGGTGTGGTAGCAGACAGGTCTTGTGTTCAATACGGGGTGGAGGCAGTTGTTAAGGTTTTGGTTTGAAGTTTTTTATTTTGTGTGGTGGAGGTTAAGGATAAAGATAAGGCATAGTGCATGCCTTTAGTGTTCATGTAGGTGGCTATCACACGCAGTAGCCTAGTCATGTCTTGGACGCTGGCCAATAGGCAACGCGGGTTCGAATCGCGATGGCAAGGGACAACAAAGGGAATTTTTTGAAAATTAAATTATGCAAAGTCTAAGGTTCTAAGGTATGCGTGCTTGTCTAGGGAGATATAAGGGGTATTGTTTTTGCTTTTATTTTTTAAATAAAAGGGTTATGAATGTGGTTTGACTTTTGGATAAAATATTAAATGGTATTTTTGCTAGTGCCTTGGGGTATAAAATAAAGTGATGATTTAATTATCTCTTTGGAAGTGCATTAACGTCAAGTAGGAGGTATAAGGTGTAAATGAAAATTTTCTTGTGTAATTTGTGATATTTGTTGGGTTGAAAATTAATTTGCAAGATTAGGAGTAATAAGGTGTAAAAGTGGTTTGATATTTTATTGTAATTTTTGTATGGTGAAATATATTTTAAGAAGAAAATTCATATGGATGGGTTGAGAGAGCATTTTGATATCTAAATCTTGAAGTGGCACTATAAATATCAATTGTTTATGAGACAGATTTCTGAAGACATATCTCCACAAGATAAATTAAGATGTATGGGCACATTATTCCTTGTTTAAAGTTTTTTTTTGAAGTGAATGTTTTGAAACATAAGGTGGAGTGAAAAGGATTGTTTGATAAGCACTGTTGGAAATATTTGAGTTAGGATTTGTGCTTGATTGTTGAATATTTTGTAAACATTTGGGATAGAATTTGAGAATAATTTGTGCTTCCATTATTGAAGGAGGTTAAGACATGTGTGCTAGAGATTGTGAACTACTTGTGCTAGGGTTGAAGACAAGTTAGTGTATCTTTATGAAATATTTTAAACATTTGTTTGAGAGATATTGATTACAATTTTGGAAGTGGTTGAGACTAATTTTATGAAGGGAAATTGTGCATTAATTTGATTGATCTTTTGAAGTAAATTTGCAAGAAACGTAGATCAGTTTTGTGAAACAAGTTATTGTTGGGCACTGAATTGCATTAAGTTTTACTCAATACTATGGATGTATATATTTCTACTTTCTGTCCAGGCTTGCACCCGATAGCTACAGCTTAGCACTCAATATTGGATGGACCAAAACATGAGTTTTAGATCCAACCTCCAGAGTAGGCTGGTTCCTTGTCAACGTAAACAAGGTGTTGACACAATTATGCTTACTTACGGTTTTAGATATTAGGAGAAGAAAAGGTTAAGGTTAGAAAATGTGAACAACAGTGGATGGATAGGCTAATAGCATTGTACTACAATAAAAATCTCCAAAAAACCAATTTGAAGACACATTACTTAGATCAACATTATCTCAAATTAAATGTACTTTCATTCATTAAAGAACAACAGAGAAATATTGCAGAAAGCAATTTTAATATCTAAACAATGATAATCCAAATAGCAGAATTCACCAATATCTATATTTTACATAAATGCACTCCCTAGAAATAAATATCTAATTTAGAAGCAGATTTTAATTACCCTAGTAGCTAGTAATCCATTAATTTGGTATAAACTAACTATTCAAGTATTCACAAAAATGCAACTAAAGAATTCAAACCTTTGATAATGAATTATGAAGACATAAAATTTGAGGTGAAGATCAATGTAATACTCCTTTCATTAGCCCTTGGGAATATTTACAGTAGCACAGGCAAACACAGTTGAGTCGACCCTTTAAAAATGAGGGTTCAATCTCTATTTATAGTTTTGCAAAATTAAAATAATAAGGAACATTACAAAGATTAAATTTTAACATATTAGCAAAGAGTTCTTGTTGGCATTCTCTTACTGGTTCAACCTTCAGAAAATATGCTACAAGTGGACCACCATGGTAGCTTGAAACCTCTAAAACTTACTGGTTGTTTGATGCTAACTGGAGTTCTGGCCATTTGATACCGCATATGCATCGTTGATCAATCTTGAAAACCTTCTACTATTGTCGATCTATAAATGTCTCTAGTTCTTGTTTTCTTGAAACCCTCAATGCTTCAGCTTTTTCCTCCAACTGATAATTTCAACTCCAGTGAGACATTGCTTTTATATGCTTCAAAATTCTTAGCAAAGTATCGACCGTCGATCTCCCCCATTATATGGATATGATTTAATCTGACATAAGATTGATATAATGGTAGGGGAGAACACAGTGCCATTCCGCTTTAAAAAATTAACGACATCACCTTTCATGCTTCAGAACTTGTGGAACACCAATTTGACACTAAAATGCCTTAAAAGTGAAGTAGGATGAAATCCGCTCCCTATCCTTCATTTTTCTTCTTTAGCAATGAAGCATTCGCCAATACGCATAAAAAATATTTATGATATCATATCTCCTTTAAAACTTTGTGGATTACATTCTGGACCCAAGCAAGTGCATTGTATTGTGAACACCATTTTGGACCCGATGTAATGTAAAGGGACTTTTCCTCCACTCCATGTTGGATTCAAAGTAAACGTTGATTGTCCCCATTCCGAAAGAAAGTAAGTCAAAATATCTTCATCACGAATCTGCATCGCTTGTACGTAGCACTCTGCGTTCTATCACCATTTTGGGCAAAAATGTTCTATGCGCTCTCTGTAATCGGTCTCTCCAACACTTAGTCGCTCAAAATATATCAAAGAATATGAAGCGGTCTTCAATCCGCACTTATTTTATGCTAACATCATCCTTCTTCAAAATTTTTTACGAATTTAGAGAACGTCACTAGTCCAAAGACAAAGACATAAGAAATTATACATAATCACTCCAAGTGCGAATATTCATCAAGTGTTGGGCGGATTTGTGGCCTTTGTTGCGGATCTGCTCCAAAATACACTGTAAAGTGTGCGGAATGAGATATTCATGTCTTAGGAAAAATTTTCAAAATTTTCCTAAGTATGTGGCCATTTTGGGCCTACATTCTGGTGCCTCCTGGGTGGATTTTCTTACAAAGCCATAGAACTCAAAGTCTTATCCATTGGACCTTAGGAGTCAAAAAATGCTTATCTTCAAAAATATGCTTTTAAAGAATAAATTCCATATAAACACTACCCTCTAAAAAATCTAACAGTATGTTTAGAGAGTAAAGGTTCATATGGAGATCATGCCAAAAACATCAGAACTTATCCACTTATATGGAGACTATGCCAAAAATACAGGCATGTTGCCATTATCTTCAAAAATTAGGTATAACTCTACTCCTCTTATAAGGCCTTATTGCAAAAATTCATTTACACAAAATCTACTGCTCTTTGTGCCTCTCTAGGCTTCATGTCTTTATTGTTTATTTTTTACCATTGTTAGAACAAAAAATAAAAATGCAAAACTTGTGCATATGTACAAAAACAAAAATGAACTAAGTGTGGGCCCCTTCTGAGCCTATGACAATTTCATCCTGCTCCTTTTCTTGGTGGGTCTCTTCCTCAACCTCCTCTTCATTCCCTTCTTCTTCTTCTTCTTCTTATTTTTCTTCTTCTTGAGAAGGTTGTTTTTTATTCCTTCCTCCAAAATCATCACCAAACAACTGAATCATCAATTTTAAAGTTTGTAAAGCCTATTTCTAGGTTGCTCTAGAGGGGTTTGATGTTTCTTTGAGTTGCTTGTAAATATATTGTAATTCTCCAATATCCTCATAATTAGCAACGCTCCATCTATTCACTAGATCTTCCATGAGATCTCTTAATATGGTAAAATCAACAATTAGTTGGGCAACTTGCTCTTGGTGTAGTGGCTCTTCAAGCGAATCAATTCCATATTCATCTTGCAAATTTGCATCAATTCTCTTCTAGATCTCTTCCACAGATAGCAAGTTATGATCCTACATCCATAGGCCTTTGAAGACAACTTGAATCATTTCTTTATTTACATCAACAACAAACTTAATCATTCCGTCAATCCTATCAAACAATAGCCAGGTATTTTGAAGTACCATATGCTTCTTGACCATGATTCTAGTAGCAACTTGTGAGATTCCATTCTTTATTGGAAATTGGTTTAGCAAAATCACTGAGTCTACTATCAACCAACCTGTACATCTGTTCAGTCAAAATCACCATAGGTTGCAACTCTCCAGTGATTTGATCTAAATATTTTTGAACATTGGGAAGCAAGCGACTGGCATAATCTAGGTAGTCAATCATAATATGAAGCTCTGAACATTTCTCTTGGACCTCGAAGAGCAGTTATTTTATAATATTCTTTAATTTGGCTTCAAAAAATATAGAGGGCTTAGCTTTCTCAAGTTGAAGTTGTTATTTCAAACTTTGAATTTCTTTTGCTTGTTCCTCATTCAGCTTCTTTTGCTCTCCTAGTTGATCTTTGAGCCTATTGGCCTCTTGGTACTTTTCCTACCAGCCCTTGGCCTCTTTTTTCAAAGCCTTTTCTACTTTATTTTGATTTCTTAGATTCCTCTGAAGCTTTTAAATCTATGTCTCCATTTTGCTCATCTTCTCTTTGAATATATCATTCTTCACATAGAAGGTGTCTAAGTGGGCTCTGGCTATAATCAGCTCATCTTCTTTAGGAAGCTTCTCAATATCTTCTATGACCTCCTCCACTCAATAATATTGGACAATCATTTTAGTTTCAGGTTTACTTACAAGTGGAGTCATAGATCTATATATCCTCTGCCTAGAAACTGGATCAACATACATGCTTATTCTTCTGACAGCCATCCTACTAGAATGCTTAGAAAGATTCTCTACGTAGAAATCATTTATTTTTTTGGTGGTTTCCTGCTCCTTTGGCAAACATATATGACTTAAAAAACTAGCAGCCAAGGAAGATGAAGATACTAGAAATGTAAGTGTGGACTCAACTGCTGATAATGGTGGTATGGAAGTAATTACAATAGTATCTATAACAATAGTGGACTCTATAACTACTGGTGTGGTTGCTATTGATAAAATCATAGGAATTGATGCAAGACTAACAACTGGATGCATGGGGGTACTTGGAACAAGCTTTCCATTTGATGGAGGTGGTGGTAATAGTGAATATTAAGTGATGGGAGATTATGAAGTGAGAATCTCAGACGATGAAAGATAGAGAAGGGGTGACTTGTATTTTAGTTATGATCGATGAAACATGGGGTGAACCGTGAGAGGGAGAAGATACCTTTGCTACATTTTCTTGACTAGAAAGGGAGGGAGAATTCCTTGGGGATTCAAGAGTATGAAGAGGAGAAGAGGGATTAGAAACTATACCTTCGCCTACATATGTAGGGTGTTCTTGTTCTACCTCTATATCCTGCTACTACTCTTGATGAGTCAATTCTTCTGTAGCTGAAACAACTACCTCTTTAGCAATCTTATCCATATCCAATATTTATTTTTTGCAACCTCTCTTTCCATTATTTCTGGAGCTCTTTTAGCTCTTCTGTGAATTAATTGAAAGGAAGTCATCTCACTCTCTGAATCTTCCTCTAATACCTCTCCTTGTACTATTATTGTAAGCAATACTTGCCCATAAATGAGATGTAATTCTACTGATGTTGTGGTAGTGAAAGCGTTGAACCTAAAACTCTCATCCTTCTATCTCCAGTCTATATCTGTGTCTAGAGGCTATCCCCCTAGAGCTAAGCATTTATGCCTAGACACTACTTTGATGACTAGAGTGCCGACAACTTTTTCACTAGAATATTGCATTTTTCTTAGAAGTTGTGCTCCCTTAGGAAACTTCTCCACTTGTTTAGTGGTAGGATGAAACATTTTCACAACCTCAGCTGCTATCAAAGGAGTTTCCTGCTCTTTAGCTATATGGGTGGAGAGAGAGATTCAGAACCATCTTGGGACTTTTTAACTATGAATACTATGTTTATGATGTCCTTCTGCTTCCAGGTTATGATATTTCATCATATTTCTTAGAAAACTCTTTATCAATCTTCATGCCAAACTTGGACTTAGGTTTTCCAATTTCGATTCTCATTCTCCACCAATCTAATATTTTTGCTACATTCCATTTTTCTCCTTCTTCTACCTCTTCAGAAACATCCTCATCTGGTTGAGGGTCCTTTTTCTTTGTGGTTTCTCTTCAATATCATGCATGGTGGCCTCTGTCAGCCGATAACTTTTCTATTTGTATTGATTATAATCCATAATTCATTCATAGAAATCCAACCATGGAGGCAGTTGACCCATTTTTGACACATTCCACTCCAAAAGAGCGGTATCATCATTATTTCTTCCTTGTTCGAAATGAGCCCTAGGCCTCTTTTCAAATTTGTAAGCTTTTTCTCCATTTAGGACTACATTTCTTACAGTGAAAATACCATCAGGATCATAACTCCACCTTTGGGGAATGTAAAATAGACCTAACCTATCAAGGTATTGGTCAATTTTCTCACTCTGCCCCTTCTTTGTGATAGTAATATCCTCCATAGTACGGTAGGTTAGCAAATATTTTCTTTTCCTTCCTAAACCATAATTTAAATCAATGTACTCTGCCTACCTCAAATATTCCAAGGCAAAGAGCCTCTCTATAACAAAATGGGGCAGGAGAAAAGGTTTACCCATGAAACCATATAGTCTGATTACTATACCCTTAGTTGACAAATACCAATCCCCTTCTTTGGCATCCTTTGCTCTCATAATTTGCTTAGCCAAGGGTAGCAATCTAGGGCACTCTCCATACATTATTTTCAAAGCAAGTCTAAGGAGTTCCAAATTGAAACTGTAAAAAGACTCACTACTTCTCAAATGACTTGTCCAATAATAAACTGGCAAGGGTTCCCCATCACTGGTTTTATCCTTAACCGGAATCCAAGGCATCTTGTCCTTAATGGCAGCATAAAACATCCATACCAGACTTGAGCAATACCTAAAACTAGGAGCATCAGATCCCATTTTCATTCTTACCAATTGTTTGTGTATCATTTGAGCAAGAAAGGTTGGCCAGTAAAAATAGATAACCCTAGTCCCTTTTTCCTTCGCACCTTCCTCATACATTATTTCATTTGAAATATAGTATGCTGCGGTAATTTTATAGCCATGCACCATTATGTCAGAATCTAAACCCTCCATATAGGCCAACATAGAGAATAGTACAGGGTTTGGAAATTCATCAATAGGGATTGGGACTTCAGGTAATTTCTTCCTAGGCTTAGCATTGAGCTATTTATAAACCCATATTTTGAATGACTCACCATCATTAGCTCATTTATCTAGAGAGTAATACCCCGCTTGATTAGTCACCCTAAATTATTTTGGCCTCACTAGCGGTTTTGACCCTAGGGCAAAAATATTATGACAAAAGGCGATGGTGATACTAAAGAGGATTTTTCCTTTAGAAGTTTTCACTACTTTGGCCATGGGGTCATAGAATTTAACTATTGCAACTATTAATTCTAGATAAGGATGAACATAATCACAAATGTAAAAATATAGGTAATAAAGGATAACATATCTACCTTCCACAGATAAAGCAACTCTCTTATTGAATTTGTCATTTATGAACCTGAGCCTCGTTCTCTCTATGAATACCATTTTAGTAATTGCCATAGCTTCTGCTCTGTCGATGTATGGGGCCACTGCCCTTCTCTCTGGGGTTTTAGCTTCTTGAGTATCCTTGGAAGCCATCTTGACAAGAACAATACTATGTTCTCACTGGAACTCACAGTGAAATCTTATGAGTGCTATCTCGCTCTCTTCTGCTTTGTGAATGTGATTTACCACTAAAATGAACATTGGTTGTGTATTTTGATTCTTTTATTTCTTGGTGTGTGTATATCTTCTGCCATTAATGCGACTGCTATGCAATCTACCTACTGGAACACTTTCCAACTCCCAATAATTCCTTTCAACGGCTCAACTATGGCATTCTAATTTTTCATTGGTCAAAAATTCAAATTGCACTGCCACCTCACTGCATCTCTTCGGCCGCTCTTTGGTTCAAGTGTGAATTTGTTAGCATTGAATGCGGGCGTTTTCTTTCCTCTCCACGTGGTATGGTCACGAAATCACCTCTTTGCTCCACCTTAGTGCTGAAAACGGTGGATTGAATACACATTTGATTCCATTGACACTTAACATATATCACGCACGGATTATCATTTTGGTTCCATTTTTTTGCAAATATTTTTCAATGAGCTGGTACAAAGTGCAGAAAGAAACTAAATACAAAGCATAAAGAAAGGGAAATATAATACAAGGTATATACATATATTACAATGAGCTCATATTTCAAACATAGTAGAGCTTGAGATGAAAACCATTTACTAGAATCGGCTGTATGTTCCCCTCTAGATCTTCCAACTGAAACACATTGGACTCCTTGGCCTCTACTATTTTGAAAGGGTCATCCCAAAAAGAATCAAACTTTTTATGCTTGATTGGTTTTTCTTTATCAACATTCCACTTGAGAATTGCATCTCCAACCTGGAATTTTTTAAATTTGGTCTTCTTATCAAACCATGCCTTGACATTTGAGGAATGCTTTTGAAAGTTTTCATATGCCTGAGCTCTATTCTCTTCAATTTGCAGTAAGTGGGTCAACCTGATCTTTACCAAATTTTCCTCTAACTCTTCCTCTATATTGACAAGCTTAAGTGCTGGAATTTCCAAATGGACGGGTAACACTGCCTCTTTGCCATACACAAGAGCATAAGGAGAAGTTTTAATGGAATTTTTGATAGTAATCATGTATGCCCACAAATATTGGTCCAGTAACATGTGCCAACTTCTCTTGTTACCTTCAAGTGATCTCCTCAGAATTCTCAATAGGTTCTTATTAGTAGATTCAACAAGTCCATTCCCTTGAGGGTAATAGTTTGAAGTATTCTTAAGAGTTATATCATACTTTCTAGAAAACTCAATATACTTGGCTCCTATGAAGGCTGGGCCATTGTCACTCACCAAGGCTTCTGGAACTCCAAACCTTGAAATCAAATTATATATAAAATTGATCACAACTTCCTGATATGATTTCTTAGTAGGAATGGAATCTACCCATCTGGTAAAATAATCTATGGCAGTTAGGATAAACTTATGCTCTACTTAGGAATTAGGGTTTATGACCCCTATGAAGTCTAGCTCCCATTGTTGAAAAGGCTATTCAACCTGTATCAGCCTGAGGGGAATGAAGCATTCCTTGTCCTTCCAACATATCTCTAACATCTGTCACAGACCCTAGTAGCCTTGAAAGTATAAGAAAATACAATAGGCCAATAATAGCTTGTTATTATTATTTTCAAAGTTGTAACTCTGCCTGAGCTATGTCCACCAGCTGGTCCTCCATAGAACTCTTCAATGACCCTCTTTTGTTGATCATATTTTAAGAACTTTATAAGTACTCCATCCAAGTTTCTCTTGTACATGCCTTCTAGTAGTAATACATATTTCAAAGCATAAAGCTTGCATCTCCTCCTTTGGGATACATTTAGATTTTGAGGGTATACTCCAGTTTAATAAATATTTGATCATCTAATCAATCCAATCAGAGTCTACTATTTGTACTCCTTCAACCTGATCCTCTTCTGCTATCTGGTAAGATGTCACTTTTGCTAATGATGCAGCCTCTATTAGACCTTGGCATAGGGCTTTGCCTCTCACTAGCTTGGTGGGATGTATCTCTATATCATACTCTTGGATTTTTGTAATCCAACTAGCTCTTTTATCTCCTAGTTCACCTTGAAGGATAAAACTTCTTACATCTGGATGAACAACATATACTAGGGTCTTACTATGTACCAATTACTTCCTGAACTTCTTTAGTGACTTCATCATAGCAAATACTTGTCTTTTAATAAATTTGTATTTGACCTGGTAGTCATGGAGAGTTTGGATCCAAAAGAATACATGATGCTCTTCACCTTGATCATATTTTTGAGTAAGCACCGAGGCATAAATTTCTTCAGCTCCATAATCATAAAGGATAAAATATTTACTAAAATCTATATTTACCAGTATTGGGGCAGTTGCAATGGATTTCTTGATAATCTCAAAAGATTATTTCTTGACTTCAGTCCACTTAAACTCAACATTCTTCTTAAGTAACTCAAATACAAGCCTTACTTTTTATGCAAAGTCAGAAATGAATTTCTTGATAAAATTGATTTGACCCAAAAAAGACTGCAAAGTCTTCTTATTTGTAGGAAATGGGAGGGCAAGAATGGATCTGATTCTATCTGAATCTATGACCATACCTTCTTTTGATACCACATGACCTAGCAGCTTTACTTTGTGAACTGCAAAGAATAACTTCTTAGAATTGAGTGAATTACCAAATTCTCTAAATTTTTTAAAAACTTACTCTAGGTCTGATAGGTGATCTTGCTTATCATTGGAAAACATAGTCATATCATCCAAATAGATCATAATGAATTTTTTTATCAATTCCCCAAAGGCATAATCCATGGCTTTCTAAAATGTGGCTCCCGCATTAGACAACCCAAAAGGCATTCTTTGGTAGGAAAATATGCCCCATTTTGTGGTGAATGTTGTTTTATATTGATATTCATCTTTCACCCAAATATTATTGTATCCAGAGTAGCCATCCAGTAATGAGAACCTCTCTACCCCTACCACTATCTATAAGATATGATCAATCTATGGGAGGGGGTAGTGATCCTTAAGGGATGCTTGGTTAAGATTTCTGAAATCTACACACAAACGAATATCTCCATTCTTTTTTTCTCACGGGTACCAAGTTAGCTACCCAGGTCAAATATTTCATTGTGTATATGATCTTAGCCTTCAATAACTTTAAGATCTCCTCTCTCATAATGGCTTCGATCCTTGGATTTACAGGCCTTTGCTTCTATCTAAAAGGCTTTGCATCAGGATCTAGCTCAATAGTATGTTGGATAACTTTTTTATCATATACCTTGAGGTCTTCATATGACCAAGCCACAATATCTTGGTATTTTAAGCATAAGGCTTTGATATCTTCAGCTTCCTCTAGTGAACATTGAACTCCAACATTGAGCTTCTTTTCAGTACCAACTTCAACTTATTTATATATTTTTTCACTGACTTTCATAGCTTTGGTATTTTTCTGTCCTCATTATCAAACAAGATTTCTAGGGTGACCAACCCTCTAGGAATGTGATTTTTTCTTAGTTGAATAACAACTTGTTGATAAATATCTTCTGGATTATCTTCTTGGATAGTGGATATACATGCTTATCTTACCATAAAGTCAATTATTTGTTCATCACTTTCAAATACCTGCCAAAAAATCTGCTTGTCTAGTACTGTAGGTCTGAAAATCATTTTGATTCCCTTGGCTTTCTTGATTCCAAAGTCTATAGAAGGGTTGAAGTTAGCTTCCTTTGTTTCTAAGGAATATTCCAGAGTATTCTTTTCTCTGGGAATAAAATTTAAATTTAGGGCATCAAAGGATTCCATCAGATCCCATACCCTATTTTTGTAAGCTTTTAGGTAATGGTGCTTACTATTGCACTTGTTTCTTACCTTATGGACTATTAACTTAGAAACGTCATATATGTTTAAAATTTTAATGCCCATGCTTTCTGCTTGTATCAATACAAGGCATAAAACCTTGTATTCTGCAATATTATTTGTACATGACCATGTTAGTTTATAGGCAAAATTCTTTGTCCCTTCTACTTGGGATTGTAAAACCACACTAGCTCTTGCACCATTTCTACATTTAGCACCCTCAAATTGCATGGTCCATGTTTCTTTTTCTTTGAGAGACTGATTGGATATGGCATGGATTTTCTTTTCTAATTCAATTGAGATACTATATGTTCCCATATTAGTTCCAAACTGACTGTAATCCTCTCTGAAAGGCAACTCATCCTCAATATCCAACTCCTCAAAGTTTTCAACAAGCTCAAATTCTTCCAAGGGAGTAATATTGCACATGTCTTCCTCGATATTTTCAATATGATAAGCTACTAGCTTTTCAAACATTATCCTTATTCTCTTTCCTTTGAAAGGAATCACCATACTAGAATAATCCATGTACATACATCCACCCATCTTCGTAGTAAATTCCCTTAAAAGACATAATCCAAAGTAGGGCTCTAGGTCAAATGCTATTATTTCTTATAATATTGTTACCTCAGGGGCTCTATGCAACCTTATTAAAACATCCTTTATGACCCCAACTACCTTAACAGGTGTCCCATACAATTGTAACACTCTAGGACAAGATAGGGTATACTCCATACCCATTTCCTCACAAATTTATTTAGGCATAATTGTAGTCGATGCTCCTGAATCTATCATACAATTTCGGACTAGCTAGCCTTCCATCCTCAAGGATATATATAAAGGAGGAGTTTTATTCTTTAAAATCGTAGAGGAAATTTCCTTCTTTTTTGATGGCATACTAAGTATTATAGTGGAATGCTTATCTTGTGGATACTTGTTGATGGAAGCCTTAAGCAGATCTATGTAACCAAGAATGAACAAAGTGTCATTCTAGCTAGATTTTGATGGAATATTTTTCATCTCTTCTGCAATATTATACTCAAACTTTGTCAGGGAAGGTCTTTTAGGCCTTCTTTTTGGCTCACCATATTTTATTTTTTATTGCTGAGTGGCTTCTATTATTTACCTTTTGGTAATAGAGGGGAATCTAAGACTTTCCTGAGCCTCATATTTAGATCTCATCCAGTCTCCTTCAGTTTCCCTTTCCAATCTCTTAGGAAGACTATCTATCGTATCTTTCCCTTTAGCTTGAGTAATGGGGAAAGTATCACCGCTTTGAGGAAGGGTATCAGTTCTTTTTTGAGAAGGGACTTGGAATTACCCCATTTTTTGGGGATCTACTTGCAAGGTTTTCTTTCCAGACCTTGTCATAACAACAATTGGGTTGTCTTCCTCAAGATATTTCCCCACCATGATTTGATCAGGCTGCCATAACATATTTACTCTTTCTTTTTTATTCATTTCAGATTGATCCATAGCTTATTGGACATGGTGCTAGTACATAACACAAGACTGTGATTCATGAGGGTCATTACACACCAGACACCAAATATTTGCAAGAGTAGTATCTAAGGAACACTCAGGATATTCATATGCTGCATTCACTCTGACCCCAGTACTGTTACTAGGACCAGGTCTCTGATATTTGTTTACACATGGAAATCTCCTTTGTTGTGACCTTTCTTGGTCTCTCTTTTCTTGGAAATTCATTTTATTGCTCAGAGTTTTTAGAGGATTTTGTATATCAATAATAGCAGAAAACTCTTGAGAAGGTTGAGAAGGAAGGGGAGGAAAAGGAACTATAGAGGATGATGTTTTTGGTTGAGGAATGGCATTCATTTGTGAATATGGGGATGATAAATAAAGCGAATCCATGTAATATGGGTTTGCAGTTTGGCTTTGGCTATTAGTGGCTTCTGAGTTATAAGGCAACACAATTTTGGGGGATAGTCTCCCCATATCAATTAGGATATTCTCAGCATGAATTGTTGTATTATAAACTTGGAGGAATATTTCCACTTCATATTGCTATGTCTGCAAGCCTAACTTTGATCCAAAAGCTCTAATATAATACATATAGGCCAAATATACAGCTGGTCAGGCTATGGGTGGTATTCTCTTCCATGTTCTGCTAAACCTCAAATTGAAATATGAGACAGTTTCTTGTTGGGATTTCTACATGGATGTAAAGTGGTTGAGTAGCAAGAAAGGGTCAGTAGACTCATTAAACCATTCCATAAAAGGCTCAACCAATGCTTGCCATGAAGTGATGGTGTTATCTTCTAGAGTTCTAAACCAATGCAATATCTTTCCCTTGAAGGACAGGACTAGAATTCTCATGATAATATCCTCCTCTTTTATGTTGTGAATTGATGCCATATTTAAAATATCCTGACAATGCTCATAGTATGTCTTCCCCGATCAATCATAAGTGGGGATAGCCTTGGATACAGCCTAGGGGATGGCATTCATTTGGGCTAATCTTAGGGGATTGACTGTAATCTAGCTAGGGTACTTTTGTAATGGCTGATTAGGAGCCACATTTTGTGCCATATTTCTAGGTGTAGGTCTTGTTGGAGGGATTGTTGGATTAACTGTAGGATTTTCCTCAGGAAGATCTTCTTTTGAGAGGAAATCTTGATTCAAACTTCTGACAATAGTAGACCCTCTATAAGGTAATTCACAATAAAAATAGGAGTTAAGGTTATTCCTTTTGAAAGACCTAGTATACATGAAAGGAAACTGGTCTACAGGGGTAATTATTTTTCTAGGTTTAAGAACCAGGGAGTTTCCAGGGGAATTTGTTATTATTCGCTTATAAGGTCTGGATAATTCACTAAATATTGATTCCTCCAGGTTGAGATAAACAATAACTCATATGATGGGTTTCCGTGTTCCTTGTGAACTGGTCCCATCAGGTATGCAAAAAACTGTTGGGAACTGAATTACATTAAGTTTTACTCAATATTATGGTTGTCTATCTTCCTACTTTCTATCTAGGCTTGCACCCGATAGCTACAACTCAACACTCAATATTGGATGGAACAAAATAGGAGTTTCAGATCCAACCTCTAGAGTAGGTTAATTCCTTGTCAACTTAAATAGGGTGTTGTTACAATTATGCTCACTAAGGATTTTAGAGATTAGGGTAAGAAAATGTTAGGGTTAGAAAATGTGAACAACAGTGGATGGATAGGCTAACAACATTGTACTACAATAAAAAGCTCCAAAAAACCAATTTGAAGACACATTACTTAGATCAACATTATCTCAAATTAAATGTACTTTCATTCATTAAATAACAACAGAGAAATATTGTAGAAAGCAATTTCAATATCTAAATAACAATAATTCAAATAGTAGAATTCAACAATATTTATAATTTATAGAAATGCACTCCCTAGCAACAAAGATCTAATTTAGAAGCAGATTTCAATTACCATAGCAGCTAGTAATCCATTAATTTAGCTAATTAACTATTCAAGTATTCATAGAAATACAACTAAAGAATTCGAACCTCTGATAATGAATTATGAAGATAAAATTTGAGATGAAGATCAATGTAATGCTCCTTTAATTATCCCTTGGGAATATTTATAGTAGCACAGGAAAAAACCCTAGAGCTGACCATTTAAAATGAGGGTTTGACCTCTATTTATAGTTTTACAAAATTAAAATAATAAGGAACATTAAAAAGATCAAATTTTAATAGCTCAACAGAGAGTTCTTGCTGGTATTCTCTTACTGGTTCAACCTCCATAAAATCCACTATAAGTGGACCGCCATGGCAGCTTGAAACCTCTACAATGTGCTAGTTTTTTAACACTACCTGGAGTTCTGGCCATTGGAGACTGCATATGCCTCATTTATCAATCTTGAAAACCTTCTGCCATCGTCGATCTACAACCGTCTCTGGTTCTTGTTTCTTGAAGTTCTCGATGCTTCAGCTTCCTCCTCCAACTTACCGTTTCAACTCCGGTGAGACATTACTTTTATATGCTTCAAAATTCTCAACAAAGTGTTGATCGTCGATATCGCCCATCGTATGGCTATGATTTAATCTGACATAATCTTGATATAATGGCAAGGGATAACATAACACCATTCCACTTTAAAAAAAATTAATGATGTTACATTTCATGCTTTAGAACTTGCGGAACAACAATCCAGCACTAAAATACCTTTAAAGTGAAGCGGGATGAAATCCACTCCCTATCCTTTATTTTTCTTCTTTGGTGATGAAGCATTCGCCAATCCGCACAAAAAAAGTTGATGATGTCATATCTCCTTCAAAAATTTACGGATTCCATCCTGGACCCAAGAAAGTACATTGGTCTGTGAACACAATTTCGAATTCGATGCAATGTAAAGGGAATCTTTATCCATTCCATGCTGGCTTCAGAGTAAATGCTGCTTGTCACCATTCTGGAAGAAAGCTAGTCAAAATACCTTCATCACAAATCCGCATCACTTGTACGTAGCACTCCACCTTCTATCACCATTCTCGGGAAAAATGTTCTATGCGCTCTTTGGAATCGGGCTCTCCAACACTTAGCCACTCAAAAAATATCAAATAATATGAAGTGGTCTTCAATCCACACTTATTTTATGTTGACGTCATCCTTCTTAAAAAACTTTTACGAATTCAGGGAACGTCACCAATTCGGAGCCAAAGGCATAAGAAATTATACAAAATTGTTCCAAGTGCGAATATTCATCAAGTGTTGGGTAAATTTGTGGCCTTTGTTGCGGATCTGCTCCAAAATACACTACAAAGTGCGCGAAATGAGATCTTCATGTCTTAGGCAAAAATTTCAAAAAAAATTGAAGTATGTGGCCATTTTGGGGCTATAGTTATACATTGTTTGATTTGATTTGAAATGGATTTGGCAAGAGATAGAGATTGGTTAATTAAGTATAAGAGAATTTGATAGTACATATCATCCTCTATATGTTCCAGAGGCTAAATGAATTCTAAGTAGAATTTATTTCTGTGAAGAAATATTTTTGAAAGAGATAAGTTGTATTTGTATGCAAGTATTTGAGAAGGCTTGAGGACAAATTTAAGAAATTCTCATAAAGAATTAAAACATCATTGATAGTAGGTTTGATTACTAATTTTTTCAAGCTTTGTGTTAAGGCTTGGGGCAGATTTGAGACATAGTTTGGTGAACAATTGAGAAAAACTTAAGAGCAGATTTATGCTATACTTGGGATAGAGTTTGGTGCAGATTTGAGATAGATTTTGGTGCACATTTGTGAGCATAGTTAGAGTAGATTTGTGCTATACTTGGGACAAAGCTTTGTGTAGAGTTTATATAGATTTATAAGCAAATTTAGAGCAAATTTATGCTAGACTTGGGATAGAGTTTGGTGCAAATTTATGATAAATTTTAGTGTATATTTGTGAGCAGAGTTAGAGAAGATTTATGCTAGACTTGGGACAGATTTTGGTGTAGATTTGAGATAGAGTTGAGATCAGGCTTTGGAGATGATAAAGCTAAGAGGATAGAGGTCTCCAGTGGATAGAGATACATGAACTAGAGCAAGAGGAAAGAGTGTTCCTATGGAGTGAGATTCATGAATTAGCTATGAAGACAGAGTTATTTTTTAGAGAGAGATCCACATACTAGTTGAGGAGATAGAGTTCTCCTAGATCAAGTTCCACGAACAAGAGCAAGGGGAGAGAGTTCTCATATGGAGAGAGATCCATGAACTAGAGCAAGGGTATAGATTTCTCCCGTGGAGAGAGATACATGAATCAAAGCAAGGGGATAGAGTTCTCCTATGGAGATAGTTCCACAAATCAGAGCATATAGGATTGGTGTCTCCATTATATAGAGGTCCATAAACAGTGTAATAGGGAATTGATTTCCAAGAGATTTGTTGAGAAAATTTAGAAGAAATATTTTCTCTACGAACTAGCCCACATTGGGTGAACCATGTTAAATTTGTGTCTCTCTTGTGTGTGATGACTTGTTCATTGCTTTGATTACTACTATTGATATTCCCATTGATAATATTGAATAATATTTTTTGGGAAAGAAAAGTAAAATTTGATCTTATACTTTTCACCTCCTCCCTCTTAGTATAAGCCTGTGTTCTTCACATAAAGCATCTAGTGAAGTGAGGGGTGATCAAGATCCAATACACAGGCCTTCAAAAAAACTCACACGAAATAAAGCTCCCATGCATCTTCGAACAATTATTGTACTAACTTATAGCAAAGTGAGGGGTGATCAATCTCCAATACCCAGGCCTTAGTAACTTCTTAATTTTTAATGGAGTAACACATTCTTAGAAATATGACTCTTGAATATTTAACTCTTACACTCCTCACATATTTTGGAGTTGCAACATTTCCTATTCCTTACATAAGATAAACCTCACATGTCCTTTTGGCTTCTCATATTGCCACTTGTATACATGACTCTTGACTCTTTATTTACTTGCACACTTAACTCTATGATATTTGAACAATTCTACATGACACTGATATACTTCTACATGCACACCTAATATATAACACGTGCACTTTCTCACATTACATATTTGCATACTTAATTATGTAACACTTGTACACTTTCTCACATTACATATTTGCATACTTAATTATAAAACACTTGTGCACTTTCTCATATTACATACTTACACACATAATTGCATGACACATGTGCATATCCGACATATAGACACTTACATAAAGAGGAAATATAAATCATACTCCTAAACTATAAACTCAAACCCTAATATAATATTTACATTGTACCATAGGTACCATGGGGGTACATTAGCATGTACCAAATAATGTAATATTCTCCAACAAGCCAAAATTGTTATCCAACAAATAAAGCAACCCATGACTCTAGAGTCTAGTCTAAAAACTTTGTAAATTTTTGTTATTGAGAAAACACCCCCCTTGACCCTTGGTACAAGGACATCTATACCTTCCTTAATAATGACCCCTTGTTGGCAGGTCTAAATTGTAATGAGCAAAAGAATTTGAGACAACTTATCGATACATAATTGTTATTGACATTTTGTACAAATAATATTTTTATGGCATCCTTATAAGATGCCTAAGCTTATACAAAGTCAAAAAAGTCATTCAATATGCCCATGAGGGAACATAAGGTGTTCACTTCAATGGAAATGCCATCACCAAGAAACTTCGTTGGTTAGGATATTATTGGTCCTCTATGGATAATGACTCTTGCAACTATATGAGAAAATAAAAAATACTAAAAGCATGATAATATCATCCATGCACCATCTGAAGACCTCAAATGCCTAACACCCCCCTTGTCCTTATCCACTTAGGGCTTGGATATCATTGAAAAAATAAATCTCATGTCTTCGGATGGACATAAATTCATCATCATTATCAATGAAGAGTTCACAAAATGGATAAAGGCTATACCTTTATCCTCTTGCGCAAGAATTAAAGTATCCAAATTTATGTTAAACCATATTTTATCTTAATATGATATTCCTAATGTGAAGATTTCTAATAATGACATGTCTTTCAAAAATAATAATGTGGCTAATTTTTTTATGAAATTAAAAATCTAACATAGGTGGTCAACACCTTATTATCCATAAGGTAATGGCTAGGCTGAAGCATCTAACAAGAATCTTATCAAGATATTAAATAAAATGGTTACCAAAATAGGATAGGAGTGGCATCTTCAGCTATATCCTACCTTATGGGCTTATCATACCAGTATTCAAATTTTGACTGTACCACACTCTATGCCTTGGTTTATGGAATTGAGGCCATATTATCTTTTGAATTAGAAGTCTTATCCATTAAAATCCTCTTAAAATAAACCTTTATTGTTTATGAGTATCTCCATGATCGTCTTAGCCAATTGGAGCTACTTGATGAAAAGCATATCCATGATTTAGAACATATTCAAGTCTATCATGAGTGACTTAAAATAACCTACAGATAAAGTGTACGACCCAATTCCTTTAAAATAGGTAACTTGATTATTAAAGAAAAGAAGAAAATACTAAAGCAAAATACAAACTCAAGGGCAAATTTAAACTTAACTAGCTAGGGCCATTTATCATAACCTCCAAGTATGGCGTAGGTGCCTATCACTTAGACACACTTGACAAACATGAATTAAAATAACCCATGAATATAATTCATTTTAATAAATATTATATTTAAGTCAACATTGTTTTCTTGATCATGTGCGTCAACATTGTTTTCCTGATCATGTGCCTACCTACATAGATTATTTGTTGTATGACTAAATGATAATGTACTTACTGATATTCATGTGCTTGTTGTTTCTTGGCTACCTATTGTATACAGAGTGAAGAGATCCATCGAGATCCATGATGATCTTAGGATAAATTCCATTTTAAATGGGTAACTAAGGTAGTAGATCTCTCATAGTCCCCTCTTTCATAGTGAATTTGTAATACAATTATTATGCTACCATAAATCATCACCTACATAAATCTTTCACTCAATAACCACTTGAAGTCATCTTTCATGCACCACTTGTGTCTTCATGGAAAACATAGGGTTTTCTAACCATTATTTGGTGTACATTTGTGGCTTTTTTATGTCCCTCCCTAGGATGCAAAAACAACCATAAATGAACTTGTTAAAGTCATCATGCTTCCATAATTCTTGCAACAACTTGCTAGCACATCATGATGTTCTTGATACTGGAAAGTAATTCTATACATTGCATTTAAATATCTAAGCCAGTGAGTTTTCTAAACTATCTCTCTCTCAAACATCACCACCCCTTTTAGACTAACCTTATTTTCTAATAAAGAAAGTATAAAATATCATAAAAAACATCTTTATCCTATCTACTTTCCTTGTTGTCCCATAAACAGTAGGGAGGAAAGCTCATTTACATTTGGTAATTGGTAGATGTATAAACACCTATAGATATGCAAAATATTGGACAACAAATGGGGTATATCTCCCTATTTTTTGTAAGAGAACCAGGATAAAAATTAGTAGTATCATACTCTTTTACACCTCCCCAATATTATTCATCCATTTACTAGATAAGGGTGAATGGTAGAATTATTTAATGTCTAG
Source organism: Wollemia nobilis (assembly GCA_028583015.1). Lineage (NCBI taxonomy): Eukaryota > Viridiplantae > Streptophyta > Pinopsida > Araucariales > Araucariaceae > Wollemia > Wollemia nobilis. The sequence goes on from JAQPPZ010001195.1 coordinate 10,100,002, forward strand.
AAAGTACCCAATACACTTACACACCCAACAAAATGGATATTTTTATCCAATTTCCTTCCTTAATATATGTGTCTATTAGAAATTTCAATTTATGACACATAGAAATTCATTCTCTTTCTCCCTTACCATGGGCTATATGATGAACATTGTAAAATCCTGATAAATACGGATGGTACTATCCTATAAATTTCTAGTAATTTATAGTCCTACAATTCAAACTTCCACCCCTAATAGAGATAATAATACTATGAACCTTCACAAATGTAGATACCTCCATCATATCTAAAGGTACTCTTAAGTGTTAATCCCCTCTCCTCAAATGAGAGTGGTTACTTGGTTACTTTTCTTCACAAGTCCATAAAATTTTATAGAGATACTAAGTGAACAAGCCAAGCATTTCCTCTCTCTTTGATGATTGGAAAAATTCCTAGACGAATATTTTTCTCCTCTTTTGGATTGCACTAGTGATTCACACTTCTATTATATATTTCTCATCAACTAATTAAAAAAAAATAATCTCATACCTATAAGACCTATCACCAAATTTCTTAATAGGGATATCTATCATAATAACTAAGCATGAAGTCCTTCAATCCAATATTGGTTTAGGTATGATTAAAGTCCTTAAACCTCTAAGTTCTAGGAAAACATAAAAGTCCTAGTATGTCTAGGAACATATAAAATCCCTAGCAGATCTAGGCACATGTAAAATTTCCTCATGCCTTCTAGTGAATCATTCCTTTTCATTGCGTTTATTGACTTACATAATTATTCACCTACATAATTGCATATTTGCATGATTCAAGTATGCTTGGATGGTTGATGTATATCAAGTCAAGGAATCCATTGGGATGGAATGATTATCCTAGTTAGCATAAATTAACACTTGCATTGTAATCATACTAGATGATTGATGCTAGAAAATATTCCTTATTTTTCCTCTAATATTGCTTGATGCATTTTGCATTCATATTGTATTTTGGTGTTCAATTCATCTTGCATGATTCAAGAAGCTCATAAAGATACAATAAATATCACTAATTAAGCATAAATTATTATGCATTGGTTATCAAATGCTAGTGGTAACCATACATCTCATATTGCTTGAACAATACATGATTTTATTCAATGCTTACTCATATATACATAGATTGCTTATTGATTACCAAGTCAAGAGAATCATAATGATGTGATGATGATCCTAGTTAGCATATATTAGAACTTGTATTACATTAACACTAGCTTGTTGATGCTAGAAAATATTTTCTCTTGATTGCTCGTTACGTTGTTGGCAATTTTGGGTACATTGGGTACATTGCCTTTGCTCAAGTGTTGATGTTGTCATTGATGTCAAGAAGCGAAAGGGTTTTTGTGAAAACCAAGGTAGACAAAATAAAAGGTTTTATTTAAAACCATGGACAACAGATTTGAAATGGGTTTTTCTTAAAACCCAAGTTGGCTCTTCGTTTCATTGAAAAAGGTGCCCCGGTGATGAAGATATTTAATTTTAATTATTTAGTTTAAATTTTATTTATTTAAAATTTAAATTAAAATATTAAAATAAATTAAAGTTCCGACGTGTTAATCGATGCATCTTAGTGCATATAAAGGTGGCTTTGGAATTCATTAAAGTATGAAGAATTGATTTCCATGCATCGTCTGTGCTTATGAAGGAGAGCATGTTTTGTTGAGGGCCCACGCATTCGAAAACCACAAGGAGTTTCGATATTTACTCTCTGTGCAAAATATTCGGATACCCCGCGAGATGTAACGTGGAGAGAGAAAAAGACGTGCTTCGAGATTGATTAATGAATTGAGCTTGTGATACATATGCCCTGCAATGCGGGAAATGAAACTCATATAAAACGAGAGTTTGTTTGAATAAATTTGCGGTGGAGTATTCGCATGTTCCAGGCGTTGCGGTACTGAACGCGGGGTGCCATCGCCATGGGGTAAACGTCAGCGAGATCACGTAGAATGTTTGCCTGGGAAAGCGGTTACCGGTGGAGATCTATTTTTTTTGGGGCGTGCGCTGCGATAAACAAGTGAAAGGGACAACGAAGAATTCTGTGTGACTCATGACAGAGAATGGAAGCAAGAACTGGTGACTGCGTGTTCGAAGCAGATCGAAGCAGATCTAAGTGCAACTATAAAGGGTTTGGGTTAAGCATTGGTGTGAGAAAAAACTTAGAGCATGTGCACTAATGACTAGCTAACGAGGCATCCAATTATTCGTTGAAAGCATATGATCGACGAAGCACCGTGAATTGTCTACAACGTACAAGGCAAAATTAATATGGAGGTACGCTTGTTTATAAGATATATTCGAGAGCAATAAAGTTTGATTGTTATGAGAGTTATAATGTCTTAAGGGACTTGTGTTGATTATATAAGTGCTTACGGTCTAAGAGTTTATAATTGATATTTATACATTTCTAAAAGAAGAATAATAAGGTATAACATAATTGAGTTGAGGCATATGTGAAATGTGATTTATTTTATTTTATGGTATAAGTGGTTTTGGGAGTTATAAGGTTATGCAATGTTGTGATTTATTTTATTTTATGGTACAAGTGGTTTTAGGAGAGATAAGGAAGTTGTGCAATTAAAGACTTTGGTGATGATGATTGAAAAGTGGAGTAATGTTGATTAATTTGTGATCTACTAACCCTTGTGAAGATTGGCAAAAGAACTTTGTGATTGTGGCAGATTTCCAAAGGGGTTCCTTCACTTCAATAAGGTATGGGCACATTCTTCTTATGAGTATGATTGGTGTATGTTTTCCTGAAATAAGATTGGAGTGAAAAGGTATTCAACAAGGTTTCCTTTGGTTGGGTGTAAGTCCTAGTTTCTGGTTTGTTGAAGACTACTTATGCATTGTTATCATTGATGAGAGTTTTGGTGAATGCATAATTCTGGTTTGAGGTAGTGGAAGCATTGTGCACTAGGGTTTATGATTGTGAGTCTTGCTACTTGCTTTGAGTTGGTGAAACCTTTAGTTGGCTGTTTTGATATTGATGGATGAGTGCTTCCATAGTGGTTGTGTTGATCAAGTTAATGCTTTACTTGATACATGATATTGGGCTTACTCCATTGAGTTGATTTGAACAAGTTATTCTATGCATTTGGTGATATTGTGTGGGTGGCTGTTTTGTTCAAATATCTTTGGAGGGAAAAGGATTTCTACTTGTTTCCTTTTCTAGTGATGATTGGTTGAATGCTTCAAGGTTAATGTTGAGTTGAATGATGTTGGTTAAACCTTGTCTTTGAGCATTGTTGTTGAAGCCCTAATTGGTTGAGAAAAGATATTGGTTGTTGGAAAGAACATGAGTATCATTGTTATATGAGATATTGCATAGTTGGCAATTGTTGGGTTGTGTTTCATGTTCTTGAGAAAAGCATACTACATCTATCTTATTCTTTTGAGATTTGAGATTGAGTTGAGATTGAGATTGGGAGTTAAGTATAGAACATATTGAGTCTCTAACAATTCTCTTTATGCTTCTATGAGGTGGATGAATCACATTGGGTCTCTAACCATTCTCTTTGTGGGTTCATGCCAAGCAAGTGTTCTTGATAAACTTGTGAGCGAGGTTTTGGACAGGTTCCATTGGGGACTTGTGAGCAGGTTTTGGACAGGTTCCATTGGGGACTTGTGAGCAGGTTTTGGACAGGTTTTGTTGGGGACTTGTGAGCAGATTTGGACAGGTCTTAGCGAGAGGACTTGTGAAGGCTGAGGTTGATAGTTCTATCGGAGAACTTGAGGACGAGAGGTGCATTGGTTCTATGAGAAGAACCTGAGGACAGATTTATGCCAGACCGAAGGACTGTGTTTGGTGCCGATCAAAGACAGAGGACGAGGACATTTGTGCTAGACCGAAGGACTATGTTTAGTGCAAATTCGAGGACCAGCTTTGAGGTGATAGAGTTGAGGACGAGAGGTCTCCGACCGGAGCGGGGAAGACAGGTGTCTTCTGTGGATAGAGTTCCATTTGCTAAGGGTAGCGGAGGCAGAGGTCTTCTAGAGGATCACCAGCAGAGGTAGGGGAAGGTATCTCCTTTGAGCAGAGGCTCATAAATTTAGATTGGGGGAAGGTTTCTCCTTTGATCCGAGGCTCATAAACATTGTAATTGGGAAGGTTTCCCAAAGAACTTTGAGATAACTTTTAGAGAAAAGTTTTGAGGATGAACCATGTAAATTGTTGTGTCACTTTGTGGATGGTTTTGTACATTGCTTTGATATTGCTTTGGATATATTGCTTTACTATTTTGAAGTATAAAGGAAAAAGTAAAAAGAGGTCTTATACTGTTCACCCCCCCCTCTCAGTATAAGCTTGTGTTCTTCAATTGGTATCAGAGCGGGTTCCTTCGAAAAGTTTGACAGCTTGAAGGAAAAGCTAGTAAAGAACACAATGGATTATTTCAAAGGTAATCAGCTTCAAGATAGTGATGAGTCTTCTAGTGATGAAGAGGTATATTACAACAAGAAAGGCAAGTTCTCTAGAAAGCACAAAAGTATGAAAAATGTAAGATATTTCAATTGTGGAAAGATTGGTCATTATGCTACTAACTGTATCGTTGCCAAGGATGAAAGTGATGAAGATAAACAAGATAGTAAGAGCAAGGATTCTGAAAGGCATAGGCATCAAAGGAAGAACAAAGATGAGCACAGCAATAAAGGAAAGAGGTATTCTCACAAGCACAAGAAGAGCTTCTACCTAGACAAAGCAAGTAAGTGTTCTAATAGTGATAATGAAAGTTCTTCAAGTGATAATGAAAATGAGATGTTGTTCATATCAAAAAAAGAGGAAGAACCAAAACATAGATTCATTATCATGAAATGTCTTAGATGTGGAAATTTTGGTCACCTTGAGGATGATTGCACAAATAATGAATTGGTTGTTAGTATGTATGAGGATGCTTCAGAAAATGATAAGGAAGATGCATGTATGGTTTTTGAAAAGGGTAGCACCTCTAGTGATAAGAAATCTGAAAAAGGCCTTGATAATTCCAAGTGCAATCAAATAGAGGATCTTGAATGTGAACTTACAAATGCTCTTAGTGTTTTGAAAAAGGAAAGAAAGAAGAATGCTAGACTCAAGGATAAGTTAGATGAATGTTGTATGGAGAGAGATGAACTTATAGAAAGTCTTGATGTCTCTATGGCTAATGCACAAGAACTCAAGAATGAGTTAGAATCTAAGGTGCTTGAGTATAGTGAATTAGAACAGAAAATGGCTTCGTTGAAAGAGGAAAATAAAGAGTACAAGGATAAGTTGTACAGGTTTCAAGAAAGCTCCAAAAAGGTTAAGTCTCTCATCCAAAGTCAAAGAAATCCAAAAGATAAAACAGGTCTTGGTTTTGTTAAGCCTCACAAGAAACAAGTTGGAGAGTCTAGTAAGAGATTCCAAAAGGAAGAGAGTTCTAATGAGGAAAGTATTTCAGATCATGAGTCCTTGAATGATAGATGCATAGAAACAGAAAATAGATTTTGGAATGAGAAGAAGGAGAAGTTTTCAGGACCTAAGAAGTCAAATAAAGGAAAGTTTCAAGGCAGATGTTTTGCTTGTCACGGGTTTGGTCACATGGTTGTACATTGCATGGCTCAGGTGAAGAAGGTAAATAACAGTTTCAGAAGTGGTGATTTCTTTTATGGGTATTGCTACTCTTGCAATCAGTTTGGGCACAAGGCAGTTCATTGCAAGGCAAACAATAGGAACAGGTTTAGTCAGAACAAGTGGATTCAAAGAACAGGTATGCCTCAAAGAAATAACATTGTTACTTGTTACAAGTGCAACAATGAAGGTCACATAGCTAGACAGTGTAGAGCTGAAATTCCAGAATACAAGAACAAGAACAGTGGCATGATCAGGTCCAAGGATCAGAACAATGACAAGAACAAGAATATGGACAAAGAGTTCAAGAGAAGGCCCAGCAAGGAAGTTATAGACGCTGATGATGATCAATGCCTAATGGGAGTTTTACTCCCATCCCAGAATTAATCACCTCATCAGGAGGTGGGGGAGGGACTAAGCTAAGAGGCTCATTCTTAGTTCCGAGCCCCAAAGGTGGCCCTTTGCCATTGATGACAAAGGGGGAGAGATATGAGTAAGGGGGAGAGCTTCAAGTCAGGGGGAGCAAAACTTCAAAGAGAGTGTTTTCAATTTTGGCTCTTGAAGATGTGTTTTTAGTAAAGTTTTGCCATCAATGACAAAGGGGGAGATTGTTGGCAATTTTGGGTACATTGGGTACATTGCCTTTGCTCAAGTGTTGATGTTGTCATTGATGTCAAGAAGCGGAAGGGTTTTTGTGAAAACCAAGGCAGACAAAATAAAAGGTTTTATTTAAAACCATGGACAACAGATTTGAAATGGGTTTTTCTTAAAACCCAAGTTGGCTCTTCGTTTCGTTGAAAAAGGTGCCCGGTGATGAAGATATTTAATTTTAATTATTTAGTTTAAATTTTATTTATTTAAAATTTAAATTAAAATATTAAAATAAATTAAAGTGCCGACGTGTTAATCGATGCATCTTAGTGCATATAAAGGTGGCTTTGGAATTCATTAAAGTATAGAGAATGGATTTCCATGCATCGTCTGCGCCTGCGAAGGAGAGCATGTTTTGTTGAGGGCCCACGCATTCGAAAACCACAAGGAGTTTCGATATTTACTCTCTGTGCAAAATATTCGGATACCCCGCGAGATGTAACGTGGAGAGAGAAAAAGACGTGCTTCGAGATTGATTAATGAATTGAGCTTGTGATACATATGCCCTGCAATGCGGGAAATGAAACTCATATAAAACGAGAGTTTGTTTGAATAAATTCGTGGTGGAGTATTCGCATGTTCCAGGCATTGCGGTACTGAACGCGGGGTGCCATCGCCATGGGGTAAACGTCAGCGAGATCACATAGAATGTTTGCCTGGGAAAGCGGTTACCGGTGGAGATATGTTTTTTTCGTGGCGTGCGCTGCGATAAAAAAGTGAAAGGGACAACGTAGAATTCTGTGTGACTCACGACAGAGAATGGAAGCAAGAACTGGTGACTGCGTGTTCAAAGCAGATCGAAGCAGATCTAAGTGCAACTATAAAGGGTTTGGGTTAAGCATTGGTGTGAAGAAAAAAAAAAACTTAGAGCATGTGCACTAATGACTAGCTAACGAGGCATCCGATTATTCGTTGAAAGCATATGATCGACGAAGCACCGTGAATTGTCTACAACGTACAAGGCAGAATTAATGTGGAGGTACGCTTGTTTATAAGATATATTCGAGAGCAATAAAGTTTGATTGTTATGAGAGTTATAATGTCTTAAGGGACTTGTGTTGATTATATAAGTGCTTACGGTCTAAGAGTTTATAATTGATATTTATACATTTCTAAAAGAAGAATAATAAGGTATAACATAATTGAGTTGAGGCATATGTGAAATGTGATTTATTTTATTTTATGGTATAAGTGGTTTTGGGAGTTATAAGGTTATGCAATGTTGTGATTTATTTTATTTTATGGTACAAGTGGTTTTAGGAGAGATAAGGAAGTTGTGCAATTAAAGACTTTGGTGATGATGATTGAAAAGTGGAGTAATGTTGATTAATTTGTGATCTACTAACCTTTGTGAAGATTTGCAAAAGAACTTTGTGATTGTGGCAGATTTCCAAAGGGGTTCCTTCACTTCAATAAGGTATGGGCACATTCTTCTTATGAGTATGATTGGTGTATGTTTTCCTGAAATAAGATTGGAGTGAAAAGGTATTCAACAAGGTTTCCTTTGGTTGGGTGTAAGTCCTAGTTTCTGGTTTGTTGAAGACTACTTATGCATTGTTATCATTGATGAGAGTTTTGGTGAAATGCATAATTCTGGTTTGAGGTAGTGGAAGCATTGTGCACTAGGGTTTATGATTGTGAGTCTTGCTACTTGCTTTGAGTTGGTGAAACCTTTAGTTGGCTATTTTGATATTGATGTATGAGTGCTTCCATAGTGGTTGTGTTGATCAAGTTAATGCTTTACTTGATACATGATATTGGGCTTACTCCATTGAGTTGATTTGAACAAGTTATTCTATGCATGTGGTGATATTGTGTTGGTGGCTGTTTTGTTCAAATATCTTTGGAGGGAAAAGGATTTCTACTTGTTTCCTTTTCTAGTGATGATTGGTTGAATGCTTCAAGGTTAATGTTGAGTTGAATGATGTTGGTTAAACCTTGTCTTTGAGCATTGTTGTTGAAGCCCTAATTGGTTGAGAAAAGATATTGGTTGTTGGAAAGAACATGAGTATCATTGTTATATGAGATATTGCATAGTTGGCAATTGTTGGGTTGTGTTTCATGTTCTTGAGAAAAGCATACTACATCTATCTTATTCTTTTGAGATTTGAGATTGAGTTGAGATTGAGATTGGGAGTTAAGTATAGAACATATTGAGTCTCTAACAATTCTCTTTATGCTTCTATGAGGTGGATGAATCACATTGGGTCTCTAACCATTCTCTTTGTGGGTTCATGCCAAGCAAGTGTTCTTGATAAACTTGTGAGCGAGGTTTTGGACGAGTTCCATTGGGGACTTGTGAGCGAGTTTTGGACGAGTTCCTGTGGGGACTTGTGAGCAGATTTGGACAGGTCTTAGCGAGAGGACTTGTGAAGCCGAGGTTGATAGTTCTATCAGAGAACTTGAGGAAAGAGGTGCATTGGTTCTATGAGAAGAACCTGAGGACAGATTTGTGCCAGACCGAAGGACTGTGTTTGGTGCTGATCAAAGACAGAGGATGAGGACATTTGTGCTAGACCGAAGGACTGTGTTTAAGTGCAAATTCGAGGACTAGCTTTGAGGTGATAGAGTTGAGGATAGAGGTCTCCAGCCAGAGCAGGGAAGATAGGTGTCTTATGTGGATAGAGTTCCATTTGCTAAGGGCAGCGGAGGCAGAGGTCTTCTAGAGGATCACCGACCGGAGCGAGAGGCAGGGGAAGGTATCTCCTTTGAGCAGAGGCTCATAAATTCAGATTGGGGGAAGGTTTCTCCTTTGAGCCGAGGCTCATAAACATTGTAATTGGGAAGGTTTCCCAAAGAACTTTGAGATAACTTTTAGAGAAAATTTTTGAGGATGAACCATGTAAATTGTTGTGTCACTTTGTGGATGGTTTTGTACATTGCTTTGATATTGCTTTGGATATATTGCTTTACTATTTTGAAGTATAAAGGAAAAAGTAAAAAGAGGTCTTATATTGTTCACCCCCCCCTCTCAGTATAAGCTTGTGTTCTTCATACATCTCTTTATTGACTTACATAATTGCCTTCTTGATTATATGTATGTTTGCTTGATTCATACTTAATTTATAAATACATAATGACCTTTTCTGTATGTTCCCATGTGGAAAAAACATAATCATCTAAAACACTTTCTTTTCAAAAATATCTAATCAACCATCTAGCCCACACATCATTGAAGGATGTGGAAGAATTATTCATTGATAGGTGCATGACTAGCGAATAAAGTAGGAACTATTTCTTACATGGACTATTAATCTTATCAACAATAGATAATTCTATCAAATATCCTTTGTTGATATTGGAGTGGATGTTTTCCCAATTCACTCTAGGTTCCTAAAGGATATAGATTATGCAGTCATTTGTAATCATTGTCATTCCTAGGAGGTGAACTACAAGATGTAGGAATAATTCTAGGTAGGTTAGCTCATTCTCATTAATGCAATTGCACTAAGAATTTGAGCTAGTGATTCATCATAACATTATATTCTTTGTCTCTCTTCATTACTTAAAATCATGTATGACACCTTTCATCTTTCCTCATGAGGTATTTCTCGCAATATTTATAGCTCTTTTGTATAAATATTGGGACTAAAATAAGTCACCTTTTACTCCTTCCTTTTCTACAAAGGAGATATAAGAAATTTCTTGAAACACCTTAAACAAACTCATCTTATTCCAAAGTCACAACCATCTTACCAAATGATGTATATCCCTTTATAATTCATAGGAATGGATGGATATAATATTCAAAATCTCTATCATCTTAGCTCTTCTGTTTGAGGCCTCTTATAAGACCTTGCTAGGTGATAGTTTAGGCACACCCCATTTACTCATGAGCACTTATAATAACCTTATAAAACAAAATCTTAATATGATTCATACGATCTACTTTGGCAACTTACTAGGTGATGGATCGAGACAACCCATTTTTTATGGGCTCCAAAGCACTTGGAACGATCAATAATGATCAATTTGACATCTTCAACTTTTTGTGCCACATGACAAAATCCTACGATATTTATTAAAATTGATGGAAAATCCCTCCAAAAATTTTCTCTTCTTTTATTACCATCAATCTATAGCACTAACAACCCTATTTACATTCCTTTCAAGTCTCCCCAAAATTGTTGGGTATAAAAAGATAAAAGCAACTCAAATGATCCCAAAGCTTGGGGGCATAACATTCTAAATAAGTAGATAAAGTAAACAAAAATTAATTGAAACCCTCTGGACATAAGCTATATATGTAAAAAAAATTGGTATTTAACTATCTAAATGCTCAAAATAAAGTCCTATGGACATAAATTGTCTAGGAAAAAAAACTAAAGACCTACAAACATAAACTATCCAGACACTCAAAATAAAGTCCTACGAACATAAATTGTCTAGGAAAAAGCAATTAATTTCCTATGGATATAAACTTTCTAGGCAAAAATAATTAGTCATACATACACAAATTGTCTAGGCAAAAGCAATTAGACATAAATTGCCCAGACATTCAAAATTAAAATATTAGAGGCATGGAAATTATAGTAACTTGTACATACAATGCTCACTAAGTCCTTTGGACAATAATAACTAAGTCCTTCGAGCAACACTTAGTCCTTTGGGAAATACAAACAGTTCTATAGGCATGAACTACCTAGTCAATAGAAAATAACTAGTCAAAAAATATTTACTAAAATCACCTAAGCACTTATCCATATATATATATATATATATCAAAATATAAAGCAAACATCCATAGAAAAAATTACACAAGTTGAATAATAGCCAATATATATTAATGCCCAGGGTTTTGATTATAGTTATCAAAAATCACATATCATACAAAATCGAGGTATACTCTCTTACAAAATCCCTAAGACTATGACTCTATCAAATACCTTCCTATAAGTTGGGGCCATTCTTATCAATCTCTAGTAATCTTGAGTCATTAATCTAGAGTGTTTCCATGATCAATTCCTTGTAGGTGATGAAAGTCGTCGATTGGCAGGAACCATTGCATGACAAAAAATATTGTAATCTACCATTCACTTTGTCTTTACCTGAAAGTATCATTGGCTAAGTTGAAGATCTTACTAAGTGGCTACCAAATCTCTTTGAACTCTATCCATCTCTTCTTGAAGTTAAACTACCTATCTGTCCTTCTAACTCAGGTCTCCCTATGATTGACCTAACTCACTCTGTCTATGATAGCTAATGTAGTAACATCCATAACATATTTTATCCAATTGTCTCTAATCCAATAGCCTATTTTGTGACACATCTAGCTTAGATATTAACCTCACCACGTCCTACTATAGTGCAACAGTTCCCTTTGACAATCACTCCCTCTCATCTTCTAGCTTGGTTACTTATCATCGAAGCTCTACTTGGATATCCCTATTTATCATCAACCAATTGAGCTCAAATCAAAGTTGATCTCTTTATTATTGTAATTGAGATATCTCTCTCTTCTCTAATAAATGACCTACCTCTCAACTCTCTAATTGTTGTGCTAGTGTATCCCTCTCTATCTACAACTCCTTTGCCCTACAAAATAGGATATCCCACTCGGTGTCAATGTGCACTCTCTTATTTATCTCACTAGGAGATCCATCAAATTTTCTTGGTGGGGGATCACTAAGACTAGTCTCATCCATATTCATCTTAGGAGGCAGTAGCATCTATAAATGTGGTACCCATAGATATTGCTACTCTCATCTCTACCATATCTACGAAAGGTACCTTTGTAGCACTAAAATTCCTTAATTATGAGATATAGATTTGTGTTTCTAGACCTCCGATTAAGGTATATGGTCCCACTACTTCATCACACATGGAGTATGAAATCCCTCATACCATTTTTGATAACCATCAACAACACTTGGGTATTATCAAACTATACTATGAATAATAGGGTCATCTTCATCTGCATCCATGTAGCTAGCAATATTTAGATATTGATACACTTCCCACTCATGACAAGCCCTATGATACCATACTATTCTATCTAGAATACCCAAATACCTACCAAATTGTCATGACACATGGTTAAAATGATAGATCTCTTTATCACCTTTCACACTAATCAACCATCTCACCTATATTACACAACCCAACTAATATGCATCATCTACCCATCCTTGGTGTAGTTGTTAGGGCTTTCAGATAATCTGATATATTTCTAAATAATTGAGTCTCTCATATAGGCCACAATATAATCTCTACTAAGGCCCAATGCTTAATCTTAAAATCATGGTCCCAAAAATATGTAATATGTACCTCACAGTCATCCACCCTCCTAGGTAAATTAGGTAGTCATGTCATTGATACGTTCTCCAAAGTCCAAACCTAAAGCAATGTACAACACATTATACTCTTTCCCTACTTATAGACTATACTATGAAGAGTATATTACAAACATGCCAATACCATTGTCCCCCAAGCAAAAACCACTTGATGGTCTCTCATGTCTACCACTACCTCACCCATCTCCACTGCATAGTCCATTGGCTCATAGCCCTACTCAACATGCGAGATACTAAAGCATAGATTAAGGTTGTATGATGATCTAGGCATCCCATTAGGTATTTGATATTAATATTAGTACGTGATGCTATAACCTAGTAATCTACATTCTTGGTCAATCTCTCTAGGCATCAATGTTGATCTTGCTCTACCTCAACCCCAGCATCTCTAATAGGAATATGGAGGATCCTTCACACATCCTCAAGGTTACAGTCATCTCCCTAATAGGGAGCTAAAATATACTCATCATAGAGTACCATCCCTCCACCACTGTCATCAATAGGGCACGATCAAATGACACCTAGGGCATTTTAGCTATATATAAAAGACCTATGGCCCATAGGAAATAACTTTCACCTACATCCACAAGCTATTGCACAAATACCAATGACCAAGGACACCTCTCCCAAGGATCTAGTACTTTTGGTATCTCCTACATGTGCAAATTGATGCAAATAGTCAGTTATCATTCAAGCATAAAAAGTCAACTAAAATTTAAAAATTATTCCTAATTTTCATCATTAGAAAGATCTCAGAAATTATTCTCTAATAAGTATAAACCTGACTATGTTCCATTATCTTCATAAGCACCCAAAATTAAGAAACATGACTTAAAAAACCTACCCTACCCAAAACCCCTTAGAAAACAAAACAAATTACACCATTAATATGAAAATGCTCTCCAACAAGTATAAATGGTATCAAAACACCAACAAAGTCTTGCTATCAATGGAAAAAATGTCATACAGACATAAAAATGGCGTACGATATAAAAAATGTAGCACAACAATAAAAATTCCATATGGATTTAAAAATGTCATATGGATGCAAAAATGTCATAAGAACAATTCAATTTTTGAATTTGAAAAAGAGCACTAATTTTGAGGAACTACCTTTGGCCCTAGCTCTCCTCACTCAACAGCCCACACATCCTCCATTTTGTACCTTAGTCGGATCGTCAAAGCCATCATCATTGATCCCCACCTCAAAATTCTCCTTTGTTTACTTGAGTTCTTCCTCGTCTCTTTTATTTCATAGAAGAAAATGCATAAATTAAAATGGAAGAGGCCTTTTTTGGCCCCATTCATTTTATATCCCCTCCCCATCTTTTCTCCACTTTTTCCCTCCAAAATTACCCCCTCCTAACTTGTCAAATTAGTCAAAATTATTTTATTTCCCAACCTTACAAGTTATGCAAAATTATGACTAGATTTTACTAACATGTAACCCCTCAAAATGACCTTTTACAAAATTATTTTATTGCATTTTTGCACTAACAAAAACATTGTGCAAAAACATTGTTCTACAAAAATGTTTTAGTATTTTTGCACAATATTTTTTTCATGCAATAATGTTATTATATTTTTGTGAGCCCTCGATATTTTTTCTTAATATTTTTATTAGAACAATAATGCTATAGTGTTTTTGTGAGCCCTATATTTTTTTGAAAAATTGTAGATAAAACTTTAGTTTTGATGGTACAACTCCTAATCACCACTAGTTTCACAAATCTCATGTCCCACAGATCAAATATTACATGTTTATGGGAATTTTACCTATAAGTGCCAATCGAGGATCAATCAAACTTCATGCAACTGCCAATCAAGAATAAATCAAATTTCATGCAACTGTTAATAAATGCAATTAACTCCATGCAAGCTAATTCAACTCCCTAATTAGGATATTCAGCTAGCCTAACTAAACACCTCATCCTTTTGAACTGCACATGTTAGTTTTCTCTCATGCAATTCTTAAAAAATATTTTGAAGCAATGAAAATTCTATAAAATACCCTCTTTGGGGAGCCAAAAGGGGTAACAATTTTTGTAGGGATATGCTAGTAAAATTATCCTAGATATAGACAAGGGATTTCTTCCTATAAGTGTATCCTAGTGAAATTACAATTGGATAATTGGGCAAATTCTCATTCTATTGGCAATCATCATCCAAAGCATTTCAATAGGAGTTTTTCTTGATCTAGGATCTGATACCTTTCATCTCCTATTGGTATTTCTTTTAGCAACCTATTTTTCTTAATTTTTATTATCAACTTATTTCTCTATTTCATAGGATTTACAACATTTTTGCAATGCTGGAGTTTTTTTGCACTATCAAAGTATTTTTGTGTTGTTAAAAATATTTTGCATTGTCCAATCATTTTTGTACTTATAAATTATTTCTACACTTTGAGTGTTTTTGTGGCTTTGAAATGTTTTATAGGATATTTGGAATTTGTGCAAAGTTTTCATCTCTCTCATTCCACAATATATAACAGGTGTGTGTTGGTAAAAATTTCCATGGAATGTGGGGCTCTATAACGACCCAAAAGCAATCTAACTAGGGTACAATTTTTTACAAGCAACTACCTAAGAGGGATTTTCCATATCCCAAACTAGCATGTGTGTTGATAAGAAGACAACTAAATTAATATAATGTTTTAAGTTGACTAACATTCTCTTCCTTAATATAATAAAAGGTACACCCACCTCTATACCATACATAAGTCTGTTTGTGTGGGTATACTACGTGTATTGCACATAAGTTATCAATCTCATCTCCACGATGAGCTAACTTATCTCCTTCTATCAGTTGAAGGAATACACCCATCTCTATACCATATACAAGTCTGTGTGTAGATATACTACATGTATTGCAAATAAGATATTAATCTCATATTCGAAATGAGCTAACTTATCCTTCCTTAGATATTTAAGTTCATTCAAAATTACCTTGGTTTTCCAAGTTTATCTAAGTGTTGTTCTAAGGGATCCCATTATCCCTTAGATATCTTTCTCTCTACTTATCATAAAACAATAATCATTTTTTTTTTAACAAAACAACCATCTAATTATGTTAAAATATGAGATCCTTTAACCCTTCTTTCTTTATAAGGACAATATTAAATCTACCTACTTAAATTAAACATGGAATAATATCTACAAAAACACCAAGAAATATAATTAAATAAAACATCATAATCTAATAAAATCATTTAAACAAAGGAATAGCTATGAAAATACCACAACCATAATTCTTCATAAACGATAAGTTGGAGATACATCCTTTATTTGTTCATTGAATATTTAAATAATCCAAGTATGGTAAAACTTCCATACTTAAAAGAATAAAGTATTACATCATTATCCATATAGGAAATTACTCAGCTAGAGACTAATTTAATGAATAAATTTATCATTACAACTAATGTCAAAGTTAATGCTTCGGATAAGTATCCTCCTTGGTTCTTCCTGTCTTCCCATCGCTCAATTGATGGTAGTATGAGATCAGGACAACTCATGAATTCTATAAAGAATTCATCTAAATGCATCTACTAAATAACTTATGAAGCAAGTGCTTATATAATTCAGTTTCCAAATTGCAACTATACAAAACTACTTGATGCATCCAATATTGAATCATTTAGTCAAATATCAGAAGGAATTCCATACATCTACTCTTATATTTATCAATAAAAGAAGAGAGTTATTTCATCAAATGTAGAGTAATTTACAACTCCTCCTTTAGTCAATCAAAGGTTCATAATTTTCATCGTACAAAGTAAATTTCCTTAATTCATTAAGGTCTCATACCCTTAATCAATTAAAAACTTAAAATAATTCATTTCTTCAATCAACTAAGGTCTTGTACCCTTAATATATCAAATAATTATAACATTCATTTCTTTAATTAACTAAGGTCCCATACCCTTAATAAATAATATACTAAAAACATCCATTTATTTAATTAACTAAGGTCACATATCCTTAATTAATCAAATATTTAAAACATAAATTTATTTGATTAACTAAGGTCGCATACCCTTAATTAATCAAATATTTAAAACATCTATTTTTTAATTAAATAAGATCTCGTACCATTAATAAATCAAATATTTAAAACATATATTTCTATAATTAAATAAGGTCTCGTACCCTTAATTAATCAAATATTCAAAACATCCATTTCTTTAATTAACTAAGGTCCCACACCCTTAATTAATCAAATATTTAAACGATCTATTTATTCAATTAACTAAGGTCCCATATCCTTAATTAATCATATACTTATGATACCATAATCAATCATTCTTAAGATACAAATAACCACCCAAACATTTATTTAACAAGTGTTATCAATTGAACTAGAAAAGGGGGGTTTAATCTTAATTAAAACTCAGCAAAACTAAACATGTCCATGGTAGTTGACCATGTCTTTGACCATACACTACACTTTTGGAGGTGGAATTACCCTCTTAAAATTAGAGAGGGCGCATAGGAAATTAATGAGACCCATACACATATTTAAACATTATAATACAATGTCACGTCCTCCTACAACGATGAGAGCACTAAAGACATCAACGACTAGTATGGTTCAAGTGGTGTTAGAATGATGTATGAAATAACATTTTCCCAAGACTAAAGCACAACAAATAAATGTGAAACTACAACCACAAGAGTTTTGTTATAGGTTCACCAAACAGTGGTATTTCCAAACCAAAAGCACAACAACAAATATGAAACTATAGCTATGACAGTGTTGTTATAGGTACGCCAAACTTTGGTCTTTCCAAACCAAAAGCACAACAATAGGGTTATACATAAGGGGTTGGACTCAAAATTTACTTTAAAAAAAATGGTGAATCCTAATTGAAATCAAGGTGAATCCTAAGAAAATCAAATCAATCATCTTCATACCAAAATTTGGGGTATTTGAATCCCTAAAAAGTAAGGTCATATTTGGGGAAAATTTTTACCTATTAAATCACCTTATAACTTCATAAAAACACCACCATTAGATCAGGCTTGAAAAATGCTTTCCAACGAGTACAAATATGCCTATGTTTGGATATATATTATGGCGAATTAATCCTAAAAACAAATTGGTCCTAAAACTTTTAGGCGAATGGGACGACGTCGAGGGTCCTCATATTCGCCAATTTCCAATTTTAAAAATCCTGATATTCGCCTAGTTTACGAAAATTCACCACTATTCATGACCTTGCATGACAACAATCAAAGGTAAAATTATAGCCACAAGGGTGCTAATACAAGTGCACCAAATGGTGGTCTTTCCAAACAAAAATCACAACAACAAAGGTGAAACTACAACCACGAGAGTGTTGTTACAGGCACACAAAATTGTGGTCTTTCTAAACCAAAAGCACAACAATAAATACAATTTTAAATATAATAAAATCTCCATTCATTTAAGCTTATAACAACAAGCTTTCAAATATAACAAAATATCCATTCATTTAAGCTTATAAAAACAAGCAAATACAAGCTTTTAAATTGAAAATTATTGTTTAAAAACCAATGCAAAAAAGGAAGCAAGAAGAGATTAATCTAAGAGGATGGAGATATTTCCAACATGGTGCTCTTCGTTGGACTAGTTTATTTCTTTCAAACCACCTTTTCTTTTCCCAGATTCCTAATTTTTGGCCTTCTTTTCTTCCTTTTCTAGAAATATAATCCCTTCCAAATGCACATAATTTTTTCTTTTATTGAAAATACCCCACACCTTCCTTAAGCCTCAAGTCATCCTCTTTCATTAATGTCATCTACTAGCATTAACTGGGCGACTAGAAGAGATATTTTAAATTTTAAACTCTTTTCTTTCATTTTGAAATATCTCCTCTTCATGAAATCCAACATTTTTATTATTAAATAAACATCATTCAATGTTATATATATATATATATATATATATAGCATTCATTTCTATTAAATAAAAGTCAGAAATTATTTAATACACATAACATTCCTTTCTATTAAATAAAATTTAGTCATTATTTAATATATATTACATTCCTTAAATAAAATTCATTCATTAAATTATATTATATTATATATATATATATATATATATTACATTCCTTTTTATTAAATAAAATTTAGTCATTATTTAATACATATAACATTGCTTTCTATTAAATAAAAGTTGATCATTATTTAATATATAACATTCCTTAAATAAAAGTCATTCATTATTTAATATATTAACTAGAACCATCCATTAAATAACCATCCATTAGGTAAAAAGAATGTATTAACTAGAACCTTGAAGCAATAATAATAATTATTCCAATTTCAATTATAGGCAACAAGAAAATCAATAATCATTTCCTCATCTCATCCATTTAGATAAGATGCTTATACTAATATTAAGCATTAGTATGACATCTTAATGGGTCAGTGATTAATAGGGCCTCTATGCCTATTAAATCCTTTTGAAAGGGGATTATTTACCCAATTATTTTATATAACCATGCATTTATAAAGCAAAGACAACCAATCAAATGCATCAAACAAGGTGGGTAATTCATCTGAAATCCAATCGACTATCCTAGTCGAAGACTTATGGTAACTTTTAGGTTACCAACTTCAGCTAAGGATGGTTGGATTGTCGACGATCACCCTAAAAGTAAGAATGCATGCACCTATATGAGGGTAGTATTTTATGTTACCCAGAGCTACTATAATCATCATTTCCCTTTTCAAGTGCCCCATTCTTGATGGTTGATTCTACCTCTTCCACCCACGAGTGTACCTGGTCTTGCGTATTGACAATATATTAGTAGTATCATATTGTTTCAAATATAAATCAATGTAAACATTGCATAATCATTCAAATAAATCAAAAACTTAATATCAAGTTATCAATGATCAACAGAGTATTTCATGCAAAAAGTCTTGCCAAAGAGGGTCATGACATACTACCCCCTTGGGCTAAACACAGGCCCATGTGTTTCCTCATTAAAATAAAAGTTATTACAATATCATTTTAAAATAAGAAAGGGATATGTTTATTCATATTCTCCACTTTCTCCCGAGTGGCATTTCATTCAGGAAAATGATCCCATTGGACCTTTCATTGTTGTAGAGTCCATTTTTACATTGACTTGGAATGAAACTCTAGAATCTTTACCGATATCACTTAAATAACCTCAGGTTTTATCATCTACAATTTAAAAACATCCCACACATATTTAGTGTCAACAACATGTTTTTTAAGTAGGTATATGTGGAAGGTGTCATTAATATTTGACTAGTTAGGTAGCATGGCGAGTCTGTACACAATTGGGCTAATATTCTTAGTGATTTCAAAGGGTCCAACAAATCGAGGATCTAACTTCACAGATTTGATGGAAATTTTCATTATTTTAACCCTTAAGAATACTTTGTCTCCCATGGAGTATTCCCTTGGTGATGTCTTTAGATTAGCATGACTTTTCTAATGATTGATAATTTTCTTGAGCCTTTGCATGATTATCTTTAGCTATTATTCTATTTCCTTGAGCATGTCTAGTATGATCATAACCCGATCCTTTAAATTATCTTAAAAAAAATGCGTTCTACACTTCCAACCATACAAGGCATCAAATGTGGCCATTATGATTGCAAGCCAAAATCACAGAGAAAAGAAAACAATTTTATTTTATTCCATGCAGCCGAATATTACTATCACAACCAAAAATTACAGTCACGGCTGTTTATCCATAAGTCGCAAAAGAATGGCATCTTTTTTGCACTTCTCCAAGCTGGAAATACCACGTGATTATCTTCTCGATTTAGCAATTAATCTTCCATCCCTTGTGCATGCCTTTGTTTCCCTTTTTAAAGGTTCTTAGGTGGCGTTCCATTTCCAGCTGGCGGCCCTTCGTTTCCTCTTCCAGAACCTTTCGTTCACCTCCCCGTGTCGCTTCGTTGTCCAGGTATTTGACATGTGTCACTTTTCACCTCTTCGTCTTCGGCTCATATTTCATTGCGAAAATACTACCTGTCGCGATATCGCGACGTATTTCCATTGCTTCCCCATTTCTTCTGCTTTGGTCGCGATATCGCGACATGTCGCGATATCGCAACGTATTTCCATCGCTTCCCCCTTTCTTCTGCTTTGGTTGTGATATCACGACATGTCGCGATATCGCGACGTATTTCCATCACTTCCCCCTTTCTTTTGCTTTGGTCACGATATCGTGACATGTCACGATATCGCGACGTCTTTCTATCGTGCCTTTGTTCTTGAGCTGCGATCGCGATTTCGTGACATGTCACGATTTCACGACCCTCCGTACTATCGTATCCCTTGTTTCTATTTTGGTCGCGATTTTGTGACCCTTCGCACTGTTGTAGCCTCTGCTTCCATTGCGGTCGTGATTTCGTGACCCTCCGTACTGCCGTAGCCTTTGTTTCTATTTTGGTCGCGAAATCGTGACATGTCACGATTTCGCGACCCTCCGTCCGTCGTAGCCTCTGCCTTGGTTGTATGCCGCGATTTCATGACATGTCATGAAATCGTGACATGTCACAATTTCGCGACCCTCCGTCCGCCGTAGCCTCTGCCTTGGTTGTATGCCGTGATTTTGTGACATGTCGCGATTTTGCGACCCTCCATCCGTCGTAGCCCTGCTTCCTGATTTGGTCATGATTTCGCGAACCTCCTTCGACCGTAGCTTCTTTCCCTGTTGGTTGGTGCAGGATTGCTCTGCTGCCCTCGGATGCTCTGCATCAGACACCTAGGGTAGATTGAGAAGTGATCCTCACTTCTGAACTGTTGGAGGGAGACCCAGGCGGTCAACCTCTATTTTAGACAACCAAGTTGCATCTTCTACCGGTCTGCCCTTCCACTTGACCAAATATTCAAAATACTGTATGTTTCTGGTACTTCTACCTTCTCTTGTGTCTAGTATTTCCTCTATCTCATCTGTGGTTGGAGTAGATGCTGGAATACTCCACAACTCTGCATAGGGTGCCTCACTACTATCCCCTTCATGGTATTTTACTAAATATGATATGTTAAAAATAGGTGAAATGTCAAGCCCACTTGGCAATTCCACTTTATATGCATTGCCTGACTCCCGTTTTTCCAGTATTCTGCATGGCCCAAATTTCTTCATCTTCAATTTGTTATAAGTTTTAGCTGGAAACCTTTCTTTTCTGAGATGGACCATGACCTCATCTCCCACTTCGAACTCTTTGAACCGCCTCTTTTGGTCTGCTCTTGTCTTGTACTGAGTATTCATTTTTGTAATTTGTCTCTTTACTTCTTCATGCAGGATTTTCATCTATTTCGCAAATTCCTCAGCCTCGGCACTGCACTTTTCTCCTTTATCTAATTTCCTCAGCTCAGAAACATTTCTTGGGTTGTTTCCATATATGACTTGGAATGGAGATTTGTTTGTACTCTTGTTGACAGAATTGTTGTATGCAAATTCTGCCTGCGGCAAAACCAAATCCCATCCCTTGGGTTTATCTGCTATCAAGCATCTTAATAAATTACCCAGACTTCTATTTACCACCTCTGTCTGTCCATCAGTCTGTGGGTGGTATGCAGAACTGAACTTCAGATCTGTCTTCAACTTCTTCCACAATGTTCTCCAAAAATATCCAACAAACTTTGTATCTCTCGTCGAAACTATGCTTTTTGGTAGACCATGAAGTCGTACCACTTCCTTGAAGAATAACCCCGCAATGTGAACCGCGTCACTTGTTTTTCGGTAGGGAATAAAATGTGCCATCTTGGAGAATCTGTCAACCACCACAAATATGGAGTCATTTCCCCTCTGTGTTCTCAGCAACCCAAGAATGAAATCCATGCTGATGTCCTCCCATGGCCTCTCACGTACAGGTAACGACTGATATAATCCCGTGTTCTGCCTCACTCCTTTTGCCATCTGGCATATTCTACAACTTTGCACAAACTTGTTCACATCCTGCTGTAGTTGCGGCCAATAATAGTTCTCACTCACCAGGGCAATGGTCTTATCCCGGCCAAAATGTCCAGCCAATCCTCCGCTGTGTTTCTCTTTGACTAAGTTTTCCCGCATGGAACTCCTTGGAATGCATAATCTACTTCCTTTGAACAACATTCCATCTTGGATTAGAAAATCCAACCATTTTGTCCTGTCCACAGTAACAAGTTTCGAGCAAGCCTTCCAGGCTTCTGCAAAATCAGGATCTTTCGGGTACAGGCCCTTCAATTCTTCAAATCCTACCACTTCCACTGTCATTTCAATCAACAAATTCTGCCTTCTACTTAAGGCATTTGCAACTCTGTTTGATTTTCCACTTCGGTGCTTTAACACAAAGGTATAGCTTTGGAGAAACTCAACCCACTTCAAGTGCCTCTGGTTCAGTTTTCCCTAGCTGTTTATATACTGTAAGGCCTGATGATCAGTATATAACACAAACTCTTTTGGCAGCAAATAATGTCTCCACTTCTTCAAGGACTGAACTATGGCATAGAATTCTTGATCATACACTGAATACTTTTTCCTGGCATCATTGAGTTTCTCATTGAAGTAAGCAACAGGCTTACCTTCTTGACTCAGACACGACTCCAATGGCACTACCATTAGCATCACAGTCTACCTGAAATACCTTATTAAAGTCTGGAAGTGCTAAAACAGGTTGCTCAGTGACCTTCTTCTTCAACATATCAAAGCTTTTGTCAACTCCCAAGGTCCACTTAAAGTCTTTCCTATCCCCTCTCATTGTCTCTGTAAGGGGTGCACAAATACTGCTGAAATTTTTGATGAATTTCCTATAAAAATTGGCTAAACCATGAAATGATCTCACTTCAAAAGTGCTTCTTGGAGTAGGCCATTCAATGATAGCCCTCACCTTTTCTGGGTCCATCTTCAGACCTTCAACTGAGATGACAAATCCTAGGTATACCAACTCCTTCACAAAATTGCACTTCTTCAAGTTGATCAACAACTGTTCTTCCCTCAGCTTCTCAAAAACCCTCCTGATGTGCATCAGGTGCTCTTCCAGGGTTCTGCTAAATATCAAAATGTCATCCAAATAGACAATAACAAACTTGCCTAAGAACTCCTTCAGCACTTCATTCATCAACCGCATGAAAGTGCTTGGTGCATTGGTTAGCCCAAATGGCATGACCAACCACTCATATAAACCTTCTCTGGTTTTGAAAGCAGTTTTCCACTCATCTCCTTCTCTGATCCGAATATGATGGTAGCCACTCTTTAGGTCAATCTTGGTGAAGTACTTGGCTCCACTCAAACAATCCATAATATCATCCATCCTTGGTAATGGAAATCTGTATTTGATGGTGATCTTGTTTATAGCTCGGGAGTCTGTGCACATCCTTCACTCCCCATCCTTCTTTGGTGCTAGTACTGTAGGTACCGCACATGGACTCAAGATTTCTCGAATCAGCCCCTTTTTCAACAACTCATGGACTTGTCTGCTCAGCTCCTCACTTTCCATAGGAGTCATTCTATGGGTTGCCTTGTTGGGTAAACTAGATTCGGGTACCAAATCAATATGGTGACTGATATTTCTCATCGGTGGTAAACCCTCAGGCACATTGTCTGATATGATGTCTGGAAATTCTTCTAACAGGTGTTCGGCCTCTGCTGGAACATCTGTGTACTGTTATTTCTTAATGGTAGGGATTAATGCATAACACATTGAATCCCTCTTCAGACCTTCCAAAAACTGTCTTCCTTCCACCGAGCAGATTCTGGCACTACTACACACTTTCTCATCCACTTCCTTCAGTGGCTTCAATTTGTGACGTACTCCATCCTTCGTTTGAGAGTATGTATTTGCATGCCCATCGTGCACTGCACATATGTAAAATTGCCATGGTCTTCCCAACAACAAATGGCAAGCATCCATTGGCAATACATCACATAGGACCTCATCTTGATAATTCCCAATGTGAAATTTGACCAAGCACTGTTCATCGACAAGTGCTCTGTGGTCTTTCTGCAACCATGCAATCCGATATGGATGCGGGTGCTTCCTCTTCCCCAAATTCAACTTAGTAACCATCTCTTCTGAAACTAAGTTGTCTGTGCTACCATTATCAATGATAACATTGCAGACCTTCCCTGCACATTTGCACCTTATGTGGAACAGGCTTTTCCTCTGTTCTGGTTCTTTTTCCTCATTCAACAGTGTTCTTTTCATCATCAACACTTCTCCTCCTTCTGCCTCTTTAGAGTGTTCTGACTCTGCACCTTCATCTGCCACAACAGCTCTGGCATGACCCTCAGGTCTCCTGTTCGTCCTTTCTTGGTGTTGAGGACATTCGTATGACCGGTGTCCTTCTTCTCCACACTGGAAACAGGTTCCATGGAATACCCCTCTTCCATACCCATGTCCAGGTCTACCTCTTCCTCTCTGGTAGTCATTGTTCTGATCATGCGGGTGGTAGGTATTCTCATTTTTTTGTTCCTGGGGTTTGCTTGTTTCCCCAGTCTTCTTCTGGTCTCGGTAATTTCCTCCACTGGTTCTTCCACCGGTTCTTCCACCACGATCCCTTCCTCTTTGGTTGCCTTTGAATCTTTTGTTTAGTTTCTCTTCTACCTTCAAGGCCAACTGGTATGCATCTTCTATGGTGGCTATTATGATCAAGCTGAGATCTTCTCGAATGTTCATTCTCAACCCGTTGATGTATCTAGCTACTTTCTCCTTATTAGCCCCTGAATGGCCAGTTCTGATGGAGATCTTGTAGAATTCTTCTGTGTATTCTTGGACAGACTTGCCTGCTTGCCTCAGACTCTGCATTCTCCTCAACAGGTCCAACTCGTAATCCGTAGGAATAAATTGTCTCTTCAGCTTCTCCACCATTCGGTCCCATCTGGTTATTTTCTCCTTTCCATTTTTATTTCTTTCGAGTTGTATTCCTTTCCACCATAAACTAGCATGGCCTTTTAATTTTTTTTTTGCAAATTTTATCCGGTCTGGATCTGCCACCTCCTCATACTCAAAGTATTCCTCCATATCGTTGATCCAGTCAATCAAATCTTCTGGGTTGAGGTGCCCAGAGTATGTAGAGACATCAAACTTTGGTCTCTTCCCGGCCTAAGATAGAGCTTTCAACAGTCTAGCTTCAGAAGGATCCAATGCATCTTCATCATCTGATGGACCCTCAGTTTCCTAGGCTTCATCGTCACTCTGTTCTTCTCCCTTAGGTTCGGTCCTTTTTTGCAATTCTTCCTACAGGGCTTGCACTTGTCTTTGCAACGCTCTAAAATCTTCATCCTGCGCCACATTTCTCCCATGACCATGATTTCTTTTTGGAGGCATCCTGCTCACGATTTCTCTATTACACTACTCAGGCACTCCCGTTCTCTCTTCTCAGAATCCTTCCACAGATCCTGGTGCAAACTGCCTCACGTTCGGCATTCTGTTTGCACACTCAGAATCACTCACTCTGATACCACTTGATCGAGATCCAGTATCACAGAGAAAAAGAAAACAATTTTATTTTATTCCATGCAGCCGAATATTACAATCACAGCCAAAAATTACAGTCACGGTTGTTTATCCATAAGTCACAAAAGAATGGCATCTTTTTCGCACTTCTCCAAGCTGGAAATACCACGTGATTATCTTCTCGATTTAGCAATTAATCTTCCATCCCTTGTGCATGCCTTTGTTTCCATTTTTAAAGGTTCTTAGGTGGCGTTCCATTTCCAGCTGGCGGCCCTTCGTTTCCTCTTCCAGAACCTTTCGTTCGCCTCCCCGTGTCGCTTCGTTGTCCAGGTATTCGACACGTGTCACTTTTTGCCTCTTCGTCTTCGGCTCATATTTCGTCGCAAAAATACTACCTGTCGTGATATCGCGACGTATTTCCATCGCTTCCCCCTTTCTTCTGCTTTGGTCACGATATCGCGACATGTCGCGATATCGCGACGTATTTCCATCGCTTCCCCCTTTCTTCTGCTTTGGTCGTGATATCACGACGTATTTCCATCGCTTCCCCCTTTCTTCTGCTTTGGTCGCGATATCGCGACATGTTGCGACGTCTTTCTACCGCGCCTTCATTCTTGAGCTGCGATCGCGATTTTGCGACCCTCTGTACTGTCATAGCCCCTGTTTCTATTTTGGTTGCGATTTTGTGACCCTTCGCATTTCCGTAGCCTCTACTTTCATTGTGGTCACGATTTTGCGACCCTCCATACTGCCGTAGCCTTTGTTTCTATTTTGGTCATGATTTCGCGACCCTCCATCCACCGTAGCCTCTGCCTTGGTTGTATGCCGTGATTTTGTGACCCTCCGTCCGTCGTAGCCCTGCTTCCTGATTTGGTCACGATTTTGTGACCCTACTTCGGCCGTAGCTTCTTTCCCTGTTGGTTGGTGCAGGATTGCTTTGCTGCACTCGGATGCTCTTGCATCACATTACCAAAGAAGAGTGATGTCCATTGTTGTAGGTAAACTCTACAAGGTGTAGGTAGTCTTTCCATCAAGACTTTTGATGCATGCGTACATGCGAAGCATGTCTTCTAGTACTTGGATTACCCTCTTAGTTTTACCATCGGTATTGGGGTGATATGCTAAGTTTATATTTAGTTTCATGCCTACTACATGATGTAGGGATTTCCAAAATTTAAAAGTGAATATGGAATTCCTATTTGAAATAATCATTTCAAGAAACTCGTGTAATTTGAATATCTCTTTAGTAAATCTATTAGCCACCACCTAAGCATCATCTTTGATGTTTCTTGATATAAAATGTGCAACCTTAGTCAATATGTTGACTATTACAAGAATTGCATCATGTTGATACCTATTCTTGGGTAAATATACTATGAAGTTCATAGATATAACCTACCATTTTTTGTGTAGATATATCATGGGGGTATAGTTGTCCTGTAGGATGTTTGCATTCAACCTTTACCTTTTGGTATTTAAGGCATCGAACGATAAAATAAGTGATATCCTTCTTCATTCCTATCCAAAAGAAGGTCTTTTTCATATTTTCTATCATCTCGACCCTTCTAGGATGGAAAAAGTAAGGAGATATGTGCGCTTCTTGCATGATTAGTCTCCTTAAATCACCTATTTTTGGTATAACGACCCTATCCTTATAGCACAAAAGGCCATATTTCATGCCAAAATCCTTATTTTCCTTCGGATTTCTACCCATTTTGACCCAAATTTCTTTGCAATACTTATCTTGATATTACATCTTCCTAACTTGGTCTAGTAAATCCAAATGACTTTGGATCAAGGCTTCTATATGCCTTCTTCTGCTTAAATCATCAACTACCTTATTTTATTTCCCTTTGATATACTCAATATCAAAGTCATATTCAACTAAAAACTTGACCCATATTATTTGTCTTACATTTATCATAGGATGGGTAAATATATACCTCAATATTTGATGGTTAGTTCTCAGCTCAAAAAGTCTCCCTACCAAAAAATTATGTCAAATTTTTAGAGCATGCACAATTACTGCTAGTTTCAGATCATGTGTAACATAGTTAAATTCATGCTTCTTAAGTTTCCTTAATGCATATGATACTACTTACTCATTTTGGGAGAACACTCTTCCTAATCCTTCTAGTGATGCATTAGTCCATACTGAGAAGTTTCCTTGAGGATATAGAATTTTTAGTATTGGTACCATGGTGAGCTTTATGTTTAAGCAACATAAAAGTAGTCTCACACTTCTTTTTCAACTTAAATTCATTTCTTTTCTTTTGGAGGTTAGTTATTGCAGATGCTATATTTGAGTAATCCTTTACATAATGTTTGTAATAGCCCATCATACCCAAGAAGCTTCATACTTTTGTCACATTGGTAGGTGGTGGCCATTTCAAAATGGTCTCTATCTTTTTTGGATCCATTACAATTCCCTCCACAACTATTATATGTCCTAGATATCATACTTTCGAGACATAAAAATCACATTTTTATAGATTTACATAGATTTGATTCCTTCTTAACAACTATAATATGATTTTTGGGTGCATATCATGTTCCTTCCTATCTTGGAAATATATTAGAATATCATATAAAATACGAGGACAAACTGATCCAAATGACTCCTAAACACACTATTAATCAAATTTATGAATGTAGTTGGTGCATTAGTTAACCCAAAGGGTAAGACTATAAATTCTTAATATTCGTATATAGTCTTAAAGATTGTTTTATGAGTATCCTCCTCATGTATCCTTAATTTATGATACCCTAATTTAAAATCAATATTCATAAAAATCATGGCATCCTTCAGTTGGTCAAACATATCTTTGATCCTAGGTAAAGGATACCAATTCTTTATGGTGGCTTTGTTAAGCATTCTATAGTCAATATATAACCAAACCGAACCATCTTTATTTTTAATGAATAACATTGGTGCACCCCATATTGATACACTAGGACTTATCAATTGTTTTTCCAATAATCCTTGTAGTTGTACCTTTAAATTTTGCATATCTATAGGGTTCATCCTATAGGGAGATCTGTGGATAGGTTATGCTCCTAGCATTAACTCAATAGTAAAGTTGAATTATTGCACAAGAGGAAATTAGGGTAGGTCTTCAAGGAAAACATCCCTAAATTCCTGTAAGATTGGGTGTTCCCAAACACTTCTTTCTTCTGATCCTCTTTGATATTATTGAGTTTCATGACATAGACCATCCCTCCTTTTTTTAGGGTTTCTGTAGTTGCATACTATATAACACATGGGATTTGAATGATCCCTGCTCACTATGGATCCTTATTATTTCTTTGCCTTATTCAAAATATTCTATCCACCTATCTTAGAAATTGATTAAAGCTTTATGAGCTTGTAACCAATCCATTCCTAGGATAACATCAAAAGCATGTAGTGATGCTACATACAAACATCCTATGGTGGAACCAATGGTAAGGGTAATATTAGCCATAAGAAAACATTGGTTCACTGAGTAGGTTTTCCTAGAACCATACTCAACCTTCCACCATTGTGCCAAATATCCTAGTCTTTATGACATATCCCTGGCTATTATAGAAGAAATAAAACTATCTGCAACTCCACTATCAATTAAAACTTTTACTTTTCTATTGAATATTTTATATTTTAAGAGCAATGGGGTGGCTTGCCCTTCTTACTTCCATTTGCAGCAGAAATCTAGTGGATGGGTTTCTTTCCCTTTGCATTATATGTACTTGTCCCTAGTTGGTGTGGGAATTGGCTAGCATAATATGGGCCTCTACAATTATAACACCCTTCCTTGGGTCCTTGACACCTTTCCAGTTTTTGCTCCCCTATTTTACCCATTGGGTCTGAATTCAGTTATTTTTGTGGTTGGGATTTAGTATTGTTGGGGTTCTTATTTCTCTTTTGGATGTTCTTTTTGAACCTTCCCAACTTTTTTTCATTCCTCCTTTTAGGTTTTGAGAATATTTTACCATTTTTATCTTATTATTCCTCCCAATTTATAAATCCAATACTATTCCTTTTTCTAAGTGTTTTTTGATTCCATTTAGATAGAACAATATAATAAAACTAAATATGAGCTTCTACCTTCTTAGCTAGATCATAGGATTTTTGTATGGAATTTAGCTCATGCATATTTACATCATGCATTATCCTAGGTTATATCACCAAGATGAATTTATGGATCCTCATATTCTCATCATAAGTGGGTACGTATTTCAATAACTTAATCAACTTCTTATAATATACTTCCACGGTTTTGGTCCCTTATTGAAGGTTGGTAAATTCTTCAAATTTTGCCACATTAAAATACTCCATAAGGAACCTTTATTTGAAGATTTTGATAAATTCATTCTATTTTAGATAAGCTTATTTTATCTTGTATTCTTCTCGGTATGTTTTCCCACCAATCCAACCCAACCCCTTGTAGATGTAGTGTTGCCCAAACTATCAGAGTCCCAAGGGAGTAGTTCTTCATTGTGAAGTAAATCTCCAATTCCCTTAGCCAAGATTCGACTCCATCACCCTATCCTTCTCCATCAAATTTAGAGGTATGGACATTATATATGTCCTTAGCTAGTTTTTTTTCTAATAATTTTTTGGCTTCTTGCTCTTCAATTGTTGGTTCAGTAGCTTTCCCAACCTCTGAGTTCCTAGCCTATGAATCTTGATTCGCTAAGGTCTCTAGCAATTATTTTATTTGATCTTGCATAATAGTGACCATTGCAGTGAGGTTATCCACATCCATGTTAGGATTTCTCAAGTTTTAATCTTAGGCTCCTTCCTCAACATTGCTCTATCAGGTCCACAAATTTTGAGAAATAGGCTTTTCTCTTATTTTTTTTGGTGCCATTTATCCTGGTCACACGAAAGAAAGAATATAATGTTAGGTCAAAACTTCTTGCTTGAGCTGTACTACTAAACCTAGTCAAACACATCATTCGCATTAGGTAAAGATAAAAAAAAATTCTAAGATCATCACCACTCTATGCGAGGTGGTTCTTTAAAATTATTACTTAATTATAGCGCTAATGGCCATACTTACTATATATAAGAGGGTTATAGCACACAAGCTACCCATCATAGGGTCAACCTTCTTAGAATTCCAACAATTGAAAGTTCTAGGTCTTCCCAAATTTAGCTTAAGAACTAATCAATGGCCTAAATAGGAAGATACCCGAATCCTTAGCACATCATATGAAGCTTCTAGTCCCTCATACCTAGAGCTCTGATACCAAATATAGTGATCCAAAAATAATCTAACTAGGGTTAATTTTTTTTTACAAGAAAATACCCAAGAGGGATTTTCCATATCCCTAACTAGCATGTGCATTATTAAGAAGACAACTAAATTAATCTAATATTTTAAGTTGACTAACATTCTCTTCCTTAATCTAATAAAATCTACACCCATCTATATACCATACACAAGTCTATCTGCGTAGGTATACTATGTGTATTGCACATAAGTTATCAATATCATCTCCGTGATAAGATAACTTATCTTCTTCTATCAGTCAAAGGAATACATCCATCTCTATACCATACACAAGTTCGTCTGTGTAGATATACTTTGCATATTGAAAATAAGCTATCAATCTCATCTCTGCAATGAGCTAATTTATCCTTCCTTAGATATCCAAGTTCATTCAAAACTACCTTGGTTTTCCAAGTTTATCTAAGTTTTATCCTAAGGGATCCCATAATCCCTTAGGTCTCTTTCTCTCTACTTATCATAAAATAATAATCAATTTTTTTAACAAAACAAGTATCTAACTATGCTAAAACATGATATCCTCTAACACTTCTTTATTTAGAAGGACAATATTAAATCTACCTACTTAACCTAAACATGGAAAAAATAATTACCTATGGCATAATTATTTGCATGATGAGCTAATTAAATTTAAGTTGGATTATAGAAGATGAAGAAAATTTGGACTAAGTTCTAGAAGAGGAAGGAAAAATTGAACCATGGCAATTTTAGTCTTCATATGGTTGAATTTGTCTCCTCTTGGATACTTCATTTTATCTTCTTGCTAGCATGAATTTTTTGAACGACGGGCATATCATAAGTCTATATATGCTTGGCTAAATAAGCTTAGTCTATTAAGAAATAGGAGGGAGAAATCTAGTTCGAGGAGAAAAAGGCTTACGGAGCATCCTTGCGTAAGTTTTAGGTCAAGGAAAATATCGTATTTCTTGAATTATGATTGTATATGCTTCTTTGCATGAATTATACATAGTATGGTGAATTTATCTTTTATTCATTAAGACTTGCATGATCACTTCTGAATGTAATCCTTGAATGAATATAGTTATACATTCTAGCATATGGGAATCAATTATTACCCACTTTGAATAGATAGTGTTTGATTATCTAATTTGGATGGTCTGTGCTTTTTAATATACTAAAATATTTTATGAAGCTCTATTTTGATATTCTATATGACTCATCTTGGATATGTTATCAATGTACGCATTCTTAATATGCCCTCTTCCTTGGAACCATTGATGATGTGTGTTGTTAGCAAATTAAATACTATTTAATCACCCAGGTAGACGTGGAAGCCAAGGAGTATTTAACTATCACCAGCGTCTCTATTGATGAAGGATTTGGTTGGTATGTATTGTGACACCTTTGATTATGCTTACTATAGAAGGCCTACTACTATTTCCATTCCCTAAAACCAATGTTGGAGCCATTCTATTAGATAATACTTACAATAATCCTTCAATATGCAGATCCAGTAGATCCCTTCATATTCGCATTGTAAATGACATTGGTAGGTGTTGTATATCATTAATTAGCATCTAGTATCTTCCAAAAAGAGGTCTACCATCTCTATATTTCATCGCCTGAGCTATCGAGGTGCACTATTTTGCTCTTGACCTTTCATAGGCAAAGGAATTAAAAGGGGATTTGGAGCAATTATCTCACATGGGACATGATCAAACCCAAAAGGTATTTATAAGGAGAAATGCTCCTATAACACCTGATCACCAAGTGGTGGCCGATGATAGCACCACTTGGTGGTCAGCTCAATGCTATTTGGAAGCACATGCATGTTTGATTGGCCTCATACAATGATGTTAGAATTAATTAACCTGATGTTGACACCTATTTGAATGATGTTGTTATTTGACTTCTTGGTTCATGCATCAGTTACTCAGGGTAACTTTGGTCAAAATATTTTTATAATATCATGTGGTTATTATACCACATGCTCCCTACAAAAGCATGTGGAGGTGTATTTAAATGGGAAGTCATCCCTAGCATAGTGACCACAGGTGGTGGTCGAGCTAATTGTGGAGATTAGCCAACCTAACCATGGAGGTTAGGGCACTGGTGGTTTGGATGCAGTTTGTGGCTTGACTGGTTTATTGTTGTGGTTGCTTGGTTTGATGTGTGTTGGATACTAGCTAATTTGGACTCGATTTGAATTGTTTATATTGAACATTCCACCACTTTTTTATTAATTAACCCTTTTTTTGTATTGTTGCAAGCTTATAAATACGCCACTTTTCTTTTCCCAATCCAACCTTTTACTTGGAGGTTATAGGGTATTGGTTTTACTAAAAAGGAAAATGGAAGAAATAAGGCTATGGTTGATTAAATTAGGTGGTGCATGAATCAAATTTATATTTAAATAAATATAGTAAAAATTTATAGATATTTTGAGATCTTGTGGAAATATTATTAAAGCATTTATAGTACAAATTTGTGGAAAGTTTGCACAAAACTATAATGTAATATTGTGGAAAGATTATTTAAGAACTATAGAACAAATGTGTGGAAAGTTTATAGAAAACTATAGTGTGATCTTGTGGAAATATTATTAAGGAACTATAGTGCAAATTTGTGGAAAATTTGTAGAAAACTATAGTGTGATCTTGTGGAAATATTATTAAGGAACTATAGTGCAAATTTGTGGAAAGTATGTAGAAAACTATAGTGTGATATTTATGGAAAATTTGTAGAAAACTATAGTGTGATCTTGTGGAAATATTATTAAGGAACTATAGTGCAAATTTATGGAAATTTTATAGAAAACTATAGTGTGATCTTGTGGAAATATTATTAAGGAACTATAGTTTAAATTTGTGAAAATTTTGTAGAAAACTATAGTGTGATCTTGTGGAAATATTATTAAGGAACTATAGTGCAAATTTATGGAAATTTTGTAGAAAACTATAGTGTGATATTGTGGAAATATTATTAAGGAACTATAGTGCAAATTTATGGAAAATTTGTAGAAAACTATAGTGTGATCTTGTGGAAATATTATTAAGGAACTATAGTGCAAATTTATGGAAAATTTGTAGAAAACTATAGTGTGATCTTGTGGAAATATTATTAAGGAACTATAGTGCAAATTTATGGAAAGTTTTTATAAAACTATAGTTAGATATTGTGGAAATATTATTAAAGAACTATTGTACAAATTTGTGGAAAATTTGTAGAAAATATAGTGTAATATTGTGGAAATATTATAGTATAAATTTATGGAAAATTTGTAAGAACTATAGTGTAATATTGTGGAAATATTATAGTATAAATTTATGGAAAATTTGTAAGAACTATAGTGTAATCTTGTGGAAAAATTATAGTACAAATTTGTGGAAAATTTGTAGGAAACTATAGTATAATTTTGTGGAAAAATTATTAAAGGACTATAGTACAAATTTGTGGAAAATTTGTAGGGAACTATAGTAAAATAAATTGGAATGCTATATATATTTATAATATTTTATTGAACAAATATGTTACTTGATTCCTTTGTTTAAATGCTATTTCTATGTGAATGGAAAATAGTGGAATTGATTTATGAATGCATATTTTATGTTATGAACAAGAAAGAATGGGTTGGGGATCTATTCTTTGAGGGAATTATGGGATTCTCTTTTACTTGGATTAGATGTATTTGCATATGGAATTAATTGATCAAAGGAATATATTTTTGTGGAAAAAGGATAGGAATGAGTGTGGAATTCATTCTTGGAAAATTATGGGGTTTCCTTTGATATTTGAATGTAAATGCATAGTTACATTATGGTGAATGTATATTGCATGGGTGCATTCAAATGGAAAATTGTATATTGTTGTATGAATAGAATGCATTATCATATATTATGAGTTGTCATAATCCCTTACTACCATCAACCAAGCAATGGAGATACGATATATCGAGAGAAGATTTGTGTTATGCAGTCATTGTTACTATTGACATATGTTGTACTAAGGCCTTTATGATGAAATAATTCTTTTTTTGTAAAGAGATATATAATTGAGAATCAATTTATAAACTGGAACAGGACATATATGTTGTTTAACACTCTAGAGGTATGTAAAGGATGTAGTTTCATTTACAATTAAATATGGAAGAATTAAGTAAATTTGTACTCTTATTTATTAAATTAAGCAAATTGTTATACAATGATTATTGATATGGATTAGATAGGGTTTGTGTCTTTAGTAGAGGTCTAAAGATAAATACTAATTGTTTAAGTTGATTGATAAACTTAAATGTAACCCTAATTAAGGAAGAGAGAAAGAAAAGAATCAAGAGTTAATTCAAGAGGATACACTTTGGAATAATACATAAGGATATACTATGAGAAATAATATTTAGTATAACCTAAAGAAGGAAAAATTTAGGAAAGATCAAGTGGGAAAACTTGGATTGAATGATACAAGTAAGTTTGGTGATAGACATTGGGGTGTCTATGTGAGTCTATCACGTGGATGTGATGACCACCTTAGCTACCCATCATGGAAATGAGGTTAACTAAGCACTGCAAATGATTGATATTTTGTCTTTATGGAAGAATATCTAATATTCAAGGCATACACCAAAATTTTTGTATGTATGGGCCTAAGTTGAGACTAGCTTGAGGTGGACTTAAGTTAGTAGGGAAAAATGGCATTCCTATTCTTGAATGTACTGCGATGGAAAATCCACAAACGTTGTGGTCAAGATTTTCTACATTCAGGGATAATAAAATAAAAATAGGGTGACCACATGAAGGCATATTTATACCATGGAGGTATGAAGTTAAAAACCACAGGTCTTGAGTTATAGGGGTTGGCCACTTCTATCCACAAGAAAGACACTGACTACGTTGACTCTTGTGAAGTGCTGCCTTGGAACTTACATGGAAATTCATCCTTGTGTGCTACCTTTATTAATCCTTATGTGATACCTTGATTATAAAATTTACTTTGAGTTAAAATAAAAAAAATTCTCTAGGAATGGTTGTATTTTGAGGTTCATTATACTTATTGTCTTCCCATCGCTCAATTGATGGTAGTAAGAGATCATAAAAACTCATGAATTCTATGAAGCATGCATCTAAATGCATCTACTAAATAAATTATAAAGCAAGTACATAGATAATTCAGATACAAAATTGCAACTATAAAAAACTACTTGATGCATCCAATCATGAATAATTTAGTCAATATCAGAAGGAATTCCATACATCCACTTTTATCTTTATCAATAAAACAAGAGATTTATTTCATCAAATGTAGAGTATTTAACAACTACTTCTTTAGTCAATCAAAGGTTCGTACTCTTCATCAAACAAAGTCAATTTCCTTAATTCATTAAGGTCCCATACCCTTAATCAATTAAATACTTAAAACAATCCATTTATTCAATCAACTAAGGTCTCGTACCCCTAATTAATCAAATACTTAAAACATCCATTTCTTTAATTAACTAAGGTCCCATACCCTTAATTAATTAAATATTTAAAACATAAATTTATTTAATTAAGGTCCTATACCCTTAATTAATCAATTATTTATATTTATTTAATTAACTAAGGTCCCATACCCTTAATTAATCAATTATTTAAAACATCCATTTCTTTAATTAACTAGGGTCCCATACCCTTAATTAATCAAATATTTAAAACATTTATTTCTTTAATTAACTAAGGTCTTATACCCTTAATTAATCATATACTTATAATACAATAATCTATAATCCTTAAGATACAAATAACCACCCAAACATTCATTTCACAAGCATCAACAATTGAACCAAGAAAAGGGGGTTTAATATTAATTAAACCTCACCCAAACTTAACACCTTTGTGGTAATTGATTGCATCTTTGACCATACACCACACTCTTGGCGATGAAATTCCCCTCTTAAACTTAGAGAGAGTGCACAGGAAATTAATGAGACCCACAAACATCTTTAAACATTCTAATACAACATCATGCCCTCCTACAATGAGGAAAGCACTAAAGACGTCGGCGACTAGCATAGTTCAGGTGGTTTTGGAACAATGGTTTCACAAGCCTAAAGTACAATAAACAAAGGTGAAACTGCAACCACAAGAGTGTTGTTACAGACACACCAAATGGTGGTATTTCCAAACCAAAAGTACAACAAAAATTGTGAAACTACAACCATGAGAGTGTTGTTATATGCACACTAAAAGTTGGTATTTGTAAACCAAATGTGCATCAATCAAAGGTGAAACTACAGCCATGAGGGTGATGTTACAGGTGCACCAAATGGTGGTCTTTTCAAACCAAAAGCACAACAACAAAGGTGAAACTATAGCCATGGGAGTGTTTTTATAGGTACACCAAATGGTGGTATTTCCAAACCAAAATCACAACAACAAATACAAATTTAAATATAATAAAATCTCCATCCATTTAAGCTTATAACAACAAGCAAAAATAAGATTTTAAATATAACAAAATCTCCATTTTTTTAATCATATAACATCAAGCAAATACAAACTTTTAAATAGAAAATGATTGTTTAAAAACCAATGCAATAGGGGAAGTAATAAGAGATTAAGATAAGAGGATGGAGATATTTCCAACCCAGTGCTCTTCACTGGACTTGTTTCTTTCTTTCAAACCACCTTTTATTTTCCTAGATTCCTGAGTTTTGGCCTTCTTTTCTTCTTTTTCTAGAAACATAATTCACTTCAAATGCACATAATTTTTCATTTTATAAAAAATCCCCCACATATTCCTTAAGCCTTGAGTCATCCTCTTTCATTAATGTCATCTACCAATATTAAGTTTGTTCTTACCCTCTGGACAACTAGAAGAGATATTTTAAATTTAAAACTCTTTTCCCTCATTTTGAAATATCTCCTCTTCATGAAATCCAACCTTTTATTATTAAATAAAAGTCAGTCATTATTTAATATATATTACATTCTTTAAATAAAAGTCATTCATTATTTAATATAATATATATATATATATATATATATTACATTCCTTTTTATTTAATAAAATTCAATCATTATTTAATACATATAACATTCCTTTCTATTTAATAAAAGTCGATCATTATTTAATATATATTACATTCATTTTTATTAAATAAAAGTTAGTCATTATTTAACACATAACATTCATTTCTATTAAATAAAAGTTAGTCATTATTTTATATATATAACATTCCTTTCTATTAAATAAAAATAATTTATTATTTAAAATAGAAATAGTCGTTGCCACACTCAAAAGGTAGAAATAATGCATTTTTTTGTGGTCGGTAAAAGAGATTTTCATTGAAAGTGGGTTTTGAAAGGAGCCCCAAAATATTATAACAACCAAGAAAAAAACACTATGTCCTCAGACATAGAGCCCAAAAAAAGGGGCAGCCCACAATAGGGATCCGACCTTACTTGGAAACATATAGCCAAACACAGATATCCTAAGGGGATGATATTGAATGAACAAAAATGAGGAACAGGGGCCATTCCGAAGGGACTCCCCATAAAACAGAGACCTGCAACTCACTTCCCATCATTAGAACTTGGAAACTCATCCATCTCCTTCAAGATAGTGTTGAGGTGACCGTGGGAGTCATCCAACACCTTCGCTACCTGGTTGTAAAGTGGCCATGTAGCCTACGAAGAGTTGGTAGTCATGGACATGGTGGCCACCGATCTGGCGATATGAATGAGAATATATCTATGAAGTGCAACAACAGAAGGGTTATTGCAATCCTCCTGCATTGGCTCCTTAGGGTGGATGGGCTCACTGACTTTCCCCATTAACTAAAATCTTGAAGCAATAATAATTATTATTCTAATTTCAATTATAGGCAACAAGAAAATCATTAATCATTTTCTCACCTGATCCATTTAGATAAGACACCTATACTAATATTAAGCATTAGTATGGCATCTTAATGGATCAGATATTAATAGGGCCTCTATGCCTATTAAATCCTTTATAAAGGGTATTATTTACCGAATACTTTTATATAACCATGCATTTATAAATCAAAGTCAACCAATCAAATGCATTAAACAAGGTGGGAAATTAATCTCAAATATAATCGCCTATCCTAGTCAAAGAATTATGGTAACTTCTAGGTTACCAAATTTGGCTAAGGATGGTTGGATCATTGATGATCACCCTAAAAGTAAGAATGCATGAATCGATATGAGGGTAGTAGTTTATGTTTTTTTTTTGGTAGATAAGATACTATAGCATTAATACCGGGTTTTACAAGTTGACCCAAAACCTTTTACAAAAATTAGCCCAGGGTTGTTGATGAACATGTCCTTACTAAGGATACCATATATGTAAAATCTACATGCCGCAAAAGTCATTAAATCCGGTAAGGAACATAGCCTGTTATCAAAAAGAAACTTCCCATACAAAATTTTGGGTATACCCCAAGAAAACACACCTACATCATAATTACAAAAAAAGAAACAGACACGGATCCCTTCCTTGAAACAGTGGAGAAACAAAAAGCTGCAGACACACATAGGAGAGTACTGAAAAAAACTCCCACAAGATCTGTCTTTATAGTTACTCTTGATAATTCTTTGGTAATTGCTTTCTTCCATATATGACATGCTTTGGGAGCACATCCTGTCTTGGCCAATCAACTTTGGAGAAGTGAACCTGCTGGCTAGATTTATGGCGGTGGCTATCTGGTGGTCCACGTGGCTCTGGTTCAAAGTCTTATATTGTTGTTTCTTTCCTGCCCTATGATTATCAACCAACCTCAACTTACTAAGATGACTAGGATCCATGTTATTTGACATGTGACTGTCCCCATTAGTCTTTGTGGTATTTCCAAGAAGCATCCATCGAGACTGACAACTCAAATAATTTTTATTGTGAGTCCATTTCAAAAAAGATACAGGAATACTCATAGCCTTTGAACTTACAATGCCTTCTCTGTTGGTAAATTCAACTATAATTCTTGGTATTCTTGTTGAATAAGCTCCTCTACTTCACTTGGGACACCGTGTTCCCATTTGAAAATTTTGTCACAATTGATACCCAAATTGGCTAGCTTATCAACAACTTTTTAGCTTCTCGAAATACATGTTGGGCTTTTCTATCCTGTCTTCTGTGGAAAATGATCCTAACATCTTCAACAATTATTTTAATCCTCCAAGAAGGTGTTTTTCCAATTATTGAGGAGATTTATAACATACATAGAGTCTCCTTCTATGATCAAATTGCCTTCTAAGTCTTGAGTCATTTGAAGGCCTCTCCACATAGCTCTAGCTTCAGCTTCATTGTTCGTCCTTGTTCCCAAATATTCAGAAAATACAAGCATAATATTCCCATTATGATCTCACACAATGCCACTAGCACCTGCTCTGCCAAGATTTTCCTTAGCCGCCCCATAAAAATTAAGCTTAAACCAACCTGTAGGAGGTGGGGACCACTTAACATTGGCTCTGGGGTTGACTACCCTAGGCACAAACTCATCTAACAAGGTTAAGCTTAAATATTAGGTAATCGTAGTCTCCTGTAGATGAGGTTTACAACTATCAAAAGGAATAAGGTTCACATTCTCATTGGTAAAGGATAGGATCCTAGAAATGATAGTTTGATGATCATGGATAGACTCATTAAAGACTCTATGGTTCCTTTCTAACCACACCTACCAAAGATAGTGATTGAGACAAATTTTCCACATGTATCTAAGTCTTTGGCTTGAAAAGGGGCAAGGCCACTAGACGAAGAAATCAAGTACGATGGCTGGTTTGACCTAAAAAATATTGAAGGCCTGAAAAACCCCACTTAGGACAATCAAGGAAAAAGGACACTCAAGGAAAATGTGATAAATGGTCTCCCAATTAGACCTGCACAGATAACAATGATAAGTGACACAAATACCTTTACGCATCATATTATCAATGGTTAGAATTCTTTCTTGGATAACCAGCCATTAAAATACTGTAATTTTTGGAATTAAATTTTTTATCCAAACTAAGTCCTTTTGGAGGACAAAATCCTCGTCACCAAGCAGAAGCTTGTAAGTTGATTTAATAGTGAACTGCCTGTTTTCCGTAGGAGCCCAGGTCACTTGATCTTCCTTGGGTCTCATGGGGATAAATTGTTTCTCGATAATGTTACAAATATCATTTGATTCTTCTTGAAATCCCTAAATCCTTATTTGTTTCCACTTCATTCTACCTCTGTCCTCAACCATATAATCAAAGACTTTTATTCCAATGAGTTCTTCTGTGATATCTCTAATTCGGGATAATTTAGGATATTGCGTCAGTGGTTCATCCTTAGCCCACCTGTCATTCCAACAATTTATCCTCTCACCATTGCCTAAAACCCATCTTAAACCTTTTTTGATGATTTCCTTACAATTGAGAATTGCTTTCCAAAAAGTAGAACCTCTGATTGGAACTGAGTCACTTAGAAATTCCATATTTTGAAGATACTTTCATTTGATTATAGTTGTCCATTCATTTTCTTTGCCAAAAATGAGGTGCCATGCCTGCTTAGCTAGTAAAGCTAAATTCATATGAGCAATTATCCTCAGACCTAAGCCCCCATTTTCCCTGGGTTTGCATACTTTGGTCCATCCTATAAGGTGTATCCTTTTTTTCTCCTCTGATCCAATCCATAAAAAATCTTTTTGGAGTTTCTAAATTTTTTGGAAAACCTTCACAAGGGCTTTGAAAACGAAGAGGAAATAGACTGGAATACTCTGAAGAGAGGCCTTAGTGAGGGTTAGCTTTCCTGCTTGAGATAGAAGATGACCTTTCCATCCAACAAGTTTTTTTTGAATTCTTTCAATAACCCTGTCCTACATTGACTCTCTCGGAGAACCAATGAAAAGAGGGAGACCAAGATACAAAGTGGGGAGGTTTGCTATATCACACCCTAAAATTTCTACAATCCTTCCTTGCCTCTGAATGGGGGTGTTCAAGAAATATAACTTGCTTTTACTAAAATTAACTTTCTAACCAGTAGTGTCCTCGTAGAGTTGCAGGATGTATTTAATTCTTTTGGCCTCAAACACCAACACCTTAGTCAATAGAAGGGTATCATCTATGAATTGTTAGCAAGAAAAATCCCTAGTGAGATATGTTGCCTTGATTCCTGATATTAGCCTTGAACTACAAGTATTTTTGATGGTTCTGCCTAAAGCTTCTACCACAATGATGAATAACATGGGGTTGATTGTGTCCCCCTACCAAATTCTTCTGTGACTTTGAAAGTAACCAGCAGTTGTTCCATTAACTAGAATTGAGAACCATGCTTTAGAAATGCATTCTTTGGTCAAATTAACCCATTTATGGTGAAAACCAAGCTTAAGGAGGACAACAATCAGAAAGTCCCAATTTAGCCTATCAAATGCTTTGTTCATATCAATCTTAAGGGCAAAAACACACCTGTTAGTCTTATGAGCATAGTGTAGAGCTTCATGAACTGTGATAACTCCATCCAAGATTGACCTACCTTGGACAGAGCTTCCCTAGCATGTATCTATGATTCATGGCAGAACATCTCTCATTCTATTTGCAATGGCTTTAGTTAGGATCTTGTAAGAAACATTGCATAAACTTATTGGTATGAAGTCAACCATAGATTCAGGGGTTTGCTTCTTAGGAATTAGAGAAATAAAAGTAGAGTTGAGACCTTTTGGGATATGATTGCTTGCTTGGAATTCTTTGAAATTATAAATTACATCCTCACTTACGATATCCCAAAAATCTTGATAAAAATGAGGGGGAAAGCCATCGGGTCCCAGGGTGTTGTTTGGCTCCATGCTAAACAAGGCTTTCTTAATTTCCTCATCAAAAAAGGGAGCTATAAGATTAAGGTTTATATCCTTATTTATTATGCTAGGAATGGATTGTA
Source organism: Wollemia nobilis (assembly GCA_028583015.1). NCBI lineage: Eukaryota > Viridiplantae > Streptophyta > Pinopsida > Araucariales > Araucariaceae > Wollemia > Wollemia nobilis. Next base: position 10,143,102 of record JAQPPZ010001195.1, read on the forward strand.
AGAGAATATCTTTGGCCTCCTCATTGCACTGCAATTCTTGACCAAGGATAGAATTGAAATAAGTTACTGCCTCCTTTCTGATTTCTGTTAAGTCTTGAGTAATAGAACCATCTATTTTTTTTTAATTTTATCTTGTTATTGCTTCTGTTTCTAAGCGTGGTGACATGAAAAAACTTGGAATTTTAATCTCCATATTTCAACCAAAGAGCCCTTGATTTTTGCCTCCAATAGATTTCCTCACAGGCCAAAATGTTATGAAACTCTGCTAGTTTTGTCCGTTCCTCCTGCCTAGTAGTTTCATTAGCATCACCATGTTGAATCCTCTAATAAATTATCTTCAAAATTTCAACAACCTATTTTTTATTTTCAAAGAGGTTCCCAAAGACCTCTTTGTTCCAAGTTCAAAGCTTTTCCTTAAAAAAATTTAATTTTCTAGCAAGTTTAAAAGTTGCACTACCCCTAACAGGCTACTGCCACCACTAAACTAAGTTATCTTTTAAACTGGAGTGTTTGATCCACATAGATTGAAATCTGAAATGTTTCTTGAAGGACAGAGAGTTAGGGATCTCCAAAAAAATGGTATTATGATCAAAGGTAATTTTAGGAAGGGCTTGCAGGGTAGAATCACCGAACATATTTGTAGCCTCCTTTGATAGAAAAAATCTATCAAGCCTTTCTTGGATGAGATACCACCATATCCACCAATTTCTTCAGGTATAATTCACTCCTCTAAGTTTTACATCCATCAACATGTTGGAGTTCACAAAGTCATTGAACTCATCCATGCTCTTGATAGGTGGTCCATTTCCACCCATTTTGTCTAAAGGGTAAAGAGGAGTGTTAAAATCCCCAACCAGAATCCAAGGGACATTATGGAATATTTCACTCAAATTGCCTAAGTACTCCCAAAGTAGATCTCTCCCTTGAATTGAAGTCAAGGCATAAATATTTGAAAGGATCCACGACCAGTTGTTGTTTATTTCCTTAAATAAAACACTAATAACCCTGTCATATTTCTGAATAACGATGGCTTCTACTATCTAGGGATCCCACAAAGTCATAAGGCCTCTAGACGCTCCTCTAGCTGATTTGCAAACCATCTCCCCTTGATTCCATATTTTTTTTGCTACTTTTTCTGATTGAATCTCATCAGTATTTATTTCTTGCAACATGATAATAGTTGGATTCACTTGATTTCTTATTGCACTGACTTCCTTGTGTTTGGGTAGGCCATTGAGGCCTCTCACATTCCATGAGAGGAACTTCATTTATATTGTTTGGGATTTCTTCCTCTCCCCCTCCCTTGATGGGGTTTTCCTAATTTGTTGTCTTCAGAACCCAGAATAACCCGTTGAAACAAGGTTCTCTGTTTTCCATTAGCAATGTCATTATTAGTTTTAATTTTTTGATGCTCAACATTTGATATTCTCCCTCTTCTTTTCTCACTGCCAAAATCTATAGGAGACTTCACAGTGCTCCTGGTTTGTTTAGGACTAAACTGGGGGGAGACAATTTATTACAGAATCGGACTGCCATATTCCTCAGTCTTAAGAGTTTCACATATCTCCACCCCTACATCCAAATATTCTTCTTTTTTCATGTATTCCCCTGGTTTGCGGGACGACCTCTTAGTAGGATTCACCTGGCTCCTAGTGATGATGTTAGGGAGATGAGATTTTTTATTTTCCAATACCTCAACTTTCTTCCTAAGTTCTTTAGCATTAGGGTTTGGCTTTGGGATGCCCATTGGGCTTGAATTATTTTTAGCATTGGGGTTTAAGGATCCCGACTTGGATGGGGATTCTAGAGATCGAGCATTAGGGTTTCACTTTGTGATGCCCACGGGGCTTACATTATTTTTAGAATTAGGGTTTGAGGATCCTGACTTGGATGGGGATTCTAGAGAGTCGAAAAGGTTAGCCTGAAGGTTCTGGGCTTCCATGTCTTCCGATAATCCTCCTACTCCCATATTGGATAGAATTAAAAATTTATTTGAAACTAGAGGATTGGAATTTACCTGAGTATTTTGATTGTCAACAACCTGTTGTTTTCCTTTGTCTTGTTAGGACCCTGCACCCTCTCTTTTATTTTTTTATAGACATAGTTTACCTGATTGAAATCACCTCTGCTAGGGAAACTCCTCAAATTTCCTCTGCCTAGAATTCCCTGCTTTTGCTTTTCTCTATTCATTGCCCGGTTAGGGCACTGATTGCATAGATGTCCTTGATTTTTGCATTCTACATAGAATGCTAGTCTATTTTTGTATTCTATCGACTGTTTTCGATAGTATTTCCATACTCTAGCTCCACAAACCTTGGCAATTCATTATCCAAATTAGCATCTATGTAGATTTGTGCATGAGTCATCCTTGTCATGGCCAAGGTCGCATGGTCAATGGATATCAGGTTCCCTATACTTTTGGCTATGCCCTGCAGCCAATATTCATTGAAGAACTAGGCAGGTAGACTCGGGAGACGAACCCAAATAGGGGCAATGTTAATATTTTGTTTTTCAGGGTCAAAATATCCACCCCCTCGTTTGAGAAAAATGCTACTTTTGCCCAAAAACCAAGGACCTCCTGTTAAAATAGATAATGAAGAACCCTCAAGTTAGAGCTACCAAATCCAAATTGCTTATCGATCGCCATTTACCCGTCTCCCAAGCCCTAATAGTCTCCATGTCCGACCTACCTCCCAAAAACTTGCCTACCAGGGAGAATTCTTCCATTGAAATAAAAAGGCTCATGGAAATTATCGGGGCCGAATTTTTATTATTTACTGTAACTAGGGGTGGAAGAGAGAGAACCTCCTTTCTTTTTCCTCTAAGATTCTTAGCAAAAGACAGCCACTTCTTGGGCCCCATATTGTCCTTCGTATATTTTTTGTCAGGGTCTTTCTGATGAGGGTTGGGTCTCCACATGATGCCCACCTCCAAATCTATCGTAGCTTGACCGCCTTCCTATGGATCCTCAATTGATCCATGCTCGAGGTTCCCACCCACCCATTATATACCTGCTCTACCTCTACCGTCTTGGCTGAGATTCCTACCCAAAAAATTCAAACCCTCACTCCCGTCACACCCGCTAAACCTCATCTCACTCATTCTTGATGATGCCTTTATGATTAGGTAGTATATGTTACCCAACCCAGAGTTGCCATATTCATCATTTCCCTTTTCAAGTACCCTATTCTTAGTGGTTGATTCTACCTCTTCCATTCATGAGTGTACATGGTCCTACGTATTGACAACATTGTAGTAGTATCATATTATTTCAAATATAAATCATTGTAAACATTGCATAATCATTCAAATGCATCAAAAACTTAATATCAAGTTATCATTGATCAACACATAGTCGTTCATGCAAAATTCATACCTAGGAGGGTCATGACATACTACCCCTTTGGACTAAACATAGTCCTATTTGTTTTGTGGTTAATATAAAAAGTTATTACAATACATTTTCAAACAAGAAAGGGAAATATTTCTACATATCCTCCACTTTCTCCCAAGTGGTATTTCATTCATAAAAATTGTCCCATTAGACTTTATATTGTTCAAGAATCCATTTCCACATTGACTTGGAATGAAACTCTAGAATATTTTCCGACATCACTTCAATAACGTCAAGGTTTGTCATCTTCAATTTAGAAACATCCCATACATATTCTGGGTCAACAACATATTTCCTAAGCAAGATATGTGGAAGGTGTCATGCATCTTTGACAAGTTAGGTGGTAAGGTGAGTTTGTATGCAATTGGGCTAATTATTTTAATGATCTCAAAGGGTCCAAAAAATTGAGGATCCAAATTTATGGATTTTATGGCACTTTTCATTGGTTTAACCTTTAATAATACTCTATCTTCCTTGGAATATTCCCTTGGTGATATCTTCATATCAACATAGCTTTTTTGATGATCGGTGGTTTCCTTGAGCCTTTGACTAATTACCTTTAGTTATTCTTCCATTTCCTTGAGCATGTCTGGCCCAATCACAACTCTATCCTCTAAATTATCCCAATACAATGGTGTTCTACACCTTTGACAATACAAGGCATCAAATGGGGCCATTCCCAAAGAAGAGTGATGTCCATTGTTGTAGGTGAACTCTACAAGGTGTAGGTAGTCTTCCCATCGAGACTTTTAATCCATGCAGTACATGTAAAACATATATTCTAGTACTTGGTTTACCCTCTTAGTTTGACCATTGGTCTTAAGGTGATTTGTTGAGCTTATATTTAAATTTGTATCTACTCCATGATGTAGGGCTTTCCAAAATTTAGAAGTGAACCTAGAATCCCTATCTGAAATAATAATTTTAGGAAACCCATGTAACCTAAATATATCTTTGGCAAATATGTTAGCCATCACATGAGCATCGTCTTTGATATTTCCTAGTATAAAATGTGTAACCTTAATCAATCTATCAACTATTACAGGAATTAAATCATGTTGATACTTGGTCTTGGGTAAATATACTATGAAGTCCATAGATATAACTTGTCATTTTTGCATAGGTATATCATGGGGATATAGTTGTCCTACAGGATGTTTGTCTTCAGCCATTACCTTTTGGTATTCAAGGCATTAAGTGATAAAATTAGTGATATCCTTCTTAATTCCTATCCAAAAGAAGGTCTTTTTCATATTTTCTCTCATCTTGGACCCTCTAAGATGGGCAGCGTAAGGAGATAAATGCACTTCTTGCATGATTAATATCCTTAAATCAGCTATTTATGGTATGATGACCCTATCCTTGTAGCACAAAAGGTCATATTTCATGCCAAAATCCTTATTTTCCTTAGGATTTCTACTCATTTAGACCCAATTTTATTTGTAATATTCATATTGAGATTGCATCTTCCTAACTTGGTCTAGTAAATCGACATGACTCCAGGTCAGGATTGTTATATGCCTTATTTTTCTTAAGGTGTCAGCAATATTATTTTCTTTCTCTTTGATATACTCAATATCAAAGTCATATTCATGTAAAAACTTGGCCCATATTCTGTCTTGCATTGAGTATAGGCTGGGTAAATATATACCTCAATATTTTATGGTCAGTTTAGGTCTCCCTACCAAATAATGATGCCAAATTTTTAGAGCATGGACAACTACTGCTAGTTAAAAATCGTGCGTAGCATAGTTAATTTTATGCTTCTTAATTTTCCTTGATGCATATGCTACTATTGACTCATCTTGGGAGAGAACTCCTCCTAATCCTTCTAGTAATGCATTAGTGCATACTAAGAAGTTTTCCTGAGAATCTATAATTTTTAGTATTGGTTTCATGGTGAGTTTATATTTAAGTAATGCAAAAGCAACCTCACACTTCTCCATCCACTTAAATTCCTTTCCTTTATTTTGGAGGTTAGATATTGCAACTACTATCTTGGAGTAATCCTTTACATAACATCTATAATAGCCCATCATACCCATGAATATTTGTACTTATGTCACATTGGTAGGTGGTGGCTAGTTCAAAATGACCTCTATCTTTTGTAGATCCACTACAATTCCCTCTATAGATATTATATGTCCTAGATATCGTACTTTCGAGACATAGAAATCACTTTTTGATAGACTTTTATAGAGTTGATTATTTCTTAACAACTCTAATACGAAAGCATATTATGATATCATCTAAAAATACAAGGGCAAACTAATCTTGATGTATTTTGAACACACTACTCATCAAATTCATGAATGCAGTTGGAACATTAGTCAGCCCAAAGGGTAAGACTATAAATTCATAATACTCGTATTTGGTCTTGAATATTATTTTGTGAATATCCTCCTCATGTATCCTTAATTTATGATACCTTGATTTCAAATTAATCTTCGTGAATACCATGGCATCCTTCAGTTGGTCAAACAAATCTTCGATCCTAGGTAAAGGGTACTCATTCTTGATGGTGGCTTTGTTAAGCATTTTATAGTCAATACGTAATCAAAGTGAACCATATTTATTTTTAAAAAATAACACTGGTGCATCCCATGGTGATACACTAGGCTTTATCAGTCCCTTTTCTAATAATCCTTGTAGTTGTACCTTCAACTCTTGCATCTCTATAGGGTTCATCCTATAAGGATATTTTTGGATAGGTTCTACTCCTAGCATTAACTCAATAGTAAATTTGAATTCTTGCACAAGAGGAAGTTTGGGTAGGTCTTCAAGAAACACATCCTTAAATTCCTACAAGATCGGGCGTTTCCAAAACATCTCTTTCTTCTATTCCTCTTAGACTTCATTGAGTTTCATGACATAGACCATCCATCCTTTTTGAGGGTTTTCTTTAGTTGCATAACAGATAACAACTGGGGTTTGAATGACCTCTACTCACTATGGATATTTATTCTTCCTTTACCTTCTTTAGAATACTCTATCCACCTATATTGGAAATTGATTAAAGCTTTATGAGCCTGTAACCAATCCATTCCTAGGATAACATTGAAAGCATGTAGCGGTGCTACATACAAACATCCTATGGTAAAACCAACAATAAGGGTAATTTCAACCATAGAAAAATATTGGTCCACTGAATAGATTTGCTCAAAACCATACTCAACCTTACACCATTATGCCAAATATCCTAGCCTTTCCAGTAAATACCTATATATTCTAGAAGAAATAAAACTATTTGTAGCTCCACTATCAATTAGAACTTTTACTTCTCTATTAAAAATTTTACCTTTTAAGAGCAATGGGGTGGCTTGCCCTTCTAAATTTTGACTTCCAGTTGCAGAAAAAATATGATGGATGGGTTCCTTTCCATTTGCATTGGATGTACTTAGCCCTAGTTGGTATGGGCATTGGCTAGCATAATGTGTGCATTTGCAATTATAACACCCTTCCTTTGGTCCTTGATGCCTTTCTAAATTTTCTCCCATATTTTAACCACTGGGATTGAATTCAATTGTTTCTATGGTTGGGGTTTAGTATTGTTGGGATTGTTCTTATTTCTCTTTTAAAAGTTCTTTTTGAACCTTCTCCACTTCCCATCATTCCTCCTTTTAGTTTTTGAAAATATCTTACCATTTTGATCATGTTCTTCCTCCCACTTTATGAATCCAACACTATTTCCTTTTCTAAGTGTTTATTGATCTCATTCAGATAGAACGATATAATCAAAGTGAAGATGAGCTTCTGCCTTCTTAGCTAGATCATAGGCTTTTTGTAGGTACTTTAGCTCATGTATATTTGCATCACACCTTATCCTAGGCTTTATCACCAAGATGAATTTATGAATCCTCATCTTCTCATCGTAAGCAGGTAAGTACTTTAAAAACTTAACCAACTTCTTATAGTATAATTCCATGATTTTGGTCCCTTATCAAAGGTTGAAAAATTATTCGTACTTGGCCACATAAAAATACTCCTTGCCCTTCTTTGAATATTCTGATAAAGTCATTCCATTTTATATCAACTACTTTGATCTTCTATTCTTCTCGATAGGTTTCCCACCAATCCAATCCAACCCCTTGTAGATATAGTTTTGCCCAAACTATTCAAGTCTCGAGGGAGTAGTTCTTCATTGTGAAGTAAAACTCTAACTTCCTAAGATAAGCTTTAGCTGCATCACCCTCTTCTTCTCCATAAAATTTGGAGGTATAGAAATTATTCATGACCTTAGCTAGTTCTTTTTCTAATAGAATTTTGGCTTCTTGCTCTTTAGTGATTGGTTCAACAACTTTACCAACCTTTGAGTTCCTAGCTTGTGAATCTTGATTTGCTAATATCTCTAGCAATTTTTGTATTTTATCTTGCATAGTGGTGACCATTGCAGTGAGGTTCTCCACCTCCTTGTTAGGATTGCTCAAATTTTCATCTCGGTCTTCTTCCTCAACATTACTCTATCGGGTCCACCGATTTGGAGGAATAGGGTTTTTTCTTCCTATTTTTGGTGCCAATTATATTGGTCACATGAAAGAAAGAATATCATGTTAGGTCACAACTTCTTCCTTGAGTTGTACTACTAACCTAGGCTAAACACGTCATTCACATTAGCTAAACAAAAAAATTCTTTCTAAGACCGCCCTTACTCTATGCAGGGTGGTTCTCTAAATTGCTATTTAATTCCAATTCTAATGGCCATACTTACTATACGTAAGGGGGTTATAGTGCACATACCTATCGTAGGGTCAAGCTTCTTATAATTCCAATAATTGGTACTTCTAGGTCTTCGTAACTTTAGCTTAAGAACTAAGAAAGGGCCTAAATAGGGAGATACCTGGATCCTTAGCACATCCTATGAAGCTTCTATTCCCTCGTACCTAGATCTATGATACCAAATGTAACAACCCAAAAAAAATATAACTAGGGTACAAATTTTTTTACAAGCAAATACACAAGAGGGATTTTCCATATCCCTACCTAGTATATGCATTGTTAAGAAGACAACTAAATGAATCTAATTTTTTAATTTGACTAACATTCTCTTACTTAATATAACAAAAGGTATTCCCATATCTATACCATACACAAGTCCTTCTGTGTAGGTATACTACACATATTGCACATAAGTTATCAATATTATCTTCGTGATGAGCTAACTTATCTCCTTCTATCAATAAAAGGAATATACCCATCTCTATAGCATACACAAGTTCATATTTGTATATATGCTTTGCATATTACAAATATGTTATCACTTCCATGTCTATGATAAGCTAACTTATCCTTCCTTAGATATCCAAGTTTGTTCAAAACTGCTTTTGTTTTCCAAGTTTATCTAAGTCTTGTCCTAAGGGATCCCATAATTCCTTAGGTCTCTTTATCTCTACTTATCATAAAATAATCATCATTTTTTTAACAAAACAACCATCTAACTCTGCTAAAACATGAGATCCTCTAACCCTTATTTCTTTAGAAGGGCAATATTAAATCTACCCACTTAACTTAAATATGGAATTATACCTACAAAAGCACTAAGACATACTTAAATAAAACATCATCATCTAATTAAAGTATTTAAACAAAGGAATAGTTATGAAACTACCACAACCATGATTCTTCATAAATGATAAGTTGGAGATATATCCTTCATTTTTTCATTAGATCTTTACATAATCCAAGTATGGTAAAACTTCCATACTTAAAAGAATAAGCTATTACATCATTATCCACCTACAAAATTACTCAACTAGAGTCTAATATAATGAATAAATTTATCATTACAACCAATGTCAAGGTTAATGCTTTAGATAAGTATTCTCCTTGGTTCTTGTCTTTCCATCGCTCAATTGATGGTAGTAAGGGATCAGAAAAACTCATTAATTCTATGAAGCATGCATCTAAATGCATCTATTAAATAACTTAGGAAGCAAGTGCATATATAATTCGGTTTCCAAATTATAACTATACAAAACTACTTGATGCATCCAATCATAAATCATTTAGTCAATATCAAAAGGAATTCCATACATCTGCTCTTATCTTTATCAATAAAAGAAGAGAGTTATTTCATCAAATATAGAGTAATTCACAAATCCTCCTTTAGTCAATCAAAGGTTCATACTTTTCATCGCACAAAGTTAATTTCCTTAATTCATTAAGGTCCCGTACCCTTAATCAATTAAATACTTAAAACAATTCATTTCTTCAATCAACTAAGGTCGTGTACCTTTAATCAATCAAATACTTATAACATCCATTTTTTTAATTAAGGTCTCATACCCTTAACTAATCAAATATTTAAAACATCTATTTCTTTAATTAACTAAGATTCCATACCATTAATTAATCAAATAGTTAAAACATTCATTTCTTTAATTAACTAAGGTCCCATACCCTTAATTAATTAAAAATTAAAAAAATCCATTTCTTTAATTAACTAAGGTCCCATACCCTTAATTAATCAAATATTTAAAACATTCATTTTTTTAATTAACTTAGTTCCCATGCCCTTAATTAATCAAATATTTAAAACATCCACTTTTTTAATTAACTAAGGTCCCATGTTCTTAATTAATCATATACTTATGGTACAATAATCTATCATTCTTAAGATACAAATAACCACCCAAACATTCATTTCACAAGTGTTAGCAATTGAACCAGAAAAGACGGTTTAATATTAATTAAACCTTGGCTAAACTAAACACCTTTGTGGTAGTTACCATGACTTTGACCATATGCCATTCTATTGGAGGTGGAATTACCCTCTTAAACTTGGAGAGGACGTGTAGGAAATTAATGAGATCCAAAAACATCTTTAAACATTCTAATAAAATATCATGTCCTCCTACGAAGAGAGCACTAAAGACATCAACAACTAGCATAGTTCAAGTGGTGTTGGAACGAAGTATGGAACAATGGTTTTCCAAGCCTAAAACACAACAAACAAAGGTTTCACTACAACCACAAGTGTTTTTACAGGTGCACCAAATGATGGTATTTCCAAACCAAAACCACAACAAAAAAGGTAAAACTACAACCACGAGAGTGTTGTTACAAGTACACCAAATGATGGTCTTTCCAATCCTCCTAATCCCTTTAGTGATGCATTAGTGAATACTAAGAATGTTATCTAAGGATCTAGAAATTTTAGTATTGGTGTCTTGGTGAGTTTCTATGTAAGTAATGCAAAAGCAGTCTCACACTTATCTATCCACTTAAATTCCTTTCCTTTATTTTGGAGGTTAGTTATTGCAACTACTATATTGGAGTAATCCTTTACATAACATCTATAATAACCTATCATACCCATGAAGCTTTGTACTTATTTCACATTGGTAGGTGGTGGCTAGTTCAAAATTGCCTCTATCTTTTGTAGATCCACTGCAGTTCCCTCTATATATATTATGTGTCCTAGATATCGTACTTTCAAGACATAGAAATCACTTTTTGATATATTTTCATAGAGTTGATTATTTATTAACAAATCTAATACGATTGTGAGGTGTCTATTGTGTTTCTTCTATCTTGGAAATATATTAGGATATCATCTAAAAATATGAGGACAAACTGATCTTGATACCTCTTGAATACACTATCCATCAAATTCATGAATGTAGTTGGACCTTTAGTCAGCCCATAGGGTAAGACTATAAATTCATAATACTTTTATCTGGTCTTGAATATTGTTTTATGAGTATCCTCCTCATGTATCCTTAATTTATGATACCTTTATGTCAAATTAATCTTTGTGAATACCGTGACATCCTTCAATTGGTTAAATAGATATTTTATCCTCCATTCTTGATGATGGTTTTGTTAAGCATTCTTTAGTCAATACATAATTGAAGCAAACCATATTTATTTTTAACGAATAACACTGGTGCACCTCATGGTGACACACTAGGCTTTATCAATCCCTTTTCCAACAATCCTTATAGTTGTACCTTTAACTCTTGCATCTCTATAGGGTTCATCCTATAAGGAGATCTGTGGATAGGTTCTACTCCTAGCATTAACTCAATAGTAAATTTGAATTATCGCACAAGAGGAAGTCTAGGTAGGTCTTCAAGAAACACATTCCTAAATTCCTACAAGATTGGGTGTTTCCAAAACACCTCTTTCTTATGTTCCTCTTCTACTTCATCGAGTTTCACGACATAGACCATCCCTCCTTTTTTGAGGGTTTTCTTTAGTTTCATAGCAGATAACAACTAGGGTTTGAATGACCCCTGCTCACTATGGATTCTTATTCTTCCTTTACCTTCTTTAGAATAATATATCCACCTATCTTGGAAATTTATTAAAGCTTTATGAGCCTGTAACCAATTCATTCCCAGGATAGCATTGAAAGCATGTAGTTGTGCTACATACAAACATCCTATGGTGGAACCAAAAATAAGGGTAATTTCAGCCATAGGAAAATATTGGTCCACTAAATAGGTTTTCTTAGAACCATACTCAACCTTCCACCATTATGCCAAATATCCTATCCTTTCCAGCATATCCCTCGCTATTCTAGAAGAAATAAAACTATTTTTAGCTCCACTATCAATTAAAAATTTTACTTCTCTATTGAAAATTTTAACTTTTAAGAGCAATGGGGTGGCTTGCCCTTCTAAATTTTGACTTCAGTTGTAGTAAAAATCTAATGGGTGGGTTCCTTTTCCTTTGCATTGGATGTACTTGGCCTTGGTTGGTGTGGGCATTGGCTAGCATAATGTGGGCCTTTGTAATTATAACATCCTTGCTTGGGTCCTTGATGCCTTTCAAATTTTTGCTCCCCTATTTTACCCACTAGGATTGAATTTAGTTGTTTCTATGGTTGGGGTTTAGTATTACTTGGGCTGTTCTTATTTCTCTTTTCAAATTTCTTTTTGAACCTTCCCCACTTCCCATCACTCCTCATTTTAGGTTTTGGGAAGCTCCTAACCTTTTGATCCTATTCTTCCTCCCACTTTATGAATCCAACACTATTACTTTTTCTAAGTATTTTTTGATCTCGTTCAGATAGAATGATATAATAAAATTGAAGATGAGCTTCTACCTTCTTAGCTAGATCATAGGCTTCCTGGAGGGACTTTAGGTCATGTATATGTGCATCATGCCTTATCCTAGGATCTATCACCAATATGAATTTATGAATCCTCATATTCTCATCATAAGTGAGTAAGAATTTTAGCAACTTAACTGGCTTCTTATAATATACTTCCACGATTTTGGTCCCTTGTCAAAGGTTGAAAAATTATTCAAATTTGGCCACATAAAAATGTTTCGTGAGAAACATTTCTTTGAATATTCTAATAAATTCCTTCCATTTTAGATCAACTAATTTGATCTTCTATTCTTCTCAGTAGGTTTCCCACCAATCCAATCCAACCCCTTGTAGATGTAGTGTTGCCCAAATTGTTCGAGTCCTGAGGGAGTAATTCTTCATTGTGAAGTAAAACTCTAACTTCCTCAACTAAGCTTCAACTTCATCACCCTCTCCTTATCCATCAAATTTGAAGGTATGGAAATTATTTATGTCCTTAGCTATTTCTTTTTCTAATAGAGTTATGGCTTCTTGCTCTTTAGTGATTGGTTCAGCACCTTACTCGACCTCTAAGTTCCTAGCTTGTGAATCTTGATTCACTAAGATCTCTAGTAATTGTTTCATTTGATATTGCATCGTAGTGACCATTTTAATGAGGTTATTCACCTCCTTGTTAGGATTTCTTGAATTTTCAACTTGGTCTCCTTCCTAAACATTACTCTATCGAGTCCACCTATTTGGAGGAATAGGCTTTTCTCTTCTTTTTTTTGGTTTCATTTATCTTGGTCACACGAAAGAAAGAATATCATATTAGGTCACCAATTTTTCCTTGAGCTATACTACTAACCCAGGCTAAACACGTCATTCACATTATCTAAACATAGAGTTTTCTTGCTAAGATCGTCCCCACTCTATGCGGGGCGGTTATCTAAAATTACTATTTAATTCCAATGCTAATGGCCATACTTACTATACATAATGGGGTTATATCACACAAGCTACCCATACTAGGATCAAGCTTCTTACAATTCTAGTAATTGGTAGTTCTAGGTCTTCCTAACTTTAGCTTAAGAACCAAGCAAGGGCCTGAATAGGAAGATACCCAGATCTTTAGCACATCCTATGAAGCTTCTATTCCCTCGTACGTAGAGCTATGATACCAAATGTAACAACTCAAAAATAATATAACTAGGCTACAATTATTTTTACAAGAAAATACCCAAGAGGGATTCTCCATATCCCTACCCAGCATGTGTGTTGTTAAGAAGATAACTAAATGAATCTAATGTTTTAATTTTACTAACATTATCTTCTTTAATCTAACAAAAGGTATGTCCATCTCTATACCATACATAAGTCTGTCTCTGTAGGTACACTACACGTATTACACATAAGTTATCAATCTCATCTCCATGATGAGCTAACTTATCTCCTTCTATTAGTCAAAGGAATATACCCATATCTATACCATACATAAGTTCATCTTTGTAGATATACTTTGCATATTTCAAATATGCTATCACTCTCATCTCCATAAAATTTGGAGGTATAGAAATTATTTATGACCTTAGCTAGTTCTTTTTCTAATAGAATTTTGGCTTCTTGCTCTTTAGTGATTGGTTCAACAACTTTACCAACCTTTGAGTTCCTAGCTTGTGAATCTTGATTTGCTAATATCTCTAGCAATTTTTGTATTTTATCTTGCATAGTGGTGACCATTGCAGTGAGGTTCTCCACCTCCTTGTTAGGATTGCTCAAATTTTCATCTCGGTCTTCTTCCTCAACATTACTCTATCGGGTCCACCGATTTGGAGGAATAGGGTTTTTTCTTCCTATTTTTGGTGCCAATTATATTGGTCACATGAAAGAAAGAATATCATGTTAGGTCACAACTTCTTCCTTGAGTTGTACTACTAACCTGGGCTAAACACGTCATTCACATTAGCTAAACAAAAAAATTCTTTCTAAGACCGCCCTTACTCTATGCAGGGTGGTTCTCTAAATTGCTATTTAATTCCAATTCTAATGGCCATACTTACTATACGTAAGGGGGTTATAGTGCACATACCTATCGTAGGGTCAAGCTTCTTATAATTCCAATAATTGGTACTTCTAGGTCTTCATAACTTTAGCTTAAGAACTAAGAAAGGGCCTAAATAGGGAGATACCTGGATCCTTAGCACATCCTATGAAGCTTCTATTCCCTCGTACCTAGATCTATGATACCAAATGTAACAACCCAAAAAAAATATAACTAGGGTACAAATTTTTTTACAAGCAAATACACAAGAGGGATTTTCCATATCCCTACCTAGTATATGCATTGTTAAGAAGACAACTAAATGAATCTAATGTTTTAATTTGACTAACATTCTCTTACTTAATATAACAAAAGGTATTCCCATCTCTATACCATACACAAGTCCTTCTGTGTAGGTATACTACACATATTGCACATAAGTTATCAATATTATCTTCGTGATGAGCTAACTTATCTCCTTCTATCAATAAAAGGAATATACCCATCTCTATAGCATACACAAGTTCATCTTTGTATATATGCTTTGCATATTACAAATATGTTATCACTTCCATGTCTATGATGAGCTAACTTATCCTTCCTTAGATATCCAAGTTTGTTCAAAACTGCTTTTGTTTTCCAAGTTTATCTAAGTCTTGTCCTAAGGGATCCCATAATTCCTTAGGTCTCTTTATATCTACTTATCATAAAATAATCATCATTTTTTTAACAAAACAACCATCTAACTCTGCTAAAACATGAGATCCTCTAACCCTTATTTCTTTAGAAGGGCAATATTAAATCTACCCACTTAACTTAAATATGGAATTATACCTACAAAAGCACTAAGACATACTTAAATAAAACATCATCATCTAATTAAAGTATTTAAACAAAGGAATAGTTATGAAACTACCACAACCATGATTCTTCATAAATGATAAGTTGGAGATATATCCTTCATTTTTTCATTAGATCTTTACATAATCCAAGTATGGTAAAACTTCCATACTTAAAAGAATAAGCTATTACATCATTATCCACCTACAAAATTACTCAACTAGAGTCTAATATAATGAATAAATTTATCATTACAATCAATGTCAAGGTTAATGCTTTAGATAAGTATTTTCCTTGGTTCTTGTCTTCACATCGTTCAATTGATGGTAGTAAGGGATCAGAAAAACTCATTAATTCTATGAAGCATGCATCTAAATGCGCCTATTAAATAACTTATGAAGTAAGTGCATATATAATTCGGTTTCCAAATTATAACTATACAAAACTACTTGATGCATCCAATCATAAATCATTTAGTCAATATCAAAAGGAATTCCATACATCTGCTCTTATCTTTATCAATAAAAGAAGAGAGTTATTTCATCAAATATAGAGTAATTCACAAATCCTCCTTTAGTCAATCAAAGGTTCATACTTTTCATCGCACAAAGTTAATTTCCTTAATTCATTAAGGTCCCGTACCCTTAATCAATTAAATACTTAAAACAATTCATTTCTTCAATCAACTAAGGTCGTGTACCTTTAATCAATCAAATACTTATAACATCCATTTTTTTAATTAAGGTCTCATACCCTTAACTAATCAAATATTTAAAACATCTATTTCTTTAATTAACTAAGATTCCATACCATTAATTAATCAAATAGTTAAAACATTCATTTCTTTAATTAACTAAGGTCCCATACCCTTAATTAATTAAAAATTAAAAAAATCCATTTCTTTAATTAACTAAGGTCCCATACCCTTAATTAATCAAATATTTAAAACATTCATTTTTTTAATTAACTTAGTTCCCATGCCCTTAATTAATCAAATATTTAAAACATCCACTTTTTTAATTAACTAAGGTCCCATGTTCTTAATTAATCATATACTTATGGTACAATAATCTATCATTCTTAAGATACAAATAACCACCCAAACATTCATTTCACAAGTGTTAGCAATTGAACCAGAAAATACGGTTTAATATTAATTAAACCTTGGCTAAACTAAACACCTTTGTGGTAGTTACCATGACTTTGACCATATGCCATGCTATTGGAGGTGGAATTACCCTCTTAAACTTGGAGAGGACGTGTAGGAAATTAATGAGATCCACAAACATCTTTAAACATTCTAATAAAATATCATGTCCTCCTACGAAGAGAGCACTAAAGACATCAACAACTAGCATAGTTCAAGTGGTGTTGGAACGAAGTATGGAACAATGGTTTTACAAGCCTAAAACACAACAAACAAAGGTTTCACTACAACCACAAGTGTTTTTACAGGTGCACCAAATGATGGTATTTCCAAACCAAAACCACAACAAAAAAGGTAAAACTACAACCACGAGAGTGTTGTTACAAGTACACCAAATGATGGTCTTTCCAATCCTCCTAATCCCTTTAGTGATGCATTAGTGAATACTAAGAATGTTATCTAAGGATCTAGAAATTTTAGTATTGGTGTCTTGGTGAGTTTCTATGTAAGTAATGCAAAAGCAGTCTCACACTTATCTATCCACTTAAATTCCTTTCCTTTATTTTGGAGGTTAGTTATTGCAACTACTATATTGGAGTAATCCTTTACATAACATCTATAATAACCTATCATACCCATGAAGCTTTGTACTTATTTCACATTGGTAGGTGGTGGCTAGTTCAAAATGGCCTCTATCTTTTGTAGATCCACTGCAGTTCCCTCTATATATATTATGTGTCCTAGATATCGTACTTTCAAGACATAGAAATCACTTTTTGATATATTTTCATAGAGTTGATTATTTATTAACAAATCTAATACGATTGTGAGGTGTCTATTGTGTTTCTTCTATCTTGGAAATATATTAGGATATCATCTAAAAATATGAGGACAAACTGATCTTGATACCTCTTGAATACACTATCCATCAAATTCATGAATGTAGTTGGACCTTTAGTCAGCCCATAGGGTAAGACTATAAATTCATAATACTTGTATCTGGTCTTGAATATTGTTTTATGAGTATCCTCCTCATGTATCCTTAATTTATGATACCTTTATGTCAAATTAATCTTTGTGAATACCGTGACATCCTTCAATTGGTTAAATAGATATTTTATCCTCCATTCTTGATGATGGTTTTGTTAAGCATTCTTTAGTCAATACATAATTGAAGCAAACCATATTTATTTTTAACGAATAACACTGGTGCACCCCATGGTGACACACTAGGCTTTATCAATCCCTTTTCCAACAATCCTTATAGTTGTACCTTTAACTCTTGCATCTCTATAGGGTTCATCCTATAAGGAGATCTGTGGATAGGTTCTACTCCTAGCATTAACTCAATAGTAAATTTGAATTCTCGCACAAGAGGAAGTCTAGGTAGGTCTTCAAGAAACACATCCCTAAATTCCTACAAGATTGGGTGTTTCCCAAACACCTCTTTCTTATGATCCTCTTCTACTTCATTGAGTTTCACGACATAGACCATCCCTCCTTTTTTGAGGGTTTTCTTTAGTTTCATAGCAGATAACAACTAGGGTTTGAATGACCCCTGCTCACTATGGATTCTTATTCTTCCTTTACCTTCTTTAGAATAATATATCCACCTATCTTGGAAATTTATTAAAGCTTTATGAGCCTGTAACCAATTCATTCCCAGGATAGCATTGAAAGCATGTAGTTGTGCTACATACAAACATCCTATGGTGGAACCAAAAATAAGGGTAATTTCAGCCATAGGAAAATATTGGTCCACTAAATAGGTTTTCTTAGAACCATACTCAACCTTCCACCATTATGCCAAATATCCTATCCTTTCCAGCATATCCCTCGCTATTCTAGAAGAAATAAAACTATTTTTAGCTCCACTATCAATTAAAAATTTTACTTCTCTATTGAAAATTTTAACTTTTAAGAGCAATGGGGTGGCTTGCCCTTCTAAATTTTGACTTCAGTTGTAGTAAAAATCTAATGGGTGGGTTCCTTTTCCTTTGCATTGGATGTACTTGGCCTTGGTTGGTGTGGGCATTGGCTAGCATAATGTGGGCCTTTGTAATTATAACATCCTTGCTTGGGTCCTTGATGCCTTTCAAATTTTTGCTCCCCTATTTTACCCACTAGGATTGAATTTAGTTGTTTCTATGGTTGGGGTTTAGTATTACTTGGGCTGTTCTTATTTCTCTTTTCAAATTTCTTTTTGAACCTTCCCCACTTCCCATCACTCCTCATTTTAGGTTTTGGGAAGCTCCTAACCTTTTGATCCTATTCTTCCTCCCACTTTATGAATCCAACACTATTACTTTTTCTAAGTATTTTTTGATCTCGTTCAGATAGAATGATATAATAAAATTGAAGATGAGCTTCTACCTTCTTAGCTAGATCATAGGCTTCCTGGAGGGACTTTAGGTCATGTATATGTGCATCATGCCTTATCCTAGGATCTATCACCAATATGAATTTATGAATCCTCATATTCTCATCATAAGTGAGTAAGAATTTTAGCAACTTAACTGGCTTCTTATAATATACTTCCACGATTTTGGTCCCTTGTCAAAGGTTGAAAAATTATTCAAATTTGGCCACATAAAAATGCTTCGTGAGAAACATTTCCTTGAATATTCTGATAAATTCCTTCCATTTTAGATCAACTGCTTTGATCTTCTATTCTTCTAGATAGGTTTCCCACAAATCCAATCCAACCCCTTGTAGATGTAGTGTTGCCCAAATTGTTCGAGTCCCGAGGGAGTAGTTCTTCATTGTGAAGTAAATTTCTAACTTCCTCAACTAAGCTTCAACTGCATCACCCTCTCCTTCTCCATCAAATTTGAAGGTATGGAAATTATTTATGTCCTTAGCTATTTCTTTTTCTAATAGAGTTATGGCTTCTTGCTCTTTAGTGATTGGTTCAGCACCTTACTCGACCTCTAAGTTCCTAGCTTGTGAATCTTGATTCACTAAGATCTCTAGTAATTGTTTCATTTGATATTGCATCGTAGTGACCATTTTAATGAGGTTATTCACCTCCTTATTAGGATTTCTTGAATTTTCAACTTGGTCTCCTTCCGAAACATTACTCTATCGAGTCCACCTATTTGGAGGAATAGGCTTTTCTCTTCTTTTTTTTGGTTTCATTTATCTTGGTCACACGAAAGAAAGAATATCATATTAGGTCACCAATTTTTCCTTGAGCTATACTACTAACCCAGGCTAAACACGTCATTCACATTATCTAAACATAGAGTTTTCTTGCTAAGATCGTCCCCACTCTATGCGGGGCGGTTATCTAAAATTACTATTTAATTCCAATGCTAATGACCATACTTACTATACATAATGGGGTTATATCACACAAGCTACCCATACTAGGATCAAGCTTCTTACAATTCTAGTAATTGGTAGTTCTAGGTCTTCCTAACTTTAGCTTAAGAACCAAGCAAGGGCCTGAATAGGAAGATACCCAGATCTTTAGCACATCCTATGAAGCTTCTATTCCCTCGTACGTAGAGCTATGATACCAAATGTAACAACTCAAAAATAATATAACTAGGCTACAATTATTTTTACAAGAAAATACCCAAGAGGGATTCTCCATATCCCTACCCAGCATGTGTGTTGTTAAGAAGATAACTAAATGAATCTAATGTTTTAATTTTACTAACATTATCTTCTTTAATCTAACAAAAGGTATGTCCATCTCTATACCATACATAAGTCTGTCTCTGTAGGTACACTACACGTATTACACATAAGTTATCAATCTCATCTCCATGATGAGCTAACTTATCTCCTTCTATTATTCAAAGGAATATACCCATATCTATACCATACATAAGTTCATCTTTGTAGATATACTTTGCATATTGCAAATATGCTATCACTCTCATGTCCATGATGAGTTAACTTATCCTTCCTTAGATATCCAATTTCATTCAAAACTGCATTGGTTTTATGAGTTTATCTAAGTTTTATCCTAAGGTATCCCATAATCCCTTATGTCTCTTTCTCTCTACTTATCATAAAATAATAATCATTTTTTAACAAAACAACCATCTAAATATGCTAAAACATGATATCCTCTAACCCTTATTTCTTTAGAAGGGAAATATTAAATGTACCTACTTAAATTCAACATGGAATAATACCTACAAAAGCACTAAGACATATAAATAAAACATCATCATCTAATTAAAGCATTTAAACAAAGGAATAACTATGAAAATACCACAACCATAATTTTTCATAAATGACAATTTAGGAGATATATCCTTCATTTGTTCACTAGATATTTACATAATCCAAGTATGGTAAAACTTCCATACTTAAAAGAATAAGATATTACATCATTATCCATATATGAAATTACTCAACGAGAGTCAAATATAATGAATAAATTTATCATTACAATCAATGTCAAGGTTAACACTTTGGATAAGTATCCTCCTTGATTCATATTGTCTTCCCATCATTCAATTGATGGTATTAAGGGATCAAAACAACTCATGAATTCTATGAAGTATGCATCTAAATGCATCTACGAAATAACTTATGAAATAATTCCATATATAATTCGGTTGCCAAATTACAACTATACAAAACTACTTAATGCATCCAATCATGAATCATTTAGTTAATATCATAAGGAATTACATACATCCACTCTTATCTTTATCAATAAAATAAGAGAGTTATTTCATCAGATTTAGAGTAATTTAAAACTCCTCCTTCGTCATGTTTAGGAGACTACTCATATGGGCACCTTTGCAGACCATGTGAATGGCCTTGGATCTTTCCATGAGTAAGTAGTGGTTCTAACCACTCATTTTAGGCAGTCTAAGCCTTTAAAACCTTAGCCATTGATGGCATCAGTGAATAGGATCCTAGTCACTGATGATTAGAGTGGCTAAGGGTAGCCTGCCCCTAGCCGCACTGAGAAAGAGAAGCTAGCCCTGTAATAAACTTGACCTTATTGAGCCAAGAAAAATTAGTTGTAAAAACCCAAATTGTAATGGTTTTGGAGCAATTTTGGGCTGGGAATATTCCATAGGTTTTCTCCCAACTGCTCAGGACAACTAATTCTTGATCTTGGCTTCCTTGAGAAGTCAATATTGGGATTTGAGAAAGTCTATTTATAGACCCCCAAAGAGGAAAATGTAGAGATACTTTGATTGCAGTGAAGCCCTATTGAACTGGAGAGCCATTTGTAGCCCTTGATAAGTGCCAAGTTGTTGTCCAATTGGAGAATGGAACCTACATTTGAAGCAATGGTGTTTCCAATAGCTTGAGGAGAAATCTTACCATTTCAGACCAATCCATTGTGAATTCACAATAGTTCACCCATAAATATATGTTTAGAGACACTAGCAACCCAATTCCACAGAGAAATTGAGAATCCACAAACCTGATTTCAAAATCAGGATACTTTCCTTTTGGCCACTGTTGTCAACAATAGTCCACAGGCTTAGTTGCAGCTATCAATAGTGGCTAACAGAGCCAACTGCTACGAGCATCAACAACTAGGGTTTTATATGTTTAATTATTTTATTTAGCCATAGATTTACATTTCTTAGCATACATTTAGATTAATTCAGCATAGATTAATCACATTCATGATGGTTGATTTACAGTTTCATAGGCATCTTTGCTTACATTTGTGCACTTCATGTTTTCATTTACATGCTTTCATATATTAGTTTTCTTTATGCTTAATATGCAAGATTACATGCATTTATAGGTTCTTTTATGTGTTTCAAGCTTTTCTTCATGCTTCTTCATCAATATTATAGGAAAATTTACATATCTTTATACATATCCATGCATTCTTTACATATTTGTTATATTTCACATATTTGCTTGGAAATAAACCTCATCATGATAGGTTTCATGTTATACTAATGTGCTTTTTTGTTTCCTTGCATGTAGGTGATAGGTTTATTCAAGGTTCAAAGCATCAAGATCACATTTCTTGACATCTAAAAGAGGAGGCAACTCATAAGACTTCTTATAAAAAAATTAGTGGGAAGAGTGAAAGTATTTTGAAATGCATCTCCTCCTTTTGGGAAGGGTTACAACTTTGTAATGAATTGTATCAAATTGAGGGATTCCCTAAGAGGGAAAGAATGTAACCTTGACTCATTGTGATTAATAAAGAGCACTCCATTTGTAAATCATTTCTTTATCTTGCAATAGTTACATTGTATTTTGCTTTCAATTTGATTACATGTTTATAGATAGTTAGATGCATGATTTTCACTATTTACAAGTCAATCAAAGGTTCATACTTTTCATCGCATAAATTTAATTTCCTTAATTAATTAAGGTCCCATACCCTTAAACAATTAAATACTTAAAATAATCCATTTATTCAGTCAACTAAGGTCCCATACCCTTAATCAATCAAATACTTAAAACATTAATTTTTTTAATTAACTAACGTCTCATACCCTTAACTAATCCAATATTTAAAACATCTATTTCTTTAACTAACTAAGATCCCATACCATAAATTAATCATATAGTTAAAACATCCATTTCTTTAATTAAGGTCCCATACCATTAATTAATTAAATATTTAAAACATCCATTTCTTTAATTAACTAAGGTCCCATACCATTAATTAATCAAATATTTAAAACATCCATTTCTTTAATTAACTAAGGTCCCACACCCTTAATTAATCAAATATTTACAACATCCATTTATTTAATTACCTAAGGTCCCATACCCTTAATAAAATATTTAAAACATCCATTTTTTTAATTAACTAAGGTCACATGTTCTTAATTAATGATATACTTATGATACAATTATCTATCATTCTTATGATACAAATAACCACCCAAAATTTCATTTTACAAGTGTTAGCAATTGAACCAGAAAAAAGGGGGTTTAATCTTAATTAAAACTTGGTTAAACTAAACACCTCTATGGTAGTTGATCCTGACTTTGACCATATGCCATGCTCTTGGAGGTGGAATTACCCTCTTAAAATTAGAGAGGGCATGTAGGGAATTAATGAGATCCACAAACATATTTAAACATTCTAATACATCACATCCTCCTATGAGGAGAGCACTAAAGACATCGAAAACTAGAATATTTCAAGTGGTGTTGGAATGAAGTATGGAACAATGGTTTCCCAAGCCTAAAACACAACAAACAAAGGTGAAACTAAAACTACAAGAGTGTTGTTACAGGTGCACCAAGCGATGGTATTTCCAAACTAAAAGCATAAAAACAAATGTGAAACTACATCCACGAGAGTGTTGTTACATGTACACCAAACTATGACCTTTCCAAACCAAAAGCACAAGAATCAAAGGTGAAACTATAGGAACACCAAAAAATGGTCTTTCCAAACCAAAATCACAACAACAAAGGTGAAACTATAGCCATGAGAGTGTTGTTACAGGTACACCAAATAGTGGCCTTTCCAAATCAAAAGCAAAACAAATACAACTTTAAATATAATAAAATGTCCATCCGTTTAAGCTTATAACAATAAGCAAAACCAAGCTTTTAAATATAACCAAATATCCATTCATTTAAGCTTATAACAAGCAAATACAAGATTTTAAATAGAAAATGATTGTTTAGAAGAGATTAAGCAAAGAGGATGGATATCTTTTCAACCTAGTGCTCTTTGCTGGATTGGTTTATTTCTTTGGAACAACCTTTTTTTTTTCCTAGATTTCTGGGTTTTGGCTTTCTTTTCTTCTTTTTCTAGAAATATAATTCCCTCCAAATGTACATACTTTTTCCTTTTATAAAAAATCCTCCACACCTTCCTTAAGCCTTGAGTCATCCTCTTTCATTAATGCCATCTACCAACGTTAAGTTTGTTATTACCTTCTAGGCGGCTAGAAGAGATATTTTAAATTTTAAACTCTTTTCCCTCATTTCAAAATATCTTCTTTTCATGAAATCCAACTTTTTTATTATTAAATAAAAGTTATTCAATGTTTAATATATATAACATTCCTTTCTATTAAATAAAATTCAGTCATTATTTAATACATATAACATTTCTTTCTATTAAATAAAATTCAATCATTATTTTATATATTGCATTCCTTTTTATTAAATAAAATTCAGTCATTATTTAGTACATATAACAATATTTTCTATTGAATAAAAGCCAATTATTATTTAATATATATAATATTCCTTAAATATAAGTCATTCATTATTTTATATATATATATATATATATATATATATATATATATATATATATATATATTACATTCATTTTTATTAAATAAAAGTCAGTCATTATTTAATACATATAATATTCCTTTCTATTAAATAAAAGTCAGTCATTATTTAATATATATAACATTCCTTTCTATTAAATAAAATTCATTTATTATTTAAAATAGAAACAGTCATTGCCACACTCAAAAGGTAGAAAGAACGTATTAACTAGAACCTTGAAGCAATAATTATTATTATTCTAATTTCAATGATAGGCAACAAGAAAATCATTAATCATTTCCTCACCTGATCCATTTAGATAAGATGCCTATACTAATACTAAATATTAGTATGGCATCTTAATGGGTCAGGGATTAATAGGGCCTCTATGCCTATTAAATCCTTCTAAAAGGGGATTCTTTACCGAATCCTTTTATATAACCATACATTTATAAAGCAAAGGTAGCCAATCAAATGCCTCAAACAAGGTGGGTAATTCATCTGAAATCCAATCGCCTGTCCTAATCGAAGACTTATGGTAACTTCTAGGCTACCAAATTCGGCTAAGGATGGTTGGATTGTCGACGATCACCCTAAAAGTAAGAATGCATGCATCTATATGAGGGTAGTAGTTTATGTTACCCAGATTTGCCATAATCATCATTTTCCTTTTCAAGTACCCCATTCTCGATGGTTGATTCTACCTCTTCCACCCACTAGTGTACCTGGTCTTGCATATTGATAATATATTAGTAGTATCATATTATTTCGAATATAAATCAATGTAAACATTGCATAATAATTCAAATGCATCAAAAACTTAAAATCAAGTTATCATAGATCAACACATAGTATTTCATGAAAAAAGTTCTGCCAAGGAGGGTCATGATAGGCACATCATAATTCCATTGTGGCAAGCATCCAAGAAGCATTAGACAATCACCATTTGGAGCACTTAAATGGGGGAAAAATATGGATCTGTAATTTGATCCCTTATCTCTCTCAAGAATTTTTACAACACTTTATATTTTACATGATTTTACATTCCAAAGCATTTTTATTATCGTTAAACTATAAAAGGGACCTTAGGGCTTGATCCTTACATCAAACAAATGTATTGTATCAATAAAATAGATATACCCCAATGCACTAGCAAATAAATATGTTGTTTATAGTTGCAAAATTTCTCTATATTTGCAGGTTACAACATTTTAAAACTATTATATCTCTGAATTATTGGAGAATTTTTCATTATCAAAGCTTATTTGCACTGTTAGAGCATTTTTCACTACGAAAGATTTTTTACAGGATCTCTAAACAGGTATATAGTTTTCATATTTATTCCAAAATAGAAAGTTTATGATCTATTAATAGTTTTTAGGCCAAGATAGTTTCATGAAATTTTGAAAAGACATATTGCAAGTTGCATTTAGATATTAGTCATCTAGTTTAGTTGGTTGTGATTTGATCCTGTTTATTAAGTAATTTTAGAAAAAAGGTTACAAGTAACCAAATAGTTGTATTTCATTTATCCTTTGTTTACATTTAGACAATGAAGATAAAATAGGCATATATTTTGCATTTGAACAAAGAGGCATCTTAAACTAATGACTTTAATTGCACTCGATTTTTTTGTATTATATTCATATTTTTTTCACATAGGCAATAAAAGATAAACGGGCATATAGTTTTGTATTTTAATATATATTATTTCACTACTTATTTTTCTTTTAGATAATATTTATTTTAGAAAATAAAAAATATAAGAAAAAATACTTAGTTCTTTTGTATCCGTTTAATACATAAAGGCATGTATGTCTAAATATCTTGCTTGTTGCATCTTTGTATTCACATGCATTACATATTTCTTTTACTGCATCTTACATATCATAAATTAAACCTTAGGTTCTTGCTAATATACACATAAAAAATAGATTTAGGGTACATCTATAAATACCCTTGGTAAAACCACTTTACCAAAGAAAAAATCCTCAAACAAAAACATCAAGGACATAGGCTCCTTCCCTTGACCTGAGGTGTGGCAGGAAGGTTCAACTCCCTTTTCACCACTACACTTACAATGCATTTATCATCTAAAATAGATATTCTTTAAATAAATTCCACACAATGTACTTATCAATAAAAATAGAGGATATTTAAATAGATTCCATATTGTATTTATCACCCAAAATAGAGGAGACACATCCTCCACCTGGTACCTCAGTCATCTCGCCTACACCATCGTCATTGATCCTTAAGTCAAACTTCTCTACTCAATCAAGTTCTTCCTCCTCTATTTTCTTTCATAGAAGCAAATGCACAAATAAAAATTGGGCGGGACCTTCCTCGCCCCATCTATTTTGTACACCCCCTCTCCCTCTTTCCTCAAAATTTTCTCTCCAAAATCACCCCCCTTCCTAACATTTTAAATTAATCAAAATCAATTTCTTTTCCAACCTTAGAACTCCCCTTTCATTTTAGCTAATTCAACATTTTCCTCATCAAAACTTTATTTATTACAACTTTTTCGACTTTCTTACTATTCAATATTTACTCACTTCATAAAATCATGAATGTATACCAAGCATTATGCATTTAATACATTTGTACCCTCTACATTTGATGCATTTCAATCAGCCTTACAAAAATTGGTACACCTTTTTTTGGAAAATTGGGAAATTAATGTTAAGTTTTGAAGCATTCATTTTTCAATAAACGTCTCAAAAGGGAGAAAATATAGAAACCCAAATTTTCACATAGGTTAGCCATTCAACACATCACTAATTACCTCTTTTTGACCAATTTTACCAAATTCCTCTCTTGTACCAAATTTTGGGAAAAGGACACCTTCAACTTTATCATTCACAAAATGTGACTATCATACCCCACCTTGGCAATAATTTTACTTGATAGACTATGTATGTAAAAAAATACTAATTGATGCTTAGTTTTGATGATTTGAATGACTATGCATTGTTTATAATGATTTATATTTGTAGAATATGATACCGCTAATGTTTTATTGATGTGTAGCACCAAGTACATCCATGGGTGGAAGAAGTAGAATTGACCATTAAGAACAGAGTACTTGAAAATGGAAGTGATGATTTAGACAACTCAGGTAACATGAATGGCTACCATAATATAGATGCATGCTTCTTATTTTGGTAATCATAAGTAATCCAATTATCTAGAGCTTGACATTGGTAACCTAGAAGTTATCATAATTTTTCAACTTGGGACAGGTCATTGGACTTGCAAAATATCGTCCACCTTGTTTGATGCATATGATTGGTTGTATTTTACTTCATCACATAATTGTATCAATGGTTTTAGGAAAATATGCATATATTTGGTTATCTTAAACTTCACTATATTGTTTTATAAGTAATTTTAAGAGTACCATGTTGTCAATAAATAATAAAAGAACCCTATATATTTATATATATATTGTTAGGTTTTGATAGGAGGTAGTATGACCACAAGATGTAAAATAACTACTTTAAGATGAATGTAAACTAATGGTACAATAATATGTAGGAATGTAATAAGATGAAAATGAAGAGGAGAAAATTATATTCATGAAGAGTTGAAAATGTAAGAACAAAGGAAAAGGCTCGACATTTTGGGAAGGCAATACTCTAGAGAGGAAAAAAGGAGTCGTATTTAAGAAGCCACATGTTTTTCAACAAGCCTTTGTCATTTGTTTAAAATAGCTTATTTGTTGTAAACTAGGCATTCATGCTAGTTCCATATAGCATGGTTTTGTTGGTTCCTTATAGTATAGTTTTGCTAGTTTCTCATATCTTGGTTGCTAGTTTATCTCTGTCTAAACTAAAGGCATAATATCGTTGGATTTTCATGTTTAAATTGAGAGCTTATAGCTTACTTCTAAGTCAGCCCATGGTCAATAGACTTGCATTGACAACATTACCTCAGTAGACAGTGTGCTTAGATGTTGTGTTTAGACGCGTTTGTGGTAATGTGCTTTATAGATGTGTTTGTGGTAGTGTGCTTTGTAGATGTTATGTTTGTGGCAGTATCCTTTTATATTGTGTCTAGATATTGTGTTTGTGGTTGTGTGTTTAGATGTTTTTTATTGATAGTGTGATTTGTAACCATTGTGCTTTGCTAGTTGGTATGCTTTGAGGGCAATGTGCCTTGATGCTACATACATATGGTTGTTCTTTTTTTGTAGATAGTATATTTGTGCTAACCCATGATGATGGTGAACCATAATTGGCTGGGATTAATCTACCCCTTCCTACTAGATTAGCTTGTTGTAGTTTTTTTTCCCACTCTCTTTGAAATGTCATAAATGCTATGGATGTCTAACCTCCTCGACAATGTCTTTTGTTTGATTGTTAGCACTGTTCGTGTAAAAAAACCCTTTCTTTGGATGAGTCATGTTTACATCCCCTCATACTGACTAGGTATCATGACCACATGAGTAAGCCTTGGGTACCGCCCTATGTAGGATGTATCGAGGTGGGTTGCATGCATGTTCGGTTGGTAGCCTTCCTTGATTGGTTGATCTTCATGCTATTGGGAGTAGTTAGAATTGCATAACCATTTTGTTCCCACTACCAGGGAACCACTATAAGCACGACATGGATAGTGGTGCCTTATGTACCTTTCACTCTCGTCGACCATGGCCTTGTCAACCTGTTATTTGAAATATCTTACTTGCTATGTGTTTTATAAAATAAATAATACACTCCTTAATTTATGAAAAGAGAAAGAATGTAAGTTATTTGAAAATTAAACAATTGACTCTTTAATTTATGAAAATAGAAAGAATGTAGGTTATTTGTAAATTATATAATAAACTCTTTAATTTATGAAAAGATAAAGAACATAGGTTATTTTAACATTAAATAATACACTCTTTAATTTATGAAAAGAGAAAGTGTAGGTTATTTGTGAAATAAATTATAGACTCTAATTTATGAAAAGAGAAAGAACATAGGTTATTTGTAAATTAAATAATAGCCTCTTTAATTTATGAAAAGAGAAAGAACTTAGGTTATTTGTAAATTAAATAATAGCCTCTTTAATTTATGAAAAGAGAAAGAACTTAGGTTATTTGTAAATTAAATAATATAATCTCTAATTTATGAAAAGAGAAAGAACATAGGTTATTTTAAATTCAATAATAGACTCTTTAATTTATATAAAAATAGAAATAACATATGGTTAATTTATAAATTAAATATTAGACCTTTAATGTATGAAAGAGGAAGAAAAATATACTATTTTAAGTATTTAATTAATTAGGGTTTATGGGGCCTTAATTAGTTAAATAAATGGATGTTTTAAGTATTTAATTAATTAGGGTTTATGGGGTCTTAATTAGTTAAATAAAGGGGATATTTTAAGTATTTAATTAATTAGGGTTTATGGGGCCCTAATTGGTTAAAGAAATGAATGATTTCCCTTAAAGTATTTGATTGATCTAAAGGATAACTTTAATGTTTTTTGGATAAAAAAGCTATTATTTTAATAAAATAATATCTAATCATACAAAAAAAGGGTAGGTGGTATTAGCACACCCCGTAAACTAACACACTAACCACCGTGGTTAGGAGTACACAAGAGTGTCAGAAACAGTCCATAAAAATCTAGATAACAACCACCAAAATAGTGTCAAATATGTCGACTCATAGCGTAGGGCACATTCCCCCAATGCTCCATGAGGGTACGTAAGTACTGCAGCTCCACATGTACTTTTTCAACCTTTACTTGAATATATAACCAACAATCAAATAATATAGCATATTTATCAGCAACAAAGAAGACACGCTCGACATCTTGCTGATAAAAAATAGCTCTATTTTGGGACTTCCAAAGATAAAATAGGGTACCAATTCTAAAAATATTCCAAAAAACCCAAGTTGAAGGAAAAAGCA
This sequence comes from Wollemia nobilis, assembly GCA_028583015.1. Taxonomy (NCBI): domain Eukaryota; kingdom Viridiplantae; phylum Streptophyta; class Pinopsida; order Araucariales; family Araucariaceae; genus Wollemia; species Wollemia nobilis. Next base: position 10,173,648 of record JAQPPZ010001195.1, read on the forward strand.
ATAGGGTCACCCAAAATAGCATGCACCCAGGTAAAATCCTCTTGCATAAAAGGTCTAAAAAATTCAAGAAGCCACTCCCAGGTCGACTGAGCCCAATCACAAAACCAAAAACATGTAGTAAATATTTTGCATGTCCACAAGTCAGGCAAATGGGATTATGAACACCCAGATGCTTGAGCCTATTAGTAATAGTAAACCCTTGGTGTAAGTGGCTCCAAGAAAAAAACTTTGTTTAGGTTCAATTTAAGCAGGCCAAGCAATTCGAAACCTCTTATTCCATTGGGAGGGAAGAGATACTAAGTCCCATATCATAGTGATCTTATCAACCATTGGAACTTGTGGGGTCAACCATTTGTAACCTAGATGAGATTTATATTGCAAAATAGGAAGCTCCCCAGGACAACACCAATCTGACCACCAGGGTTTTTGAAAATGCTTATGCAGTTTGCACAAAATAGAAAATGGAATACTATCAATAACCACCTCATAAGTATCTCTATCACTAGGATTTAAATTGTGAATTTGATGAAAATTTTACTAGGGTATCCAAATATCGGTATGTCGAGAGAAGAAATAAAAAATGGAATCAATACCATGCTTATAGAACCTCTACACTCTGACCCACTACACTAGAACTAGGGGAGAGCCCTATCAAGTGATAATCAGAGACCACCAAATATTCATGGAAGGCAAAGAGGTACCTGCTTTGCAAAAACTCCATTTCCAATTGAGCTAGGTTTTGAAGGCCTCCCAAGCTTTCCAAATACTCTGAATGAAAAAAAAACCTTTACCTTTAACAGGTATAGGGGCAGTAAAAATCGATTGCAATCTCACCGCTTTCCAAATTTTCTTCCCCTGAAGCAAACCAGAAGAAATGTAATGTTTGACTAATACTTTCTAAGATTCATACCCAATTAAATATCAGGTGATCCATTTAGCACAAAGGACAAAACCTTGTCGATGAAAATCAAACAAATATATACCTCCATAGTCTTTGGGCAAACAGTAAATTTCCTAGGCTACCCGATGAAAACCTCATTTGTAGAGTCTTTGGACCACAAGAAATCTCTCAGAAGCTTATCCATATTTTTATAACAAGATTTGGATGGAACCCAACAAGATGAATAATAGACATGGGTAGTGGATAAAACCTTAGAACAAATATAAAATTTTCTTTACAGAGAAAGTTTCTTACTAGTCCAGTAATAAAGCTTCTTGTCCACTTTCTCAATAACATACTTCCACAATTGAGTAGAGGAACCATGAAACACAAGGAATTCCAAGAAATTTAAACACCTCACCCAGCTGAATCCAATTCCATTAGAAATGACACAGCTAGCATGGCATTTGGGATTGATATTGCCAAAAATAGGAGGTTTTTTCCATTGAATAAAAGAACTAGAGGCTAAAAAGAACACCTCTAAGCAACTAATAGCTGAGGAAAGGGATTTCTCATCTTCTCAAAGTGTTAAAAAATAATCATCAACAATATGGCCCTTAACCAACTGATGGTTAGACTTGGGGAGAGCAATACCCTTGATTAATCCTTTATCCACCTTATGGGCCAACAAGTAGCCAAAAGCATCTGCAGTAAGAATGAAAATATATGGAGCAAGAGGGCACCCCTATCTTATAGAACGACCAAGATAAATTGATTGATATTGACTATTATTCAAAGTAATAATAACTGAAGCATATTGAAATAACATAAGAATAGTGCTCACAAACACTGGCCCAAAGCCCAAAGCTTGAAGTATGGTCGTGATGAAGTACGACTCCATATTATCATAGGATTTCTCAAAGTGAATCTTAATGAATAAAGCATATTGTTGAAAATTTATTGCCCACTCCATACCTTCCCAAAAAACAATAACATTATCAAAACGTATCTTCCTTGAACAAATCCAGTTTGTTCAGGTCTGACAATCAAAGGCAGGAGAGATTTAAGCTTAAGAACAAGGGATTTGACAATAATATTATAGCTCACATTAAGTAGGGCGATCAGATTCCAATTAGTGACGAGCTTAGGATCTATAGACTTAGGAATAAATTTAACATTACCTATGTTAATAATGGAATCCAGTGAACCACATTACAAGGCTCCAAGATACACTTTATGGAGATCAGAACCAAGCATATCCTTATTTGTAGAATTCACATGGGAAACCATCAATACCAGGTGCCTTATCATTGGCCATGAGTGACAAGGCATTTTTCAAATATTCCTGAGAAAGAGAAGTGTCATAGAATATCATTTTCTCAAGAGAAATATTGTTGGGGACAACAATGATACAATCAGCAAGATCTTGCCTTCTAGCATCATCAAAGGATTGAGAAGCAAAAAACCTTGATAATGTGAAACAAAGGCTTTGACAATGCATGAAAGGTCTGTGAATATCTGCCCATCAACATGAATGGTCTAAAATTGAGAATACTGGGCATGAGGTCTGAGGTATTGAAAAATATCTTTGGTCACTCTGTCCCCCACTTTGAGCCAATGCATTCGATCATGTAATTGAGCACCCTTGGCTTCATACAAATCAACATTTTTTAGCTCATGCTAAATGGAAGAAACTTGGGACTGAGTAAGAAATATGAAAGGAGAGGCTTCAATCCTGAGACAGGCTTTGGATAGCTCACTCTACAAGGTAAACTTAGCCTATTTCTACCACTTTGCAACTTCAACACCCAGAGTCTGCAACACCGTTGTGGTTTGTTGAATGGTAGCATTCCACCACTCAATCCTTCTAGAAATACCATCAGGTCTAGGAATAAAATTCCAAATATAGCATAGATGAGATTTTATGCTGAAGTTATGCAAAAAAGAAACATTCAGGTAAAACTGTGAAGAATGCACTCTAGGTTGAAAGCCTAACTTTGTCATCGAGAATAAAATAGGTGAATGATCAGATAGTGTAGTACTAGGGAAAGTCAGCACATACAACAAAGAAGGTAAAATATAGGAGAAATAAAAGTTTTCACACTCATAAATCATGGCTCTATCCAATGTTTCTAAAACCCTAACAGAAGCAACCTAAAAATTGGACCAAGTGTACCAAAGAGCCTGAGGGAAGTCAGAAGGCGAGAAGTGAGAATTAGGGTCATAAAGGCAAAGCTTAAATTTCATAAAAAAAATAAGATTACCTTTCACCTATGCACCATCACATTAGAGCATGACTAACCTTATCAGAATCTTTCTCCACCATATTAAAATCTCCATAGAGCACCCAAGTGGCAAATGGTAGATTCATGGCAAGCCATCTCCACAGCTCACATCGATTAGAAGCGATTTTTGAGGCATATATATTGACCACCCCAAATGTATTTCCATAGGTCTAGATAAAAATCTAGAAAAAATTATTGTATGGGTCTGTAGACACTAAAATATGGTCAATCCTTCACCTGCTAAGATTCCACCTCACCTTTTGTTCCCATTTTTCCCTCGAAATCTCTACCTAGTGAAGGAGGTTCACGAGTGAACTAGGAGGCGTAATTTGTCACACAACCAAACCATATGAGTGAAAAACCTCACCAAATTTTATGACAATACATACCATAGTGTTTTGCATCAATCCTCGATGGAATTGGTGGTAAAATTTATGCAAAAATTGTGGGCATCCCATCCCTGGGTGTCCCCTAATTTATGACAATCTTATTCGTCCTACCCTATTATGAATAGAAATGTATTTATTATTTTGTTACTATTATTGATTTATTATTTTCTACATGTTATTATTACGCTGCAGTTCAAATTTCAGGTCATTCTGAGCTATATTGGCTGAGATATAGTAATTTTAGTGTTTTGTAGGGTCTCATGCAGGTCTCCGATAGTCATCAAAGGAAACACCTAAACTATTTTTTATTTTTCAAATATAATCATCTGGGTTTCTTTAAAATATTATTTTATGTGTTCTATCCAATTTTCATGTATTTTGGATGTGTGTAGGGCCAGAAATTGTTTGCTTTGTGTTTTGTAGGTTATGCACGATCATTGCAATTATGAGCCACCAACGGAAACAATTTCATTGTGATTTTGGGTGATATATTCCCAAAACCTCCTATTATTCTTATATCTATAATTTCATAGTATTTGGAGTTCATTTGATATAGGCACACCATATATGCTCTTTTCTTGCCTATGGGGATTGCATGTTTTACATCATACACACTTGCTATTTGACATTTCTAGTTTTCTTGTGTGCAGGTGTAGGTTTTACAATGAATTAGGAAGGAATGCAAGACTTAAATATCAAATATACAAGTAGTGTAATCATAGGCTTGGCCACCTCGATTATGGGTATGAGGAAAGACATTGGATATGCACCTGAGTTACTTGAAGTATTTTGATCCTTGGGCACCCGATTTGTAAAAATTTGTATCATATATTTGAGACCTCAAAGGGGGAAATTTTGTAACTTGGATTTGATCTACCCAATTAATAATAATTTGGTTTATTTTGCATCATTTCTTGTTATTTGCTATCTTTTCCATCTTACTTGCATGTTTTTGTTTATGCTCATAAGCAATAGGACATAGATATGCATATTATTTATTATCATTTGGTGCATCGTTTTTCCCTAATTTAGTTGTGTTCATGGTGGGACCTAGTCCCTTTTGCTTTAGGTGAATTTTAGAACTCATTATTCATATTTTTATGTTGTAGGTGCTATTTGCTTTGGGCTGAAATGAACCCTGACCTGCTATTCATGCCACCCACGTTCATCCCACCCTAGGATGAATACAAACCTACTATTCATCCCACCATGGACCGAATAGAAACCAAAGGATTTTCAGAGCAGAATTCCAAAAATAGCAAGTTTCGATAGTGATGAGGTAGGCATTTGAACCTTCTGTATTTCTTTTTATTTTCAGAAGCTATTTTTATTTGGTTTTTCTCGCATATTTTGCTTGTTTAGAAAGGTTAAAAGTTATTTTTCCTTTTTCTTAAACACAAAATAACAAAAAAATATAAAATGAGAAAAATAGAATGAAATTCAAAGTAGAAATGCATCTCTTTGGACTGTTTGCTTGTAGCCTACCCAATGGGTAGGCTAGCATTTAGGATTTTTACATTTCTAGATACATTTATGAGTTCTTTTTATACTAAATTTTTGAAAGTAAAATGCACCTCTTGCACGCATCTAGTGAATGATCATAGAATACTTCTTGATTTACTTTCTTTGGATTAAAAAGAACCACACACACCACGATCCACTTAAACGCTAGTGACGTGGATTTCATAACCATCCACTAGTAGAGTTCAACGATGTGGATTTCATCTCCATCCATTGCCTCAAATACTATGAACCTTATTATTTTCTAATGCTGGTTCCAAGATCCATCATAGCCCGTGGGTTATAGCATGTATCTCTCTTCGAAGAGGTATATCATAGACTACGAGTGAACTGGGTGAGGAACTGGTAGGACCTATGCTCCCTAGATGTGTGTGGACTTCATCACCACATATTATAGGCGGGATAACATGACCTCGAGTTCATAGCCAAGTTTTTGAGCTATGAGTATATAGGTAAAATCTAATTTAACACAATATTATCATCCAAAAATATTTCAAACACGCGATACAAGGTCATTCTTTACAAACAACACATCTGAAACACAAGCCTTACTATTTTAGCTTTATGAATGATATTGGAAACTAGGCAAAAATTAGCTCCCACAGATGCTAATATGTCAACATGAGTGTTCTATTCTCTAGGAATAGCTTTGATAATCAGGGATTCAAAAGACTCTAGTAAGTATCATACTCTATTTCTATATACCCTGAGATAATATTGCTTGCCACTTCATTTCTCTGTAACCTGATTGACTATCAACTCAGAATCACCAAATATTTACAGTTGCTTGATTCTCTTTCTTTCAACATTTTTTAATACTAAATATAGTGCTTCATATTCTACTAAATTATTTGTAGAAATCCATGTTAGCAAATATGAGAAGCCCTTTTCCATTCTTATAGGTGATATTAGCACTGCACTTGTTCTAACATAAATCTTGCATATGACACCATCAAAAATAACTTCCATGTTTGGTCTTGTTGAGGTATTTATTCTACTATGGTTGTGTTTTTATTTTCCTCTGGTTTGATGATTTATTAGGTTTCAATTCCTATTTCAATCATAGCATTGAAGTATTTTATAGAGAATTGATCTTTAGTTTGGAGATCCTTCAGTGTTTCTTCCATTAGATCTCCTTCTTTAGTCATTATGTTAACTGTGTCAACTTGATGCTTCTCTTCTTCAAGTTTTTCTATATGGAAAGAGGATGGATTTTTCTGAGAATATTTTTATTCTTTTGCCCTTGAATGGGATTTCCATATGTGAATAATAGAGGTATAAATAACCATCCAACTTGGCAATGAATTATTTTGATAAATACATTCCAAAGTAAGGATCCAAATCTACCACCATAATTTCTTGGATGATAATGATCTAGGATATTATATGCAACTTCATGGGGATATATTTCATTACACCTACTATTTTCATAGGTGTGCCATCTAGCTATATTATTCTAGGGCTACTCCTTGTGTATTTGATATCCATTATTTCACAAAATACTTTGGGTATCACCGTAATAAGTGCCCTAGAGTTAATCATACAGTTATGTATCACCCATACTTCCATATGTAAGGATAGATAGAATGGAGATGGTCTATTTTTTCTTATTATTGAAGTTGGGTGTCCTTGAGCTAAATTGAGCTTTGCTTGCTTCTCTTGATTCTTGATGGTTTTGAGTGAAGCCTACAAAAGATCAATCTATATTGGGATAAGGAGTGCATCATACATGCTTGCTTTTGATGGCACCTTTTTTAATTCTTTCATAATATTGAAGCCAAGAGAGTCAGGCTGTTTTTTACCTTTTCATGGGCCAAAGACAAAAAAGGCAAAAGGCAGCGAATGTGTCACGATTTTGCGACATGTGTTTTCACGGGCCAAAGACAGAAAAGGTGCAAGGCATCGAATGTGTCACGATTTCACGACATGTGTTTTCGTGGGCAAAATATAGAAAAGGCACAAGGCAGCGAAAGTGTCGCAATTTTGTGACATGTTCCATTTTCACGGGCGAAAGGCAGAGAAGTGCAAGGAAGCGAAAAGTGTCACGATTTTGTGACATGTCTAGTTTTCATGGGTGCAAGACAAGATGTGAACAAGGAGGCAAAAAACGTCATGATTTCGTGACATGTTGAGTTTTCGTGGATAAAGGGCAAGAAGAGCACAAAGAGACATAAGTGTCACAATTTTGCGATAGGTCGCAACAGCACGATCACTAACAGTTAACTGAAACATAACAACAGTTAAAGGGGTAATTGTAGAGGAAAAGCATGCAGTCAAATTAAGAAGAGTTAACTGGAGTCAATGCGACAGTTATAGGAGAAATTACAAAAGAAAAGCATGCAACTATTTTAATAACAATCGAAGAAGAAGAAATTGAATAGTCACAAAAATAGAATAAAAAAATGCATGCATGCACATAAAAGAAGACGAACAGTCATGGTAGAGGTATATGTTGCATGTAACATGTTTAACGAAATGCCCACTCTATAAATACAAAAGGAGTTACATAAAGAAGAAGTTACAGTTGACAAGTGGCAGAAGAGAATATTAAAGGAATAGTTATGGGTTGCATGCATAAATATGAAAGTTAAAAATAGAAACTAATATGATATAAAAGTAGGTCTGCATGAAGAATAAGGTTTCTACTGTATGTGAGAAATTATTATGTAAAGAGGGTTAGAAGAGGGCCGAGAGAGAAATAAGCAGAGCCGTGAGAGAGTGCAGAGTTTGATTAATTGCAGACCAGTCAGGGTCGTGTAAATAGCGAAGGCATTTTTATGTCATTAAGATAATTCAGAATTGTAGTCCAAGTTGGTGCTTGGCATTAGGGGTTGGTGCTCCTTCCAGTGGGTGCTGGTAAAGTGTTTGTAAAATTGGTGTTTTGCAAAGGCTGGATTTGGATTGGAGTCCAAGCAGTCATTTTTGAGGAGTAGCCAAATTGGTGAATCTCGTTACATTGTGTGTTGTGGTGTGCTCTCTTGTGAAAATTGCTTTACCTATTTTTAAGTTATCTTTGCTTCAAAATTAAGTGTTGTGGATTTGAATTTTAATAGCTACACTGATTCACCCCCCCCTCTTAGTGTCATTGTGAGAATATCAATTGGTATGAGAGCCAGGTTCCTGAACAAAGCTTAATCAACTAAGGTGATCTTGGAAGGAACACAATGGCAGGTAATGAAGGATTCTCATCAAACAAAGCTCATTTGTTCAATGGAACTAATTACTCATTCTGGAGACTCAGGATGCAGACATATCTGAGTGCGTTAGGATACGACATTTGGGAATTAGTAGAAAGTGGATACATAGTACCCACTACTCCTCCAATAGATACTGCTGAGAAGAAGTTTGAGAATAACTCCAAAGCACATAATGCCATAATGTGTGGGCTAGTAGACAGTGAACTGATAAGGATCATGAGCTGTAAATCAACAAAATACATGTGGGACAAACTGAAGAGCATCCATGAAAGAGACAACAAGATCAAGGAAGCCAAGCTGCAAACTCATCGAGCTCAGTTCGAAACATTACAAATGAATGACGATGAAAACATAGAGGCCTATATGCTGAGAGTCGATGGAATCATTAATGTAATCAGAGGACTCAAAAAAAAAATTGAAGATGCGGTTGTCATGAAAAAGGTACTTAGAACTCTTCACAAAAGATTTAATTCTAAAGTTTCTACAATAGAAGAGGCTAAAGATCTAAATAATTTTAGCATGGATGAGATGCATGGTTCTTTGATTGCATATGAAATGAGAATAGGAAAAACTAAGCCCATAGACAAAGAAGCTGCTTTTAAAGCACACAAGAATACAAAAGCTGAACAAGAATCTAAGGATGAAGAGACATCGGATGAAACGAAAGCCAAATTTGTTCGAAAACTTACAAAGGGAAAAGGAAAATATAGAGGAAAGTTACCATTTAAGTGTTTCAATTGTGGAGGGGTCGGTCACTTTGTAGCTAAGTGTCCAATGAATGAGAAAACCAAAAGTGATGAAGGGTCACACCAAGAAAGAAGTGATTGGAAGAAGAAACCAAATTTTAGGAAAAGCAATTTCAAAAAGAAAAGTTTCATATCCAAGAATGTCGAGCTCTTCCGAAGATAGCTCAGGTGAAGATTCTAAAGAAGAAATAGGTGAAGCTCTGTTCATGGCATTTGAAGAAGCTAAAACAGAAGAAAAATAGGAAGGTGATACAAAAAGTAAGGATGAGGCTGAAGTTTATCTAGAAGGAGAGTTGGTTGCTGCACTTAAAGAGTTGAATACAGAAAGGAAAAAGAATAAAAAGGTCTCAAGAAAACTAGAGGATGCGAATGACATAATAAGCAGTTTGAAAGTACAGACAGAATAATTTAAGAAAATATCTGAAGAACTCGAAGTTCAATTAACCATGAAAATAGATGAGTGCTGCAAAGCTGGAAGAAGAGATTGTTGTCTTAAGAATGCGGCTAGAAGAAAAGAATAAAAAATTAAGTTGCTATCACAAACTTGAAGGAAGTTCTGCAAAGCTTGAAAATATTATAAATAGTCAGAGGACTACGGGAATCAAATTTGGCTTGGGCTTTGTCGAAGGAGAATCGTCAAGTGGATCAAAGGCCATAACAGCAGAACAAGTAAAGAAAGAAGATAAGATCAAGGTTGATCAAGGAAAAATGAATCAGGCAAAAGAAAGCAACAGTGCCAGGCACGAGAAGAGTGTTGAAAATGAGGGATTCATAAAATTCACACATCAAAGGAGAAGAAAATTTGTGGCTCCTACTACAAAATGGCAAAGACCAATTCCTAGGTTCAATAATTCCTTTTCTGGTTATTGTTTTAAATGCAATGCTTACGGTCATAAGATTTCAGATTGCATTCATAATATAGGACAAAGAAACTTCACCAGTAGAAATGTCTTTTCACCCTTGATGGATTATGCAGTAGAATGCTATAACTATCATAACTTTGGACACATTGCAAGAAACTGTAGAAGCACATATGCAACAAACAGATATCAGGGAAGAAGAACTCAACCAAATAGTTTAAGGTAAAACAAAAAATTCCTAGAAAAACATGCACAGGCTACTGACAAAGAAAATTCTAAACAAGTATCCAAAAATATAGCCAAACTAGACTGGAAAGAAAAGGAGCTACCCAAGGAAGAAAAGGAATCCTTTATTGTTCAGACAACTTTCAAAGCATAGAACAAATCTGCACCGTGGATATTGGATAGTGGGTGCTCCAGTCACATGACAGGAGATAAACAAAAATTTGAAAAATTATAGAAATATGAAGGGGGCTCTATAAATTTTGGAAATAATTATGGAGCCAAGATAGTTGGCAAAGGATCAGTCAAGATAAGTGATGGACAGATCAATTCCAAAGAAGTTCTGTTTGTGATTGGTTTGAAGCACAACTTACTGAGCGTAAGTCAAATCTGTGACAGAGGTCATGAAGTCATATTTAAGAAGCGGAGTGTGAAGTCAGAAAAGCACACAGTGGGAAGCTGATAGCTATTGGATTAAGGACTTCTAGAAATCTATATACTCTCTCAGAAACTTTAGAAGGAGCGTGCTTGGTTGGATAGGAAAATGAAAATTGGCTGTGGCACAAGAGGCTCGGTCATATTAGCTTTGAAAATCTAGTAAAAATAAGTTCAAAAAGGGTAGTAAGAGATATACCCACCATTGGAAAACCAGTAAATAACATCTGTGCTTCATGCCAAAAAGGGAAGCAAACTAGAGCCACATTCAAATCAAAGGAATACTTCACCAGTAAGCCTTTAGATCTAATACATATTGATTTGTGTGGACCCATGAGAACACAAAGCATAAATGGTGACAAATACTTTATGTTGTTCATAGATGACTACTCTAGGATGACATGGATACTATTTTTAAAGCTTAAATCAGATGCCTTTGAGATGTTCAAGATTTTTAAAAAATAGGTTGAGAATCAAACTGGAAAAAGAATTAAATGCCTAAGATTAGACAGAGGAGGAGAATTTATCTCAGAAGAATTTGCAGAATATTGTCAAAAATATGGGATCAAAAGATAGTTTTCAGCAGCAAGAACACCTCAGCAGAATGGTGTTGTAGAAAGGAAGAACAGTATAGTGCATGAAATGGCACGGACAATGTTGGCCGAGAACAAAATAGCTGACAGATTTTGGAAAGAGGCAGTCCATACTGTGGTTTACATCCAAAACAAGTGCATGCTAAGGACGCATGAAATCAAAACATCGTATGAGCTGTGGTTCGGCAGAAAGGCAATATCAAGATATTTCAAAGTGTTCAGCAACAAGTGCTACATCAAACGAACTAAAGATAATCTTGGTAAATTTGAAGATAGAGCTGACGAAGGTATTTTTCTTGGTTACTCAACAAAAAGCAAATCCTACACATGTTACAACAAGAGGCTAAAGAAAATTATGGAGAGTGCAGATGTTAAAGTTGATGAAGGTAGAGATCGAGAAACAACTTATCAAGAAAACTACCCTTTTTATGAAGAAGTCATTGAAGGAGATGAAGAAATGGAAACAAAAGAGAATAAAAAAATTGACCCAGCTAATTTAAGAATTGACTCAGAAGAAGAAGAAAACAAGAAATTCAAAACAGGTAGCTAGCAAAAAAATCATCCCAGAGAACAGATTATTGGGGACCCAACAGTTGGTATTCATACTAGAAGAGCAGTAGTACAAAACTACTCTCTATTATCCAGCATTGAGCCCAAAAATGTTGCTAAAGCAAGCACAAATGAAAGTTGGATGAAAGCAATTAATGAAGAACTAGATCAGATTGAGAAAAACAAAACCTGGGAGTTAGTACCAAGGCCAGCAAATAAAAATGTAATCGGTACTAAATGGATTTTTTGAAATAAATTGAACGAATATGGACAGGTTATAAGAAATAAAGCAAGACTGGTCTATAAAGGCTATGCATAGGTTGAAGGTATTGATTTTGAGGAAACCTTTGCACCAATAGCCATACTAGAGGCAATCAGAATGTTTCTAGCTTTAGCAGTTCATAAAAATTTCAAGGTATATCAAATGGACGTAAAATCAGCATTTCTAAATGGAAAACTGGAAGAAGAGGTTTACATTGAGCGACCGGATGGTTTCCAACTCAGTGATAATCCCAACTTTGTTTGCAAGTTGAGGAAAGCTTTGTATGGTTTAAAACAGGCACCCAGAGCATGGTATGTAAGGCTGGATAACTATCTGATTCAACAAGGGTTCAAGAAAGGTTTGGTGGACAACAATCTGTATGTCAAAATAGAGAATGGCCATCTTATTGTCCTTGTTGTTTATGTAGATGATATCATTTTTGGTAGCAGCAATGATAAGTCCTGTAGTGACATAGCAAATAAAATGAAGAAAGAATTTGAGATGTCTATGATTGGTGAACTTTCTTATTTTATCGGACTGCAAGTCAATCAAAGTGAAAAGGGCATTTTTATTTCTCAAGTTAAATATGTGAAAGAAATGTTGAAAAATTTCACAATGGAGGACAGTAAACCTGTTAGCACTCCCATGACAATGGGTTGCAAGTTGAGCAAGGATGACAAATCTCTAGATGTAGATCAAACCATGTACAAATCTATGATTGGAAGTCTACTGTATTTGACGACTACCAGACCAGATATCTTACAGGCAGTATGCATGGTGGCAAGATTTTAGGCTAGTCCCAAAGAGACTCATGTGACAGCCATGAAGAGGATTTTTAGGTACCTCAAGGGTACTATGGAGTATGGGTTATGGTACGCAAAAGGTAAGGACTTCACTCTTATTGCATATTCTGATGTAGATTGGGCAGGATGTATTGATGATAAAAAGAGTACCAGTGGAGGAGCATTTTATCTTGGAGACAGGCTGGTAGCATGGCATAGCAAGAAACAAGAATCAGTCTCTCTATCCATAGTAGAGGCAGAATACATTGCAGCAACAACATGTTGTACACAGATATTATGGATGAGACAAACCTCGAAAGATCTTGGTATTCACTTCAAAGAACCAATTTTAGTTAAATGTGACAACACCAGTGCTATAAACATATCACAGAATCCGGTTATGCATTCTTGAACCAAACATATTGCAATCCGATATCGCTTCTTGAAGGATAAAGTTGTAGAAGGTGAGGTCAAATTGGATTTTGTTTTGACTATAGAGCAAGTAGCAGATATATTCACAAAACCATTTCCAAAGGAAGTTTTTGAGTACCTTCGGAGTAAGTTGGGAGTAGTCACATTTCCCAAGAATTGACTATCAATTGGGATCACATTCTCAGGGGGAGCATTTATGCCTATGTTTATAGTTTTGTTCATATTCATGATTTTTGCTAACTATAACAATGTGTATCTGAGAATGTTGTGCATAGACTCAGGGGGAGTCTGCAGCAACCCTTTGGTATTATTGTCAAAGGGGGAGAAGAATTCCAAGAGAGTGCATGAGTATTGCCAACAATTCCAAAGGGGGATATTGTTGAGCAAGGTGCAACAAAAGTATTGTCATTGTTGTCAACACAAACAGATAGATCATTTGATGCAGTTGATGCAGTGGACACGAGTTTAGAGGTCAGTCAAAACATGTATAATGAATTTCCAAGAAGACAGAAGTGGTCCAGATTCAAAAAATCAAATAAAAAGACAAGTAAGAAAACTGTCGCGATATCGTGACATGTTTTCTATCATGATTTCGCGACATCTCGGAGGAGAGAGAAAATGCTGTCAAAATTGTCGCGATTTTGTGACATCTCGGAGGAAAGAGAAAATGTGGTCAAAATTGTTGTGATTTCGTGACATATCAGAGGAGAGAGAAAATGCTAGCAAAACTGTCGTGATTTCGTGAAATGTTGGAATCAAAGAAGGCAAGTAAGAAAACTATCATGATTTTGTGACATGTTTGGAAATAAGGTGCAAGCAAAGAAAACTGTCATGATTTCACGACATGTTTGGAGAGAAGGCACAGGCAAAGAAAACTTTCACGATTTCGTGACAAGTTCGTAGAGAAAATGCCAAGGAGAGAAAGTGTCACGATTTCGTGACAGGATCGAAGAGAAAGCACCAAAGAGAGAAAGTGTCATGATTTCATGGCAGGTTCGAAGAGAAAGTGCCAAGGAGAGAAAGTGTCACGATTTCTCGACAGGATCGAAGAGAAAACGCCAAGGAGAGAAAGTGTCGCAATTTCGCGACAGGTTCGAAGAGAAAGTGCCAAGGAGAGAAAGTGTCACGATTTCGTGACAAGTTCGAAGAGAAAGTTCCAAGGAGAGAAAGTGTCACGATTTCATGACAGGATAGAAGAGAAAGCACCAAGGAGAGAAAGTGTCATGATTTTATGACAGGTTCGAAGAGAAAGTGCCAAGGAGGAAAAGTGTCACAATTTCGTGACATGTTCCATTTTCGTGAGCCAAATACAGAAAAGGCAAAAGGCAGTGAATGTGTCATGATTTCATGACATGTGTTTTCGCAGGCCAAAGACAAAAAAGATGCAAGGCAACAAATGTGTCGCGATTTCGTGACATGTGTTTTCGTGGGCCAAATACAAAAAAAGTAAAAGGCAGTGAATGTGTCGCAATTTCATGACATGTTGTGTTTTCGCGAGCCAAAGATAGAAAATGCGCAAGGCAGCGAATGTGTCATGATTTTGTGACGTGTTTTCGTAGGCCAAAGACAAAAAAGGCACAAGGCAGCGAAAGTGTCACGATTTCATGACATGTTCCATTTTTGCGGGCGAAAGGTAGAGAAGTGCAAGGAAGCAAAAAATGTCACGATTTTGTGACATGTCTGGTTTTCATGGGTGCAAGACAAGAGGTGAACAAGGAGGCAAAAAACATCATGATTTCATGACATGTTGAGTTTTCATGGATAAAGGGCGAGAACAGCACAAAGAGACAGAAGTGTCACGATTTCGCGACAGGTTGCAACAGCACAATCACTGATAGTTAACTAAAGCAGAACAACAGTTAAAGGGGCAGTTGTAGAGGAAAAGCATGCAGCCAAAATAAGAAGAGTTAACTGGAGTCAATGCGACAGTTATAGGAGAAATTATAAAAGAAAAGCATGCAACTATTTTAAGAACAATCGAAGAAGAAGAAATCGAACAGTCGCATAAGTAGAATCAAAAAATGCATGCATGCATAGAAAAGAAGACGAACAGTCATGGTAGAGGTATATGTTGCATGTAACGTGTTTAACGAAATGCCCACTCTATAAATACAAAAGGAGTTACATAAAGAAGAAGTTATAGTTGACAAGTGGCAGAAGAGAATATTAAAGGAACAGTTACGGGTTGCATACATAAATATGAAAGTTAAAAATAGAGACTAATATGATATAAAAGTAGGTCTGCATGAAGAATAAGGCTGCTACTGTATGTGAGAAATTGCTATGTAAAGAGGGTTAGAAGAGGGCCGAGAGAGAAATAAGCAGAGCCATGAGAGAGTGTAGAGTTTGATTAATTGCAGACCAGTCAGGGTCGTGTAAACAACGAAGGCATTTTTATGTCATTAAGATAATTCAGAATTGCAGTCCAAGTTGGTGCTTGGCATTAGGGGTTGGTGCTCGTATATTTTGAAGTAGAAAAATAAGGGGTTGGTGCTCCTTCCAGTGGGTGCTGGTAAAGTGTTTGTAAAATTGGTGTTTTGCAAAGGCTGGATTTGGATTGGAGTCAAGCAGTCATTTTTGAGGAGTAGCCAAATTGGTGAACCTTGTTACATTGTGTGTTGTGGTGTGCTCTCTTGTGAAAATTGCTTTACCTATTTTTAAGTTCTCTTTGCTTCAGCATTAAGTGTTATGGATTTGAATTTTAATAGCTACACTGATTCAACCCCCCCTCTCAGTGTCATTGTGAGAATATCATTGTGCTCTATCAAGAAATTGAAGACTTTTCTCAAGACTTGTACATGCTCTTCTCGTAGCAATGACTTGGCTAACAAGTCATCGATATAATATTCTATAATTTTGTGCATATAGTCATGAAAAATGTATGTCATGGCTCGTTGATATGTGGCACCAACATTTTTGAGGCCGAATGGCATAAATTTATAGCAAAATGTCCCGCATGGCATTATAAATGTGGTTTTATGTTGGTCTTCAGGTTTAATCCAAATTTGATATAACCAGAAAAACCATCCATTAAGGAGATCATTTCATGACCTACAGTTGCATCTACGAGAGCATCAATATTGGGCAATAGAAATTAATCTTTGGGTGTTGCCTTATTTAGGTCTCTAAAATCTATGCAAATACGGATTCTTCCATCGGGTTTTCCCATGGGTACCATATTGGACACCCATTCTAGATAATCGATGGAAATCACAAATTCCACATCCAATAGCTTTTGTAGCTCATATTTCACCATTAAGGCTATTTTTGGGTGCATTTTCCTAAGCTTTTGCTTGATTGAATTCTTCATCAGATCTAGCGAAAGGTTATGCATAAACAATTTTGTGTCTAGACCAACATATCCTTATACGACCAAGAAAAAAAATTTGGTCTCTCTTTTAGCAGAGGGATGAGGGTGGCCCACTCATCTAGAGTGACACTCTCTCCAAATTTAACCTTCTTTGCACCGACGAGATCATTACTGATATCCAACTCAAAGGTTTCCTATATCAATATATGTGATCCCTCCTCAAGCTGGTGAGGCGTAGAAATCAGATGGATTTCATCAGTCGAGTTGATTGGTTCTACATTGGAAGAATTTTTGGTATGATAAACATCATATGCATAGCCTGGTGAAAAATAGAAAGGTTGCAATATTTCTTCGTTGGGGAAGAAATCCTCAGGCTCAACGGGTGAATCAGCATGATCCTAGTCGATAACATCTTTGTTAAGATACAACGGTTTAGATGGATCTTCTGGATTATGGAGTGGAGTGGTTAAATCAATGGAGACCATGTTTATGGAATGGAATTGATCTCCAAGACCACACAAACCAACTTCTACAAAATTTGTGTAATCCTCATACCCACGATTTGGCTCTAATGACACAGGTACAAAAGGGTCTTCCCTATGAGGATTGTGAATAATCAGATCCTATCTATGCACTACATGCAAAATAGGATCTTTTGGCTCATGGAGCTGCATGTAGTTCGATGGAAGGGGATTAACCAACTGATGGATTTGATCTAGGTTTAACCATCTTACTCTTAGACGCGGACCAACATGTAGCTACCGATAGACCTCATCAATGTCGATGGGTTGATGATGGTAATGCAAATAAGGAGGACGAAGGTAGGCACTCTCTAACTCATATTCTTCATTTCTATCATAGTAGAATCCTTCATTCACCCCCACTCCTGGAGGGCGCTCATCCAAATGAGGCTCCATGAATATTACTTTTTGTATGTTGTCATCGCTATCTAGAAAAATCAAATAATTATACCTCATGTACAATGCTATCGAGAAAATGGACTTGATATCTTCCCCTGAATGATCAATTTTGGTAAGGATCTCTTATGTAACCTATACTGACTCAATAGGAAATATATTATGCACATATAAAGGCCTTACATAAGTGCCTTCGACTTCATCCCCAGATTCATCATCATTTGAGAAATCCTCATCTGTATCATAGCCTGGTCCACTCATATCGGAGGTGGACTTCACTCCATATTTATTACAAAGATCTCCTAACTTGATATCGCTTGCAGTAATGGGTCAAATCCCTACACGTCTGTGTCATTGACTACATCAAAAGTTTTGTGTCCTAGGTGATCTCTGGGGTTCATTTCTATCTCAATATTCTCAAGGAGCCCTTCACGATGATATTCGAGTAGCTCGACAGTGACAAAAAATATCATAGGGTGATTCCTCCAAAATTTGGAAGGATCTAGATGATATGGATTAAAATCCACATCATCCGCCATACTCAAGTACATACGATCTAGGAATACTATGATTAAATCATCCTACCCTTGCATCTATAACCCTAGACCGAATCTATCAATGACTAACTGATAATGAGGTTCCAGCGCAGTCCTCCTTCCTTGTTCAAAGATACCAAGGCCATATCCACACCAATGATATAGCTCAAAACTATGCATGGCATACTCCGAATTGGATAGATAATGCATGTTTACCATGAAAGGTTCCTCTTCATCTTCATCTATGGGCTCTCATGTTGGCAGCTAGTCTAGCCCTACATAGATGAAATAAGTTTGGTTAGGCGGCTCTCCCAATGGAACCACCGATCCAACCGGGTAATGATGATTGGATGGCCAACCCATATCTTGTGCAGTCTTCAAAATCAGATCGAAGGTCACATTCTGTACAAGGTACTCTCCTAAATCGGTATTAGCGAGATGTACCATCACACACAGTGTGGATAACCCTACTAAATATGTAGGCAAGATAGGCTATTGTGCCTCCTTGACTTTATCTTGGGGTTCCTCAAATTCCATAGGAATGGGAACCTCCTCGATGATTGGCTTGGGCTCACGCTCTTTCTCTTTCTCACCCATTTTTTCCTTCAACTTCCTGTCATCCCGATGCATGACTGATGCTGATGATTTCAAGGAAGTGGCAGTGGTGTGCTTCGATCTATGTGATACAGATGGTATTGGTTAAGCATGCATTGTTGGTTTACCTCCTGGTTTCTTTATTGGCGATGATGATCGAACATCCAGGTGCATTTACAGGAGTATGAAACCCCGAGGTAAATTTGCTAGGTTCATGAATTTAAATAGCTCCTCATCCGAAGCCACTATGTGAACCAGTCCCTCATGAATATATTTTGTGCAATGATGTAGTATCGAGGGGACACAACGTATTTCACAAATCCAAGGTCTACCGAGTAAAATGTTGTACTGCATGGCCCCTTCTATCACATGACACATTATTGAAATTGTCTTCAGACCTACCTACATGGGTAGGATAATTGTGCTGACCGTTGAACATAGTGCGTCATTAAACGCTCTCAATATAAATGTAGTTGGCACAATGTGTGATTTAGGTAGCTTCAAATGACTCAACACCTTGGTCGTTATTATGTTGATCGATGAGCCATTATCGATCAAGACCATTTTAAATGGCATGTGATTAACACATGTAATTATGTGCAATTATGGGTCAGTCGTAGTTGTAAAAACCATCCTTATCTCATGATTGTAAAATTGGATCATCGGTTCCTAACACTGTTGTACATGTTCCATGAAATTAGTAAATACCTACGCATCCTAGGACTGTACTTAAATGGACCTTAAAATATCCATAAGAGTCTCCATGTGCCTTAAGGACTACTATATTAACTCATATATTGACAACTTTGTAGGATTTATCTGCAGGTTTTGGACCAACATGCTCCTTATGATCACCACTGGTCTTGTCGATGGGCCTGGAATATTTTGTTATGGTTTTTGATTCAGCGTGGCTTGTATTTTAATGGGAGCATGAGGTTGATTTTTTTGTTCGTATCTCCCATGCCTAGTGACAATGTTGACCATACCTACGAACCCCTGGGTAGGTGGTTTGACTCGCATCTGGTTAAATTGACCAACGTTGTTCTGAGGTATCTCATGGTTTGGTAAGGGGTTCTTGTAAATCCTCATATTCTAATTATTGGGTGCTTGTGGATTGTGTGGCACTACAAGCTCACCTTTGTCAATCAAATTTTGCACCATGTGTTTGAAATACTAGCACACCTCAATTTCATGGCCTTTTGTTCGATGAAAAATGCAAAATAGATCCTCTTGGAACCCCTTTGGTTTGGGTTGATTGGGGTCTATCATATTGATTTTGGGAAATCTAATCACCTTGGCCTCGCATAGCTAATGGAAAATCGATGTTAGCAATTTTGTCAATGGTGTGAACTGGTGAGGTGGGTGTTGATCTTTGTTCTTGCCCTTATAATTGTTGTTGCACTTGTCATATTGCATAGGAGGAGGTTGGGCTTGATAAATTCTATTTTCGTTTGCCTTTGTCCTCCCATTGGAGATTTAGTACCACATAATTCACATGGGCCTGCTTGCCCTGTTGTTTTGTGGCACTCTGCTTTTGTCCCTCTCTCCTATTTTTGAGCTTTAAGTTGCCTTCCTACAACTTGATTTCCTCAATCACTTTGTCTTGCGCCAAAGCCTCTTCGAATGTAAGATACTGTTGCAACTATAGCATTAATGAGATGTGCTTGGCACAAATCTTTGTAAACATTTAGGTTAACTCTATGGTAGGAATAGGGAATGTCAACTTCACCATTAGTCTACTCCATCTCTTTTTGTATTGCTCTATTGGCTCGTCATCGTGCTATGCTAGCGCAGCCAGATCAGAAAGATTGGCCTATTTATTGATGCCAAAGGAATAGCATTCAAGAAAGGCATTAGCTAATTGCTCAAAACTATTTATGCTATGTTTCTTTAGATGATTGAACCACTTTAGGTGGGATCGAAAAGTGTCATGATGAACATACGCAACAATAATGCATCATTTATTGCTATATAAAAACAAGCATCCAAAAATCTCGTGACATGTTCCTATGCATCTTCATCACCCTTAAAATTTTCCAACCTGGGCATATCAAAATGCTCAGGGTAAGCTAGAGTAGGCACCAAAGGATCCAAAGGCTCGTTATGGATTTCCTTAATGTCAGCTTTTGAATAGCCGTGACTTGTCTTTTGATGGCTTTGATCTTCTCAGCTAAGGCCTTATAGTCCTCTAAAGATAGAAATTCCTCCTCCCTAAGTTGATGTGTAGGTGGATTAGGAGGTACTATCTTCCTCATACGATATGGAGGGTGTTGCTCTTCCTCCTCATCAGCTTAGGAGCTCTAAGGATATTCTTGCTTGTATCCATCTCCTACTGCTTCTTTATGCTGACTTTGCATTTGATTATCGAGTGGCGATGGTTGTTCCCTCTGTTTAGCACTAGCATGAGCATGAGCATCTATTTTCTATTGATGCATATCAGCTTGAGATAAAGCCTTTCTATATATATGTTCTCTATGCTCATCTTGAAGATATAGGCCAGCCCTAGCCAACATATCCTCCTACTCCACGCGTTCCTTCTAGGCAAGGATACGCTCTTCATGCATGCGCTTCTCATATAGCCTCTGTCTCATGAGCCTCTATGCTTGAAGATTCTCATATTCAATATGCTGCCTCTCTAGGTGAGTGTCCTCCAATTGATCTTAGAGGAGTTGGTATTTTTGCTACAATACCAGTCGATGTGACCTATCGATCTGATCGATAATGGGAGACCTCTAGACCTTATGGGTTATGTACCCATCATACTAATGTGTTGTGCCTTTGCCTCTGTCTGTGAAGATAGCATTGGCCTCCTGCTATATCCTATATTGTGAACCACCATGCATAGATAGTGGGTGTGTGACATGAGGGCACTTAGAAGCCTCCCCATGTTCTCTAGTAGTGCGAATGACACTCACACTATGCTCACTTAGGAATCGATTGGGTGGAGTGGAAGGCTTGCATCCTAGATACTCTAAAATACTACCTAGACCCTCTAGTTTCCTATACCACCATCGCTCATGCGATGGTGTGCCATTATATCCCATATTTGATAGATCGATGGTGATCTTGCATGGTGGACAATGCATGGGAGTATGGTTAGACCTACGCTCGGTAGTGAGCCTATATACCTATCCTTGAATGGGTGGATATCTAGTCATTCTATACTCAAAATGTGGAGCCATGGATCCTCCAGTGGACTTAGTATGTAGGGGCATCAACCTGGTCCTCTGTACAATAAACTCTTCGATTGATCCCATGGATGCACATGCATTGCGGTCTCAGTAATGGCTCTCAAGTGGAGCACCCTCATGCTAGAAGGTTTCATGTTCTATCCTAAGCCTATAGGAGTGTACTGAAGCTCCTCTATCTAGGTTTTGCTCTTCAGGCTCCCCTCGTGTCGAGTTATCTCCTTGAATGCTAATAGAACAACGTTTGGTTCAATCATGTGGTTGAGGAATTGACACGTACTATTATGAATTGGTTAGGGGTTGGTCATCCGCATTGGCTTTAGATTTTTGTCGACCACCCCATGTATCCACCATTGTGTACCTAGCATCTAAATGTATTATTATTAAGCAAACAAGGTATACAATAATGATTATATTATTTTAAATTTTAGAAGTGAGTCCTAAACTGTTTGATGTGTTTTCAAGATTTATTGTATCAGTGTATAAACTCTTATCATTTTTTGTAAAACTTATCGGATTTTATTCTCAGTTTAATGGCTTTCACTTGTACACTCATAGCTTGACAACTTGGATATGAACTCCAAGTCATGTAATTAAACCTATAATGTGTGGTAATAAAGCCCACACACGGTCAGGGAGCACAGGTCCTTCCAGATCCTCACCCATTTTCCCCTAGTTAGTGGTATACCCTTCGAAGAGAATACATGCAAATTTTCCAGGGTATGAAAGGTTCTCAAATCCGGTATTGGTCTAGTATCCAAAAGGTTCGTGGGATTTGGGCCAACGGATGGAAGTTACACCCACCATCATTGAACCCTACTAGTGGTTGGATGTCAAGCCCAACTCACTAGAATTTAAGTGCCAAGTGGTGTGTGTGGTTCCTTTTAATGTACATAAAATAAATGCATCATATAGGATACATGCTCATTTTCTAGATGCTATGCAAATGAAAGACGTTTCAAATTCAAAAAATGCAAGCTATTCTAGATGTTCTTTAAGACTATGCACATTACGATGCTAATTGGCCACTAATTGGGCTTCCCACATGTAAACCATTCACACATGGAAGACTACAATCAAAGGTCTGTTATTCTCAGTAGTACCTTTCTATTGGAAGAAAAATATGAAAGTAAACTAGGACGATTGAATTACCCTTTTCTGAGTTCTTTTCCTAATTTGCATTCGAATTAAACTAACTATGAAAACATAGAGAGCACAAAAGTAATAGAGGGTTGAAAATAGGACCTACCTCAAGTCCTGCATTGGATGATATTCTAAATCTAACTGTCTGTGTTGTTAGTAGGAGACCATAGTTCTGATCTATGGTTTTGAATGTAAATTACGCTTTGTACCTGTAGTTCAGTTGTTGGCCCATAGATGATAGCTGTGGTCTGTACTTGCAAGTGCAAAAACAAGAAAAACATAGTCAGATCCTATAAATGTGGGGTTCCACCATGATCTTCTGTAACCACCAAAAAGGCTCACACCTGAGGTACCCTATTGCAATAATTGATAAAAGCATAACACACATACAAGAACAATAAATTGACAACAAATGAATCAAGAAGAAATACATTTTATTCCATTATATTCGAAGTCAAAATAAAATTACAAGTACATCCCTCTTAGAAATAATCACTTTGATACAATATTCTAATAGGAGTGTAATTGTTTCTCTCTCAAAGGTAGGTGTGATTTCCAAGTGCCTTTCAGGGTGACACAAACTGCTCTAGGGTGGAGGTACCCTCTTCTTTGTGATGGGGAAGGAACTTTATGGTTCCCTGTGATCAAGAAATAACATAGAAGTGTCAAAAATTTAGGCAGCCTCTCATTATGAGGCCATTTTAGGAAAATTGCATAATGACCCCATTAAACATGCATAATCAAGAAAACATGAAAAGTGCTTCTAAACTATGTAAATTGAATCAAGATTCATATTATAGTGTAAATATAAGTAGCAACTATACTATGCATGGATTAAATGTGTAAAAAAAGGAATAAAAGTGCATAAAGAACCCATTAATGTCCTAATTGAAGCATAACATGAAGAAGCTAATCTAACCTAATTTTATCGGTCAAAAGTCTACTAAACTATAACCAAACCATGAAAACAACTAATCTAAGCTAATTAACCAGACATAAATGAAAAGAGGAATGTGGTGATACCTCTACTGCAAAACGTAGCTCTGGTGAGTAGTCTGCACTGTAAACCTTGACTGAAAGCCACGGTTAGCACTTTGATAGGCTTACCCTCAATTCCAAGTGTAGTGGGCTTGACCTCCTTGTCCAATTGATGTTCAAGGGTCGCCTTAGGTGTCTTTATGATAGTTTTGGTGGTTGAATCACTGTGATGGGCCTTCGTTTGCTCATATTTACGTTTCTTGGTTCTTCTAGGCTCCTAAAGCTTCCATGGAAAATTGATCTTTGGATGAATAACAACGCGTCCTTCTCAAATGCACGAATTTAGTATGCAATTCAACAGGGCTTCGCTGCTCACTTGATCAATTAACTCTCTCTCTTTTCTCCTCATTTGGAGGGGGTATTTATAGGATGCCCTAGGACTGGGGGTGGCTTCCTGGAGAATCCAAGATCAAGAAGATGTGGTTAGGACAATTGGAATGGAGGCCTCTAGAATATTCCATCCATTAACAACCTTCTTCTAGATCAAATGGCCGTTCAAACCAGTTTGTCTCGGATTGAAGGCCAACTGAACTTTAGTTAAAACTATAGGTATCAACCACAGTTCAGCTGTAAACCATAGTTCTAGGTTGCTCTATCTTGGATTTTGTCCAAGATCTTCCATATGGTCTTGTAGTATGTCCATATGAGTAGTCGTCCTCAATATGACGCATTTTAGGTGTCTAAAAAACCTTATAAACTAAATAAATTAGGCAAAAATTAAAATTTAAGGCTTAAATTAATTACTCTAAAAATTTTGGTGTCAAACTAAATGTATACCTTGTCCTTTATCTCAAAAATGGGTTTTTACGGGTTTCGAACCACTATCTCCCAAGCGCCAAGCACCTTAGCACTTTGGTGCCCACCGCATGGGCTATAGGGCTTAGCTTCCTTCCTTTTGTACCTTCATCCATCATCGAATTCACACAAAACAAAAAATACTACTCCCACAGATTCGAACCTCCACCACTCACTGCCCCTAATGCTTTGCTTCCACTGCAGTTGCCAACTGCGCTACCTGTGCTTGGTGACCAAGGCACCTTCCTTGGTGGGTGAAGTCCCTTTGCCTCCTCTTTGAACTTTTAAAAAAATGAAATCCTCTTGATTGCACAGAATTATTCGCACAAGCTCGTATAACACAAGGATTAATTCGAATGCATATATTTTTTCATGGGCTAAGGTGGAGGAGTCCCTTTTTATACACATTTTGATATTTGACTCCCATGTCGGCGCTCGATGGTCGAATTCAAAATTTGAATTTCAAATTTAATAACCCACCTTAGGGTTATTTAAAATAACCATAAATTAATATATAATTAATATTAAAATTAATTAATAATTAATTTAAATACCTTATAAGTTAAGTAAATTAATTACTAAATTAATTTAAAGTAAAGTTATATTAATTAAATTATAATAAATTTTAAACTTCCCTGTATAATATTAAAAAGAAATATATTAATATTATTCACTTGGGATTCTTCTTTGCACTTTGGACTACATCTGACTACTTGGAACTGGGTTTTGACCAACTAGATGCAGACTCTCCTTTCTGCACTGATTGTGGAACTGCTTCTCCTTGCACTACTCATTTAAACTGACTATTAACATGAATGATCATCCAATTTTGACATCAATGACAACTCATCCACTCAAAATGTCCAACATCAACAATGTATGCCTCATATGTAATGGTAAAACAACAACCGATAGTAATACCACGTGGAAGGTAAGTTTTTAATCCCTTTGTTTGGAATGCATATACCATAACAAAATAGTTGATAATTCGAAAACCAAAAATATGAACTGATACAACCAACATGATGAAATGGACGACCAATATAAATAGATCTTTTGTAGAGAATTGCATCCCATATGTTCTCCTTGTTTAAAAAATAATAAAATGAATACAATGTAGCACAATTGAGAATATCCAATGTGAAATACCTATTGCACACTCTTGATTACATGAAGATAAATATTAAGCTCTTATCCAAACTAGAAACTTTATCTATATTTTCCATTCTTAACTGAACTATTTCTTCATACAAGAAAATTGAACAATCAACTATGCTCCACACTAGCAATAGCCCATAGAGGTGGATACTAATTCGCCTACTCTCAAACTCATCTTCTTTATCTACGAGAAAACTCTACACTCTATGAATAATTCTAAAATGAATGTCTATGAAAAATCTGCAAACAAATTTTAGATGGACTCTAATTTCATGATTTTCTTCTCTTGTTGTACATGCCAAATTAATAAAAAAAAGTAAAACTACAAATTTAGAAAAACAAATCACTATTTACCAAAGGAATACCCTTGGTTAGAAAAGGGATATTGTTAGTGTATATGCTTGTGTTGGATCCCATGTTTAAGAATACAATGCAATTTTTTTATCCAAGTGCCAATGTGGAGACCAAAATTGAGTTGAATCAGTAAAATCTCATTGCCACCATCCTATGAAAAATCCTAAAAAAATAAGTTTATAGGGAGTTTCATCAGATAAATTGATTGTCCATAAATGGATTATCATTGAAAAGTATGATTGGTTTCCTCTTCTTTTTCATCTACTCTACGACATTAGTTTGCTAATTATTTGGTTGGAATACTTCCATGCATCACATTTAAATAGAAAATTAGTTCACCAACAATATGCTCACACTATTTAAACTCGTAACTACCATAAACTTGCATTATAAAAAAAACAACATAATTTGTTGGGATAAACTTACTTGGTGAATGCCTAACCTTATTTATTGTACAACATCTTTCTCCTTCATAGATAGTAAATCTACAACACAAGGGTTGCCATAACTATTAACACTAGAGGAATTTAATACATATATGATTTTGAAATATAAAACTACTACATTTCATTTTATTGTATTGATCCAACCATATTCTAACCTCTTGGCCTTTGAAATGAAATGACAAGAATATTTATCAACATTTCTTTCTCTTTAAAATTTCTTTCCTACATTTAGAAACCAAGATCTTCATATGCATAATGTTATCAAGATTCTCTTTACCCTAATATTTGTCTAGCTGTAAACTTTATACTTATTTATCAACAAAGGGTGAACGATTTAAAGGGTAGTAATCCAATATAGATTGTACCAAATGATTAATCGTAGAATTGATTCAATTTTTCTTAGTTTCAACTTTGTAGAAAATAATAAAGGTTACAGGAAAATAAATTATGTTGAATTAAAATAAAATATAATTTTATTGTTGGCAATTTTGGGTACCTTGGGTACATTGCCTTTGCTCAAGTGTATAAGTTGTCATTGATGTCAAGAAGCTTTTGAAGGAATTTGATTTGATGTAAAATAATTTGTTTTGATGAAGGTTCGGCATGACAAGTTCGAAAGAAAGTAAGTTGGAAAAATGTCGCGATATCGCGACATGTCGCATTTTCGCGACTTAAGCAGGAGAGAGAAAGCTTTTTAGAAAAGTGTCGCGATATCGCGACATGTCGCATTTTCGCGACTTAAGAGAGAGAAAGCTTTTTAGAAAAGTGTCGCGATATCGCGACATGTCGCAGTTTCGCGACTCAAAGAGGAGAGAGAATGTTCGGAGTCAGAAATGTCGCGATTTCGCGACATATTGCAAGGAAGGTTGAACGGACGAAAAAGTGTCACGATTTCGCGACATGTTGCAGGAGAGAGAGTCCGAAAGAAAAAATGTCACGATTTCATGACATAATGCAGGAGAGAGAGTCCGGGAGAAAAAGTGTCGCGATATCGCGACATGTCGGGTTTTCGTGACCCGAAGAAAAGAAAAGCGCTAAGGAGAAAAAGTGTCACGATTTCGCGACAAGTCAGAAGACAAAGTGGAAGCAAGATAAAGTGTCACGATTTCGTGACATGCTACAGATGAAAATGTTCCAAGTAAGAACTGTCACGATTTCGTGACATGCAGCAAAGGGAAGAGTCTGAAATGAGAAGCGTCACGATTTCGTGACAGGTTGCAGAGAAGTCGTACGAAAGCTGAAAGCGTCACGATTTCGTGACAGGCTGCAAAGAAAACGTACGAAAGCTAGAAGTGTCACGATTTCATGACAAATTCAAGGAGGAAGAGCTCAAAGGCGAAAGCGTCACGATTTCATGACATGTTCCATTTTCATGGGCGTAAGGCAGAGAAAAACACAAGGCACGAAAGTGTCACGATTTCGTGACATGTTCCATTTTCGCTAGTGCAAGGAGACAAGAGTGCAAGGAAGAGAAAGTGTCACGATTTCGTGATAGATTGAGATGGCAGCGTTCGATTGGAGAAAGTGTCACGATTTCATGATAGAAATAGAATGCAGGTCTTCTATAGGAGAAGTGTCACGATTTCATGACAAAAGCAGAAAGGAGGTCGACGAAGGGAGAAATGTCGTGATATCATGACAAAAGCAAAGTTGATGCTGACTAAGTCAGAAGTGTCACGATATCGCGACAAGAGCTTAGTGGAAGTCGACAAAGGCAGTTGTGTCACGATATCATGACAAAAGCCAAAAGAAAGTGTACGGTTGCAAAGGTGTCATGATATCGTGACATGTTGTAGTTTCACGGTAGAAGCTACAGAAGAGTTACAGAGGCAGTGAAGCCGACAAAGTTAAATTTTAGCCGACAAAAATTAGGGCTTGCAGCCGACGTAGATTAGGGTTTGTTTTTGGTATAACAGTTGACTAAGATTAAAGTTTTCATCATGAAAATCTTGTTATAAAAGGAGGGCTGTTTGGAGAGTTGAATGTTGATGGATGTGTTGTTGATGTGCGATGTTCGGAGATAGTGCGCAGTGCAAGAAGTTCGATCATTGAGAGCAGAGTGTGAATTCGATCGTAGTGTGCAGAGTGCATTTCATCGAATCATTCTAAGTGTGAAAGATCGCAAAGGAAGCAGAGTGTGTGAAGACGATGCCGTTGTGATTGCGCAGAGGTGCAAAGGTTGAAGTTCGACCAAGTTCGGCTATAACTACGCAGAGAGAACTTAAGGACAGATTTGTGTGAGCTTTTCGAGAGCTTACAAGCAGATTTGAGACAAGTCTTTGTGAAGACTTGTGGACAGCTTTGAGCAAGCTTTTTGAGAGCTTGTGAGCAAGTTTTGGACAAGTCATTGAGAGGGCTTGTTGGACAGATTTGAGCAAGCTTTTGTTGAGCTTGTGGAGCAGTTTGGGCGGGTTCTAGTGAGAACTTGCAAAGCAGATCTGAGACAAGTCTTGGTGAAGACTTGGGTGAAGATCAAGCAAGCTTTAGTGAAAGCTTGTGAACCACTTTTGTGAACCAGAATTGAGAACCAGTTGAGGACAGAGATTGGTGCAGATTCGAGGACATTTGTGCCAGACCGAAGGACTGTGTTTGGTGCAGATCAGAGAAAGAGATCGAGGACATTTGTGCTAGACCGAAGGACTGTGTTTAGTGCAAATTCGAGGACCAGCTTTGGAGGTGATAGAGTTGAGGACAGAGGTCTCCAGCCAGAGCAGGGAGGACAGGTGTCTTCTATGGATAGAGTTCCATTTGCTAAGGGCAGCGGAGGCAGAGGTCTTCTAGAGGATCACCAGTCAGAGCAGAGCTGGGGGAAGATATCTCCTTTGGGTTGAGGCTCATAAACATTGTAATTGGGAAAGATTCCCAAAGAACTTTGAGATAAATTTTAGAGAAAAGTTTTGTGGATGTAGCCCAGCCATTCTGGGTGAACCACGTTAAAATTGGTGTCACTTTGTGGATGATATTGTGCATTGTTTTGTTATTGCTTTGGGTATATTGCTTTACTATTTTTAAAGTATAAAAGAAAAAGTAAAAGAGGTCTTATACTGTTCACCCCCCCTCTCAGTATAAGCTTGTGTTCTTCAATTGGTATCAAAGCGGGTGCCTTCAAAAAGTTTAACAACTTGAAGGAAAAGCTAATAAAGAACACAATGGATTATTCAAGTGGCAATGCAACACCTATTCTTGATGGGTCAGATTTTGGTCTTTGGAGTGCAAGGATGAAGGTTCATCTAATGGCACTTGGTAATGAGGTATGGGAAGTAATTGAAGATGAGTACACTATTCCTGTACATGGTCCAAATACTAAAGAAGAAAGGCTCCTACATCACAGCAATTCAAAAGCAATGAATGCAATCCTGAAAGGCTTATAGAAAGCAGATCTCACCAAAGTGATTCACTGCAAGACAGCTAGTGAAATGTGGAAACAATTGCAGGTGGTTCATACAGGTGATACAAATGTCAGAAAGGCCAAGTTGAGACACTTTCAAAGGTATGTTTGAACAACTCAAGATGAATGATGATGAAAATATTAGTGACTACATGCTTCGTATGGATGAGGTTGTTAACTCCATGAAAGACTTAGGTCTTGAGCTTGCTGAAAATGATGTTTGTGATAAGATTTTAAGATCTCTTCCTAATAGATTTAGTGAAAATATTTCTGCTATTGAGGAAGCTAAAGATTTGGATAAGTTGAAAAAGGATGAGCTCCATAGTATACTTGCAGCATTTGAGTTGAGAACTCAAGTGAAGGTTGATGTCAAGAAAGAGGCAACTTTCAAGGCTACCAAGAAATCCAAGGGTAAACAACTTCAAGAGAGTGATGAGTCTTCTAGTGATGAAGAGGCATATTACAGCAAAAAGGGCAAGTTCTCTAGAAAGCACAAAAGCATGAAAAATATAAGATGTTTCAATTGTGGAAAGTTTGGTCATTATGCTACTGACTGTACTGTTTCCAAGAATGAAAGTGATGAAGATAAATAGGATTCTAAGAGCAAGGATTCTGAAAAGCACAAGCATCACAGAAAGAACAAAGATGAGCACAACAATCAAGGAAAGAGGTATTCTCACAAGCACAAGAAGAGTTTCTACCTAGACAAAGCAAGTAAGTGTTCTAGTAGTGATAGTGAAAGTTCTTCAAGTGATAATGAAAATGAGATGTTGTTCATATGAGAAAAAGAGGAAGAACCGAAACATAGATTCATTATCATGAAATGTCTTAGATGTGGAAATTTTGGTCACCTTGAGGATGATTGCACAAATAATGATTTGGTTTCTAGTATGTATGAGGATGCTTCAGAAAACTATAAGGAAGATGCATGTATGGTTTTTGAAAAAGGTAGCACCTCTAGTGATAAGAAATCTGAAAAAGGCTTTGATGATTCAGAAAGCAAACAAATAAAGGATCTTGAAAGTGAACTTACTAACGCTCTTAGTGTTTTGAAAAAGGAAAGAAAGAAGAATGCTAGACTCAAGGATAAGTTAGATGAATGTTGTATGGAGAGAGATGATCTTATAGAAAGTCTTGACTTCTCTATGGCTAAGACACAAGAACTCAAGGATGAGTTAGAGTCTAAGGTTCTTGAGTATAGTGAGTTAGAACAGAAAATGGCTTCTTTGAAAGAGGAAACTAAAGAGTACAAGGATAAGCTTTACGAGGTTTCAAGATAGCTCCAAAAAGGTTAAGTCACTCATCAAAGGTCAAAGAAAGACAACGGATAAAACAGGCCTTGGTTTTGTTAAGCCACACAAGGAACAAGTTGGAGAGTCTAGTAAGAGACTCCAAAAGGAAGAGAGTTCTGATGAGGAAAGTATTTCAGATCATGAGTCCTTGAATGATAGATGCTCAGAAATAGAAAACGAAATTCAGAATGAGAAGAAGAAGTTTTCAGGACCCAAGAGGTCGAATAAAGGAAAATTTCATGACAGATGTTTTGCGTGTCACAGGTTTGGTCACATGGCTGCACATTGCATGGCTCAAGTGAAGAAGGTAAACGGCAATTTCAGAAGCGCTAGTTTCTTTCAAGGGTATTGCTACTCTTGTCAACAGTTTGGGCACAAGGCAGTCTATTGCAAGGTTAATTACAAGAACAAGTTTGGTCAGAACAAGGTTAGTCAGAACAGGCGGATTCAAAGAATAGGTATGCCTAAAAGAAATAACATTGTTACTTGTTATAAGTGTAACAATGAAGGTCACACAACTAGACAGTGTAGAGCTGAACTTCCAAGGTACAGGAATAGGAACAGTGGTATAAACAGGTCCAAGGATCAAGGCATGAACAAGAACAGGGATGAGAACAAGAACAAGAACGATAACAAGAACAGGAACAGGAACAGGAATACGGGCAAAGAGTTCAAGAGAAGGCCCGGCAAGGAAATTATAGACGCTGATGATGATCAGTGCCTAATGGGAGTTTTACTCCCACCCCAGAATTAATCACCTCATCAGGAGGTGGGGGAGGGACTAAGCTAAGAGGCTCATTCTTAGTCCCGAGCCCCAAAGGTGACCCTTTGCCATTGATGACAAAGGGGGAGAGATATGAGTAAGGGGGAGAGCTTCAAGTGAAGAGGAAAGCTTCAAGTCAGGGGGAGCAAAACTTCAAAGGAAGATTCTCAGTTGTGGGCACAGTTTCTCAGTTGTTAGCACAGTTGGTTTCAGTTTTGGCTCCTGAGACGTGTTTTCAGTAAAGGTTTGCCATCAATGACAAAGGGGGAGATTGTTGGCAATTTTGGGTACTTTGGGTACATTGCCTTTGCTCAAGTGTATAAGTTGTCATTGATGTCAAGAAGCTTTTGAAGGAATTTGATTTGATGTAAAATAATTTGTTTTGATGAAGGTTCGGCATGACAGGTTCGAAAGAAAGTAAGTTGGAAAAATGTCGCGATATCGCGACATGTCGCATTTTCGTGACTTAGATAGGAGAGAGAGAGCTTTTTAGAAAAGTGTCACGATATCGTGACATGTCGCATTTTTGTGACTTAAGAGAGAGAAAGCTTTTTAGAAAAGTGTCGCGATATCGTGACATGTCGCGTTTCATGACTCAAAGAGGAGAGAGAATGTTCGGAGTCAGAAATGTCATGATTTCGTGACATATTGCAAGGAAGGTTGAACGGACGAAAAAGTGTCACGATTTCGTGACATGTTGTAGGAGAGAGAGTCCGAAAGAAAAAATGTCATGATTTCGTGACATAATGCAGGAGAGAGAGTCCGGGAGAAAAAGTGTCACGATATCGCGACATGTCGGGTTTTCGTGACCCGAAGAAAAGAAAAGCGCTAAGGAGAAAAAGTGTCACGATTTCGTGACAAGTCAGAAGACAAAGTGGAAGCAAGATAAAGTGTCACGATTTCGTGACATGCTACAGATGAAAATGTTCCAAGTAAGAACTGTCATGATTTCATGACATGCAACAAAGGGAAGAGTCTGAAATGAGAAGCGTCACGATTTCGTGACAGGTTGCAGAGAAGTCGTACGGAAGCTGAAAGCGTCACGATTTCATGACAGGCTGCAAAGAAAACGTACGGAAGCTAGAAGTGTCATGATTTCATGACAAATTCAAGGAGGAAGAGCTCAAAGGTGAAAGCGTCATGATTTCATGACATGTTCCATTTTTGGGGAGAGAAAAACAGAAAGTGTCACGATTTCATGACATGTTCCATTTTGCTAGTGCAAGAGACAAGAGTGCAAGGAAGAGAAAGTGTCACGATTTCATGACAGATTGAGATGGCAACGTTCGATTGGAGAAAGTGTCATGATTTCATGATAGAAATAGAATGCAGGTCTTCTATAGGAGAAGTGTCGTAATTTTGTGACAAAAGCAGAAAGGAGGTCGACGAAGGGAGAAATGTCACGATATCACGACAAAAGCAAAGTTGATGCTGACTAAGTAGAAGTGTCATGATATCGTGACAAGAGCTTAGTGGAAGTCGACAAAGGCAGTTGTGTCACGATATCATGACAAAAGCCAAAAGAAAGTGTACGGTTGCAAAGGTGTCATGATATCGTGACATGTTGTAGTTTCACGGCAGAAGCTACAGAAGAGTTACAGAGGCAGTGAAGCCGACAAAGTTAAATTTTAGCCGACAAAAATTAGGGCTTGCAACCGACGTAGATTAGGGTTTGTTTTTGGTATAACAGCCGACTAAGATTAAAGTTTTCATCATGAAAATCTTGTTATAAAAGGAGGGCTGTTTGGAGAGTTGAATGTTGATGCATGTGTTGTTGATGTGCGACGTTCGGAGATAGTGCGCAGTGCAAGAAGTTCGATCGCTGAGAGCAGAGTGCGAATTCGATCGTAGTGTGCAGAGTGCATTTCATCGAATCATTCTAAGTGTGAAAGATCGCAAAGGAAGTAGAGTGTGCGAAGACGATGCCGTTGTGATTGCGTAGAGGTGCAAAGGTTGAAGTTCGACCAAGTTCGGCTGTAACTGCGCAGAGAGAACTTAAGGACAGATTTGTGTGAGCTTTTCTGAGAGCTTACAAGCAGATTTGAGACAAGTCTTTGTGAAGACTTGTGGACAGCTTTGAGCAAGCTTTTTGAGAGCTTGTGAGCAGGTTTTGGACAAGTCATTGAGAGGGCTTGTTGGACAGATTTGAGCAAGCTTTTGTTGAGCTTGTGGAGCAGTTTGGGCAGGTTCTAGTGAGAACTTGCAAAGCAGATCTGAGACAAGTCTTGGTGAAGACTTGGGTGAAGATCAAGCAAGCTTTAGTGAAAGCTTGTGAACCACTTTTGTGAACCAGAATTGAGAACCAGTTGAGGACAGAGATTGGTGCAGATTCGAGGACATTTGTGCCAGACCGAAGGACTATGTTTGGTGCAGATCAGAGAAAGAGATCGAGGACATTTGTGCTAGACCGAAGGACTATGTTTAGTGCAAATTCGAGGACCAGCTTTGGAGGTGATAGAGTTGAGGACAGAGGTCTCCGACCAGAGCAGGGAGGACAGGTGTCTTCTATGGATAGAGTTCCATTTGCTAAGGGCAGCGGAGGCAGAGGTCTTCTAGAGGATCACCAGTCAGAGCAGAGCTGGGGGAAGATATCTCCTTTGGGTCGAGGCTCATAAACATTGTAATTGGGAAATATTCCCAAAGAACTTTGAGATAACTTTTAGAGAAAAGTTTTGTGGACGTAGCCTAGCCATTCTGGGTGAACCACGTTAAAATTGGTGTCACTTTGTGGATGATATTGTGCATTGTTTTGTTATTGCTTTGGGTATATTGCTTTACTATTTTTAAAGTATAAAAGAAAAAGTAAAAAGAGGTCTTATACTGTTCACCCCCCTCTCAGTATAAGCTTGTGTTCTTCATTTATGGTTTATATGAATTAAATACTTTTTATATTTATTGATGTGGATCCATGTGCAACCTATTGATTTAACTATTTGCTTTTACCTTATAATCTGAAATGATGCAATTTAATTTAATTGATAATTTAAAGTTAATTCTATGTACTAATTATTCCTAACCTATTTCAAGGGCGAGAGAATAGGGACTGGCTGTAGGAGTGGGTCCTACCTCCTAGACGATAATGTAAATATTTCTCCCCTAAACTATTTTACTTCAATAAATAATGTGTATTAATACTACTAACATTATTTTAATATATCAATGCATGGAAATACAATAAAGACTACATAAAAAAATACATCATAAATAAGTAAATGACATAGTTACCAAATACATGATGAAAAGCGTCGCTACTTTATTGCTAAAAATTCAAGTGTATAGGCTATTCAAACATAAAGCCTTTAGAATAGGGTTATGCATAAGGGGTTGGACTCAAAATGTACTTGTAAAAAAATGGTGAATCCTAATCGAAATCAAGGTGAATCATGGCAAATCCTAAGTAAATCAAATCAATCATCTTCACACCAAAATTTGGGGTATTTGAAGCCTTAAAAAGTAAAGTTATATTTGGGACCAATTTTTACCTATTAAATCACCTTATAACTTCCTAAAAACACCACCATTAAATCAGGCTTGAAAAGAGCTTTCCAACGACTACAAATATGCCTATATTTGGATATATATTGTGGCGAATTGACCCTAAGAAAAAATTATTCCTAAAACATTTAGGTGAATGGGCCGAAGTCGAGGGTCCTCATATTTGCCAATTTCCAATTTTGGAAATCCTAATATTTGCCCAATTTGTGAATATTCACCACTATGCATAACCCCTGCTTCAGAGTAAAATACTTTCGACATTAGAATTCTACTATTTCAACAATTCAATATTTCAACATTTGGCATTCCAACATTAGACCTTTTCAAAGGTCTTCCTTGTATTTTATAATGTCATTTGGACATTCTTAATGAAATTACTCCATGTGTCTTATCGTCTTGATGATGTGACTCCTAACATTTCTAACAATAATAATCTAAACTAATATTGTTTTACAACTACCTTGGACTTCGTCATAATCACAATAGTCCAAGTGGAAAATTTACATTATAACATAACAAAAGTTCCTAATTTAAATAATCTAATGACACAGAAAATACAACTATTTGTCCTTCAATCTAGAAAGACACAAAATAGGCTTGCATCAAAATCTAAACATCTTAACAACATAATAATTTTACAACTTTATAACAAGTTTAATAAATATAAAATTTGCGTGCATAATGCCAACATGTAAGTCAACTGTGCTGACTGTGTATACATTGTAATGTTGCTATGTTGTCACTGGACATGGCACAATAATGCATTGGATGGTTTAACTTGGCCAACCTTATTTATGTAACACATTTCAGTAGATGCCTTCTGTAACAACTTTTTGTAGCTATATTTTGTAGCACATTTTTGTAACGGTCATCCATGAATCTCCTTAGCACATCATCCTCGCAGCCGGCCTATCCCACTTGTCATCTAGTTTGTGCCTTGCCATATCATCTCCTACGAAACTCTTGCAAAATTCTCCTACCAAAACACACAAGAAATTGCACACTTTTGTGCAAAACACAAGCATAACTAAATTTTATCATTATGGATCAATTGCTCTCATAAATCATATAATCAAGATAGAATGATTACCAAAAAAAATTATTTCTATAAATTTACAGATGAAAAATGAATTAAATTTGCATTAAATACGTGTTGTTTTAACACTCATCATTGTTAGAATAAGTAATTATTCTCTTAAGTTCTACTAGGATAGACTTACTTGAGTTACCACTCCTCCATGAGTCAGGTGAACTCTCAGTATAGTCTAGATCAGATTTGATGAGTTGTTGTAATCCAACGACTCTCAATGATCAACTTTGCTATTTATACAAAGTTGATTCATGGAATAAATCAATCAGTTCTATTTGTTTCTTCAAATATTGTAATGCTTTGTAGTTCTACTCTTGGGAAATTCTAACATGGTACCAGAGCAGGATAGATTCTGCTAGGCATTCTCTCTTGAAGGCAGTTTCACGAACTGGTTCATTATCTCTTATCTTTTGTTTTAAAAAAAGGGGAGAGGTTTTTTCATATCTATTGTAGATTGCTCATATTACATCTGCAATTTTTTTTGAAAAATTTGTTTATGGTAATATCTAAATAGTTTAACTAGATTTGTTTTACCATATTATGCAAAAATTCTCCTTATTTTTTTCAAAAGATATTGAATTTGCTACTCTTACACTGCAAATATATAGATATTTGAATTTTTTTTTGCCTGCCATTTTTTATTGTTCTCCTCATATGCCTATTTCAAAAAATCTTCTCCATCTCTCTTGACGAACGCATGCTTGCATTCACTGCGTAACATTAATTCATGAATGCATGCTTGCATTGGCTCCATTATAGCCATCGCTGCGTATCGTTCATTCGTGGAGACTAAGTTTCGTAGGCATATCGTATTTCGTGAGCAATATAAAATCGTGGAAATTTTTTTATCTGAATGAATGTTGGAATTTTTTTAATCTCCTTTTCTTCGTGGGATCTTTACACTATTAGAATGCAACATTTCTCGCGTCACATTTAAGTGGACCTTTGGTCAAATATTTTAACACCAAAGTCCATTAAATTTTTATAAAACATGTCAAATTTTCCAACGTATTTATAATTGGTGCGCGATGTTAAACCTAACATCTTCCTAAATGGGCATTTCCAATAGTTAATTCTCAGAGGATCGAAGATCAATTCGAATTTCCATCTTCAGTTAACACGGGGCTTCTCCATTTTTTTCCTTCGGCGCTTCAGAGGAGAAGATCAATTTTTTTATATATTCATCATAGTGAATGCTTGAGATATTATTTCTCCTCTATGAATACTTGAGATATTTTTTTAACTATGTTATCTCTTGATTTGCATTGTGGTTCTTCAATATTTCATAAAGCATTATCAGTTGATGAGCTCCTTTGCCTTTGTTGTGCCTTCAAAGCCTCTCTATCATCTTTCAGAATGTATATGCATGGTGCACTTGATGAAGCCTCTCTACGGGTGCATAGCTTCACTACGTAGTGCATTTTTGGGAGCCTCTCTACGTGATGTGCCTTCCCTGACATCTTCCATAGTAGCTGGTATTGTGGTGTGCCTTCCTTGATGTCTTCCATAGTAGCCAAGGCCTTTTGAAGCACCTATCAGGCTGCTCTTTCGAAAATGTAGCCATTCCTACGTGGTGCGCCTTCCATGTCATCTTCCACAGCAACCAGAGGTAGTATTTAATTTTTTTTCATATATACTTTGGCTTATTTTTATCATCCTCTCAAAATGCAGTGAAATCAAAGCAAATCATACCCTTTCACATTTTTCGAAGCTCCATTCCAGGTGCTCGTTGATGCACGTCCCATCAGGTATGGTTTTAGTATTTTTTATGGTTTTGCATTAATCAATTCACCTCTCAGTGTAGCGAAGTTCGTAGCCTTTCAAGGCTTTCGAAGCTCCTTACCTCGCTGCCCCTTGACATCTCTTGTGAAGAAAAATCTTAGCTGTTCATTGATGCATGTAGCCTTTCAAGGCTTTTGAAGCTCCTTACCTCGCTGCCTCTTGTCTTCTCTTGTGACGTCTCTTGTCTTTCAACCATAATAAAAGTTGGTTGTTATTAAATTAAAGTTCAGATCTTCTGTTTCATTAGCTAGTTTTTTTTACCAGTACGAGAATATAGATCTGCTCATTGTATTAAAATTGTAACCCTCTAAAATCTTCTATCCTTTTCTTTAGTGCCTTTTCTTGGCCACTACAAGAAAACAAAAGGATAAAGTTGTAAACTCAATAATAATATTTTTTTGGGGGGTTATAGGTGCCAATATTTGCACCTATTCTAAAAGCATCAAGGGGGGGTTGTTGTTGTTTCGGTCATTGCCTCTTTCCTTTTTGACTCCTTACCTTTGTTCTAATTCCTTTTTACTTAGTTCCTTTTTATTATATTCTAAAAGGAAATTTTGGTGGTGAACTCTAAGTGGGGATATTTCTTTTACCCACTTAAGTTAAAAATTTTCATAACATTTCAAAATTTTATAAAATAGAAAAAGGATTTTATTCATTCATTAATGTTCCTTAAAACATTTATAAACTAAAGCAAGAAACTTAAAAATTTATTTTAAAAGAGCACTTATAAAAATCACCTATGTTCCACGTATTGGACTTCTCAATAACTTATAGTTTCCCTCACGTAAGGGCAGGTTATTAAGATATCTGATATAAAGGTCTGGCTCATTATCCATATAATAGCCTATGTTCCAAGTATCAATTCTACTCATTACTTATAGTTTCCCTCACGTAAGGGTGGGTATTTGAGAAGAAAAGATATATAGGCCTGGAAAATTTTTCTTGTTTCATTAGCCTATTTAATTATATCAAATATCCTCATTTACTTATAGTTTCCCTCATGTTAGGGCGGGTAATTTGAGGAGATTGGTATTACTTACAGGCTTTTGTTTCCTTCTTTATAAGCTCCATTGCATTCTCTATAAATATACTTGAAGTTAAAGGGGGAATTATTGGTTCACTTCAATTTTCTTTGACAAAATGAATACAATGAATACAATTGATCCACTCACCCCTCATAACTATCATACATGGAAACCCAAAATATTAAATCTCATTTCTCAAAAAGGGCTCACACACCTGCTAGAAGAGAAGCAACCTGAATTTGAAAAAGAATATGAAATATTTGTTCATAAAGGGAAGATGTATGAAACAATGGGTATTATAAGCACTAATGTAAATGAAAGCTTATGGTTTCACATTACGGATTGTAAAACTCCATATGAAAGTTGGCAAAAACTAAAGAACTTATTTGGAAAAGTAGATCAAATAAGGTCAATGCAGCTAGAGGCAGAATTAACAACATTATCTCCTAAAGACTTCAGCAATATTGTTGACTTTCTCACCAAATTTAAAGAAGTCCTCACTCAATACAAAGGCAGTGGCAAGAATAAAATAGAAGAAGAATGCATCTATCTAATTCTTTCTAAATTAAATGGTGTATTTCAAATTTTTGCAACCACTTTTTTATCTACAAAATATGCTCTTGGTGCAAGTTTTAAAATGCCCTCCTTAGAGGAATTTTGTGATAGGCTAACTAGAGAAGAAACAAAACTTGCAAAGTATGAGATCTCTTCCTCTTCCTCAAAAGCCTTAGTAGCATCCACCTCTACTAAAGAAAAATTCAAAAAGAAAGAAAGGAGTCCCATTACTTGTACTCACTGCAAAAAGAATGGTCATTCTGTGAACAAATGTTGGAAAAGACTACAACAACTAGAGGCAGCAATGAAGGATCAAAATATAGACACTAAGAAGTAGATAGGAAAAGCCTTAAATGTTCAAGGCAAGACCATAAACACTTCATCAAAATACTGGGTTCTAGATTCAGGAGCAACTCATCACATGACTTCCTCAGATGAGTCATTCACTTCAATCTCCTCAAGTTCAACATGTAGCATAGAAGTTGGTGACTCATCCTTTATCCCAGTCAAAGGAAAAGGTGACATATCCATTGATGGTGGTTATATCAATAATGTTCTCTATGTTCCAAACATTGCAACAAATCTCCTCTCCGTCTATCAGATTTGTACTTTTGGAAAGGGCAAAATAGTTCTCTTCTCACCAACAGGAGTTGAGATAAGAGACTTTCAAGACCCCAACTCTCTCATAGAAAAAGGAGATATTGATCACAACACTCACCTATTTCACTTCAAAGGATTCAAAAATTTAGAAGGGGCCTCCTATTTTGTTGCACATGGAGATCTTGAAAGCAAAATTTGGCATGAAAGGTTTGGACATCTCAATTATAACTACCTAAAGGAATTGAACACCCATGAAATGGTAACAGGATTACCACAAGTCTCTTCTATTGATGGAGTATGTCCTGGATGTGCTCTTGGAAAGCAACATCAAGATCCTTTCCACCCAAGTGGTTCTCTAAAGGCCTCATCCCCTCTAGAGTTAATCCATAGTGACTTGATGGTCTTCCCAGAGCCTTCTTTCAAAGGAGAAAAATATGCTTTAACCTTCATTGATGATTTTTCCAGAAGAACTTGGGTATACTTCCTAAAATACAAAAGTGATGTTCTATCCCACTTCAAAATCTTCAAAGCCTTAGTTGAAAATCAGGCCTCTTGCAAAATCAAGCAAATTCGTACAGATAATGGGGGGGAATACTTCAGTAATGAGTTCTCAATTTTTCTATCAGGTCATGGCATAATTCATCAACATTATGTCTCCCATAATCCACAACAAAATGGCATTGCAGAGAGGAAAAATAGAACTTTAAAGGAAATGGCAAACTGTATGCTCCACTCAAGAGATCTTCCAAAAGTTTTTGGGCAGAAGCAATTAACTATGCAAACTATATTCAAAACCGCACACCTCATAAAGCTCTTGGCCATTTGACTCCCGAGGAAGCATGGACTGGCTCAAAACCTGATGTCTCTTTCTTCAAAAATTTTGGGTGTATTGCTTGGGCGCATATCCCAAAGAAGAAAAGGAAGGCTCTAGATAAGAAAAGCAAAAAGCTCATCTTTGTTGGTTATTGTGAGGAAATGAAAGCATACAAGCTCCTTGATCCCACAACTCATGAGGTCTTTTTTCATAGGAATGTTCAATTTGATGAAACATTCCCTCATAAATATCCTCAACCATCCTCTTCCACCATTGATTCTCTTGAGCCATCTCCAATGTTAGAGCCTCAATACAATGAAGAACCCACTTTAGAGATAAATGATCAAAATGACCAAGATGAGGATCCTATTCTCCAAACTCCAACTCAAAGTCCTGCCACTCCAATTACTCCTTCCACAATGCCTAAATGGGCCCGCACCATTGTTGAAGAAGCAACTCCATACATCCAAAATATTCCATCATCTAGATTAAGCAACTCCATAGGCTCTGGTCTTGTCTGTCAGTCCATTTCCATAGATCCTCAATCCTTCAAAGAAGCAACTGGTATTAAAGAATGGGATGATGCCATGGAAAATGAATTCTCTTCCTTAATCAAAAACAAAACTTGGGATTTAGTTCCCCTACCTAAAGGAAGGAAGTTAGTTCACTGTAAATGGATTTACAGAACGAAATATGGACCTAATGGAGAAATTGACAAACACAAAGCTCGCCTGGTAGCCAAAGGTTTCTCTCAAATTGAAGGGATTGATTATTCTGAAACTTTTGCACCAGTTGCCAAAATGGATTCTGTTAGACTGGTACTTGCTCTAGATGCTTCCCAAAAATGGCCTGTTTTTCAAATGGATGTAAAAAGTGCTTTCTTACATGGGGACTTAAAGGAAGAGATATTCATGGAACAACCTACTGGTTTCACTCAAGACTCCTCCCTTGTTTGTAGGCTAAGGAAGTCTCTCTATGGCCTCAAACAAGCTCCTAGAGCTTGGTATGAAAAAATGGACTCCTTCCTTCTTTCCTCAGGTTTTTCTCATTGTGAGTCTGATGCCACAGTCTACATTTGGAGAGATGAAGCAAAAATCACCATACTTGTTCTCTATGTTGATGATCTACTACTCACTGGTAGTGACATCACTCACATTCAGACTATCAAGGACTCCCTTTCTAAAAATTTTGAAATGGCTGATCTAGGTTTAGCCCATTACTTCCTTGGGATTCAAATAAAACAAATAGATGAAGGAATTTCATTGTGTCAACAAAAATACACTCTAGACCTTCTTCAACGGTTTAAGATGACTGATTGCAAACCCTCTTCTACACCTTTTTAGTCTGGAGTCACTCTAACTACTTCCTGCACATCCCCTCTATGTGATGCAACTCTATACCGACAACTTGTAGGGAGTCTATTATACCTTACTCATACTCACCCAGATATCTCATTTGTTGTTGGCTTGATATCCAGATTCTCACATCAACCTCATTTTAGTCATTGGCAAGCAACAAAAATAATCCTATGCTACTTGCAAGGAACTACTCACTTTGGGCTCTTATATGAGGGTAAATCCATGGATATCATTGGTTACATAGATTCTGATTGGGCAGGTTCAGTAGAAGATAGATGTTCAACTTTTGGCTATGTCTTTTGTCTTGGTTCTTCACCAATTGCTTGGTCATGCAAAAAACAACAAGCAGTGGCTTTATCATCTACAGAGGTAGAATACAGGGCAGCAATTTTGGCAAGTCAAGAAGCTCTTTGGCTTCATCAGATACTAAGAGAATTTGGTTTCTCTCATGACAAACCTATTACTCTTTGGTGTGACAATCAGAGCACAATTCATATTGCACGCAATCCAGTTGAGCATCAGCGCACCAAGCACATTGAGATTCACATGCACTTCATTCGACAGCATATTCAGAGAGGGGAAATATACTTGGACTATATTCCCACTAAAAATCAGATTGCAGACATCTTCACCAAATATTTTCCTTCTCCACGTTACATTCAGTTGCGAGAGAAACTTGGGGTAAAGCAGTTGCATTAAGAGGAAAGGTTTTCTCCTCTTCTCTCTTCTTATTGTTCTTAATTTTGGAGGATGGTTTTTTCCCATGTGGTTTTTTTTATCATCTCTCCTATATGTATAAATTGTACATGAGTACCTCATCAGGCCAAGTTGTCGGGACTCATTTTTTTCATGAGGACAATCTTCGCCATCCGAAGACATGCCTCTTTCTTTATTTTTTGACAGGTGGTTTTTTCACCATCTCTCACATATGTAAAAATATTGTAAATGAGTACCTCATCAGGCCCTATTTCTGGGACTCATCCTTTTGGTCAATGAGGACAATCTTCACAAACCGAAGACATGCCTCTACATTTTTCTTTTCTTGATAGATGGTTTTTTTCCATGTGGTTTTTACCATCTCTTCAAATTAGAAATCATTGTACATGAGTACCTCATCAGGCCCTATTGTCGGGACTCATTTGTATCAAAACACCCCTAGTATCACTTAAGGGGGGTGTTAGAATAAGTAATTATTCTCTTAAGTTCTACTAGGATAGACTTACTTGAGTTACCACTCCTCCATGAGTCAGGTGAACTCTTAGTATAGTCT
The DNA here is from genome assembly GCA_028583015.1 of Wollemia nobilis. NCBI lineage: Eukaryota > Viridiplantae > Streptophyta > Pinopsida > Araucariales > Araucariaceae > Wollemia > Wollemia nobilis. Next base: position 10,217,712 of record JAQPPZ010001195.1, read on the forward strand.
AGATCATATTTGATGAGTTGTTGTAATCCAACGACTCTCAATGATCAACTTTGCTATTTATACAAAGTTGATTCATGGAATAAATCAATCAGTTCTATTTGTTTCTTCAAATATTGTAATGCTTTGTAGTTCTACTCTTGGGAAATTCTAACAATCATTCCCCCAAACTGAAGGAGATGCATGTCCTCATGCATACAAATTAAAATTATAGTATGTCCAATAAAAAATTTGCAATAGCTGTTCAATCATTTCATCATTTTTGCAGACATAGAATAGAATATTACAGTGTTACGTAAATAATTTCACAGATATAAAGCAAGACACTATAATTGTTTTTAGAATTCACTTGACAATTCTTATCAACAAGGAACTGTAATTTACATGAATTATTTGCATTTATTTTATGGAAATAAGTCTGCTAAAATATGAAACAACATACTGCAACATGAATATGATAACTATTTTTAGATATGCAACAAGGAAAATACTTGCAGATATAAAGATAAAATGCTAAAAACTTTTGCAAATAATTAAGATCAACATCATTATTAAAATCAAATAAAGTTTATAAGCATAAATATGCAAGTTCATCAAAGTTTTGTTATGGATTGTTTGACTTTAGATCTAAGTCGGGATGAAACCCGTGTAGGTTTCGGTCTCTTTGCTGGAAAATTCTTCTCTCGCTTCACCTTTTGCACCTGTTCTTTGGCCTCCTTGGGATCAAGTGGTAATTCAATAGATATTGTTTTGACATGCTCGACTTTTGTAGATCCTCCATCCTGTGACTCATACTGTGCATCCTATTTTTTTGGAGGAGGAGGAGGTTCGGCTATTTCAACGATATGATTGATTATTGTGTCTATGTCATGGGGCATCCCAATGTTAAGGAGTAATCATGTTTTAGGCATCCCTATTTCAATGGATGGTTCCGGTATTTGAGGGTGGTTCTGTTGAAACAATTCGAAAAATGGAATCGAGCTATCTTCTTCAAGTACTCTAGTGAAGTCAATAACCTTGCTAAAATTCACTGATTTCTTTGGATTTTTATCGGACGTGGAGCTTTTGTTGGGAGAGGTACCGAAAGTTACCAGTTGGATGACTGGGTCAACCTATTTCACCACCCTATCCATGGAGATTTGCTTGAGGATATCAATATGGAGAGTAAGGGCACATCTCACTAGGGTGGCATGCTCGGTAAACTCATTCTTGAGTCTATCCAACTTGATATGTAGTACAGTTTGCTACATTTGGATTTGCCCAAGAATTTCATCAGATGGATCTAGTGTAAGTGGGTTTATTTTTGGGCTGGATATCTCCCCTATTTCCTGAATTTTTGGAATGTATCTCTCATGTCTAGTCTTCCTTGTAGGTCGAGAGGATTTGGATGGCTTGGAATGGGTAGGGTATTTACGTACAAGGGATTCTTCCTCCTCTTGACTCTCAGACTCAAAATTTTCCTTAGACACACTGTCCCTAGTGACTTTTGACTCACTCGGCTCAGAATGGATGGAGAGGTTAGCTTCTTCTACTACAGTATCCCATGGAATCCTAGTTTCAAATGCTTTATGTAAGACTATCAATTTTATCAACCCGTGATGGGCGATTAAATGAAACTTGGGACTGTCTTTGGAATTTTTAGGTTAGACTCGAGTGACTATAGCTTTAATTGAGTGATAGAGAAAGTATGGGAGGTTTATTATATAGTCCTCATGCCTAGGGTATTTTAAGTTTAACATCATCTTGAGGTGGTAACCCCCACAATTGGATAATCTCCCCTCTAGGGTAAAGAATTTCATAAGAATTGTGGTAGCTTCCTACCATTTGATAGGGAGTGAGGAAGTCGCTACACATTTTATCCACCCATCTCTATCTCGGGTTACAGTGCATCTTTCCCCAAACCTTTCAACCATATAATTTACCCCCTTGTAGGTAGATTTATAATAGTGTTGATCGACTTTAAAAAGGCTTAGAACTTTGGATATTAGGTTGGTGGTGACTTTAATTTGGATTTCACCTACATGGGTCACCATGGTCATGGGATCGTAGTTCATGATGAACTGCTTTACCATGCCTTGGTCATGCCCTTGGAATTTTGTTAGGGCATCCCACTAGTGCACCTCTTGGAACAACTTTTTCACGACATCACTAGGGTTCTAGGTATGGATAGATGAGGGTTCACTTCATTTATGGAAGGTAGTTCTAGGTATAATGACTAGTTTAATGGATAGGGTAGGGTTTTAGTGGAAGATAGGTAAGGTAGTTTGGAATATGCTTCAACTTCTGCTTAAAATTTTATCATGGAGTTACTTAGCTGAGAGGAAAACCTACAAATGAATTCGACAAAACATTTACATGCATATAAGACAAAAATAAATTCCTATGTATATTCGTATCTTTTAACCCATGCAGAAAAACGTAACATCAAATTTTTGAATGCATTATTATATATGTATTTTTTTTTTCTACATGATTAATTAGAGGGTTTCCTTTATTTATAGAAAAATGATTAAAGAAGAAGATATAATAATGTATTATGCAATTTTTGTTTTTGTAAAATTTCTTCTAAAAAAAAATATTTCTTATTCAAAATGGGTTCGCCACCTTACCTACTCGTCTTCACATAATTTTATGTCATCGTCAACTTCATTCATTCCTTCAATATCTTTCATCTACAATCCTCCTTCGATCTTCATCATCTCATGGTAATTTTTATCTACTACTCAGTAATTTCATCTCTCGATCATGGTGGTTTCATCTTCGACCGCATAGAGGATTCCCCTTCGTAGTTGTAGAGCTTGCTATGAAAATATTAGGGTTAATTTTTTTTTTTTAGGTTTATCATGCAGCACAAAACATGGGTAAATCTTAACCCTTCATTTCTCTTCGATCGACGACTCATAACTCTGATCCGTGGCTCTCCTCCTTATTCGCTTCCCATGGCCAAGTGTCGATGATCACCCTTCTTCATGTGCAGTGGTCAGTGCTAGCTTGCAGGGAAATTTTTTCAATGTCATGTGAATTTAATCAAACCAAATCATGGCCCTCCATTTCCTCCTAATCGATGGTTTAGAATCATGATCCATGACATATTCTCTCATTGGTCCATATGGCCAAGTGTCGATAATCGATACTAGGGCCATGAGGTGGTCGACTTCCCTTGCATATTTCATATTTTGGTGCAACACTTCCCACCACCTTGCATGGGGTAAAATTAATAAAATTTTTAATAAATTAATATCTTGTGTTATGAGTTCGATTGTCGAAGGGAGATTATTTTTAAATAATAAAACTTAAAACCTCTAATCCTAATTTCCCTTTGGACTCGTGCACATGTACCCTCTTCATTCGACTTATCTATTGTCATGCCTTAACATGTGCACTTTCTTTGTCCTATCATCTATTCCAATCTTAACATCCTTTTTCTTGTGCCATGCCTTCCACATGTACGGTCAGCTTACTCATAACACTTTCACCATATTTTAAATTTTAAATTTTATAATCTCCATATAATGCCTTATTTTTATTTACCTCTTGGTCAATGTCCATGTAATCATTTCCATGAATTGGTGGTATTCACTGATTCCTCCCATAATTTGGTCATTTCCTAATGATTAATTGTAACATGTTGAAACCCTTTCATCCAATCATAAATATACACATCATCATCTTAGTGCTCAGGGTGTAATTTTCAATGTCTTCATGCAAAGGTTAGAGTGTTCAACTTGTGAACCTTATGCGCATGATTCCCAAAGTTGAGTTCTTAGTCATCCCATTCTATTGTGCATTACTTTCAATACTGAGTCCATGTTTTGATTTCCATGTCATGATTCATAGGTTTGAAAAACATCCGCGCCATGGTGTTCATGGTAATTTTTAAATATTCATACAAATTTACCTCTTTTTCTTCAAAAGCCCTTGTATAAATAATTTTTAATAATTACCTTATATGATTATGCGTTGACATGTGTCATCTTATTTTGTACAAATATGAGCATTAACACTTAGAAAATTTTTATGAAATGTGCTACAAAAACTATCTATGAAAAATATCTACAAAAAATATCTACAAAAACTATCTATAGAAAATTATCTATAGAAATTGTCTACATAAACTATAATTGTAGAGTTGAAAGAATACTTTACCTGATTCTTCATTCATTTTTTTTTCTTCCCCCCAAACTGTATCATGAATTTTAAATGAATCTTTTACTTACCTCCCCCAAACTGTATTTTTGGCTATATAGCCAAAACAGGATAGAAAGGGTTTTATTTTGTAAAAATTATATTATGGAAAATATTATATATAATAGTTTTAATTTGTTTTATTTATTTAATTAAGGATATGGGAGATTTACTTATGTATTATTTATGCCTATCAAGCCATTAAATAGGCTTGTAGAATAATAAACCTTTTTGCAAAATGTACTTACCTTCTTGGCTTCTAAATAAATATATCCCATTCTTTCAAATTCTTAGGTTTTTTAAATTTTTTTTAAGAGAGAAAAAAAAGTAAATTGAGTACCTTGATGGCCTTTTCTATAGAAATATGCATCTATTTGCTATTCTTATAGGGGTGCAAAGCTTTGGGGAATTGGATTCCCAACCACTCTATCAAAGTCTTGATGGGAATTGTAACCCTATCCTTACTGCTTTGTCCCTACAAGTGAGTATTAAGGCTTTGGGAATTCAAGCCACATTTTTGTAGGATGAAATGGATTATGATATATGTATGGCAATGTGATAGTGGTATGGAATGGAAACTTGCTTATGACTCTGTTTTCCTTAGGTATAAATGATCTAGAGTTGTTTTACAAAGACTCAAACATCCTAGTGATCTTAAACAAATTCATCTATTCATCTCACAAATCGATATGATGCTAAGGTTGTCCTAGTGGTTTCAAGCATCTTAAGGACCAATTATGTGTGTAGTGAATGTTCATTTCTCATTATGAGTAAGGATTGACTAATCCATTGGTCACTTATGCCAACAAGCTAGCTTATCTATGAGTGTCCATAGGTCTTGTACAGACTTGGCGCTACCACGTAAGGATACCTTATTGCCAGGCGGGTTTCATTCAACCCATTGTTGTAATGAGGATCACCCCATGGTTTTTGAAACACTAAGAATTCTAGGGATTCAAGCTCCTTTCCCTTATTTTATTGGATTTTATTTGGGATACTTGCTCATTTTGAAGAAGAGCAAGGGGATTTTTATTGCTTTTTGGGGTACTTGCTCATTTTGAGGAAGAGCAAGGAAATTCTTATTGCTTTTTGGGATACTTGCTCATTTTGAGAGAGAGCAAGGGATTTTTTTTCAAGGGTGAAGGGGGAGCTTGTCCTTTTTCCAATTCTTTAGCTTTCTAGACCATGCACATAATTGGATAAGTAGGGGAAACCATTCACTTTATGGCAATAGTAACTTCATGAGTTATTCTTTCCCAAACTTCACAATGTTTTTATTTGTTATAACGTGCGTAGTCCAAGAGGAAACTTGATTGACTAGGAACAACCTATGGCACTTTAAGGATTGTTTGATTTTCAATGGAGATTTTCTTAAAACACTAGTGGTGGTTGAGTGATTGAAAACACCTAGATTTTGTTTAGAAAACAAAGTGTTATGCAAGATGTGGTAGTAATTTCTCTACAAGTTTTCAAACTGATTTAACTAGAAGAGGTATCTCCTTTGGAGCTTTTTGAAACAATATTGAGACTGAATATTGATGAAAAATAAGATGAAAACATTATAGATATTGGAACTCCATCATGAAACAAAGGAAGTATGTTTAGAGAGTGATTTTTCATGATAATCTTCTTTTTCTTTTGCCAAGTGGTGTATAATACATTTATTTATTTTATTTTTATTCTTATTATATATATATATATATTATTTTTTTAAATAGAAAGAGAAGTTGTCATTCAATAATGGTTGATTGTAGTTCAGAAATGCACTACAAATCAACCTATTGCTTGAGATGGTGTATGAATTCTTCTTTAGATAATGGATTTTTGTAGAGTTTAAGCCTATGCCCATTTACTAGTAATCTTCTTGTTGAGTCATCTATAGGCTTAAGTTTAACTGTACCATTTCCAAATATTTCTTCAATCTCATAGGGTCCTAGCCATCTTGTCCTTAACTTACCTTGAAAATCTTGGTAGCGAGAGTCAAATAACAAGGCCCAATCTCCTGATTGAAATGTTCATGGTACAATGTGTTTATCATGCCATTTATTTCTTTGTTGTTGAGTTAATTCAGTCCTGTGTAATGCCTCTAGTCTTCTTTCATCTAGAATATTTAATTTTTCCAATCTAGCTTTTTGTGCTTGATCCAAGTTCATGTCAAGTTGTACCATTGTGAGAAGAGTTTCTATCTCAAATTCAATAGGCATAATAGCTTGCTTGCCATAGACCATTTCATAAGGTGACAATCCTGTGGTAGTTTTCCAAGTTGTATTATATGCCCATACAACTTCTTTTAATATTTCTGCCCAATCAACCCTATTAACAACTATAATTTTTGTAATGATATTTTCAAGTTCTCTATTTGTAACTTCTACTTGTCCATTAGCTTGAGGGTGATATGGTGAAGTCTTCTTGTGTTTTATTTGATATATTTCAATAAAATGTTTGATTACTTTGGAGATAAATTGGGATCCATGATCTGAAACTAGTTCTCTAGGTGCTCCAAAGTGTTGCATGATGTTTTCATAAAGAAAATCAGCTATAGGTTCAGCTTGTGCTCGTGGTAAGGCTTTTACTTTAGCCCACTTGGTGACATAATCTGTACACACAAGTATGTGTTTATTACCTGCACTTGGAGGGTCTATTGGTCCAACAAAATCAATTCCCCATTTCTTGAATGGTTCAAACATTATTTGTGGTACCAAAGGTATCTCCATTGAAGGTGTAGGTTTACTAGCCCTTTGACAAGCATCACATCTATCAACAAACTTATAGGTATATTTATTCATAGTAGGCCAAAAGTAACCGATTTGAAGCATTTTACTAACTATTCTTTGGGTGGCATAATGGCCTCCACAAGGTTCTTCATGTGTTACCCGAATGATGTCATATACATCTTCTTCTTGCACACATATCCTAATTACTTGGTCAGGGCAAGATTTAAACAAGACTCCATTAATCCACATATAAGGGGCACTCTGATGTATTAGTTTTCTATGCTCATGCGATGTAAAATTTTGAGGCATTTTTCCTATTACTAAATAATTTACAATATCAACATACCAAGGAGTAAAAATAGAGAGAGCAAACAAATGTTCATCCAGAAATTATTAAGAATTAACTCATCATCATCAAATATTTGCATACAAGATAAATGATCTACAATGACATTATCCTTGCCTACTTTATCTATAATTGTGACATTAAATTCTTGCAGTAAGAGAAGCCATCTAACCACTCTACCTCCTACTATAGCTTTATTCATTAAGTATCTTATGGCAGAGTGATCAATGTGAACAAATACTTCATACCCTATTATGTAATGTTTGAATTTATTAATAGCATGGACTACAACTAAGAACTCTTTTTTAGTAACTATGTAATTCAGTTCAACCCCATGCAAATTTTTACTTACATAATAGATAGCATAAGGTATTTTATTCTCTATCTATTGTAGTACTGCTCCTATTGCATATCCTGAAGCATCACAATGTATATGAAAGGGTAATTCCTAATTTGGTCCCCTCAAGATTGGAGTAGTAGTCAATTTATTCTTTATAATTTTGAAGGCTTCCTGACATGCTTCAGTCCAATTAAATTCACTTTCTTTGGTTAAGAGCTTAAGCATAGGAGAAGCAAATTTGTTGAAATATTTAATGAATCTATGGTAGTATCTTGCATGTCCTAAGAAACTTCTTACCTCTGTTTGTGTTTTTGGAGGTTGGAGGGATTGGATAACTTGAATTTTTGTAGGATCTACTTTAACACCTTCCTCTGATATGTAATGTCCTAAAACAATACCTCCTCTCATCATCATGAAACACTTCTCATGACTCAAGGAGAGGTTTTGTTCTTGGCATCTAACCAGAACCTTTTGTAAGCTTGATAGAGTTTCTTCAAAGGTATTACCATAGACTGTGAAGTCATCCATATAGACTTCTACACATTCATTAATCAAATCAGAAAAAATAGCTAAAACAACCCTTTGAAAAGTAGTAGGTGCATTGCATAATCCAAAAGGTAAGACTTTATAAGCATAGGTTCCTACAGGACATGTGAAAGTTATCTTTTCATGATCTTCTTCAGCTATGGAAACCTGATTATACCCACTAAAGCCATCCAAAAAACAAAAGTATTTCTTCCCAGTCAAGGTATCAAGAACTTGATCAATGAATGGTAAGGGGAAATAGTCCTTCTTTGTCACTTTATTCAGTTCCCTGTAATCCACACAAATCCTCCATTTACCATTCTTTTTAGGGACTATCACTAATGGTGATACCCATTGGCTATCAGAAATTGGATATATAAATCCTGCATTTAAGAGTTTAATGATTTCTTCCTGAACTACATCTTTCATAGTTGGATTCAACCTTCTTTGGGGTTGTCTTACTGGGTGGCAACCTTCTTGAATAAATATGTGATGGGTACAAACATTTGGGTGTATTCCTTTCATGTCCTCATAGTTCCATGCAAATGCTAGTTGATGCTTCTTAAGCACATCTATCAATTGTGATTCATGTATGCTTGTAAGCTCATTACTAATATTCAAAGTTCTTTCCTAGTGTGATATCTATTTATTTGCAATTTTTTGTATTTGCATCTATTCCCATCATTTCATGTTCAAGAACATTCAGGTGATAGTCGTATGGTACCAATTGCTGAGATTGACTTGTGCTTGCTTCATTAATGACCATAGTAGATTTAGATAAACAACTATTATCTTGACCTTGATCTTCCTGTTGATCTCCTAGTAGCAATGATAATGGTCCCTCAATTCCTTGTTGTAGGTGTTCACTCAGAACATTGATTGATAAGGTTTGGATATCATCCAAATCATGAGGGAAATCATACCATAGTTGTTTTGGAAAATATCTATCTAATGTTGATTCAGGAAATAGGCTAAGGTCTTTAGTGTTCTTACCATAAAAAATAGTCATGTTTCTGGATCTGTAGCTAATGTAGGCATCAACTTGTTGCAAGCCATGGGTATCCTAGAATTAAGGGATGTCCCCCTAACTTCTTCTTGGGTTGTAAGACTACAAAGTCTATAGGGTATTCCCATGAACTTACAGAGACTATAACATCTTCTAGTTTTCCTTCTGGCCTGATAGTAGACCTATCTGCAAGTTGGAGTACTATAGAAGTTGGTTGCAATTTGTGTACTCCTAAGGATTCTACTATTTCCTTGGTCATGACATTAATAGCAGCTCCTAAATCGACCAAAACATTGTGCAAGGCTATTTTACCAATGTGAACTGTGAGTATAGGTATTCCAGGATCTGTGTATTTTGGTAATAACCTACCTCCAATCATTATCTCAGATAATTGTCCAATGACTTGAATGGTTTGAGCTTCATTCTTCTTTTTCCTTCCTGAATTTGTACATATATTTTAATTAATTTGGAATAGATAGGAATATCCTTGATAGCTTGTAACAGAGGAATTTTAATGGTGATATTTTCTAACTCTTGAAGGAAATTGAAAGTTGGTTTAGATGGTTCCTTTGGTATTGCCAGTATTTCAAGAAATGGTATCTCCATTTCTTTCCTTTGAGGAATTTGGATCTCTTTTTATTTTTCTAGAATGTTTTCTGGTAAAGCTACCACCTCTTCTTTAGGCCTTTCATCTTTGTTTACTTTTTCAGATATATTTTCTATGGGTTCTTCAATTTCTGTGAGAGTAGCTCTAGTATTGTCCAATATTTTTCCAGATCTTAATTGAATCTGTTGGCAAGGTACCACATATATTGAGCATGTCTCATTTGTTTCATAGACCTATTGAATATTTTTGTTATTATTAGGATTAGGCACTGGTTGAGTTGGTAAAGGTGGCTGCTTAGGAGGATTGTTTACATTATTTGGAGGTGGAAGGAGTCTATTTTGAGGTACTTTCCCCCTAAATTGATTTTGAAAGTTTTGTTGTTGGGGCTGCCCTTGAGACCAGCTAGGTCCTATCTGATTGTATTGGCCACTCATATTCCAATTAGATGCATTTTGATTTTGTCCTGCCATCCATGGAGGTGAATTTCCATATGGATTGGACATGAATTGAGCCCAAGGAGGCATGTTCCAATCTTGATTAGATTGATTCCAATTCATCCAACTTGGAGCATTTGACCAATAATTAGGTCTTTGTTGGTTGGAATAGTTAGAGTTTGACCAATTAGGTGGACCATTAAATGGACCATTCCTTCTTTGAGCTATAAAGTAAACATCTTCTGCTTCTTCGACCTCAGGTTCTTTTATAGCAGTTTTGATAGCCGAAATATATTTACAATTTTTGGTATTATGGTTCTTGTCACAGATTTTACAACAAGTAGAGATGTTGGAAATGTTTGTAATGTTGAGAGGACATTCCCTCAAGTTGTGTTTCTTTCTACATCTGTGACAATATATTTCTTCAATATTTTGCTCTTTTGGTTTCTTATCCATGAGGTCGAGAGATGATGTTAATGTACTCAATAAATCAATTTTGAGACTCTCTAGCATATTGCCAATTTTAGCTCGTGTTACTCCCCCTCCTGATGATGGGTGCTTATTACTTCTTAATGGCTTATTTCTTGAGTAATTTTTGCAAATATTTACAATTTCTCCCAATCCCATCTGATGAATATCCCCCTTTTCCATAAGGTTTAGTATGTCAAGGACATCTTCCTTTAGCCCTTTAAGAAAAAGTTCTTTTTGAATTTCTTCATCCAACTCAATGTTTACTCTTGATCCCACAAACCGAAATCTCTCGAGATAATCTTCAAGGGATTCATCATATTTTTTATTCATGGAAAAAACTTGGCTTTCTTATCCCAAACTCTACAATAATCTTGGTACCTCTCAAGGAATATGTCTTTTAATCCATGTTCTCCATCCCATCAATTGCAAATGCTTTCTCCTAGACCCATGAACCATATTAAGGTTGCATCCTTAAGTGTAGAAGGGAATAGTCTTAATTTTTGCTCATCAGTGGTGTAAAAATAGGCTTGGCACACCACTTCAAATTCAAAGAGAAATGCATCAGGATCCTCATGTGGTTTCCCATGGAAGGTAGGCAAAATAACAATAGAGATCGATTTTGGTTCTCTTGTTAGCCTATCTTCGGAAGAAGGAATTGGGAAGGCAAAAGTCTTTCTCTATCCACCCCCCTTTGATTTTCTACTTCTCCTTGATCATTAGTCCTTTGCATATGTTCCCTTTGGTTTCTATTTACTTCCCCTTGTTCACTAGCTTGATCAGCCATGATTGAATATAATATTTCAAGAATTGGCTCAGGTATAGGTTCAAAAAATATAGATGAGGGATCTATATGATCATCAAACTCTGGTTTGGGTAGTAGATATGTTTTGGGATCTTGTTCTAGAAATTCAATCTACTTTGTTGATGATGCAGAATCTGTAGATGTTTGGATTGTAGTTTTAGTTTCTTTTAACTCAGAAGTTTTAGATTTCTTACTAAGGTTTCTTTGGCAATCTGCTTCTAGTTCACTAATCTTAATAAATCTTCCCTTTGAATCTCTAGGTCTATTCATGAAATTTCCAAGTTCTTTGGTTCTTGCAACAAATTTTTACCTTTTTAATCTTCTTTGAACAACCTATGGATATCGTTAATTGGATCGAGTTGTTCAGGAGTCATATAATGCTCCTCCTCAAATCCAAAGTCTTTTGTTACCAGAGTAATCAATTGGACAATAAAAGTCTATTTTGGAATTGGGTTAGGGCTCTCAAACTATAATTCATAATGTAAGTCTTGACATAGTTCTCTAAAGTGTACTACTCTAGGTGCCCTATGATATCTCTTGCTATATTCTAGGTTCACCTCCCTATCTTCTATCTTTTCTAGGAAACTATGGATGGTAATGGAGTCCTCGAAATACTGATCCCAAGGGTAAGTGACTAAATTTACTATTGCTCTCCTATCCCCAAGCCACCGTTCACAACTCCTTATAAGGTCAAGGTAGGGTGAGTGATAATCTAGCCCTAGAATTTTAGCTATGTTTACTCTCTTGATTCTACCCAATTTATCTGATCTTTCTTTTATAATATCAAGGTGCTCACATAGGTATTCCCACTCTTTCCTAGATGTTTTGTCTCTTTGCTCGAAAAGAAGGTTAACTTCTTGTTCTAGTAGTAATTTTCTAAGGTCAATGGATGCAGACTGTTTGATGCAATTTTCTATCATCTAGCAACATTTTTACTTCTCTCTCTTTTTTTAATTTTTATTTTATATTATTTTTATATTTTTTTTTATATATATATATATATATATTCTCTTATTTTTTGTTCTATTTTTTTTTTTTTTACCAAGAATTTTAAAACAATCCTACTATTACCAAAACTAGGTGCAATTCACAACCAATGAATTTATACAACCAATTTTAGCACAATAGGAGAAAATAAAGTTTATATTTCTAAAACAATCCTACTATTACTAAAATTAGGTGCAACTCACAACCAATGAATTTATACAACCAATATTAGTACAATAAGAGAAAAGTAAAATTTCTATTTCTAAAGCAATCCTACTATTACTAAAATTAGGTGCAATTCACAACCAATGAATTTATACAACCAATATTAGTACAGTAAGAGAAAAGTAAAGTTTCTATTTCTAAAGCAATCCTACTATTACTAAAATTAGGTGCAATTCATAGCCAATGAATTTATACAACTAATCTTAGCACAATAGGAGGAAAATAAAATTTCTATTTCTAAAACAACTTTACTGTCACTTAAAACTAGGTGCAATTCACAGTCAATGAATTTATACAACTAATTCTTAGCACAATAAAGTAAAATGAAATATTGCTTGAAAAGTAAATTTTGCTGGAAATAAAATTGCTGAAATAAAAGGTTAAATTGTTGTTACTTATTTGATTTTAAGGAGCATTTCACTATGATTGTGTCACTCAATCACACCTACTTCCTGTTTCCATAGGTCAGAGAACCCAGACCAAAGCAAGCAATAACAACCACCCAATGCTTTGAAAATTTGCTTGAAATGAAATATTAACTACGAAAGCAGTAAAATGATCCTAAGAAAAAGAACCTAGCAACGTCGAACAAAGGGGCTTGTTGGGACTTCTTGTGCCACTCTGACCCGTATGCATGCCAAGGACTCGTACCTCTTCCCACATACAAGTAAGCCTCTCTTCTTGCGCAACCAATAATCTTTTGATTAAAAATTATGACATTGCTCTCCCCGAAAATGATGCCAAAATGTCTAGCTGTAAACTCTACACTTATTTATCAACCCAGGGTGAATGATTTAAAGGGCAGTAATCCAATATAGATTATACCAAATGATTAATCTTAGACTTAATTCTATTTTTCTTAGTTTCAGGTTTGCAGAAAATAATAAAGGTTACAGGAAAATAAATTGTGTTGAATTGAAATAAAATGCAATTTTATGATTTATATTAATTAAATGCTTTTTATATTTATTGATGTGGATCCACGTGCAACCTATTGATTTAACTATTTTCTTTTACCTTATAATCTAAAATGATGCAATGTGGGTCCGAGGGTTTGGTTCAACGGTCAAAATGCTTATGTCGAAGTGTGGAGACCAGGGTTCCAGTCCCATGTGTCCTGTAGTACCGATGGGTGTGTTGCATCAGTGCCACTGGCTACATAAAAGGTTTATCTTGATGCAATTGGAGTTTATAATGGTGACAAGGAACAAGATCCAAACCCATGAAGAGGAGTAGGAAATTGTAACGTGTTACCGATTCCTCTAGTATAATAAAAAAAATTGAAATGATGCAATTTAATTTAATTGATGTTGAGCAAGGTGTAGTAACAGTATTGTCATTGTTGTCAACACAGACAGTTAGATCAGTTGATGCAGTGAACACAGTCATGATGCAGTGAACAGGAAGTTCAGAAGCTGTTCAAAATATGTAACAGTATTGTCATTGTTGTCAACACAGACAGTTAGATCAGTTGATGCAGTGAACACAGTCATGATGTAGTGAACAGGAAGTTCAAAAGCTGTTCAGAATATGCAACAGTATTGTCATTGTTGTCAACACAGTCAGATAGATCAGTTGATACAATGGACAGGAAGTTTAGATGCTCAAAAGTTATTCAGATGTAGTGGACAGGAAATTCAAAAGCAATTCAAAGTATGTACAATGCTTTTCCAAGAAAACTGAAGTGACCCATTTGCAAAAGATCAAAGAAAAAGACAAGTAAGAAAAGTGTCACGATATCGCGACATATACAACAGGAAAGAAAAATTGTCACAATTTCGTGACATGTTAGAGGAGAGAGAAAAAGCTGGAAAAACTGTCGCTATTTCGCGACATGTTAGAAGAGAGAGAAGAAGCAGGAAAAACTGTCACGATTTCACGACATGTTGGAGGAGAGAGAAGCATGGAAAAACTGTCACGATTTCACGACATGTTGGAAGAGAAAAAGACAAGTGGAAAAACTGTCACGATTTCGTGACATGTTTGAAGAGAAAAAGGCAAGTAGAAAAACTGTCGTGATTTCACGACATGTTGGAAGAGAAAAAGGCAAGTGGAAAAATTGTCGTGATTTCGTGACATGTTGGAAGAAAAAGAGAAAGTAGGAAGAAGTGTCACAATTTCGCGACAAGTTCGAAGAAAGAGAGTAAGTTGGAAAAGTGTCGCGATTTCGTGACATGTCGCATTTTCGTGACTTGAAGAGAGTAGGAAGGCAAAGAAGGAAAAGTGTCACGATTTCATGACATGTCACATTTTCGTGACTTGACGAGAGCAGGAAGGCAGAGAAGGAAAAGTGTCACGATTTTGCGACATGTCACATTTTCGCGACTTGACGAGAGCAGGAAGGCAGAGAAGGAAAAGTGTCATGATTTCACGACATGTCGCATTTTCATGACTTGAAGAGAGTAGGAAGGCAGAGAAGGAAAAGTGTCACGATTTTGCGACATATTGCAAGGAAGGTTGTACGGACAAAAAAGTGTTGCGATTTCGTGACATGTTGCAAGAGAGAGAGTCCGAAAGAAAAAGTGTCACGATTTCGTGACATAATGTAGAAGAGAGAGTTCGTAGTGTGAACTGTCGTGATTTCATGACAAGTTTGAGGAGAGAGAAAGTAACATGAAAAGTGTCACGATTTCATGACATGCTGTAGAGTTCAAAGTGAGAACTGTCACAATTTCGTGACATGCTGCAGAGTTCGAAGTGAGAACTGTCACAATTTTACGACATGTTGTAGAGTTTGAAGTGAGAACCATCATGATTTCGTGACATGCTGTAGATGAAAATGTTCCAAGTGAGAACTATCACGATTTCATGACATGCAGCAAAGGAAAGGTTTCAAAGTGAGAACTGTCGTGATTTCGTGACATGCTACAGATGAAAGTGTTCGAAATAAGAAATGTCATGATTTTGCGATAGGTTGTGGAGAAAACGTACGGATGCAGAAAGTGTCACGATTTCACGACAGGATGAAGGGAAAGCGTACGGATGCAGAAAGTGTCACGATTTCATGATAAATTGAGATGGCAGCGTACGGTTGGGGAAAGTGTCATGATTTCGTGACAGAAATAGAAAGCAGGTCTTCAATAGAAGTGTCACGATTTCACAATAAAATCTAAGATGTGAAGTACGAAAGTAGAAGTGTCATGATTTCGATGCAAAAGCAGAAAGGAGGTCGATGAAGGGAGAAGTGTCGCGATATCGTGACAAAAGAAAAAATGATGCTGACGAAGGCAGAAGTGTCACGATATCGCGACAAGAGCTTAGTTGAAGTCGACAAAGATAGAAGTGTCACGATATCACGATAAAAAGTAAAGTCAAAGGTTAAGCAGACAGAAGTGTCGCGATATCATGACAAAAGCTAAGTTGAAGTCCTCAGAGGTAGAAGTGTCATGATATCACGACAGAAGTGAAGACGAAGTCTGCAGAGGCAGAAGTGTCACGATTTCATGACAAAAGATCAAATGAAGTCTACAGAGGCAGAAGTGTCACGATATCATGACAAAAGCAAAAAGTGAAGCCTACGAAGGAAGAAGTGTCGTGATATCGTGACATAAGAATAGAAAAGAAGTACAACGACAAAAGTGTAGCGATATCGCTACATGTTGTATTCTCACGGGCCAAAGCTAAGAGAAAGCATACGAAGGCAAAAGTGTCACGATATCGTGACATGTTGTGTTTTCATGGCAACAGCAACAGAAGAGTTACAGAGGTAGTTGAAGCCAACGAAGACCGATGTTAGCCGACATAGATTAGGGTTTGCAGTCGACCAAGATTAGGGTTTGCATTTGCATAATCAATCGACTACAATTAGGGTTTTCATATTGAAATCTCTATTATATAAGGAGGGTTGTTTGGAGATTTGAGAATCGATCTGTGCGAGTATCGAAGTGTGCGATATGCGGTCGTAAGAGCGTAGATAGCACAGAAGCGATGATAGATGGCGAAGAGCGCAGTGAATGTAGAGGCGATGTAGTGTGCAGAGAGCAAAGTTTGATCATAGTGTGAAGAGTGAGATTTGTCGAATCATTCTAAGTGCAAAGATCACAAAGGAAGCAGAGTGCATGAAAGGGGAGAAGACAAACGTTCTACAGTTAAGTAGTAGATTGTGCGAAGTGATAGCACAGAGAGAGCAGAGTGCGCATAGGACAAAAAAGTGAACTAGATCAGTCAGGGTCTTATGAAAGGCAAAGGTATCTTACTATAATTCTTCTAAGTTTTAGATTTGAATTCCAATTTGGTGCTTGGCATAAGGAGTTGGTGCTCCTTCCAATTGGTGCTGGAAAACCAAGGGTTGGTGTTCCTTCCAGTTGGTACTGGCAAATCAGGGATTGGTGCTCCTTCCAGTTGGTGTTGGCCAATCAGGGGTTGGTTCTCCTTCCAGTTGATGCTGGAAAATCAGGGGTTGGTGCTCCTTTCTATTGATGTAGATAAATAAGGGGTTGTTGCTCCTTCTAGTGGGTGTTGGTAAATGATTGTAAAGTTGGTGCTTTGCAAGAGGCTGGATTTGGATGGTAGTCCAAGCAGCCATTCTTTTTGAGGAGTAGCCATTTTGGTGAACCTCATTAAAATCCTGTGTTGTGTGATGCTCTCTTGTTATGCTTGTTGTTTCTGGTTTTAAGTTTTTATTATTCAGCATTAAGAGTTGCAGATTTAAGTTTTTGAAATGCTACACTGATTCACCCCCCCTCTCAGTGCCATACTAAGTACAACAATTGGTATCAGAGCAAGGTTCCCTTCAAAGGCTAAATCAGTCAGGGTTGATCTTGGATTAGTACTCTAATGGCAAAGAAAGGCAAGAATGGAACCATGAGACACAAGAAGAAAAGAACACATAGGGTCATAAAAGAAAATAAAGATGAATTCAATGTTGCTATAGATTCAAGAGATGCATCAAACAATGGAGAAAAGGCCAAAAGACAACTCGGTCATGATGCAGGTTCACAAGGTACAAAATGTTTTGTTTGTGGTCAACTCGGTCACAATGAATGTCAGTGCCATGGGTTTAGTAGCAGTGAAGATGAAAATGATCCGTTCAAAATTGGTGAAGAAACAAATTCAGAACAGGAATGTGATGAAGAAGAAAGTGATGCAGAAGCAAATTTGGAACAAAAACTAATTTTAGCTCTGGGTAAAAAGGTTGAGGATGCAGAAGATATAATCACCAATTTGAAAGTACAGATAGAAGAATACAAGAAATTTTTTTGAAGATCTCAAAATGCAATTAACCAGGAAAATAGAGTATTGCAGTAAGCTAGAAAAAGAAATTGACGGTTTAAGAATGCAGACAGAAGAAATGAGTAATAAAGTCGATATATGCAGCAAACATGAAGAGGAATCCAACAAAGTTGTTAGCAATCTGAAGCTGCAAATAGAAGAGTCCAAAAGGATTGAAGAAACTCTCAGGTCTCAGATCAATGAGAAAGAGACTGTTTGCTGCAAACAAGAAGAAGAGATTGTTTCATTGAAGAAACAACTAGAAGAGGCCAATACAAATCTTAAATTTGAGAAGAGCTCAGAATTGCTAGATAAAATGATAAGCCAACAAAGAAGCTCCACGGATAAGCATGGTCTTGGATATGAAGCTGAACAACCTTCATCTTCCAACTCTACAGAAGAAGAAGTTCATTGTTGAAAGATCAAAGCAAGAAAAGTTTGAAGCTGAATCTTCAAAAGGAAGAAATTATCAAAGGAGATCTACAGCAAAGCAGCCACAACAAAAGAGGTTCTATCACTCTCACTCTATTCATACTAATGCTTTTAATGGCTATTGTTTCAGATGCAACCAATATGGTCACAAGACAACTTATTGTGGATTGAATAATAAATCAAAGAGTTATGCTGGTAGAAATACATCTACGTATCTGAGTGAACACTATGTACAATGTTTTCAATGCAATGGTCATGGGCACATAGCAAGGTTTTGTCCAAGTACTTATGTATCTAATCTAAGGCAAAACAGTAGAATTCATCAGACTCAAAGAATGCAATATAGACAGGGAATAAATCATGTGCATGAAAGAAAGGAAAATAATCATTCTTCAAAGATGCATAAGAGACAACCACACAGGAGAAGTGTTCGAGTTCACAAAAAAGTGCAAAATAGGGAAGCAGTTGAAAAACCCAAGCCCATGGTCAAGAAAGTCTGGAGAAAGAAAGAAGAGAGGAAATCGTGTCTCCTTGAACTGAAGGAGACTGCTCCTCTACTGCACTAAGCAACTCCAGGTAACACATCCTCAGGGGGAGCAATCTGAAAAAGTTTTTATTTTAATGCTCCTATGTGTCTGTTGGATTATCTGAGGATGAAAGGCAAGTAGTAAGGGGGAGTTGCAATATAGGTGTCAAAAGTTTGTTTCAGTTCATGCAGTTGTTTGTGGAAGTGCCGTAAAGGATGAAGATTAATTTGAGAGTTCTCATTATTGGTAGTATTGCTATATGTCATTGTTGTTGTACTGGTGATGGTTCTTACTGCCACTGTCCAAAGTTAAGGATCATAACAGTTCAGATAAGTTGATGAGTGAAAGATTGTTTCTCTAGCAATATATATGTGTTTCGTTAAAAGTAGTGGGTACTTGAACTACACTTTGATGTGAAGATTGTTAGATCTTTATGACGTTGTGGTGAAAAATATTGAAGTCTGATCTCTGACTCATGTGACAACATTATGGTGGTTGATTTTTGAAATATCATTGAAGGAAAAATGATTGTTTGTGGTTTCCTTTTTTGAAAAAGAGTTGGTTGAATGCATCAAGTTTTCTGAATTGAGAGTTGTGTTTAAACCTTGTGTTATAAGCATAGTGGTTTAAGCCCATTGGTTGTAAAATAACTTGTGTTATAAAAGAACATGAGTATCATTGTTATATGATATTTGTGGTTGAGCATTGTTGGAATCATTTGAGTTGATTGATACATACTTGGACTAGGGTTGTGTGAGAGAGAGTTGTCCCTTGTGATGATTGGTTGAGGTGATTTGATTGAGCCTAGTCAAGTTCATGTGTTAAGTGATTTTTATAGTTCTATGTAGTGGATTTGATTTGAGATCGCCATTCATTGTTGAGCTCATTTTAAGTACTACTTGAGCATGTTTGATTGAGCCTTTGAAAAGGCCCTTGGGAAATATTTGAGGACAATGCTGGGATAGTTTTTTAGAGCATATTTGGGCAAGTTCTTGGTAAGATTGCTAGAGAAGATTTGGACAAGTTCTTAGTGAGCTTGGTGGAGCAGACTTGGATAGGTTTTGTATGAGCTTGTTATTCAGAATTGGACAAGTTCTACGTGAGCTTATTAAGCAGATTCTGTGTGAACCTATTGAGCAGGATCTTAGTGAGCCTATTGACTGAGCATTGGAGGTGACAGAGTACAGAGTACAGAGTCTCAATGGATAGAAAATCTGGCATCCAACACAATTGAAGATAGATCTAAGTGAGGATTCTTCAAGTGAAGAAGAGGTCCACCAGTCAGTGCAGCAGAGAGACAAAGTCTTCTATAATATTACAAGGGTACTATGGAGTATGGGTTATGGTATCCTAAAGATGTAGATTAGGCTGGATGTGTCGATGACAGAAAGAGTACCAGTGGAGGTGCATTCTATCTTGGAGATAGATTGGTCGAGTGGTTAAACTTCCCAAGAATTGGCTAGCCATAGGGATCACATTTTTAGGGGGAGCATTTAAATATTTGATTATCTTTTTGCTCATGATCATGATTTTTGCTAAGTGTAATCAATTTTGCCTGAAAATGTTGTGCATGGACTCAGGGGGAGTCTGCAGTAGCCCTTTGGTATTATTGTCAAAGGGGGAGAAGAGTTACAGGTAATTGCATGTGTGTTGACAACAATTCCAAAGGGGGAGATTGTTGAGCAAGGTGCAGTAACAGTATTGTCATTGTTGTCAACACAGACAGTTAGATCAGTTGATGCAGTGAACACAGTCATGATGCAGTGAACAGGAAGTTCAGAAGCTATTCAGAATATGCAACAGTATTGTCATTGTTGTCAACATATACGTAGATCTTGATGTAGAACAGAGAGAAGAAGTTCAAAAGCTGTTCAGAATATGCAATAGTATTGTCATTGTTGTCAACACAGTCAGATAGATCAGTTGATACAATGGACAGGAAGTTCAGATGCTCAGAAGTTATTCAGATGCAGTGGACAGGAAATTCAGAAGCAATTCAAAGTATGTACAGTGCTTTTCCAAGAAGATTGAAGTGACCCATTTGCAAAAGATCAAAGAAAAATACAAGTAAGAAAAGTGTCGCGATATCGCGACATATACAACAGGCAAGAAAAACTGTCATGATTTCACGACATGTTAGAGGAGAGAGAAAAAGCTAGAAAAACTGTCATGATTTCACGACATGTTAGAAGAGAGAGAAGAAGTAAGAAAAACTGTCACGATTTCATGACATGTTGGAAGAGAGAGAAGAAGCAGGAAAAACTATCACGATTTCGTGACATGTTGGATGAGAAAAAGACAAGTGGAAAAACTATCGCGATTTCGTGACATGTTGGCAGAGAAAAAGGCAAGTAGAAAAACTGTCACGATTTCGTGACATGTTGGCAGAGAAAAAGGCAAGTGGAAAAACTGTCACGATTTCATGACATGTTGGAAGAAAAAGAGAAAGCAGGAAGAAGTGTCGCGATTTCACAACAAGTTCAAAGAAAGAGAGTAAGTTGGAAAAGTGTCACGATTTCGTGACATGTCGCATTTTCGTGACTTGAAGAGAGCAGGAAGGCAAAGAAGGAAAAGTGTCATGATTTCGTGACATGTTGCATTTTCACGACTTGATGAGAGCAGGAAGGAAGAGAAGGAAAAGTGTCGCAATTTCACGACATGTCGCATTTTCACGACTTGACGAGAGCAGGAAGGCAAAGAAGGAAAAGTGTCACAATTTCGTGACATGTCGTATTTTCGCGACTTGAAGAGAGCAGGAAGGCAGAGAAGGAAAAGTGTCACGATTTCGTGACATATTGCAAGGAAGGTTGTATGGACAAAAAAGTGTCGTGATTTCGCGACATGTTGCAGGAGAGAGAGTCCGAAAGAAAAAGTGTCATGATTTCACGACATAATGCAGAAGAGAGAGTCCGTAGTGTGAACTGTCACGATTTCGCGACAAGTTTGAGGAGAGAGAAAGTAACATGAAAAGTGTCACGATTTTGTGACATGCTACAGAGTTCAAAGTGAGAACTGTCATGATTTCGTGACATGTTGCAGAGTTCAAAGTGAGAACTGTCGTGATTTTGTGACATGCTACAGAGTTCAAAGTGAGAACCGTCATGATTTCGTGACATGTTGTAGATGAAAATGTTCCAAGTGAGAACTGTCACAATTTCATGACATGTAGCAAAGGAAAGGTTTGAAGTGAGAACTGTCATGATTTCATGACATGCTACAGATGAAAGTGTTCGAAATAATAAATGTCACGATTTCGTGACAGGTTGTGGAGAAAACGTACGGATGTAGAAAGTGTCACGATTTCGCGATAGGATGAAGGGAAAGCATACGGATGCAAAAAGTGTCACGATTTCACGATAGATTGATATGGCAGCGTACGGTTGGAGAAAGTGTCATGATTTCATGACAGAAATAGAAAGCAGGTCTTCAATAGGAGAAGTGTCATGATTTTGTGACAAAAGCTAAGATGTGAAGTACGAAAGCAAAAGTGTCACGATTTCACGACAAAAGCAGAAAGGAGGTCGACGAAGGGAGAAGTGTCATGATATCATGACAAAAGCAAAATTAATGCTGACAAAGGTAGAAGTGTCACGATATCACGACAAGAGCTTAGTTGAAGTCAACAAAGACAGAAGTGTCGCGATATCACGATAGAAAGTAAAGTCAAAGGTTAAGCAGACAGAAGTGTCATGATATCATGACAGAAGCTAAGTTGAAGTCCTCAGAGGCAGAAGTGTCACGATATCACGACAGAAGTGAAGACAAAGTCTATAGAGGCAGAAGTGTCACGATTTTGTGACAAAAGATCAAATGAAGTCTACAGAGGTAGAAGTGTCGCGATATCGCGACAGAAGCAAAAAGTGAAGCCTACAAAGGAAGAAGTGTCACGATATCGTGACATAAGAATAGAAAAGAAGTACGATGGCAAAAGTGTAGCGATATCGCTACATGTATTCTCGCGGGCCAAAGCTAAGAGAAAGCATATGAAGGTGAAAGTGTCACGATATCGTGACATAAGAATAGAAAAGAAGTACGACGGCACGGCAACAAAAATAGAAGAGTTATAGAGGTAGTTGAAGCCGATGAAGATCGACATTAGCCAACGAAGATTAGGGTTTGTAGCCAACCAAGATTAGGGTTTGCATTTGCATAATCAATCGACTACAATTAGGGTTTTCATCTTGAAATCTCTATTATATAAGGAGGGCTATTTGGAGATTTGAGAATCGATCTGTGTGATTATTGAAGTGTGTGATATGTGGCCGTAAGATCGTAGATAGCGTAGAAGCGATGATAGATGGTGAAGAGCGCAGAGTGAATGTAGAGGCGACGTAGTGCATAGAGAGTGAAGTTCAATCGTAGTGTGCAGAGTGAGATTTGTCAAATCATTCTAAGTGTGAAAGATCACAAAGGAAGCAGAGTGCGCAAAGGGGAGAAGACAAACGTTCGACAGTTAAGCAATAGATTATGTGAAGTGATAGCGCAGAGAGAGTAGAGTGCACACAAGATGAAAAAGTGAAGCAAATCAGTCAGGGTCTTATTAAAGGCAAAGGTATCTTACTATCATTCTTCTAAGTTTTAGATTTGAAGCCCAATTTGGTGCTTGGCATAAGGAGTTGGTGCTCCTTCCAGTTGGTGCTGGCAAATCAGGGGTTGGTGCTCCTTCCAGTTGGTGCTGGTAAATCAGGGGTTGGTGCTCCTTTCAGTTGGTGCTAGCAAATCAGGGGTTGGTGCTCCTTTCTGTTGATGTAGATAAATAAGGGGTTGTTGCTCCTTCCAGTGGGTGTTGGTAAATGATTGTAAAGTTGGTGCTTTGTAAGAGGCTGGATTTGGATGGTAGTCCAAGCAGCCATTCTTTTTGAGGAGTAGCCATTTTGGTGAACCTCGTTAAAATCCTATGTTGTGTGATGCTCTCTTGTTATGCTTGTTGTTTCTAGTTTTAAGTTTTTATTATTCAGCATTAAGAGTTGCAGATTTAAGAATTTGAAATGCTACACTGATTCACCCCCTCTCTCAGTGCCATACTAAGTACAACAATTGATAATTTCAAGTTAAATCTACATACTAATTATTTCTAACATATTTCAAGGGTGAGAGAATAGGGATTGGTTGTAGGAGTGGGCCCTGCCTCCTAAAGGACAGTGTAAATATTTCTCCCCTAAAATATTTTACTTCAGTAACTAATGTGCATCAATACTACTAATATTATTTTCATTTATGAATGGAGGGAAATACATTAAATACTACATAAGCAAAATACATCATAATGAAGTAAATGACATAGTTACCAAATACATGACAAAAAGTGTTGCTACTTTATTGCTAAAAATTCAAGTGTACAGGATCTTCAAACATTAAGCCTTTAGAGTAAAATACATCTGACATTAGAATTCCATTATTTCAACAATTCAATATTTCATCATTTGACATTCAAACATTACACCTTTTAAAAGGTCTTCCTTGTATTTTATAATATCATTTGGACATTCTTAATGAAATTCCATCACATATTTTTCTTGTCTTATCGGCTTTATGATGTGACTCCTAACCTTTTTAACAATAATAATCTAAACTAATACTATTTTGTAACTACCTTAGACTTTGTCACAATAGTAATAGTCCAAGTGGTAAATTGATGAACTAACATAACAAAATTTCCTAATTTAAATAATCTAATGATGCAAAAAATACATTTATTCGTCCTTCAATCCAGGAAGAGATAAAATAGGCTTGCATCAAAATCTAAACATCTTAATAACATAATAATTTTATAACTTTATAATAACAACTTTATAACAACTTTAATAAATATAAAATTCACGTGCATAATTCTAACATGTTAGTCAATTATGTTGATTGTTGATGCCTTGTAATGTTGCTATGTTTTCATTGAATGTGGCACAATAATGAATTGGACGGTTTGACTTGGCCAACATTCTTTCTATAATGCCTTTCAGCAGATGCCTTCTATAACAAATTTTCATAGCTCCTTTTTGTAATGTTCATCCACGAATATTCTTAGCACATCATCCTCGTGGTTGGCCTATCCATGCTTATCATCTGGTTCATGCCTTGCCACACCATCTCCTGCAAAGGTCCTGCAATGCTCTCCTACCAAAACACACAGAAACTTGCATACTTTTACATAAAACACAAGCATAAATCAAATTTATCGTTATGGATCAAATTCACTCATAAATCATAGAATCAAGACAAAATGATTATCAAAATATATTTATTTCCATAAATTTACAAATGTAAAATGGATTAAATTTGCATAAAATACGTGTTGTTTTAACACTCATCAATATTCACAAGGGAGAAGGTTCCAAAAAAACTAAGGTATATTCCCTTCCATTTCATGATGATCACAATAGAATTAAAAATAGGATGGTTGGTGTTTATATCTATTTTGATGGGTGTATACTTAATTGTATTTCTCTTGCTTGGAGATTACATTACACCTTTTTTGAACTCCTTGTTTGATGGTTTTAATTCCACATTTATATAAAGTAAGTAACAATGATGTCTTCTCCTTTTTTAAATGCATGCATAAATTCTTCATGAAAAATCCACTTTTATAAAGTATTCAATAAAGAGGTTGATCGATGCCAAACAAATGCTACCTCTCTGGTGCTAATGAGGAACAAACAAGCCATCTATTCTTTTAATGCTCATTCTCTATGGAAGTTATTAAATATTTTTAAATTTTCTTTGGACTAATTTGGGTGGTTTCAAGTTTGCTTGTTGATTTTTTCACTCAATGGTCATCTCCTTTTTACTCTCCGAGGCTGAATTTTTTTTCAAACTTCTATTTGTTACATCTTTTATGGTGGGTATGGAATGAGAGGATTAGTAGAATAATTAAACTTCGAAATATATCCTACCTTTGTTTGTACCAAAGCCTTGGCCTCTACCCTAGAGAATTTATCCTTTATAGCTTTGGAGGAGGGTAAATTTTGGGAGGCTAAGCTCAAATGGAAAATTGACTTTCAACAAAGTAATAGGGTTGTTGGTCTTCCTATTCCTAATCCCTAGGCCCCTGTGAGGTAGGAATATCATTCTCCAAGTTGGGTTAAATTGATCTTTGATGGAGTTCAAAGGGTAATACTGGTAATATTGGTATTGGTGGGGTTCTTAGGGATTAAAAATGTGAGCTTCTATTGGTGTATGTCAAGTTCTTAGATATCCAAACTTACCATGCTATGGATGCCAAAGCCCTTTACCAAGGTCTCCTGCTTGTGGAAAATATGGGGTACCAAAAATTTTACATTGAAGGAGACTCGCTTAATATTATAAACTTGGTCAAAGGTGATTCAATCCCTGATTATAATATTGGGCTTGTGATTATGGAATCTAGGCAAATTATTTAGGATAGATAAGATAGGGAGATAAAGTATATCTTCAAAGGAGGAAACTATCTTGTTGAATTTACGATAAACTTGGGTATAAGTATCAATGGTCTATCTATTTGGAGAGACAATTTTCTCAAAGCCTTCTTCAATTGAATTTAGCAATGCATGCTTATTAATGCTCTATAGTCTTTCATTATTTATGAAAAAGGTTTTATGCACAACTATGTGGAAGTGTTGGTTGGATAGGGGGCTCACCAGCGTTGTTCTAATTTTATTTCTTGTATCAAGTTGTATCTGGTTTACTTGGTGATGGGTTGCCAATTGTAGTGCTTTATAGTCATTCTTGTCCCTATATTTTTGGTCTTAGGTCAAGTTTTGCAAGGCTTCTCCTATTGTAAAATGTTTAGGGACCCTTTCAAAACCCCTTCTATATCTAATAAAAAAAGACCCATATGTCAAGTCCTAGATAACATCTCAATATAACACCTCATTCTTTGGGTACTCGTTCCAAGTCAGTGGCCTTGATATCCCATCTTATTCAAAATATTCAAAACTATAGCCTTAGCATGCATCTAGAAACTAGCTAATGAATAAATGGACTTCTCTCAATAAATGAATGAAAATCATATTTTCTTACCATATTTGTTTCTAAGATAGGACTAGCTTCTTTGGTAGAAGAATGAGAAAGACTCTTCTCTTTCTCCATATATTTACACTTGGCTTATAATTGGGATACCAACTCCTATTTTATAGTTATATCTCCTTACAAATTCTCCATTTCTTACAAATATCTATTTTCCACTTGTGTGGTTGAGTTATGAGTAATACCAATAATTTCAGCACATTGGATGTTGCTCTTGAGAAACTTCATTACAATTATAGCAAGTAGATATTATTTCTTATGGACCTTCAAATTTAGTAGTGTATTTTCATCTCTCAATTTATAAATCTCTTGGAACTACCATTGGGTGGTATTTCTTTTTCCTCTTGAAGTTAGTTCTACTAGTTTCTACTAGATTATCCTGTTATAACACTTGGTACATAAACTTGTTTGCACATAAAATTCTAAAAGGCTAGTAAACTTTATACAAGTCTTAGAAAATTTCCCAAGATATCATATGATTAAAATAAGCCCTCAGCTAGATCAATCACACACTATTTGCTATACAAAATAAAACAATGAGACATATCTTGAATTAACACAATAAAAAATATATTTGAACATTCTATAGAAAAGAGTAATATATAAAAATAAAATTTATTGAGGAATACAAAATCAACAAAACAATAATAATACCATGATTTATGTTCTTCTATATTGTATTGTTGAAGTACATATGAGAGTAGAATGTACATAAGTTGAATAAAATTTTTCCTAGAGAAAAAGACAAGAGCACAAAAAGTTCATACAACCCCACATTACACTCAAGTGCTTATGTCTTGCCAATGGAAAAAATGTAGCAACTATTGAGGTATATTACATTATTTAGTATATGCTAATGCTACCCCATGATACCTTCATGGTACATTTATAAATAATAGATTAGGTTTAAGTCATAGTTTAGAGTGTGATTTATATTTCCTACTTAATGTAAGTGTGAATATGCAGGAAATACACAAGTGTCATGTAAGTTAGAGTGCAAGTGTAGATGTGCACAATTTTCTTATATGCAAGAGTGCAAATATGTAATGTAAATATGTGCATAAGTGTCTTAGATTAAAAAGTGCAAGTAGAAGTGTAAGAGTCATGTATAGGTTTGCATATGTTATAAAGTCAGGTGTTCATCAAGTATGCAAGTTACAAGTAGATAACCTAAGAGTATCTAGACTTGGTATATGGAGATAAATAGTCAAGTATCTAAAGAGTCACACTACTATGGCTATATTATGGAGATAATGCTCCATAATATGATATATCGAATATAATTTATATTTTTTATTATTAGGTTGTAACAAGAAGAGGACCAATAAAACTTGTATAGATTGTTGAACAATTTATATTGTAAGTTGTTCTTCATGCATAATACATGAATAATTTAGGCTATTTACATTCATATTTCAGTATATAAATAAATTTTATTTAATTTATTATAATCCTTAATATACATATTAATTTGCTCATATTATTATTATCTTGACCTGTGGCTATTTTATGTTTGATCCTATGGAATATTATTGAGATAACCTATGATATTTTGTGGTATTATAAGGCATAAAAGTTAATAGTGATATCAAAGCTACCACCATACTCTATCTATATTGATAGAGTTTATTTTTATTAGCCACCATTATTAATTGATTTTATCCATATTTTATAAAGTTAATTAAGAGTATGTCCACTTTGAATCCAATGAGACTCAGACTCTATTCTAAAAATCATATTGAGTAGAAAAGACTTAGATCTATTCATTAGGTTGAAGAATAACCAGTGAATACTAGGACTCAACTATATTGACTGATAGGTATACCAACTCAAGATTAGTTAGCCATTTAGGGAGAAAGCCAAACCTAACATTGATTTAAAAAAATTAAAGTTTTTGTAGATTAAATATTGAAAGGCAGATAAACTCTCAGAAAGTTGATCATTCGAGGATAAATCCAACCCTTGATATTGAATACTAAGGTAGAACAAACTTAGATAAATTTGGTCATTTCAGGCTGAAGCCACTCTAACATTGAATATTGAAGAAAGAATAAATAGAAGCAATAGATTCAGAAGCATTCAAATATTCCTAAAGATCATAGAAAGTATAATATAATAGCAAAGTAGTAAGTAGAACAAAAAGTAGAGCAGAGAATAGAGAAATTATAAAGTAGAAAGTGCAGGAAAAAAAAATATATTAGAACTAGGCTGACTGAATATATCTACACATAATTTTGGTCTTGGTCATGGATCATATTTTGAAGAAAGTTTTTCAATGTAGACTTTTTTTAATAGAGCTAAAATAGTAGAAAAAAGGAGTCAATAGAAGGCCATTATAGAAAAAGGATTCTAAGAGAGGCCATTATAGAAAAATGAGCCTAAGAGACGCCATTATTAAATCAGGAGCCTAATATAAAGCCATTATAGAAAAAAGGATCCTAAGAGAGGCCATTTTAGAAAAAGGAGCCTAAGAGAGGTCATTATTAAATCAAGAGCCTAAGAGAAGGCCATTATAGAAAAAATATCCTAAGCTAGGCCATTGTAGAAAAATAATCCTAAGAGTGGCCATAATTAGCAAAAGGAGCCCAAGAGGCCATTATAGAAAAAGAGAAGCCTAAGAGATCATTATAGAAAAAGAGAAGCCTAAGAGGTCATTATAGAAAGATAATTCCACAAGATGCCATTATTAAAGAGCAAATCCTAAAAGGATAAGATAAATATAAGATAAAAAGGCCTAATAAATTTATATAAGAGAAAGAAGGCCTAAGATATAGTTCATCCAATAAAGCAAAGTCAAAGCTATTCAACTGGCAAGCAAAAGGAAAAAGAGATTATATTTGGCCAATGAATAGAGATAGGAATTCGACCTATGAATAGTACAAAGGAATAAAAGAAAATATTTAATTAAAATAAAGCATTGGAGGCCATCAGAATAGTGTTGAAGGCTATTTGAACAACATCACATGACAACAATTGTATCATCCAACCATCTATTTAGCCTGCACATATTGAGTATTACATAGAAGTCAAGCGAATGCTAAGCTAAACATCATATATGAATGCATAAATCAATGCTTTATTATCGTTAGAACAAAAACATTTGATTAAGTCACCTAATTCAACAAGCAAGCAATATAAATGTGCAATGGGTTAACATTATACAAAAAAGTTGCACTTAAGGAAAACATTTTTAGAACTCTAGGAAACAATATTCGAAGCTCAAGGAAAGCAATTTAGAGACTAAATAATGTTTTACAAAGCCTAAGATAAGCTATATAAAAGCATCAAAGATACATTCATATGGTAAACTTCATTGCACAACAAGAAGAGTAGAGTAAAGCTCAGTCTATACAAGGAATAGTGTTAAAAGCCAAAGTCTAACATTTAGCCAACGCTTTGTTTTGTAAGTGTAACACAGAGAAGAGAGAAAGTTAGAATCTAGTGCTTAGGTGTAATGTAGCAAAGGAATAACAGTATAATCCATCGCTAAGGTGCAACACAATAAATGGAGAATGTTAGAAGCTAGCACTAAGGTGTTACATAGCACTCAAGTATAACACATCGAAGAGAGATCATTAAAATCCTGTGCACCAGTTGGTAGGCATTACAAAAGTGAAAAGGTCCAAGTCAAATGGTCCATGCACACCTCCATATAGGGTTTAGGGTTTAACCTAAGCCCCAAATATTACTTTTAAACTGAAGTGTAATTCATGAGCAAGAGGTGAAATTCAAGTGCAAGTTTGGAAGCGTGAAGAGAGATGAGTCGGATATATTAACATTTAATTATTTTTTATTAAGGTTTTAAATTGGAATTATAAGGTTAACATTAGATTATTTATTTTTGAGCTTAGAGTGATAAGGTTTTCAACTTTTGTTAATTTGATATTTTTAAAAATAAAAAAGGGTTTTCAAGTTTTTTGAAATATTTAGAAGATTGTTTTTTAAGAGAATTAGAAGTTTTAAAATTTTACAAATTTAAATATTTGGGAGTTAAAAGGTTTTTAATTTCAAAGGATATCAAATAAAAATTTATAAATTTTATATTTAAATTTCATTTATTTCTAAACTAGGGAGTCAAGGTTTTCTACTTCAAAGGAAATAGATCATAACATTGAATTGAATACCATGGAAGAAAATGATTAAAAATACATTTAATGAAGATAATGAAGAAATGGTGAACATACTTTACTTTTATTCTCAAAACTTAATAGATGATTTTGATGGAAATAAACAAATGACTGATATTTTAAAAAAGAAATTATCTTTATTTATCAAATATGCAAAATAAGAAAGATTCACAACTCTTATAAGCTATCGTCATGAAAAACTTTTTAGAACATGGTGGAATTCACAAAACACCATTATAATTTCTTCGGAAGAATTCTTAATGATGTACTTATCATTACTTAATTTTGAGATTTTTAGAGAAAACAAATAAGAAAAGAAAAACCATACATACAACTTGATTGAAGCTTATGTAAGCTTCAATGAGGAGTCATTAAAATTAAGATTGTATTATTGTGATGATTTTCTAACTCAATGTTTAAAAAGGCATTTCATCAGGTATATCTCATATAAATATGCAGAAAAGAAGAGGAAGAAATAAGAATAAAGGCATGTACAACAGGTTGCACAATAGAAAACATGAATCTAAAGCCAAGGAAGAACCATATAATATAGATTAAGATATTGATCTAAAATATATTGAAGACTAAGACGTAGGGTTGTGCATAAGGGGTCGGACTCAAAATGTACTTGTAAAAAAATAGCAAATATTAATTTAAATCAAGGTAAATCAAGGCAAATCCTAAGAAAATCAAATCAATCATCTTCACACCAAAATTTGGGGCATTTAAATCCCTAAAAAATTAAGGTTATCTTTGGGGCACATTTTGAACTATTAAATCACCTTATAACTTCATAAAAACACCACCATTATATCAGACTCAAAAAGAGCTTTCCAATGAGTACAAATATACCTATGTTTGGATATATATTGTGGAAAATTGACCCTAATAAAAAATTGGTCCCAAAACTTTTAGGTGAATGGGCGGAAATTGAGGGTCCTCATATTCGTCAATTTCCGATTTTGAAAATCTTAATATTCACCCAATTTATGAATATTCGCCACTTTGCATAACCCTTCTAAGATGGAGATCATGATTAAAGACTAAATTTTTTAATAACCAAATAATGTAATACATGGGGGTGTTAAGGTATGGTACATTATTTAGTATATGCTAATGTACCCCCAAAAATACCTTCATGATATATTTATAAATAATAGATTAGGATTGAGTCATATTTTAGACTGTGAGTTATATTTCCCTCTTTATGTAAGTGTGAATGTGAAGGAAATGCACAAGTGTCATGTAAGTTAGAGTGCAATTTTAGATGTGCACAAGTGTCTTGTATGCAAGAGTGCAAATATGTAATGTAAATATGTTTACAAGTTTCTTAGATTAGAGAGTACAAGTAGAAGTGTAAGATTCATGTATAGGTGTGCATATGTTAAAGAGTCAAGTGTTCATCAAATATGCAAATTGCAAGTAGATAAGCCAAGTCATGAGACTTGGCATATGGAGAGCAGTAACCAAGTATCTAAAGAGTCACACTACTATCTCTATATTATGGATATAATTCTCTATAATATGATATATCAAATATAATTCATATCTCTTATTATTAGGTTGTAAAAAAAAGAGGAGCAATAAATCTTGTATAGATTTTTGAGCAATTAATATTGTAATTTGTTCTTCATTCATATTACATGAATGATTTAGGCTATTTACATTCATATTTCAGTAGATAAACGATTGTTATTTGATTTATCATAAGCCTTGATATATATATTAATTTGCTCATATTATTTTACTCATAATATTATTATCTTGACCTTTATTTTTGTGGCTTGATTTGTAGAATATTGTTAAGATAACCTATGATATTTTGTGGTAGTATAAGGTTTAAAAGCCAACAACAACATCCCCAAATTATGTTTTCTCTCTAATAGAAAATAAAGGAGGATATTCAAGGATAAAAATCATACTCTTTCCTTTTTAGATCCTCCTCTAGTGACCTTTGATATTCCAATTTCTTAAAAAATAGAATTTGTCCTATTTGACAAGCCTTTAATACTGATCAATAAATTAGGAACACAAGACAAGCTCCAAAAAATCATGCATTTCAATTGGATGGAAGAGATATTTAAAACAACGAGTAAAATAAGTGTTGTAGATCAATCTATTGAATGGTTTATTGGGATGTTCATCTAAACAATATTAATTAAATTGATTTATAATTAATAACACTCTACATATGTATCATATCCATCATATAATATTCATAAATTAATATCTAATTCTTTTATACTCAATTTTTTTTTAAACCTTTATGACATTTTTGTAGCACCTCCATATTTTCATTAATACAATAAAAACAAGCATAAAATAAAATAATAAAATAATCTTAAGACTTTCACAATAAGAAAAAAGTATATTCCTTAATGTCATACTAAGTTTTGAGCTCTTTGTTCAATATTTACTAAAGGAAACTTATGTTGAAAATATAATTTTGGGTAAGTTGACCAATCTTTGTAGTAGTGTAAACATGTTGAAAATTATTTTAATGATAATTAAGTAATATATACAAACCAAAGATATGAACAAAGATTACAATTGAGTTTCTTGGGACTTTTTGACCAAAGTCCTATTGAAATTTGGCTTTCAGAATAAATGGGTGGGGTTGGTTAAAAAGTGTTTTTTTTTGCTATGTTTTCAGTATTGGTAAATGGAGTCCCTGTTGGCTACTTCAAAAGTGGGCATGGTCTTCACCAAGGGGATTATTTTTCATCATATATTTTTATTGTTCTTGCTGAGGCATTGGGAAAATCTATTGAAGAGGTTGTAGAAATTGGGTGAGTAGATGGTTTCAATCTAGCCTCAACATCGGACCCTATTTCTTATGAACCATTTTTTGATGATACTTTATTGATCTCTTGCTTCTCTGTCCCTAAAGATAAGGAGTTAAACATATTTTAGTGTCCTATGAAAAAGTTTTTGGTCAAAAAGTGAACTTAAAAAGTAAATTTTATTCTATCAAGACCCTAGTTGGCAGGAAAAGAAATATAGTGAGTATATTTGGGTGTGATATTGGAAAACTTTAAACCATGTATTTGGGTATTCCTATGTTCAAAGGTATAATGGAATCATATCTTTGGAATCCAGTTCTAGATAGACTAGCAAAAAAGTTGTCAGGTTAGATATGAGATCTTCTCAGCAAAGCAGGTAAAGCTCAACTTATGAAGTCTTCTTTACAGAGTATTCCCATTTATTTTATACCCTTCTAAATATTCTAGATAAAATAAGGATTAAAATAGAGCAAATTCAAATATCCTTCCTCTATTATAGATCAAAATATAGAAGGTGCTTTGCACTGGTTGTCTAGGATCAAATATGTTCTACTAAAGATGTAGGAGAACTAGGCTTTAGAAGGGTAAAATAGATGAATGAATATCTTATGGGAAATATAGGATGGGATTTATTGAAAAATGATCAGCTTGAGTGGGTTAAGATCCTCAAAGCTAAGTATTTACAAAATGGGAAAACTATTTATATTCCAATGACTTGTCAGTCAAATCTTCCTTTTGGAATACTCTTGTGGACATTACAAATTTGTTATGTAAAAGGATTTGTGTGCATATTTAATATGGCAATTAGGTTAACTTTTAGAAATATCATTGGTTGAAGAAAATTCCCCTCTCGAAGGACCCAAAGGTAAGTACGTTGGAACCTGCTATGTCCCTCCATTTGGTATCAAAGTTGCTGACTATATTACAACCAAATATAGTAAACAAATCTAGAAATATTTATCTTCTCTATATTTAGACCCAAACATGGTTGTCTATATTAAAAATTTGAAATATGGCTTTATTTGTATCCTCTTTTGTCCTCTCCTTTCAATGATTTGGTCATTTGAGAGGAAAATAATGGAAAATACTTTGTTATGATTCGTAACCATTTTCTTGAGATAGAAGGTAGAGGTTGTTTTTTAGTATGAAAAAAATAGTTTAAATGGGTCATCTTGAATTTAGATTTCTTCTTATGGTTGGTGGCTCAAAATAGAATATTAACGATTAATAACTTAGACAAAAGAGGCACACCTTTTGCAAATAGATCTTATTTGTGTGAATAGAATTTAGAATTGGTTCATCATATTTTTCTTAAATGTTCATTTTATATATAAAATTTATATAAGGTTGTGGAAATCTTTGATGTTCCTTGGGTCTTATTAGCCTCTATAGGATATTTATGTGTGCAATGAGATCCTATTTTTAATAGTGATATATTGAAAGCTCTCTGGAGGTTTTGTATCCCCCAATTTATTTGGGGAATTTGGAAGGACTGGAATAACAAGGCTTTTGAAAATAGTAAAAGAGAGACTTATGTGGTTTCTTTTCATATCCTAAATGCTACTGCGGAGAACTCTCAGACCTTATCCTTTCCTAAGGTAGTTGAAAGTAGACTCGAGGAAGCCATTGTTGTTCATTGTAATTTAAAGCCTTTAATCTATGTGAATCTAATGAGGTCTTTAAGGTTGGAAATTAATTAGGAATCCCATCCAAATGAGTGGACTAAATTGAATGTGGATGGTGCTACAAAAAATAACCCAAGGTATGTTGGTGTGGGTGGATTTTTTAGGGATTCTAGGGGATGATTTTTTAAGCCTTTTTTTAACCTCTATCTATCCAATCCAACCATTTCACTAAGGCTCAAGTATTCTTACAAGGTCTAAATTAATCAAATAAGGAAATTATAGAAAATTTATTATAAAATGGAAATCCCTAAGCCTTGTAAATCTTCTAAAATGATGACAAGAAGCTAGTTGGAGTATTGCAGATATGTTTTTGGAGAAAAAATAGATCCTAAGGGAACACATTACAATGAGAATCTAGACTTGTGACTGGGTAAGGTAACCAATGACTTGATTCTATTCATCAATCCCAATCTCAAATTTTTTAATTGTATCTAGCATAACTAGCACTAATGTTGTACAATGATGTGCATTCATTTTATTCAAATGTATAATTTATTGTTTATTTGTACACTTGAATATTTCTCATACATGATCTTGTAGAGAGAACAAGAAAACTTATGACAATATAAATATGAACAAGTTGTAGAAGTGATTAATCCTAGAAATATTCTAAGCTTAGTCAGGTTGTTAAGAGCAGGTCATTTTGAAATGACTCTAGTCTTATCTAGATTTACATAAATATTATGGTGATAATGGTATATCTTAAATACTAGAATTTTTTCAACACTAAAAGTACACTCATCTATGTTGAAATGCAAAATTTACTAGCACTAGGTATCAAAAAATAGTTGTTGCACATGTTCGATATGCTTCTTCCATGTCATACTATAGATGATATTACTATCTAAGGTGACAATGGTGAAGAATTTTTTAAATTGGTCTTATAATTTCATTTATAAAGTACAGTAATGTTGCTAACATATTGATCGAATTAGGTAACCAAACACTTAAATAACTCATATTTGGTCTTCAAAGTTATCTACTAGATGAATCTAAGGCTTGATTGGAACATGACAGTAATTTTACTTCAGGTTGATCCTAGTGAAGTATCATGCTCCTTAGATCTAGTATAAAAGATCATATATCCCATGTATTAGATATCCTATTATTTTCAAATATTTTCTTAAGTGCATGGTAGTTTGTGCATCAATTCCAAGTACAATCTATAGCACAACAATTTGTATTCCATTCTTGGAGTAACAATTTGATATGACTGATTTATTGATTAGCAATGACTACAATCAAGTCAATTCCAACACTTTAATCTATGAATAGGAAAATCTATCTTGTTCCAGACTTCTATCATTTAGTAAGCTGACTTATATCTCTACTTGTACAAAACTTGTCTATATAAAAATAACAATGGCCACTTGTATGACAAAAACTTATACAACATCATTTGTACAAAAATATCTTGTAGTCCATCAGTTGATTGATAAATCACATCAACACTTCTCTTATGAAACTTTTGGATTGTGACATCAACTTTGAATACAAAATTTAGAAGGAACAATCTACAAATCTACCTTGCTACAACATTCCATAATTACAACACACACAATATATATAATCACAATAGATGAAGGATAAATTGAGTAGATATTATATTCACTCTTGCCTATACAGTGATTTGCATTACATCATAGTCTGCAATACTATGCATAGCATATCTTACAAAGATATTATATATGTAAATGTATCCACTCTCTATACATAGTATGATATGTTGGGTACTATCTAAACTAGATTCTCTACTATGATGATTACCTGCTCAATGAATAGAGGCTCCTATTTACTATTATGGGTTGGTAGTTAATAGCAACTACCACCTAGGACACATCACCTCTAATTGGGTGATAACTACCCTACATTTGCACATACACTTAATTATAAGTATTATACCATACATCACTCATTCACATTACACCTTTAGAATACAAAAAATACTTATGTCATCTCTTCTATCATCATAAAAATTGATTCTAAAATTACACTAATACAAAACTACATTTGTGTGCACTTTGAGTTCAACGCACTTATTTCTTCGACTGAGGCTTATTAGAACTAGCATCTACATATTTTATCCTCTATAAATTGATTTATATCCTTATCGATAACTATCTTTGCTCCTAGTGACTTGGTATATTTTGAGTTTGAGGTATGGCAATAGGTACACCTCCTAGCTCCTAGATCTGTAGCTTCAAGGACTTGATTTATCTCTTCAACCACATAAACTAGGCCTATTATCAATCCCATTGAAAGCCATAGTGATTCAACTTCTTCTCAAGTTTGCCATCCCAACCTTCAACTCAACCTCTCTTGGTTGCTTCAACCTCTCTTCTTGATGTTATTTCCATCTAATCATACTTTTCTACTATCAGTTCATCCCAATAAATGATTTCATCCTTCTTCACTTCCAAAAATTATTCCATCATGGCACATTATAACTTCAATTGCTCGATAAATTGATCTTGCTCCTCTTGTAACTTTGTCTTAGCATCTACCTCCTTTTTTAGTTCTGCTAGCTCTACTTCAGTATCTTCTTGCACCTTCCAAAGTCATGTCTCCATTATCTAAACTCGGTTAGCTAGTTCTTCTTCCTTCAAATTTTGGTTAGAAATGGTCTACTACAACTTCTCCAATCCTATAGGTAACCATTTAATAATGTATGCAAAGAAATTAATTTTTGTATGTCTTAACCACACGTGTAAGTTTGACATACTTGATGCCTAACTCCTTTTCAATATGACCACCAACCTCTCTTCATCCACATACATATGTATTGGATGCCAATAAAATACTTGAGTTCCATGTGGAAAGCTCACCAATCCCAACATTGACTTAACCTTGTTAGTTTCCAACTCCCATGGTTCTGTTTGATGAATCTCAGCAAACTTCTTCATGCACTTATCATAATAGGCCGAGTGCATAAGTTTATATAATTAATATTCTATCCTCAACTACCATAGTTTACAATATCCTATACAACAGACTCTAAAATCAACTTGCATTATCTCCAATGTTCTAAGCAACTTATAAAAAATATATCAACCTACTCATTTATCTTCTCTTCTAAAACTAGTGGTCTCATCATGTTTAGTACTTCAAGAATGAAATAATCACTAGTCCCCTTTTCTAGTTACATATCACTATCATCACTAATGGTAGTCTCCTCTACATCCTAACCACTATCACCTGTCACATTGATTTACCATTTGGTTGCATTGTCCTCCTAAATCTTCTCAATTGAATCAGTGTTCTTTACTTCGACCACTATCCCCTCTATCCTCTTTAGTCCTTCCTTTGACCATTGGCTACTTTTATATTTATACCACACTTTGAAATCTAATGCATCTTGCTTCCACTTATTCCTCCTTTCCTTTGACACAAATAGAGTCGGTGTTTTCTCCTATGCTATAAATGTTACTCCTATTTGTGGTCCCTCATCCAAGTGAGATAATCCACATGGATCCATTGCTTGTACAAACTATATTGGTGTGACATTGAAACTATCAAGTGAATTAATATTTTCCACCTGAACTAGAATATTATCAATAAAATATCCTCTCATTGATGGTGATTCTTGCACCAAATCCAATACAGTCTAAATTTCTTCATCAACATCTACAAGTGCTATCAGTTCTTGCACTTTCTATTACACAATCCTTTATTTGGGTTGTTGCATTCTCTTTTTTGCATTCTATTATTCCTACATAATATACTCCTTAGGTTGTTTTCCTCCCATAATATCCCTCTCCAAAGTTATTTTTATGGTACCTAGACTTGTACCTACAATGCCTTGTTATATAGCCTCATTCACTTATTGTGCATGAACTTCCTTTCATATTGCCTCCTATGATATTTCACGTATTTCATTTTACCCTATGCACTACCACATTTTGTCCTCCCTATCATGGCCTACTATGTGGGTCCTCTATTTGACTATCATTGCCTATCTTATTGATGCTTAGGTTGTGGTTGAGATTTTATCCACTACTACTCCATACTTTTAAGCCTCTTCTCCCTTTACACTAGCTTCTTGGCAAATTGTTGCTCATCAGCTCCCTCTAACTCCTCACTTCCCTTGTTTACTAAATTTCTCTTTGTATTTCTCCACTTTAGAATACTCTTCTTCCTCTTTGCCAAAGTCCTTGACTTGGTCAATGGAACCACATGTACTTGAATATGGTACGTGCATGCTATAGAATCATTTAAATATTTTAGTCCTAGAAATTGAAGTTTCTTTTGAGTCAACAATCATCATCAATTTAATGGTGTGGAAAGACATTAAAAATTTTCTTATATAATGCATAAAAAAAAATTAGATGCAAATTGATAAATACGATGCCCACTCATATGGCACTCCTACCATAAATCCCTCTATATATGGTATACAAAAATGGACATATTTTAGGCTCATTGTTCACCAAAATATTTTAATATTATCACTTTCATAGCAAATTGTAGTTCCTTTTACTTTAATTATTGTTTCTTCAATCCATGGATTCCATGCTTCATCAACTTTTTTGTCTCTTGTGGACTGATATTGGTAACTTATTCCATTATGTTCTTCCAACAGTGATGCTCAATCACTTCCTTCTTCACTAGTATATCTGAATTCAACAATCTGAAATTCCTTTAGAAATTATTGGAGGAGAATACCACATGAATCTCCTTGCTACCAATCATTATTCTGCTCATATTCTTCTCAGTATCATATTTTTGTAGCATCTACAAATGGAACAATTTAAAACATATCCTTTTCAAATCTTGGTATCTACAAAATATGATGTACTCTATCACATTTAAACGTAATCTTCAATGAATGCTTGTAGGCATTAAATCCACCTCCTAGAAGAAAAAGAAATGATTTTTGGATTTGTACAATTTTGTTTAGTTTTGTTAATTTTTGATTAAAATGTACAAGTGTCAAAACATACAAGTAGGTGTAAACGTACAAGGTTTGCAAATGTACAACTTGAAATGTCAATGAAATTAGGTGAAATGTGCATTTGGGATGAATTTGATAAAAATCAAATTAGACTTAGTAAAACCTTGTAATGAATTGTTTTGAGATAATTCGATATGGTAGTTGTAAGTAATGTGATGTCTCGGAAACTATTTTAGAATATCCTAGGCATGCATTATATAGCCCCCCATTCAATTTTTGAAGAGTTCCTATTAGTTCATTGATAGTTCTGAATTGTTCATTAATGAGTTCTTGATTGTTCATGCTATCCATTGTTGAGTCCATTGTTGAATCCATTGTTGTGATCAATAATGTATTGTACATGAATGTTATATAATAAATATATCAACAAATATATTGATTCCATATCCTTGTGAATTCCATTGTGCATTCTAGTTATTGTAGGTTGTGTGATTGATGTTGAATGCATAACTTGTTAGGTTAATTTAATGGAATTGCACTAGAAGTGAATCTAATCATCCTATGGACCTGGTGTGGGGGTATGAAATTATTGCACAATGATTTATGGTTGTATAGATATATTTCTAGGTAGTACAATTTTTGGAAATTTCTTTGATGATTATAATTCATTGCCAGTGAATTAGGGTTTACATGTTGGAAGGAAAATAAGTAATTATCATAGAAAAGCATTCCAAAAATTCTCTTGAAGACAATGGTTGTGCAGGTTGGTAAATCCAAATGTAAGTTGAAGAAAGTGTTCATACAATATATACATAAGCCATATCAAATCATACAAGTGGTTATTTTTTTGATTTGGTAATAATACTGCAAGATAAAACCTTCCAAATAAGGAGATTTTGGTGTTTTACAGAAATCGATTATAAAACCGATCAATTTAAGTTATAAAACCTATTCTACTAAATTGGCTAAGTGGAAAGTTTAACAAGTGATATTGATGTATGATTTGGATCGAACAACTATATAATTTGGTGATCGTACAAGCTATTTTAGCAAGTTGACAAACTACACAAGACAAACCATACAAGTTGTACGATTTGGGCAAGCTAGTTTTGAGACTTTGGAAATCATTTCTAGACCTTCTAAATGACCTCCCCCTATAGGAATACTACACCCCTATTCTATATTTGGTGTCATTTCCTTATCAAACTTTGGTATTTTTGTGTAAAATGGGTCAAAATTGTTGTAGTCGGGAAGATCTTGCAAAGTGAAAAATTGTGAGTACCACTAAATTGGAGGTGAATGACAAACAAAAGTGTGCAAAGGCGTAGGAGATGAGATCAAGGATAAGATATCCCATTTAAGAGCAGCACACGAATTGCTCAAAGAGTGAACGTGAATATTGCTGAACACAATATACATGCACTAGTGATAGAACAAGTATGGATATATGATGAAGGAGATATTGAGAGGTTGGATACATTATTGATCAAAATAGAAGGAGAGGAGCAATAAACACCTACATTCGAGAATAACATTGGTATCAATGAATACATTAATAAGAAAATTATGCGAGGTCAAGGTGAGTAGATGGTAACACCTGAGAAAGTGGTAGATAGGTTGCAAAGGAGTGCAATGGATGGGAGTCAGGCACCAGAGCAATAGCACACAAGGTCTCATGAGGATATACCAAGGACACAACCTACACACTAGTGAATGAGGTTTTAGAGTGAAGATGCACACGATATTGGTAGATGAATATTTGATGAGTATAAGATACCTTGAGTAGACACTTCTAACAAGGACCAACAAAGTGAGTCACCTACAAGAAGGAATTAGTCAAGGATTCCAGGAGATACTTCATCAAGTGAAGAGGAAGAACCACCAGTAATGGCCAACTTATGCAATTTATTAGGAAAGCAAATATGCCCACCCTTTATGGGTGAAGGAAAGGAAGACCCGACGAGACACATCGGGACATGCATAACCATTTGGAAAGAAAATGATGTGGACTGTTAGATTTTGATACAACATGCAATGGGAGATAGCATTCACAAGATGTAGAATAATAAGAAAGAAAGTAAATCTACGAGATGATTAAAATATGCTATAAATAGAAATATAAAATGAGTACAATAGTAGCTATGGAGGAAATGAACACTCCATGATACAAGCTACTGCTCAATGAATGAGCTCTGAGCTTATAGCTCACACACTACACTACTATCTATCCTACACTACTATTCATATCTTCTATATCTATGGCCCTTTATATAGGAAGATAAGTTCCTTGGCCAACACTCTACCTAGCTGTACAAGTGGACACCTTGCACATTACAACTTACACATTGACACTTGTGCATTTATTACATTGCATGAAGTAACTAGATAACTTCCCCCTAAAGTAATCTAATGTCCTAAGTATGTACCAAGGAAGGTACATTTACATGACCCAAATAATGTAATATAAGCTATTTCTAACACCCCCATGTATTACAATATTTGGGTATTGAAGACTTTAGTCTTCAATGTGGATCTTCCTCTTGAATCTGGAATTTTGATTCTTCTTCTCTGATTTCTGTAACCTATTCAAGCAAGTTGTTAGTGTCTTCAAAACCTATCATTCTTTATGAAAGAGATTTGATTTCATAGTCATCTGTCGGTTCTCCCAGTTCTTCAATTTCTTCTATCCTCTGAGCTAGATGTCCTTTTTTATTTCCTTTTTGATACTCCAATTGGGGATAATTGGTTGGACACTAAAATTGTTGTTGATGAGGATTTTGATATTGTCATGGCTGAAATTGGTTCCCATTGTTCATCTGATTTCCTTGATTTTGATTCTTGGGATTGAACCTGCAATAGCTGGTATTGTGGCCTTTTCTCTTGCATATCTGACAATACCTATTGTACCATGGTTTTCATACTTTTTATGAAGAAGCAATGTTTCCTTGTGGATTATCTTTAGATGCCAATGCAGTGTTAGACATCTCATATTTAACTATATTTTCCACTTCATATTCCTGTAGAATATTGACTAAGTCATCAAAAGAAGTATCTTTACTTAGAACTTGTAAAGATGTTACCAAATATTTATAGCTATTTGGAAGTGCTCTCATGGTTACTTGAGTAAGAAGTTCATCCTTAACTATTTCTCCTAAGGTGAATAATTTCC
Organism: Wollemia nobilis; assembly: GCA_028583015.1. NCBI lineage: Eukaryota > Viridiplantae > Streptophyta > Pinopsida > Araucariales > Araucariaceae > Wollemia > Wollemia nobilis. The sequence goes on from JAQPPZ010001195.1 coordinate 10,261,174, forward strand.
CTTTGATATCTGCTACTTTCCTTAGGAATAGTTCTATGCTTTCTCCATTGTTCATCTTTAATGAATGAAGTTGACTTTGAAGATGAAGAATAGTTGCCTTATTCTTTCCTTCAAAAAATTTCTCTAGGCTTGTCCATGCATTTGAAGATGATTTTGCTGAACTGATATAGGGTTGTATCTCATCAGTGATAGCAAATGTTATTATCATTAGAGCCTTTGAATCATTTTCTACAAACTTTAGGATTTCAATATCATCTGTAGTAGGTATTTGAGCTTTCCCTTTGACAATATCCCAAAGTTTTTCATATACCAAAATAGCTTTCACTTTATTCTTCTAGGAGAAATAATTAGGACCCTTGAGTAGCTGAGATTTTTGCTAGGAAGAATTTGTTTGAAGCCATTTAAGTTCCCTAATACCAATTCTTAGGTTTTTGTAGAATGCCTTATGACTCCCTAGTATGTTTTGGATAAGATATAAAGTGCTTTTGTAAATTTTAGTTCAATTTTGGTTGATTTTGTAAATTTTTGTAAATAACAAAATCAACTTCTATTATCCTTATTGCTCCTATTGAACTAAGCACTTTTCCCAAATTTAAAGAGGTTTTAATGTTGGATATTTTGTCTCGATTTGAGAAGATTTGAGACAAGTAAATATTATAAATTTCCAACCTTTAAAATGCTTTTAATAAACCTCTTATAATGGCCCTTTGAAATTTGATTTTAATTTTTCTAATTTCCAATAAATCAATTTGATGTAGTAGACCTTATGACTCCCAAATTTGGAAAATTAGAAAAGATAACAATATTTGCAAAATATTAAATAGTTAAACCTAAGTAGAATTCCTTATATCTCCAAGGTTGTTTTGCAAATATTATTTTGATCTAGGTAAGTTATCTCCTATATAATTTGCTTTCATAATCTTAAGATTTATCCTTTATTTAAAACCTTATTTCTCCAATGTTAGAAAGCAAAAATAAATGAGATAATTAAACTTACCTTGGCCCTTTATCTTCACACTTGTATAACACTGATTTTGGTTGAGTGTAAGACGTAGCTTCTGGTGCTTGAGATGGTGAGAGCAATTTGAACAAGTGTGGATCCTTTGAGAGATGATTGGCTGAGTGTTTCTTCGATGCTAGAGAGATGTTCACTGTAGATTTGACCTCCCTTTCATGGAGCTTTAAATGCTCCTTCTTCCCTTTCTTACACGTTGTGCTCGAGAATAGTTTGACTACGTTTTCCTCTCCAAAAACCTTGATTGCAAAAATTCTATTCTACTTTTGCTCTGTTCACTTCAGGTTTACATGGTTTTAATGGAGATTAAGGCTCCCAAGTGTCACATTACTCATGGATGCTCCAACATGTGTAACATTTGCATCTTTTATGTAACGTCCCTACCAACCTTTAGTAACACTTCTGATAGCTCTTGTAGTACTTCAAATTTGAGTAGGTGCTTGTAACCTTCCTTGCAAGATTTCTTGGATGTTGAACATTGTTGAGATATTGTGCCAAGTGGCACTCAAGGTTTTTGCATGGTGTCTATCACTGTAATACCTCCAAGGAGAATGTAACTCCTTCTTTATGCCTCTACCTTTGCTTTCTACATTCCTTGAAGTGCAAGCAACTATTTTCTCTTGTAGTCAATCCTTGAGGTGGTATTGGAGCTCTAAATGGCATGGTAGATGCTACCTTTGGTGGATTTTCTTCACCAAGTTACATACCTTTGCTTTTAGCATCTTTTCTCCTCACTTTTTGTTCTCTTTGATGTGCATATTGTAGTGTTATTCATGCACATTTGGATGAGGTAATAATGATGCCTTTGCTTGTAGTATGGCTCCTTCTTCTATGTAATTATAGGATGTTGATCTTCTACTGTGTGCTTGTGTTGTGCAGGTTCTTCCATCCAAGATACATGAGGAATGAGCCCTTTTTGATGGCTCCTTGGGCCATGGATATGGAGTGCTTTTCATACATCCTTCTTGGCTAGATTCCCTGTGACCTTTGTGCCTTTAATGGCACCTTCTATATTCTTCCTTTCTATGGATAATGTAGTGCAATACCTTGTGAATAATACACTTTATTTTGCACCCTTTTTGCACTCCCTTTTTAAGATTTTGTAGCAGATTTTTGAATGCACAAATGAGGATTTTGAGGATGTCATTTTGAGTAGACTCCTTACCCTCTTTGCTTGGATATTTTATGGTGAATCCAAGCTTTGTAAACACTGTAAAATAGAAGCTTTATTTCAGTTGCACTAACCCCTAAGTGCTTTGGATTTGAGACTCACCAAGTCTCAATATTTGAAGCTTCTTTTTGGTTAGTTTTTCTTTGCTTGTACTAACCAATTTCGGTGGCTTCTATTGGCCACTAAGAGTTGTAGGTTTTTGTGCTTTAAGAGTGTCTTTAGACACTTGATGCAAACTATATTTTGTACCTTTTTTCAATGCACAAAACTAATTTCTTTTGAGAGTAATAATAGTGCAAATGAATCTAAAAAATTCTACTTTTTAATGCACTAAAAAATTACACCTTATCACTCCAATATACTCTCAAGAAAATGCACTTAATCAATTCACTGCAACTAATCAAGAATAATTTGAAATGAACCTTCAAATATTCTGCAAATTCACTATAATTAGTATTGTAGGATTCAATCTTCTTTTTGCTTTCCAAAGTAGATAATAGGTAGTTGATAGATAATTAATATTTGGAATCTAATCAACTCCTAGTGTGCAAATGAACCTCTAAAAGGAACCTTTTTATTTTGCACTTCTGAAGACTGTAATTTAGGTTGCAACTTTAATCTAGATTAAGGTGCTTTAACAAATCTAAAAAGTAATCCAATTAATGAATCTACTTGCACCAATAGTTGCTTACCTTTTTTTGAAATCTTTTGTAGCTTCTTTGCCACTTCTATAGAGGATGTAGATCTTGGTGTATTAGATCACCAAGTTGCTACCTTGAGTAAGATCTTGTAGCTCTTTGTAGAATGTTTCAAAAAATCCTTCTTCACCAAACTATAGTCTCGAACTTTCTTTCACGAACCTAAGATTTGGTGACTTTGTTCTCCTCTTGTGGTCTCCTCTTTATGTTGTATATTTGGAGAAGTTTGTGTCTCTGAAGCGGTGTCCTCTTTCTATGGGAGGCAATCTTCAATATTCTAGTTCTGGCCAACTTCTTCTATCTTCAAGTCTTCTTGTCAAATTCTGACTTCAAGCAGGATCTTCTTCTCAATATTCTGAATATCTTGAGGTCTTCACTAGATTCTTCTTCCACTCAGATTTGGCACTCCTTGCCAAATTCTCCTCCTCTTGGGCTTGTTGTCGGATGGTGATAATTGTCCCAAGTCCTTCACTATCAAGGGCTTCTCCTTGGTAGTGGATTTCTCTAGTGAGTTCTTCTTTGATGATTTCTTTAGCAAGGCTCTCCTAGCCTTTTACTGGATGCTCATCGAGACCTCACCAAGGTCTTTGATCTTGCAGCTTCTTCTAGTCTTCCTTGAGATCTTATCTTCAACCTTCTACTTCTGGAAGTGTTGGTGGTGAGATCTTCTCCTAGATCTCTGATTTTTCTACTTCTAGATTCGAGCAGGACTCTCCTAGTCCTTCTTCTTCCATGTCTAGAATTTCTTCAATGAGATCTCCTCTTGATCTCTTTTTCTTTAGGTGCTAGATTGATTTTAAAGAGGCTGCTCTTCCTAACTTTCTTGTAGGAAGCTTTCCCAACTTACTAGATCTCCTTTACCTACAACAAAAATATTAGTACTAAAATATACTTTTGAATTAAGTACTCTCTTTTAGAGTCTTCTTCAGGATAAAGGCATATGTGGCCTATTTTAGTATCAAGGCTTCTGTGGCATTTTCTTCAATATTAAGGCTTTTGTGGCCTAGGCTTCTGTGGCCTTTTCTTCTGGATCAAGGCTTCTATGGCCTTTTATAGGCTTATGTGGCCTTTTCTTCTGGATCAAGGCTTCTATGGCCTTTTATTCTGAATCAGGGATTCTATGGCCTTTTTATTTTTGTGAAGTTCTTCAATATAGCAATGGAGATCTCCTGTCTCCTGACTTCACCATGATTCTTTTTAGTAAGTTTCTTCTAAAGTATTCTCCTTTTTACAACAACTAATCTCTGCACTATGAAGGCACTTCAACCTTTAGGTAAAGAAGTTGAGGTCTCCTATATTTCTATTGTAGGAGGTGTCCCAATCATCTAAGAATTAATTCCTTGCAATAAAAGAAACTTTAGGTAAATATTTCCAGATCTCTTAGATGAGCTTCACTAGTTGTTTCATCAAACTAGTGGATCAAATGTTGAGTCCTAGTCTTCACGAGTTTTTCTGCAACTCTATGGAAAGACTCTAGCCATATGCAATCTTAGTATTCTTGAAACTAAGATTTCATTCAGTCCTCACTTGTGGCTCTCCCTAATTCTATCACCTAGACTCTTATGAGAAATTTTGATAGTGATTGGTCCAATGGTGCATCAGGTTGACAAAAAACTTAGGGTCAATGATAATGGTGATTTTCCTATTGATCTATCATAGCTTGATCTACCGTAGCTCTGATACCACTGTTAGCTTTTGATACAACATGCAATGGGAGATAACATTCACAAGATGCAGAATAATAATAAAGAAAGTAAATCTATGAGATGACTAAAATATGCTATAAATAGAAATGTCAAAAATGAGTACAATAGTAGCTATGGAGGAAATGAACACTCCATGATACAAGCTACTGCTCAATGAATGATCTCTGAGCTTATAGCTCACACACTACACTACTATCTATCCTACACTACTATAATCCTACACTACTATTTATATCTCTTCTATATCTATGGCCATTTATATAGGAAGATAAGTTCCTTGACCAACACTCTACCTAGTTGTACAAGTGGACACCTTGCACATTGACACTTGTGCATTTATTACATTGCATGAAGTAACTAGATAAATTCCCCCTAAAGTAATCTAATGTCCTAAGTATGTACCAAGGAAGGTACATTTACATGACCCAAATAATGTAATATAAATTATTTCTAATATGGACCAATCAAATTAATGGTTGTGATTATTTCCTACTACATTACGAGGACTTCCCATACATTGTTATTTTAAAAGATAAAATATACCAAATTTTTAGGCCTGAAACACAATGAACGATGAATTTATTGAGGAATTTTACCCTTTGAAGGATGATGGAGACATTGTAACTGAAATTTGCACCACTAAGTAAAAATTCGATGAAGATGTAAAGTCATATAATCATCGATTGAATCATTTGGTGGAAAAGATGCAAATGCCTCTAGCAGATGTACTAGTAAAAATATGGTTTATAGACAGGTTTCTACCCAAATATAAGAAAAATATGAAGGTAGTTCCATCTTCCACATATGAAGAAACCTTAGAGAATGCAAATTTTTTTTAAAGTAATGTGAAACAAACAATCACTAGAATGATAACACATTCTAAGTGAGATGATTCAGATAGTGATGAAGATGATACATTAAAATAGATGGTCCAATTGTTTCAAAAATAATTTGACAAGATAATAAAATAGGTGAAGGCCAAATTCAAGCAAGATAGGAAGGATATTTGGTGTACATAATGCAACCCTGAAGGTCACATGAATGTGACTTGTCCTTGAAATGACTATTGTCACATTTATAATGTACTTGGAAATGAAGTGGTATAGTGTCTATTCAATGTAAAAGTGTGCCCATAGGTTCTCTCAATCCAAGAACAGGAGGAGAAACTAAAACCTCAAGGGTGTGGCCAACAAGCCACTAGTGGTAGTTATAGGAATAACTAAATATGGGGAAGACAATACCAAGGTAACCGATAGGGAGGACAGACCCACCTGAAATATGATTTAGAAGGAAGAAAAATCATACAATGTTGCAATTGCTAGGATTAGGGGCATATTGCGAAGAATTGTTTTTCACCTTAGAAATAAGAGACATAATAAACTAATGCTACACACATGTGTAAATTATGTGGTCCAGGGAACCACAAAGAAATAAATTGTCCAAAGCTAGCATGTTCTAGTAACCTGCAAAACCTCAACTTTTTGGATATAGAGGTACCTCCAATTAGAGAGGAAACCGAATAAGTATTAGTCATGACAAGAAATCAAGCTAAGAAAGACAAGTATCCCAAACCTACTAAAGAAAAGAAATTATGGCAAGTGGTGAAAAGGGTAATTGAGGAAGAAGTACAAAAGGCAAAGCAATTGAGACTACCAAGAGAAAAAGAGTTAAGAAACCATTAGAAGATAAAGTAGTTGTGCAAAACTTGGCAACACAAGTCTTGAATACAACTATCAAAATTAAGGTGGCATTTTTGTTAGAAGCCATCCCAGTGTTGCATAAAGTGATGATGTAATACATACAGCCTCATAAAGTGATGGAAGTCCAGAGCTAGCCAATTAAGGAAAAAAAAAAAAAGAACTACTTTATGGATCCAACCATATTGATAATTGATGTTGGGAAGTAACCCACATTAGTTCATATGGATATATTAGGGTACAAGTTGACATAAGTCATTATGGATGAAGGATCTAGTGTTAATATGTTACCCAAGAAGAATTAGCAAGAAATGGGTGTTCCATCATTATGGACACCTAAATTTTGATTATATGGTGCTAACCAGTATGGTATAGAGACAAAGGGTGTCTTGATTGCACATAACAAGTTATAATATTTGACCAATAATTTGTCTTGGATTTCATTGTGATTACCATGAAAAAATCAACGTATGATGCTTTGTTGGGAAGATGATAGATACGAATAGCCAAAGTTAATCAAAACTAAAAAAAATACTAGATAAACTTCAAGAAGGGAAAACATAAATACATGATCAAATTGAATAACCAGAGGATCAATGAAGATGTAGCCATGATATATGAGTCAGGAATTTCTTCTGACGAAGAGGAGTATGATCCTAATAAATAAAGGATGTTGTACCTAGACAACTGTAGTGAAGATGAAGCTTGATATTATAGAAGACTCCTCCATTGGCAGATATAGGAGTACAAGATTTTTCAACCCAATTTCCTCTATATTACTACAGATGAAACTACAAAAAATAATATGATATTAATGTCAACTCATAACCAAAGAAATAAGAAGAGAAATGGATATTCTCTAAATTTTTTGCTTAATATATAGTGGGAGATGTTGAAATCGATGCCAGAACAATGCATCTAATGAAGGTGTAAAAGGTGGTAACAGAGCATGGGAACATTAAGTATGAATTACCTTAGATAGTGGATGTAAATATAGGAACAGAGGAGGAACCTAGGATGATCCACTATGGTGATGATTGGAAACTAGTATTGAAAGCAACAACTTTCAAGATATTCTTGGAGTACAAGGATGTATTTGCTTGGAAATATAAGGACCTAAAAGAGGTACCACCAGAGTTATGTATCCAAAATACCATGCTAATGCTTAGGGAACAACCAGTGAGAATAAGACCTTATAGGATGAATCCTAAGTATGCCGCATTGGTAAATAAAAAAATAAAAAATATGCTAGATGCAGGTATCATTTTCAAAGTCACTACTAGTGACTGTGTTTCACCTATTTTTGTCACTCTGAACAAGGAAGTGGATAAGATCCGAATATGCATAGATTTTAGGAGTTTGAATGTAGTGACAATCAAATATCCCTTCCAAATTCCTTTCACAGACTTCATTCTGGAAGCAATCATAGGACATGCAATTTATTCATTCCTAGATGGGTTTTATGGGTACAATCAGATAAGTATAGTCAATGAGGATAAGTTGAATACCATGTTTATTATGGAAAATGGCATCTATACATATAATCGAATGCTATTTGGGCTATGTAATGCCCCAGCCATATTTTAGCACATTATTATGTACATCTTTGATCAATTGGCCAGAGGAAATTTTAAGGTATTTTTGGATGATTGGTCCATTTATGGTAAGATAAAGGATCATCTACCTGGTCTCAGTGAATATATCAATAGGTGTAGGAATGCACAAATCTCCCTAAATCTTGGAAAGTATTTTCTAATGGTACCCTATGGGAAACATTTAGGATATATAGTGTGTAGTGAAGGGTTGAAGACTGATCCTAATAAGATCTATGTTATATTACACATGGAGGATCTATATTATGTGATCTCAATAAAAACCTTCCTTAGATCCATAGAATACTATCAAAAGTTTATCAGGAACTATGCACACGTGTCCTACCCACTGGATTATTTGACTAAGAAGAATATTCCTTTCATATGGATGGAGGAACACCAAGGAGCTTTTGAAGAATTGAAAGCTAAAATTGTTAGTAGTCCCATTTTAGTGTTCCCTAATTGGGATAAGGAATTCCATGTCCATATTGATACCTCAAACTTTGTGATTGGATGCGCATTGGCACAAGAACGGTTTAGGCTAGACCAACCTATATTTTTTGCAAGTCACCTATTGTCACGAGTGAAGAGGAATTATAGTAAAATAGAGCAAGAATTTTTAGGAATGGTATATGTTGTATAAAAAATTAGGTATTACCTCTTGGTAAACCCTTTTTCTTTATACATAGATCATCAGGATTTGTTGTACACGATAGATAATCCGGTCATAAAAGGAAGGGTTAGCAGGTGTCTCATCATTGTACAAAAATTTATATTTTGAGTAGTAGTCCGACCTGGTAAGAAGTATGTGATTGCAGAATAGTTATCTCGAATACGATTGGGAGAGCCTATAGGGATGGGGATTCTAGATGAATTTCCTAATGCTTAGTTATTTGTAATTAATGTTGTACCATATTGGTATAAGTTAATTGGACAATACTTATTCATAGGTGAGTTGCCACAAGACCTAATGGTAACAAAAAAAAATGTAATCATAAAATTAACACCTTTTTAGTTGATAGTTGGGTTTCTATACAAAATAGGTATTGATGGTATCCTATGAAGATGTGTGATGGATGAGGAAGTTAAAGAAACATTGAGAGAAGATCATGAAGGGTTGGTAGGAGGACACATGGGGAATTATGGCACTACTTGAATAGTACTCTTAGCAATATTATGGTGGCCCATGATACACAATGATGCAAAGGTATATAAATGTACATGTGATACTTACCGAAGAGCAGGGAAACTATACGACAAGACTTTATGCCCTTACACCAATCACAACCCTAGGAGATATTTGAGATATGGGGGTTGGACTTTGTCAGACCATTAAAAAAAACTTGTAGACAAAAGTGTCAATACATCATGGTAGCTACTAAATATCTAACAAAATGGTTCAAAGCAAGAACACTACTAGATAACACGACAAAGAGTACAACTCGATTATTACATGAGCAAGTAATTACAAGATTTGGTATTCCACTACAAATAAAAAGTGATCAAGGAGGTCACTTTGTGAAAAAGATTATCAAAAATTTGAAAACTGATTTCAAGATTTTGCATTCCTTGTCTAGTCTCTATTACCCTAGATCCAATGGGTAAGCGAAGGTGACTAAAAAAATCCTAGTGTCAACCTTCTATAAAACCTATGGAATAGAAGGATTAGATTGGGAGGAAAGGTTACCATATGTTCTTTGGGTATACCAGAATACCTTTAAACCAATGACAAACCATACATAATTTTAGTTAATGTATGGTCAGGAGGTAGTAGTTCCAGTGGAATTCTTGGTACCAAGTTTATGGGTAGTTGTGAAGCATCATTTAGGTGACCAAGAAATTCTAGAGGAAAGACTAGCGATACTAATAAAGTTGGATGAAAGAAGAATTATGGCATAGTGGGTGATTGAAGTGGCTTATAAGAGAAGGAAGTTGTGGCATGATAAGCATATTTAGAAATTAGAACTTGAGCAAGGTGACTTAGCTCTAAAATTTAATGGAAAACAAAAAATCAAGCCAGGAAAGTTAAGAACATTGTGGCTTGGTCCCTTTCAAGTTGTAGAAGTGATGGATAATGGAGTAGTCAAATTGTAAAACTTGAATGAAATCAAAGTGATAGACACTATGAATGGTTTGAAGTTGAATCCATATAAATTCTAGTATCTATTTATTTATTTATAAGGAAGTGAAAGAAGACGATGGGAGGAAGCTCAGTCTGACAAACCACAAATAAGAATTTAAGGTCCATTATAGGAAGACCTTGACATGGGATTTTCATGCCTATTTCCAAAAGGAGAGGAGGCAAGGCGAATCATTGAACAACAAGAATTGGTACCTAGATCTAGTGAGAGAAGAAGGATGCAAGTACATGTATGGTTCACTAATGAGATTGAATGGATTGAAGAATAATATGAAGAAATGATTTTTCCAAATGATATAAGGAACCAAGAAGAACAGGGAACTGTGTACCCACAATTTAAGTATAGAGAACTACCGCAACCAATAAAATATTGATGAAGAATACAAATAACTGTATGATACATAAACAGGATGGATAACTTTGATATGGAAACTCTAGAAAGGAATGGAAATGAAACCATAGATGAAGATCTCATTAAAATTACTCCATTAGCTCAGATAGAATTATTTTAGCAAAGAAAGTGACACCAGATCCAACAGTTGCAAGAGGAGTATGAAACGTTGCAAGGTCATACTCTAAGACTCCATGAACAAACTATCCAATATTTGGATGATATAATGCAAATTTTGTATGATAAAAGGTTGGAGGAGTTACTTAAATGATAGTAGAGCAGTAAGAGCACCCCTACCTCATGATCAATCACCAGAACAATGGAATAAAGTATTGCCAATAGGAAATCCTGTAGTTTATAATTGTACGATTCCAAATTGTACACATGGCAATGAGAGGATAGTAAATGACATGACCCCACTAATAGGAAGGGATAATTCAAATGATTAGTTAGCACTTAATGATGCAATTAATCACAATATAGAAGTAGGACCTCCAACCAATGAGTCTACAAAGGGGATCGTACAAGTGAATGTCACTACACGATTCCCATGACAATAAGTTGTTAGGATATGAAATTAAATAGAAAATTATATTAATTGTAAAAATCCCTTGGGATGAAATTAATATGGAGGGTGGTTGAAAACCAAAAACGATGGCCAGTTGTAAAAAAAAAAGAAAAAGAATAAATAATAAAATAATTAAAGGGAAAGAAAAGGAAAAAAGTGAGAAAAGGACAAAATCGCATGCACAAGGACAAAAAATTGTCAATAATCCATACAAGAGGACAAAATTATATGTGGAGGATAAGGTGGAAAAATTTCATGCATTAAGATGTTAGGGTTTCAAAAACAAATAAAAAGCAGGCACCATATAACTTTTTGATAAATCGTACACGTGCAATTTGAAATTTGAAGGATTTGAGAGCAAAAACGGTGTAGATAAACAATTTTATTCTATATGGGAATTTGAATTCAATACTTTACTATAATTTTTCATGACCCATTCCATATTTACATCACAAAGACTTTTTATTTCGAAAAATCAAACTAGATTGGAGAAAAAGCTACTAAAATTAGGGTTTTACTCTAGAAAGAGCTGAGTTTTTTAGAAATTGTGTTGCAGGTGGAGAAAATATATTGTAAAAATGAGGATTTTCAGGAGGGAGACACCCAAGGAAACCCTTATTGCATAGAAATTAGGTCTAGGGTTTGATTTTCCAAAAATAATGAAGTGCAGGAATTGCAAGGAGGTAAAATAGCAAATCCTAGTGCTCCCAATCAACCATAAAAGCACAAAATAATTTATGTGACTTTGCAAGCATAGTAAATAATAAAATTATGATCATAAAATACTACCATAATTTCAATAACATTCATTTTAGAGAGAAATTACACCGATTGAAGGAGAAATTCCATAATTTCATCAGAATTACACCGGAATAGAAGATTGCACACTTTTGGCAAATGGGTATTCCAAAAATCATAAAATAAGGTTTTTTAGCCAAGTAAATTTTTATAGGGCCATATGTATGATTTGGAGGTGTGATTGTATGATTTTTGGGTAGATTGTACGATTTCAAGGCTTCCAAAGATCCAATTTATGCAAAATGAAGGCAATTGTACAAAAGTTTTTGCAATTGTACGAATTCTAATAGGATTGTATAGAAGGGAGACACCCTTGTATTATTTTGGGGTTGCTTGTATTATTTTAGATTGAGAGTAAACTATTTGTAACCCTTTGTACAATTTGATGTATTTGTACAAAATCGGGTGCATTTAAACAATTTTGGGTGTTGTACAAATTGGCAGTAATTGTATGATTTCAAAATGTACAAGTACAAATTGTTGAGGTATTGTATGATATATGATAGTCCTTGTATGTTTTGGAAGTAGTATATATTTTGGAATGATTTTGTGTGGATTTGTCCTGGATTGCCAAGTTAGCCAAAGAGTGTGCGAACGTGGTTTCCATTTGACGATGGTAGAATTATGAGCTCCAGGTGAGAGTTATGAGCTCATTTTGATCACATTGCAGCAACTAGGGTGGAAATATCACCAGGACCACTACACTAGAGATATTCATGAACTATAATATCTCACTCATTTTAACCTATTCAAGACCAAGGACATCGATTTCAGTCACACAGAAGGTGTGGTAATCATCCTTGGAGAGGAAGAGGGTATAATCCATGGATAGGTTAGAATACTGAGTACTACTAATAATTGTTGGCCAAGATCAAGAATACTGAGTCAGTGAGGACACCGACTGATTTATAGGGGAGGGCAGATGTAGGCAGTAAATCCATCTCCTAGAAGAAGAAATGATTTTTGGATTTGCACAATTTTGTTTAGTTTTGTTATTTTTTATTTAAATGTACAAGTATCAAAAAATACAAGTAGGTGTAAACATACAAGGTTTGCAAATGTACAACTTGAAATATTAATGAAATTAGGTGAAATGTGCATTTGGGATGAATTTGATAAAAATCAAATTAGACTTAGTAAAACCTTGTAATGAATTGTTTTAAGATAATTCGGGATGGTAGTTGTAAGTAATGCGATGTCTCAGAAACCACTTTGTAATGGCTTGGGCATGCATTACATATCCACAACTTAATTTTTGAATATTTCTTGTTAATTCAATGATAGTTCTAAATTGTTCATTAATGAGTTCTTGATTGTTCATGTTATCCATTGTTGAGTCCATTGTTGAATCCATTGTTGTGATAAATAATGAATTGTACAGGAATATTCTACAATGAATATATCAACAAATATCTTGATTCCCTATCCTTGTGAATTCCATTGTACATTCTGGTTATTGCAGGTTGTGTGATTGATGTTGAATGCATAACTTGTTAGGTTAATTTAATGTAATTACACTAGAAGTGACTCTGATCATCCTACGGACCTGGTGTGGGGGTATGAAATGATTACACAATTATTTATGGCTATACATATATGTATCTAGGTATTTTTATGATTTTTGGAAATATTTTTGATGATTATAATTCATTTCCAATGAATTAGGGTTTGCATGTTGGAAGGAAAATAAGTAATTATCATAAAAAATATCCTAAAACTTGTATTGAAGAGAATGGTTATGCAGGTTGGTAAATTCAAGTGTAATTTACAGCAAGGGTTGGTACAATTCGTACATAGGCCATACCAAATTTTACAAGTGGTCATTTTCCCGATTTGGTAATAATATTGTAAGATAAAACCTACCAAATAAGGAAATTTTGGTGTTTTACAGAAATTGATTACAAAACCAACTGATTTAAGTTGTAAAACCTATTCCAGTGAATTTATTAAGTGGAAAATTATACAAGTGATAGTTTTGTATGATTTGTATTGTACAAATATACTATTTGGTGACCCTACAAGCTGTTTTGGCAAGTTGACAAATTACACAAGACAAACCGTACAAGTTGTATGATTTGGACAAGTTGGTTTTGAGACTTTGGAAATCATTTATAGACCTTATAAATTAGCTCCTCCTCTAGTAATACTACACCCCTATGCTACAATGCTCTGGAATATTCTCTTACCATCAGTTTCTACAAAACTCTTCGATTGGTTGTATCGATGTTATTTCCTGCAAGGGTATTTGTATTATTTCCTTCCCCTTTCCTCTATCATTGTCTAGAGGTGAAGCTTATGTTTCTATTTTCTTTGGGATGTTGGTTGTTGACCTTACTCGTCTCTCCTCCAGGTTACTTCATCCTATATCACTCAGTGTCCATATCGTGTTCCCTCTCTCTCACACACATGGTCAACCAGACCTCTCCCAAAGCTAACTCTAACACCTCTATGTAAGCAATATTCTACCTACAACACTACCTTAGGTGGAATCCTCCCTTATTTTTACACCTATTGTATCCTTTCTACAATCCTTGTTCTTCTCTGCATCATGTCTATAGTACATACATTTCCAAACACTCCCAAATATACAACTATCCAAATCCTATTACACCTTATATAACCTTATTCCATACAATCCTCTACTTTTATAATGATGTGCCGTTATACCATGACTTATACAATGCTATTATCACATGTCTTATATGGTGCTACCCTCACACCATTTCTTGTATGATGTTGTCATCACATTAAATCTTGTATGGTATTATCGTCACATTGTCAATCTAAATAGTAACCTATCATATGCTTCTTCTATGCACACTTACTAGATGTTTAATCTTGTACGACCTTCCCTGTCATACATTATTTTCTAGATAGTATAGTCTACAAACAATAAAGTATATCCTATTCTAACCTACTACCATTCATTGGATGACACTATTTACATGGTGTTTCCTACAACACCCTATTTTATACCCTCTCTGACAACCAAACCCCTGCATAATATACAACTTTAATACATCAACCTTAATACTTCTAAATTATCCTATGTTCTCGTCTACAACTTTGGTTTCCTCATATGTCCTCCTTGATATCTTCTACTTTTGATCCCAGAGCTTCTTTCTCAAGGTACATCTGTAGAGTTATCCACTTCAACTCTACATGCTACCTCCTCTTGCTCTCCATTGGCACTAAGGGTTGGAATGCTCTTACAAATCCATCAACATGTATTTATAATATTATGGGGATGAAGAGTAAAACTATATTCCATTCTTTAAATTCCTTCTAGATACCACTTTACCACCTTTACATGTAAGTGTACATCACATTTTATTTCATGAAATAGAGTTATACTTCCCATGTCATCTATACAATGATATAGATATCAAATTGAATCGTCCTTCCTATCGATAATGACTCCTCAATATTCTCGCTACTGTGTTCTCCTTAAATTTACCTTAGATTTGTATGATGGACTATCATATGATGTTAAATTGTTTGGCAACTTGTTATACCTACTTCATCTGTATGATGTTTTGTTGTACATATCCCATTTGTACAATGTCTTGCATCTATACAGTGTCTTCCATTTGTACTTTAGACTCTAACTATATGGTACTTCCCATTTGTATAATAAATTTTATTAGTACACCACCTTTTATTTCTATGATAATGTTCATCTATACAATTTATCATACACACTTGCCTTGTATGATGTTTTGTTGTACTTTGGTTGTACAATAATTTGTCATTCTTCATTTTTTTTTCATATGTCATCGATGTCTATCAATATACTTTATATGGATTGGGTGGACTAATAGTTCACCATCCCTATTTTATTATAACTCAATGCTTCTATGATTTGTACTATGTAATGATGTGTATTTAAGTTTATAGAATTCCTATTTGAGGCATAACAAAATCTCAAACAAACTTGCAACTAACTCTATACTATAGTACATACATATGTGTTTTGAGGGGTGGTCACACCACTTCCCACTTCATATGGTCTATGATGTAATAATTCCTAATATTCCCTCCATCATTACATCACAGTCAAAGCTCTATTTTCATCATAGGACCAAAGAAAATGTTTAGTGTGATGTTGGAATTTGAGAGAGAAATTCCTCCTTTTAATATAGACTTTCTACTTTGATACTAAAAGCATCAGGTTCCACCAATCATACACTCAAAAAATATTATAAAATATTTATTTGGTACTTATATAATTCAATTCATGAATTATGTGTTTCTTCATTGTCTTCAAGTTAAGCTTGTGCTACCATGCATCCAATGTCACTTATAGAGTTGATTGGCTCCCAATTTTTGTCTTATATGTGATAGCATAAACTTTGTGTATGGTTTTTGTTTTACTTTCTCTACTTTTCATTTCTTTCAATGTGATCAAGTAGTGGATTCCTTACGAGTTCTCCTTTTATTATAAGTTCTTTAATATGATAAATGGGATGTATATTTTGAATGCAATATTTAGCAATTTTGCATACTTGTTTTAGCCCTTTGAATGATCCCATAGCTGCCATAGTTTTTACTTGAACAAGAATGTAGCAACCTATCAAGTGCTCTATAGTATTTAGATTTGATCCATTAGGGACTAACAACTAATATTCCATCTAACAAATATTTCTTTATCTCGTATTATGTTGTCAATTTTGATGATATCACAAAGAATCTTATCATTCAATATCATAATTACTTGTAGTGCGGGTACACTCCTTGATAAGAGTCTTATGAGATCATGGGCCTTGATAATTATGTATAGATCTCTTTTTCAAGTTGCAAAGATAGACAATCTTCTTTCAATAAGACCTAGTTTGCATGTTACACCATGCTTCTTAAAAATTTTCTTCACACAAGGCTATTCATCCTACAAATGTTTTACTATGTACTTAGAAAAATGAGTATAAAAGGAATTAACTTTGAACTTACCATATTCATTCCAAAATGTAATGAAATTATTGGCACTAAATGTATCCCATGGCTTATGCTTGTAATGGTTGCCTTTGTATCTAGGCAATGTTACCTCTTGTTGGTTCCTTGGCTTGAAGTGATCAACTGATGCAAATTTTCTTGTATAATAATTTGGATGATTTGAATGGATCCAAGTTTCTCAAATTATCATCATTTTGGTTTCTTTTTACTGATACCAAACATTATTGTGATGTCTCAACTATGCTTGTGCAAAAAACACATGTTTTTATTTTTCTTGGTCATTTTTCCTTCTTTATATTGATTTTCCTTGGCTATATTATTTTGATGTATCTTTTTTGAATTCTAATTTTTCTTTTGCTAAAGATGACCTATCTCGTTTTTGGTTTATCTCTCCTAAATGAGATCCATTTTTTTAATGGATTATGCTAGTGATCATTTCCACCATAATGTTCACACATATTTTGTGTGTGAAAAGTATTTCTTTTATAATTATTTCTAAAATTTTGATATCTTTAAAAAGTATTTCTTTGTTGGAAGTATTTTACATGTCTCATGCCTCTTATGAATGGTTGCTTTCTCATTTAATTTGTAAGAAGTTATTATTCGTCCTCTATTGTATGTGAGGACTCTACTTTCTAAAGTAGTTTCACTAACTTTTCAAAGATTGGTGATTGCTCAATGATATTTAATGTTGTCATAGAAAAATTGTATTTTTATGGGAGAGATATCAAAATAATTAGAACTATAGTTTAATCAAATACCTTTTCTTCTAGAGCTTACAATAATACTTGCAACTATTCTCCTCAAGAATGATTCTAGTTTTTTTTTCACTTTTCATCTTCAAAAAATGGAGCTAGATTTAAAGGAATAGAATTTGATTTGTATTCTTTGCTTCAAAGACTATATTCAACTTCTCCCACTCATATTTACCCATGGTTGAATCCTGAATGTATGCTTGGACCTCATTTGCTACTTTAAGTATGATGATTAATCTTACCTTACCTTTCTATCCGCCTTGTCAAAAATTAATTTATCTTCTCCTTCTATAGTAGGATGGGTAATAGTCCCATATACTACTTGATATACTCTATTTAATCTCAATTTGTGTTCTAAGTTTCATTTTCCAGGCAGCATAGTTATTTTCCCTTAATATTTGAAAATATGGCAACAAGAACTTTGGTGCTCCACTAGCCATAGTAAAATTTTACAAAATTTTAATATTTTTCTTTCATTGAATCTGCCTCAAAAAATAATTTCCAATGAGTATATATACATACACTCGCATCTTAATAGTTTTCTTAAAATACAAAAAAATTGAGGTCTTATTAGGCAAAAGAAATATGATGGAGATTCTACTTCACTCTTTTAAATAATAGTTTTAGAATATTCTAATTTCTTCAAAAAATTTATAAGCCCTTATTTTTTCTTACAATTGTGTAATGGGAGAGAATATTTAATACCTTCTAATTTACTTTTTCACCACCAAAGTGGGGCAATTCCTTTTCTCCCTTTTGATTTTTCTTGCCTAATTTGGTTTCTTCATCTTATGTAAACCTTGTTGTCTTGTAATTATCTACATGTCTAAATTAATTTTATGCTTGAGAAATTATTTGATGTCCAATAATGGTGTTAATGTGGTTGCTTCATATTCATGTCAAGTAGGGTTCGATGTCTAACTTTATGACATCCAAGTGCATTTGATTCACCTATGTAAAATGTTGAATCCTCTAATTTTCTACAAACTATTGTTGATGCGTTTTTATGAACTTTAGGATGCCAAACAATAACTTTCTCTTTTTACAATGGTAATGAGAACCTTCAGTTGTGTTCAAAAAATTTATGCCTAGATTTATTCTTTCATATACCAATTGAGTACTTCCTTGCTTTCGATGTGACATCCTTTGATTGAGGACTGAGTATGTACGAGACTACACATTTCTATTGAACCTTATACATTTTTCGCCTTGTAACATTTGAATTTTAATCTCTTAGACGTCTGTATTTTATCTCCTAATACATGGAATTTCTAAGATTGACTATTGCACTTTCACCAGCGTTGATTCTAAGATGTCTTGTAACATTTTTATTCTCTTTGGATATTTTCAAGGTACACTTCTTTCTTCTAGTCTATATTCTTTTTTGAAGGGATGACAAAATTAATTTTCCATAGTCTCCAATTTATTTAAATGAATTTGTTTTTGTGAGGTGATTTATGCCTAATTTATGAACCTTAGTGATAAGTATTCTTATCTTTAATGATGTCTCTAGTGCTTTTTTCCTTTGCCTAGCTTAAAATTTTATGCTTTGGAGGTTATATCTCCTGCTCTCGGCCTTTATTTTTTCTTCCTATTTAACTCTTTGGATTTTGGATTTGTTCGTTCCATTGAAAACATGAGAGCTCTACCAATAGACTATTTTGAATGATTCTTATGTTTAAATTCATCACAGGAAATTTGCACTTTATGATTCAAATATTTACAAGTTTAACACTAGCTTTCTCCTTCTTCATGCAATGCTTCTTCTTGTTCGATGCAAGAATTTTTTTTACTAAAATTAGATGCTTTGTTAAGCATTCATGCAAAGTATATTGTATGTTATTTTATGGGGGACGAGAAAACGCTATCACACTATTCCAGAAAATTTCTTCATTAATCTAAAAAATCTCGTTTACAGATACGCAACAGCCCGCAGGCTTACAAGAACTAGCACTCGGTTTGGTTTTCACTAACCCTATCTCTACGTGCGTTATCCCATCCACCACCCCCGCATCTCTTACAATCCTAAGTTTTTATCGAGGTCTCGACCCTCTAGGCAATTAATGACCCACCTGCACAAAAACATTTAAACAAAAACCTGCAAAATTGGCTTCCCCCGTCGAGTCTTCAATTTTCCTTTCGTAATTGGCCAACTCCCTGATCCGCCATGAAAGCACACATTTAATAGGCCCTTGACCTGCAACCATTGTTTTGTCAGACTGTCCACCTGTGACTGTTGCCTCTTTTCCCGTGCGCATGGCCGTCCGCATGTTTATTTCACATTTTTCTTCTTCGGCCGTGATATCACGACATGTCGCGATATCGCGATGACTTCTGCCTTTGCCTTGGTTTTCCTTTTGATGTCATGATATCGCAACGTCGCGATATCATGACAAAACTTCCACCTCGCCCTAATTTATGTTTGATGTCGCGATATCGCGACAAAACCTCCGCCTTGCCCTGCTTTATGTTTGATGTCGCGATATCGCGACGTCGTGATATCATGACAAAACCTTTGCCTCGCCCTGCTTATGTTTGATGTCGCGATATCACAACGTCATGATGTCATGACAAAACCTCTACCTCGCCCTTTTTTTTCTTTTACATCACAACATCGCGATGTCGCGATATCATGACCCTTCTGACCATCGCCCACTTGCCTTGCCTTTGGTCACGATATTACGACGTTGCGATTTCGTGACCCCTATGCCTACTACAACTTTTGTCCTGTTTTCCATATTTACAAAACACTTAGAAAAGTTTTGGTTGATGCGAGGTTGCTCTGTTGCCACCGGATGCTCCTGCATCAGACACCCGGGGTAAATGGAGAAGTGACCTTCACTTATGTGTTGTTCGGTCCGTGTCTTTTGTAATATCTCCAAACGTGCACCTACCTCTGCAGCCCGCTTGAACCTCGTCTCCTGGCAAAAAAATTTTTTTGCCTTCTACCAGATAAACTCTGGCACTGCTACACACCTTCTCGTCCACTGCCTATAATGGCTTTAACTTGTGGCGCACTCCATATTTCTTCAAGGAGTACATATTTGCACGACCATCATGCATTGCACTTCGATCAAACTGCCATGGCCTTCCTAACAGAAAATGACAAGCATCCATGGGGAAAACATCACACAGGACCTCGTCCTGGTAGTTCCCAATATTGAACATGACTAAGCACTGTTCACGGACCCATGCTCTATGGTCCTTCCGCAACCATGCAATCCGGTATGGATGCAAGTGTCTCTTCCTCTCCAGCTACAACTTAGTAACCATTTCCTTGGAGACTAAGTTATCAGTACTTCCATTGTCTATAATAACATTACAGACTTTACCTAAAATTTTGCACCTTGTGTGGAACAAGCTTCTCCTCTGCTCTGGCTTGTCTTCCTCAATCAGCATGGCTCTTCCTATGACCATGACTTCTCCTCTCTCAGCCTCCTTAGAATGTTCTGATTCAGCATCTTCCTCTGCCACAGCAGCTCTGGGAGGACCCACAGGTCTCTTGTTCACCCTCTCGGGGTGCTGGGGACACTTGTATGCCTGATGTCCTTCTTCTCCATAGTGGAAACATGTTCCACAAAAAACTCCTCCTCTGTTTCCTCGTCCAGATCCACCTCTTCCTCTTGGGTAGCCATTGTTCTGAACTTGGGGTTTGTAATCATCACCTGCCTTCTGCTCTTGGCTGCTGCTAGCTTCTTCTTTCTTCTCATCTTTTCCTTCCTATTTTCTTCCACCAGTCTTTCCTCCATGCTCTCTTCCTCTTTGCTTGCTCTCAAACCTTCTGTTCAGTTTCTCTTCAACCTTCAGAGCAAACTAGTAAGCATCTTCAATGGTGCTCACCCGAACTAAGCTCAACTCTTCCTGGATACTGGGTCTCAACCCATTGATATAATGGGACACCTTATCCTTGCTTGCTTCTAAATGGCCAGTTATGATGGAGATCTTATAAAAATCCTCCGTGTATTCTTGGACAGTTTTGTTCATCTGTCTCAAACTTTGCATTTTTCTTAGCAGATCCAACTCGTAATCTATCGAAATAAACTATCTTTTCAGCTTCTCCACCATTCGCGTCCATTTTGTTATCCATTCTTTTCCTCTTCTATTTTGCTCTAGCTACACTCCCTTCCACCATATGCTGGCATGACCCTTTAGCTTGGTCTTGGCAAATATGACCCTCTCGAGATCTTCAACTTCTTCATACTCAAAGTACTCTTCCAGATCATTGATCCAGTCGATCAATTCCTCTGGATCCAGGTTCTTGAAATGCATGGAAACTTCCATCTTCGACCTCTTCCCAATCTGGGATATGGCTTTGTATAGTCTGGCTTGTGCCGGATCTATAGCCTCTTCTTCTTCTTTAAATTATTTTTCTTCTTCATCCACTTCTTCTTCACTGCCATCATCTCTTTTGGGCTTGTGCCTTCTGTGTAGCCCTTCTTGTAGGGCCTGAACTTGCCTCTGCAAAGCTCAAAAATCTTCCGTCGATACCACATTTATTACTCCACCATGGTTTATTCATGGAGGCATTTTTCTACCAAGTCCTGGCGTAAACTGCCTCACGCTCGATGAATCTGCTTACGCACTCAAAGACCCTAACTCACTCTCTCTCTCAGAACCCTACCATAGATCCTGGTGTAACTGCCTCACGTCCGACGATCTGTTACACACTCAGGAACATTAGCTCTAATACCACTGATGGGGGACAAGAAAACTCTATCACACTATTCCAAAAAATTTCTTCATTAATCTGAAAAATCTTGTTTACAGATACGCAACAACCCGCAGGCTTACAAGAACCAGCGCTCGGCTTGGTTTTCACTAACCCTATCTCTACGTGCATTCTCCCATCCACCACCCCTACATCTCTTACAATACTAAGTTTTTATCGAGGTCTCGACCCTTTGGGCCCTTAATGACCCACCTGCACAAAAAAAATTAAACAAAAACCTACAAAATCGACTTCCCCTGTCGAGTCTTCAATTTTCCTTTCGTAATTGGCCAACT
Organism: Wollemia nobilis; assembly: GCA_028583015.1. Classification (NCBI taxonomy): domain Eukaryota; kingdom Viridiplantae; phylum Streptophyta; class Pinopsida; order Araucariales; family Araucariaceae; genus Wollemia; species Wollemia nobilis. The sequence goes on from JAQPPZ010001195.1 coordinate 10,283,659, forward strand.
CCCTGATCCGCCATGAAAGCACGCATTTAATAGGCCCTTGACCTGCAACCACTGTTTAGTCAGACTGTCCACCTGTGACTGTTGCCTCTTTTCCTATGCGCATGGCTGTCTGCATGTTTATTTCACATTTGTCTTCTTTTGGCCACGATATCACGACATGTCGCGATATCACGACAACTTCTGCCTTTGCCTTGGTTTTCCTTTTGATGTCACGATATCACGACGTCGTGATATCATGATAAAACTTCTGCATCGCCCTACTTTATGTTTGATGTCATGATATCACGACAAAACCTCTGCCTCGCCCTACTTTATGTTTGATGTCGCGATATCGCGACGTCGTGATATCGTGACAAAACCTCCGCCTCGCCCTGCTTATGTTTGATGTCACAATGTCATGATGTCATGACAAAACCTCCACCTCGCCCTTGTTCCACTTTTACGTCATGACATCGCGACCCTTCTGACCATCGCCCACTTGCCTTGCCTTTGGTCGCAATATCACGATGTCATGATTTCGTGACCCCTACGCCTACTGCAACTTCTGTCTTGTTTTCCATATTTGCAAAACACTTAGAAAAGTTTCGGTTGATGCGAGGTTGCTCTGTTGCCGCCGGATGCTCCTGCATCATTATTTGTCTATATTTGCTCAGAAGTTGTAGCTTTATTTTTATTCTATCAAATGTGCTTTGAATTATTTTTCCTGCACTTCATTATGGTCCTCTCTTGGAAGATGATTCTTTCTGCAACTTTGTATAATTTTGCTTCTTTATGCAACTTTAAGAGTTTCTAGTTCTTTTATTTTCTAAGCCTCTTTAGAGTATTCTTTAACCCATTTAAGGCTAGCTATTTCTTCTACAATATTCTTGTAATCCTTTTTAAGTAGCACCAATGGCTTCTTTATCTTCTTATTATTTTAAGGAGCTTTTATGGCTTTCATTTCTTGTAATTTTCTAGGATATTTTGTGGCTTCCTTTATTACAATTTTAAGGAGCTTCTATGGCTTCCTAAATACATTTTTGAAAGGGTAATTATTCAATGGAAAAATTACCTCTCCTTTGAGATTTTTTTAAAATAATATTTTACAGGGTAATTTTACTCTTGGAACTTCTTTTCTCAAACAGAGTGCTTTTTTTAAAACTTTTCTGTATTGAAGCTAAAGGAGGATCAGTGTGAGAATTTTATTTCCTTCAACCTGCTCTAATACCACATGTTAAAACTCAATGCTTCAATGATTTGCATTATGTAATGATCAATATTTAAGTACATAGAATGTTTATTTTAGGTATAAACAACTCTCAAATAAACTTACAACTACCTTTATCCTATACTACATGCATATGTCTATTGAGGGGTGGTTATACCACTTGCCACTTCACATGGGCTAGATGTAATAGTTCCTAATAGATTTCTTGGTTGTCTTCTTCACCATTTTCTCTATCATAGTCTTCTAAACTCAAATGTATTCATTTCTCTATTGATGTTTTCTAAATGAAAATTAATAACTTATGACAATATTTGTGACTACCATATGGTGTCTAGTTTCCCATTTTGTTTTTGTAACAACCAAGAGGTGCTCTTGATGGGCCACCCTATTGATTGCTTGTTATTGTATTACTTTCAATGAAACTAGGATTTGGTCTTGACTAGCTACTGTTCTTACTACATAGCCTAGAGGTATTTTGAGGGAAAACACTTCCTCTCAAATAGTCAGGTAGGAGGTCAACCAACCTTCCCCCTTAGCCAAGAAAACTCATATGGCCTAGGAAACTTGATAATCCTCCTAGACTACCAAAATTTCCTAATTCATGCACATGCTTTGGGTTGTGTAATAGAACTTATAAACTATTTCAAATCTTCAAGGAACAATTCATATTTGGTGGTAGATCATGAATCCTACTCGTTCGCCTTACTTCCTCAAAGGTATTTTGGTTCTGAGTTACTTCTTGGTATTTATACATCAATTAGGAAACTTGTAGTTTCCTTGGTATTTCTCCTCTCAACTTCTAAGCTTGAGCTGATACTGCTCTAGTCTTCCTCTTCCCTACTTGAACTCGTCAAAGATATACTATTGGATTCTTCTCTAAAGTTCCCAACTTCTCCTTTTGTTGATGATGGTATCTCATATATGCCTCTCCATCTCACTTCATTTTTTGTAAGGCTTTTCACAAGACTAATATCCCACAACCTCACAATATCTTATGCACGGTGTCTTCTCAACTCTTTTTTTTAATAAAATGCTTACTTTGTTCCTAAACATATTATATTTAATAACATATTTGCAGTCATGCATGTTTTATAGTTGCTAACAAATTTATTTCTTTGTACTCACTATTTTAACTCTAAGTTTCAAAGTTTTGTGGTTCTTCTCTTTCTTCCATCGCTACCATTCATTGTGTATCTTCCTCATTCAATGATCTTAGTCTCTCTTCCTCTTTGATGTATTGAAACCTTACATGTACTCATCCTTATAAACTTTGTAGGTTGAGTTTTTAGTTTCTCCTATACAATAATGGAATTTCTTCAAATATCTAGGTTAGTTATTATATCAATTTTGAGTCATTTTCCTCTTTTGAACCATCTTCTTCTATGGTCCGACTCGACTCCTCATATTCTTGGTCCAAGATACCCTCAAAAGGTTATATATACTAATTTTTTCTATATTCAACCTCCATACACTTGGTTTCTCTTCACATAATTCAAGATTAACCAAATTCACCTACCCTTTCATTATATGTGGCTTTAAATTTGAACCACTAATTGTCAGAGGATACAATGTCAAATCCAATTATTTTTAATTTTACTGCACCATTACCCATCATCTCCTCTACTTGGAAGGGTATGAAACACAAAGTCTTAAAATTTCATGGCTTGATTTCTCTCTTGTCATTAAAATATAAAACCAAGTCACCTTGCTTCAAAATCATCTTTCTCAGGTGCTTGTCATACCATAACTTTCTCCAATGTTGGGCAATATTTGTTACCCATTGTGCCATAACCCTATTCTCATCTAGTATAATTAGTATTTCTAATCTCTCCTCTAGCCTCTCTTGATCATGAAAACAATTTTACACAACCGCTTTCAAACTCAATACTAGTAACTCAACCAACACAATTACCTCCTACCCATACATTAGCTAGAACAGTATATGGTTCATTTTTATCTTGTATGTAGTTTTGTACAACACAATATTGTTGGTAATATTTCCTCCCAGTCAACATCCTTAATTTCACACATCTTGTAAATTATTGAAACCAAGACCTTATGTGTTTATTCCACTTACCCTAGGGTAATATAGACTAGACAATCAACATAAGATATTGAACTTTGTGGTAAGATTTTTAACAATTTTATTTATAAAGTATCCTCCATAATCACTCGTAAACTACAAAGGTATTCCAAAGCATGTCGTACTCTATAAAATTGTTAGATAGCACCCTTACTAGACCTACTTTATCAAATACTATATTTCCACTATAATGTACCTACACTTTCTCCTACTGGTTTTCAATGGTTCGATAAAATATAGACACCATAATTCAAACAACTAATATGGTTATGATAGGTGCAATGAAATAAGGTCCCTCCTTAATGATATCCTAGCTCTCTAGCATATATAACATGTCACAATCTATGTTGGACATTTTGAGTCAAATTTGTCATTGATGTCAAGGAATGAAGTTGTCATTGATGTCAAGGAATAAGCTATAGTTGATGTCAAAAGGTCAAAAGGAATAATGTGAGAGGTTGATTGAAAATATTTCATAATATTATTTTTATATTATGCGAGGCAAAGATAAATGTTTTTTTTTAAACCATGGTGGAAAAATGATTTTTTATTAAATCATTATGAGCAACAAAAAGTTTTTATTTAACCCCCAAGGAGGCTTTAATTTTAATAAAGCCAAAGGTTAAAAAGTTAATTTATAAAATTTAAATCCTAAATAGAATTTAAATGATTTATAAATTAATTATGCATATTATAAAGGCATCGAATTCCAAGATTAATACGCCACCGACGTGCAATATTTGGAAGCCAAAAGGTATTTAAATCTTTGCCTAAGTTAAAAACCAAGCATTCAATTTTCCTCCGATTATTTTTGCACCAAAAATCGTGCTAAGATTCATGGATAAAATTCCAAGGAGCAGCAAACAAAAGGCTCATGCATTTAGTGAGAAAGGAACACATCGAACACGCTATGTGGCAAGACAAGGGCTCTAAAGGATTTGGTAAAATATTAAAGCACCTTCTGTGCTTTTAGTGGGAATGTGAGTACTTGGCTCACATGACTAGCAAGCCGTGGCTAAGGCACTAGCAAGGGATATAGTGCAAGATCAAATCCCGTGAAACATAGAGCGGGAGATATAAAAGGTTTTATATTTTTTATTTAATTTTTAATTAAGTTGCTAAGGTTGTGGAGAGATAAGGGTTGTTAATAGAAATAAAAATTATTCTTTGCTTTGCTAAGGCTAGGGAGAGATAAGGGGTAAATTGCTTATGATATTTACCTATGTGGTAAATGGAAATATACTAGGGTAATATTTTTTTTACCTTAGGGACTTAAAATTTGATTTATTGTAATATTGAGAAGAGTAAGGTGTGTTTGGTCAATTATTATTGATGGATGATTTCTTTAAGATGGAGTAATAAGGTGTATTTAATTTTTGATATTTACATTGTATATTTTAGAGAGTTTATCACCTTATAAATTCTTTGAGCTTGGCAAAGAAGTGTTTGTGGTTGTGGCAGATTTTTGAGGTTCCTTCATCATCAAGAAGAAGGTATGGGCACATTCTTCCATAGTTGAGTTGATTGGTTGGTTTTCTGGAAAACAATTTTGGAGTGAAAAGGACTTAAGTAGGTCTCCTTATTGAGTGCGTTGAGTTAATGCTTCAAGGTTTTCTGGAATAAAGAGTTGTTAAAACCTTGTTTTATAAGCATTGTTGTTGAAGCCATTGGTTGAGTGAAGAAATTGAACTAGGGTTTGAAAAGAACATGAGTATCATTGTTATGTGAGATTTTTTTATAAGCATTGTCATTGAAGCCATTGGTTGAGTGAAGAACTTGAACTAGGTTTTGAAAAGAACATGAGTATGATTGTTATGTGAGATTTGTTGATAAGCATTATTGGAAACATTTTGAGTGAAGTTTCATATGCTTGGACTAAGGTTTGTAAGCAAGGATTATTTCATTGAGTAATTGGTTGAGTAGAGTTGGTTGAGCCTAGTCAAGTGGATGTGTGAAGTGATTTTTCAAGTTCTATAAAATAAACTATTCTATATTCTAAATTGATTTGAGGAAGTGATTGAACATTGAGGTGATTGTGAAGCATATTGAGTCTCTAACAATTCTATGTATGTTTCTGAAAGAGTGATTGAGCATTGAGTTGAATGTGAAGCATATTAAGTCTCTAACAATTCTCTGTATGTTTCTAAAAGAGTGATTGAAAGTAATTGAGCATTGTGATGAGTATAGAGCATAATGAGTCTCTAAAAATTCTCTTTATGTTTCTATGAGATTAGAAAAGTTCTAGTGTGGACTTATTGAGCATATTTGAGGTAAGTCTTTGAGAAGACTTGTGGAAAAATCTGGGTAAGATTTTGTGGAATCTTATAATACATATTGAGAATAGATTTGGATAAGTTCTTGTGAGAACTTATTGAGCATATTGGACAAGTTCTAGAGAGGACTTGAGGACAGATTGGTGTGAGCTTTTATAGAAGCTTACAAGGCAGATTTGAGATAAGTCTTTAAGAAGAATTGAGAGCAGAGTTGATTGATTGATTTATTCAAACCTTGAGTTAAGGTTTGGGGCAGATCCAACAGAGTTGATTTGATATTGAGTCAAGCTTTGAGTTAAGGATTGAAGATAGAGATTGAGGATAAATTTGTGCTAGACCAAAGGATTGTGTTTAGTACAAATTTGAGGACAAATTTTGGTGCAAATTTAAGGATAGGTTTGTGCCAAACTAGAGATAGATATTGAGGACAGATTTGTGCTAGACTCGAAGGACCATTTTTAGTACAAATTCAAGGATAGAGTTTGGTATAGATTTGAGGACAGGTTTGTGCCAGACCAAAGACAGAGAATGAGGAAATATTTATGCTAGATCGAAGGACTATGTTTAGTAGATATTTGAGATAGAGCTTTAGAGGTGACAGAGTTGAGGATAGATATCTCCAACCAGAGCAAGGAATACATGTATCTTCTATGGATAAAGTTCTATTTGCTAAGGGGAGTGGAGGCAGAGGTCTTCTAGAGGATCACCAGCTAGAGCAGAGTTAGGAGATTGGTGTCTCTTGTGGATAGAGATCCATGAACTTTTATTAGAGGATTGGTATCCCCTTTGTATAGAGATTCATAAAAAAATTAATAGAGAAAGGATTCCAAAGATATTGATTGAGAAAATTTTAGTGAAATATTTTCTCTGTGGCGTAGCCCACATTGGGTGAACCACGTAATTTTTTGTGTCTCTATTCTGTGTGGTGATTTGGGCATTGCTTTAATTACTACTATTGATATTGCTATCTATACATTGTATAATATTGATTGGAAAAAAAAAATTAAAAAGTGGTCTTATAATGTTCACCCCCCTCTCAATATAATCTTATGTTCTTCAATTGGTATTAGAGTGGGTTCCTTCGGAAGAGTTTAACAACTTTACAGAAAATCTAACAAGAACACAATGGATTCTAATAATGGATCATCAGATAATTTAGCACCAGTATTTGATGCAAGTGACTACATATATTGGAGTATGAGAATGAAGATTTACTTGATGGCACTTGGAAATGAGATTTGGAAAGTAGTTGAAAATGGATACATACGACTAGTTGATCCACCTACAGATAAGGAAGGTAATCTTCTACAAAATTGTAATTCAAAAGAAATTAATGCAATTTTGAGAGGTTTGCATAGAACATATTCCATAAAAGTTATGCATTGTCAAGATGCAAAAGGAATGTGGGATAAATTACAAAGTATATATGAAGGAGATAAAGGTTTCAAGAAAAAAAAGATACAAAATCTCAACTAACAATTTGAAGAGTTAAGAATGAAATATGAGGAAAACATTAGTACTTATCTAATTCGAGTTGATGAGGTTGTTAATGCTATGCAAGGACCTGGACTTAAGATTGAAGAATTGGATTTTTGTGATAAGGTCTTACGATCTCTTCCAAAAATATTTAGTAAAAATATTTTTGCAATAGAAGAATCAAAGTATGGTTATTCTTTGACAAGAGATATGTTGTTTGGTATTCTTACAACTTTTTATTTGAGAGCAAAATAACCTAATCCCCATAAGGAAGAAGCCTTAAAAGCAATAAAGAAGACAAAGGGTAAGAAGTCATAATAAATCAATGAGTCATCCAATGATGAAGAAGCTAATTATGGTAGAAGGAATAAGAATTCAATAAGATCTAGAGATGCAAAATCTATTAGATGTTTCAATTGTGGAAAGTATGGTCATTATGAAACTGATTAACAAGAAGCTAAGAATAACAATGATGAAGAAAAATAGGATCACAGAAACATTGAATCAGAAAGATACATACATCAAAAGAAAAGCAAGGATGGACAAAGCATACAAGGAAGTTCTTCCAAAGGAAAAATAGGAGCTACTATGCAACAAGGCAAGTAAGTACTCAAGTGATAGTGATAACAGTTTTTTAGATAATGATATAGATGAAGTATTATTTATGATTGAAGAAAAGTAAGTCAAGAAAATGTCACCAATAATTCTCAAGTGTTTTAGATGTGGTAACTTTGGACATCTTGAAGATAGTTGTACAAGAAATAGTTTTAGTTTTAGTGATGATGAATATGAAGATACACTTGAAGGACCAGAAGAGAATATTCTAATGGATCTAGAGAAAGAAGAAAGTGATCATATAGAAGATAAGTCAAAAGAAAATTAAGATGTAGAGAAAGGCAAACAAATAGAAGAATAATCAGATAAAGAATAATTTAATCTCAAGGGAGAAATTATTTATGCTCTTGAAATAGTAAAGAAGGTAAGAAAGAAAAACTCTAAACTTGAGCTTCAATTTCAATAATGTGATGAAGAGAGAAAAATGCTTATAGAGTATCTAGAAAAATAAAATGCTAAGACAAATAAGTTCAAGGATAAGTTAGAAGAAAAGGTCTTAGAATGTGAAAGGCTAGAAAAATAGGTAGCTTCATTAAATATGGAAGTCAAAAACTCCAAAGTCAAGCTACAAGGGTTCAAAAAAATCTCAAAGAACTTAGATAATTTCATCAAGATACAAAATCCTACATCAAGAAATATAGGTCTTATATTTGAACAAGAACAAAAGAAATGGGAAGATAAGTCAACCTCAAGCTTTGAAGGAGAATACCATTTAGAAGAAGATAGTGTAAGAGAAAGTGAGACATCTGAGGATGAGTTGGACAATAGAAAGTTCAACAAGGACAAGAATATTGCACAAAGAAGAAATAGATGGAACAACAATACGAATAGGTCAAGAGAGACTAAGAGACCAATGAGGTCAAGAAAAGGGAACTTCAATGGAAGATGTTTTTAACATCATAATTTTGGGCACATGGCTTCACAGTGTAGGACACATAAAAGACAGGAATATGAGAACATACAACTTTTCAATGGGTATTGCTACTCATGTAATCAGTTTGGTCACAATGCAATGAATTGTAGGGTTCATGACAGAAAATGATATGGCCTCACTAGGAGAAATACTAAGATATTTGCACATCCAAGGAATAATAACATTAAGTGTTATAAGTACAATAATTATGGACACACAACAAAGTGGTGTAGAGAAGACATTCCATAATAAAGTATGAACATGAACAAGAACAAGAACAAGAAGAACAGGAAAAAGGATATGGATATGAATAGGAATAGGAACAGGAATATGGATATGAACATGAACAAGAATAGGAACAGGAACAAGAAAATGAACATGGACAGGAACATGAAAATGGAAAATAATAGTCAGAGGAATCAGAAGGATCAGATAATAAGAAAAGAGGATAAAGATAAAGACTAGTGCTTGTTGGGAGTATAAATACTACCACCCCAAAATTAACCACCTCAAGAGGAGGTGGGGGAGGGGCTAAGATAAGAGGCTCATTATTAGCCCCGAACCCCAAAGGTGACCATTTGCCATTGATGTCAAAGGGGGAGAGATTTGAGTAAGAGGGAGATATTTGGTATTTGAGTAGAGAGGAGAGATTTGAAGAGAGCATTGAGCCAGGAGGAGACAATGTCCCAAGGGGAGCAGAACAAAGAAAAGGTCAAGATTTTGGTAAAAATAATTTCGGTTACCATCAATGACAAAGCGGGATATTGTTGGACATTTTGAGTCAAAATTGTCATTGATGTCAAGGAATAAGCTACAGTTGATGTCAAAATGTCAAAAGGAATAATCTAAGAGGTTGATTGAAAAGATGTCATAATATTATTTTTATATTATGTGAGGTAAAGATAAATATTTTTTTAAAACCATGGTGGTAAAATGATTTTTTATTAAATAATTATGAGCAACAAGAAATTTTTATTTAACCCCCAATGAGGCTTTAATTTTTTATAAAGCCAAAGGTTACAAATTTAATTTATAAAATTTAAATTCTAAATAGAATTTAAATGATTTATAAATTAATTATGCATATTATAAAGGCACCGACGTCCAAGTTTAATACACCATCGACATGAAATATTTGGAAGGTAAAAGGTATTTAAACCTTTTCCTAAGTTCAATACCAAGCATTCGATTTTCCTCTAATTATTTCTGCACTAAAAATCATGCTAAGATTCATGGAAAAAGTGCCAAGGAGCAGAAAACAAAAGGCTCATGCATTCAGTGAGAAAGGAATGCATCGAACACACTACATGGCAAGAGGAGAAGGGAGCCAAGGGCTCTAAAGGATTCGACAAAATATTAAAGCACCTTCTGCACTTTTAGTGGGCACGTGAGTGCTTGGCTCACATGACTAGCAAGCCACGACCAAGGCACTAGCAAGGGAGAGAGTGCAAGATCAAATCCCATGAAATGCGGAGCGGGAGATATAAAAGGTTTTTATATTTTTTATTTAATTTTTAATTAAGTTGCTAAGGTTGTGGAGAGATAAGGGTTGTTAATAGAAATAAAAAATTATTCTTTGCTTTGCTAAGGCTAGGGAGAGATAAGGGGTAAATTGGTTATGATATTTACCTAAGTGGTAAATGGAAATTTACTAGGGTAATATTGTTTTTACCTTAGGGAATTAAAAATTGATTTATTGCAATATTGAGAAGAGTAAGGTGTGTTTGGTCAATTATTGTTGATGGATGATTTCTTTAAGGAGTAATAAGGTGTATGTAAGTTTTGATATTTACATTGTATCTTTGAGAGATTTTATCACCTTATAGCTTCTTTGAGCTTGGCAAAGAACTATTTGTGGTTGTGGCAAATTTTTGAGGTTCCTTCATCATAAAGAAAAAGGTATGGGCACATTCTTCCATAGTTGAGTTGATTGGTTGGTTTTCTGGAAAACAAGTTTGGAATGAAAAGGACTTAAGTAGGTCTCCTTATTGAGTGTGTTGAGTTAATGCTTCATGATTTTCTAGAATAAAGAGTTGTTTTTAAAACCTTGTTTTATAAGCATTGTTGTTGAAGCCATTGGTTGAGTGAAGAACTTGAACTAGGGTTTGAAAAAATATGAGTATCATTGTTATGTGAGATTTTTTTATAAGCATTGTTGTTGAATCCATTGGTTGAGTGAAGAACTTGAACTAGGGTTTGAAAAGAACATGAGTATCATTGTTATGTGAGATTGGTTGATATTGTTGGAAACATTTTAAGTGAAGGTTCATATGCTTGGACTAGGGTTTTCAAGCAAGGATTGTTTCATTGAGTGATTGGTTGAGTAGAGTTGGTTGAGCCTAGTCAAGTGGATGTGTGAAGTGATTTTTCAAGTTATATAAAATAAACTATTCTATATTATAAATTTATTTGAGGAAGTGATTGAACATTGAGGTGATTGTGAAGCATATTGAGTCTCTAACAATTCTTTGTATGTTTTTGAAAGAGTGATTGAAAGTGATTGAGCATTGAGGTGAATGTGAAGCATATTGAGTCTCTAAAAATTATCTGTATGTTTCTAAAAGAGTGACTGAAATTAATTGAGCATTGTGATGAGTATAGAGCATATTGAGTCTTTAACAATTCTCTTTATGTTTATATGAGATTGGACAAGTTCTAGTGTGGAATTGTTGAGTAGATTTGAGGTAAGTATTTGAGAAGACTTGTAGAAAAATTTGGGTAAGATTTTGTGGAATATTACAACACATATTGAGAAAAGATTTGGATAAGTTCTTGTGAGAACTTATTAAGCAGATTGGACAAGTTCTATATAGGACCTGAGGACATATTAGTGTGAGCTTTTGTGGAAGCTTACAAGGTATATTTGAGACAAGTCTTTGAGAAGACTTGAGAGTAGAGTTGATTGATTTATTTGTTCAAACCTTGATTTAATGTTTAGGATAGATCCAGTAGAGTTTATTTGATATTGAGTCAAGCTTTGAGTTAAGGCTTGAAGACAAATATTGAGGACATATTTGTTCTAGATCGAAGGACTGTGTTTAGTATATATTCGAGGACAAAGTTTGTTGTAGATTTGAGGATAGGTTTGTGCCAGACCAGAGACAAATATTGAGGACATATTTGTGCTAGATTAAAGGACTATGTTTACTTAAAATTTGAGGAAAAAGTTTTGTGTAAATTTGAGGACAGTTTTATGCCAGATCAAATACAGAGATTGAAGATAGATTTGTGCTAGAACGAAGAACTATGTTTAGTACATATTTGAGATAGATCTTTGGAGGTGACAGAGTTGAGGATAGAGATCTCCAGCCAGAGTAGGGAAGAGAGGTGTCTTCTATGGATAGAGTTACACTTGCTAAGGGCAATGAAGGTAGAGGTCTTCTAAAGGATCACCAGCTAGAGCATAGTTAGGATATTGGTGTCTCCTATGGATAGAGATCCATGAACTTTGATTAGGGGATTGGTGTATCCTTTGGATAGAGATCCATAAACATTATAAAAGGGAAAGGATTCCAAAGAGAATGATTGAGAAAATTTTAATGAAATATTTTCTCCATGGAGTATACCACATTGGGTGAACCATGTAAATTTTAGTGTCTCTATTGTGTGTGGTGATTTGTGCATTGATTTAATTACTGCTATTGATATTGTTATCTATACATTGCATAATATTTATTGGGAAAGAAAAGTAAAAAGTGGTCTTATACTGTTCACCCCCCTCTTAGTATAATCTTGTGTTCTTCAATCTCCTTTGCATCATGATAGAGGGTGGGCCACCATAGTCCTACTAGAAGCACTCTCCTTGTCATCATATCTGGATCCATATACCCTACTACTAGTTCCTCGTGATCTTATAATGTTGAGTTCACTTCTTAATCCACCACACATCTCTTTAGAACTCCTTTAGGTTTAATTTTATACAACAAACTAGCTATCAACTAAAATGGTGTTGACTTGATGATTTTCTTCTTCTTTATTATCGTCAACTCGTATGTAATCCCTCTCATCAACAAGTATTAACCCACATACTTGTACCATGATAGTAGCACAATTATTGAAAATAAATAAGCATCCTAAAATTCATCTGACACTTCTCACTGTGCATTTTCTCCTACCACACAAAATACAAGCTCTCATAATATGACAAGCCACTTATGCACTCGTCCATGGATAGTCGACTTGTTGAGCATGTACAATAATACTTGATGATCAACATAAAAGGTGAAGGAATTGGTAAGCAAATAGTATCTGAATATTTGTAATACATATCCCATTCCCAACCTTATTAATTTTTTGTGCTATAATTATTCTCCACAATCAATAATAAATTACTTGAAAAACATATGGGTTGATTTAGCACAAAATACCCCTCCTGGACCAAAAGACACCCAATTGTAAAATTGGATGCATCTACATGGACATGAAACTCTTTTTTCCAATCTGGAAACACCAAAATAGGAGTGCAAACCAACTTTACCTTCAACTCCATAAAGACCTTTTGATGATCCTCTATCCATCAAAAAGGAATATTATTGCATGTTAAAACATCTAACTAATGGAACACTTGTGAATTTTTTTTAATGAAACACCTATAATTCCTTACATATACCAAAAGCAACTTCAATGAACTTACATTATACAAATATTCCATTCTCATAATGACCCTTATCTTTTTGACATTAGTATTCAATCCTTCTTTGCATACAACATGCCCGAGTAGCTTACCATATGGTACCAACAATTTAAATTTATTTGCATTTAAGGATAAACAAGCATTCATACATAGCCTCATGTATTTATCCAATGCTTTCAAATATTCATCCTTATTCTCATAAAAATACCAATGATCTATAAAGACTTTGAACTTTCAAGTGGATATCTGTTAAAAAATATACAAAATAATTCTCTAAAATATGGTTAGGGAATTGGTCAAACCGAAAGGTATATGATTATATGCATACATTTCATTCACTATACAAGTGGTCTACAATTTATCCTCCTCAAGGATACTAATTTGATTATAGCTTGAGAATCCATCCAAAAATTAATAGATCCCATGTCCAAAAACCTCCTCCAAAATTGAATCATTGAATAGAATAAAAAAGGGATCCTTGATGGTTACTACATTCAAAATTCTAAAATCAACATAGATGTGGATATCCTTTAAGCTTATCATGATCAATGACACTCACTCGCTCACTTTCACCTTGAATATTATTATTACATGTAGTGTCTTATCTATATCTAACCAAGGTTGCATACTTCAAGTTAATTCTATATGACCTCCTTATATTTTGTGTGCTTAGAACCAACAGAATTTGATGCACATGCAGTTTTGATGGGATCCCTTTTAAATATTTATATGTCCAAGCAAAGACCTTGTATTGAATAAAAATTTTGAAACCTATACTTTCAACACTAATTCCTAGTTGTCTCTATAATAGATCATCTTCTCTACATCACCTTTTTCAACGCTGACCCATACCATTCTCAGTCCTTCATATTATATGGTATCAAGTTCACTAGCCACTTTAGCCACATTGAATGGATGTGTTGGTTTTTCATCAATCACAGTATCACCAACATTGTATTCTATAAAATTATTTCAAAAAATTTACATTTCCTCCTATTTAGATGTAGAATTTATATTTTGACTACACTTTCCAACCATGTATACACTTTTTGGTTTATCATGGTTGTGTTCTTTACATGAATACACATGTTGTTTAGCCAGAATACTTCATTATATTCCATCGGCTAGTGGATAAGTCTATTGTTTTATTTCTCCTTATATTTTGTAAAATTCTCTACCTCTAGCATGCCATCCTTATTTGGTTGTCCATTTTTACCTTTCAATTATGAACTACCCAATTCATCGAATGTCAAAAGTCTTCGCTAACAGAATAATTCTTCAGAGTAATCATATATTTTTGCTTATCTTTCTTAACTGTCATTCAATCCCTCTCCCACTTGTGGTTAACTTTCACAATGCATAGTCATCCATGCACAAAAAATGCATCATAAGAAGGTTTTTGCATAGTGATAACCATAAAATCCATGATGAATTCTTGGTCAACAATTTTGATCTTTTATGTAGTTAAGACTCTTTTCATTTCAATGTCATATTGATTTGAACTTTATGATCTAATATATCCATGTATTTTTTGACAACACATTCACATTGGATCATACATCCAATATTACTTGCATCAACTTGTGATTAGTCTATTCAATATGAATCAATATTGTATTTTTTCCAGCATCAATCAGACTCCTTGTTTGCTCAACTTGTGATTAATAAAGTGATCCCTTCTTACTCTTATTGCTTCTTGTTGGCATCGAGGCACCTCCACTCTTCTTGTTTGCATCATCTCACCTATTATCATGTAAATCTCTAGTATTTTGCATAGTAGACTGGATACTCTTACTTTTTCACTTGTATTCAGTCCTTGTACAATAATTTGTTGTATTGACATTTCTTCCTCTTCATTTGTGATTGGTTTCTTTAGATTTTTCTCATAGAGTAAACTTTCTCGATTGCTCTTTTACATTTCTTCTTCTACTTTATAATGTGTTTGCCATATTTCCTTCTCTATGGTAAGATCTAGATATTGTTTAGCTTTCCTTGCTTATTCCTTTCTCACAACTAGAAGATGCTTCTATTTTTATTATTGGGTCTTCAAAGGGTCTTTAATGTTAATGAAATTAATATTTTTTGAGTTACTTGAACTCATATTATTTAGGCAATTTTCCTCTCTATGATTGCTCAGTCTACACCATCAACACATCATCCCATTATTGATTTTAGTGTTTCCTTGAATTGGTGTATTCTAATAATTTCGTATGAAGTGACCCCACTTTTGGAATCTTTGATATTGTATGATAAGTTGACCCCCTAAATCATATTGTAATAAACCTTGTACACCTACTAGATGTTTACCTTATTGGAATTGTCCTCTTCCTTGGGAGTTATCCTTATAGCCACTACTTGTTGCTCCTTGCCTACTCTAGGAAGAATTAGGCTTCTCTTCCTTGTTCTCCTACACCATTAGAGTTTTATGGTTGGTTATTCTTAGATTAAAAAAACATTCATCAATAGCATCCCCTATAACTTCACAAATGTTACAAAATAATATTCTTTGGATGATTTTCATTTGTGTGCCCTTCTGACTTAGAATTAGAACACAAAATATCTTTCTCTTCTTTCTTCTTCTCTCCCTTCACATCATTAATCATTCGTTTATATCATATTTGTCACTATCTAAATCATTATATCAATAGTGAATTCCTCATGCTACCATAATATTCATATCACTATCTAGGTTGAGTTTTATGGGTACTTTTTGCACATGCCCATGCCTAGATATTAGCAATTATGTATTATGTTTTCTTTCTTGAATAAAACTAGAGATCACAAAAAGTTTTGTAAGTTTTAGCCAAATGAATATGTAATAACTTGGAGCCTAGAAGCCCTATCAAAAGCAAAGTGAGAAAGAAGTGAAGACGTTAGTCTTCAAGCTCGCTAAAGCATCCATGCCTAAACAAAATCTAGAGTAGAAACCAAGGTCCATATTATTGCCTGAAGAGAGAAAAAACCATAACCCGAAAGCTCATTGATATTCCCCACTATGTTGGAGGATGGTAAGGAGAAAATTGACTAAGGAATTAGATGTATAAAATAGTTGTACCCAGATGAAGTACTCAAAAGTGCACTCTTGGTCCTAATGCTAAAAGATAAATTCCAAAAAAATTGACTCTCTCGAAGTCATCAGAAGACCTAAATATGGTCGAAACTCGACATGGTGCTAATTATTTATTTAGAGGCCAGAGGCTGACAAGAGCAAGATATATAAAATGGCTAAGTTTGGAAAGCACAAAAAGAATTTGTACAGGGCCAAAACCCATCTGGGTACTAAAGGTTCAACACGTGCAAAAGTGGCAAGAATGAACAAGTATGAAAAACACCAGAACATTTATGTTGAGTGATAATTTTGCCCAGTTGCAAAATCACCATCAAAATCAGGGTATTATAAAAAAACCCTCTCTTGCAAAGAAATTTAAAACTTCTCCAAGGATATTGTCTGCTTAATTACTTAAAATGTGCTTTATTGCTTGTGCGAATGTGAAAATGAGTTGAATACCTTAAAGGTGCAAGTAATTGTTAACAAGGGGCCTGTGGTTTGGTATTGATTTGATTTGCAATGTTCTTTGTTATTCATGAAACTTGTGAAAAATGAAACATTATTGATCATCTATCTACTTTGAAATGACAATCCTGGAACAATGATTTAATCCATTTTATCTTCTTTTGTTAACAAATTTTATCTTGAATTGTTAACCAATTTTATCTTGAATTGTTAACAAATTTTATCTTCCTTTGTTAAGCTTTGTTTGAGCATGAAAGAAAATGACTAAAATCTAACTTTGCAATGTAGGAGCTTTGGAATATCACCTTAATTATTCATTTTAATAAAAAATTGGAAATTATTTTAATTTCCATATTTACATAAAATGAAATTAATTTGATTGTTTGAAAAATGTGCAAAGTTTGAAATTTAGAATTCCCTTTAAAAATGTGAATTTGTGTAGAACTTGAAATTACAATTTCCTTTAAAAATGTGAACTTATGTGAAATTTAGAATTTCAAATTTCCTTTAAAATGTGTAAAATGAGAATTGAAAATGTAACTTTGTAATTGCCATGCTTTCTTATTTTTGGATTTTAATTTTTTTTTTTTGTATTTTATAATTGGTGAGATTAAAAAAATGTAAAAGGAAAAGATAAGAAAAATAAAAGAGAATAAAACAAGTTGTTGTAATACTAGAATTTCATGTTGACCCCATAAATATTTATATCCTACATTAAACCAACATTAGTGTGACCCGTATTCACGTAGTTCAACATTAATGCGATGCAATATTCTAAGGGAAAAGGGTGCAATATATTAAAAATAATAGACGAGTTTACCATCAACATGCATAAAACTCACTAAATTTCCAATATATTGACAAAAGAAATATTTTCAAATCAAATACATGTGCAGAATACCATGTTTAAATGGCTTCCAATGGTGAAATGGTGTAGTCCAACAACTTGGGAGGAGAAGTTGTCTTCCACAAACTGGTTTTCAACCTGCAATCCTAAAAAAAATATTCAACCCGTTTTCCTGCACTTCAATGAATTTTTATAATTTTACGACAAACTCTTCATTTTTTCTTCCCCCTTGTTTGGTTCATATTTTCTTCAATGAAAACCTTTCCACTTCACCTTATTCACTTGTCTTCATCTCGTAACCATTGCATTAATGTATATCCTCTCTCAAGCACTGACAAAGACCTTGGAGACATGATGAAATTGTCAACAACTCTTAAAATAACTTTTGATAATGCATTCTGACATTCATTAGTTACAAGCATGACAAACATCCTAAATGTATTGGTCAACATTTTTTTATACAACTTGTCAATACACGAAAATGCCTCGATCACCATGACCCCTAAGGCTCCTCCGTTGCATCAACATTGTGTAAATATACAATGTATGAAAATGTGTATATAGCCTGAATGAAAACATGTGAAACTTTCTCCAAACACACATAAGGCATACCCCATAACGTCAAATTTAATTATTAAATTTATGACACTAGATTCAATGAGTTTACCCAATCATCATCACTTGCGTTATTGGTTTGTCTTGTTGACCATGGCCCATTTCATTGATGGGAATAAAAATGAGAACCAAACACATCATTAGAAATGAACCCACAAGTATGTCTACCCTTGCAAACCACAAGCCATGCACCAGAGACTCCTCTGTGCGGTAGCAATTTTACAATTACTCTAACGTTGTTATGCATGCTTTCAAGGTAGCAATAGTAGGATATGAGGTAGTCTACAATGATGAACATGCTATCCTTATCAACCATTTTGTGTATAAAAATGAACATGTAAGAATCCTGAGAGAAATTACTAGGTCGTAACTAGATTATTTGATGATATCTATAGCTACCATGCTAACGCCATGATAAAAAAAAATCCTGAAATTGCTTCTCCACTATGATTCCCTATTCTAGAGCTTGCTTTTCAATGCCAGAAATATTTCTATGATTCATTCTCTATTGAAGATAGGATCATCAAATAAAAAATAACTAGCCTCTTCTTACCCACTATGAAATCAATCATAGTATTTCAGCGGTATCATCTATATGATATCACACTTTGTTCGAGACTGTGCATTCATTTGGGATTGGGACGACCAACACAACTGTCTATGTAACAGCTCTCTTTACTTACCAGAAGGTAAATTTTCTTGAAATAATGTGAATAAGCATAAACCGTACACTCCAAACTTATTATCCAGTGATATTTTCCAGGCTTGAGGAGTCCTCATTTTGGACCTTTCATAGCTACCTTCGACAGGTTTAGGGTTGAGCTCAAATGACCCTCATTTTTTTTTGTCAGAAAATATTTTCTTGCACTTGTACTTTTTGTAATATCTTCCTCTTTGTTTGTATCCATATTTTCCTTGAGAAAAAAAAATTCATCTACATCTATATCTACATCAATGTCGACTACATCCATATTTAATAAAAGGAGATATTCTTGAGGATTATTGTCAATTCCACCACCTCCTTCCATGAAGAGGATAGGTATACTAAAAATAACAATGAAAGAAAATTTTAAAGAATAGTCATTATTCCCATAAATCACTGAGCTCACATTCTAGATGTTGCTCTCAAAGTTCACCGGACCATTGGACATTTTTTGGCATCTTACTGGACTAGTGCACTAGGAAGTTAAAGCTAAAGGTGTTGGAACCATAAATCAAACGTCTAAACATTGTTTTTGCTCAAGTCAAAAAACCATGTTTTCAGTGATCCATCCACAAAATTATAATGTGAATCATGATGGGTCAGGTTCATTTGCAGGACTACCTTCCTAACAAACAGATACGTTCACAACTTCATACTCACATGCGATGCATAGTTCTTCTAAGGGAGAAGTTTCACAAGATTTTTTTTATATTTTATTTGGCTTAGTGGCAAATCTTGACCCACTATAGTTCCAATGTGCGTTTACATCGACAATGAGTGAGGATAAAATTGGCTATGCCACATGGTGGCATATAGGTATCTATGTCCATTGGAAACCGTGCATCGTGCTTTCGCATTGCCTCGGCGTTGGCCAACAGGGTTCGCTTTCTTTCGGTAACCTAGCCACATGAATATGAATAAATTAATTCACTTTACCTAAACCCAAAATGTAGAAAAAACATAAAGTACACTTTTATGTCACACCTTTTATAACACACAGGAATTACCTTCACACATGTTATATAATATGAACAACATTAAATGATATCACTTTTTATAAAATGTAATAAATCCCCTTTTGTTCTCTTATTTAAATATATATATATTAGTTTTTCTTTCTTTATTTTTTATTTTTATTAATGCATGGGTAATGAATAGATTAGATTTTTTTTTTTAAAGCGAAAAACCCCTTGCGGGGCCGCCTTGGTCTAAGAGACCACGATCAAGGGGTTCTACACCGTCAAAGTCACTTGGGGGTCACACCCAGACCTACCCATACCAACATTATCAATTGGATTTTGGGTACCCAATTCAGAATTTTGGTAGGGTGGAGATTCGAACCTGGGACCTCCCTTAGAGGATTGCCCTCTCCTATCCAAATCACCTACAAAACCTAGGTGAATAGATTGGATTTAGGAGTAATTTAATATTTTATATTAAATTAATCCTAAATAATATTCAAATATGCTAGATAAATATTAGGAGAATGCACAATATGGTAAAGCAAGAGTGACACTAATATTGATATTCGAAATATGATGACTATAGTGGTAAATACATGAGAACAATAAGATCAAACACAAAAATATACACTACTAAGACCATGGTAAAATCCAGAAATCATTCATTGCAAACCAAAAATCCATTAAAACATCCAAATTTGAAGTGGATCCTCAAAATTGGGGTGTTTTGTGCGATAGCCACAACAAATAGTGACTCTGCTATAAAATTATCCTAAGCATTTCGGATGAAGAACCCAATATGGAACCAAGAGAACCAAAGATCAGAGAAATAAATATCATCTAGTAATATCCAAAGAATGTGGGGTAAATAGCTTCAAATGAAAACATGTGAACCATTTATTTTTGCTCAGTGTGTGAATTGTGATTCATTCTGCATTCTTGAAATAATTCAGATTCCATCATTTGTTTTACATTTAGGCTATAAAAATATCACTCATTAAAATGTGTCTTTGCATTGCTCCACTTCTATCCAGGCATATATAGCCCCGATGGATATGGCCTTGATCTCTTCTAGACCTTGCTCTACTACCAGTTGGGTATCTATAGCCCTGGTAGATATTATTTGAATCACCTGGGCACTAGATTTATTTGAATTTTTCTCTTTTGTTTATTATTATTATTATATAAGAATTTGATTGCTTTGCAAATGTTATATGCGCCCATTGGTTTAGAGACCACTTAAGTCTAAATATGGAGTGTATTATATTTTTTCCTTAATCTAAAAACCATAATGATTTTATCCTTCAAGATTTCAAAGAATGCCCTTTAATATAGTGAGGTAATTTCACTTGATCCCAAACTAGGCAATCTATCCTAGATGACAAAGGAACACTATCAACAAAGAGACCAGAAGTTAGTAGCTATCACAAAGCACTACCTCAATCAGAGGAACAAACCCAAAAGTGAAAAATTCAAAATGGAAGTAAACCAAAATATGTTGTGAAAGAGAAGAAACAAAATTTGAAAACTGAAACACCTATCCTAACATGAATTTGCATCAACATAAAGCCTAGAAAATAAAATAAAATAAAAATTTTAAAATCAAAGATGACAAAACAAACAAAACTGTGTCACCACACAAACAAGAAATCATGCACCAGACAATACAAAAAAAATAAGGAACTATGTACAAAGCTATTTACAATGGAAGACTTGGGATTTTTCATATATAAAATTTTCCAGGATCCCAAACATGATTACCATAATTTGAGACACCCATAATGATAAGCATGCTGATTTCGATGGGTATCATCCCATAATAACATTAAATTTGAAAGCTCAAAAGCCTTTATTTTTCCTCTCTCACCCCACCAGTTCAATTTAATTCCATCCTCATTATCAAATTTAGATTTTTCTCCATCAAAATTAATGGTCCATAACTGGTCTTCAATTAATTGTTGTTTACTATGTGAGATGTTTATTATTGAATTTTTATCTTCAATCACATTTTCTGCCTTCATGTTGAGAATTCCCATTTTCGAATCATTGCTCAAGATACTATCCTCATTATTATGATTAGACATGAGCTCTTCCAAGCTTGACCCTATTTCTAAAAAAAATTCTGCCAAACCACTATTCATAGTTTTAGACCAATCATAATTACACAACAATTTACAAGTATCTAGGATATCTAACAGATGAGGATCATTATAATTTTGTATCCCAGGTTCAATAGTCAATTTTTGATGAAATTGATCTAGTAACTCAAAAACATCTACCTCTATTTTTTTCAACATAGCAACCTTATTACTGGTGTGAGAAAGAATCAACTCTAATTCTTCATTAACTGCAAATGGCATTTCCTTATCAATAATATTTGAATCCAACATACAATTATGCAAACTTCTACTTGGAGTTTGAATATCTAAACAAAAAGGCTGAGATTCTACCTTTTGTACATTTTCATTTACCAAGACTTGATGAATATTTGTAATTCCTTCTTTTCCCTCATGATCTTCATCATCATCATCTTGTAGCCCTTCATTTTAATTAATCACCTATTTTTCAAAAATACCAGTATTGGTCATAAAATTAAAAATATGCCCATCATTTTCAAACCATAAATCTTGTTGATCAAGGGATGTATTAAATAATAAATAATATGGAAATATTCAAGGTGAAGATGATTATTATTTAGGTGCAATAGAATATATAAACTTACAATAAAATCATGTAGGTTATAGTGGTTGTAATAATTTACCAAGCATGGCCAACCACTATAACTAACAAATAACAATTTGTTAAACACAAATGCAACTAACTTCTAGATGACAAAGGACAACTCTAACGGTCTAACTGAACATCCTAACAAATAACAAACCTATGCCCAATATGGGTATACTATACCTCACATGAATATAAAGTTCAAGAAATAGGAAATAATAATAAAATAATAACTTAGGCTTATAATTAAGTCTAAGTTACAATCATATCCTCAACACTCCTCCAAACCATAGAAGCATTGGACCCCAATACTCTCAATAAATGTGTAAATTCATGGGCCATATGATGGTGAGAAATATAGCAAACCATATATGGAAAGTGACTGTGGTGGACGACAAGGTAAGAAGTGGAAGAACCCTATTGAGTGTGATCAGTCTTCATCTTGAAAACTCTATCTGTAGTGAGTGGAAGCTGATGATCAGGTGCCATTGCTGTTGTAGGGCTGATGATAGGTTTAGGTACCAAAGGAGGATACTGATATGAGGTATCTAGAAATCATCACTTATCCAAAGGACACCAAACACTGTCTCCAACCTAAGATGAGTGAGGATTGTGATGCTTACACGTAACTTGCTATTGTCCTTGATGAGTCTTCTACAAGTCTTTTATTATCTTGCCCTGAAGGTTCTACTAATTTTGAATGAAGGAAGTGATCTTAGTTTATTCCTTTGTATGTGCAATGGTGGAAGAGGGGAAAGCCAAAGGTAACTTCTATGGAGCAAGTGGTTGTGTGTTCTTAGGTGTACCTGAGTGAGAGTGATGGGTTCCTTAACCACAAGCTCTTGTGATTGTTCAATTTGTGGAAGTGAAGCTTCTTATTTATCATGAGTCTTTGATGGTGCTTGTTCTTCATATTGTGTGGAACTTATGCAAGTAGGAGCCAAAATAAGTGCTTGAATTAATGGCTTACAAACTTACCTACAACTTAGCATCAAATTTTATGTGGGTGTAGTTCTTTGTATCAAATATGTTTTATCATGCAATTCCAATGTGTATGTGTTCTTTTTAGCATGATACACTACATTCCTATCAAATTGATAGGGTTTACCAAGAAATAGTCCACAAAAATCCATCTCAGTGATATCACATCTTACTTTGTCCATAAAATTATTACCAAAAGCAAAAGATATAGTGCAAGTGTGTGTGATGTTAGATGTGAAGTCTACATCCTTCCACCCAAGTGCATAGGGTTGGTGATGTGGCTTTATGGTAAGATTCAACTTCTCGAAAATGGACTTCACAATGAGATTCTTCTGTGAGCCATTATATATGATACAATCCATATAAAAATCATGTGTAAGGTAGGCTCTATTGACAAACAAATGTTCATGACCTCGTTGTGCCAAAATATTCATCATGAGGGTAACTTCGTTTAGTTTACCCTTTAAAGTAGTATATTCTTCTTCTATCCATGTAGTCACAATGGGACCATCTTGTGGTTCCTCATATATAGGATGTACAATTAGGAACTTCTTATTATTCATTATTTCAAAATTAAAGCATTTAGAATTCATGTGACCATGATTTTTACAAAAAACACAATACATTGAAGAAGAATGATATTTAGAGTGACAAGAAGAAGAATGTGCTTTAGGAGAAGTG
This sequence comes from Wollemia nobilis, assembly GCA_028583015.1. Taxonomy (NCBI): domain Eukaryota; kingdom Viridiplantae; phylum Streptophyta; class Pinopsida; order Araucariales; family Araucariaceae; genus Wollemia; species Wollemia nobilis. The sequence continues at coordinate 10,307,886 of JAQPPZ010001195.1, forward strand.
GGAGGATAAGAAGAATGAGGGGAAGAATGAGAAGTTTTCTTCACCTTTTGTTGATGATGATTTGTGCCTTTGGAGTTGATTTTCTATTGAATTCTGTAAGAGGCACCAAATTTATCCTCTGCGAGAATGACATGCTTGAATACCACATCCAAATTGAGGAAATCAATGAACTTAATTTCCCTAAAAATATGATCTTGCAATCCACAAGTGAACTTCTTAATCAAATAATTTTCTAAATCTTTCACACCAAGAAGAACCCTTAGACTATTGAATTGAAAATATAGTCATAAACTGACATACTATAGGCTTACCTCAATATATACCACTTTGTCATGAGGTCGCTTTGGTAATTTTGTGAAAAAAATATGTTTTTATAATTTGGATCAATTCTTTCCAAGTCATGATAGCATTATGGCTTTGTATTTCTACAATCAAACCTTTTTCTAGCTTGTGATTTTGACTGTGGCAAATACAACTTGTTCATCTTCAAGAATTTTAGCATAGGTGAACCAAGTTTACATATCTAAAATCCATGTAGACAAGACATGAGGATCCCTTGATCCATCATACAATTTGACCTCCCATTTCATTTGTTGGCATGGTTGTGATGAATTTTGATATCACTAGGAGTCAATTGAACAAAAATATCTTTCACCTTATCTACCGAAATATCTACTAAAATAGTAAGATTTTCCATGTTTATTTTGAGGTTAGCAACCATTTGATTATGTGTATATGCTAGACTAGGAGGATTCCAAAATGGTTGCAAGAACTATCTAGGCTTTTAGGAACAATTGCAAGGTTTCTTAATGAATAATTTTCCTACATTACAAAAATTTGCCTTTCGATTTACAAAAAGGGTAAATTTAGTGCTTCAATTTTTACACAAATTGTGCAATTTACAAAAATAATTTACCCTTCAAATGAACAATGGGTAAAATATTAGCACTAAAATTGAGAAAATTATCCCTTATTTTGCAAAAATCAGCTTTTGAAGGTAAAAAATAAAATAAATTGAGGTAAAATAAACATATTTCATCTTCTATATTGTTTGGAACCAAAAATTTGAATTCAAATGCTAAATATGTCCTCCAACAGTAAAAAAAATTCAAAATTTTGAATTCTATCCTAGGTGGGAAAATTTTGCTTTTGGTGGTAAAAATTAGGTTTGAATTTGGATGGCCAATCTGTCGATCAACTATGATCAACCTTCAAAGGGGGCATTTCAATAGTCTGCCTCAATGGTCCAATGGTGCAATGGAATTTCAAAAATACACAACTCATCCGAAGTCAATGCCCTCCACTGAAGTCAACACCCGAGTGAATCATCCATGTGGCGCTACGCACCTGCGCCCACAACTAGCATGTGGGCCCATGGATGAGTGCGGACCCTTGGTGACCACCGTAAGGTGGTCACTTCTAATAAAGTGTGTTCACACTTATTAAACCCCATCAGCCCATTGTAGGGTCGATGTGGGATAATAAATCCCATTTTTTTTTAAATTCTATAGTTTGCCTTCCCCACGATCATCGAAAACCTACCATGAAGTTGAAAGACCATTAGGGATGCTAAAATTAGTTAGAAATCAAGAATTACGTGTAAAAATAAATGTGGTCACCTAGAACTAGAATTTCCATGCCGAAATCTATTTATGAACACCAGAAGGATTTTAATTCATAAAAAAATAGATTTGCTTGTCGAGGATTCACAAACTAGCCAAAAACCCGTAAACCACCGAAAATGATCTCAACATTGTCATGAAATTGACCAAACATACCGAGAACTGGCTGTGATCAAATACTCATACCGAAATGGAACAACCTTATCGGAGGATGCGAAAAAATTACCAAAATTAGATAACGTCATCGAAAAGTGAAGACTATCTGAACCCGATCACATTGTCAACACCACGTGTCACACGTTGATTATGGAAGGCGTTTAGGATTTAAACCTTGAGTTCAATTGGGTGAAATAAACCTTAGTATTCATTATAATTTTTCTTTGTATTTTTTTTTAATTTGCCACTTGCAAATTTTCTCTCGCCTGTGTGATGTCTTATCTTCTTCCTATGATCGCCTACAACTTATTGTGCTATGTAAGGAAGGGGAGTAACAAATTCTTGAGCCATTATGTGTTGGTTGGTGTTGGTCTACCATCAGCTACCGTGTGCAACAACCTTTTATGCGAGATGAGTGTCGATAAAGTGGTATCGGTCATCCGCTAGCATCACTTGTAACAGGCCAATGCATAGCCTAAAATATGGGAGGAGGGAGTTGTTGGAATATGGGAGGGTGGTAGTTAAAAGTGTATGGAGGGATAAGGGGAATGAAAGGAGGTGGGCAAGGATTACCCGAACTCTGCCATTCGACAGGGGTAGATGATCGGCAACAACCATCAGTTGATTCAAGGAGAGGAGGAAAATGTGATATGGGTAGGGATCAAGAAAATATTTTGATCATCCCTTGATCTTCTTATAAGGCCTCCAAAACCCAAATATACTCCAATAACACCTTCAATATTTGCACCCTTCGGCAACCCGGATGCTCTCTTGGAACTAAATGCAAAAATCTCCTTTTGGAAAAAATTAATTTGGCCTCAAACTTTGCGATTACCTCTCAAATATTTGATTTCTCTGATCTTCAAAGTAGATAATTTTTCTTCAAACAAGAGAAAATTTTCTTACCCACAAGGCAAGTCAAGTTTACCCTCTGGTTTTATATCAAGGGTATTCGGTGTTAGAATATTATGTAATGTGCACTATACCTTACTCCTATTATGCCACTTGTCCTATTTTCAATTTGAGTTGGAGTGATGCCTTATGCAAGACACTTGGAGTGGAGATTATGACAATTATCATATCTCCCTCATAGGCTCCATGCCTATATATCATACAATTTTTGTAAATACAAGTGTGTCTTATTATTCAGTTCCAAAATTTGGTATCAGAGCAATGAGATCCACCTGTGGGAAATGGAGTCGGGAGTATGCTCTCCACTCATTGAGTGGATTAGAAACTAGAAGCTCCCTATTTTTTTCAGAGGACAATCCTCGCCATCCGAGGACATGCTTCAATCATATGAGAGATTTTTTTTTTAACGTTAGGGTTTGGTATTTAAGTGATATTGTTATCATGCAACATACCAAATTTGCAGATCTTGAAGGCCACGAAAGTCGTTGCATTTGATAGAGTTCACCTATTAAATCAAAATAATTCTTAGTTTTTAAGACACTTGTGTGCTTGGAAAATCCCATAAATGGTTTGATTCGATGATTGATAGGAACGACGTCATTCGTGTCAATGTGGCCCATCCACCGTAGCCGCTACTATTGCTGCTTTGGGCACTAGATCACGTCATCCAGTGTGGACTGTAGGGCTACCCATTGCCTCATTTTAATATTCTAAATAAGCACATGTTATTGCATAGATATTTTTTTTCTGATGGTGCCACTATTGAGGAAAGTAATATCCCACTACTGAGAGGAAGTTATGTCTTGTTTTACGAATAAAATCGGTAAATCAAAGAATTTTAACCTATTTAACCTTGTCTGACTTCCTTAAGGGTTCATAAAATTGCACCAAATATAGAAGATGAAAGATTCAAGATTCATATGGATCCCCCTACATTTCATCGAGAATCATAGGAATGTGCAGGAAAGTGGCTGGAGAAGCCCAGGGAGTTACCCAAAAGTTGCTACTATGTCGGTGGATGTAAGGACCGAGGATATATTGGGAGATTTGAACCCTCGACTTCATCTAAGAAGCTGTGTTTATCATGGAGTCCAAATATTGCATGCTTGCAGCACCTAAAAAACCAAACAAGACAATATTCGAAGGACCTGTAAAGTGGAGCAGCGTATTCTCGTCGACAATAAATATTATTTTTCCCTACAATGCTGAAAAACTCTATGCAAACATCCAAAGCAGTGAGAAAGCAATGTGGTAGCATCTGGCGATGATGATTGAGGAATTTTTTAACTGTATCAATATTTGTTGGAGTATTCAACCAAGTGCAATGCGAATTGCAAAACCAAATCTGCGTTTGACTTAGCCCTGCCTCACAAACCACTGTGACGATCACCATTAAGCACTAATGAAAGGAAACAAACAAGTTTTTTTATTTTCTTCCATGTGTGATATATTTTTTTTGGTGCCCATGTAAGGTTCATACTAGTCGTTTAGTGTAACCAACCACTGGAGAACACAGAACAGGCACTGGAGAAGGCTATAGACTGTAATGAGTGAAATAGACTGTGAATAGATGTTGCATAGTCTGTAATGAACATCCAACCTACACACGTGTGTGTCAATGCAAGTGGCATTAATTACCTGATGTGGAGGATCGTAGATGAACATCTACGAAAGGCTTTACTAGCTAACAGATGTCCTTCCCACCGTACCAGCAACCATTTTTCCTAGTGACGGCATTCCCCACGATCTCTCACCTAAAAAATGCCTTGCATCGCACAACCTTGCATCACCCCGTGTCCCATATCGGTGTCCAAACCTGCACTAGTCTAGAACCTTTGTTTCAATTTTTTACGGTCATATTTCTGTTCGTTTAAGAATAACATTGCACATTTATTTTGGCACATGCACATTTAAAGTTAATAACACCAAATTGTTTCAAAGCTTAGAAAATATTAATAGAGGAAAATTTTAAATATCTTAGTTGATATTTTAAATTTATGTTTTTTTGAGGTAGCAAAACTATTAAAACTCCCAAGTCAAGCATAATTTTCAAGAGCACAACTCAGATGGGTGACCACTTGGGAAGTCCCAAAGCTACACTATTTTTGAAACAATATTGTTTTTTGCCTCTTTCAAGCAACAATTTATATCCGAATATAGGCTTATATATAGTCCTTGGAAATATTTTTTTGAGGAGAATCTATTGGTGAAATAATTTTTCAGTTTAGGAATTATTTACTAAGCTATTTTTCAACTCAAAGTTGAGATTGTAAATCAGAGTGCATTTTCAGTTGCATCTGACACTCTTGAATAAAATTTTGGCAAACTTGTGAGAGGCTCAATTCTAAGTCTTTGGGGGGATATTAGACAAAATTATTTATTTAATTTGGTATGTTTGAAGGCATTTTTATCTTTTAAGGTGTTGATATTGTATTATCTTTTGAAGGCACATTTGGGGCTAACATTTACCCAAAGTTTCTAATACAATCATCAACTCAAGGGGTTATTTAGGGCCCCTTGCCTCTTGCTGGTGGAGTCATTTTGTGGTACTCTCTTGGCCACTTGGTATTTTTTTCTTGCATCTCCTTATTTGGGCTTGTTCTACATTCTATGATTTATATTACCCTTACATATATTTGGGTTTTATAATTGTAATAAAGTATAGTTCCATTCCATACATACTTGAAACTATGCCATATACAAACAAGTAAACATATAGAAGACTTTTTCATAAAGCCCACAAACACTTTGGCACATATATTATTCTCAAAAATCAAGCATCACATTTAATAATTTTCTATGTTCCACGTATCGTTCTTCTCATATACTTATAGTCTCCCTCACGTAAGGACGGGTATTTGAGAAGTTCAATATAAAGGTCTAGGAGGTTATTCCATTTTAGAAATGCCTATGTTCCACGTATTGAATACTCATATACTTATAGTCTCCCTCATGTAAGGGTAGGTATATTGAGAAGTTCATTATAAAGGTCTGGCAAGTTATTCCATTTCAAAAATGCCTATATTCCATGTATTGACTGCTCATATACCTATAGTCTCCCTCATGTAATTGCAGGTATATTGAGAAGTTTGGTATAAAGGTCTAGCAGGTTGTAAAAATTACCATTACAATTCTTACACTCTTTGGGTAGAAAAGGGCACCTATGTTCAAGTTATCCCTCCCGCTGTTGGAATCACTTGAAGATTCAGAGTGGAAAAACTAGGCGAACCCTCCTCTAGATTTTAAGTGGTGTGCCCTAGATTTTTTTGAGGGCTCTAATTTGGCATTTGTGGTTCTTATTTCATCCTTTGTTGATATCCCTTTTATTTTGATCATTTTATAAATCATGGATACTACAAATCTAATAAGTGGACTCACTAAGAAGCTAGAAGGAGCTCTAAATTTTGCAAACTGGAAGTATGAAATGGAATCTATCTTAATTATGAATGACATGTGGGATTTTGTGAGATATAGAAAAGCTAATGAAGACCCACTCACTGCACCTAAAGACCCCAAAGAAAAAGCACAATTTGAAAATAATTCCAATATATCTTTAAGTCTAATCAATCTAGGTACAAGAATTCAATGCAGAGAAACTGTAAGGGCTGCAAAAACACCTAAACAAGCATGGGATGCTCTCAATAGATTTTTTGATAGGACAAGTCAAGAAAATATTTTATATCTCAAACAAAAATTGTATAATTTATGTATGAAATGCTCACTTACCGATTACCTTATGGAAGTGAAGTCTATTAGGAATGATTTCGTAGCTGTTGATAAAAATCTTGAAGATAATGAATTGATTCCTATAATTTTGCATGGCCTTCCTTAAAAATTTCACTTCTATGCCACAATGTTAGATCTAAGTGGTAAAAAAATGAATTCCACACTTGAGGACATTGATATTCTACTTAAGAAACATGAGCAAGCCCTAATCAAAGATGAAGAAATTGAAGCCACATTAGCAGCTTTTGCCACCAAGGCATCTTTACAGCCTAAATAACACAAGGATCCAAATCAAAAAAATTAGAATCAAAGGGGTAGACAACATCGTATATACCCACAGTACCAACAACATCCAAATTAGTAGTACCAACAACAACAAAATCAAAAGTACCAGTAGCAACCACGTCAACAATAGTACCAACAGTAGCCAAGTCAGCAGTACCAACAGTAGCCAAATTAGTAGTACCAACAACAACCAATATGGCAAACAAGACCTCAAGGGGGTCAAAACAACAATCAAGGGTGTGAATATTGTGGAAAATAGAATAATAATATTGCTAATTGCTATTAGAGGCAAAGAGATCAAGGGGGTCCACAAAATAATAATCTCAACACATTATATGTAGCAAACCAAGTTCATGTTGAAGATAAAGAATATTGGTATATTGATTCTAGAGTAGCAAAGCACATGATAGGAAGGCAATATTGGTTGACCAAGGTTGAACCTACTTCAAATCAATTCATTATTTTTGGTGATGAAAGTGCTCTTCCCATTTAAGGTGTTGGGGAGGCACCACTTACTTTGCATTATGGGAATAATGTTCTTGCAATAGATTTTTTGTATGTACCTAGTCTTAAAAGGAGCCTTCTTTCTATTGGGAAACTTACATATAAGGGCTATACTATATATTTTGAAAAAGACAAATTCTACATTCAGGAACCCAATGGTAGTATCAAAACCATGGGAGTCAAAAAAGGACGGTGTTTACTACCTCCTTACAAAATCTGTAACACAAACATCTTTGCATGCAACTACTACTTTTTCTTTGGAGTACATGTGGCATGAAAGAATGGGGCATTTAAATTTTAATAATGTTCAAATGATGGCAAGGAAAGGATTAGTTAAAGAACTTCCATAGCTTAAGGAGTCAAAATATTTTTGTGAGCCATGTGTAATAGCCAAACACCACAGACAACCTTTTAAATTAGGAAAGGCTTGGAGAGCCAATAGACCTTTGCAATTGGTTCATTCAGACATTTGTCGGCCAATGTCTATTCAATATTATACCGGGGATAAATATTACATCACTTTTATTGACGATTACAGCAGAAAGGTATGGATCTACCTAATTAAATATAAGTGGCAAGCCCTTTATATGTTCAAAGAATTCATGGCACTTGTTGAAAGAGAAAGTGGCTATAAAATCTCCACCTTAAGATATGATAATGGTGGAGAATATGTCTCCAATGAATTCTTAAATTTTTGTAAGTACCATGGGATAAGGAGGCAATTCACAACTTCTTATACCCCCCCAAAAAATGGAGTAGCTGAAAGGATGAATCAAACAATAACAAATAGAAAAAAATTAATGTTACATGCTGCTACATTGCCTAACTCATTTTGGGGAGAAGTTGTTCTTACTGCTGCATACTTGAATAATATGTATTACACAAAGGTCTTACATGAAAGGACACTTGAATAAGCATGTATTGGAAGGATGCCATATGTGGGCCATTTGAGAGTTTTTGGATGTGATGTTTATGCTCATATTCCTCATAAGAAAAGAAAGAAGTTTGATGATAAGAGCAAAAAATGCATCTTTGTTGGCTATAGTGATAGTGTCAATGCATATAAGTTTTATGAGCCTACTTCCAAGAGGATCATCCTATCTAGGGATGTTACCTTTCATGAGTACCCCCCATATAATCCTCCTCCTATGGCCCCTACTTTAGAAATAACTAAGAAAATAGTTGTTCCCTTAATGCATACAACATCATCTTGTCCTTCCCCTTCACTCATAAATCAAGAAATTCCTCCACATGAAGAACTTCCCATAAATAATTCATGTTCTCCATATTCTCCTCCATCTAATGATCAAGCCACAACATCCAATCCTTTAACTAAGTGGGTTTAAACCACAATAGATGAAGCCCAAAGTCATTTGACCACTTATACAGGAAAAAGGCCATCAGCCCTAAGACACCAAGTAAATTATGCCCTCATGGCTAAAGTCCTAAGCCAACCATAACATTCTAATATCAAATAAGCACTTGGTGATCCTAAATTGGTTCTTGCCATGGATCAAGAATTGGATTCCATTGAAAAGAATCACACTTGGGAGTTAGTTGATTTACCCCAAGTTAAATATACCATTGGCACAAAATGGGTGTACAAGGCAAAGTATAAAGCACATGGCTCATTAGATCACTATAAGGTACGCGTAGTAGCTCAAGGCTATAAGAAACAATAGGGAATTGAATATGAGGAGACCTTTGCTCCTGTGGCAAAGATGACTACAATCGGGATAGTTATTGCTATGGCAACTCAAAAGCATTGGCCTATATATCAAATGGATTTCAAAAGTGTATTTCTCAATGGTCACTTGAAGGAGGAAGTGTATGTGAAACAACCACCAGGGTACACAATTGAAGGCCAAGAAAAAAAGGCTTTAAATTGAAGAAATCTCTATATGGGTTGAAGCAAGCACCCCGAGCTTGGTATGCAAATATTGACTCATATTTCATCAACCTTGGTTTCACTAGATCTATAGCAGAATCTACTCTCTCTATGAAATATTGGAGAAACTGTATCATTTTGGTTACATTGTATGTGGATGATCTTCTCATTACAGGTGATGACACAGAAGGAATAAGGTTGTTCAAGGATGACTTATGCTAGAATTTTAATATGACAGATTTAGACCTCCTCCACTATTGCTTAGGCATAGAGGTATGGTAACATCCTAGTAATATTTTTATCCCATAGGATAAATATATTCAGTCTATTTTGGAGAGGTTTCGCATGGAGGAGTGTAAGCCCTCCCTCACTCCCATGGAAACCAAGTTGAAATTGATTAATAATTATAATGAAGAAATGGTTGATGGCACCCTTTATAGGTATCTAGTTGGAATTTTGATCTACTTAACTTCAATTAGACCTGATATTACCTATTCAGTTGGCCTTATTTCTAGATTCATGTAGGATCCTAAGAAAAGCCATTGGATAGTTGCTAAGATGATTGTAAGATTCCTCAAGGCCACACCTCATCATGGTCTCATGTATACATTATGTGATGATTTTTCATTGATTGGTTACACAGATTCAAATTGGGCTAGTTGTCCTAAAACTATAAGACCCACATTAGGTTATTGCTTTCAATTGGGCCAAGGCTCTATTTCATAGAGCACAAATAAGCAGAACACAGTATCATTATATTCAGCAGAGGCTAAATATAGAGCAGTAGTTGAGGCAACTAAGGAGACTATTTGGTTGAGAAAATTACTTCAAGATATTGGACTATTTATAAATGGTCCAACTTACATATATTATGATAATCAAAGTACCATCAAGATGACAAAGAATCCAGTTTTCCATTCCAGAACAAATCACATTAAGATCCATCATCACTTCATCATATAAATGGTCCAAGAAGACATTATACACATGGAGTATTTACCAACTCAATATCAAGTGGTTAAGATCTTCACCAATTCACTTGGGCAAGACAAGATTTCTTAGTTTAGCAAATTGCTCTATGTATGTACTAGAAGTCAACATTAAGGGAGAATGTTATCTAATTTTGACTTGTTTTTTTGTAGTTAGGATAGTGCACATTAAGGGAGAATGTTAGAATATTATGTAATGTGCACTATGCCTTACTCCTATTATACCACTTGTCCTATTTTTAGTTTGAGTTGGAGTGGTGTCTTCTACAAGACACTTGGAGTGGAGCTTATGACACTTGTCATATCTCCCTCATAGGCTTCATGCCTATATATTGTACCATTTTTGTAAATATAAGTATGCCTTATTACTCAGTTCCAATAGGTGCAGGGATAAAATCTACCCTTTTCCACCTCCAAGATTCACAAAAATTATGTTGTGACTAGCCTTAAGCTAATTTCACATAAGCACCTACCTAGTATATGATGCACTAGCTATAAAACCCAACTAGACACCTAGCAATGAAGTAAATTTTCCCTCGCACAAAAAAAATTATCGTTCGACTCTGATACTAGTGATATTGAAATATCCAAACTAAAGTTGATTATTCATTAGGTGCAATAGAATATATAATCTTACAACAAAATCACATAGGTTACAGTGGTTGTAACAATTTGCTAAGCATGGACAACCATTGAAACTAACAAATAACAATTTGCTAAATATAGATGCAACTAACTGCTAGATGACAAAGGACAACTCTAACAGTCTAACTGAACATCATAACAAATAACAAACCTATTTCCAACATGGGCATACTATGTCTCACATGAATACAAAGTGCAATAAATAGGAAATAATAATAAAATAATAACTTAGGCTTATAATTAAGCCTAAGGTACAATCATATCCTCAACAACAAATCTTCTTGATAAACTACTTGAGTCCTCTCGAATAGAGCAACATTTTATTCTGGATCATCAACAATATCAAATCCAAACCATTCATGTTCTATAGTTTTCTCTATCTGAGGTAACATAGGCATTATAGGATTATTAGGTGGGACAAGGCTTTCAATTTATTACACATCAAGTGGGGAAAAAGTGAGTGATTCCCCTTCTTTATATTGAATAGTATAATTATTATCTTTTTGAAACATTTGATCAGATTCCATCCCTTCTTTCATGTCATATTCATGTTCTTCTTTAGATTCAATGAAATTCAGGCTATAATATTCTTCAGATTCATCTTCCTCCATTTATGAATATTCATATGCTTCTAAAACTAAATCAATCTCTACATTTTGATTAACTTGATTACCACAATCCTCATTCATGATTAATGACTCTAAAATTTTCCTTTCTTTTTGGTCATTATTTGGAACAAGTTGGATTTCTTGACAATCAATTTTAGCAAGTGGATCAAAATTTATAGAAGCTCTTGAGTTGTCATAAGTTTCATTGCTAGTAATATCTAGGACTCCTCCATTGTCTGAGAGAGTATCCCATTGAGTATCATTGGATTGAACATTGAAATTCATATCATGAACATGATTTGAAGGATGATTTGGAAGTGGAATTTGAAGCACTTGATTTTGTAATTAAATCATATTTCTACTAAGCCATAAAACTAATATTTGTTGATTATCTATCTGAGGGTTGGTATCATTAACCTGAGATGTAGTAGACTAGTTCATTACATTATTCAGGGGTATTGGGCTATTTTGAAATTGATTGGAACTTGGGAATGATGGTTGATTCTAAATGGTATATTAATGTGAAGAAATAGTTGGGTGTATAAGGATGGTATTATATGGTTGAATATTATATAATCCCAAACCCACACCAAAATCTTAAAAACTCAATTGTTGTTCAAATTATATTGCCTCACTATAAGCTTTGGGTAAATATGTAATTTGAGGAATCCTTCTCAAATACATGGAAATTGATGGATCTAGAGTATTGAAATACATCTGGATGGCTGCTTCCTCTATAGGAATGAAAGGTGCTTCCAAATTTATATATAGCTTATGGAACCTCTCAGTGAATAGCTTCAAAGATTCATTAGGTTCTCTACGAGCAGAGATAAACTAATGGTATATCATAATTGGGTCAACTGATTTTCTAAAATGACTAAGAAATGTTACCTCTAGTTGAGCCCAAGAGGTAATAGAACCTAAAGGTAAGTTGATATACCAATCATATGCAACCTCATCTAATGTGTATGGAAACATTTCATAGGCAACATCTTCATGCATGATTTGTAAATGAATTATGGTGTTTTTGTATGCCTGAATATGTTCTTCAGTAGATCTTATCCCATCATGCCTAAATTGGGGAAGATATATCTCAAAATTTATAGGTATATCATGTTTAGGCTAAGGTATGCACAAAGGGCTATTGCCTACCATCCACGGAGCAAAAAATGCCATTAGTGGACCTTAAAGAATATAAAATTTTGGTACCAATTTTTCTAGTCAAAGAAATATATCTTGCAGAGATGTGTGAAATGACTAACAATTTTCAAATGTTTTAACGAATAAATCATCATGTTCATCCATTATAATGCATCAATTAAATAATTTTTAAATCAATAAATATGATCAACTTTCAACAAAAACTTCGTTAGTCAAATCCAATACCTTCAATTAGGCCCTCCTTCTAGTGCCAATTTTGTTGCACATTGAGGGCTTAGAGAAAATCAATAATTTAGAGCTCTCTAGTAACAATGAATAATTTAGCATTTAAAGTAACAATAAAATGACCAATTCAGGCCCTCCTAGCACCAATTTTATTGCACATTGAGGGCTTAGAGAAAATCAGCAATTTAGAGCTCTCTAGTAACAATGAATAATTTAGCATTTAAAGTAACAATGAAATGACCAATTCAAGCCCTCCTTCTAGCACCAATTTTGTTGAGTGATAATTTTACCCAATTGCAAAATCACCATCATAGTTAGGGTATTATTAGAAAACCCTCTCTTGCAAAGAAATTTAAAACTTCTCCAAGGTTCTTGTTTGCTTAATTACTTAAAATGTGCTTGATTGCTTGTGCAAACGTGAAAATGTGTCGAATACCTTAGAGGTGCAAGTAACTGTTAACAAGAGGCCTATGTTTTGGTATTGATTTGATTTGCAATATTATTTGTTATTCATGAAACTTGTGAAAAATTAAACATTATTGATCATCTATCTACTTTGAAATGACAATCCTTGAATGGTGATTTAATCCATTTTATCTTCTTTTGTTAAAAAATTTTATCTTGAATTGTTAACCAATTTTATCTTGAATTGTTAACAAATTTTATCTTTCTTTGTTAAGCAGATTTTAACAAATTTTATCTTCCTTTGTTAATATTTGTTTGAGCATGAAAGAAAATGACTAAAATCTAACTTTGCAATGTAGGAGCTTTGGAATATCACCTTAATTATTCATTTTAATGAAAATTTAGAATTTATTAAAATTTCTATTTCTACATAAAATGAAATTAATTTGATTGTTTGAAAAATGTGCAAAGTTTGAAATTTAGAATTCCCTTTAAAAATGTGAATTTGTGTAGAACTTGAAATTGCAAATTTCCTTTAAAAATGTGAACTTATGTGAAATTTGGAATTTCGAATTTCCTTTAAAATGTGTAAAATGAGAATTGAAAATGTAACTTTGTAATTGCCATGCTTCCTTCTTTTTTGGATTTTAATTTTTTTATTATTTTTTAATTTTATAATTGGTGAGATTAAAAAATGTAAAAGAAAAGGGTTAGAAAAATAAAATAAAATAAAACAAGTCATTGTAACTCTAAATTTTCACACCAACCCTGCAAACATTAATATCCTACATTAAAACAACATTAGTGTGACTCGTATTCATGCAGTCCAACATTAATGTGGTGCAATATTCTAAGGGAAAAGGGTGCAATATATTAAAATAATAGATGAGTTTACCATTAGCATGCATAAAACTCACTAAATTTGTAATATATTGACAAAATAAAGATTTTCAAATCAAATACATGTGCAAAATGCCATGATTAAATGGATTCCAATGGTGAAATGGTACAGTCTAGAAACTTGGGAGGAGAAGTCTTCCACAAACTGGTTTCCAACCTACAATCCTGCCAAAACATCTTCAACCCGTTTTCTTGCACTTCAATGGATTTTTATAGTTTTACGACAAACTCTTCATTTTTTCTTCCCCGTGGTTTGGTTCATATTTTCTTTGATGAAAACTTTTCCACTTCACCTTCTGCACTTGTCTTCATCTCCTAACCATTGCATTAATGCATATCCTCTATTCAACATTGAAAAAGACCTTGGAGACATGATGAAACTGTTAGCAACTCTTAAAATAACTTTTGATGACGCATTTTGACATGCATGTGTTACAAGCATGACAGGCATCCTAAGTGTATTGGTCAACATTTTTTTTATGCAACTTCTAAATACACGAAAATGCATTGATCATCATGACCCCTAAGTCTCCTTCATTGCATAAATGTTGTGGATATACAATGTATGGCAATGTGCATATAGCCTGCAGGATAGAGTGTGAAACTTTCTCTGAACACACATAAGGCGTGCCCCATAACATTGGATTTAATTATTAAATTTATGATAGTGGATTCAATGATTTTACCCAATCATCAAGGTGTTATTGGTTTATCTTGTTGACCATGGCCCATTTCATTAACAATAATAAAAATGAGAACCAAACGCATCATTAGGAATGAACACGCAGGTATGTCTACCCTTGCAAACCACAAGTTATGCATTAGAGAATCCTCCGCATGGTAGCAATTTTCCAATTACTCTAACATTGTTATACGTGATTTCATGGTAGCAACAGTAGGATATCAGGTAGTCTGTAATGATGAATACACTATCCTTATCAGCCACATCGTGTAGAAAAATGAACATGTAAGCACCCTAAGAGAAATTACTAGGCTGGAACCAGATTATTTGATGATATCTACAACTACCACACTGATGCCCTAATAAATGGAAAGCTTGGTATTGCTTCTCCACTGTGATTCCCTATTCTAGAGCTTACTTTCTAATGGCATAAATATTTATGTGATTCACTTATCTATCAAATATAGGATCATCAAATAAAAAATAGCAAGCCTCTTCTTACCCATTGTGAAATCAATCACAATATTTTGATGACATCATCTGCACGATATCACCCTTTGTCTAAGCTTGTGCATTCATTTGGGACTGGGACAACCAACACAACTATTTATGTAAAAGCTCTCTTTGCTTAACAGAAGGCATATTGTCTTGAGATTATGTGGATAAGCATAAATTATACGATCCAAACTTATCATCTAGTGACATTTTCCAACCTTGAGAAGTTCTCCTTTTGGAACTTTCAAAGCTACCTTCGACAGGTTTAGAATTAACCTCAAACGATCATCATTTTTATTTGTGAGAGAATATTTTCCTGCACTCGTACTTTCTACAATATCTTCCTCTTCATTTGCAATGAAAGGAGATCTTCGTAAGGATTGTTGTCAATTTCACCATCTCCCTCCATGAAGAGGATAGGCATGCTAAAAATGACAATAAAAGCAAGGATAAAATAATAGTCATTATTCCCACAGATCATCAAGCTCACATTCTAGATGGTGCTCTCAGAGTTCAGCAGATTATTGGATATTCTATGGCATCTTATCGGACCAATGCACTGGGAAGTTTAAGGTGATGGCGTTGGAATCATAAAATCTCAATTATTCAAACATCTCAACGATTTTTGTACTCAAGTTGAAATACCATGTTTTTAGTGATCCATCCACAAAATTATAATGCACATCATGTAGGGCCAAATTCATCTATAGGACTACATTTCTAATGAACGGATATTTTCACAACTTCATTCTCACATGCAGTGCATATTTCTTCCATGGTGGAAGTTTTGTAAGTTTTTTTTTTATATTTGATTTATCCTGATGGCAAATATTGACCCACTCTAGTTCCACTATGTGTTTACATGGGCAAGGAGTGAGGAACAGATTGGCTATGCCACTTGGTGACATCTAGGCACCCGTTTCCATTGGAAATCATGCACTGTGCTTCCGCATTGCCTCAACGCTAGTTGGTAGGGTCTGCTTTATTTTGGTAACCTAGCCACATGAATATGAATAAATTAATTTACTGTACCTAGATCCATAATGTAAAAAAAAACATAAAATATATTTTTATATCACACCTTTTATAACAAGTGGGAATTACCTTCACACAAAGTCTATAATATGAACAACATTAAATGATATCACTTTTTATCAAATGTGATAACTCCCATTTTGTTTATATATATATATATATATATATATATATATATATATATATATATATATTTATTTATTTATTTATTTATTTATTTATTTATCTTTATCTTTTATTTCTTTTAATTTTATTTTTTGTTTTTATTAATGCATGGGTAATGAATAGATTGGATTCATGAATAATTTAATATAAAATATTAAATTAATCCTAAACAAAATTTAAATTTTCTAGATAAATATTAGGAGAATGCACAATATGGTAAAGCAAGAGTGACACTAATCTTGATATTCAAAATGGGATGACTACAATGGTAATTACATGAGAACAATGAGATCAAGCACAAAAATATCTACTACTAAGACCATGGCAAACTCCAACAATCATTCATTGCAAACAAAAACTCATTATAAACATCTAAATTTGAATTGGGCCCCCAAAATTGGGGTGTGTTGTACGATAGCCACAACAATTTGTAAATAGTCAAAGCCTGGTAAGATACTAAAGATCCTTCGCGCTACCAAAGGAGAAAAATAGATAAAATGATTACGTTTAGAGAGCATTGGAGCAATTACACCTAGCTAAAAATTGACAATTCCCTAAAGGTCTGGTATTTGCAAGAGTAAACAAATCACTATAATCCCAAGGTGTTAGAATATTTATGATTGATTGGAGCTTTATGGGATGCTAACGGTTCATCCCCCTATTGGAAGTCACTAGGTTGCAAAAATGACTAAGTATGAAGAATGAAAAAATATTTGCACCTATATGGAACTTAGTATGGTGCAAATTCTCTATACTGAGGTCGAAAGCTGGCAGAAATAAAATACAGATGAGACTTGTACCCGGTAGAATCCCAGCATAGTACCAAAATTTTGTCCTAATATCGAATATTTTGATGATGAACTTGGCTAAGTGTATAAGGTACCAAAGGTCCTATGCTTAGCCAAAATTTTCTAGTATCCCAAATATTCGACACCATGAGATAACTGCATATAATGTTAGCAACAAGATAGATTAGAGATCCGACACATATAGGGGTAAAAATAATCATGCGGCTAAATGGTGGAGCTACCAAGAAATTTGTACCTAGTTGAAACATATCAGGGCATTGAAGATATGTCACCCTTCTGAAGAATATACAAATGTAAAGGATCTAGTGACCACCTCTCAATGTCAAAATAACCTTTACTCCATGACACTTACTAGATGAGATTCCGTATTATATGATATTAACGACATGAACCATCACATAGAAGACAGGGTAAGTGAGCTAAAAAGGTCAGTAGAGATCAAGGGATCTAATGAAACCAACAAGGTGGTCACAGACTTAAGAAAACATAGATTCCAACCAGGTAAGAAAAGAATAATCTGGTAATTGGAGCAACCATACCTCTAAGTAGTTCAATGAGCTGGTAAACTTTCTGATATAATAGCATTTTTTTTCTAAGGCAATGATACCTTGACAACTATAGCTTTGTAAAAGGTCTATAAATATGAAGATGTAAAAAATAAACTAGTCAGCTCGTAGGCTTTTACAATTCATATGTAATAAGGAGATTTTTTGCATATCGATACAAAGGGATTGTTATTTGACTTCTGGTTCATTTCATTTGCACAACATGTATGTCTAAAGGACCACCTATTTATAATTTAGGGCTATCGAATGTTCATGGTACTTAAATTGTTTTTTGAATATGTGCTCATGTTTATTTATTGGTTCTGGAATTCATAGTTTTATTAGATACAAAACATTATGGATAACTATTTTGTAGTTGATAATCAAACTCGCTAGTTTGTTAGGCAATTTTCTAGTTTGTTCATATAATATCTTAAATTTTAATATGCATGTCTTTATGTTGCTTAATATGCACCACTGTAAGTTCTGGATTTAGCTTCTTTTGCTTCTTTTAGCACCCTTTTCCCCCATATTTTAGGAATAGTTAGCTAGAACACCAAGGAACTAGCCTACTCTGAAGATTTATCGTCAAAGCCTTCTTAGCTTCATAGTCTTTCAATATTGGTCAAGGTTTATGGGTGCACAACCTTTACATTAGATAGATTTCTAGACCAACTATTTTTGGCACACCTAGTGGGACCCGTAGGTCCCATGTTTTTGATTAATCAAATATTGATGATGCGCTAGTTTATATAGCTTTTGTTTTATCACCTAAAGACTCCCCTATAAATTTAACCTTAACCTTATGTTCGGTTGCCTTTAGATTTTGGAGCTATCTCATTCTGCTAGTAGCATATACCCACCATGTGACCAATAGTTTTTGGCACACCTGGGGTCCCACAGTTTGAATAATTCAAGCATTGGTGATATCCTGTATTATTAGTTTTCATTAAAATTACCTAGTGACCATGTTGCTCCTATGACCTAAACTCTATGATCATTTTTCTATACATTTTTTTTATTAATTATTATTCTTCAAAGGATCGAGTAGTCTTGACCTCATAAACGGAGTATATATGCTCATCTAGAAACTTCCCTCTTGAATAGAGAACCCAATAATTTTGAAATATCAGTAGCTCAATTGCATCAATGGTTAAACAAAATTATCCCCACTAGAATGATGTGGGATCCCTAAATATTCCATACCTTCATGAAATACCAAACCTGCTCTGAAGACACTTCCTATCTTTTATGGCGTAGAAAATATCACACATGAACATTGTCAAGATGTGGCTTCCATGGGTACTATCCATAGTATCACATTAGAAGATGTGATTTTTAGGTTACTTACTCTATCTTTCAGAGGGAAGGCATTGTTATGCTAGAAATATATAGAGCAAGGAAGTATACACACATGGGCTGATCTAGCAGAAGTGCTCATATATGCCTTTGATGATACAGGAGATCTCTTTCTTTTGCATACTTAGTTCTCATTCATCAAACGATATCCTCAAGAGAGCATAGTTTATTTTAATATCATGTTCAAAATAACATGGAGGAGGATCCCCAGGAATTCCAACCATATCCTACACAGGCCTATCTTTACAAAGTTTGATTTTTCATCTTGATCTGAGAATCCTCATTCAACAATCTAAAGAAAGAAGGTTCTCTTACCTATTTGAGGAATTTGCACAAGCTAAATTTTTTTCATTATGGCTGAAAAAATCCCACCTAGAAATATAGCATACCCCAAACTTCCATCCACAGGCTTCACAACATTCCCACAAGTAACTAAACTTGGCCCCTTGTGCAATCCTAAAAAAGATTGATATTTTTTCTTCTAAAAATCAACTACAATCAGAACAACTGAAGATAAATATCCAAGATATGACCAAGCAAGTTGAAGATATGAAGATGTAACTTATGAAAACTAAAGTGAATACTTCGAAGATACAAGCGTATGTATAGTCATGTGGGTCATATCAAATTTTGCAAATAAAACAAATAGAAGGAACCCAAGGGGGAATGGATTGTAATCACATTTGTACTAAGGAACAAATAAAGGTAACAATAGATCTGGCTAAGCTACCGTAACCTGATGGAATCTATTCCCATTAATACTTGCATTTCGATAATTGTTAGTCAGTTCTTATAACAGAAAACATGACAACCCTAACTTCCATTAATGAGCAGAGATAATGGATAGATATAGATATTATGAAGATAAGCTAGATTAAATACCTCACTAGAAACCATGCATAGTTTTTAGTAGACCAAATAATAGATGAAATTATCCAAACAAACTCTTAGTTATCATCTTCAAAATACCTAAATCAGATAAAAATGGAAACTTATAAAAATTTGTACTTCTCAAGTATTGATAACAAGCAGAGATCAAAGAGTATTGAGTAATTTCATAGTCTTCTCAAAAAAGCTCCATCATCACCTGTTATATTTAGTGAAGATTTATTGGTTTTCGACAAGGTCAATCTAATAGATCTATCCATTCAAAAGGTATCAAAAATTAGGGATGCACCCAAAAGAGGCTCATATCTAACTATCTCAGAAAACCATCCCCCCATTTTATCTTTCCCTTCTCTTAGAAAATCATATATTGCACAACTATGTAGTGGATGCAAAGGCTCGAGTCTCAATTATTCTATTAGAGGTCTGTAATAGTTTGGGATTGATTCTAAAAATAGATGAACCTAAGCCTGAATTCATATATTTTAAGGGAGTCAGATTAAGGAAAGTGGGAATCTTACATAATATCCTCATCATGATATATGGTCATCCAGATCTGGTTGTAATTTAGAATATAATGATAGTTGATGTGCCTCCATTATTTGGTATGTGTCTAGCCCAACATGCTCTAACACAAATTAAAGGATGCATAACTCAAGGATCAAATTTGATAATCATTCCATGGGCCAAAAATATTATCAAGATATCAAGTTAGGGGGTGTGGACTTTTTGTATTGAAGGTTTCAAAGGGCCAAGGATAGATATCACATGGGAAGTTGTACGTGATGTAAGCTTAGAATTAGATTTTCTATCAGGTCTAAAGATAGATCAACCTTGTAAATCTACTAATCCAACTCTGCATGAGTTTTCATATTTTTATCTTGAATCCCAATGGGATATGGAACAAAAATATTCTCATAATAATTGGGTTTCCACCTTAAGTACAACCACCAAACAAAAAATCAAGCAAGAGGTGGTATGTTTTATAGAATTCTAGGTGGGGAAGTTTTTGCAGATGCAATTAGAAGAATCAATTCAGAATCGAGAGGATGTAGCAACTTGGAAAAATACTATGAACTAGAATTTTGGTCTTCTAGAGTGTGGATCAATTTCATACTATAGCATAATTGTGCATGATAGTAATGGCAATTTGGGGGAAAATGATTATAAATAAAGGCTCAATTTCAATATCATTTGGTCAGGATATTGCAAATTTGTAGGATAGTATGCATGATGTATTATGAATCAGGCGTGAAACACACACCACACTTTTGTGTAAATAGATAGTAAGTAAATAATCTAATACGGTGATCACATATATATGCAATATATTGCATCACCCTATACATATAAAAAGGGATCATGATGTTATTTAAAAGTCGTAGACAATTGTGGAATATTGATTTCCGTAGGCCATCCCCAGTATTTGCCTTGAGAATTTCTTCTCCTCTTCCTCTTTTTTCTTCCCTCTCGATATTTTGTGTTTTACTTCAAAACCCAATGGACAAAAGGTAAAGTAGTACATAATTGTAATAAATGCACCTCGAAGTTTGCAGTAGTTTAATACAAGACTGTCACCACTTGTGTGAGCTAAGTGATACACCATGTCATATAAAGGGATGATGTCATCCAAAAAAAAAGTTATGAAAAATAATGGATTCAAATAAAAGTAATGTCTAAGGATGATTCACATAAATCCAAATATTTTTAAAAAAGGTGCACAGTCCAAAGATATAATTTTCATACATTATGGTTGCCATAATTATCCCCTGGAATTCTATATGACTGCATGCATCACATAAATGAAATATTTCTGAAATGATGATGAATTCAAGAGCACAACTAAAATATCTCATGGCTAAATATGATTTGCAAAATAATTTCTTGTTGAACTATGAAAAAAAAAGGAAAAGCTCCAAGGATGGCAATTATATACATGGCAATCTATCTATGTTGGAAGCAATGATTAACAACTATGGAGTATGTTTATGAAAGAATGGTACTTGGGGATAAATTATGAAATATGAGATTCAATATGTTACTCTATGGGGGTGTCCCATGGATCCAGTAGTTTTGTTTCTCTTTGTTATCAAGTTACCCTAGCATCATCTTCTCTTTCATGCTTTTGTTTTCTTTTTTATTTTTCCCATTTGGCTATTGTTGGTAGGCTAATTGTGTCACTAAATTTTTTATTTGATGGCACTTTTAGCCCTCATGATACTACCTCCAATTATCCTCTCTCCCTTGGTTAGTTCTTGTTCTTGTTTCCTTCCTCTATATTTCATGTGTGTGGTATTTCTTCTCCGCTTCACCATTATGTTTCACCTTATTGTGCAAGTAGCTTTCACTCCATTGCCTACCACCCCCCTTTATTTTGTAGCTTCTCCTGACTGCTTTCCTCTTCACCTTATTTTCTATCTAATTCTTCCATATCATTTCATTATAATGTGTTAAGTTCTAAATTTTTGCCTTTTGGATTTCTTGTTTCTGCAAAATAAAAATCCCCTATGAGTCACCAAGAATATGGGTACTTTTTACACCTACCCACACCTAGCTATTAGTAATTATGTATTAGGTTCTATTTCTTGAATAAAACCAGAGATCACCAAAAGTTTTATTAGTTTTAGCCAAATTAAGATGCAAGTGCTTGGAGCCCATAAGCCCTTATAGAAGCAAAGAAAATTTATAAATAAGTGAAAAGGGTATCCTTTGATCTACCTGAAGCATCTACACCTGATAGGAATCCAAAGCAGAGATGAAGGCCCATATTGCTTCCTGAAGAGAAAAATAACCATAACCCAGAAGCTCGTTGATATTCCCCACTATGTTAGAGGATGGTTAAGGAGAAAATTGACTAAGGCATGAGACATCTAAAATAGTTGTACCTGTATGGAGTACTCAAAATTGTATGCTTGGTCCTCCGGTTAGAAGGTAAAATCTAGAGAAATTGACTACCTCTCAAAGTCATCGAAAAACCTAAATTCGGTTAGAATCCGGTGTGGAACTAATTCTCCATCCAAAGGCCAAAGGTTAACAGAGCAAGATAAATAAAATGGCTATCTGGAGAGTGCCAAAAGAATTTGTACCAAGCCAAAATCCATCTAGGTGCTAAAGGTTCGATACATGCAAAAGTGGTGAGAATGGCCAAGCATAAAAAATGTTGGAATGTTTGTAGACAGTCAGAGCTTGGTAAGATAACAAAGATTTGTCATGCTACCAGAGGAGAAAAATAGATAACATGGTTAAGTCTGGAGAGCACCAGAGCAATTACATCTGGTCAAAACCTAATAGTGTCCCAAAGGTTTGGCATTTGCAAGAGTAGAAAATTGGCTAAGAGCCCAAGGTGTCGAAATACTTCTAATCGATCAAACCCCAACGGGGTGCTAAAGGTCCATCCTCCTATTGGAAGTCACCAGTTTGTAAAAATGGTTAAGTATGGAGAATATCGAAACATTTACACCTAGAAAAAATCCAGCATGGTGTCATTTCTCTATCCTAAGTTTGAAATCTAGAAAAAATAAAATATAGATGAGGTCAAAATATTTATTCCCAATCAGAGCTCGTCATGGTACCAAATATTTGTCCCAATACCGAAGCTTATGATGATAGACTTGGCCAAGTGTATAAGGAACCGAAGGTCCTATGCTTAGTTGAAATTCACCAGTATTCCAAATCTCTGGTACCATGAGGTAACTACGTATAATATTAGTAGAGAGCTATATTAGAGATTTGGAACAAATAGGGGTGAAAAGAAGCATGTGACTAAATTGTGGAGCTATTGGGAAAGCTGAACCTGGTAAAAACATGTCAGGGCACTGAATATATATCGCCATTTCTAAGGAAATATAAATGCAAAGGATCCAATGAACACCTTTCAATGTCAAAAGAACCTTTACTCCATGATGCTTACTGGTAAATATTCCTTGTCAAATGATATTAACGACATGAATTATCACACAGATGACAAGGAAACTAAGCCAAAAATGTTAGTAGAGATTGAGGGACCAGATGCAAATAGCAATGTGATCATAGACTTAAGAAAACCTAGGTCCCAACCACATCAGAAAACCATAATATGGTAGTTGGGGTAGCCATACCTCTGAGTAATTCAATGAGCTAGCAAAATTTCTTACACAATAGAAATATGTTTTTAAGGCAATGATGCCTTGACAACTGTAGCTTTGTAAAAGATCTATAAATATGAATATGTAAAAAATAAACTAGTTGGTTCTTAGGCTTTTACAATTCATATGTAATAAGGATATTTTTGCATATCAATACAAAGGGATTGTTGTTTGGCTTCTGGTTCATTTCATTTGCAAAACATGTATGTATAAAGGACTAACTATTTCTAATTTAGGCCTATCGAATGTTCATGGTACTTACTCTAAATTTTGAATTTGTGCTCATGTTTATAAATTGGTTCTAGAATTCATAGTTTGATTAGATACTAAACATTATGACTAACTTTTTTTTTAGTTGATAATCAAACTAGCTAGTCTATTAGGAAATTTCTTGGTTTGTTCATATAATCTCTTAATATGCATATGTCTTGATGTTGCTTAATATGCACCACTATTCATATAATCTCTTAATATGCATGTCTTGATGTTGCTTAATATGCACCACTATAAGTTCTAGCTTTAGCTCCTTTTACTTCTTTTAGCATCCTTTCCCCCCATATTTTAGGAATAGTTAGTTGGAATACCAAGAAATCAGCCTCCTCTGGAGATTGATTGTTGAAGCCTTATCAGCTTTCCAATAATTCAATGTTGGTCAAGGTATGTGGGTGCACAAATTTTCCATTAGATAGATTTCTAGACCAACGAGTTCTCTAATACCTCCTGATAAGTATTCAATGGGATTACCTTCATATTTTTTTATATCCTGGCAATAATCCATCTAGGAACCATCACTTTTGCAATCCATCTACTAGTTTTTCCTTAATCTTGTCCATGAGTTCCTTTAATTTTCTATTATGTGACTCAATGTTTTCATCTATTTTTATTATATTTCTTTGGTGATATATGTATCATCACATAGTAATATGAATCATATGTTGAATTCAATATTTAATTCATCCCATATCATGAGAGGGTTATTTCTCTTTAGATGGTAATCCATTACAATCCCCGTAATAAAGCCTTCATCATCAACTCCAGCTGCTCACCATATTATTTTACACATTCAAATATAGCATTCTAGATATTATTTCCCAACATCAAAAAATTAAAACACTTTTTTTTACCTATTGTTTTAGCTATGTTTGCCATAGGTGGTTGATCTTCATCACTTAATGACTCTACACCAGCAAACATTCTTTGACCCCTTTCTTGTACACCTACGCTTCATGATTTTCTTCATGAATATACAAGCATTGGTTCTAGTGTTTACACACATTATAAAAATTATCCTTGTGCTTGGCTCCCATTATTTTTATCTCTAGGCATTCTCTCTCACACGTGTACCATCATCACTAGTCATTTTTCCCTATCTCCTTGTCATACTCCATGTTGGCACCTTCACTTGCATGAACATTCTTCGTGGTCTGATCTCAATTTTATTGATGCACCTCAAATTTTGCTTCCTCCATTATTACAAATAATGTTTTTCATATTTCTTCACTTGGGCTATCCTCTACCTAAGTATTCCATATATGTTTCACTTCTAGTTCTACAAATTCTATTAATCTGCTTTGCAGTCTACAATATTTCATAAATAATATTTTGTGCAACACTCTAACATTGTTGTGCAATTTTTTTGAGTTATTGTTAATTAATTGTCAACTCTTACATATCTATGTCTTCCACATCCTTACCACAAGTTATCAATCATTCACCTCTCCAAGTATTATACAATGTTGCTTTCAAAATGACACCATATGTAGTAGGGTAGTTTTTACCCCACTCCTGGAGGAATAATTTTATATGAATGATTTAATAATTAGAAATGACAATAATCAAATCAATATCAATACTCAATCTACCAATAATAAAGTTTATCCTATTTTAAACTATTATCCTTTAGTGTATAAATTTAACTCTCCACATGTACAAATCAAAACAACACTTGTATGGCAATGACATGTGTAACAAAACTTGTATAGCACCACTTATATGGCAATGACTTATAGGCATCACTTATATGACAACTCATATCCATAGTCCTCATACGATACTTATGGATTATGGCTTCAACCCTGCATATAGTATTTAGAAGGAATAATATACAACTCTATCTTACTATAACATTCCATAATTATAATACACATAATGTATATACAATCACAAAATATGAAGGATGACTTGATTAGATACAATATTCACTTTTTTCTATACAATACTTTGTATTACATCACAGTCTATGATACTACGTAGAGCATCTCTTCTAAAGATATTATATATGCAAATGCATCCATTCTATTTCTATATAGTATGATATGTTGGATAGAATCTCTTAAATATTATCTACTATGATGATTACTTTCTCAATGAATAGGGGGTCCTATTTATGATTATTATTTATTAGTTAAAATGAACCACCACCCAAGATACATCACCTCTAAGTAGGTTATAACTACCCTATATTAACACATAAACATAATTCCATGCAATATACCATACATTATTTATTTGCATTACACCTTTGACATATTAAAAATGATTATGTTATCTCTTATGATTTCATAACAACTGATTATAAAATTACATTTATGTGCACTTTGACTTTAGTGCATTTATTTCTTTGATTGAGGCTTGTTAGAACTAACGCATAAATAATCCTTCTTTGGCTTTAGCATTATGTAAATTACATACACAATTGTATTGGATTAGATATTTTATTAGTTCATAAAATATTATATTTTACATCAATTTTAGTCATTCTCATAAACAATGTAGCAAAGAAGAGGACTATTACATAATGGCAAGATCAATATTCAAAGAACAATGGAGATATGCTCTAGGTGGTTTCTTAAAATATTTGAATTGAAATAAAGTAGTGCATCCTATTGTTTGTATTATTCAAAATAACTAAACTACATGCTTCAAAGAAAAATGTATTGGAATAGATAGAAGTTAGATGGACCATGAGTAGCACAAACCTTTCAATATAAGATTTAAACTTTTTAGAATGCTTACTAAAAATATTTATTTACATTTTCTAGGGAAGATACTAATATTATAGGTAATGCCACTAATTTATACAAAACATTATTAAGGATAGGCCTAGTGCATTTCTTTCTAGTAAAACGAATAAGCTCTTTTGAGTATCATGTTAGAAATATCCAATGGAACTATATCACATGTGATAGTATCATGCATGGTATAGATCCTAAAATTGGAAGTATATAGGCACATGACATCAATTTCCTTTCTTGGATGTAGACATTAAATGAATTATGGATGGTAATACCTTTTACTATTAAACCTATGATTATGATAATAATAAATGATGATATGAAGTGGTTTGTAATTCATTGAGCAACAAGTGTGCAATAGGAACTCATGTTCTTTGAAGGAATATGATACTAAAGAATCACAAAATCCTTGAGCATTGATTCCCAAGTAGATGGTATATAACACCTTTTTATACTAGATGATATCTAACTATAAGTAGAAGCATTGGGGTATAGAACCAAATATTTCCATTATGATCTACAATTAGTCGTTATGCATATGTATCAATTGGTCATTACTCCACTTATATCATATTTTATTACATGAAAGAAGGCTTGGACTTTTGTTTCATAAAGGGTCCCTTTTGTTGTGATTATTTAGGATGTGGTTGTTTTGACTTAGTGTATTCTTATTTGATGCCTATTGAGTCTTAAGTAGAAATGTTGCAGGATTCTTTTACTTGCTTGAGACTTATTTTTTGTATTACTCATACACTTTTAGGTCTATGTCAATGTGTTCACATGAAGAAACTCCATTTTATAGAAAATTTTATAATGGAAGTTGTATCCTTAAGCACATGAATTTTATCATAATCACTTATGCAAAGACAAACAAGCAATAACTCATTAATATGCTATTAGATTAACCATGCATGTCTATGATATAACTCTTAAATATGTGTGCTTGTCTTCATGGTGATTTAGGGTGTAGAAATAACCAGATCAACACCCAACTCATGTTGGGAATTAGTGGTTTCCCATCAACCCAAAATTTATTAAGATATCCTAAGTATTAAAAATATGATAGTGTCAACATTTATGAATTGATTGATAGAATAATATACATCTAGCTACTAGATTCGAATGTCCAACTCTTCAACATTGAATTTACCTTGAATGAATGAATAACCAATGTTTTTTTGCACCCTTGGATAACTATATCTCTAAAATAAGATCACTACACTCATATTTAGATCATGAGATTACAAAATTTATAAACATAGTTGTTTATATATATATATATATATATATATATATATATATATATATATATATATATATATATATATATATATATATATATATATATATATATATATATATATATATATATATATATATATATATATATATATATATATTAGGTTAGATTTTGGATGTATGAGATCTTGGAGTCTGAAGTAAACTTTTTGTTTTGACCATTTTTCCACACTAGAAAAAAAAAAATCTTGGCTATTAACCACATGATATATTTCTTCTTATAGTATTGAGCATGTATAAGATAACAATCAATGGTGAAGCATAATAAAATGTGTAAATTTAGGAAAAGAAGATACTAACATTCAATAATAGTAGATGACAACTACAAAGACATGATCGTGAAGCACTTCTTTGACAATAGTAATCCATGTTACATAGTCCAAATGACATGGCATCAAGGACAATTCCTAGGGTTAGATGGTAAGACTGGATGAGTTATATTTTGAGTTATGTCAAAGAATATAGTACAATATGTTCTTCAACCATTACAATTTTAGATAGAAATTAAAAAAATAAAAGGAAGATATTTATCAAAAATGCTTTAAAATCCAATATATAACTAAATAAATAGCTTTACTTATAGATGATACAAATATAAATAAAAAGCAAAAACAAATAACTCAAGAACTTTATTAGATAAATTGAATGGTCTTAAAAACAATACCAAAGCTTATCCTACAAGTTGTAGTTGTTTAGTTGTAATTGGCATTTTATTTTCACAAATATTTCCTTATTAAAACTACATAATTCAAATGCTACCCCTTGATTGACTAGAAAACAATTTTTATATGATTCCAAAAAAGAGCCATCTAACAAAATTTTAATCTATGTATAATAATGCACAATATAGTTACAAGACCTATGAAAAAGCATAAACATATCAACTTTGAATGATTATAAACATGCAATTAATATTAATCAATGTATAAATTTTTGCATAACTTCATGTGCCATCAAATGGAAGAGTGTGCTAACAACATATACTAAATATTGATGCATGAATTTTGGAATTGGATCTAAGGATATAGTTTTGTTGGAACTTATTAATCTATAATAGTTCTAGGTATTTATCTATTTAAATTCGATGAGTGTTAGAACTAGCGCATAGTACTTTGATGCTAGCAAAAAAAGTGGTACTAGCACTACCAACTATTTCTAGCACTTGGCACTACCTTGATACTAGACAAGATTTTGTGTCAATGGTTGAGCAGGTTTACTAGCATTGATACATATAAAGTTTGATATTGATATATAATATGGTGCTACAATATAAAAGTTTATCTTTCCAAGATATCATCTACTAGAACTCGATACATATGGTAAGGAGGACTCAAGCAACCCTTGCTCTACTCAAATCACTTGACTAAGAATAAAAAATTTATCAAAGATACAAGAAATTAAGACCAATATAATATTGATATTTCAATATGTTCAAACATGAGTAGCAATGTATTTAGGGTTAGATTATCTTTCCATGCATACATGTATTTAATTTTTGTTTAAAGAAATTAAAGTTTTTTTAAATAATTCATCTTTATGAAAATAAATTAAGATTCCAAATTTACTTTTGACATGGTTTATTTTCCAATAGTGGAATAGTCCTTGATCAATAATATTAAAATATCTCTTCAAATATTCCTTTTTGGCTAAAATAATTCTTTTAGAATTTTCTATGATGATCAAATTATCTATATATTATGATGATTAACACTTCCCCCTTTTGCATTTTGAGATATAAATCATATGTGATGCGTTCATGATTCCTTTGATGTATTCTTTATTATTTATTTATTTTGCTTGATAAAAAATGGTTGTACTTGGGTCCCCCACCCTTAAAAAATTGCATCTCTCTTCTTTAGAGCTCGAGAGTTTATAAATAGATACACTTCTCATCTCAATTGAGATGCTATAGTTAGAAACCTACATCATTTTATATAAAATGTATGAATTCTTGATTTTCATTTTATGGATCTTTTCAAATCTCTATATGAATACAATTACTCCAAAATTTAGCATCTTTATTGACATTTTTCTATAGCATCCTTCACAATGCAAAAACTTCACTTCTACCATCTATGGTTTGCATCTTAGTAGAGTAATGTTTCTAAAACATCACAATAACATAGTCTGCTTTACCAAATTTGGATTGCTAGTTTCCTTCCTAAAACACAAGTGCAACCATAAAAATTATAATAAATAGTCTAAATGAAAACACATTATTGTTATAAAATAAAATAGATATTACCAATGAAAACATTAAAGTAAATCTTAATCATTAATTGATTTAGGCAATCAACAATTTTTATCAGCTTCAACTAAACTTTCTACTTCCTTTAACCATGGAAATGAGATGTTAACTTCACGATCCTCAAACAAAACCCCTCTATTGGCTAGCTTATCTGCACATTTATTTCCTTCCCTTAATATATGTGTAAACATGATTTCTTCAAACTCTTTAGAACGATCTTGAATTTCCATAATTATCTCTTGTATGTTCCATGGAGCTTTTGGTTTACTTAAAATTGTATTTATTACTATGATAGAATCACCTTCCATCCAAACTCTATTCCATTTAATTTTTTTACATATTTTTAATCCTTCTAAAGTTTCCCAAGCTTCAAATTCATTATTTGTCTTAAATACACAATTGAAAGCATAATGATATAAAATCTCTCCTCTATTATTTCTAATTATTCCTCCTCCTCCTCTTGGTCATGGGTTTCCTTTAGATGCTCTATCAAAATTAAACTTAACCCACTCCACATCTAGTGTTTTCCACTTTATATTACTTATCTTATTTTTGCTTCTCTTGTACCCAACATCATAATTCCATTTAATGACTTGAATCCATCTATCAAGACTCTCTGCTTCCAAATTAGGGATTGGATGAGTTGATAGGGTTGGTTTAGACTCCTCTATGGCTAAACATATCTTATTTTTCATTATCTCTAAACTATTTTCCTTTCCTTTAAATATTCTTCTATTCCTTTCTAGCCATATAGTCCAAAGTATTGTATCTTTTGATGTATCCTATATTGTCTATAAAGCCATAAGTGCTCTAACATTGCTTTAACAAATCTTCAATTCTGCTATTCATCACCATGCATTTACCAAATACATTAAGAATTCTAAATAATTGAGCAATATACCAAGAGATGATCAATACTGTCCTCCTCCTTATTACAGAAAACACATTTAGAGGGGCCATGAAAACACCTTTTCATAAGGTTATCCCAGGATAAAAAATACTTCTATGACCTACTATCCAAACAAATATTTTGACTTTAGGTATGCTTGGGATATTCCAAATATCTCTCCAAATTCTAGTGAAATTATTAATATGTTGATGTTGAACATTATATCCACTTCTTGTTGTGTATTCTTCTAAGCTATTCAACTTCCAAATAAATTTATCCTTGGAGCCCCTTAGAATTATTACAATTTTTATCTTTCTACTCAATTGTATCCTAGAACCAATGTCTTGTATACTTGTAAAAAAATATTCTTTCCATTTGTATCTTCCTTCTCGATCCTTGTAAAAATGTTTGAAACCCTATCATCGTATTTGTCTTGAAGCAATCTCATCCAAGGTTTCAAAACTGGATCTAAATTGAGTGAATTTTTATCACACCAAGTACCCATACAAATAGAATTTTTTTCTCCAGTTTCCACCACCCATATTAAACCTTTAATCATAAGATCAATAGATGTTTTTAAACCATTCTAAAGAGCAGAACCATTTGGAAGAGAGAATGAAGTAAATAATAAACTTGGATCATTGGGATGAACATACTTAGAAGAATTCTTGCCCATTGTCTTTGACTCTATTTGGACAATCTCTAGATAACTTTTACCCTAAGAGCTAAGTTTGCATCTATAAGAGCTCTTAAACTAATACATCCCCTAGTTTTTTCATCACACAAATTGCTCCATTTCACCAAAGAAAATTTTCTTTTATCATGTAAACCTGACCATAAAATGGATCACATAATAAAGATTAAAATTTTATCAACTGATTTTGGCATATAATACAAAGACATATAATATGTTGGAATGGCTTGTAAGACTGACGTAATTAACTACACTCTTCCTGCTAATGATAACCATATACCTTTCCAAGTTGGAAGTTTATTTTAAACTTTACTAATAAATGGATTCCATAAATCTATCCTCATTCTCCCATCAAATAAAGACATCCCTAGATAATTTGTTGATAAATTTACCTCCTCCATTTGAATCAACCTACAAGTTATTTCTTTGAAATTAGTAGGAGTATTAATAAAGTAAATTTTGGTCTTAGTCCTATTAATTTTTTGCCCTGAAGCTCTTTCGTACTCTTTTAAAAAGTTATTCAAAGCTTTGGCCTCATTAATCCTTTCCCTTACAAAAAGGGTTGTATTATCTACAAACTATTTATGAGTGATGTTATCGATGTTATTACTAACCTTAAGTCCACCTATAAACCCATATTTATAAGCCTTATTTAAGTTCCTACTCAAAAATTCTACCATAATAATGAACAAATAAGGATATAGATGATATCCTTTTCTAAGGCCTCTCTTGTCTTTAAAATAATCTGTCACTAACCCATTGACCAACACTGAATAAGAAAATATAGAGACACAAGCTTTAATCTATCTAACTCATTTCTTCCCAAAACCAAACTTATCTAAAACTATAAAAAGAAAATCCCATTTAACCCTATCATAGGCTTTACTCATATCAAGTTTTACGATCATAGATTTCTCTTTTATTGAAGCTTTTGAACTTCATGAGCTACTATGATCCCATCCAAAGTTTATCTCCCTTTCACAAAACCTCCTTGCTCTTATAAAATAATTTTTTCTAATAATGGACTTAATATATTTGTCATCACTTTAGAAATAATCTTATAAGCCATATTACATAGGCTTATGGGTCTAAATGAATCAAACAATTCAACATCCTTATTTTTTGAAATTAGGGTAAGATAAGTTGCATTTATTTTATAAAGAATGTATTGTTTTACCCTAGACTATTCCACTACCACCAATAAAAAATATTTCACTATATCCCAATTATGTTGGTAAAAATCTGCAAAGAACCCATCTGGACCAGGGTATTTATCCTTGTTAAAAGAGAAAAGAGCTAAATGAACTTCTTCTAGAGTAATAGGCTCCATCAGTTTCCTATTGTCTTTATTTGTTATAACTGAAGGAACATCTTGAAGAAGTTTATCATTAAGAACTTCGGTCTCTTATGAACCTAGAATATTCTGATAAAATGACTTAGCCTCTTTTCTAATTTCACGTTGATCTTCAATCCAATCCCCTTCTACTGATTTAATTCTACCAATTCTAGAAGAAGATATCTCTACTATAGCCATCCTATGAAAAAAAATTGTATTTTTATCTCCTTTTAACCAAGTTTGTCTTGATTTTAATATCCATAATTTCTCTTCCTTACTCAAAATATTATGATAATCACTAAGCAACTCCATTTCCTCTAAGCTTGTATTATTTTCATCACCTTTTTGGAATTTTGAAAGTTTATCTTTTAGTTATTTCTTCTTAAAAATGTTTCCAAAGGTGTTCTTATTCCATTCTATTTAATCTAGATGTCATAGCTTTAATTTGGTTTGGAAGAGCATACAACCCACCATTACGTAAAGAATTCCATATTTGAGCTATCATATCAACAAATTGAGGATGGTCTTCCCACATTTTCTCATATTTAAAATATGATATTTTTTTAATTCACTAACCACCATTTTAACTCTTATTGGCCAGTGATCTAAACCAATCCTTGTTAAGGTATTAATTTTAGCACAAGTTCCTTCATCTAGCCAATGATCTAAGAGAATGCATCAAAGTTTTCTGCTATTAGATTCTAGCCTCTCCTATTTTTGGTCCACGTATAGTTGACTTCTTCAAAATCAACTTCCCATAGATTGTTATTTTGAATAAAAGCTGAGAAATATTTCATACTTTGGGTCAATTTCCTAATTTCCCCAAATTTTTCATTCAGCTTGGTAATGGCATTAAAATCTCCAATGATCATGAAACGGTTTTCTTGGTCTTTACTTCTCATAAAGGCCTCAAGACCACTCCAAACTTCTAATCTACCTGACAAATTTGTAGGACCATACACTTTGATAAGGATGAAATGTATTATTAAAAACTGAGTCTAATGTAGTATTTTTTTGTTTTCTTTGTTATGTTCAAGTTCTTCTATAGATGAAGAAGAATATATATCTTCAATCTTGGGTTCTAGAGTCAACTTTTGAATTTTTAAAACTTGACTGTTTTTCTTGTATGTTTGACATTACTTTGATGTGTCTTTCTCCAACTTTGCTTTTATTATTTTGAAGATGACCTATTTTTTTGTTTGTTCATCTCTCGTGAAGGTGATTCATTCTTGAATAGAATATGCCAATAATCCTTTACGATATGTCCATTTCTTCCACAATGTTCACACGTATTTTGTGTGTAGAAAGTACTTTGAGAATCATGCTTTTGATTCTAAAAGCTCTAAAATTTATTTCTTTTTTAGAAGTGTTTTGTAGGTATCATGTCTCTTTTGAATGATTGCTTCCTTATTTTACTTGTAACTAGTAACTATTCTTCTTCTTTTGTAGTATGCAAGCCTTACACATTCTGAAGTAGATTCACCGGATTCTCAAACCTAGATATTTATTCAATAATATTTACAATAGTCATAAAAATATTGTACTAGGATGGGAGTGATCTCAAAATAATAGGAACTAACATTTCATCAGATACCTAAGTTCCTAAATCTTGCAATGATGCTCACAATTCTTCTACTCTCCTCATGAATCTTCTAGATTTTTTCTATTATTCATCTTTAGACAATGGAGTTGAATTTTAAGGATTAGAATCTAATTTTAATTCTTGGATTCAAATAATTCTTCAAATTATCCCATGCACCCTTGGTTGTGGTCGTATCTCTAATGTATACTTGAACCTCATATGTTGCTTCGAACATAATTATTAGTCTTGCCTTATCAAACTTTATTTTATCTTCTCATTTTACAATAGGATGGGCAATGCTTCCATATACTACATGTTAAACTTCCTAAAACTCAAGTTGTGTCATTTGTTTGGTCTTCGAGGCAACATTATTGCTTACCCTCAATAATTAGAAATATGGCAACAAAATATTTGGTGCTCCACTAGCTATGGTAAACTATCACAAAATCTGAATTTCACTCTTTTAGTGAGTCCGCCTCAAAATTCTCTTTTTGACAAGTATATATATACCTATACTCATATTTTCATTGATGCTTGAAAAATTGGACAAAATTATCTCTCTAAGTAGAGAGAATGTTTTTTCATCTGAAGAATATTCCTTGAAAATTCCCTTCTATATATATATATATATATATATATATATATATATATATATATATATTACTTTCAAAACATATTTTTTTACTTTTCAAATTTTAAAGGAATAACATTTCTTTTTTTTGTAATTGTCTTTTACTAAAAAATACATTCAATTTGTTTAACAACCCGAAAATCTAACCATCTTGAGAGAGAAAAAATATTGATACACTCATTAGGGATCTACATAAGTCATTCTATGAAGTTATCTATTGACTTAATATCTTATGATTAAGTTGTTCGTCTCATCTCTACGATGAGCCAACTTAACACTTTTAATATTTCAAAAGTGTGCACTTATCCCTACACTATACACAAGTATATCTATGTAGGTGCACTAAGTGTAATGTAAATAAGTTATCTATCTCATCTCCATGATGATGTTAGAGTTAAAGTGCACTATGCCTTCACCTTGACACTTGTCAGTTTCTCTTGACAAGTGTCATGTGTTTTATATAGGCTTATGCCTATATATTGTAACCATTTGTATCAATAAAAATAATCCCATATTGTTCATTACAGACAAGTCCTAACATTTGGTATCAGAGCAGGCTTTCCCTGCCCTGTGAAACCCCTTGAGGGGGGATTTCCTGAGGGAAATCCTCCCTCCCCCTCATTTTTTTCCTTTTTTTTTTAATTTTTTATCGAGGGAGTATGCTCTCCATCGTTTGATGGATCAAAAACCAGATGGTAAGAATTTTAAAAATTGGAAAAAAAATTCAATTTTTTTTTAGTTTTTAGGGTTTGCAGATCCACGGAGGTAGCCACGCGGTGTGGGCATTTGATTTCTTCTGGTTCATGAATCAGAAGCTTGAAAAAATTAATGACTGCCCATTACTATGGAGATCGACGGAGAAGCAGCAACATTGGATTCTGAGTGAAGATCGCAGTTTTTTTGAAAATTTCGTCAGTTAGGGTTGGTGTCGAAGGCGAGGTTGTGTATGAGCTGAAAATTTTAGTGTGGTGAAAGAATCATACAGCTAGGGTTTCTGTTTGGAAGGCTGGTCTGGGAGGCCAGCCTTGTCTGCTAATTTTAGAGACAAAAATGGTGAGGGCTTGCTCTTCTACTGCCTCTCTGCCCTCCTCTTCCTGCCACGCAAGAAGCGATATTTTGTCTTTTAACAGAAACTTTCCTATCTGCATTTTTGACAACTTTTCAGGAAAGAAAATGGCGGTTCGATGCGCCATCGCGGACCTATTTTGCAAACCTGTTTGCAAAAGTGGCAAGTGCATAGATCACAATACGACGTCTTGATGAGGGAAAGGAGTCTCTGCTCGGAGGCAATTATGTGCTACATGGAGGTCGAAATCCATCACAGAAAAGGTGTCGTAGTAAAGTGATGATCGCCATAGACTCTGCAGAGTTGCCGTATTTTTCAAAAATATCATTAAATGCCCATCAATTTCATTGCCATATGAGGAATGTTTGTTTTCTGGTGCACCCACGTGATTGTACCGACGGATTCAAAATGAGGTAACATGGAGAAGCTGGAGGCGCAGCCGCCCGTGGAGTTTCATAGGTATTTTTACAGAGTGGAGAATACGGCCACTCCACAGGCAGACGCTCAGCTGGTGCTTGATCCGCGGGCTCCAATTTCAAAATTTCTGAGGGGTTCGAACCCTGGGCCGACAAATCCGTAGGCAAAGGTTATACTATGTTTTGAAGGCAGTGATTTCTGTTTGTGTTGATTTCCACTATTGGAGCAAGAGTCGTTGCCACCCTTGAAAATGAGTGCGATGATGGAGCGGCCAAAATTGACTGTGCAGACAATGAATGAATGCTCAATGTTTTTTGCTACATGGGAAATGGTGAAAACACAAATTTTAATGAGAAATTCACCACCCACGCATGGGAGGATGCTGCTCGGAAGGCCATCGTCGGTACCCGCATCGTCATCATCATCTGCTATTGAGTGCAGACCACGTCTATTAGTGATCATTTTTTGATTGTAATGGAGTTTAGAGACTCGGCTTCGAACGATGAATTGTTGTGCACAAGGATTTACATGATTTTAGTCGAGAGAAAATCATCGGAATCACTGACGGGGGGGGATGGTCGACGTCCAGTCGCTGAAGTTCATGGCATGGTACCAACCAGTGCAGTGCAGCTTTCACAGTCGTAATTAATTTAAATCAGTTATGTGGCATTTGTGAGAGATCGTGGAATCTGCGAAGTTTGTGTTGTTTGTTTAATGAAGACTACATTTAGTTTTTTATTTAAAGTGGCTAATTTGTTAAGTGGCTGTTAAAAGCATGTGGGGATTAAAATTTTAAAAAGTGGAGGGGACCACTTTGTTTTTTGCTATGGGGAATTTAAGTGCCAGAGATAATATGGCCGACAGTATGGTCTTATTGGCCATTTTTTCCTGCGATGATGTTTTAAGTCCGCCTTGAGCGATGTTTTCTATTTGCTGCCTACGGAGGCATGTTGTTTTTCCCACATATGAAGGCCCCATTGAGAATGGAACATAGGGGTATTTATAGTCGTTGGAAACATTTTTCCGCGACGGACACAATGGTGTGTCGACGGACACAATGGTGTGTCATATTCTAATTTTGAGGCTATTTCAAATGAGTTTTTTAGCCTCAAAGTATTTCTACCTTGGAGTGCACTTTCGGTTGAACCCGACACTCCCAAGGTCATTTTATATGTGATCCTTGTACCTAGTGATCTTTTCTATACACTTGGCGAATGCAGTGGCTGGTTACCCATGCATTTCGATGGGATGACATGGTCACCATAAGGACACTTATACTAGGGACTACAGACAAAGACACCCTAGACTCTATCCGAGGTTTTTTTCGGATCTACTTCTGAAGACTACAGACGAAGACACTTCAGAAGATTCTCTTCTTTTCTTCTTCTCTCCTATTTTGATCTATGGCTCATTTTATTGTATTAAGTGCATTTTCGGTAGAGACTAACACTCTTATATGGCTCGTTTTTCCTTTCATTAGGTGCATTTTCGGTAGAGACCAACACCTTCTAGATTGATTTCACCATGAGGAGGGATTTCATACTCATGGTGAATCTAGTCAGTGACCTACGAGAGGCAACATCCTCTGAGGATGACCTGCAGAGGCAATAGACCCAGAAGTGGTTGACCCTAAGGCACCCATGATGACCCCGAGGCACTTAGACGACTGACCCAATGGCAACAGACCCGTGGAAGTGGCTGACCCTGAGGCAACAGACCAAGATGTATACACAGTGAATCTAGCATTATTCACAGTTGGAGAGCCAAGCACAAAGAGCACGAGCCTAGACCAAAAAGAGGATGATAAGTTACTTTTAGAGAAGTCAACATTAAGGGGGAATGTTACCTAATGTTGACTTGTTTTTTTCTTTAGTTAGGATAGTGCACATTAAGGGGGAATGTTAGAGTTAATGTAATGTGCACTATGCCAGTTTGACACTTGTCAGTTTCATTGACAAGTGTCATGTTCATCATATAGGCTTATGCCTATATATTGTAACCTTTTTATCAATAAAATAATCCCCTTCAGTTTCTACTCCTTATGAAGAGAGCTCCAGGCTTTCTCTAGCCTTGTGAGCTTGAGGGGGGATTTCCTTCATGGAAATCCTCCCTCCCCCTCCCCCATCATTTTGTTTTCCCATTTGTTTCTTCATGCGAGGGAGTATGCTCTCCATCGTTGATGGATCAGAAACCAGAAGCTTGAGGAAATATTAATGATGAAGGATAAAATGTGGTTCATGCTACGATTCAGATCCGGTGGATAAATTGTCGCTACTGAATATAATGATGGAGCAACTTTGATGATTCAGTCGAAGCGTGATGGAATCCATCTTAATACTGCTATGCTTCGAGATGTCCAAGAGAGGCATCCGTAATCTCTACAGAATTCTTCTACTGTGAAGCCAACTTGTGCCTTTCGGAGGAAGATAATTTTGTCATGGAGGTTTTATTGTATACGAACGATACGCTACCATCACTTCATATGGAGATCACTACATCAACTCTCTTGTTCTTTGCATCAGGTGGTTTTTTTCGTAGATCCGGCACATGCAGCGGTGAAAGTTTTTTTTAGATAATTTATTGGAGGGCCTTTAGGCTGAGATAGACACCTGGAAATGGGCTCAAAGTCTTGAAGCTAAGAGGAGATTGCTAGCATCACCCAAGGAAAGTAGTGATTATTTTTTTATGTGGACGAATCCAATTTGCATGAAAAATGGAGTTCGTACAAATTTTTTGCAAGTAGTCGATGTTGTACCAGATTACAGCGTGCTAGATACATGGTGTTGGCGGTTTACTTTTTTTTTAGGGAGTGTGGCCGTTCTACGGGCGGTGGCCCATCGAACCGAAGCATTCATTGCAGAGAAATCATTGCATACGTCGTATTGGAGCAGTGGTATGGTGTTGACTCCCCATCCCGACGTTGCATTGCATGCAATGGAGTTGCGTGCAGAAGTAACCAAGTAGTTCAACTTTAGCCGCGCTCCTCTAGATTTCATCTATTTTTAGTTGAAGCTATTATATGGGCATATATGGTGCCATGAATGGAGAAATCGTGGTTATAAAGAACTGGAGAAACATTTTTAGCTATCTCCGACGAGCCGACATTGAGTGCGAGTGGATGCAGACCATCGCTAAAAACACTACCACTATTAGCACTAGAAGGAGACACAAATTGATTTTTTCACCATGGCTGCAGCAGCCAACCGAGTGGAGATCTGATATCGATATGATTGTTATGAAGTAGCCGTTGGCTCCGTGCGATGATGACATCCATAAGGTTGAAAAATAAATCCAATGTCATCGGATCCCAAGACTGCCAGATGAGCCTTCTGTTGTGAGAGATGACCTTTTCTGTGACTGCTAGATGACTGCCATAATTGTTTTCATGGCCACCACGTAGATGGTGGACAACTGATGCTAAAATATTGTGAGATCGTGGTAATCAGTCGTTGTGTGAGTCCTTGACATGTTTAGATGAAGTACAATTTTTTTTAGACTGGTTGACGCGTTGTGCACGTATATATTTGACCTACTATCACTGCCATCCACAATGCGAATCGGATTCTCCTGCAGCGGTCGGCTCTGGATCCCGCTCACCTTGACGTCCTACGTCGCAAAAATTTCCAATGCCTTGTACAGCCCCGCCGTCCCTTCCTCCAGGGAGAACGCCACTGTCATCCTCGACGGACTCGATGATGCCACCGCCGCCTCTTTGCTAAGAAATAAGAAGCATGTCATGTTGGAGGAGGCGCTTCTTCAGTTGTCAGAGTCGAAAAAATACAGAGAGGTTTAAATATGTCTATGGCCGCTGCGATTGCTTTCAGAAGTTGAAAAAGCAGTGAAAAAATATTTATTTTTGTTTTAAAAATACTACAGACCTTTGCAATGTGAGTATACGACTTCTCCTCAGCCTGTTGCAGGAAGATATAGGAAAACTGTAGACAGTGAAATGTGAATATTTCCTTCTCTGAAGCATGCTAAAATCTGGCATTTTTCCCATTTATTTTTTAAATCTTATTCCATTATCTATTTGCCTAGGGAAGCACGATGGAGGTGATGGAGAATTTGGCATATGGAAATTTATTGAGAAGCGACGGACGCAGACGAGATGGTGACAGAAGATGGGGTCCTCTCGTAGCTGCAGATTCTGTGATAAGCACAATTGCAGTGCCATCGACAAAGCCATAGTGACGTCCGATGGTATTGGAGCTCAGCATCAACAATACAGCGCCATGTTCTACTTCATGATGGAAGATCCGATCCCGTCGGGGTCCCTGAACAGGAAACCCCCCTGAAGTTTTAAAAAAATATATATATTCTGAAGATCGCTATACGAGGTCCATGGTCTGCAGCATGAAATGTTTTACGACCGAAGCTCTGGCCTGTTAATGTGTTTGATTAGCGATGTGTTGCTCCACATATTTCCAAAAATCTCGAGAAAAGCGCGGCCACCACCATCACAGGAGATCTCTGGATCTGGGCAAGGTTAATCAGTATTGTTTGTCTGTTACTTGACGGGAGTTTGGAGGTCCGGCCTATTTCTCATTTTTGGGTGGAGTATTTCTCGCTAGATGATGAGGACCTATTTTGGTCGAAGCCTGGCCGCATCACAGTGGCCTTGGAGCCGAATCCCGTGAATGCCACGTCGGAGGAGCAGGACGCGTCGGTGACGACAACAACGATGATTTTTTTTTGCAGAGATTTTGGCTGTTTGGAATTGATGAAGTCCGAGTTTTGAGCCCTGTCACAAAGGGTTATTTGATTTTCGACAAAGCCTCTGTCGCCAGGGCAGTTTTCTGTGGCATAGCCGATGAAGGTGGCGTACCAAGGGATGCACGACTCCTACTTCCAGGAGGCGGTGGTGTAGGCCTTCCAGCGATGCGATGTAGTGTCGTTCAAGGAGGGGATGGAGGAGGCGCTCGAGGTGGTGGACAACGTAGCTGTTGCGACGTGGCTCCTAGCGAAGAGGCAGAGTTATAGCCTCCAGATTTGTGGCAAATTGCATCATATTTACATAATGAATCTAGCATTATTCATAGTTGGAGAGCCAAGCGCAAAGATCATGAGCCTAGACCAAAAAGAGGATGATAAGTTACTTTTAGAGAAGTCAACATTAAGGGGGAATGTTACCTAATGTTGACTTGTTTTGTTTCTTCTTTAGTTAGGATAGTGCACTTTAAGGGGGAATGTTAGAGTTAAAGTGCACTATGCCTTCACCTTGACACTTGTCAGTTTCTCTTGACAAGTGTCATGTGTTTCATATAGGCTTATGCCTATATATTGTAACCATTTGTATCAATAAAAATAATCCCATATTGTTCATTACAGACAAGTCCCAACAGATGAGCTAACTTATCCCTTTTAATATGTCAAAAGGGTGTGCCCATCCCTGCACCATACATAAGTTCATCTATGTAGGGGCACTAAATGTAATGTAAATAAGTTATTTATCTCATCTCCATGATGAGCTAACTTAACCATTGAATTTTTTTGACCCAACACTTTTCCTAAGAGCACTAAAATCGATAAAACAAAAAGTATTCAGAATTCCATAAAAAAATCAGGGTATATTCTACTCAATAATGGGTACTCAAAAGATTTTATTCCATGGAAAAATACCAACTACAAAATAGTTATGAGGTATGCAATACATTCTAAAATCTGGGTAGAAAAGACAACCATTTTTTAGAGGTGAAAACGAAGTTCTTAATATATGTGAAATGGGGCATGTGATATATAGATGGAAATTTCTTGGTAAGATATTTCCAACAATGTATCACATTCAACAATCAGAGCAACACAAAAAGAAATACTAAGCTTCAAAGTAGATTGTTCAAACTTTTTTGTAAAATCTAGACTACACCATACAAGAAAATGTAGAACACTGGAAAAAATAGATTTTTCATCTTTAATTCGTGTTTTCACACACTCCAAACTTGTAAAATTCAATAGTAATTATATTAATCTATCTTAGTACTCAAACCTAAAGAATTTATGGCAATTATAAATAAGATAACAGTTCAATACTGTTACAACTGTAATATTCCTACACCTACACTTGTACAAAATTGTTACATATTCTCTTGTGCCTTGTAATCTAAAAATACACACATGTCAGCATCATTTCCAACAACCATCATTCATTGTAATGCAAATAAGTTATCTCTCTCATATCCATAATGATCTAACTTAACCATCAATCATTGTAATGCAAATAATATATTCATCTCGTCTCCATGATAAGATAACTTAACCATCATTTATTATAATATAAATAAGCTATCTGTCTCATATCAATGATGAACTAACTTAACCATCATTTATTGTAATGTAAATAAGCTATCTATCTCATCTCCATGATGAGCTAACTTAACCATCATTCATTCTTTGTGATATATAATTCATT
This sequence comes from Wollemia nobilis, assembly GCA_028583015.1. Classification (NCBI taxonomy): domain Eukaryota; kingdom Viridiplantae; phylum Streptophyta; class Pinopsida; order Araucariales; family Araucariaceae; genus Wollemia; species Wollemia nobilis. The sequence goes on from JAQPPZ010001195.1 coordinate 10,351,593, forward strand.
GACTCAAATCCAATTGTTTCCTTTGTGTATCTACCTAATATTAGGTCTTAGAGGAACAATTTGATATAAGTTTACTCGAAGTTTTCTCCAAAAGGGATCCCATAATCCCTTAGATTACTCTCTCTCTCTAAACTTCTAATCCATAACATGAACATTAGTAGATTTCAATTTATAATCATTTAAGATTCATCATTGTAAGGACCATTCAAGAATACAAAGTGCATATATCGTTTCCTTATCATAACTGGATAACTTCTTCCTTTATTTTGTTTTAATAATTACAATTATCATGAATAGCACTATTTTTAATTCAATAAAACTCTTACCAAAATCTCATCCATGATCTATGAGTTACAATAAACCTCTCATTTTATTGAAGAGCAATCATAACCTCAATAACAACATCTAGAAAGCAGTAAATTCAAGGTCAAATTATGGAGATATTTGATACATACACAATACATCATATATCTTGGGAAACCAGTACGAGAAAATATAGTTTTGAAACATCATTTTTATTGGATCAGTTTAGTTGTCTCAAATACAACTATATAAAGGAATCCCATAATTTCTTTTTCCAAAATATCAATACCAATATAAATACATAAGAACCCCATAATTCTTATGTCCCAAAAACATGAATTATTCTTTTAATTCACATTACAAAATAAATAAGGGAACCCCATAATTCCCTCAAATGAATTCCACATTCATTCTTCAAAAGATGATTTCTTCTAAATACATAAGAACCCCATAATTCTTATATCCCCAAAAACATGAATTATTCTTTTAATTCACATTACAAAATCAACGAGTTAACCCCATAAATCCCCCAAATGAATTCCACATTCACTCCTCCATATAATACCCCCTTTTACATACAATAATATTTCTTTCATCAATCATAAAAAAGTACATTCATCATTCGAGAATGATAGTAATTGATCATCCAATGCAACCTTGAATGAAAGTCATTTATCATTCAATAAGATAGTCATTTATCATCCAATCCAACCTAGAATGACAGTCATTTATTATTTTACAAAACATAGAGTAATCTAATATTTACTTCTATTCAGTTTTCATAGAAGCATACTAAGAGAAGCCCATAGTTCTCTTAAGAATAGTTACCCTATCTATTCTTGGCTATAAATTCAAAGCTTAAATATAAACTCTATCCAGTCAAATATCATCATTTGAAAGGATAAACTTATCAGTCTAAATTAATCATATATAAATATAAGTTTAATTCCATTAATATTATCCACTATGTTCCTTCATACCATTATATAGAGAAACCCCATAGTTTCTCCAATATTGGATTTCCCATCCATTCTTCTCCAAATAAACATTTATCATAAAAGTATAAATATTCTCTTATACAAAAATTCTTGCAAAACAACCTTAAGCAAAAGTCACAAAAGATTTTACAAGAAACCATACTTTAAAACATTAAGCAAAAACCATGGAAGTTTTCACAAAACTCTATATTTCTTAACATCCATTTTTCACATAGCAAATTCAAGAAGGAACCCCATAATTCCTTAAAGAATGGATTCCCCATCAATTCTTCCCTAATTAGTTTATTGTTTCAATAATTAAAAAAAAATAGGAAATCTTATAATTCCTTCAAGAATGGATCTCCCATCCATTCTTTTCAAATAGTTTTTCAATATAATAATAAATCAGGTGCATAACCATATCATAATATTTTTTCCAAATATTTCATATAACAATAGCTTTTCCATCTATTATATCCTCTTGAGTACAATACTTAACTAAGAGTAGATTTTCCCATCCATTATTTCCCATAATTATGGTCAATACTCAACTTAGAATACATATTTTTGAGAGGATTACATACTCCAAAAGGTATGTTCTTAATCCATAAAATCATACATATTTTATCAAACAAACCCATCCTAGAAATATTAACTAGGCAAGGGTCATAAAAGAGTTTCATAGGCAACAATAGTTTTCACTAAAAAATTTAAAGCATGAACATAAAGGAACCCCATAATTCCTTTAATCATAACTTCATACAAGTTTTTGCCTTCAAATAAATCCTTAGTTTTCTCTAATTTACATCCAATAAATCATGAACAAAACATAGTAAAGAGCATTTATTTTTCCCACAAACCAAGGCTTCCATTTATTCACTCTCCTATGTTTGAATTGTTCATTTCCCACAAAAATATATTTTGTTTAAAGGATAATAATATCAGTTTGAATCATTCATAGATAAATATTCCATTAATCAAAAAATAATTATTTCAATTAATCAAAAGCTAATTTTTCCAATTAATCAAAAAGCTATTCTTTCAATAAAAAATCTTTGGGTGGGAGGCCCCTATTTCAAATTTCCTTCTCCTTCCATGCTCCAGTATTGAGGATTTATGGGTAGATATCTTGTTTCTCTAGTCTTGGAGGGTCTTCCTAGGATCTTCCTAGTTCTTGTTGCATTTCCAAGGCCTTCTCAGGGTCTTCCTAAGGCCTCCAAGTAAATGTTTTCCCATTTTTCTACGTGATTGTAGCCACCTGGTCAGGAGGACTTGGTGTTGGTTGGAATCCTAGGAGTTAAATTTCAAATATGGTGCTACAAATATTTTCCTTGTGGGTTTTTTAGTATTTGGAGTGGGACCATGTGCTTAATTGTTGTCCATAGTGGTGGCTTCCTCCTCTCTTCTCTCGAACTGGGCTTCCAAAAGAGGTTTCAACATCCTATTTGTCCGAAGTGTGAAGTGGTTTGAGGTTTATTTTTTAACATAGTCTTGGTATTTGAAAGAGGACCATATTTTTAATGTCTACAGATGAGAGGCTCTATGGATGCTTTCTAGTTAGGATTTCAATGGCAGATTTTGGGTCTTCTGTTATATTTCAAAAGATCTTGTGCTTATCTATTTTAGGGTTTTTTCAATGTAATATTTCTCTACAATTTATTTTATGATACTTTGGGAGGGGACCCTGTGCTTCTCATTTATCTGTGGTAGAAGTTTTTTGGTTTTTACTTTATGGATAAACATTTGGTGAGGTTGGACTTTGATCTATTACTAGTGATTATCTTATGGGACCTATCTACAATTTTTATCTTTGCAATCAGATCACGTATGTGATCACATGTTAAAGAGGATGGGTTCTTGAAGACAATTCCTAGATCATATCATTACTCTCATTTTTGGGGTACTATGATGAGTTGAATATCCTTTGGGTTTTCCCATCATTAGACTATGCATTCTATCTCCTTTGTAGTGAGATCTTGTAACATGTGGATATCTCCTCATGTTGTTGATCCAACTTCTAGGTCTTGAAAGGTCCTTCGATGTGGAGTTTCCTTGTTTGTGTAGCTTCTCCTAAGGGGGAAAAATGATTCAAATTTTGAGTGGGAATTTTATTTTATTTTGAAATTTTTTCATTGTTTTAGTTGGGGCCAAGAGGCCCCTGTTCTCTTTCAAGGTGCAAGTTTTATTTTTTGTTAATTTCTAGTTTTTCCTGTTTATGATGGAATCCATTTTTAAATTTTAGGTCTCCTTTGTAGTTGGTCCCATAAAAATTGTCTACTTGCTTTAGTTTTTCTTTTTTGTCTCCAGGAGATAGTTTCATTTGTTGTGATATTTTGTAAAAGGTTTAGGGATCCTTTCAAAACCCTTTCCTCCAACCAATAAAAAAAAGCCTTTCATTTAATAAAAATAGTATGAATCATTCTTTCAATTAAAAATCCTTTCATTTGATGAAAGTAATATAAACTATTCTTTCAATTAGAAATTATTTCTTCCATTTTATTAATTAAAAAGTCTTTCTTCTATTTTATCAAAATTACACAAACAAAAAAAACTTTCATTTAACCAAAATCCATGAACCATTCTTTCAATTAAAAGGTATTTCTTCCACTTTATCTATTAGTCAGAAGGGTTAATACTAATAAACCAAAAGGCTTACTTAAAACACACCCAAAAAGTTGGTTTAATCATAATCAAACAATAGTCAAACCAAGTCAATCAAGTCAATCACAGTCAATAGGTAAATATTCAAAGTCCATAGTCAAACCACAATTAATCGGATTGACTAACATAATCAACCGATCTATGCCCAAAACTGGCACTCTTGGACCCATGCAAGAGGATTCTAGTGTCTCCAACTAGCATTTCCAAGAAGCCCCACGCAGAGGCTTCCTTGACCACCATTGGTGGTTAGGTAATAAGGGGTGCTCTCTCCCTTATTTTACACCTTAGCACCCCCACACAACCAATGTGTGATAAATACTGATACATGGTTTAAAAATTATTTACCTACCCAAATGAGCATACAACAACCCAAAAACATAGAGCCATGTGTCGCAAAGGAGGGTAGTCAAAAAACAACAATGGTTCAACCAAGTGTCATAGGGTTTATGACACATCTAGTTGATGTTGGACAGCCCACCAAGTGGTGCGGCCTTGACCACCACTTGGTGGTCGAAAGCTTAAGGGAGTTAAGCTCCCTTTAAGGTAATTAAGTGCCATGGCACATCCTATGTGGGATAATATCCAGGAAAGGCCTATGTAGCCTTCCCTTGCACATGCTATCCCAAGAATGGATACATCACGCTATGACATCGCACCTCGATGGCAAGGTAAATAATTAAACAAACCCATAAGGCTAAATCTTAGGAAAATCCTAAATAGGTTGCGACAACAAAAATAAGATTGCTTAAAAAAATCTAAATATTAAACATGCTTTGTCGTCATTTCTAGCGATCAAGGTATCTATAAATCCAACATAAAGGCATATAACAAAACAACCTCCCACTGCTTCGATTAGAAGGTCAAACAACAGGTGCAAATATGGAATCTAAGGTTTTAATAGGGTTACAAAAGTTTTTTAGATATTGTATACACCTTGGATGAGTCTATAGGAGAAGCTTCAAGTGCCTGCCAATATAAAAATATTACACAATGATCTCTGCCTACAAGTTCTAAGGTTTTAGGGCAAAATATTAAAACCAAACCTTCCAAATTTTCCTACCATAAAGCAGTCTTAAAAGAAAGGCTTCTCTAGTTTAGCAATGGTCTAAACCATGATGACTGTGACCAACATAGAGTCATAATACAAATAATTGCCTTGCTTAATTAGATCATAACTACAAAGGTAACGTCACTTTGTAACAGATGTTAATGTCTATTTAAGAGGATACTCCCTACAGAATCTAGGCTAGGGAGAAAACATAATGTAGCAATAATAAACACATCCAAAACCTTGATGGAATCAAGCATAGAGTCTAAATAAAAGAACATAAGCATTTAAAAACCATTAGATCTATGTAAACTCTAAAATTGCATAGTTACACACGGTACAAGCACATTTAAACAAAGTGGAGTTCAGGAGCGATTAAACCTAAAAATTCCTCCCCATAGAGCCTCTAAATTTGCCTTCCAATTCCTTCTATTTCATCTCCAACCTTCAACATACATCTTCTCACCATTTTTCTATTTTTCCCCCTCTTAACAAAAAGAAAGGATCTATGAAAAAAAAACCTAAAAGACCACTTTGAAAAAATAATAAGAGACCATATGCTCCCTTTTCCAAGTTGGCAAGGGGAGCATACTTTTCTGTAAGACAAACCTTCTTACTCAAACCTCCCTGACATGAAGGCTTTAATTACACATTTTGAATATCTAACCTTAATATATTTTATTGCTTGTTTTATTTAAAAGTAAAATGAGATCTTTATATAATCAAAGCGTTAATAATCCATGATGTGAGTCACTTTAATGAAAACAAATGCATGCATGGAATAATATTAATCATCTCCACAATTAATTAATTCAAATGTAAATATCAAAAACTAATACTAAATTATTAGTTTAATATCATCCACCTAGGTATTAGTAAAACTTCTATTATTTTACTAATACCCTCCTAGGTGGATCCATTCTCAATGGTTGATCCTTTCTTCCACCTACAAGCATAATTAATCCTACAAAATCACATATAATCAGTAGTACCATATCCTCAAAGCAATAAATCAACATCAATATTGCATAATCATCCAAATGCATCAAAACTAAGCATCAGATCATCATTTATCAATACATAGTCTATAATGCAAAGAGTTCTACCAATGTGGGTCATGACAATTTTAATATGCGATCCTTTCTCAACCAGGTTGGCTAATTCTTTTACCTAAAGGTTAAACCTTAATACTTTATCAAAATATGTCAAAGTTGATATCGTCTTTATTTTATAAATGAACCTTCTACTTTTTGGTAAAATAAGTGAGAAGTTTGTTCTTTTATCAGATATTTCTCAATTTTATTTTTCCCTTTGATTTAATGATGCAATTATCCTTTTTACTAGGTGCTTCTTCAGCCTACAACGGTCCTTTAGCAGCATTTAGGAGACAACTATAGCAAGTTTCCTATTATTTAAAAAAAAAATCTTCTTGTCTTCTCAATGCTATTCTTTCTACGTTTGAAGGAGATGTTTTAGTTGACTTGGGTGTTTTTTTGTTTGTTCCTTGTTCTATTTCCTCTTCAAAGTTTGATCTTCATTTTAATCCATTTCACAATTATATTCAATTTGGTGTTCAACTAGAATCCTTGTTGTAAAGAATCTTAAATAATTTACGTCTTTGACTTCTTTTGTATCTTAAACTTCTTGAACTAAATTGCCCTTTTGATTCTCTTCTCTTGGTCATTAATGTTGTAAATGTTGATATCATCTCGACTAAGGCAATTGAAAAAATCTCTTATTTCTTTGATTTAAGTAATTATATTTGCATACTTTATTGCATATATGACAATATCTCAGTTTCTCTTTAGGATGATATTGTGATGATGTTGCAATTTTACTTGGTACATTTTCCTTTGATATAAAAACATTATTAGTCATCTCATCTTTAACTAAATTCTCCACTTCATATTCTTGAAATACATTAACTAATTCGTCAAAGTTTATAGTCTCTTTTAGCCCTTGAAATGCAATGACTAGATGCTTGAAACTATCTAGAAGTGATATTAATGTAACCAAGATAATAATCTTGACCTTTACTTTTTCTCCCAAAGTTAATAACTTAGCATTTAAATTTATTATTCTTCAAAGAAAGAGTTTAATACTTTCTCCACTATTAACCTTTAGTGAATACAACTGTGACTACAAATGAAAGATAGTCATTTTATTTTGTCCTTCAAATATTTTGAATAATTTCTCACAAGTTATAACTAAAGTCTCTACTTCACTTATATACAACTGAATTTCATCAATTATCCCAAATATGATTAGCATAAGGGCTTTTGCATCACTTTCTGACTACTTTATTTTCCTGGGCATAGTTTTTGTTCCTTTACTATATCCCAAAGCTTTTCAACAATGAGTATTGATTTCATTTTGTTTTTCCATGATGCAAAGTTTTGTCCTTTTAGAAGTCATGATTCTGAAAGAAAATTTTTACTATCTGCCATATGGAACTCACTCAATAATTCAAATTTCCAATTTCTTCAATCAATCAATTTCTTCAAAAAATAGTTTCTTTCATGTAAAATACCTTATGATTCCCAAAATTTTATTCATACAAATTTTTAAACAATATCTTCAAATAATTAATCTCAAATTCTTTAGTAGAAAAATCCATAGACCTTTAGAAAATGGAACCCTAAGTAGAAAAATCCATGAGATCTTCAAAAACTGTAACCCTAAGAAGAAAAATCCACAAATCTCTATAAAATGGAACTTTATTAGGTAAATCCCATGAAAACCCAAACACACAAATTTATCACTTAGAACCTCACAACACATCCAGAAAGTCACAAATTCACAAATATTTAAAGAATGGGACCCTCAATAGACAAGTCCATTGATCTCCAAAAATTGGAACCCTTGACAAACAAGTCCACATATCTCTAGAAGATGGAACCCTCAATGGAAAAATCTAAAAATCTCTACAGAATAGAACCCTTAGTAGACAAATCTGAAGATATTTAAAAAATAGAACCCTCAACATAAAAATTCACAAATCTCCAAAAATTATAACCCTTAATAGATAAATCCCTCAATAAACTAAACCAACAAATTTCTTAACTTATTACAACTAAAAGCTAGATAAATACCATAGATCCCAAAAAAAAAGATCCTTCAGCAAACAAGTTCATAGATCTTAAAAAAATAATTTTACTATAGACATTTTGAAAATTGGAAAATTTTATCTAGTGAATTGACTTTCTATATTTCCTCCCTTATTTGCCACTAACTAGAGTATATTTGGATGGGAGTACATCTATATGGATTCCATTTGGCAATATTCATTTTTTATCTTCCTCTCTAAGAGATCCCCAATTGGCTAGAACATGTACCACTCAATTTCCTTCTCTATACACATGTACCACCTAAAATTCTTCCAATAAATTCAAGCATCTTAGTGTATTTATTATTGCCTGCTACTCTCTACATTGAAACTGGCCTTTTATTGAGGTAATTAATAATATTCAATGAATATCCCTCAATTTCTTTCTTAGCCCTAACTGAACTACAATTTTTACTCCTATCGAGACTGCTCTAGCTTCAACCTAATGACTAGTTATAATGCCCAAGTATTCACTCATCGCTTTAATCACCATTTATTGTTATCCCTTACAACTTCTCCTCCTACATCCTTTCTCAGGTTTTATTTAGAAGCCCTATCAAAATTTAGCTTCAACCATCCTTGTTTGGATGGTTGCCACTTGGTCAAGCTCCTCAAGTCTCCTCAAGGATTGCCATCTACCCTAACTAAAATTAGGTTTCAATATTCACTTAATTTTACCTCTTCCAATAGCCCTGGACTCTCATGCACTTTCAATGTTTTAATATTCTCCACTATGGCTATTATAATATGATTTTTTTTCAAGATTTACATCTCTTCTCACCTTTAAAAATTCTTCTATATCTCTCCAACCAAACTCCCCATGCATAATGAAAGGAAATAATATTCCAAATATGATTTAGTCTTGGGCTCTTAAATGGCTTCTCCCATTGTTCTATCCAACTTGCCATGTTATTAGGAAACACCAAAACCACCCCTATGTTATTTATTATATCATTCAATATTTTTAGGGAGTATTTACATTCTAAAGAGATATGATTCATAGATTCCTCATGAACTTCATAAAGGTAACATCTATTAGGAAATTGAAAACCCTTATGCATATTATCTAATGTTAAAATCTTGTTTTGGACTGCAAACCAAAAAAAATTGTTAAATTTTGTATTTATTTCCTTCCCAATAATTGATATCATTGAACTACACCCAAGAACTATAACTGAAGTATCATAAGCTGATTTAACAGTTAATTTTCTTACCTAAGTAGCTCCCCATACTATTATATCCTCAGCCAAATTGAGGCTTACATAATAACCTTTCAATTTAGTTGTTAGCTTTTGTAGCTCTTCCTCATATTGATTATGGATCCTCAATTCCTTCCATCATACCTCTCCTCCTATAGCCAAATAATTACTCATCAGATTCCCATAATTTTATTTCAACTCTACTTCGATTCTTGCTAATTCCTCATCCTTTACTAAAGGGTACTTCTCTGGCCATGCATATTCCAAGAGACGTACCATTTCCTACCTTCCATTGGATACCTATCCATAGCATCTCTCTACCATTTACTATGTGGTTCCATAATTAAAATCCCCAACAAGGCTCTAGTATGATAAAAAATATACTATCCTCTTGGTTTTCAAGGTGTTTGTCTCTTATAATCCTTTCCCATAAGATATGACCCTCTTTCACTAGCCTACATCCTAAATTTTTTTCCAAATCCTGTTCATATCCCTTATTATTCTAAGCCCAAGTTCTCCACTTGAATGTCATTGCAAAATATCTCCCAAGCTACATCTCAAATTCCCCGACTCAAAAAATTTCCCCTCTAACCATATAATTTATTTTAGACCCCATCAATTAGCACATTCAACATCTAATCCTTGCATACCCCCATGAACATTGGAATTCCCAAATAAATAGAAGGGAGATTTAAAACACTACATCCAAGATCTATTGTAATTCCCCTATGTTGATTCTCTATAGTGTTTATTAAAGGTACCTTAATCTTGTCCATATCATTTGTTGGGATCCCTTTTCATTAAGAATTTTTATCCTCCTAAATTCCTTTGCCTCAAGAACGAATGGTCTCCCCAATAAAATTGTGTCATCCATAAATTATTGGTGAATAATACCAATTATAGATATAGATAGTTTCATCCCACTTAATGTTCTCATATGTTTTGTTGATCCGATAAACCTTCCCAACACTTATGCCATTATTATGAAGAGATACAAGGATAGTGGATCCTCTTGCCTTAAGCTCTTACTAATTTTGAAGAATCCAACTAAAGAATTATTTACTATAATCAAGAATTTAGGTCCTTCATAACATCTATTAACCGCCTTCTCCAACATTTGTTGAAGCCAAAATTCTCTAGGGCTCTATCCACGAAACAACATCAGACTCGGTCATAAGATTTGTTCATGTCAAGTTTTAACACAATTTCCTTCGTTTTACTAATTTTAATTGAATGCATGGTCTCATAGAGTGTGATTAATCCCAAAAAAATCCTACCCTTCAAAAATCCCCTTGTTTTTCTACAATGATCTCTAAGAGAATAGACTTAAATGGTATTACACATAATAATTGGCTTGAAGTCTTTAAATCCCTTTAGTCCAAGCTTCTTTGGAATGAGCATTAGGAAATTGTTATCGTATTTCCTTTAACACTTTGCCTAAGTGGTGTGACTCTCTCATTGTTGCTACTATATCCTTACTCAATATGTTCTAGAAATATTGGAAGAAACCCACATAAAATCCATCAAGTCCTAGAGATTTATCTTTAACTAATGAGAATATCGCTTCCTTGATTTCCTCCTCACTCACCTATTTGATAAGTTTTCCATTCAGTATCTAGATAGAATCCTTGGTATATGTTGAATTATTTCCTTCATAGATTTTTCAATAATCCCCCTATCCTTTGTTAGAAATAATATGAAGTATATTGTCTCTTATCAGATTTGATCTTCCTCTCTTATTATTTCTCCATCCTCCTTTTTAATTTTAGTTATACTTGTTGCATTCGTATGTCTTATAATAGAGATATGGAATAATCTTGTGTTCCTATCTTCTTCCATTAACCATTGGTTCCTTTATTTTTATCTCCAGTACGTCTCCTCCCTTACCATTAGAGTATGGAATTCCTCCTAGATAACTTTCTCTCTACTGTAAAGGACTTGGTCCATCCTTTTTCTCTTATTTCCTCTTCAATACTACTAAGTTCTTGCCTTAACCATTTCTTTTGCAAGAAGATATTTCCAAAGACCTCCTTATTCCAATTTTCTACTCCCATTTTCACAATTTTCAATTTCCCAACCGCATACATCTTGGATCCTTGTATAGTATGCATCCACTATTTTTCCATTTTCTCATAAATGCTTGGGTTCTACAGGCACATGAATTTAAATTTGAAGGGGTCAAATTTATTTATATCCTCCAGACTAAACCAAATGCAAGAGGATTATGGTCCCATCCTATTCTTAGCAATGGTGCACATGTGTTCTCACAATTTTCCTCAAACCACTACAAGGATAATAGAACCCTATCCAATATCACATGGATCAAGTCCCCCCTGACCTCCTATTAGTCCATGTGAATGCATTGCCACTCAAGTCAACATAATAAATATTTGATGTTTATATTAACTTATTAAAATCCTTGATAGTCTTGATGAATCCTTGGATCCCTCCTTTCTTGGCAATGGTGCAAATGTGTCATCACAATTTTTATCAAACCACTCCAAGGATAATAGAACCTTGTCTAATCTCACCTAGATCAAGTCCTCCTCGAACCACCTATTAGTCCATGTGAATGCATTACCACTCAAATCAACATCATAAATATTTGATGTTGATATTAACTTGCTAAGATCCTCCATAGTCTTGATGAAATTCTAGATCTCTCCTTTCTTGGTAATGGAGAAAATGTGTGCTCACATTTTTTCTCAAAACAATCTAAGGATAATACAACCCTATCCAATCTCACCTGGATAAAGTCCTCCCATAACCTCCTATTAGTCCATGTGAATGCATTGCCACTCAAATCAACATCATAAAGATTTTATGTTGATATTAACTTGCTAAGATCCTCCATAGTCTTGATGAATCCCTGGATCCCTCCTTTCTTATCACTTGGCATTAATGGATTATAAAAGTATTCTGCCACTATCTATCTTATCCCTATGACCTTTTGTACCATATGTTCCAGTTATTTCTAAAACTTATTTATTAATCTACTTATATTTGGAGTATAGACATCTATAACAAGGAAAGTGTGTTGGACTCTAGAGCATACTTTAGAGTATCTTCCCTAAAGTATATAGGTTCTAAATATTTAGAATTAATTTAAATATAGTTGCACCAACTTTACAATTTGAGAGGAAATTATTTTTTTTGTGAAAGCATATAGGGAATTATTTAGAGTGTTTCTAAACATAGTAGAAGCAAGTAAGATCTCCATAATAGTAATGATTTCAAACTGATTGGAGTGCTATAAAAGCATTGTAAGTTCTTATGATTATGAATCTAATGAGCATATTTTCTTATTTTGGTATAAGAGCAGGTTTTCTCAGATGGATAAAAACCTGTAGAGAGTGTTGAGAAGAGATCTGAAGCACACACTTTTTCAGAGAAACTCAAGTGGCCAACACTCAGTAGAGTTGCAAGGAAGAGCTCAAGTAAATCATTAATATCTCATGCATCCTGTGGTATTTTCTTATGAAATTTTGAGGGTTGTTAGATAATTGTATAAATAGTATTTAGTAAAATATTTAGGTTATTTGGAGCTAATTTATTGATTTTATTAGCATTTTGAGATTTTCAATAAAATGGTTGTATAAGGTGGAAGACATGGTATTTGCTTCTCAAATTTTAGGAGAAATATTATTTAGATAAAATAATAATTCAGATAAAATTTTAGTTCATTTTGATCTGTATTTATCGATTTGTGTAAATATTAATTTTTTCTTCAAAAATCCTAGATCCGAAATTGTGATAAAAAGGGAAAAAGTAAATGATCACATATTTTTCACCTTTGCAAATTTTCTTCTTAAATTTGGAGGATTTTCATATTATTTTCTCAGGAATACAGATATTAATTGTCAAAAAATTTGGAGCTATATGGATTGATTTATGTGAAAAACAATGAGGTTATCTCAAAAACACTCTAAGATCTAGAAAGGGCAAAAGTAAATTGATCACATATTTCTCATTTGTGTGAATTTGCTTCTGAAATTTAGTGGATTTTCATATACGTATATCAAAATTCTACAGGAAAATTTTTAGTTTGTTTCAATCAATATTGGCCGATTTATGATAAATTTTGTGCTTGAGACTTTGGTAAATAAAAAGAAGCATGTATTTTTGCAATTATAAGTTAATTATGAGAGATTGAATTAACAGGTTGAGTCAATTGAGTAAAAGAAGATATGTTGATGTTCTTTATTGCTAAAAAAATTGAATTAGAAGCTATCTATATTATTCCAAAGTTTTTTATTAGCATCAATGGCTGCCAATAACAATCTTCCCATTCTTGAATTTAATGGGTTAGATTATGAGTATTGGTCCATCAAGATGAGGACCTTACTCATAGGCAATGGGTTATAGGATATTGTATAAGAAGGCTAAAATTAACCTGTAGATTGAACCACCTTGAGTATAGCTGATAGAACCAATAAAAAGGATGCCCAAAAAAAAAATCATTTGCTCTCTACCATCTCCAAGCAGCTTTGGAGAAACGCGTATTTCCAAGGATTACTTCATGTTCAACAGCCCTAGAAGCATGGATAGCCTCAAGAGATAGCTATCAAGGGAGTAATAAAGTGGAGCAAGTGTGGCTTCAAACCTTGAAGAGATATTTTGAGAATCTCAAGATGCAAGATGATGAAAGAGTGGGAGATTATCGTGTGAGACTGAAAGCCATTGTAAAAAAAATGTAAACCCTTGGAGAAGACATCAAAACTGAAGTAGTAATGAAGAAAGTGTTGAGAACACTTATTCATAAATGGAACCATATTGCTATCATTATTTAAGAGTCTAAAGATTTTTTTACTCTAACTTTTGATGCTCTAATTGGTTCTTTGATGTCTCATGAAGAAATATTGCAAGGTGCTACATCTACAAGCTATGGAGGTGATGAGAAAGAATTCTCATCCAAAGAAGGTAATAATGCACAAGGAAGAGTACAAGGACAATTACAAGGAAGAGGCCAAAGGAGAGGCAAAGGAAGAGGATGAGGTAGATCAAGAGGTGGCAATCAAGTAAGAGGAGGTGAAAAATCAAAGAAATCTTGTTACAATTGTGGCAAGGTTGATCACTTTTCTAGATATTGTTGGTCCAAGACTTCTCAGTATGGGAGAGGTCAATATGGAAACTATGGAGAAGAGGAAGGAGCTTCTTAAAATATGTTCCTCACCTATGGAAAATTAGATCAAAATATTAATGAATCTTGGATTTTAGATACTGGTTGTTCCATTCATATGAGTGGCAAAGAGGAGCTCTTTGCTACAATAGATTCCTCCTACAAATCAAAGATAAAATTGGGAGATGAAAAGGCACTACAATTTGAAGGTATTGGAGCCATGGAGGTTCCAAAAAAATAAGACACCAAGAAGGTAAATGACATTTATTACACCCCCAAACTCCAACATAATTTTCTTAGTGTTGGAAAAATGATGGAGAAGAACTATAGGCTTGTTTTTGATGAAGGAAAATGTGTCATTTTTGATAAAAACAATTGTAATAGAGTTATTACACAAGTACCTATGACAAAGAATAGGTTGTTTTTTATTAACTTTGGAAAACAAGGAGGTGCTCAACTTGCTAGTGTAGCTATTGCTAATCCAAGTGTGCTTTGGCACTTGATATTTTGGTCATCTTAATTTTGCAAGCATGAAGTTGTTGACTTCTCAAGCTATGGTAAGTGTAATTCCAAGAGTTAAAGAACACAAGGAGGTGTGTGAAGGATGTGCTTTGGGAAAGCACTCAAGATAAAATTTTACAAAGGGACAAGCATGGAGAGCAAGCCGTACACTATAATTGGTGCATTTGGATATTTGTGGTCCAATGCAAACCAAAAGTATTGGTAACAACTCTTACTTTCTCACTTGCATTTATGATTTCTCTAGGATGTGTTGGATTTATTTTTTGAAAACTAAAGATGAAGCTTTTGATTGTTTCATATATTTCAAAAATAATGTAGAGAATCAAAGTGAGTTTGTTGTAAAAAGTCTTAGGAATGATAGAGGAGGAGAGTTTTCTTCAAATATATTTCTAAAATATTATAAATATTTTGGAATAAAAAGGCAATTCACAACTGCCTACACCCCACAACAAAATGGTGTGGCTGAAAGAAAGAACCGCACTATAGTAGAAACGACTAGATCAATGCTGCAAACTAAGCATCTAAGTAACATGTATTGGGTTGATGCTATTAGAAATAGTGTTTACATTTTGAATAGGAGTCTTACTTTTATTTTAGATGGTATTACTCCTTATGAAGGATGGTATTGCAAAAATCCAAATGTAAAACACTTTTAAGGTTTTTGGTTGTCTTACATATGCCCACATTCCTGATGAGCAAAGAAAGAAACTTGACCCTAAAAGTAAAGCATGTATTTTTGTTGGATATTGTGAGTCTTCCAAAGCATATAGGCTCTACAATCCCAAAACACATAAAATTGTACTCTCAAGGGATGTAATTTTTGATGAAGGGGGAGAATGGGGTCATGAATTTTTTTTTTTGATGATGGATCTCATGATGCAAGTTCCTCTCAAGTGCAACCCAAAAACAGCAAAGTAAGTCCTCCAAGCCCAAGTATGAGTACTAATTCCAAGTACAAAAAATGCTTCTCCAAGTCCTTCTCCAAAAATACCAGTAAGTTCTTCACCTATGGCTATTGATTCTCTATATAGAGGTAAGAGAACACTTTAGCATCATCCATCTTTTCAAATGTTGGATAAGAATTTCCAGAAAAGATACACTAGAAGTCAAGTAGTAAAATGAATGCAATTTTGAAAAGACTTGAAAATATGCATATGTATGGTGATGATGACTCCCAAGAGCCTAAGGGAGATGTAGTCAATTATGTTTTAATGACTAGTGTAGAGCTAGAGCCATCTAGCTATGAAAAATCAAGTGCTCATGATGTATGGAAACAAGTCATGAAAGAGGAAATGACCTATAAAAAAGAATGATACTTGGGTGCTAGTGAATCTTCCTAAAGGCAAGAAATGTGTTGGATGTAAATGGGTCTACAATACCAAATTTAATTTTTATGGAAGAATTGAAAGACACAAAGTAAGACTTGTAGCAAAAGGGTTCACTCAGAAGTATGGGACTGACTATGAGGAGACCTTTGCTCCTATTGCTAGATAGGAGACAATTAGATCAGTACTTTCTTTGGCTACCCACAAAGGATGGAAAATTCAGCACATGGATGTTAAAAGTGCCTTTATCAATGGGTACTAGAATGAAGAGGTTTTTGTGCAATAACCTAAAGGATTTGAATAACAAGGTAAGGAGCACCTTGTCTACAAATTGAAGAAATCACTATATGGCCTCAAGCAAGCACCAAGGGCATGGTACTCATGCATTTATGGCTACTTTCAGAAGTATGGATTCACTAGAAGAAAAAGTGAACCTACCCTCTACTATATGAAACAAGGTAAAGATATTCTCATTGTATTCTTATATGTGGATGATCTAATATTCATGGGTAGTAGTGCTAAGATGAATGAGGAGTTCAAACACTCCATGATGAAATAATTTGAAATGAAATATCTAGGTTTAATGCATTACTTCCTAGGCATGGAGGTACATAAAACAAGTAAAGGGATCTTCATATGTCAACATAAATATGCTCAAGATATGATCAAGAAATTTGCTATGGAGAAATGCAATATTGTTGCAACTCCAACGGGTCATGGTATCCAATTGAGCAAAGATGATGGAGCACCAAAATTTGACATGACCACTTACAGGAGCATGGTTGGGAGTCTAATTTTCCTCACCAACATAAGGTCGGATATTTAGTATGTTGTTTCTATTGTTTCAAGGCATATGGCTAATCCATCTGAAATTCATATACAAGCAACTAAGAGAATTTTGAGATATGTAAAGGGTACATTGGATTTTGGAATCCATTACCACAAATGTAATTTTGTAAAATTAGTTGGCTTTAGTGATAGTGATTGGGGCAGCAATATAGATGATAGAAAATCTACATCAGGGAATTGTTTTAGTCTTGGATTATGACTAATTACTTGGAGTTCCAAAAAGTAAACTATTGTAGCATTATCATCTACTGAAGCTGATTACATAGCCATCATAAATTCTAGTACCAAAGCTTTATGTTTGAGAAAATTTCTTGAAGAAATTGGAGAGAAACAAAGTGGTCCTACAAGATTGTATTGTGACAATATGAGTGCCATCCAATTGGCACATAATCCTATCCACCATAGTAGGTCAAAGCATTTTGATATGAAGTATCACTTCATTTGAGATATGGTGGAGAAACATGTGGTTGAGTTACGATATTGCAACACTTTAGATAACATAATAGACATCTTCACCAAAGGAGTTACTAAATATCAGTATATAAATTTGAGAGATTGTCTAGTCAGTCCTCTAAAATTTAAGGGGGAGAATGTTGGACTCTAGAGCATACTTTAGAGTATCTTACCTAAAGTATATAGGTTCTAAATATTTATAATTCATTTAAATATAGTTGCACCAACTTTACTATTTGAGAGGAAATTAGTTTTGTTGTGAGAGCATATAGGGAATTGTTTAGATTATTTCTAAACATAGTAGGAGCTGTTAGTCTCACAATGACACTGAGAGGGGGGGGTGAATCAGTGTGGCTCTTTATAACTTAAAACTTTAACTCTTAAAGCCAAAACAATAAAAACTTAAAATCACATAAAACAAATGTAACAAGAGAGCATCACACAACACAAGATGTAACGAGGTTCACCAGTTTTGGCTACTACTCAAAAATGACTACTTGGACTTTCATCCAAATCCAGCCTTTGAAAAATATCAATTTTACAATCAATTTACCAGCACCCACTAGAAGGAGCACCAACCCCTGATTTATCTGCACCAACAGAAAGGAGCACCAACCCCTAATTTATCTACACCAATAGAAAGGAGCACCAACCCCTAATTTATCTGCACCAACAGAAAGGAGCACCAACCCCTGATTTACCAGCACCAACTAGAAGGAGCACCAACCCATAATGCCAAGAACCAACTTGGACTTCTGTTCTGAATCTAGATGATTAACATAAAGATGCCTTCACTTTTACAAGACCTTGACTGGTTTATTGCCTTCTCAACATTGCCCACTCTTTATCCAGCACACACCCTGCTAACTCGCCTCCTGCGCACTCTCTTCCAGCAACACTTTCACACTATTTTGACAGCACTTTCACCCTCTTTGAGCCACACATAATTCTTCGTGCAGACCTCCTTTTATAACCAAATTGTCTCTCTGTAACTCCAGTTGTAACTCCTTTTATTTCTCATGCGCCACTTTTCAGTTGTAACGCCTTCTAATTGTAACTGCTTTTGTATAAATATAGGGTAGGTTTTTCATCAACCACGATGCATGTTACGAATTTACACATATACCCCTATCATGACTGTTCGTCTTCTCGGTCATGACTGTTCGTATTATTTTTTGTGCATGCATGCATATTCGATTCTATTTATACGACTGTTATATTTCTCCTTCTTCGATTGTTCTTAAATTAGTTGCATGATTTTCTTTTGTAACGTCCCCTGTAACTGCTGTGTAACTTTAGTTAACGGTTACATCTTAATTCAGCTAGGTTCTATTTTTAGCTTGCACCAAAATGACTTGTCGTGAAATCATGACACTTCTGCCTCTTTGTCTTCTTCTTGGCTTGTACCCGCAAAAATACAACATGTCGCGATATCGCGACACTTTCACCTCCTTGCTGCTTTACTTGGTTCATACCCGTGAAAACACAACATGTCGCGATATCATGACACTTTTGCCTCCTTGCTTCTTTTCTTGGCATGTACCCACGAAAACACATGTCGTGATATCATGACACTTTCGCCTCCTTACTTTCTCTCTCCTCCTAAAGTCACGAAAATACATGTCATGATATCGTGACAGTTTCTCTCCTTTGCTCTTTCTCTTGCCTTCGGTTCGTGAAAACTCGACATGTCGCGATATCGTGACAATTTTTCTTCTGGACTCTCTCTCTTGCCTTCGGGTCGCGAAAACCTGACATGTCGTGATATAACGACACTTTTTCTCCTGGAATCTCTCTCCTGCAACATGTCATGAAATCACGACATTTTTTCTCTCGGACTCTCTCTCCTGCAACATGTCACGAAATCGTGACACTTTTTCTCTCGAACTCTTTCTCTTGCAACATGTCACGAAATCGTGACACTTTTTCTCTTGGACTCTTTCTCTTGCAACATGTCGCGAAATCGTGACACTTTTTCTGTTGGACTCTTTCTCCTGCAACATGTCACAAAATCGTGACACTTTTTCTCTCGGACTCTTTCTCCTGCAACATGTTACGAAATCGTGACACTTTTTCTCTCGGACTCTTTCTCCTGCAACATGTCACGAAATCGTGACACTTTTTCTCTCGAACTCTTTCTCCTGCAACATGTCGTGAAATCGTGACACTTTTTCTCTCGGACTCTCTCTCCTGCAACTTGTCGCAAAATCATGACAATTTTTCTTTTAGACTCTCTTTCCTGCAACATGTCATGAAATCGCGACACTTTTTCGTCCGTACAACCTTCCTTGCAATATGTCACAAAATCACGACACTTTTTCGTTCGTACAACCTTCCTTGCAATATGTCACGAAATCGTGACACTTTTTTGTCCGTACAACCTTCCTTGTAGTATGTCATGAAATCGCAACACTTTTTCTTTCTTTGCCTTCCTCTTCGCTTTGGACCGCAAAAATAAAACATGTCGCAAAATCGTGACACCTTTTTCTCTCTCCTCTTTCTCTTCGCTTTGGACCGCAAAAATGAAACATGTCACGAAATCGTGACATATTTTTCTCTCTCCTCTTTCTCTTCGCTTTGGACCGCAAAAATGAAACATGTCGTGAAATCACAACAGTTTTGCTTGTTTGCACTTTCTCTTCGAACGTGTCGCGAAATCACGACAGTTTTTCTTTCTTCTTCTCTCTCTTCCAAAATGTCGCGAAATTGTGACAGTTTTTCTTTCTTCTTCTCTCTCTTCTAACATGTCACGAAATCGTGACAGTTTTTCTTTCTTCTTCTCTCTCTTCCAACATGTCGCAAAACCGCGATAGTTTTTCTTTCTTCTTCTCTCTCTTCCAACATGTCATGAAATAGCGATAGTTTTTCTTTCTTGCCAACATTTCGTGATATTGTGACAGTTTTCTTTCTTCTCAACATGTCGTGATATCGCGACAGTTTTCTTCCTTGTGATTTTCTTTTGATTTTTCTCAAATGGGCCACTTCTATCTTTTGGACAATCACTGTACATACTCTGAAGATCCTCTTAACTCCTGCCCACTACATCAACCGATCTATCTGATTGTGTTGACAACAATGACAATACTGTTTCTGCACCTTGCTCAACAATCTCCCCCTTTGGAATCGTTGGCAACACACATGCAATTTCCTGTAATTCTTCTCCCCCTTTGAAAATAATACCAAAGGGCTTCTGTAGACTCCCCCTGAGTCCATGCACATCATTCTCAAGCACACATTATGACAGTTAGCAAAAATTACAAATATGAGCAAAAATATAATCAAATATATAAATGCTCCCCCTGAGAATGTGGTCCCTCACTCAGATCTATCTTCAAATATGTTGGCTACTGGATCTCTACCCGTTGAGACTCTGTCCGCTGTACTCTGTCAATAGGATCACTGAGAACCTGCTCTAGCAAGCTCACCAAGAACTTGCCCAAATCTTATAGAATCATAAAAATAATTGTTAGAGACTCAATATGTTCTATACTTAATGCTCAATCAATATATCAACTAGATATCATAGAAGCATAAAGAGAATTTTTAGAGACTCAATATGTTCTATACTCAAATCCCAATCTCAACTCAACTCAACCAATCACCTCAATGAACATCCCTTTATCACAGACCCTAGTCGAAGCATGTATCAACCAACTCTGTGTAAGCATCAAACACTGTACCACAACTATTTCCCAAAGGCCTTCTCAAAGGCTCAATCAATCAACTCAACCAATCATCACCAGGCTGGAAACCATCTGGCTGCTCATTATAAACCTCTTCTTCAATCTTCCCATTCAAAACGCTGATTTCACATCTGTCAACAAAATTGACAAGTGACTCACACTTGTACCAACTTTTGTCCAACATTGTACCAACACTGCAATTTTACTACCAACTATGTGCAAGCATCAAACACAGTACCACAAAACCAACCAAATCATCTGAACTGTTATAATCCTTAACTTTTGACAGTGGTAGTAAGAACCATCACTAGTACAACAATGACATACAATAATACTACCAATAATGACAACTCTCAATTTAGTCACCACACTTCACGACACTTCCACAAACTATATGAACTGAAAACATACTTCGAAAACTATATGACAACTTCCCTGACTACTTGCCTTTCATCCTCAGGTAACTACACAAATACATAGGAGCATTAAAATAAAACTTTAACATTGCTCCCCCTGAGGATGTGCTACTTGGAGCTGCTTAGTGCAATAGAGGAGTAATCTCCTTCTGTCCAAGGAGACATGATTTCATTTCTTCTTTCTTTCTCCAATCTTTATTGAACTTAGGCTGAAGGTTTTCACCTGCATCCCTATTTTGAACCTTTTCGTGAACTTGAAAATTTCTTTTGGGTGGTTGTCTCTTGTATATCCTTGATGGATGATTCTTTTCCTTTCTTTGATGCACATGATTTCTTCTCTGTATGTGTTGCATTCTTTGCGTCTGATGAAATCTACTATCTTGCCTTAGATTTGGACAAGACCTTGCTATGTGCCCATGACCATTACATTTAAAACATTGCACATGGTGTTCAACCGAAATAACAGATGTATTTCTACCAGCATAACTCTTTGATCTATTATTCAATCCACAATACATTGCCTTGTGACCATACTAGTTGCATCTAAAATAATTTCCATTAAAAGCATTATTATGAATAAAGTGAGAGTGATAGAACCTCTTTTGTTGTGGTTGCTTAGCTGTAGATATCCTTTGAGTTTTTCTTCCTTTTTAGGATTCAGCTTCAGGATTTTCTTGCTTTGATCCTTCAGCAGTGGATTTCTTCTTCTCTGCAGATTTAGGAGATGAAGGTTGTTCAGCTTCATATCCAAGACCAAGCTTGCACAAGGGGCTTCTTTGTTGCCTTATCATTTTATCTAACGGCTCTGTGCTCTTCTCAAATTTGAGATTTGTATTGGCCTCTTCTAGTTGTTTCCTTAATAACATAATCTCCTCTTCTTGTTTGTAGCAAACAATCTCTTTCTCATTGATCTATGACTTCAAATCTTCTTCTATTTTCTTGGCTTTATGAATTTGTAAGAAAAGATCTTCAATATCACCCTCATATTCTTCCAACTTCTTGGACAATCTTTTGTTCTTTTTCCTTTCTAAACCCAACTCTTCAAGTGCAGAGATCAACTCACCTTCTAGATCTACTTCAGCCTCAGAGTTTTCACCACATACTTTAGAGTTCACTTCTTCCTCCTTTTCTAATTCTTCTTCTTCAAATGCCATGAAAAGAGCTTCACCTGTTTCCTCTTCAGAATCCTCACTGTAGCTGTCTTCTGATGAACTGACATTCTTGGATATGAAACTTTTCTTCTTGAAGTTGCATTTTTTGAAATTTGTTTTCTTCTTCCAGTCACTTATGTCTTGGTGCAATCCTTCATTACTTTCATCCTTCTCATTAAGTGGACAGTTAGTCACAAAATTCCCAATGCCTCCACAGTTGAAACATTTAAGCGGTAGCTTTTGTCTGTATTTTCCTTTTCCCCTTATTAGTTTTCGAACAAATTTTGCTTCCGTTTCATTTGATGTCTCTTATTCCTCAGATTCTTGTTTTGCTTTTATCTTTTTATGTGCTTTAAAATCAGCTTCTCTTTCTGTTGGTTTGGTTTTTCCTATTCTCATCTCATATGCAGTCAAAGAACCATGCATCTCATCTATACTAAATGTATTTAGATATTTAGCTTCTTTTATTGCTAAAACTTTAGAATCAAATCTTTTAAGAAGAGATATTAGTACCTTTTTCATGACGACAACATCTTCTATTTTCTCGTCGAGTCCTCTAATCGCATTAATGATTTCATTAACCCTCAGCATGTATGCCTCTATGTTCTCATCGTCATTCATATTTAATGCTTCGAACTGAGCTCGATGCGTTTGTAACTTGGCATCCTTGATCTTATCATCTCCTTCATGAATGCTCCTCAGTTTGTCCCATATTTCTTTTGCCATTTTACAACCCATATTTTTTACTAGCTCATTGTCCATTAATCCACACATGATGGCATTCTTTGCTTTTGAGTTATTCTCAAATAATTTCTTACCGACAGCATCGGTTGGAGAAGTGGTGGGTATTGTGTATCCACTATCTACCGAATCCCAAATGTCATATCCCAAAGCACAAAGATATGTCTACATCCTGAGTTTCCAAAATGTGTAATTAGTTCCATCCAACAATGGTGCTTTGTTTGATGAGAATCCTTCACCACCTACCATTGTCTCACTTCCAAGATCAACCCTAGATGATTTATCCTGTCAAGGGAAACTGGCTCTGATACCAATTATTAGTCTCACAATGACACTAAGAGGGGGGGTGAATCAGTGTGGCTCTTTATAACTTAAAACTTTAACTCTTAAAGCCAAAACAATGAAAGCTTAAAATCACATAAAGCAAATGTAACAAGAGAGCATCACACAACACAAGATGTAACGAGGTTCACCAGTTTTGGCTACTCCTCAAAAATGACTGCTTGGACTTTCGTCCAAATCCAGCCTTTGCAAAATATTAATTTTACAATCAATTTACCAGCACCCACTAGAAGGAGCACCAAACCCTGATTTATATGCACCAACAAAAAGGAGCACCAACCCCTAATTTATCTGCACCATCAGAAAGGAGGACCAACCCCTAATTTATCTGCACCAATAGAAAGGAGCACCAACCCCTGATTTACCAGCACCAACTGGAATGAGCACCAACCCCTGATGCCAAGCACCAACTTAGACTTATATTCTAAATCTAGATGATTGACATAAAGATGCCTTCACTTTCACAAGACCCTGATTGGTCTATTGCTTTCTCAACATTGCCCACTCTTTACCCAGCACACACCCTTCTCACTCGCCTCCTGCGCACTCTCTTCAAGCAACACTATCACACTCTTTCGGCAACACTTTCACTCTCTTTGAGCTACACGTAATTCTCTGCGTAGACCTCCTTTTATAACCAAATTGTCTCTCTGTAACTCCAGTTGTAACTCCTTTTATTTCTCATGCACCACTTGTCAATTGTAACGCCTTCTAACTGTAACTGCTTTTGTATAAATATAGGGTAGGCTTTTCATCAACCACGATGCATGTTACGAATTTACACATATACCCCTACCATGACTGTTCATCTTCTCGGTCATGACTGTTCGTATTATTTTCTGTGCATGCATGCATATTTGATTCTATTTATACGACTGTTAGATTTATCCTTCTTCAATTGTTCTTAAATTAGCTGCATGATTTTATTTTGTAACGTCCCCTGTAACTGCTGTGTAACTTCAGTTAACGGTTACATATCTTAATTCGGTTGGGTTCTATTTTTAGCTTGCACCAAAATGACCTGTCACAAAATTGTAAAACTTCTGCCTCTTTGTCTTCTTCTCGGCTTGTACCCGTGAAAACACAACATGTCGCGATATCGTGACACTTTCGCCTCCTTGCTGCTTTACTTGGTTCATACCCGCGAAAACACATGTCACGATATCGCGACACTTTCACCTCCTTGCTTCTTTTCTTGGCATGTACCCGCAAAAACACAACATGTCGCGATATCATGACACTTTCGCCTCCTTACTTTTTCTCTCCTTCTTAAGTCGTGAAAATGCGACATGTCATGATATCGTGACACTTTCTCTCCTTTGCTCTTTCTCTTGCCTTCGGTTCGCGAAAACCCGACATGTCGCGATATCACGACACTTTTTCTCCTAGACTCTCTCTCTTGCCTTCGGGTCGCGAAAACCCAACATGTCGTGATATCGCAACACTTTTTATCCTGGACTCTCTCTCCTGCAACATGTCACGAAATCACGACATTTTTTCTCTCAAACTCTCTCTTCTGCAATATGTTGCAAAATCGTGACACTTTTTCTCTCGAAATATTTCTCCTACAACATGTCATGAAATCATGACACTTTTTCTCTTGGACTCTTTCTCCTACAACATGTCACGAAATCGCGACACTTTTTCTCTTAGAATATTTCTCCTGCAACATGTCATGAAATCATGACACTTTTTCTCTCGGACTCTTTCTCCTGCAACATGTCACGAAATCGCGACACTTTTTCTCTCGGACTCTTTCTCCTGCAACATGTCGCGAAATCGCGACACTTTTTCTCTCGGACTCTCTCTCCTACAACTTGTCGCAAAATCATGACACTTTTTCTTTCAGACTCTCTTTCCTGCAACATGTCACGAAATCGCGACACTTTTTCATCCGTACAACCTTCCTTGCAATATGTCACGAAATCGTGACACTTTTTTGCCTGTACAACCTTCCTTGTAATATGTCGCAAAATTGCGACACTTTTTTGTCCATACAACCTTCCTTGCAGTATGTCACAAAATCGCAACACTTTTTCTTTCTTTGCCTTCCTCTTCGCTTCGGACCGTGAAAATGAAACATGTCACGAAATCGCGACACCTTTTTCTCTCTCATCTTTCTCTTCGCTTTGGATCGCAAAAATGAAACATGTCGTGAAATTGCGACATCTTTTTCTCTCTCCTCTTTTTCTTCGCTTTGGACCGCAAAAATGAAACATGTCGTGAAATCATGATAGTTTTGCTTGCTTGCGCTTTCTCTCCGAACATGTCGTGAAATCGTGACAGTTTTTCTTTCTTCTTCTCTCTCTTCCAACATGTCATGAAATCGTGACAGTTTTTCTTTCTTCTTCTCTCTCTTCTAACATGTCACAAAATCGTGACAGTTTTTCTTTCTTCTTCTCTCTCTTCCAACATGTTGTGAAATCGCAACAGTTTTTATTTCTTCTTCTCTCTCTTCCAACATGTCGCAAAATCGTGACAGTTTTTCTTTCTTTCTTGCCAACATGTCGCGATATCGCGATAGTTTTATTCCTTCTCAACATGTCGCGATATCACGATAGTTTTCTTCCTTGTGATTTTCTTTTGATTTTTCTCAAATGGGCCACTTCTATCTTTTGGACAATCACTGTACATACTCTGAAGATCCTCTTAACTCCTGTCCATTGCATCAACTGATCTGTCTGATTGTGTTGAAAACAATGACAATATTGTTTATGCACCTTGCTCAACAGGAGCAAGTAAGATCTCCATAATAGTAGAGATTTAAAACTGATTGGAGTGTTATAAAAGCATTGTAAGTTCTTATGATTATGAATCTAATGAGCATATTTTCTCAAAGTGAACTTTGAAAACTTGTCTAAGATAAGAAAAACAACTAATTTGCACTTCTAGAGAAAAATTCTCCCTCATAGAGGTCATAGTTCCACAAAGTTTACAAGCCTCTTGAAGCTCCCCTGACTCCCACATAAAACCTCTAACCCTTATTCCATAATCTACTCTAAACACTTTCCCACCTTGGACAAGTTAATTTAGTTTCTTACAATAACACTATTTCAAGTTGGTGGTCCTTCGACAAGGATCTCACCAATATATTTTTGTTAGTGGCATTCATTCCCCTAACATTCAATACTATAACTTTCATTTTTTACTTTTTGTAGTGGGCTTTGGTCTAATCAAGACTATGGTAATTTCCTTTCCATTTTTAAATCCTTCTATGTTTTCTTTAAGTGTTTTTATTTCAAATATGGATTGCCTACCTTCTTTTCCCTCTCTACTCCTACATTCGGGAACTTCTTAGCACTCCTTAAAATCCTTAGGTATGGTACTTTCCTTGAAGTCCTT
Organism: Wollemia nobilis; assembly: GCA_028583015.1. Taxonomy (NCBI): domain Eukaryota; kingdom Viridiplantae; phylum Streptophyta; class Pinopsida; order Araucariales; family Araucariaceae; genus Wollemia; species Wollemia nobilis. The sequence goes on from JAQPPZ010001195.1 coordinate 10,378,830, forward strand.
GCATCCACTTCTTCATTAATTGTACATGACACAATGTTTGGATCCTATTCTCCATGGGCCTCCATCTCCCCTGCCATTTCTTTCTCCTTTTCTTCCATTTGATCCATATTTTCTTCATTATTTTCTTTCACCTCATCTCACGGTATTTGAGACCTTATCCTTTGAGGCATGCCTTGGTTTCTACATTTATAGATTCCTCTCTTCAAATTAGTATTTCACTTCTTCCATATCCATTTCCTTTGTGAGTTTTTCTTACCTACATAATACCACCTTCCTTTATTTCTTCCTTAGCATATTTGGGCTCCCTTCTCTCCTTAACTTCTTTTCTTTGAATCTCTCTAAACTTATCTTTAGAGATATACCCATTTTAGTTCTATATTAAACCTTTTTTCCTTTCTTCATTCTTGCTCTAGCTTTCTCTGTAGTTCCTTCTCTATTTAATTTTGTAATCCTTTGCTAGATTGCCTATTTTAGCATAGATTCTACGACTAAAGGGGTTGTTCTCATAGATTATATTTAATTCCACACCCCCATATTGAGATCAAATTGATCTCCTTAAGTAGTTTATGTTCTAATTCAACTAATACACACATTTTAGCAAAAAAAACCTTTTTCTTACATTTGTAAAAAAATTCACTATGAGAAAAGAGTTTGTTATGCTTTCAAAAACTTCCTCCTCAAAGAATTATAAAGGAAAAGTAGGGAGTCTTACCCATGCTAGGGCCACATATATCCTCTCTATGTTGGGATTAAATCTAGAAATCCATTTCTTAAGATATAGGCTAGATCTACCCATAAACCATAGGCCTCCATGTGCAGTCGTATGACAATATTCATCATTGTTAAAAGAGGTAAAGAAAAATATTTTTAGTAGAAAGGAGAATTCCATATGTCCTTTAAATTTCCAACATTTAGATGTCTATTTTCTAATATAATCCTCTATTGGTCTTGAGCCTATGAAATTTTCTATAAGAGTATTATCAAGTATATTTTATGCTCTTTCAAATATTTTTCACACAATTCAGCTATCCATTATTCCTTCTTTTCCTCCCCACTTCTCTTCCCCTTCAACCGTTCAATCCATGTTCCATTTTCCTTAACCTGATTTGTACTATCTTGCAATAATTTTAGGTTATTCTCCTTTAGTTTTAATGGAGATGGATTTAATAGAGCTCGAGCATTGTTAACACTAGATTCACAATCCTTAGCATCAATAAGCTTTACCATTTATTTCTAAATTCTTTTGAGTGCTACAAATGCTTTAGCCATGCATTGATCCAACTCCACTTTCTTAGAACTTAAGTATTAAATATTTTGTATTATGGTAGTCAAGGGTATTTAAGTAGATAAAATACCTAAATTAGGCATAGCAAACCTCTAAATCAAACCAAAACAAACTTACAACTACCTTTTCCTATACCATATGCATGTACCTTATGAGGAGTGGTTATACTCTTGACTTCTCCAATGGTATATGATGTAATAACTCCTAACATACCCCCTTATTACATTATAGTAAAAAGCTCTATGTTGTTTATGACTAAAGAACAATGATTAGGGTGATATAGGAATTTTCTAGAAATTACCTCATTAATATAGACTTACTACTTTTAATACTTAGGAGTGTCGGATTCTATCGATAATGCACTCCAAATATATTTTTTACAAAAAAATTTATTCAAAGGCTTGTAGATTTCAAAGCTTTCTAATACAATTGTTGATCCTTAGTCATTGTATTTATGTCCTTCTCCACTTGTATTGTTGCTGATAGTAACTAACTTGATTTGCAGATTGCAATTATTATAAAAGCCAAACTTCTTTTCGTTCTAGATTTTCCTTCTTGAAATATTTCAAGGATGTTAGTCCTCGAGGCATGTCTGCTCTTTGTAATTTCTTTTCTAGATTTTTAGATGATATTTTCCTTAATTTATATTGATCTATCTCTTGATGAGGCATCATCTCTATAATATTCAATTCCTTTTATTTTGACTAAAGTTTTTTATTTTCTATAGTCTTCAATCCCTTAATTTTTTCTTGTCTTTTTAAACCTTTTGACACAATTCACTTTCCAAAAAATTATTATTTTTTGTTATGTTTTACCTCTAGATCTAGAAAATAGTACAATAGTCCTTGATCGATCATGTTAAAATATTTTTTTGTGGCTAAAATTATTTTTTTAGAATTTCCTATGATGATCAAATCATCTATGCATATTTTTATGATTCTCCCTTTTGTATTTTGAGATATAAACATAGATCATATGTCGCGTATTCATGTTTTCTTTGATGTATTATCAAATATTAAGTCATATGTACTAAATTCTTCTTTCCTTTGCTATCTTCAAGTTCTTCTATAGATGAATAAGAATGGATATCTTCAATCTTTGGTTCTAGAGTCTACCTCTTTTGAATTTTCAAAATTGATCGTTTTTCTTGTCTTCATATGGCTTGGAGTGATTTTTGATATCTCTAGTTATATGACTCAATTTTTTTGTATCTATAACTTGTATAACAAGATTTATTATGCTTGTTCAACAAACACATGTTATTTTTTAATTTCTTGATTCTTTTATTGTTCATCCTCTTCTTTGACTTGATTCTCTTCAACTACATTACTTTGATGTGCCCTTCTCCAACTCTAATTTTATTGTTTTGAAGATGACCTATTTTTTTGTTGGTTCACCTCTTGTGAAGGTGATCCATTTTTGAATAGAATCTACCAATAATCCTTCATAGTGTGTCCATTTCTTCTACAATGTTCATACATATTTTTTGTGTATAAAGTACAATAATAATCATTCTTTTGGTTCAAAAAACCACTAAAAATAGTTTCTCTGCTAGAAGTGTTGTGGAGATATCGTGCCTCTTCTAAATGATTGCCTCCCTATTTGACTTGTAACTAGTGACTATTCTTCTTCTATAGTATGCAAGCCTTCTACTTTTTGAAGTAGATTCACTAGCTTCTCAAAGCTTGGTGTTTGTTAGTAACATTTAGTGATCATAAAAACATTGTACTTGGATAGGAGTGATCTCAAAATAATAGGAACCAATATTTTATCAAATAACTAAGTTCCTAGAACTTGCAATGATACTCACAATTCTACTACTCTCCTCATGAAAAATTCTAGAATTTCCCTATTCTTTTTCTTTAGACAATGGAGTTGGCTTTGGACGAATAGAATATAATTTTAATTATTGGCTTAAAATACTTCTTCAACTTTCTCCATGCATCCTTGATTGTGGTCGTATCCCTAATGTATGGTTGGACCTCATATGTTGCTTCGAACATGATGATTAGTCTTGCATTATTGAAATTTATTTGATCTTCTCCTTTTACAATAGGACAGGTGGTGCTTCCATATACTACATGTTAAAATTTTCTTCTTTTCAAATTTTGAAGGAATAAACTATTTTTTTCTTTGTAATTGTGTCTTTTATTGAAAAAGACTTTCAACTTTAATATGTGCTCCTTTATCAATGTTGGCAATTTTGGGTACCTTGAGTACATTGCCTTTGCCTAAGTTTAGTTGTTGTCATTGATGTCAAGGAGCTCTTGGTAGTTGTTGTCTTTGATGTCAAGGAGTTCTTGGAGCAATTTGTTTTTATGTCTAAGTATGTGTTTTGATGAAGGTTTCAGCTGGTCGGTAAGTCTCCAAGAAAATCGGAGTAGCCCGAGTTGCAAAAGATCCAGAAAAAGATAAGTTAGAAAAAGTTTGCAGGCTATTGGAAAAACTGTCGCGATTTCGTGACATGTTTCAAGAGAGAGAAAGTGCTAGCAAAACTGTCACGATTTCGTGACATGTTTGAGGAGAGAGAAAGTTCTGGCAAAACTGTCATGATTTCGCGACATGCTGGAAGGCAGAGATGAAGCAGGAAAAACTGTCACGATTTCGTGACATGTTTGAGGAGAGAGAAAGTTCAGGCAAAAGTGTCACGATTTCGCGACAAGTTGAGTTGGCAGTGTTGAGTTGTAGGAAGTGTCACGATTTCGTGACAAGTTTCAATGAAGTTGTACGGATGCAGAAAGTGTCACGATTTCATGACATGTTCCAGTTTCACGAGCAATTGGAGAAAGAGCTTAAGGCAGCGAAAGCGTCACGATTTCGTGACATGTTCCAGTTTCGTGAGAAGTTGGTAGAAAAGAGCTTAAGGTAGCGAAAGCATCGCGATTTTGTGACATGTTCCAGTTTCGCGAGCAATTGGCAAAAAAGAGCTTAAGGCAACGAAAGCGTCGCGATTTCGTGACATGTTCCATTTTCGCTAGTGCAAACCGAGAAAAGGTTGAAGAAGCAAGAAGTGTCACGATTTCGCGACAAAGTTGCATGCTCCGGCGGTGATCAGAAGTGGAGAAGAAGGCTTTGGAGTCTAAAGCGTCATGATTTCATGACAGAGTTGCAGATGACGTCAGCAAGAGGCAAAGGTGTCACGATTTCATGACAGAAGCGGAGAAGAAGGCTTTGAAGTCTAAAGCGTCACGATTTCATGACAGAAGCAAGATGACATCAGCAAGAGGCAAAAGTGTCATGATTTCATGATAGAAGAGCAAAGGAAGTAGTCAAAAGCAAAAGCGTCGCGATATCGCTACAACAAGCAATAGAAGGTGTACGACGGGCAAAGGTGTCGCGATATCGTGACATGTTGAAGTTTCGCATCAGAAGCTACAGGGAGGCGGTTGAGGACAGAGTTAACTTTGAGCCGACAAAGTTAAAATTTGGGCCGATGCAGCACAGGGTTTTGCAGTCGACACAGTGGAAGTATAACAACCGACTAAGTTTGGATGTAATGACCATGGATCTTACTCTATAAAAGGAGGGATGTTTGAATAGTTTGATCATCGATTAAGTGTGCGTTCGAAGTGCGAATTGCGCAGAGAGAGTGCGGGGAGAAGATCGATCGCAGAAGTGCATAAGTAGAAGCCTGAGCATCTGCTGTGTTTAGACAGAGGTTGCGAAGACAGTGCTATCATGATTTAGGCAAAGAGTGCAAAGGAAGTGCTGCTGTATTTGCGAAGATAGTGCTACTGTATTTTGCGAAGACTGTATTGCTGTGTATACGTAGAATACATGAAATCTATGCTACTGTGTTTTTGATCGAGAACTGTTGTATTTGCGTAGATAGTAAAATATTGGTTTCAACCAAGTGCAAAAAAGAACAGAGGAAGAGGACAGTATTGTGCCAGACCGAAGGACTGTGTTTGGTGTAGAGAAGAGGACCAACTTTGCTATGATAGAATTGAGGACAGAGATCTCCAGCCAGAGCAGGGAAGACAGGTGTCTTCTGTGGATAGAATTCCACTTGCTAAGGGCAGAGGAGGTAGAGGTCTTCTAGAGGATCACCAACCAAAGCAGAATTAGGGGAAGGTGTCTCCTTTGAGCTGAGGCTCATAAACATTGTAATCGGGAAGGATTCCCAGAGGACTTTGATACAACTTTTAGAAGAAAAGTTTTATCCGTGGAGTAGCCCACCTTGGGTGAACCACGTAAATTGTTGTGTCTCTTTGTGGATTGCATTTTGTGCATTGTTTTACTGTTGTTATTACTGCTATCTTTATTCTGCATGTTATTGGTTTGAAAGCTGTTTTGAAAGTTAAAGTTAAAAGTGGTCTTATACTGTTCACCCCCCCCTCTCAGTATAAGCTTGTGTTCTTCAATTGGTATCAGAGCGGGTTCCTTCGAAAAGGTTTTACAGCCAGAAGGAAGAACTGGTTAAGAACACAATGGATTTCTCAGGTGGCAATGCAGCACCTATTCTTGATGGATCAGATTTCGGTCTGTGGAGTGCAAGAATGAAAGTCTATCTAATGGCTCTTGGTAATGAGGTATGGGAAGTTATTGAAGATGGGTACACCATTCCTGCAAATGGTCCTTATACTAAAGAAGACAGGCTCCTACATCACAACAACTCAAAAGCCATGAATGCAATCCTGAAAGGTTTACAGAAGGCTGATCTTACCAAAGTTATTCACTGCAAGACAGCTAGTGAAATGTGGAAACAATTGCAGGTTGTTCATACAGGTGATGCAAATGTCCGAAAGGCCAAATTGAGACATTTTAAAGGTATGTTTGAACAACTCAAGATGAATGATGATGAAAATATTAGTGACTACATGCTTCGGATGGATGAGATTGTGAACTCCATGAAAGACTTAGGTCTTGAACTTGCTGAAAATGATGTGTGTGATAAGATTTTAAGATCTCTTCCTAATAGATTTAGTGAAAATATTTTTGCTATTGAGGAAGCCAAAGATTTAGATAAGTTGAAAAAGGATGAGCTCCATAGTATTCTTGCAGCTTTTGAGCTGAGAACTCAAGTGAATGTTGATATAAAGAAAGAGGCAGCTTTCAAAGCTACCAAGAAATCAAAAGGCAAACAGATTCAAGAGAGTGATGAGTCTTCTAGTGAGGAAGAAGCATATTACAGCAAGAAAGGCAAATTCTCTAGAAAGCACAAAAGCAAGAAAAATATAAGATGTTTCAACTGTGGAAAGTATGGTCATTATGCTACTGACTGTACTATTTCCAAAGATGAAAGTGATGAAGATATACAGGATGTTAAGAGCAAGGATTCTGAAAAGCACAGGTATTACAGAAAGAACAAAGATGAACACAACAATCAAGGAAAGAGGTATTCACACAAGAACAAGAAGAGCTTCTATTTGGACAAAGTAAGTAAGTGTTCTAGCAGTGATAGTGAAAGCTCTTCCAAGTGATAATGAAAATGAGATGTTGTTCATTTCAGAAAAAGAAGAAGAACCGAAACATAAATTCACGGTCATGAAATGCTTTAGATGTGGAAATTTTGGGCACCTTGAGGATGATTGCACAAATAATGAATTGGTTGCTAGTATGTATGAGGATGCTTCAAAAAATGATAAGGAAGATGCATGTATGGTTTTTGAAAAGGGTAGCACATCTAGTAATAAGAAATCAGAAAAAGGTCTTGATAATTCAAAGTGCAATCAAATAGAGAATCTTGAATGTGAACTCAATAATGCTCTCAGTGTTTTGGAAAAGGAAAGAAAGAAGAATGATAGACTCAAGGTTAAGTTAGATGAATGTTGTATGGAGAGAGACGATCTTATAGAAAGTCTCGACTTCTCTATAGCCAAAACACAAGAACTCAAGGATGAGTTAGAGTCTAAGATTCTTGAGTATAATGAGTTAGAGCAGAAAATGGTTTCTTTGAAAGAAGAAAATAAATATTACAAGGATAAGCTCTACAGATTTTAGGATAGCTCCAAGAAGGTTAAGTCTCTCATCAAAAATCAAAGAAATCCAACAGATAAAACAGGTCTCGGTTTTGTTGAGCCGCACAAGAAACAGGTTGGGGAATCTAGCAAGAGATTTCAAAAAGAAGAAAGTTCTGATGAAGAAAGTACTTCAGATCATGAGTCTATGAGTGATGAATGCGCAGAAATAGAAAACAGATTTTTGAATGTGAAACAGAAGTTCTCGGGACCCAAGAGATCGATTAAAAGAATATTTTTCGGTAGATGTTTTGCGTGTTACAGGTTTGGACACATGGCTGCACATTGCATGTCTCAAATGAAGAAGGTTAACAATAATTTCAGAAGTCGTAATTTATTTCAAGGGTATTGCTACTCTTGTAATCAGTTCGGGCACAAGGCAATTTTTTGCAATTCAAATAACAGGAACCGGGTTAGTCAGAACAGGCGGATTCAAAGAACGACTATGCCTGAAAGAAATAATGTTGTTGTTTGTTACAAGTGCAACAATACAGGTCACTCAGCCAGAAAGTGCAGAGCTGATCTTCCAAGGTACAGGAACAAAAATAGTGGTATAAACAGGTCCAAGGATCAAGGTGTGGACAAGAAAAGAGATGAGAACAAGAACAAGAAAAGTGCCAAGAACAGAAACATTAACAAAGAGCTCAAGAAAAGGCCCGACAAAGAAATTGTAGACACTGATGATGATGAGTGTCTAATGGGAGTTTCACTCCCAACTCTGTTTTAAAATCACCTCAATAGGAGGTGGGGGAGGGACTAAGCTAAGAGGCTCATTCTTAGTCCCAAGCCCCAAAGGTGACCCTTTGCCATTGATGACAAAGGGGGAGAGATATGAGTAAGGGGGAGAGCTTCAAGTGAAGAGGAAAGCTTCAAGTCAGGGGGAGCAAAACTTCAAAGAGATTGATTTCAGTTTTGGCTCTTGAAGATGTGTTTTTAGTAAAGGGTTGCCATCAATGACAAAGGGGGAGATTGTTGGCAATTTTGGGTACCTTGAGTACATTGCCTTTGCCCAAGTTTAGTTGTTGTCATTGATGTCAAGGAGCTCTTGGTAGTTGTTGTCTTTGATGTCAAGGAGTTCTTGGAGCAATTTGTTTTTATGTCTAAGTATGTGTTTTGATGAAGGTTTCAGCTGGTCAGTAAGTCTCCAAGAAAATCAGAGTAGCCCAGTTGCAAAAGATCCAGAAAAAGATAAGTTAGAAAAAGTTTGCAGGCTACTGGAAAAACTGTCATGATTTCGCGACATGTTTTAGGAGAGAGAAAGTGCTAGCAAAACTATCACGATTTCACGACATGTTTGAGGAGAGAGAAAATTTTGGCAAAACTGTCATGATTTCGTGACATGCTGGAAGGCAGAGACGAAGCAGGAAAAACTGTCACGATTTCGTGACATGTTTGAGGAGAGAGAAAGTTCAGGCAAAACTGTCACGATTTCGTGACAAGTTGAGTTGGCAGTGTTGAGTTGCAGGAAGTGTCACGATTTCGTGACAAGTTTCAAAGAAGTTGTACGGATGCAGAAAGTGTCACGATTTCATGACATGTTGAGTTTGCGAGTTGCAAGAGCTAAAGGCAAAAGCGTCATGATTTCGTGACATGTTCCAATTTCATGAGCAGTTGGCAGAAAAGAGCTTAAGGCAAAAAGCATCATGATTTCGTGACATGTTCCAATTTCATGAGCAGTTGGCAGAAAAGAGCTTAAGGCAGTGAAAGCGTCATGATTTTGCGACATGTTCCATTTTCGCTAGTGCAAACCGAGAAAAGGTTGAAGAAGCAAGAAGTGTCGCGATTTCATGACAAATTCAAAGACAAGTCATTTCAAGGAGAAGAAGGCTTTGAAGTCTAAATCACGATTTCAGAGATGCGATGACGTCAGCAAGAGGCAAAGGTGTCACGATTTCATGATAGAAGCGGAGAAGAAGGCTTTGAAGTCTAAAGCGTCACGATTTCATGATAGAAGCAAGATGACATCAGCAAGAGGCAAAAGTGTCATGATTTCATGACAGAAGAGCAAAGGAAGCAGACAAAAGCAAAAGCGTCGCGATATCGCTACAACAAGCAATAGAAGGTGTACGACGGGCAAAGGTGTCGCGATATCGTGACATGTTGAAGTTTCGCGCTAGAAGCTACAGGGAGGCGGTTGAGGACAAAGTTAACTTTGAGCCGACAAAGTTAAAATCTGGGCCGACGCAGCACAGGGTTTTGCAGTCGACGCAGTGGAAGTATAACAACCGACTAAGTTTGGATGTAATGACCATGGATCTTACTCTATAAAAGGAGGGATGTTTGAATAGTTTGGGCATCGATTAAGTGTGCGTTCGAAGTGCGAATTGCACAGAGAGAGTGCGAGGAGAAGATCGATCGCAGAAGTGCATAAGTAGAAGCCTGAGCATCTGTTGTGTTTAGACAGAGGTTGCGAAGACAGTGCTATCATGATTTAGGCAAAGAGTGCAAAGGAAGTGCTATTGTATTTTGCGAAGATTGTATTGCTGTGTATACGCAGAATACGCGAAATCTGTGCTACTGTGTTTTTGATCGAGAACTGTTGTATTTGCGCAGATAATAAAATATTGGTTTCAACCAAGTGCAAAAAAGAACAGAGGAAGAGGATAGTATTGTGCCAGACCGAAGGACTGTGTTTGGTGCAGAGAAGAGGACCAGCTTTGTTGTGACAGAATTGAGGACAGAGATCTCCAGCTAGAGCAGGGAAGACAGGTGTCTTCTGTGGACAGAATTCCACTTGCTAAGGGTAGAGGAGGTAGAGGTCTTCTAGAGGATCACCAACCAAAGCAGAATTAGGGGAAGGTGTCTCCTTTGAGCTGAGGCTCATAAACATTGTAATCGGGAAGGATTCCCAAAGGACTTTGATACAACTTTTAGAAGAAAAGTTTTATCCGTGGAGTAGCCCACCTTGGGTGAACCACGTAAATTGTTGTGTCTCTTTGTGGATTGCATTTTGTGCATTGTTTTACTGTTGTTATTACTGCTATCTTTATTCTGCATGTTATTGGTTTGAAAGTTGTTTTGAAAGTTAAAGTTAAAAGTGGTCTTATACTGTTCACCCCCCCTCTCAGTATAAGCTTGTGTTCTTCAATCAACTAAGTCGGATAATTATTTTACCTAAATGTTGAACCTTAATACTTTATCAAAATATGTCAAAATTGATATCGTATTTCTTTTATAAATGAACCTTTTTCTTTACGGCCAAGCAGGCGAGAAGTTTGTTCTTTTCGAAGATATTGCTTAGGTAACCTCCTTTTTTGTAATTTTTCCTCGTCTTCTTAGTTTTATTCTTTCTATGTTTGAAGGAGACATTCTAGATAACCTTAGTGTTTCTATTGCCTGACCATCGCACGAGTTTCACTTGTTCTTGATGTCAATGTGATGAGTTAATGCATCATTAGATTACACGTGGATCCACAAAACATAAAATACAACACATAAAATTAGTTCAAATCATAATTACATAATTTTATTTAAATTTATTTTTTGTAACTTTCATTTCTAGCAAAAAAAGACTAAGAAAATAGAATCAAATCATGACCTTGATTTTAATTTGTGCCTTTCATTTATTTTTATTGTCTTATTTTAGCTACTTTTATTTTATTATCTAAAATATTAGTGCCATTAGGATTTTTGGATGATCTTAATATTAATCATTTTCACAATTATCTTCCATTTTGTCTTAAACTAGAATCCTTGTTGCAAGAGCTCTTATTTATTTTCTATCTTCAACTTATTTTATCTCTTGAACCTCTTGAACTTCCTAAACTAGATTATCCTTTTCATTCTCTTCTCTTGGTCATTATTTTTCCTATGGATATTAATATCGTCTCAGTTAAAACATTTGAAAAAATCTCTTATTTTTTTATTCAAAGAATTATATTTGCAATAACTCATTTATGGCCTGTTGTATTGCATATATGATAATATCTCTAATTCCATTCAGGTTCAGATTATGATGATATTGCAATGTTACTTGGTATAATTTTCTCTGATGTTAAAGCATTATTAGTCATCTCATATTTGAATCAATTCTCTATTTAATATTCTTTAAGTACATTAACTAATTTATTAAAGGTTATAGTCTCTTTTAGCACTTGAAGTGAATTGACTAGATGCTTGAAACTATCTGGAAGTGCTCTTAATGTAACTTGGACAAGGACCTTGTCCTTTACTTTTGCTCCCAAAGTTAATAACTTAGCCTTTAAATTTGTTATTCTCAATACTTTCTCCACTATTAACCTTTGGTGAATACAACTATGACTGCAAATGTAATATAGTCGCTTTGTTTGGTCCTTCAGGTTTTTTGCACAATTTCTCCTAAGCAACTGTTGAAGTCTCTACTTCACTTATATACTGCTGAATTTCATCACTTATTCCAAATATGATTAGCATAAGGACTTTTGCATAAATTTCTAAAATATTTTGTTTTCCTTATTCATCTTTTGGTATGCATTTATTCCATTCACTATATTCCAGATATTTTCAACAATGAGAGTTGATTTTATTTTATTTTTCCATGACGCAAATTTCAATCCTTTCAAAATTTGTGATTCTAAAAGAAAAATTCTACTATTTTCCATAATAGAACTCATTCAAAAATTAAAATTTCAAATTTCTTCAATTAATTGATTTCTTCAAAAAATAGTGTCTTTGATGTAAAGTACCTTATGACTCCCAAATTTTTAATCACATAATTTTTCGTACTATATCTTCAAACAATAAATCTCAAACTCTTCAAATTTTAATCAAACAATCATGTGATGATTTCATCAATTTCAATTTCAATCTTCTTATAACCCACAAAATTCTTTTCAAAATTTCAAATTATCAATTTGTAAAATTACTCAATCAATTTTGCATTTATCAAATTTTTAAAATTCATCAATCAAATTATTCAATCCTTCTCTCCAAATTAATTATAATTTTTAAATTTCAAATAATTCTTTCCCTTAAAGCTCCTATTCAAAAAAAAATAAATAATTTTCCTTTCAACTATATTTCAACCTTAGAACTCCCTTTTTTTAAAATGAAATTTCAATAAGCCTTATAACTTCAATTTAACTTAGGTGCTCAAAATATAAAATATGTCCTTCTTTAAAAACTTTGGTAAATGCAACTCCTTACCTTAATTTCCATAATTTTCTTTGCATCAATTCTAATCTATGGCATATGACTATACATTACTCTGTTTGCAATAAATGTTAGTCTTCATAGGATAATTTTTCGTGCACTAGGCTTCTAAGGATTTTACCAGACTTATCTCCTCATTCTCTAACAATTTTTCTTTTTTCTCTCAAGCGTCTTTCAATTTGACTCCACGCTCACAGATGGCTATATTCCTAACTCGTCAACGATTTGACTCCATGCTTGCATTGTTCATAGAATGTTTTCTCCCTAGGCACTGCCCAAATATAAATATATCTTCTCTCCACCACTTTAAATAACATGTGCTTTAGATTTACATCTTTATCTTCACTCCTGGCTTTTGTTCTTTGGGTGATTGGACTTTCACCTTTCTTTTTTGGCTTTGTCAGATCAACAAAGAGCTTTCACCTATCCTCTTTGGCCCTGTGCACTTGATTATGTATCCAACAATATTTTCAACATGTTCTATCTCCTCATTCAACAAAGTTTGCTCTTGAGCTCTCTAATCTTAGATTTAGGTTAGTTTATGTCACAAAATATCACTTCTCTTCAATTTATTTTATCTAGGTAAGGTTTGTGAATGTAGTCCGAACGCTGATCATAGGCTTACAAACTCAACTTACGAACATTTAATAGTATTTGAGTTTTGATCCCAAAATTCATACTTCAATATATCTTATTATGTTCTGGTGGATTCCACCAAACGTTTTTATAGCACTTTTTCAATCACAATATTTTTCAAAAACTTTGACTTCAAATTTTTCTCTACCACCAACTTAATTTTTTTATTGTGCAATTTTTTTCTTCAATCAACAAATTCTCACACTATATGCCTCAAATAATTTTCAATTCCAATAAATTCTTTCAATGTGGCCAAAGTGTAGCTCTGATACCATTGTTAGTTTTTTAGCCAACTTAAATCACAGGTCCACTTTCTTAGGATCTTAATCAAACTCAATATTAGAGCACTCAAATCTCTAGCCAATATGAATCAATCATATTCATGAAATAATAATAATATAACTCATTAATAAACTCACAATATTATTGATGAATCAAATATACAAGTTTTTTGTTATTCAAAAACACTTCTTCAATATTCAGATACAATACATAAATCTTTATCTCCATAATATAAGCTTAGAATATGACTCTTCAATATTTGACTCTTGCTCTCCTCACATAACCAAGAGATGCATCATTACCTATCTCTCACATATGATAAACATTTCATATCTCTTAACTTTATATCTTACCACATGCCATGTGACCTTTTACTTGTATACTTGATATCTATACATATGAATCTTGACTTACTTACATGACATATTACACACTCTCAAGTATTATACAATTGCACGCTTTATACATGATACTTTGCACACTCTACACACTTACATTATTACATGAATTTTTTTTCTTCTTCTTCTTTTTCCCCCCTTTTAAATAGAAACACTCTCTACAATCCCTCTTTGTAAACCTGCTTTGCACACCCTCTCTACAAGCCCGCTCTACAAACCCTAGGCTCCAAAAATATATTTTAAAATTCTCTGCAAACTCTTTGGTTCCCAAACGTAGCTCTACAAGTGTGCTCTACAAACTTACTCTGTACTCAATATTTTCAATGTGTTTTTTTACTTTGTCTCCCCTTTTTTTACATGGAAAACCTCTCTCCAAATCCTCTCTATAAACGCTCTCTACAAACCCTATGCTACGAAGATATTTTTAGTTTTTATTTTCATTTCTAAAATGCTCTAAAAACCCTTTGCAAACCAGCTCTGCTCTAAATATCCTTCAACAACACAATTAATTTTACTTTATTTTTAATGTCATAGAGGGTTTTACATACTTTGGTGTTTAGAGATCCTCTCCTTTTGGTTGTTTGTATTCTCCCCTTCTCTCATATTTTATCTTTTGTTTTTTTCTTTTCTTTTAAATGGAAAACCTCTCTACACACCCACTCTACAAGCCCGCTATGCCAACCCTATGCTGCAAAAATACTTTTTTAAAAAAAAATTATATGCCCTACAAACCCTTTAGCTGATCACTCTATAAACCTTCTCAAAAAATCTACTTTACCCTCAATACTCTTCAATACTTAATACGTACATTATTTAGCATTTTATATTTAATTATAGAATTAAAAATAATTATGAATTAACATAAATCTATGGTATTGTATGTTTTAGGAAAGTTTTACAACTTCTATATGGAAAATTTTAAAGAAAACCAAATAATTAAGTGAAATTGATATAACTTCTATTATAAAATTAGACATTGTATTGCTTGTTTAGCACTAACCTCTTTGTACTATAATATAATTAGTGTAAGAAATGCCTTCTCAATTATTTCCAATCAGCTTCTTTACCAAGAGGATTTTCCCATGTGAAGTCTATCTTATATATGTATGAAAATTCAATTTATTTTTAGCTATGGTTTGATTTAATGTCTATTATAAAATATTTAAGCATGCATTACCACGTAGTGAGTAATTTACTATATTATTATGATATGTTACTTGTTGGTTTTATAAATAAATATCAAATTATAGAAAATATATCGTTTCATAACACATTACAAGTTGTTTTTATAAATTTAAAATATTATAGTATTCAACTTAGTAAAATAAATGCAGTATCTTAAACATAAGGATCACTTCACATTATAATAAATTATTAAAGTAATAGTTAGAATAACATTGTCTTTATTTTCCAACACATAAATAGATATTGACCAATATATACAATAGCTACATCAAAAGGAATATAGAAGAGGAATGCTTCTTTTATCAAGGTTAATCTTTTCCATCTAGTATTAAATAGATTTAATTTGACTAGATAAAATTGATCATCCATCTATTCATACTATATATTATGGCTTAGCCCATTATTTGTTTAAATTCCTAACAATAACTAAGATAAAAATAGAAATAGAATATACATTGAAAAGTAAAAAATGATAAAAATAGAATAATATTGCTTTTATTTTCCAACACTTAAATAAATATTGATCAATTTATACAAGAATACCTCCATCAAAAGGAGTATAGAAGAGGAATGCTTATTTATCGAGGTTAATATTTTCCATCTAGTATTAAATAATTATAATTTGACCAGATAAAATTGATCATCCATCCATTCATACAAGATATTATGGCTTAGCCCATTATTGTTTTAAATTCCTAACTAATTAGGATAAAAATAGAATTTTTTTTTTGGTAAATAAAAGTCTTCATTAATTACCGGGTTTTGCAGGTTAACCCAAAACCTATTACAATATCCAGCCTTCTGCTGAGATTGTAGATCCTAGTCATCCTTGAAACTTTCTTACCGAAAATTGTGTTGAATCCCCTACAACACCCTACTAACAAGGCACACCCATACCTAAACATAACTCTAAACATTACTTACATTGACAGAAATTGAAGTTTGGAACTTTGCACTTGTGAAACCTGTTGCTTGCCCATTTCCTATTCTCTGTCAAAATCTTCCAAGGATTACACCCTGTTACCTTCATTTCCAATTTGGTATGATTTAGAGGGAAACCCCATAGTTATTACCAGCTCCATGGGGAAAGAAAACCCATTCATATTTCTCCTTAACGGGTAGGTTTCTTTCCATGACTAATAATGTTTTCCACTTCACATGGCACACCTTGTGTCCATGTCACCAAACTACCAACATCAACACCTATGTTGGCTAATTTGTCAGCTGACTCGTTGGCCTCATGGTACACGTGATGAGCCCTCCTGTTATTTCTTGTCGCAAAAAGGATCCTCACTTCATGGATGACTCCCTCGATTCTCCATGGAGGTTTTTTGCCATTGGTTAACAGGTTGATGATGTTCATAGAATCAAATTCAATCATCAAGTTACCTTGAGTTGCTTGGGCTAATTGCAACCCTCTCCAAAGGGCTCTAGCTTCTGCTTCGTTATTAGTTCTGATTCCCAATGGTTTAGTGAAGGCCTTGACCAGATTTCCTTGATGATCCCTGATTATTCCTCCATCTCTAGCTCTTCCTGGGTTCTCCTTGGCTACACCATCAAAATTTAGTTTAAACCAACCCTAGGGGGTGGCTCCCAAGAAATCCCATTTCTAGGATTGGGCAAAGGAATGGAAGGTTTGTCCTTAATACCTAAGGCCCGAGCTAATTGTTTTTTTTGGGGAGGAATTGAGTGGTTCTCATCCACTAAGGTTCTAATGTTTTCTTTCGTAAAGACAATAATCCTGTTGAGGATGGTTTTTGGGTTGTGAATGGTATCCTTAAAGGATCTATGGTTCCTTTCTAGCCAAATCTGCCAGAGAAAATGATGCCAACAGATTTTCCATAGGTATTTAAGTTTTATGCTAACAAAGGGTTGAGGCCATTGATGGAACACTTCAGATATAAGAGCAGGCTTAACCCACAAGATCCTAAAGGCTTGGAAAAGTTCATCCAGGATGGACTCTGCTACCGAACACTCCAGAAACAAGTGTTGGGTTATCTACCACCCTGCCCTGCACATGTAGCAATGGTTATCAATAACTATACCTTTGGATAACATATTGTCCATAGTGAGGATTTTTCATTGAATCACCAACCATGAAAAAAATTATATTTTGGGAATTAAGCCTTTGATCCAAACCAAACTCGGTTGAAATTACTGACCTTCCACATTGAGAAGCAAATTATAGGCAGACTTAACTGTGAAGTCACCACTTTCAGTCTCATCCCAAACAATGTGATCTTCATCCTCTCCGAGAGGAATAATTTGCTTGAGTTAAAATGTTATAAAGCTCTTTAGACTCTGCTTCAAAACCCTGTACTCTAATGTGTTTCCACCTGTTGATATTTATATCCTGCCACATATAATTTGCAACCTTCTTCCCAATATGTTGCTCCATATGCTCTTGAATCCTATCCAAACAAGGATTTTGGGATAACTCCTCAGCTCTCACCCATTGATCCTTCCAAAAGTCTATTGTCTGCCCATTTCCTAGAATCCATCTAAGACCTTTCTTGACAAGATCCCTGCTCGTGAGGATTTCCTTCCAAAAAGTAGACCCCATTCTTGCTAAGTTATCATTAAGGAAGTTCACACCTTGGAGGTATTTCCTCTTAACTATGGCAGTACATTCATTATCGACCTTAGTCAATAATCGCCACGCTTGTTTGGCTAACAGAGTTGTATTGAGATGAGAAAATCTCCTCAATCCTAACCCCCCATCAGCTTTAGGTTTGCAAACCTTGTTCCAACCTACTTAATGGATCATTTTCTTATCCTAAGTCCCTGACCAGAGAAATTTTTTTGAAGCTGCTCAATTTTGTGATACACCTTGCTGGGAGATCTGAAGACTGATAGGAAGTTGACGGGTATACTTTGAAGTGAAGCCATAGTTAAAACTACTTTTCTCGCTTGAGATAACGAGATGTCCTTTCCAACCTGCTAGATTTTTTTGGATCCTCTCCAGAACTATGTTCCAC
Source organism: Wollemia nobilis (assembly GCA_028583015.1). Taxonomy (NCBI): domain Eukaryota; kingdom Viridiplantae; phylum Streptophyta; class Pinopsida; order Araucariales; family Araucariaceae; genus Wollemia; species Wollemia nobilis. The sequence goes on from JAQPPZ010001195.1 coordinate 10,396,684, forward strand.
ATTTATCCTTCAGGTTTCCCCGTAAACAGGGGAAGACCTAAATAGGAGGTATGAAGGGATGCAATATGACATTCCATGATCCTTGCTATGCTATTTTTCCTAGGAATGGGGGTACTGATGAAATAAAGTTTGCTCTTATCAAAATTCACTTTATGTCCAACTGCTTCTTCATACATTATGAGAATATTTTTAATCCTTCTTGCCTCAACCACAGAAGCCAAAGTCAGTAGCAATGTATCATCAAAAAATTGATGATGTGTCATCGGGGTAGTTAGCAACGTGGCCTTGATACCTGATATGAGTCCAGCTACCACTGCTGCCTTAATGGTTCTTCCCAAGGCCTCAACTACAATTATGAACAGCATAGGACTTATGGGATCTCCTTGTCTTAGACCACATTTTCTTTGAAAAAAACCTGCAGTAGACCCATTAACCAAAACTGAAAAACAAGGCTTAGAAATACACTCTCTTATTAACTTGACCCATTTCATGTTGAAGCCAAATTTTAATAAAAGCGCCTCTAGGAATTCCCAATTTATCCTATCATAAGATTTGTTCATGTCTAACTTTAAATCAATGATCGCTTTTTTGGTCTGAGCGATCGTATGAAGAGCCTCATGAACAGTAATAACTCCATCTAAGATTGATCTTCCTTGTACAAAACTTCCTTGACTTGGATCAATGATAACCGGTAGAACTTTCTTCAAACGGTTGGCTAAAACTTTGGACAGAATTTTATAGGATATATTACATAGGCTAACCGGCCTAAAGTCAGCCATAGTCTTGGGGTTGGGGCCTTTAGGGATCAAAGAAATGAAATTTGAATTGAAACCCCTTGGAATATGATTTGAACTTTGGAACTCCTTGATTGCAAGCAATATCTTTTGCTCCAACAATATCCCAATAAACTTGGAAAAACCGTGGTCAAAACCCATCCAGCCTGGGAGCTTTGTTAGGATCCATGTTAAACAAAGCCTCCTTGATATATTTGTATGAGAAAACTAATGTAAGAGACTCATTAACCATTTCATCAATGAGTTGTGGAATGAATTGAAGGATAAAGTCCTTTGCTTGGGCATTACAGGCCCATTCTTCACCCAATAATGAACTGAAAAAATTAACAGCCTCGTCCCTGATCTCCTGAATGTTTTGAGTTGAGGATCCATACACCTTAGTTAAATTTCTAATATTATTGTTTCTTCTATTGCTCAATGTGGTAACATGGAAAAAATTTGAACTAGAGTCCCCTTCCTTTAGCCATAATGCCCTTGATTTCTGCCTCCAATACATCTCTTCACAAGATAAAATATTATAAAACTCACAAAGGGTTTCCTTCTCTTTAGTCCTTGTCGCCTCATCATAGGTTCCATTTTGGATTTTGCTTTCTATTATTCTTAGTTTTTCCCCCACTACTCTCTTATTCTAAAAAATATTTCCAAAGACTTCTTTATTCCAAATTCTAAGGTTGTTTTTCACCATCTTAAGTTTTTGAGATAGTTTGAAGGAAGCACTTCTCTGGATAGGTTGCTGCCACCATTCCTCTATTCACTTCTTGAAGTCTGGATTTTTAACCCACATTGACAAAAATCTAAATGGATTTTTAAAGGAGTTAGCCTGAAATGCCTCCCATAGAATAATATTATGGTCTGAAGCGCATTTAGGAAGATCTTGTAACACTGAATCACCAAACATTGTTGTAGATTCCTTGGATAAAAAAAACCTGTCCAACTTTTCTTGAATCAACTGACTTCCTATCCTCTTATTACTCCATGTAAATTTTGCCCCTTTTAGTGTTACATCCATCAATTCATTTGTGTTAATGAATTCATTGAAGTCCTCCATGCTCTTTGAGGGTAACCCAGATCCTCCCTTCTTATCATATGGGTAAATGGGGGTATTGAAATCTCCCCCAATCACTCAAGGAATGTCCTTAAAAGCTTGGCTCAAATACCCCAAAAACTCCCACAGTTCAGACCGCCCTTGGATAGAGGTGGGGGCATAAACATTTGACATAATCCAATTCTTATTAGTATCAAAATCATGAAATAATACGCTTAAGACTCTTTCATTTTCCTGAATAATACTTCCTTCTATTTTAATAGGATCCCATAAGATCATGAGGCCCCCAGATGCTCCTCTCACATGTTGAAAGGCCACTTCCCCTTGCTTCCAAATCCTTCTAGCTATAAGTGATGATTGTGCCACATCTGTTTTGGTTTCTTGAAGAAAAATGATAGTAGGATTCCAATCCTTCCTTATAGACTTCACCATCCTTTGTTTTGGTGGGTTGTTTAGGCCTCTCACATTCCATGAGAGAACCTTCATTTAGATTGTTTGATATTTTTTCCCCACCCCCTTCCCTGAGAAAAAGGGGGTTTGTCAATTTTGCTATTATCCTGGCTAGGAATAGCTTGCTGTAACAATGTTCTTTGCTTTTCGTTTACAATTTCTTCATTGATTCTCATTCTATAGTGCTCTGTTGTAGATATTCTCCCTTTATTTCTTTCACTTCCATAATCTATCGGAGGCTTGGTAGTGCTTCTAGTCTATTTTAGACTAAAATGAGGGGGCATATACTGTGATAGTCTAGGGCTTGAACCTTCTTCCTCATTTTGGGGGTTTTCAATTCCCTCTTCATCCTCAGCCTTGTTTTGGTTCACCTCTCCTATCTGGTTCCTAAACAGGGGGCTTTCCTTCAAGGAACATTTTACCATTGGGCTCGTATGATAAGGGATAATTTTCTCCACTACCAGATTAGGATCTACATTCGTGCCTCTTGTTTCCACAACTTCGACTCTTGACTCTATTTTTTCCATCTTTAAATTGAAATGACCTGGCAATTTTTCTTCATTTTGAGCATAGCTTTTGGGGCTTTTTTTCATAACTGTGGATGGTACCGATTTGTATGGGAAGTTTAGGGTTTCAAGAAACTTGACACTGATGGTATCATCCTTATTGTTTTCTTTTTCAACTTCTAGATTTATTAGGATATCAAACGTGTTCAAGATGAGATCTTTATTACATACCTTATGATTTTTGCCTCCCTCATTATGTTGCTTTCCTTTCTCATGGATTTTTGCTAGTTCTGTGTTGGCTTGGTCAACCTGGTTATTCTTAACTTGTCTGTATCCTTCCAAGTTAAGACGCGGTCCTTGAAACTTTGGGATCCCTCTCCCATTAGCTTTCCCCAGAAAACCTTCACTCATGGCTTCCTTGTTTGCAGTTATTGTCAGACATTGGGCTTGAAGGTGGCCCTGGGTTTTGCACACACTACAAAATGCCGACTTGTTCTCATACTCCACAGGTTGAATCCTTAGAAACTCTCCATATGCTAGTTCCACATGAGAAGGTAAAACAGAATCCAAGTTTGCATATACACAGATCTTGGCATGCGTCAGTCTAGTCCTTGCCCGGGTTGAATGGTCTATTGCCACGAGCTCTCCTATCGTCTTTGCTATGCCACTAAGCCAATACTCATTAACAAACTGGTATGGGAGGTTTGATAAGCAAACCCAAATGGGTGCTATATTAGTGTTATGCTTCTCAAGATTGAAATCCTCCCCCAACTTCCTCAGAAAGAGGCTACATCTTCCTAGAAACCAGGGTCCTCCTATCAAGATGCACTCTGCATCATCTTTGTTGTTGAGTCTTATCATAAAAAAACCTCTTGACATGGCTACGATTTCTAAGCTTCCTAAAGTTTTCCACTTTGTCGCGGCCCATGAGCGAATAGTCTCAATGTCCGGCCTTCCTCCCAAAAACTTGCCAACTAAGGATGATGCCTCCATATCCAATAATATTTCCATAATATCCACTAGCACAGTTAACCTGTTATTATTTGGTATTAGGGGCGATAGTTCACTGACTAGCTCCTTTTTTCTTTTCAGCATTTCCAAAAATGTTGGGCCCTTGTTGCCAGCTCTCGAACCCCAGTGGGACCCTTTATCTGAGCGTTTATCTGGAGGATCTGTACCTTTAGCATTTTCAAACTGAGCTAACAGGGAATCCTTTTCCTTTCCAGCTATAGCATTCTACCCTGCCTCTGGATCTTCTCCTTTCGTTGGTTCAAAATTCTTGCCTACCATTTTTGCTCCTCCTCCGCTTCCTCCGCTTCCTCCACCGCTCCTCATCCCTTCTTCCAATTGATATCTTGGAATATTAGGGTTTGATTATAATAGAATTATAATATACATTAAAAAGTAAAAAATGGTAAAATACTTCATTGTATGAATAATAAAACATATTATATCTCTAAATACACAATTATTAAATATTATTTGTAAGTGGTAGATGTAGTTTTTGTTATTATCAAATCTTATTTGATAAATAGATTTAGAAAAGATGCTATCAAAAAACACTCTTTGCATTTAGGTTCCAACTCCATTGAGATAGACTTACCTTCAATTTATTAAGGTAAGACTCATCTAGATAATTTTCTATTTCTATATTTACATCGAGCTCTATGGTTTAAAATAAACTTCAAAAATTTTGTCAATACTAATTTAGATATAGTCTAACCACATAAAAATTGAATGGTAGTTGGAAGTGGTAGATATAGTGTTTGTTATTATCTAATGTTATTTGATAAATAGCCTTAGAAAGGAGACCATAAAAAAACACACTTTGCATATGTTCTAACTTTATCGACATAGTCGTACCTCCAATTTATTAAATTAAGAGGCATCTAAATAATTTAATAATATTATATTTATGTTGAGTTTTATGATCTAATGTAAACTTCAAGGATTTTGTCAACACTCATTTAAGGACTTATTTTTTATTATTTAATTTAATTTATTTATTTTTTTAAATGGTAGTATTTGTTGAATAGTTTATAAGTATAAAATTCAAATATATTTTGATCTAGAAAAAATACATAATAATTTGTTAGTAATTTTGTTTTTTCTTCAATCATTTTTTGAAATAAAATTCCATATTAATTGTTAAGTTGCTACTTTGTTTTTATATTCTATGATCTAGGGCTAAAATATTTTATAAATATACAACAACTATGTTCACAAATTATTTTCCTAATTTCAATAAGGATTACCTTGTGGAGCATACATTCAATGTATACTCATTAAATTAAACATAAAATTTAAATAAAAATTATAAAAAAATGAGATAGATACACTAATATAATCTACTCTTTTTAGATACATGTCTTATTTTAAAAATATATGTTTTAACCATAAGATTTAGCAAATTGTAGAATGAGTTTGATTAAGATAACTATCATGTAAAACTATACATAAATTCATATAAAAATAATATTGATGTGAAAGTTACAATACTCAAAATCATTTACTCGTCAAAGAAAATATTTGTCACCTCACTTCTTAGTGATCCAATATGCTCTACAAATATTTTTTTTGTAAAGTATAAATAAAATATCATTCCTTTCAAATCACACGTCTTTGATGGATGTATCCTCTTAGACCCCAAAGTTGTAGAACATAGGAGCAAGATATAAAAATACCAAATAAATTAATATGATCATGGAATACCTTTCTTGAATGTATCCTCTTAGACCCCAAAGTTGTAGAACATTGGAGGAAGATAAAAAAAAAACACCAAAGAAATCAATATGATCATGGAATACCTTTCTTGAATGTGTCCTCTTAGACCCCACTTCCATTTTTTGTTCAAGATGACATAATTCCTTAAAATTTAGAGATTCCAAATATTTTCCAATCATGTGTCTACAAAAATATTTATTATAAAAAGTTTATAAGAAAACTATCACACATTATCACAAGTATATAAACAAATAATCAAATTTTGTAAAACTTCTAAGTTCTTACTTTTTCTTATTTCCAAATGAGTCATTGTTTTTTTCCATGTTCTCTAATTCAAGTTGCAATACATGTAAACATTAATAAAAATTAGATTGTGATTTATTAATAATTTTTAAAAATATATAAAAATAATTGATAAATAAAAACTTTATTTATTTATTTTGTAACAATAAGTAAAAATTTAGAGAAAAAATTTCATCCTTAGATGGTATTTGGTAGGTCATCTCGAGCAAAGTCATAAAAACTATGATAATGTATGCTAACAAGGGAACTCAGGCTGATATAGAGACGATGGAGAAGGAAATCGAAGTGCAAGAGGAGCAAAACAAAGCTAGTTGGAAACCACCCCCATAAAGTTTGATTAAAATTAATACTAATAGAGCTACAAAAGGTAATTTAGGTAAAGCTATAATTGGAGTGGTGTCATAATCATGTTGGAATAGTGATCTATTTAGAACTACAAACCTTAGAAAGGGCTATGAACAATGAAGCATAAGCCTTAGCTATCAAATCTGCTTCTATCTGGAGAGTAAGACAAGGTTATAGGAATATAATCCTAAAATTAAACTCTTAAATATTGGTAGGAGCTCTGGATTGCATGAGGAACTTTACTTTGAAGACATGGAGGTTGAGGATTTTCGTCACCCAAATTAAGGAATTATGGAGGATATTAGATGATGTGATTCCAGTTTATGTGAGTAGAGATCTAAATAAAGTGGTATACTTATTTGCTAAGATGGGTATTGGGAAGGAGGTAGGGGTTCAATGACACAGTGGCATGGCTATTGATGATGAGACGATTGGGTAGGTTGATGAGCAAATCCAGGGTTTAGCTAATTTGAACAACCATTATAGAAATATGGTTTAGGATATTTGGCTCCAGTGTAGATCTTCTTTTACTATTGTAAAAAGGTGGTTAGCCATTGTAGAAATATGGTTTAGGATATTTGGCTCCACTTCAAATCTTCTTTTACTATTCTAAACGGGTGATCTCATCGATTAAGGTTGGAAGGAGTCACATCCCAACTTGTGAATGATCTTGTTTTAATATAAGTTTTTCAAATTATTTTTCAAACAAAAATAATAAGTAAAAAATCACTATGAAAAATTAAAAAAAATTAAATACTATAAAACATTATAAAAGAATAACTTAATCTGATTTTATTTTTATTAAAAATAATAATCATTCTATTGAGCTTTTTAATTTTCCATGTATATGTGTTAAAATATTCTTTAAACATAAAATGGAATGTTTTTTTGATTAGTTGATTGGAAGGAGTTTTAAAAGGGTCCCTGAAATTATTTGAAAAAATGACAAACCCACAGGGAGAGGGCCCAATAGGCAACCCACTTAGGGGTTACCAAGAAACACAAGCAAAAAGAGGGAATCCTGAATAAGAACACAAACCAACACAATACAACAAGACACTAGATGGAGCACATCATTTTGGTCAAGATGGAACAACCAGACCAAAAAACCAAATTACAATAATAATCAGAAGCTAAACATGTTATAGCATAAGAAATTAAAGGAAACAGAAACAAAGGCAAGTTGGAAGAATTAGAACCTAGTGGATCAGATCATCTTGGTCAAGATGGGAGAACTAGACCAAAAAACCAAATTATAGTGGTAAGTAAATGAAACAATAATAGAGGCAAGTTGGAATAATAAATCATCCTCAACACCAGCAGGGGAATACAAAAACTCTTCGACTTATTTAGTCCCATATTTATTTTAAAATATGCTATCAAAATAGTGGAAGCAAGAAGCTTACCTTAAGATTTTTCTTCGTCTTAAGTTTTTCTTCATGGAAGTAAGAAGTTTGCAATCCAATGAGGGATCATTAGTTTAGTTCAAGTTCTTGCTCTCTTTGCTAGGAGAGTAGTGCATGTTACCATCAATCTGAGTCTTCTAGCAGTCTTCTTATGAAACTTACCTCCTGCATCTTGAGTACTTGCATCCTGGCTCTAGTCATATTTTGAACTGAGTCTACCACTTAGACCCTTCAAAATCATCTCTGGAAACAACTTGGTTTGTGACTCTACTCTCAGTTCTTTTGTCAACAACTACACTTCCTAGATTATGAATTTTAGAAACAAAAAGAGGAGATCAATGCTTGCTACCAGCTTTTTAAGCCAGGATATTTGGAGTGGATTCATTGGAAAGAGATAGAGAGAAAGGGGAGGCATCAGAGATAGGTTTTTCAAGGATGAGAGGAGCCAAGAACCCAGATGAAACAAGGGTAATAAGCTCAGATTTAGGTGGATTGAACTTCAAGGATGGGATAGGTTCCTTAGAAGGAAGACAAGAAAAGGGATTTGGATCAAAAGGAAGGAAAGATGAACGAAGGAGAGGGGGGAATAAACCTTGGCTAAAGAACCAATAGCAAAATCGGCCAACTACTCCTTGCCTATGGAAGTTGCAACCTCAACATCAATTTTTACTAAAATTGAATTCTTCTTCTAGAGATCTGATGCAGGAGCATCACATTCTAACCATTAAATTCATTACAGTCATTTTCTATCAATTATTAATCTATAATTTTTCCCCTGCAATGATCATATTGTAATTATTAAATTTCTCTTAAATTCATAATGGTCATAATTTATATCAATTAGTTTTCTACAACTATTCTCTTGTAATGGTTTTATCTCTACAATGGGTATATTGTAATGGTCAAATTTCTCTTAAATTCATAACAGTCATATTTTCTATCGATAATTTTTCTGTAGTCGTTCTCCTGCATCGGTATTCTCTCTGTAATGATCAAATTTCTCAAAGCATATAAATGCTCGATTCAATAAGTAGTTGGGTGGGGATTGTTAGATCGGTATCACCTTGTGGTGGTTGGGGATTGTTAACACCAAGTCTTGTGATATTTTGAAACAATGCGATATTAACATATATGCCTACTGAGGAAGTCTACAATACTCTGTTTAGTGCATACCTCAGATTAATTGGCATTGATATATCTATCTCTTGAGGAAGTCTGTAGCACTTTGTATAGTGCACAGGTATACAAGTACTTGAAATGAAGCAGCATTGATAAATCAACCTCTTGATGAAGATATCAGCCTTTTGAGGAAGTCTGTAGCACTCTACAGAGTGCATGGGTATATAAGTACCTGAAATGGAATGACATCGACATATCTATCTCTTGAGAAATTTTGTAGCACTCTGCAAAGTGTGTGGGTATATAAATACATGAAACAGAGTGGCATTGACATATTTATCTCTTGTGGAAGTTTTTAGCACTTTGTATAGTGCATGGGTGTATCAGTACCCCTTGAATCTATAATTGTGTCTTTGAATGATTATAATTTCAAGCTTGTTATTTAAAAAAGTACCTATTTATTTATTTGCATCACGTTTGAGTGTGTTGGTCAGATTTGGCTGTGGTGTTGTTGATATCAAGTGGTATCAACGCCAGCATTGGAAAGCATTGCTGAGATCAACTGGTATCAAATAAAATGAGATAAGAACTCTAAGAGCGCAGTTGGAAGCATTGGAAATCACTCAAAAAAGATGCATCATTCTTGAATATATTTCAAACAATGAGAAACCCATAGTTTTTGATGTTGAGTCAAAAATCGAAGATGATGAAAGACTCTTGAGAGCCATTTCTAAGATTGGCAATAAACCCAAGTTTGACGTCCCATCATATACTGGTAGTTTAAATGTTGATGATTTGATTGATTGACTCGCAGAGAGATACATATTTTGACTATGAGTTCATAGAATATCCTTAGATAGTTAAGTTTGTGTGAACCAAACTCAAAGACCATGCTTCATTTTGGTGGAAATATGTGCAATATAATAGACAGTGCAAAGGTAAAAAAAAATTACAAACATAGGAAATAATGACTACCAAAATGAAGTTAAAATTTTTGCACAGTGATTCCAAAGTTAGTTTGTTTCAAAAGTTGTAAATTTGTTGTCAAAAGGAGTTGAGTGTGCAAGATTACATAGAGTAATTTTATAGTCTTACCATACGCGTGGGCAATTTGGAAGATTATGTCAAGGTAGTCATGCGATATATGAATATATTGTGCTTAGTGATCTAGGATGAAATTAGTATTATTATCAATTTGCGCTCAAGGTAGATGTAAATTTGGCACGCAAGGTGGAGACCAAGTTGTGCGGTCATGGAAGATCTATGCAATGACATAGATAATAGATTGACGCATGATGGTAACCTGCATGTAAATAAAATCATAGCTCCCATAGTGGTAGCAGTTTAAGTCATGACACGCAACAACACACAAATGAATCTTCTAGTGGAGTGTAAAACCATGCCCCAAAGCGACAACACAATTTAGTTGACAACACATGGATTTTTCGGTAAATATTTTCATTATAATAAACTTGGACATAAAGCATTGAGTGTCTGCATTGCTCGTGGAAGGGTGGCATACAAGGAGATTCAAGGTGTTATGAATCGCACAATCATATCATGCAAAATAAAGAGGAACATGCATATTCTGACGTGCAAGTTGAAGGACCAAAGTATGGGGAATATTTGTTGTTGAAACGCATTTTGGTGAAACCTACAAAGGTTGAATAATCCATTTAACGTTAAAATTTGCTTCAGGTTATTTGAAAATTTGGAAAAAAATATTGTAAGGTTATTATTGACAGTGGTAGCACTGAAAACCTCATCATGGAAGAGATGGTGGAGAAGTTAGGATTATTGGTTGTTGAAAGGCCACCAAGTGTTGGTTAGCAAGTAATATCTGGTCAATTTTCATCTTAACATGTACAAGGATGAATTTATTTGTGATATCATACCCATGGATGTCTGTCACTTGTTATTGGGATGTCCTTGGTAATTCGACAGACAAGTTGTGCATGATGGCATGATGAATACATACACCATTATCAAGGATGGAACGCGGTATATTTTGTTACCTTTGAAGGGTGTAGATGATGAAGAAACACACACAAGCGCACATGCAATATTACTTTCTCGTAAATAATTCATCAAGGTGGTGTAAATGAAACCTTATTTGATGCTTGTTACAAAGTCGATAGATAATACCCTTGACGTATGGATGGATGAACTTCCTATCAAAGTCCAATGCATATTGATAGAGTATCAAGATATCATTTTAGGTGATCTATCAAATGGATTACCCCCATTCAGAGTTATAAGTCATCATATAGACTTAGTGTCAAGATCGAGTTTGCCAAACAAATCAGCATACTACTTGATGCCCAAGGAAAATGAAGAATTTAAGATGCAAGTGCAAGAGTTATTGAACCGCAAATTGATTCATGAGAATTTAAGCCCATGTGTGGTTCATGCTATATTGGCACCAAATATGAATGGTAGTTGGTGCATGTACACAGACTCACATGAGATCAAACAGATAACCTTCAAATACAGATTTCCCTTACCAAGGATATACGATCTCATGGATTATCTGAGTGACATGAAGCATTTCACAAAGATTGATCTCAAGGATGGTACTCACATTATGTATTTATTTTTTAAGGAAGTTTTCTGATTGTATGGATTACCTACAAGCATTGTTTCTAATCATGACACCAAGTTTGTTGGTCAATTTTGTTGCACATTGTGGAATTAGTTGGGCATGCATCTCAACTTCAGTTAGACATACCATCCACAAACATATGGTTAGACAAAAGTTGTTAAACAAATTTTAGCCAATTTTCTAGTGTTTTATTGTTGAGAAACCTAAGCAATGGGATCAGATTTTGGTACAAGATAAATTCACCTGTAATAATTTTGTTGATCACAGCATCGAGTGCACCTCATTCCAAATTTATTATGGGATGAGGCCATGAGATGTATATAAATTATGTAGTATGGAGAGTTTGGATAAGCACAACGTAGAAGAAGAAGCTTTTGCAAAAATAATGAAGGCTATCCATGAAGAAGTTAAGTCCTAGTTAGCGTGCAACATTAAAAGTTACAAGCACTGTGCAAATACCAAAAGGTATAAAGTTCACTTTGAGGTCAATGATCTTGTCATGGCACATTTGTGCAAGGAAATATTTTCTAAGGGTATGTATCACAAACTGAAGATGAAGAAAATTGGTCCTTATCAAGTGTTGAAGAAATTCTTAGCCAATGCTTATGAGATTGAATTGCCCGATGATATTGGTATTTCTCCGACTTTCAATGTCGCGAATATCTATCCTTATGTGGTGCAAACATTATATTATTCTAATAATGCACCTGAGTTGGATTAGAATGCACAGTTATCATGCACACCACCTAAAAAAATTGACTATATTGTTGATGCATACGTAAGTAAGAAAACACATGGGCATGAATACCTAGTCCAATGGAAAGGAAAAACTCCAAAATATGCAACCTGGATGAGTGCGACTCAAGTTTCCAAGCATGGAAAAACAATTTAAGAGCTCATAAAATTTTAAAGCATGAGATTCTAATGTAAGAGCATTGCATTCTAACCCTCTTCCTCTTAAATTCCTAACGGTCATATTTTCTTTCAATTAGTTTTTTGTAACCGTTCTCTCTGCAATGGTAATTTTGTAACGGTCAAATTTCTCTCTACAACGATCATATCGTAACAGTTCAATTTCTCTCTACAATAATCATTTTGTAACGGTTAAATTTCTTTCTACAACGATCATATTGTAATGATCAAATTTCTTAGAGCCTATAAAAGCTCGATTCAACTAGCAGTTAAGTGGTGGTTGTTAGCATCGATTGGCTCATGTTTATTATCTACTCTCTTTGTGTCTATGTGTTTATAAACCCTTGAATCTATAATTGCATCTTCGAGTGCTTGTAATTTCAAGGTTGTTATTTAATAAAAAACATTTGTTTATTATCTGCATCACATATGCGTGTGTTGGTTAGCTTCAGTTGTGGTGCTACTGACATCAAGATCATTCACTTTATAAACAAAATTTGATTTCTTAGGTTGGGAACAGTGTCATTCCTTCATAGACACATAGAATGAAATATTATTTTAATATTTGTTATTTATTTTTAACTTTTTGACTTCTCATTAAATATACAATTTTTTTTTATTGATAGTAGAAGGGGTTTTAAAGGGTCCCCAAACCTATTACAAGTAGGGTTTTAAAAGGCACCCCCAAAACTTAGATCTAGCAATAAGACATCAAGAAAGACTGAGTTGGATTTCATGAATCAAATCCAAAAACCCAATGAAGCAACCTCCTAGTAAATAAGTCATAAATTTTTATCAAGCAAATACAAGAGATTGCCCCACGATCAAACCACTGTGTGCTCAGTAATCTAAAGCACCGGAGAAAAAAAATAAAAATGATACCATTTACAATAAATTTACAAATAAATACCACCCAAACTGAAGCATTTTCCACCTAACAAGAAAATAGAACAGGAGAATCTTGTCATCACGAACAACAAATCCATCCAACAAAGCATACAATAAGACAACCCCTCACAACAACAGTAGGTTTAAGAAACCAAAACTATAAAATACCGACCAAAAAAATCCATAGCATAAAAGACCATCCAAGATATTTGCACAAGAAATTACATGAAACCCACAAATATCATTGGAGCCAACCACTCTCAGGGCCATTTGAGAAAAATTATAGGAAAAAACCAAACATAGCACCTGAGAGAGAAAAGAAGGATCTCGATGAAAGAAAGAGAGCTTTGGAACCCAAGGATCCAAAACACCCAAAAAGTTGGATCTAGCCACACGACTATCCTTCGGAGCTAGGGAAAACCACCAAACTAGGGAACCATTAGCAAGATACCTCCATCGTGAAAATTCAACCCAAGGGCTCTCCCTGGGATTTGACTGTAGGGGAAAGACCAAAATTAATTGCATGGAAAGCATCCCTTCACGACTCCCACATATGACAAAAAACCCTATAAAAAGCCAAGCAAAAACTAGCCTGGATACCCTAGTAGCACAAGAATAACTCTGTAGTAAAATAAGGTGCAGGTTTTCCTCCGAATTTGGTGTTGGAGAGGAACGACCAAGAAAGTTGCATAAAAATACCAGATTGACAAGAATAGGCAACTAGCAGCCATTTGTAACCCCTAGAGCTAGGTAATCCCACAAAACCAAGGATCCAATAAAAAACCCTAGCAAAATACCAAGCAACCACTAGCCAGAGCCCAAGTAGCACAAGAAAAAATCTATAGTTGAAGAAGGCACATGATCTTCCTCTAACTTTGGTGCTGAGAGGAATGACCAGGAATATATGCAGAGAAAATTTAGACTAACCAAGCCAAAAAAAAGGTAGTGAGATCAAAGGGGTAAAATAAGGAAAGAGGAGTTAGATCCAGTAGAGAGCAGCGAAAGGCCTCCTGCTCAGAGAGGGTTTTAGAGCACAGGTGCATGAGGCCCAAATATATTATAAAACTTTCAATATAGAACTATTTTTATATAAATAACCTTTTGATAATTAATAAGATTTAACATGATATTTATGATCCAAGAGCGAGAGCGAGTGTAGTAGGGAGCAAGAGCGAGCGTAGTAGGGAGTGAATGCAACTGAAAGATAGTGTAAGCACAAGCCTAGAGTGAGTGCAATAGGGGGTAAGCATGAGCACAAATTGGGAGTGAGTGCAACGCAATCGAAAGCGAGTGTGAGTAGAGCTAGGAGAGAACGCAGTAAGAAGAGAGTATGAGCACAAGCCGAGAGTGAGTACAATTGGAAGTAAGTATATTCAGGAGTAAGTGCATTCGAGAGTGAGTGCATTTAGAAGCGAGTGTATCCAGGGGTAAATGTGAGCACAAGTCAGGTGTGAGTGCAACCAAAAACAAGAGTACGAGTGCAATCCAAGAGTGATTGCAGCTGATAACGAGTGCAAGAGAAAATCAAGTGTGAGTACAACCAAAAATAAGTGCAAGCACGAGCCGAGAGTGAGTGCAAGAAAAAGTGAGTGCAAGCACAAACTAGGAGTAAGGAGGAAGTGTGAGAAGGAAAGCAAAAAAGTAGAAAGGAAAGTGTGATATAGTAACAAGTGCCACCTCTTTCCAAATATTAGAAGAATTTAAAAGATTCATTTGAAAAATATAGGTAACACAGAAAGAAATTCATTTGTGAAAGTCCATACTAAAAGTATGAATGGCCAAGTTGGAAGTTTGAATACCCTAGCTAGCAATGAGAGGAAGAGAGAATCTATGGCAAACCCATTCCAGGTAGCAGATTCTACACCAAAAGTGATTATCAAGGATGAGATTATTGAGCATGATATTATGATTCTTAAAACCAAAGGGTTAATTTGTAAGTTTCATGGATATTGACTAGGTTTTTTTGAGATTCAAAATTAGATTAATTGGAAGTGGGGATTGAATTCAAATTACTCCACGAATTTTCTTCCAAAAGGATCTTTCCTTATTATTTTCTCTAGTTCAAAAATAAGGGGTAAAATAATGGATGGAGGCCCGTAGTTTAGGGGTAAAGATGCATTATATTTAAGATCTTGCAGTAAGAAATTTTCTATGGATACAAAAACTATTAAAAGGCTTTAGGTATGTATTAGGCTTTTTGGACTAACTCATCAATAAGGAGATTTTGAAGAATATTTTTAATACTCTAGGTGAATTCATCCAGGAGAGATCAACTACTAAGGAGAGGAGGCATGCTATTTACACTGAAATATGTGTTGCCATGGATATTTCTAAACCTAATCTGCAATCAATTAGGGTTAAATTTGAATCAAGAGATCAGGATCAACAAGTGGATTATGAAAATATTGCATTCTGATGTCACAAAAACCGTGAAACTAGGTACATGACAAGATATTGTAAAGTGAAAATGGAGGAAGAGATGGTTTTTTTTTCCATGAGGGTAGATTCAATTTGAAAAAAGGAGACATAATCACAATAGAAGCTAGGTCAAATCAAGGATTTTCCACTCCTAAGAAAGTTGCTATAAAAATCCCTCTACATCATCAAATGGCAAAGGTTATTACAGTTCACTCGAATCAACCATTAGAAGAAAAAATTATATGGGGAATGAGGAAGTACAATGCGTAAGTTCAAATATAGAAGGAGCTAAAGGTGTGAAGGAATAAGGGAAGGCAAATTATAATACAAAGGAAGATGGGAATATGGATTTTAAAGCAAGTGAGGTGAAGGAGGTCAAGCTTAATCTAGATAAATCACCTTTATTATCCCCAAGTAGCTTAAAATATTCTCCTTACAATAAAAATGAAAGTAGTACAAAGTTTATTCCTTTCATTTTAAGTTTTCAAGAGCAATATAGTAAAGAAACTCTTATGGAGTATATTCAAGGAAATTTAAGGTTTTCAAGCCAATATAAGAAAGTTATGACTATGGAGGATTATCTATTTATGGAAACATAAAAAAAATACTAATGAGGCTATTCCTTGTACTTTCGACTCTTTAGGGAAATATAATTATTTAGAATATAAGTATCATTTTAAACAATATGATAAAATGGAATAGATTGATGAATATGAGAGTGTGGGTGAGACTGGAATAAGGAGAGGAAGGCCATAAAAATAGGAACTAAGAGAAAAAGAAACTCAAAAATATATTGATTTGGGAAGCCAAATAAAAATATCACAAGTGTTAACAAGAAGTGGGGATAAGCCCACTAATAAAAATAAAAATTGTTGATGATGAAAATGATATATGGAATATTAAGGGTATGAATAAAATCCCCAAAAAAGAGTTATTAAGGAATTAACATGTTGTTATAGCCCTGAGTTTATTTTAATACAAGAAATAAAATTAAGCGATGAGGAATGTAAGGATGCTTTTGAGAAGATTTGGAAGACAGGTGATTGTTTAGAAGTTTCTTCTATAGGAGATTCAGGTGGTATTGCAATAATATGGGGTAAATGCAAATGGGATGGACAACTATTATAAGTAAACAAGAATTGGGTTGTTGGATTATTTTGCAAGAAAGAGGAAAATATCAAAGTTCGAATTATAAATGTATGTGCTCCAACTATAGTTACTCCTGGTGAAAGATGTTGGAAGGACCTTATTTTATTTTTTTCAAATACAATGATGATTCATTGTGATATATGGATTATTGGGGGTGATTTTAATACTATTATATCTCCTTTGAAATAGAAGGGTGGCATTCTAGGATGGTCTAAATCAATGCAATATTTTGCTTCATTTGTCAATTCAAATGACATTTGGGATGTTAGTCCCTCAAGATTTTAATACGCATGGGATAATACACACATTGGGGAATATCATATAGCAACAAGACTAGATAGATTATTTTTATCCAATAAATGGTTGAAAACAAAGTATACAATCTCTTCAGATATTTTATTGCAAACAAGATCGGATCACAAACCCATTCTTTTGACTTTTGAATCACCTAACAATGGTCATCGAAAGCCATCTCACTTACAGTCTATGTGGCTCTAAGACCCTATTTTTTTCCATATGGTTATGTTATGGTGGGATGAATAAAAATTTAAAAGATCATGTATGTAAAAGTTTGTTCAAAAGTTAAAATATTTAAAGGAGCAAATGAAGATATGAAATGTCAAATCTTTTTGTAACATTTAAAGAAAAAAAATTGAATCCAAGCTCAAAAATATACAAGAGATAGTAGAAATTAATGGAATGGACCAAGATTATTATGTGAAATAAAAACAATTACTTTATGATTATCATAATGCATTGAAAAAGGAGGATTCATATTGGTTCCAAAAATCTAGAGAGAAATGGCTCTAGGAAGGAGATAGAAATGCAATTTTGTTTCATGTTATAGAAAAAACAATTTTTTTTGTACATCATATAAAAAATATTATAACTCCATATCAAAGAAATATTGAGGATGAAGAAGATATAAATAAGGAATCAATAAATTATTTCAAAAATATTATCAGATTCTAGGCAAGATAAAGAGGCACAAGAAAAACTTCTACAAAATATTCCATCAAATAGCACTCATGGATACAATAAAAGCTTGATGAAGAAGATATCTATGGAGGAGCTCCATAAATAAGCTTTCTCTTTCTATCCTAACACATCACCTGACCTCGGTGGATATCTTGCAATTTTCTTTCAAAACATTTGGGATTTATTAAAGAGTTATATGTTAGATGCGGTTGAAGAGGCCTAAAAAATGAAGGCTATAATAAGTTAGATCAATGCTACTTTTATTACCTTGGTTCCCAAGAAAAACGACACAAACTATTTAAAAAAAAAATTGTCCAATAAGCCTTTGTAATATGATTTAGAAGATCATTTCAAAAATTATGGCAAACAAGTTGAAGGACATTCTAGGGTTTCTTATCTCAGAGGAACAAAGTGGCTTTGATCAGGATAAACAAATTCTTGATGGTATAATTATTGCACAAGAGGCCATAAATTCTCTTCATTCCATGAAAAAACCAAGTATAATTTTGAAATTAGATATGAAAAAAGCATATGATAGGGTTTTCTAGAATTTTCTACATGCTATTCTCATAAAGTTTGGCTTTGATTATAGTTGACTTGAGTGGATTAAATGTTGTTATAGCACTGTAAAATTTTCTATTTTGATCAATGGTTCTCCTGTTGGGTACTTCAATTCATCTTGTAAATTTCGTCAAGGTGATCCTCTTTCTCCTTATCTATTCATTATTCTGGAAAAAACATTAGGGAGAGCCTCTACATCCATAAAACTGAAAGAAAAAATCAAGGGTATTCAAGTTGCAAAAAATGGTCCCTTTGAATCTCATCTCCAATTTGTTGATGATTCTTTTATTTTGGTACATCCCTTAGTTAGTGAGGCAATGGAGTTTAAATCAATTTTATCATGTTATGAGAATGATTATAGACAATTGGTAAATACTTCAAAATTCAAGATTTTTTATTAATCCTCCCCTAGTTTTACAACAAATTATTGTGAATATTTTAGGGTTTAAAATTAAAAAAATCCATAATCATACTTGGGTATTCCTTTATCTTTTAAAATAAATAAAAAGGAGCTTTTGATATCTTTTTTTGGATAGAATGAAAACTTGTTTGGCAAGTTGAAAAGGTAATTTCTTAACCATGGCAGGAAAGGTTACAACTCATAAAGACTACTTTGCAATCCATTCCTATTTATATGATGTCACTTTCAAGACTGCCAACAAGTATTGCATCATATTTTGATAAAATTCAAAAGGACTTTCTCTGAAAAGGTTGTGAGGAAAAAAATAGGTTTCCTATTTATAAGTGGGATAGGGTTTGCAAAGGAAATAATATTGGAGGAGCGAGCTTACAGAATTGTAAACTTATGAATTTGGAATTAGAAGCAAAGCTTGGGTGGAGATTATTTAGACATCAAGAAAAGAATTGGGTAAAAATATTACTTCAAAAGTACATAGGTTCTCTTTATGCAATGAAATTGTTTAGGAAAAGAACTCTACCCAAAGGATCATCAACATGGAACTTCATATTAGAGAGTTTGTAATTGATTAAAAAAACATATTATATGGTCAGTCAATGACGGGAGTTATGCAAATTTTTGGTCTAATGCTTGGTTAAAGTCTTATGCTCTTATGTCTGACTCAAAATGGAAACCATTGGCTCAAGCGTCCCTAGCATGTAAAGATCCAAAGGTTAAAGATTATATTATTTTGAGCAAAAACTCTATATCATGGATTTCTTTTCGTAACCTGGTTGAAGGAGAGGAACTCAAACAAATTGAATATGAACATCAACAGATGCTTCAAGAGTTTTATTTGCCAATTTTTACACAAAATGATGAGTTGGTTTAGAATTTATCAAAGTATGGTGGATACTCATCAAGCTGGAATATGAGAATTTAGAACAATAAAAATTTCGATCTCCCAAATATTTTCCTTATAATAATGTTTGGTCATTAGAGGCTCTCCCTAAGGCCTCAACATTTCTTTGTTTAGTAGTTCAAAGAATATTGTACAGGAGATGGTTTACAAAGAAGAAGATATTTTGGACCCTTCAAATGTGCCTTGTGTTAGAAGGATTTAAAAATGTCAGACCATTTACTTCTTCATTGTCCGTTTGCTCACACCATTTGGGTTTTTTTTTAAATATGAAATTATATTAGATAGCTCCATCAACATTGAAAGAGTTGATAAAATATTGGATAAATTATTTCAAAGCTAAAGCATTATGTATTATTTGCAGGATTGACCCTATCATTATTTTTTGGAATTTATGGATTGAATGGAATAATAGAATTTTAAACAATAAATATCAAAACAATGCCCAAGTTTGGAACCGTATTAGTGCCTCTCTTGCAAAATATCTTCGTCATGGGAAGTCTTAATTGTAGAAAAAGAGGTTCTAATTATTTGGCTACAGGATTTGAACATACATGGAAGAGTCATTTGTGACAATGAAATTAAAACGAAGGATCTACTTTGATCTATGGTAAAATGGAAATGTCCAAAAATTGGGTTTATCAAAACTAATTTTGATGTGCTTCTAAAGGCAATCCATAAAAATTTGTTGGAGGTGGTGTTTTTAGAAATAGGGAAGGAAAAATTCTCCTCACTTATTCAAAATCGTATGGAACTTCAACTAACAACTATTTAGAGGCTAGGGCACTTCTTATAGGGATTAAAATTGCATTGCAATAGAAAAATGATGGAAATATATTTCAATTGTGGGGGACACAAATTATCAATGCTATTAACAAAAATGGATGTGGAGACTGGATAAAAAAAAATATTTTTGTTGATGTTCATCATCTATTACTAGAGGTAATATCCTAGCAGTGTGATCATATTTATAGAGAAGGAAATCGAGTAGCGGATAAATTAACGAATTATGGTGTTGATTTTTATCCTGATTAAATTTAAATTTTAAAATACAACTGACCAAGTGAGATTTTATGTCTTAATCAAAATGATGTCAAAGATTTGATTGTGGAAACATAGCACTTCGAAGAAGTTGAAGAATATATTTAAGAGAAAAAAGAAATGAAAAAACCATGATAAAAATGTATGCTACAACAAATGTAATATTTTGGTATTTTTATGGGAGTGTCCCCCAATAGAAGCTACATATAACCCATTAAAAAACATATAATTAATAAGCTTTGGATAGAACATGAATGGAAATATAGTTTTAATTAAATATATATGGTATTAGTGATATTTTTCAATTTTTTAAATATTGTATTCATATTCAAATATTATTTGTATATATTAATAGTTTAAAAAAAAATTCGTCTTTTAAAGTGTTGAGACTTATAATAAATTTTTGATATTTGTTTATGCTAAATTAATTTTACATGAGTATCATCTTTAATATAATATCTGCTTCTATCTCAACGGTAAGACAAGGTTATAGGAGGATAATCCTAGAATCAAATTCTCAAATATTGGTAGGAGCTCTGGATTGCATGAGGAATTTTATTTGAATACATTGAGGTTGAGGATTCTTGTCATCCAAATTAAGAAATTGTGGAGGCAATTAGATGATGTGATTCCAATTTATGTGAGTAGATATCTAAATACAGTGACAAAATTTTTGGCTAATATGGGTATTGAGAAGGAGGTAGGGGTTCAATGGCATAGTGGCAAGGCTATTGAGGATGAGAGGATTACGCAAGTTGGTGAGAAAATCCATTGTTTAGCTAATTTGGACAGCCATTTTAGAATATTTAGCTCTCAAATGTAGATCTTCTTTTATTGTTGTAAACAAGTGGACAACCATTGTAAAAATATAGTTTAGGAGATTTGGTTCCAAACAATTTTCTTTTATTTTTGTAAACAAGTATTCTTATCGACTAAAGCTGGGAGGATTCCCATCCCAACTTTGTAAATGATATCTTTTTAATATAAACTTTTAAAATTCTTTAAAAAAAGATAACCAGTATAAAAATAGAGTTATCTAATTTTTTTTTATAAGATGATATAAGGGGTTTTGAAAGGGTCCCTGAACCTTTTACTTTTACAGGGTAAAACTACTTCTTAAAAAGTAGGGGCCAAATTGGCCAAGAACTCATGAGGCAAAAACAACAAAAGAAACCCAACAACAACACCAGGAAAGACTTGAGGCAAATGTACCTCCAAATACTTGGGAGAAACTAGCACAATAAAACCAACAGACCTACCCTCAAACCAAATAGGATAAACAACCAAAAAATAAAATAATCCCATACAGGGGAAACCAATGCCCAACAAGGGCCAAAAAATATCTCCTTTAAGGTAGAAAACCTTAATATCAATTCCTAAATCTTTGTCCTTAGTGTACCCTGCATCATCAGTCATAAGGGAAGCATTAACACAACTGATATGAAAATTATATCACCCACTTCAGTACCCATCTCCTTTGAGCTAAATACCCCAGGGAGTAAATATAAAATAAATTAATCTTGCTCCCCATTTCTTTTGGGTATCCTCATATCCTCCAGGTTTCTCAGGTCCTCAAGAAAATTTTGCCACCAAACATAAAAATCAGTTTGATTCACTCCCAAGTTTACCATGAAGTCGGTAGATTTATTACCTTCTCAAAAGGTATGTTGAAAGATAACTTCCTCGAGAGGTTGAGAATATCTTCTAGCTTCTAGAATCATGTTCACAGTAGAAATATTAGTTGGGGGTGTCCCTTCATGTGGTTAATGGTGACAAGAGAATCACCTTCCACAATCACTTTTTGATGATCTAAAGGACTAATCAGTTGGATGCCCCGATAAAGAGCCCCGACTTCAGCAAATTGACTAGTGTTAACTCCCAAACATTCAACAAACACCATTAAAATTTTACCCTTGTGGTTTCTAAGAATACCTCCAACTCTAGCTCTTATTGGATTGCCCTTTGAGGTACCATAAAAATTTAACTTGACCTAGTTAGGAGGGGAGGCTGCCACATGATACCAGATCTAGGGTTGGTATTGGTAGGGATCGTAGATCCCATAAAATCCAATGACCATTCTAGATGAATCTTAGATCACAAATTCACATTCTCCACTGTGGTAGCAATGCTTCTGGAACAGAGTTGGCTGAGGAGGATACATTGTTGAACGCATGTTGATTACATTCCTTCCACACTCCCCATAATAGGTGAGCCAAAATAAGATTCTATAATAAAAAAAGTCACAGGGAAGCGAAGGGAGAAGACCATTGAATGAGAATATCAGAAAGAAAGAGGAGGGAAACCCAAGAGAGACCTAGTAAGGGAAAATAGTAATCAAATACTTCTCTGGAAAACCTACAGACATTAAACAAGTGCATTGGAGTTTCTTCATTGATACTTCATAGGTAACAACATTTGGGGGTAATAATTCCCCTAGAATGAATATTATCAAGGGCAAGAACCTTGTTATGAACTACCAACCAAAGAAAGAAACTAATTTTAGAAATCATCCCTTGGCGCCAGACCAAATGGCTAGGGAACCACATGGGAGTAGGATCGACCAACAGGTTAAAAGCTAATTTTATCAAAAATAAACCTGATGGATCTGAATTCCAACAGAATGAATATTTTTCCACTCCAAAATTAAGAACATACAAATTTAATTGGTTAGAAATGAGATTAAATGCAGAGCTCTCCACCTGGAATAATTGGGGATGAAATAGGTTTTTCCAATTCCTACAAACAGGGTAGGTGACGATGTAGTCTGACACTTTAGAACCAAAAAACCTTCCTTAGCAACCATCGGCTCTAAGAAGGAGGCTAAAGCATAATCAAGTATCCAAGGGTCATTCCAAAAGTCTAACTTTTGGCCATTTCCAATAATCTACTTCCCCCTTTGGTCAGCAGAAATTTTGACTTACTTACACTCATCCAAAAGGTTGAGCCTTCAACCAGGATAGGTTCAAGAAGAAACTCATTGTCTGAGTTCATGTATTTAGCCTTGACAATATTAATCCATTCCACATTTTCATTTTGAACTATTCTCCAACCTTGTTTTGTGATTAGAGATTTATTCATAATATTAGTCTTCCTCAATCCCAATCCCCCATAACCTTTACTACTACAAACTTGATCCCATACCACCAAATGAAATCTACTTTTTTCGTTAGCTATAGTCCATAAGAAGTCTTTGAATTTTCTCTATTCTTTTTATAATTTTACCAGGCATTTGAAACATGGACATGAAGAAAATAGGTATGCTCTAAAGGGAAGTTTTCACCAAGAGTATTTTCCTAGCCTGGCTAAGGATAGCTCCTTTCCAACCTACCAATCTATGTTGGATCCTTTCAACTATTAGTTTCCAAAGAGTAGACTTATAGAAACCTTTGAATAAGGGTAATCCAAGGTAAGTGGAGGGCAAAGAAGCTATTTCACATCCAAGAATATTAGTAATATTCCTCTGTCTAGCCCTAGGAGTGTTTAAGAAAAAGATTTTATTTTTTAAGTAGTTGACCTGTTGCCCTGCTACCTTTTCAAATGAACTCAAAACATATTTAATCATTTGGACCTAATGGATAGAAGCCAATCAGGAAAGCAACATGTCATCTACAAATTTTTGGTATGAGATAGGGGAATATCTCAAGGCAGGTTTGATACCCATAATATCAAGGTTTGCAAAAATGGATCGTCCCAAAGCTTTCACCATTAAGATGAAAAGAAAGGGGGATAAAGGATCCCCTTGGCGAATTCCCCTACAACTGCTAAAATATCTGGTAGGAGAGCCATTAATCAAGACTGAGTATTTGACTAAGGATATGCACATTTTGATGATGGCTATCCATTGCTCATTAAAACCAAATCTCCTTAGAACTTCCAATAGAAAATCCCAAGAAACCCGATCATAAGCCTTACTTATGTCTAATTTGAGAAAAGCCCTCGCTCTCCCACTTTTATCCACCAAATGAATAAGTTCATGGATAGTAATAACCCCATCCAAAATTTGATGACCATCCATGAAATCACTTTGAGTGGAGTCAATGAGGAGGGGTAAAATAGGTTTAAGTCTATTGGCTAAAACCTTGGTGAAAATCTTAAGAATGGTGTTGGACAAGCTGATAGGATGATAATCAGAGAACTTTTTGACCCCTACAGGCTTGGGGATGAGAACCAAAAAGGTGGAATTGACATCCCTTAGCATCACCACTGAGGTTTGAATATCCCTCAAGGCTATACAAACCTCATTTCCAACAATAGACTAAATTTTTTGAAAGAATGTTGGGGGGAAACCATCAGGTCTTGGGGCTTTCTGGCCATTCATCGAGAACACTGTAATTCTTATCTCCTCATCTTGAAAGGGATAATTTAAAGAGATATTCATGGAATCCAAGACCAAGATTGGAATATTTCTTAGAAGGCTCTCTGTAGCTTCAGGTTCACCAATGACTTGCTCACAAAGTAAGGTCTAAAAAAAAGAAGATAGCTTCATTTCTTATTTCAAAAATATCCTTGTTAGGGTCCCCTCATTTTTGTTGATTTCTCTTATTCTATTATCAGCCCTATGTCCCAAAGTAGAGGTATGAAAGAATTTTGTATTTTTATCTTCTTCTTTGAGCCATTGAGATCTAGATTTTTTCTTTAAAAAAATCTCTTCCCTGCTTAAAATATTGTGAAAATTTTCTAGGGTCATTAGTTCCAAGGTTCTAACTTCATTGGATAAGGTGTTCCCCTCGATGGAGCTTTGGATGTCTTGTAGTTGTTGCTTAATCTCCACTTTTCTTAAAAAAAAATCTCCAAACACCTGTTTATTCCAATATTTTAGGTTCTTTTTGATAAACCTAAGCTTGGACATCACCTTCTCAATAGGCGTACCTAGAAAGTCAACAAACCACCATTCCTTAATGTAGTTTTCAAGCTTAGAGTGGGAGAACCACATGGCTTCAAACCTGAAAGGCCTAGGAAAAAGGGGGATAGAGGATATTTTTCCAAGAGGATAGGGTTGTGGTCAAACCCCACTTTCGAAAGAGTGCACAAGGTTACATCTCCAAAAAATGTAACTTCCTCTTTCAAAATACACATTCTACCCAATATGGTTTGAATATGTTGATCTCCTAATATCTTATTGCTCCAAGTGAATCTAGAACCTTTGAGATCTAGATCCATGAGTTTCTTGTGTTGAACAAAGTCAACAAATTCCTCCATCCCTTTGGTAAAGGAGGTGTCACCCCCTAATTTATCAGACTGGTAAAGTGCAGTGTTGAAGTCCTTGCCAAGATCCAAGCCTCATTCTTAAAAACATCACTGATGCCCTCTAAGGATGGCCACAAATGTTCTCTGTCTATTCTAGAGTTGGGTGCATAAATATTATACATCACCCATCTAAAACCAGTTTCCTTACAATAGAACATGATGTTGATAATTGGGTTGGATATAGAAATGATGGACCCAGATACTTTGTTAGGATACCAAAAGAAAGCAAGACCACCTAAAGCCTCTATGGCTAAATTAGCCACCACGTTCGCTTCCTTACAAACTATACTCAGGATTGCTATTAACTTAATGTTCTCCATTTTAGTTTCTTGAAGAAATAAAATAGACGGGAAAATCTCTTTTCTAAGGGACTTAAAGGTCATTTATTTTGAGGTCCTATTGAGACCACTTATGTTCCATGACATGACTTTCTTTCCCGGTTGCCCTACTTTTGCTCCCAAAAGACTGAGCCGAGTGGCAAAAGGATTAAATTTTCATCTGGGAGCCATCTGTCATCTCTACCTCAACTTCTCAGGCTCGATGAGAATTATTAGGGGGTCTTTCCACTCTGCATTCCACCTCTACATCCATAATTTTTTTTGACTTTTCGTTTTAAGGGGGGATCCTTTGTGAGAGAGAAATTTCTCCTCTTCGTATCTACTAGGATACCTGACTCAAAAAAATTATCATAAATTTAAATTTCATCTTCCTATTGCTATCCAATCATATAAACCAAAACCACTTATGATGCAACTAGCTGATGTCTCATCTTTAACGTTATTTACGATGTGATATAATGTTTATACTAATAGGTTCTTATACTACAAATGTTATACGAGTCATTCAAAGATGTTTTTTATATATATTTAAATATATTATCACAAATAAATAGTTATTTATCATCTAGTTGAACCCTCATACTAATTACATATTTTACCAACGTATTATCCTTCCTATATGCATGGAATATTTCTAATGTTACAAAAGTTACTAAAGTCAATATTATGTCATTTTTTTTATCCTCATCTTCATCAATATCCTTAAAAATATGATCTTGATTCTTAAAAAAAAAACTATAATTATCTTTATATTAAAATTTCGCTTTTATAATTTATGAAAATATATATCACATTGTCTATTTTAGATTTCCTATTAAACATCCATCTAAATTTAGTTTTATCCAATTATTTTTAAGATTTTTGTATTTCACTTTTTCTAACTCTATCATCCAATATATAAATCCTCAATTGGTTTACCCAACCCAATGCTACATTGCTACTATTTCTTTTTTAGTTCCTTCAATACCTCTTAAAAGTGATGTCTTTATACTTTTCAAGGTATGCTAAAATTATAAATATAATTCTCTCATAGTCTATTTTCATCTCTAAATATCCTTGTATTTCTCACTCTATCGACAACCATATATTCTAGAAAATTATTAATA
This sequence comes from Wollemia nobilis, assembly GCA_028583015.1. Lineage (NCBI taxonomy): Eukaryota > Viridiplantae > Streptophyta > Pinopsida > Araucariales > Araucariaceae > Wollemia > Wollemia nobilis. The sequence continues at coordinate 10,423,932 of JAQPPZ010001195.1, forward strand.
AAAACAACTACCATATTCTTTATATAATAGGAGAGTTTTCCCTTCTATATATCCAATTTTTACATTAGCCACCTAAGCAACATCTAAAGATAAAAAATCCATCTAAAATTGACCATGGATACAAGAAATAAAGCAATATGTGAGCAATAGTTTCTTTATTATCAAAACAAAAATGACATGAGACATGTCCTTAAAAACCTCTTATTTTTTGTTAGTCTTTATTCCTTAGTTAAAAATTATTTTCTACAGGTAAAGGACATCCATCAATTTGCGTAAAGGATTCTTTAATTCAATTTACATTTCAAGAAAATTATTCTTCCACTTCTAACACAAATAGGTGCTATATCTAGCAATGCAAATATTGATCTTAATTTTCCATTTTCCTAGACAAGTAGTTATGCTTCATGTGACAAAAGAAGTCCAATACCAACTAGGATATAATTTAAAACATAAACCATGTACTAAATCTCTTCAATAGGACTAATAATATATTTTTATTCTAATATCTCTCTCGAAATATTCAATAATTTGATTTTAAAATTTATTGATACATATATCCTAACTTGAAAAGTAGGAAGCAAGTAGAAGATAGGAGCAAGTCTCACATTTTCCAGTTTTACAAAGCAAACAAGTGTTGTGAGTGCAAGCAAGAAGTAAGTGTGAGTAAAAAATAAAGTACGAGGAGTGAGTGTCATTTTTTTCTAATCTTAGGGAAAATTCAAAACTAAAATATTCTTGTGAAGAAAATTTAGGTAGCATGGCAAGAAAGTTATTTTTGAAAGTTCTAACTAGAAGTAAGCCTATCCTAGTTGGAAGTATAGATGCCCTAGTCAAGGACAAGATGAAGATCAAATCTATGGAAAATACTATCCAAGTAGTAGATACACTTGAAGTGATTATCAAGGATGAGATGATCAATCATAATATAATTATTCTTAAAAGTAGAGTTTTAATATGTAAGTCCCATTGACACTAGCCAAGTTGTTTAAAAATACAAAATTAGATCAAGTGGAAGAGGGGATTGAATTCATATTATGACTTTTCTTCCAAATGGATTCAACCTCATCATCTTCTTTAATTTAGAAATCAAGGATAAAATAATGGACCATGACTGATTAGACAGAGAGATGCACTATTTCAATAAGTGGATTACGAAAACATTACATTTTATGTCAAAAATATTATGAACTAGACATATGGCAAGACATTATAAAGTGAAATGATGGATAAAGAGATGGAAAATCTTGTGCATGAGATAAAATTTAACATAAAGCAATAAGATCATATTATAGTAGATGCTTGGTCAAATCAAGGATATTCCACTGCCAAGAATATTTCAAAGAAAGCCCATATGCATCATAAAATGACAAAGGCCATTACAGTTTACTTGAATCAACCATTAGAAGAAAAATTAATGCAAGGGATGATAAAGTACAATGTCCAAGTTGAAATACAAAAGGAGTTAAAGGTATGAAGAAAGATACAGACATAAATTTTAGGAGAAAAGGAAGTGAATAAGGTCAAGGTTAATCTAGGTAAATCATCTTTATTTTCCTCAAATAGTATACAATCATCTCTTTGCAATAAAACTAAAGGTAGTACAAAGTGTATCCCTTGCACTTTAAGACTTTAATAGTAGCATAATATGAAAGTAAGTACGAAGGATATCCATAGAAATTTAGGGTTTCTAAGGCAAAATACACAATTAATTAATATGAAGGGTCATTATTGTACTACAAGGTTGTTGGGAAGCATAAAGAAGAAAATATTTGCCATGTGTTTTCTTGTATTTTAGATTATATAGCGTAGAATAAATAGTTAGAAGTTTTATTATGAGCTCTATGGAAAAAAAGGAAAGCCCTCAAAGCAAAATAAAAATAAAAGGAAACTCAAAGCTATATAGATTTGAGAAACCAAAAATAAATATCTTAGGTGTTAACAAGAACTCTAATAAAAATAAAACCTGACAATAAAAATGGTATCATGAAATATTAGCAGTATGAATAAGACCCCTGAAAAAGAGTTAATAAGGAAAAAATAAGTTGTTATAGTCTTGCATTTATTTTTTAATATAACAAAAAAAAAACTAGTGAATCTTGCTCAATCTTGTAGAAATGATTAAAAACTAGGAAAAGGAAAAATTTCCTTAGTGCCTGAAACCAAAAAATATTTTTTTTCTTTCCAAACTGCCGCTAGGGAATACTTTCTTCCTTGAGGAAGTTTACATGGGGAGAGCAAGAGGATTTTGAGGAGGCTTATGCATTGAGAAGAGAGAGAAAAAAGTGTGCAGGGTGGTTGAATGGAACCATTATCCTTTCTATGTTCTGACTTTGAATCAGACCCATACATGGCACCCATTTTCGAAATCGTGAGTGTAATATCTGAAGATCATATTGCATTATTAGGGAGGGCCTATATAAGAAAATCGCAGGCCTATAAGAGGGAATTCAACCAAAAAAAAGTATATGGAAAACTTAGAAGTAAGCAAAGTTAACGATTGTACGCCAAGTTTCCTCTTTTTATTTTTCCTTAGTAATTATCCAGTGAGAAAGGCATTCCATTGAAAAATAAAAAAAGAATCATTTCCATAAAATAAATATATTAGTGTAGTTGTGTGTAGAGTTGTTAGTTCTACGGTTTATTTAAATACCAATAGGTAAAGGTATACCATCTTCTTTAAGGCATGAACCATACATGCAATTCAAATAAATGAGTATTTTTTGGGTTTATATTAATATAGAATAAGAAACCTTTATTTTGGTTTTATCGATATTGTGAGAAGTTCCTTTATATGATTGATTTTCTTTAAGAATGGAAGCACTTTTAATTTATTTATACTTTCCTTATAATTTTTTGAATAGATATTATCGTTTTATTTACGATTTTTATAATCTTTTTTCTCTAATTTTTTTTATAAAATGGGTAAAAATTTATTAGATCAAAGAAACCTTACAGCAGTGAACAGACAACTAGCAAAAATAGCCAACAAAAACCTCAAACAGACATATCCTCAGCAAGTAAATTATGAAGTTACTGAGAACAGTCTAAAGGGAGGTTATCCCAACTCTTAACAGACCAATTCCCCTGAAACTGAGAAGCCCATTTGGCCAAACAGTCTGCAACCCTATTCCATTCCCGAGGAATGTGAAAAAAAGAGATAAACTCCAAATTACAACAGAGTTGAGATCACCCCCAATTCGAGTTTCAACAAGGTTGGAAGAGATTCTCAATAGTTTCTCCCAACCTCTAGATTTATGTTGATTTCCCACCATCCTTATGTAAAAATCATACACTAATCTAAACTAACTTCATAAAAGTATAATTATGGAAGGAAAAATGCAAAACGTAAATATGGAAATAAAGTTGCATGGGAGTTTAAAAGTGCGAGAGATTTAAGCAAATACAGGTTTTAGTACATAGCAAGAAGAGTGTGTGATCAATAAAAACATGAGAAGATAAATAACATCAATTTCCATCCATTCATTAGATTAAGAAATTGATAAACACATGATAATATGGGCTAGAAGGGTCATGCCACAACTGTCGTGCACTTAGAAACCAAAAGGGGCAACCCACTTATGCAATGCCTAAGGACTCATTAATTTCTTTCAAACTCATGAGTACAAAGTAAAAAATGGGTTTCATAGAGTGTAACTCTAAATTCTCATGGCCAAAATATAAATACAATGAAGATCTTAGGCCCATATTTATAATAAAAGTTTATCCCCTAGTTACATAGGGTGAGAAACAATTAATCCTAGTAAAAGTAAATATTGGAGGGCATATTTAGCAAAATGATACACTCCCAAATATTAAATACCTTCAATTATACTTCTAATGGGATTGGAATATTTTAAAAATGACTTAGTATGCCACTACATGCTAAAATATCACTTCTTAAAAAATTTGCCTTGGGATTCATGTCTTCAATTTACCTTTGTGATTGTTTGACTGGTTCATTTTTATTTGGTGAATGAATCGCTTGTATTTTGCAAGCGAGCACTCATATGTATGAGATAATTTGACACCTTTTGCTGAGCAAATCACTCCCCTAAGGAAATAAGTCCATTTTATGATCAAATTTCTCGTATAAGCTAATTGATCCATTTGAGTAAATTGCTCCTATAATCCAACTCGTCCATTTTAGAGACTTACCTAATTTTTTTCAAATTTTCAAACTTTGTTGTTTTACAATGTTGTTCTTGCATTTACAAATTTTATTTTCTATGACTAATTCTTAGAAACTAGAAGATAATAGTTGAGATACCATGTTAATGATGGCTTCTTAGGGTGCCTAGCTGAATTGGTGAGAGATCCTAGATATTGCCTTTATCCTTATGTATGGACTCTTCAAAATTGGAATCCCTACTAGAAAGGTGTAAAATTGTGAGTCATATTTGTTCAACTCTTGGATAATAGGTTCAAAACTATATACCAATTAACGTATGAGAGTGCACCTTGATCATCTACATTTTGGTGTTTGATACCAACTCTAATTACTATTCCTATCAAGGGTTCTTCCCTTGATCCTCTTTAATTTCTGGTTTCCTCAATTGACTTTCTATTTTTAAGATCTCTTTTAAAGCACCAAGCAACATTATCTATGGATATTGTTGGAAATTTTGAGTAAGTTGTGTTGCCATTGATGTCAAAAGGTTGATGTCAGAGAGCACTTTGTATGGCAGGAATATTCTTCTATGGCTGATATAGTTGAAATTAATCAAGGCAAAGTTCATCCCAAAAGCAAGCACATTAGTCGAAAAGAAGAGGCCTTTCAAAAGGAAAAGAAAGCAAGCTTAAAAATAAATAATAATATTATAATATTTGGGCAAAAAGAAGAGGTGAAAAATAACAAGGTTCTAAATTATAAAAAAATATATATATATATCCCTGACAAGGTCCATTGAGCAAGTTATAAAGATTGGCAAAGGTTTTAATTTTATTTAAATTAAAATATTTTAACCTAAGGTTAAAATTTTAATTTAAATATTTATGGCACCAAAATCGATTTCAAAATGGTGCAAATGAAAAAGGGCCAACATTTTTAATTTTGTTGGAATGCATATAAAAGGAGGAATATTTTTTAAAGTTGAGTTGCAAAAAAATGAGTGCACATCATTTGTGAGGGGCAGAGACCAAGCATAAGTCAAGCAAAGAATTATTTGTGGAGGATTTCGTTGAAAAACATGGAGAGTGCAAAGATAATTCCAAAGCGTTGGCTAGCACAGACAACAGTTGAGACAAAGCTAAGGTGCTTGAAAAGGGTTGATCATGGTTTCGAATCCCACACAGTTGGTTTTTGTGAAGGAGGAAAGAGATTTTTGTTTTTGCCAAAATTCGTGAGAAGCAAGTGTTGTATAGGAAAGAGTATCCTTTGGTTCTTGTATGGGCATGTAGCCCACGGGGTAACCTAGCTATGGGCTAGGGCATTATGGTGGCTAAGGTCGCAAGTTCGATCTTGGATGTTGGTCGTTGAGACTTGTGCAATATTTTTTGCAGACAAAATATTAAAGGTATGCTTTTTAATTTATGTGCTTCTTTGGTTGTGGAATACGTGATTTGAATTTGAGGCTTCGAAGTCATGAAATGAAAATAAGTGAATTTTTTTAGGGAGTCATAATGGGTGTTAATTAAATATATATTTTTTGGTTTTTAGGAATTAAATCAATTATTGGAGATTATAAGGTGTAAACAAACGAACTTTATTTTGATGTGTTAAATATTATTTTAAAAGAGAAGGAGATTATAAGGTGTAAACAAGGAACTTTATTTGATGTGTGTTGAATATTATTTTGAAAAAGAAGGAGATTATAAGGTGTAAACAAGGAACTTTATTTTGATGTGTGTTGAATATTATTTTGAAAAAGAAGGAGATTATAAGGTGTAAACAAGGAACTTTATTTTTGATATATGTTGAATATTATTTTGAAAGTGGAGTGAGAAGGTGTATTTTTGACTTGATATTTTATTATATTTCTTGTATGGTGAATATTTGTTGAGGTAAATATTCTTGTGGAGATTTTGAGATAGACTGTTGCTATCTAACCTGGAATTGGCAAAAGGATTTGGTTGTGAATAACACAGGTTTTGAAGACATATCTCCATCAAAGAAAAGAGGTATGGGCATATAATATTTTGTTTGAAATGTTGGAATGAATATTGTAAAATATAATGTGGAATGAAAAGGATTATTTGATAAGGATTGTTGGAAATATTTGAGTGAATTCTTATATGCTTCATCGGTTAATGTTTAGAGAACATTTGAGATAGATATTGAGGATTATTTGAGTTAGGATTTGATCCACATTGTGCACATTGTTTGAAGAAGTATGAAAATATTTTTTTAGGGTTTGTAAGCAAGTTGTGCTTCATTGGTTGAATAATTGAATGAAACTTTTGAATGTTGGTTTGAGTATGTTTATGATCAAGCAAGTCTTAGTGAAGAATTGAGAATAGATAGAGCAAGTTCTTGAGAGGATTTGAAGGTAAATTTGAGGTAAGTATTGGTGAAGACTTGAGAGCAGATTTGAGCAAGTCTTAGTGAAAACTTGAGAGTAGATTGACAAAGTTCTTGAGAGGACATGAAGGCAGATTTAAGATAAGTCTTGGTGAAGACTTGAGAGCAGATTTGAGGAAGTCTTGGTGAAGACATGAAAGCATTTTGAGCAAGTTATTGAGAGGACTTGAAGGCAGATTTGAGGTAAGTCTTGGTGAATACTTGAGAGTAGATTGAGCAAGTTCTTGAGAGAACTTGAAGGTAGATTTAAAGCAAGTCTTTGTGAAGAATTGAGAGCAGAATTGATTGATTGATTTGTTCAAAGATTTTTTTTAAATCTTGGGATAAATCTAAGAAGAGTTGATTTATGATTAGATAAAGCTTTGTGTTAAGGCTTGAGGATAGAGTTTGGTACAGATTTATGAGCAGATTTGTGCTAGACCTGAGATAGAGTTAGAGCATATTTGTACTACAATTGAGACAGATTTGAGAGTAAGATTTTAATGTGATAGAGAAGAGGACAGAAGTATCTAGTGGATAGAGATCCATTATCAAGGGCAGTGAGGATAAAGGTCTTCAGTGGATAGAGATCCATTAGCTAGAGCAATGAGGACAGAGGTCTTCAGTGGATAGAGATCCATTAGCAAGGGTAGTGAGGACAAAGGTCTTTTGTGGATAGAGATCCACAAGCTAGAGTAGTGGAGGTAGAAGTCTTCTAGAATATCATCAGCTAGAGCATAGGGGAAAGAGTTCTCCTATGGATAGAGATCCACGAACCAGAGTAAGGGGAAAGAGTTCTCCTATGGATAGAGATCCATAAAACAAAGCAAGGGGAAAGAGTTCTCCTATGGAGTGTGATCCATGAACCAACTGGGAAGACAGTTCTTTTGTGGAGAGAGATCCACAAACCAGTTGAGGAGATAGAGGTCTCCTGGATCAAGTTCCATGAACCATATAAAAGGGAAAAGAGTTCTCCTATGGAGAGAGAAAAAAATTAGAGCATAGGGGATTGGTGTCTCCTTTGGATAGAGGTCCATAAAAATTATAATAGGGAATTTATTCCCAAGAATATTTATTGATAAAATTAATTAAAAATATTTTCTTCGTGGAGTAGCCCACATTGGGTTAACCACGTTAAATTGGTATCTCTATTGTGTGTGATGATTTGTACATTACTTTGATTACTGTTATTGATATTACCATTGATAATATTGGATAATATTGTTTGGGAAAGAAAAGTAAAAGTTGATCTTATACTGTTCATCCCCCTCTCATTATAAGCTTGTGTTCTTTAGACATATCCACCTTGACTTTCTTTATTTATGGTATTGAAAATATCAATGGAGTTGTCCTTAGTAGTTCCTACATCTACTTTTCAATCCTTCAACTATCATCCCAAGAGTATCATAGGAATATTGCATCATTGGGGTTTCTCTTGCATGTAGGATATCTTCTTCAATTGTCCAATTATCATCTTCTTATTGTACCTACCTATCTAGTTAATTTATTTTATTAAATGAGTTATTCTTTATTGTATTTTATCTTGGTTGTTAGCTCCTATTACAGTTGCCTGATTGTCTTTAAAGAGCAAGTTCTCATACTAATTGAGATATGTCGGGTGCACCTTAGCACATTTGGTTCCAAAGGGACTCTACTTTTACCACCACTAAAATATTGACTTTTATATTCTATACGAAAAGTGATTTGATGACAAAAATCTCCTCTCTTTTGTTCATTAGCAAAAATTGGTGGGTCATAGGTGTAGCGAATATTGAAGCTCTTTTAATTGGTGTCATTTTTATCTACATGTTTTCTTACCCCTTGCATGGTGCTTATTATTTACTCTCTATAATTCCTATCAAGAGATCCTTTTTAGCAAGTGAGGGAATGTATGGTGGATGTCAGATTCAAGATGATTTTCCATAGTGTAAATTACCTTGAATAGATTTAATTCTATAGATAAAAAGTATCATTGCACCTATGTACACCAGCGGGCCAATGAAGACAAGGATACCAATTTGACACAACAATAAGGATAGTAGTATGGATTGAGTGGTGATAAATGACAAAAGAGATTGAAATGATGACACATGAGGTGACACACTGACACTTGCAATGTGGGGGCCAAAGTATGGGTACAAGAGGGAAGGAATAATTGGTGATGGCATGAATAATGATAGGGTAAACTAGATTGGAGAGGACGTGTGAGATGACCCTATATTTAAAATAAACAAAAATTGGTGACCCTAAGACTAAGGTTGGGATTATTTGGGATGGGATGGATGTAGCAAAAGATGTTGGAGGGATTAGTGAAGCGAAAATAGAAGAAATAAGACAGAAAAATAAAATAGAGAGAGGGATGTGGAAGAAATGGGGATGGATAAACTATGGATGATTGTGGGAAATATGGTAGAATAAATTTTTACTTTTAGCTTAACGAATTCCATTCTTGCCACTCTTATTATTATTAATAAACCTTCTTTTTCAAATCCCTACTCTTTATGGTTATCTATAATTTCTCTAAGTCATTAAAGATCTCATGGTATCAACCATTCTTACCAACCCTTATGTTGACAATTAGGTCTAAGTCTATACTATCAATAAGGTCTATCTTAGACTTTACCCTATCAATTGAGTTACAGAGTTAAAAGGAAGAGAACTCCTACTTATACTGAAATAGTCTAGATCTTGGGCATTGCCTTGATATCATTATATTCCAATGTTGGCATCTCATCTTGTCATATTTATGGTAGAAACCACTAATACTAGAAAACTCTTCAACCAAAATTAGAGGAAATGGATGTAAAGAAATTGTTAGCTTTTTATACTCTAATACTTAATATAAATAATCATAGGAAAATAATCACAAGAACTAAAATAATGAAGTTGCAATATAATGAACCATATAATATCTCATAATAATAAATTGAATAAATCATAATAATACTTACATAAACATACTCACAATGTTGCACATGAAAAATATTGAAAATGCTATCGAATAAAGGTCTACTAATGTAAGCATAAAGCTTTGCATGTTTGATTAACCTTTATAATATTACAATGCTCAAATATATAATTGTATGTGACTCTTCAAATATTGCACTGTTGACCTTCACTCTTCATTGATAACTCTTCATTTTCCTATTATAAGAACACATGTGCACACTTACATATTATATACTTGTGCACATTTACACTCATAACAATTACACACATATTTACACAACGCTCATGCATTTCTTGCACATTATTAAATTACATAAAATATAAACTTACTCACTAACCTATGACACAACCCTTATCTAATATTTACAATAATGTACAAAGGTGGTACATTGCCATGTACCAAATAATATAATATTCTCTAACAGAAATAGGGTCCCAAGTATCTCTCAAGAGATTTTTGTCCAGATTAGATGGGGTTTTCTCTTTCTTCCTTTCTCTTTTTCTTCATTTTTTTAAGGGGGTAGAGGAAATTTATAGAAACAAACAACTATATTTTTTATTCAAACACAATCCCATTCACTGGCTAAGGAAAATATCTACTTTCCCTTCTAATGTCAATGTTCCAACTCAATATTTTTTAACATCTATGTAAACATAGGAAGTCAAATACCATTAATGGTACATATGGAGGGCATTTTCCTAGGGGACTTTCCCAATTTAGAGCTTCATGGGTACATTCTAGAAGATAGTATGTTTCTTCATCAAAATAATTGAAACCCTAAGTGGGTGTCATGATTTGAGAAGTAGAACTGTTAGCTTTTGATATAATATGCAAAGGGAGATAACAATCACGAGATGCAAAATAATATGAAAGAAAGTAAATCTGCTAGATGACTGAGATATGCAATAAACATAAATGATATAAATGAATACAATGTAGCTATGGAGGAAGTGAACACTCCATTAATAAAGTAGACTACATTGCACTAGTGATCCATAGAATTGTACTACCTACGAAGATGCTCTAAGCTACTGTGTCACCGACTCTTCCTGTTCTATATCTATCTAACAATGAGGCCTTCCTTATATAGGTAAAATAGGATACTTGGCCAACACTCTATCTAGTTGTACAAGTGACACCTTGCACATTTACAACTTGCACATTGACACTTGTGCATTTATTACATTGCATGAAGTAACTAGATAAATTCTCCCTAAAGTAATCTATTGTCCTAAGTATGTACCTTGGAAGATACATTTACATAACCCAAATGATGGAATATAATCTATTTCTAACACCCCCTTGTATTACATTATTTGGGTATTGAAGACTTTTAGTCTTCAATATGGATCTTCATCTTCTTCATGAGCTTTGTACTCTCCTTCTGCATACTTTATATTCAGGTTCAACAAGTAATTTGTGTCTTCATATGATGCAGAGTAAGTTGTAGTTGAAGCTAAAGATTCTTCTTTCATCGGATGATCTTTGGCTTGTTTAGATTCATCTTCCTTATCTTCTATCCAGCCACCTTTATAGTTCTCTTTGCAAGTGTCTTCATTTGGTTCTGATTGCTGATGTATGAGTAGGGCATGGTGCAATTGTCCTCTCATATTTTTGTTTTTGATCCTTCTGAGCTTACCTTTTTGGTGTACTGGTTCTTCATTTTCTTCAACCTGTTCCTCTATAAATATGTTAGTATCATTTTGAACCATCACAATATCTTGTGAGATTCCCATTGAGTCTAGGATGTATGTATTTTCATGGATTGAACCTATTGCTTTTATTCCATATTGATTCATAATGAGACATGTATTGATCCCATCCATATATCCAAAGTTAATCATATAGTTGTTTTCTACTAGCTTGCTTACTGAGATGAGATTGAATGTTAATCCAAGAACATACAATACATTTTGTAGTAGAATATTTGGAAATGATTTGCTGGGAGTTACACATCCATATCCATGTATAGGATAAGTTTGGCTGTCTGCAATTCTTAGTCTGTAACCTTTAGAAACTTCAAGATAGTCAAACCAATGTATATTTCCTGTCATATGATGATTGGCTCTTGAGTCAATATACCACATGTGCTCATGTTTTATGAGTTGGTTCCTATTGGAGCAAGTTTTACATTCATTGTATGACATTCCTTTACCCATTTGAAGAGGTTGAATTTGAAGAGATGAGATAGAATTGTAGTCTTCCTTACAACTCCCTATATTAGGATATGTAAACCCTAATTGAAGTATATAAGCTTGATTTGATGAAACCTTTAGTAATATTTTATATTTGTAGGCTTCCTTATGTCTCCCTAGTAATGAGAGTATGAACACCTAATTTTAGGTTTTGAAGAAAGCTTATATCTTCCCAACTTGACAACCTTTGATCAAGTTTTGTAGAATGCCTTATGACTCCCTAATATTTTTGGAATATGATATAGTGCTTTTGTAAAATAAAGTTCAATTTATGGTTGATTTTGTACAGTTTTGTAAAGGTCAAAAATCAACTTTTCTAACACCTTATTTCTCCTAATTGAACTAAGCACTTTTCCAATTTTGAAGAGGTTTTAATGTTGGATTCCTTTTGTCCCTTTTTGAGAAATTTAGAGACAAGAAAAATATAAATTTCCAACCTTAACAAAAAATATTTAATAACCTCTTTTTATAACCCTTAGGTTTTAATTTCTAATTTCCAAAGACCTAGTTTGATGTTGTAACCCTTATCACTCCCAAATTTGGAAAATTAGAAAATTAATAATATTTGCAAAATATTAAAGAAATTAATCCAAGTCGAATTCCTTATTTCTCCTAGGTTGAGATGCAAATATTATTTTAATTTGGTAAGTTATCCCTTATAGCTTTTGCTTTCAAAAACTAAATTTTCAACCTTAGCTTATAACCCTTATATCTCCAAAATTGAAAGCAATAATAAAGTGGGATTTAAACCTTACCTTTTTTATGCTAATCTCCTCACTGTTCGGTGCTTCCTTCGGCTGAATATAACAATGGTGTTAAAGTTCCCTTGGGTGCTGGAATCAATGGAGATGCTCATCTTCAATGTTGGAACGTAGACGCTACTGAAATAGGAAGGTTTGACCTTCAAGACCAGGAGCCTTAAATGCTCCTTCTTCCTTCCTTCCATGTTGTGCTTGACTGGATTTGACTATGTTTTGCTATGTTGTGATATTTGGACTTTGGGTGCCTTTTATTGGAGGAGTAAACTCGAGCCTTGTGACACGTGTCACGTCCATTACGTATGAGTGCTCCTTCTCCTTTTCTAACGTAACTCTTTCTTGTTCAATACCTCTGGTCACTTTGTAACGTCTGCTCACTCATGTGGGACTTGAGGAGAATAACAAGTGTCACCATGTATGCTTGAGCATTGAGAGTCAAAGTTCTTGTAACGTATGCGCCTTAGAATATTGATGCCAAGTGGTATTCACATTCTCTGCATGAAGTCCTTCACTGTAACGCCTTCCAAGGAGATTATTATAACTCCTTAAGTCCTTTCGTATGCCATTCCTTTGCTTTGCTATGTTTCTTGAGCAACAAGTAAACTTATCTTCTGTAGGTGGATTGATGAGGTGCTATGGAGCTTGAATAGTGATTTTGATGCTTCCTTTGGTGGATGATCTTCACCAAGTTTAAGGTTTTGAATGTAGCTCCTTTGTTCTTTATCTTCTATGCCTCCAACGTATTAATTCATGTGCATATTTGTAGTGTAGATGTTGTCCATCCCATGTTGATAGATGTGAATGTTGTCCATCTCACATTGGTAGAAGTAGACGCCTTCTCTTTGCAGTGTAGATGTTGTCCATCCCACGTTGATAGATGTGGATGTTGTCCATATCACGTTGGTAGATGTGCACTCTTTTATCTACGTAAATGTAGCTTTGATGATAGCCTCTTGTGGGCTTTGTTTTTGCAGGTTCGTCCATCCAAGATGAGCCCTTTGAGTGGCTCCTATTGCTTGGGAAGAAGAGTGCTTACATTCGACCTTTCTTGGCTGCTTTTTCCTATAGATATTGTGCCTTTTGGGGACACATTCAAATATTCTCTTGGGCTGTAAAAAACCATATTAAAGTAGTGCAATAAAATGTACTATAGATTGTACATAAACCTCCTTTGATGCACCTTCTTTTGCACTCTTATTTCAGATCTAAAATTCTGGTTTTATGGCAGATTTTTCTCCTACAATACAAGGGTTTTGAGGTTGTCTTTTATGAGTAGACACCTTCCCCTTTTTGCTTGGACACTTTGATAATAAATCCAAGCTTAGATAACAGTAGATAGAAGCTTTTTAATTTATGTAATTTTCTGCATTTTCTTTTCTTGCATCCAATCTTGTAATGCTTTGGATTTGAGACTCACCAAGTCTCAATATTTGAAGCTTCTATTTATATTTTTGGTTAGTTGTGTTCTTCTCCAAGTTTTGGAGGATTCTAACCTTTTTGGGTGGCTTCTTTTGGCCACTACGAGTTGCAGATTTCTGTGCTTCAATAGTGTCTTTAGACACTTGATACAAATCAGAATTTGTGCCCTTCAAGAACACAAAACTAATTTCTTTTGAGAGTAGTATAATAGTGTAAATAAATCTAATAGAATTTTCTTTTTAATGCACGAACAATTTCACCTTATCACTCCAATCAACTCTCAAGATAATGCACTTAATCAATTTACTATAACTTAATCAAGAATAACCTAAAATGAATCTTCAAGAGTTATTCTGCAAATTCACTACAACTAATATTGTAGGGCTTAGTCTTCTTTTCTATTTCTAAAGTAGATGATAGGTAGTTGATAGATATAATTCTAAAATCTAATCAACTCCTAATTAATGTGCAAATGAACCTTAAAAAGAACCTTTTCCTTTTTGCACTTTTGAAGACTGTAATCTACTTTTTCTTCATGCAACTTTAATCTAGATAAGGTGCTCTAATGAATCTGATAAGTAGTCTAATTAATGAGTTAGTTAGCACCAGTAGTTGCATACCTTTTTATAACCTTTTGTAGCTCCTTTTGTTACTTATGTAGAGGATGTGGATCTTGGTGTCTAAGATCACCAAGTTGTTGCTTAGAGTAGGATTTTGTAGCTCTTTGTAGACTATCTTGAACAACTCCTTCACCAAATGATGGTCTCAAACTTTCTTTCATGAGCCTAAGATTTTGTGGCTTGTTCTCCTCTTGTGATCTCCTCCTTCTACTGTAGATTTGGAGAAGTCTCTATCTCTAAAGCGGTGCCCTCTTATTGTGAGAGGTAATCTTCAAATCTCCTAGATTTGATGAGCTTCTTCTATCTTCAAGTCTTCTTGTCGAATTTTGACTTCAAGCAGGATCTTCTTCTCAAGATTCTAAATATCTTGAGGTCTTTCACTGGATTCTTCTTCTAAAATTTGGCACTCCTTACCAAATTCTCCTTCTCTTGGGCTTGTTGTCGGATGGCGATAATTGTTCCAAGTCCTTCACTATCAAGGGCTTCTCCTTGGTAGTGGATTTCTCCAGTGAGATCTCCTTTGATGATTTCTTTAGTAAGGCTTTCCTAGCCTTTTTATGGATGCTCGATGAGACCTTCCCAAGGTCTTTGATCTTACAACTTATGTTGGTCTTCCCTTGAGACCTCTTCAACCTTCTTCTCCTAGAAGTGTTGGCGGTGTGATCTGCTCCTAGATCTCTGATTCTGCTACTTCTAGATTCGAGCAAGACTCTCCTAGTCCTTCTTCTTCTTCCAAGTCTAGAATTCCTTCAATGAGATCTTCTCCTAATCTCTTTTGCTTTAGGTGCTGAATTGATTCTGAAGAAGATACTCTTCCTAACTTTCTTGTAGGAAGTTTCCCAACTCACTGAATCTTCTTTCCCTGCAACAAAAATGTTAATACCAAAATCTTAATCTACTTTTGAATCAGATATTCCTTTCGAATTCTTCTTCAGGATCAAGGCTTATGTGGCCTATTTCAGTATCAAGGCTTTTGTGGCATTTTTCAGTATCAAGGCTTCTATGGCCTTTTTAAGTATCAAGGCTTCTATGGCCTTTTTTAGTATCAAGACTTCTGTGGCTTTTGCTTCAAGGCTTCTATGGCATTTTCTTCAAGGCTACTATGACATTTTTGTATCAAGGCTTCTATGGCCTATTCTTCAAGGCTACTTGTCCTATTATTCAATCTACAATGGAGATCTTCAGTCTCCTAGCTTCACCACGCCTCTTCTTCAGAAGTCTTCTTGCAATGTTCTTCTCCTACACAAGGAACTAATATCTGCACTATGAGGGCACACTGACCTTCGGGCAATGAAGTTGGAGTCTCCTAGATTTCTATCATAGGAGGAGTACCAATCCTCTGAGAATTAATTATCTACAACAAAATAAACTTTGGGTAATAGTTAGCAAATTCTAGATATCATGGATCTTCACTAGATGATCTGTCAATCTAGTGGATTGAATGTTGAGTCCTGGTCTTCATGAGTTTTTCCTATAACTCTGTGGAAAGACTCTAGTCAAATGCAATCTCAGTATTTTTTGGAACTGATATTTCTTTCAGTCCTCACTTGTGACTCTCCCTAATTCTACCACCTAGATTCTTTTGAGATATTTTGATAGTGACTGGTCCAATGGCGCATCAGGTTGACAAAACACTCAAGCTCAATAATGATGGTGATTTTCTTGTAGACCTACATAGACTAGATCTATCGTAGCTCTGATACCACTGTTAGATTTTGATATAATATGCAAAGGGAGATAACAATCATGAGATGCAAAATAATATGAAAGAAAGTAAATCTGCTAGATGACTGAGATATGCAATAAATAAAAATGATATAAATGAATACAATGTAGCTATGGAGGAAGTGAACACTCCATTAATAAAGCTACTGGACTACATTACACCCATCACCATTGGATGGTGATCCACACATAACTATACTACCTACGAAGATGCTCTAAGCTATTGTGTCACCGACTCTCCCTATTCTATATCTATCTAACAATGAGGCCTTCCTTATATAGGTAAAATAGGATACTTGGCCAACACTCTATCTAGTTGTACAAGTGACACCTTGCACATTTACAACTTGCACATTGACACTTGTGCATTTATTACATTGCATGAAGTAACTAGATAAATTCCCCCTAAAGTAATCTATTGTCCTAAGTATGTACCTTGGAAGATACATTTACATAACCCAAATGATGGAATATAATCTATTTCTAACAAGAACAACATTTTCTATTATAATTTCCTCTTGATCTGCCTTTTAATGCCAGCTCTTTTGAAACTAATATCTCCTTTTATTTCTAAAGTGGTGGGATGTATGACTAGGCATTGGCATTTCTACAACTGTGATAGCCTCTGCCTTTTACCTCATTTTATGATTGAATTTGATGGTAATAACCAATATGTATAACCTGCTTTATGTAACCAGACAACACAATATCACTCAAGAATAATGGTTTATTTTGTTTTTGTCCCCAAAAAAATTCAATGCCATCTTTCAAATCTTAAAAATATTATAGTAATTATTATCCTAGTTGTAATTTCGAGGATTTTAGGAAGACACCCCATTTTTAGAATCATTACTTCTCTATTGCTTAATGTAGCCCACTTGTTTGAAACCACTTGAGAAAGCTCAAGAAAAACAAGTGAATCCTTCTCCATTTATTGCATAGGATCTACTTCTAGGATTTTATCCTCAACCTCCAATATCAATGCCCGCTCTGATAAAAGTACCTCATATTCTAGTTGAGCCAATACTTTACCTTTCTTTGATGATTTGTAAGGGCCACACATGATAACATTTTTGAAAGGAAGATAATATTTGGTAACCTCACGTGTTTCAGGTGTCTTAGTGATTTGGATCTCATATGGAATCCCAAAATTTTGATCTTTCCCTTTTGAAATTTCCTCTTCCAAGATTTGGGCAAAAACCTTTATGCAACTAGGCAACTTAGCATCATTGAGCAATGAGAACTTAATTTGTTATTCTTATTTAACCATCCCAATATCATCCTTCAAACTATTGAATTGTCAAGATACGTATTTTACCCTAGTCGTATTCCTCAAGATTGTAGAAAATACTCTATTTCTAGGATCATTGCTTCTTTACCACTAGGTGTAGCCCAATTATATAGAATTACCTAAATAATCTCAAGAGTCACATCTGAATCCTTCTTCATTTATTGAATATAGTTTATTTCCAATATTTCATCCCTAAAGAGGGATACTTCTTCACAAAAGGGGCCCCATAAGGTTTCTCTAGACCCTATAAGTTTAGCTTACTCCAATATGAAATTGTATGTTTTATAATCTACCTTAATTTTTTCTTCTATTCTATCCTCATCCTCTAGTATTAATTTATATTCTAAAAAACATATCTCATTTTCTGCTTAAAGGATATCCTTCACTTCTTCCACAAGATTCTCTCCCGCTAAGGAGAGTAAATATTTCATCACCCTTTAATGATTTATGAGGATCACACACAACAACATCTTGGATAGGAAAATAAATTTCAATAACCTTAGGTGCCTCATGCATCATAGTGAATTGAATCTCACATGCAATCTCATAAACTTGATAGTCTTCTTCTAAATTTTCCTAATCAAGGAAGTAAAATGCTTTATTGAAAGGTGATTCACATGCAATTTCTTTGGAATTTGTAGTGTCTCCTTCTTCAAATTATAGCCCAAATCCTCCTTTTGTTGCTCTTGTATGCTTTAAATCATCAATTAAGTGAGGCATTGATACTTAATAATCTAATTACATATTTACTCTTGTTATTTCCATAGGCAGGATATCCTCGAAAGGGGACCCAAAACACTTATATTTTGGGTTGATTTCTTCTTCCATCAACGACTTTTCTTCTTCCATGAAAAAAGTAAACATTTCATATTTTTCTATGGATTCTAATTATGTTTTTGAGCAAGGATCAATTGATCCATGATCTTCTCCATCTTTTGCTTCCTTCTCTTCAAAATCTTCATTTGTAATATCTAGGTTTTCTTCCAACCATAGGAGAATGCCACTTGATGGAAGTATAGGGGTTTCACCATAAGAATTAATAATCTATTTTTACTAGAAGATTCCCCTGTCACCTTAGGTTTATTTTCTATTTGAAATGGGTATGCTTCCTAGGGAGTAGGTTGGAGACACTTTGGATAATTTATCACCATCATGTTTGGAATGGGAATGCAACAACCACTCATTTCAAGTGCTTTAAGCATTGCATATACCCATATCATATTGAATTGAGGTACAACCACCTCATTTACCATTGGTGCATTCATCGTGGCTTGGATAACGTTTATCACATTGGTGATAGTAGTTTAATTTGCTATTATAGATAAGCTTGGTACTTGTTGATTTATTGCATGAGCATAGTGGATATCATGGCACAATTTATTGGATAATATGGTACTTGTAGGAAGGGCACTAAAAATTCATGTTCATATTATTCATGCCATTGTGCATCTGGTTGGTCATCAACATTATTACCCGTTGAAGAGCTCTAACTTGAAATGACTCATTATATGCAAAACTTCCTTACAAGTAGGAGTCAATGGATCTTACTGTTGATTTTCTCCCCATTGTGGCTCTTGTATGCTTTCTTTTTGAATTCTCTAATTATCTTCTTCAATCTCATCATTTGATTTCTTTATCCATTTAAGTGTCATACTTATGCTCTTGAGCTCGTACATAAGTTGTTGCTTTTGGGTAATTTATAGATACTATGGGGCCACCTGCTGTTGATGGGTTTGAGCTAAATAAGAAGGATGATTGTGATGCATAGACACCATTGAATTTTATTGTTGAATTAATCAACTAAGGTTGTTGAAGCATTTGTCCATATTGTGTTTATCTGCATGACATTTGGTACATGAGTTGCTCTATTGGAGAATATATTGGTTTCTACTCAGGATAATGGATCTACTATTAGTCTATCATAGCTTTGTGACTTGGTGTTATTACCTATTGTTGTATGAATTATTGGGTTGATTTATGTAGACACCAAAACAACACCAATCCGATTATGTGACTGCAAACACTGATCGCTTTGACACACACAACCCCAAGGGCAGCCCCCAGAGGTCAAACAGTGGTCCTAACCACTCTCACAGTAGTTTTGAAAGGTCAGAGATCAATTTGGCACCTTCAAGCACTTTGCTCAATATCCGTTCCACCCTGGGACGAATTCAAACTGGGATTCGCCCCACCCAGGGACGAATTCTGAATTCGCTCCGGGGTGGGGCGAATTGCAGGTTTGACGGGAAAAAAGTCAAATCTTGACAAATGGCAGCTCAGATCCACCACTCAACGCTTCCTTCATCGCATGGGAGTATGGGTGAGCATTTTCGAGCGTTAGAGGCATTTGCAAGGTCAGTCATGAAGTCCCAATTCAGGGAGGAATCTCCTTCCCCCTGGGAAGGCATGATTGCCAAGTGGTGCCTCTGCATGCCCATTTCAAGAGACCTCCAGGTCTATAAATTGGTGAGTTTCCTCACCCCAAAATATGGAGAGAAGTAGCATTTTAGAGCAACGAAGTGCTGTCATTTTATTTACACACCTCACACCTTTTGGATTTGCGCCTTTCACATCCTTGATCTCCTTTAGAGGGGAGGTCATTGGGTGACTATTGGGAGGACAAATCTTGATCCCAAAACCTGACATTTGGCCACAATATCCCACCAAATTTTCTGACAATACCACACAAGAGGTTTTGGACCCATCCCAAGTGGATTGGTGCCGAAATCAAGCCTCAAACGGTGGGCGGCCTGCCCCATGGGCGCCCCCTCCCACACTGCCACAATCCTAATCGCCCCCTTTCGGAGCGATGGGAATTCCATGGAAGATTTGCTTTCTTTAATTTTTGCATTCAATTCTATGATGTTTAGATAGGTTGTCATTTGAATTTCGTCTCGTTTTGAACAATTTTGATCATATTTCTAGCTTTGCTCGCTTCTACTAACCTACAGGTAGCATCATCAAATTCCTATTGATGGAGGCAAAATTGGGAAAATATGACCATCTGGGTCTTCCCAAAATGCCCCCAATTAGCTAACCCCAAGTTTCCAGGTCTTTTGGAGCTTCCTAGGTAGGACATTGGGATAGTACCTTTTCGGCATTTTGTTGTAGGTGAATTCGTCCCGCCCCGGAGCGAATTCAAATCGGTGAGGAATTTCTTGACTATTCTTTTTGCAGAGCCTTCCTGGTGGTGTCTTGATGCCCCTGTCAAATTTTCAGAGCATTTGGACTTGTTTTAGTCATAGTTTAATTCATTTTTCTCATTTACTTATCGTAGGCTTGGGGATTGCATGCTTTGTTTCATCCGCAGGTGCTACTGACCATTTCTTGTTCCTTTGAACATAGGGTTTGGACATCGGAGGAGCAGCGAGGAGTCAAGACTCATCAATGCAAGTGGCGGTGATGTTTTGGTCCGCCCATTTTACATGTGGGCATGCGGAAGAAGGAAAGGCGCCCATGGATGTAACCAAAAATGCATGCTTAAACGCTCCTAGCCCTTGGAAGGGGAGGATGCGCATTGTAACCGAGTTTGAAACATATCAATAAAAAGGGTCTGTCTTCTTTATTCACATTTGTTTCATTTTGATTCGCTCATGCCTTTCCCTCTTTTCATGCACTTTCAAGTTTCTAGGATTTAGCGTTGAGTCCGGTTTTTGTTTGCATTTCGCATATTCGCTTTCCTTTTTGCTTCCGTATCCTCGTGCTTTTAGTGGCGATCATGGTGGGACCTTGTCCTCTATTTTTAAGATCAGAGATCTGATCCAAACTTGGTTGTTTTTGCTTGCAGGTACCGCATTTTCATACGTTGACTGTTGTTCGTTCCAGCAAAGGGCGAATGCAGAGTTGTAATTCGTCTCACCCAGGGATGAATGGGAATTCATCCCACCCTAGGATGAATACAGTCCTGTAATTCATTCCACCCTAGGATGAATTCTAGTCTGTGAGGTTTTCGGGCAGAAACTCAGAACCGACAGATTCGGGCAGAGAAGAGGTAAGAATTCTGCACTTTTCCTGTCATTTTTTGTCTTCAATTTTTCTATTTTTCTGGTTTCTTTTTGCGTGCATAGGAAAAGTTTTCCTGCATGTTTATTTTGTTTAATGCAAAATAAAAGGAACCCCACACACCACGTGGAAAATTAAACACCAAGGAGCTGGTCGTAAAACCCCAACCCTTGATCAAGACCAACGATGGATTTCATCACCACCTTGGCTTGAATTTTGCATTCATAAACCCCGATCGCTACTGTTGCTAGACGTAAATCCTGATGAAAGCTGATCGAGTGTAGCTGGGGTGATTCCTAGCATACGAGGATAAGTCTTCTATGGTAGGTGTCATAAACAGGGTGATTCCCCTTTCATACCGCCTATGTTCCACGTACCATCTGCTCTCACGTACCTATAGTTTCCCTCACGTAAGGGCGGGTATATAGAGAGGTTGGTATATCGGCCTGGCAATGGTATATCGAAGGGGCGACCAATTTTGGGAGTCATAAGAGCCCTCATTTTGCATTTAAACGTTCTTTACAAAAACCTTCAAAAAACAACAACAAAACACACTAAACCAGGTTTAGGACACACTCTCAATATTTAAATGAGATAATCACTGTTTGTGTATGTGTGTGTTCTTTTCTATTTAGTGTAGCATAAAAAATCATAAAAGAGATAAAAATCTGCTTAGCTTGTAGAAGAGCAACACCATGGTGTACACCCGTAGCCAAGCCCAATCAAGGGCAGAAGCTATAGAAAGTGTACAAGAAGGCACAAGTCACCTCCGCTATAGCCCTAAGGACTTGGTCATACCGCCTTGGTGGCCTGACCCACAAGAGAGTCCGCATCATTCCATGTCAAGGTGGAATTATAGGGACACCCCTTTGGGGGACACGCCCGTTCATCATAGCCCCTTTCAGGAAGAATCCTTACACGTGGCACTCAACATAGACAAGAAAGCTCCCTTAGAAGCTCGATATGAGTGGCCACCATGCGATGAAGCGCTAGAGCGGCATAGTGTCCATGAGGAGAGGCCACATGACTATGGCATCCCTCCTTTGCCCCCCATCACTTGTTAGAACCAATAGACAAACCCCAGAGCGCAGGGCTCTCCAAGCAGGGTGAGCTAACTCCGCCCACCCCTTTCACACATACGAAAGGGAGTACGAGGAAGACCATCACATTCCTCGAGAGCAATGTACAGCGTGGGAGCCATGCGCTTCCGCACCCGCTATGTACCATGGTCACCCACTGAGGCCAGAGCCTCGGGTAAATGCCGCCAACCTCGATAGAGGGAAGCGACCCATTGAGATCTCGGATCATCACGACCGAGGTAAATGTATAGGAGAGGCATCCAGGCCTCCTAGGCTCAAGATGGTGGAACAAATTGACCTGGCAGTCGCCAGACATGCCGCCCGCCAAGCCCAGATCATGTGGCTTGAGCAAGATCAGCAACAGCTAGAGCGTCTATACCGCCTTAGCAAGGAGCGCATTCAGCGCCAAACAGATGAGCTGCTTCATAACCTACCTGAGAGGGTTCCAACCCCTCGCACCCAAAGAGCGAAACCATATGAGAGGCATAATCCCTTGGTGCGAGATAGGTCTCCGTGACCTTATCAAGTTTTGCCTCCGAGACCCCCTAGACCTGAGAGGGAGGCCACTCCCTGGAACAACGATGGGTACCCTCCGCGGGGACCCACCCAGGGTCATAGGTCTCACCCAGAGACTCCTCAAGAAGTTTACGAGGAGTATGAACAAGAAGTAGAGCGGGCTGAAATGCCCTACCAAGGTGGAGGGGTTGCTATCCGGCCACCCCCCATAGGCCTCAAGTCTCCCACAACCCACAACGGGAGCAAACTAAAGAGGAAGAGATTAAATCTTTCGATGCATACAAAGCGCTGCTAGAGCATTTGGAGTCTATGGAAACCAAAGCTTCTGGGCCCCAAAAGCCCATGTTACGCCAACTCCGCAGTCATCCTATGCATCCGTTAGTGCCTGCACCCCCTTACCCCGAACACTTCAAGCTGCCTCAGTTGGCAATCTTTAAGGGTGAAGAGGATGCCCAAGAGCATGTGACCAGATTCCTGAGCCAATGTTTTGGCATTCAGGACAATGATGCATTGTTGCTAAGGACATTTATAACCACATTCATGGGCCCTACCTCGGATTGGTTCACTCAGTTGTTGAAGCACAGCATCAATAACTTGGATCAGTTAGTGGATGCGTTCCTCGAACGCTTCACCTTCAACACCAAGAAGAAGGCATCACTAAGTGACCTGGCCAGCCTCAGGCAGTATGAGGAAGAGACCATGGTGGCCTACGGGAATCGGTGGAGGACTCTACTTTCCAAGCTACCCTACCTCCCTCCTATGTCCGACCTTACACAAATGTTCTCACGAAGTTGTTTGAGATCGATCTCTATGCTATTGTAGCTGTAGCAATATGCCACCTTAGAGGAAGCTCTTGCGCAAGCCAGAATTATCGAAGAGATCAAGATACAGGATGGCAAGATTGCCAAACCTAAGAAGAAAGAATGGAACAAGAACACAAAAATAGGGACTACGCAACAAAAACCCGTTGCGGTTAATCAAGTTGCTATAAATGTCCCTAAGCCTGCACAAGAAATACAGCCTCAAAAGGCTAACTATCAGGTAGTGCCTCCTAATAATTATGAAAGAGAAAACCAGAAGCAGGAGCAAAATCAGCAGCGTCACCCTAGGTGACAGTACACACCTTATACGGAGTCTAGGGACTCCCTATTTGATCGCTTGTCAACGGCAAACTTGATCAACCTTCCAGAGATTCAAACCATAGATCCTAATGCTCCCAAGCCTAAGGGATACAGAGAGGACTTGTATTGTAGGTTCCACAGGCGGAAGGGACATGACCTGAATGCATGTTGGAAGTTCAAAGGATTGATACAAGACCTGATTGACAATAAGACATTGGCAGTGGACAACCCCGTAGCGCCAAACAACCAACAGATGGGGGTTTTCAAAGACCCCTTGCCTGCCCATGAGGCACAGGCAAAACCCCTTCAAGTCAATGAGGTGCAACAGAATTGCCCCATGCAAGGGTATGTAGGAATGATAAGCATAGTGACTAGGAACAAGAGATACCCAGGAGTTGCCCCCGAGGCAGCCACAAGAGAGGTTCCATCGACGTCACAACCTCAACAACACCCTATGCAGCTACCTCCGCCTAGACCCGTGGCCACGATTCGGACCAAACTCACGTAGAGTTTGAGGACCACGTCGGCTAGGCTCTCCATATACGAGCTTATACAACAATCAACGCCCCATCGGGAGGCTCTCATGGAGATTTTGAAAGCCATCGAGTTGCAGCCCCACGAAGCGAATTCCTTCAACAACTTCGTGGGACATGTCAAACGATGCACGGAGCCAGTCATCACCTTTCGAGAGGATGAAGTTAAATCAGTGTCTGATGACATGGCAGATCCACCCCTGCACGTTATCGCGTGGGTCAACGGGATCCCGTATAAGAGGGTGTTGATAGACACTGGCTCATCCAGTAACATCATTACCATAGCAGCATTGAAACATCTGAAGTTGCCAGCCTCTCACATCATGGCTTCCACCTATACACTGCGAGCATTCAATGATGCGATATGCTCGACAGTTGGCACAATTGTCCTACCCATTCAAGTAGGACAAAAGACGATACCTACATTGTGCCATATTTTGGAAGGCGAGATGGCTTATAACATCTTGCTAGGGCGGCCATGGATCAGGGACATGAAGTGTGTCCCTTCGATAGCTCACCGAGTGTTTGAAGTATACATTTGAAGGGGAAGTACATGTAGTCCCGACGGACTTAGAACCCTTCAAATATTGCAATGCGGTGCAGTTGATGCCGCAATCGACCCTCCCATCGATGCACTTGGATTTTTAGTTAAATCCATCTAGACAGGGTCCGATGCCGCAAGCACCACTGGTGATAAATCCATCAAAACCCCAACCAGGTGCATCTTCATCATCAGGTCCTTCACCACCAATGCCACCTATCATGGCTAAATAGAAGGACAAAGGGAAGCAAACCCTGGAAGAGGCTCAACAGCCAACAATATCAACCATCTCTACCGAAGAGATGCCTAGCACAATGGAAGTTGAGGCTCCTAGTTCACCCAACATGGAGTGGACTCAGGAAGAGCTTTCGTTCCCTCCCTCTCAATCACCAACAATTACTATTGAAATGGCCAATACAGAGCTGGGAGAGTATATAGTGCAGAATTTTGTAGCAACGACCATGCTAGAGTCCATGCAAGACATGGGGAGACCTTGCCTCCCCATCGGTACAATTGTTCCTTTAGGCTACCCGCCAAAACATACAAATTTTGTGTATGGGGGCCTTGATCATGGTACTGAGCCATGCATCCAAGAGGACGAAGATGAAGAGCCCTTTGCAGAAGATGTCAACTATCTATCTAACTTGACGCTAGGAATCCACATGATCCAGATTGAACCATCCTCGGATAAGTTCTCTCAAATCCATGATCGTCTGAAACATGCCAACTAGGGGTCCTTGTTCTCCCCTACTCCCATTAATAGCAACACAATGCTATTCTTACAAGTTCTCTCCCACTCAACGTTTGCTAGGGATGAACTTCAAGAGGGATTGGTTGTTCATACCATCGAGGCTTTCGATCAGTAGGATTGGTATTTACCCATTAGGGACTACCTCAAGTTAGGTAATCTCCCGCTTGGATTGACGCATGCCACAAAATGAGCATTCAAGCAGAAAGCGGCTAAGTATGTCTTGTTAGGAGACATTTTGTACCGTCATAGCTATGAAGGAATCCTCCTTCGTTGCTTGGACCAACAAGAGTCCACTTGGGTGATCGCCCAAGCGCACGATGGTACATGTGGTGGCCACTTCAGTGGTATGGCCATCGCAAAGCGCATTCTTCACATGGGCTATTATTGGCCATCTTTAGAGCGAGATTGTTGTGCATATGTGAGGAAGTGCGTGAAGTGTCAACATCATGCTAATTTGATGCACGTACCTTCCCAAGCCTTGTAGATGATCCAGCTTGGCCATTTTCATAGTGGGGCTTAGATCTAATTGGAAAGATCTCCCCTACATCGTCAGGTCATCACATGTTTATCATAATGGCCACAGAGTATTTCACCAAGTGGGTGGAAGTAGTTCCACTTACCTCTACGATAGGGCCCCGCATTGTGGAGTTCATTTTACATAACATCATATGTCATTTTGGTATTCCATCCAAAATAATCTCGGATAATGGGACGTCATTCAAGAACAAAGACGTGCGTGCTTTGACCACAAAGTACAAAATTCAGCATAGTTTTTCGACACCCTATTATCCGTAGGCAAATGGGCAAGCAGAGGCGTCAAACAAAATGCTAGTTGCTATCCTTAAAAATACCGTCGTAGACAGTCATAAGGATTGGCACATCCAAATCCCACTTGCCCTGTGGGCTTATCGCACTAGCATTCGGACGCCCACTGGGGCAACTCCATTTTCGCTCGTGTATGGCTTCGAGGCAGTCATGCCTCTCGAGTTGGAAATTCCTTCCCTATGCATATCAATGCAAGAGTTCATCGATGATGACACTGCGCGGCAAGCCGGTTAGACCAGCTTACGTTGCTTGACGAACGACACGTTAATGCTCTCGAGCATTTACGTATCTATCAAGAGCGACTTAAGAAAGCTTACAACATGAAAGTTCACCTGAGGGACTTTCGGATTGGTGACTTGGTCTTAAAAGAAAACCAACAGAACTCTAGTTTGTCGTCCCATCTAAGGGACAAGTTCATGGCAAATTGGTTAGGTCCATATGTAATTGATAGCAAAATAGGACCCGAGACATACCGGCTAGCCTCTCT
Organism: Wollemia nobilis; assembly: GCA_028583015.1. Classification (NCBI taxonomy): domain Eukaryota; kingdom Viridiplantae; phylum Streptophyta; class Pinopsida; order Araucariales; family Araucariaceae; genus Wollemia; species Wollemia nobilis. The sequence continues at coordinate 10,451,241 of JAQPPZ010001195.1, forward strand.
TGATGGAATCAAGGAACTAGAACCCTTGAACATCAGTCATTTGTGACCATTCCATATCTAAGAGAGCCATATCCCAAACAAAATGCTCCAAGGATTCCTACAATCGCTTGGTCAATCCCAAAATGCTCCAAGGATTCCTACAATCGCTTGGTCAATCCCAAAATGCTCCAAGGATTCCTACAATCGCTTGGTCAATCCCAAAATGCTCCAAGGATTCCTACAATCGCTTGGTCAATCCCAAAATGCTCCAAGGATTCCCACAATCGCTTGGTCAAAAATAAGAAAATTCAAAAATAGTAAAATCATCAAAAATAACAAAAATTTGCATCTCATTTCTAGGCATGCTCAAACTCATCACAACAATAAAAAGCTCTTCTCGCATCTCATCTTCATATTCACAAAAATCAATCAATCAAAAACACAAAAATATGTAGCTACATTAAGCATCACATCCATACATTGCATATTTGTGGTCATACAGGTCAAAGGCACCATAGACTGTAATTACTCCGCTAGTCCATCTTGTTCCACATTTCTCCATTCTATAAGCAGTCCATCAAAAATAAATGCCATTCACTTCTTTTTACCATACCAGAGTCAGTGGTCTTCTAATGTATCAAGAGTTTTCATCCTTCAGTCGTCATTTTGCTTTCTAGCCACGTACTATACCAAGTCAGACAAATTTTAAGAAGGTAGAGTTCTACTTGGATCACACCTTGTTACGTAGCATCCCAACACAAATTAAAACACATAAAAATTCCCAAGTTGTGTGAATGAAAGATGAAACCTGCAAAGCAATCCAGGTCACCATAAGTGAAACGGTTATCTTGCTCATCCCCCTATGCGAATGACCCCAAGAATGTTGAGAGTTGGCAAAAGGACAAGCATCTTCCCTACCCAATTCCCCAAGAATCCCAAGTTCTCAAAAGTTGCAAACATCAAAATTTTGCAAAAAGTCAAAACTCCAAAAATTTGACATCACCACCAGAGTGCATACATCAAAAGGCACATACAATAGTGATTCTCATCACTCGAAATTCAAATCCCTTGCTCAAAAGAAGAATATATAAAAATAAATAGTGATTTTTATCACTACAAAAGAGCAAGTATCCCAATACAATTGAAGAAAAGAAGGGAGTCGAACTTGAATCCCTAGAACTCTCAGCATTCCGACAGGTCATGAGGCAAACCTCAGTACCGGTTTGGTGGATAGCCTATCGGTCACTGGTGGTAAACCTCCCGCATGATGATATATCTATCACATTAACTCATGTACAGATCAATGTTTGCATGTGGATGAGCTAGCTTATGGTATCCTAGATAGCACCGCAGATTAATCTGACTAAATACAACAAAGGAGTTAGTGGAGCTAATTAGGTGATCCTCAGTATAGGTTTGGTTGACAACCTATCTAGCACTGGCGGTATCCTGACAAATACCACATAAATGAACTCAATTGCACACACAGGGATGTGAAATAACTTGGTCAAAGACAAGTCCGATTCATACCTTGTCCAAAAGTCTTGTAAGATAAAGTAAAGTCATGGCTAGTGAGTTAAAACCGTCTGAGTCTTAGAAAACCTTAGCTACATTTCTAAACCAACTGCGCTATCTTTCATCCTCACATTGCCATCAGCAATCATGAAAAACACAAAGGTCTAAATAGTCTATGGTGCTCTCACCAAACAACACAAATTCAATTCATCCATTCCATCTTGCATATCATAAAATTTAAAAACATTTGCATTCATCATAACATATGCATCCATAAAAATAAATTAACATGCATACATCCATACTCATCACTCATCATGCATAAAATCAAATCATCACTCGCATAAACAAAATAAAGTCATCTATATATATCATCAAAAATAACAAAAATGCACCAAAACAACTAATAAACTTGCCCAATGAGAGTGCTTTTGCACTTGACATTTCGGGCATGCAAAATAGATCGGGGACAAATCCTCTATCCTATTCCTAAGAAGGCTACCATAGCCGACCACTCCACGAAGCAATTTTCAAGAATTTCATCCCCAAACGACATTCATAAGGAACCCAAAAAAAATCCAAAATAGATGTTGGGGTTACAAATTGTCACTATCCTACTCCCTAAGAAGGCTACCATAGCTGGACCGCTCCACGGGAGGATGGATTTCTACCAATTTTAGCTCCAAAAGCGTCGCAAAAAGGGTTAACACCCACCAAAAATAGGTCTAAATGTCGGAAAACTGCACACACTTAACGCTAAAACATCTAAAGGCACCCTTGCACAAGTCATCTTGGGTCAAGCGACTCGTCACTTTTCTCATGAAGGTCATTCCCTCATCGATTCGTCGCTTGAGGGGGTAGTCACACTTAGTCACCAATCAACAAATACACACCCAATTAAGGAAAATGACATGCATTCAAAGAATCATTGACAAAGACAATTACGCTCCTGCTTGGGGCGAGTAAACAAGCAATAATCACAACTCTGATCAAATCACTTGGCATTTCATGAATCATGAACTCAAGGTTCTCACAGACAAAAGGTTGCGCCCTTTGCCTATTCATGACCGATCAATGTCCAAGATCAAGTAACACCTCACCGAAAAAGGTTAACACTTGAATTGAGTTCCTTCGCTCGTCAGAAGCAAGGATTCAAGAATGCATGCCCTTTCCATACTTGGGGCATCAAAAGTTGGTTAGGTTACTTGAGAAACCCTAATCATTAGTGCTTTGGTTATCTATTTTTGCTCGACGTTGCGCCATGCACAGCGCATCCCAAAAAGGGGCATCTGTAGACACCAAAACAACACCAATCCGATTATGTGACTACAAACACTGATCGCTTTGACACACACAGCCCCAAGGGCAGCCCCAAGAGGTTAAACAATGGTCCTAACCACTCTCACAATAGTTTTGAAAGGTCAGAGATCAATTTGGCACCTTCAGGCACTTTGCTCAATATCCGTTCCACCCTGGGACGAATTCAAACTGGGATTCGCCCCACCCAGGGACGAATTCTGAATTCGCTCCGGGGTGGGGCGAATTGCAGGTTTGATGGGAAAAAAGTCAAATCTTGACAAATGGCAGCTCAGATCCGCCACTCAACGCTTCCTTCATCGCATGGGAGTATGGGTGAGCATTTTCGAGCGTTAGAGGCATTTGCAAGGTCAGTCATGAAGTCCCAATTCAGGGAGGAATCTCCTTCCCCCCGGGAAGGCATGATTGCCAAGTGGCGCCTCTGCATGCCCATTTCAAGAGACCTCCAGGTCTATAAATTGGTGAGTTTCCTCACCCCAAAAGATGGAGAGAAGTAGCATTTTAGAGCAACGAAGTGTTGTCATTTTATTTACACACCTCACACCTTTTGGATTTGCGCCTTTCACATCCTTGATCTCCTTTAGAGGGGAGGTCATTGGGTGACTATTGGGAGGACGAATCTTGATCCCAAAACCCGAAATTTGGCCACAATATCCCACCAAATTTTTTGAAAATACCACACAAGAGGTTTTGGACCCATCCCAAGTGGATTGGTGCCGAAATCAGGCCTCAAACGACGGGCGGCCTGCCCCATGGGCGCCCCCTCCCACACTGCCACAATCCTAATCGCCCCCTTTCGGAGCGATGGGAATTCCATGGTAGATTTGCTTTCTTTCATTTTTGCATTCAATTCTATGATGCTTAGATAGGTTGTCATTTGAATTTCGTCTCGTTTTGAACAATTTTGATCATATTTCTAGCTTTGCTCGCTTCTACTAACCTACAGGTAGCATCATCAAATTCCCATTGATGGAGGCTAAATTGGGAAAATCTGACCATCTGGGTCTTCCCAAAATGCCCCCAATTAGCTAACCCCAAGTTTGCAGGTCTTTTGGAGCTTCCTAGGTAGGACATTGGGACAGTACCTTTTCGGCATTTTGTTGTAGGTGAATTCGTCCCGCCCCGGAGCGAATTCAAATCGGTGAGGAATTTCTCGACTGTTATTTTTGCAGAGCCTTCCTGGTGGTGTCTTGATGCCCCTATCAAATTTTTAGAGCATTTGGACCTGTTTTAGTCATAGTTTAATTCATTTTTCTCATTTACTTATCGTAGGCTTGGGGATTGCATGCTTTGTTTCATCCGTAGGTGCTACTGACCATTTCTTGTTCCTTTGAACATAGGGTTTGGACATCGGAGGAGCAGCGAGGAGTCAAGACTCATCAACGCAAGTGGCGGTGATGTTTGGTCCGCCCATTTTACATGTGGGCACGCGGAAGAAGGAAAGGCGCCCATGGATGTAACAAGAACTCATGCTTAAACGCTCCTAGCCCTTGGAAGGGGAGGATGCGCATTGTAACCGAGTTTGAAACATATCAATAAAAAGGGCTGTCTTATTTATTCACATTTTTTTCATTTCGATTCGCTCATGCTTTTCCCTCTTTTCATGCACTTTCAAGTTTCTAGGATTTAGCGCTAAGTTCGGTTTTTTTTGCATCGCATATTCGCTTTCCTTTTTGCTTTCGTATCCTCGTGCTTTCAATTTACGAGGCTATATATTTGATTGCATTGGTTTTATTTATAAGGCTGCATGTTTGGTTGTGATATCTATAGAAATGATTATTGGTCCTGGAGAATCTATAGGTATTGAGGTATTTGAGAACTTTGAGCCCATGACACATTTTGTACCATCTGAGGATTTCCCTATGATTGAGTCACCATAACACTACTCGAAGCGTGAATGTCAATGATAGAAGCAAAGCTCATATGATTTCTTGGGTTAATTTTTTGAAACAACGTTCACTTAATTTTACTGAAGTTCATAATTGTCACGATCCTATAAAGCATCAACCTAGATGGTCTAGTGTATTTACCTACACAAATAGAGTTCTGGAACTAAAATTAGTAAAAAATTAAAAATATATCCATGGAGAAATTCACTCAAAATTTTAGAGCGATTTGCTTGTAGAAATTTATTTCCAAGACTTTGCATGCAGACTACTTCACTTAAAAATATAAGTGATTTACTTGTTATTTTTGAGAGATTCACTTACTAATTATAGACTTAGAAAAAATGTCAACCAGGAGGGATCCAAGCATATCACTCAAAGTGAATCGTCCTTACAAACTGAAGCAAATCGTCATCCCATGAGAGAGGGAGGAAAAAATGTGTCTTTCATAGTAATTTGCTTCTCAGATTTGAAGCAAACTACTCATTAGATTTGTCTTGGAGGGATTTTATTGTTTCAGAGTGAATGGCTTGTTGATTCTATATTAGAAAAAATGACTCAAAATCTACATTAAGTGCTTTCTACCAATGACATGCATATACAACATTAGTTTCAAGTTTTGTGTTAAAATTTACATAATCTAATCTCGTCTAGGCCAAGTCCAAAATTGTGAAGAAATATTTATGAGCATCATTTATATAGCCTACAGGTATTCATAATCTATGTATGCCAACCAACCCCATTCATATTTCACCTTTATTGGTAGTGGTTAATCCACCTTTATGAATAACATTACTTAAAAGGGTTATTTATTATTATTTTATTATAAAATTAACCTCAAAGTTAAGTCTTTTTTACTTAGAGTTTAATCTCTCATTGAAGATTTGGTATCACTCTAAATACCCTTCAATAAAAATCCATTTATATCATAAATGTAAATAAAATGTTATATATTGAAATGTACCACACCCACCTTAACATTCTTCTTAGTGTCTGCCTTCATTTCTTCGTGTTGTTTATTATTGCTACTTCTTAATCTTATTCTTTTAGACGTATGATTGTAAGGAATAAATGTTTTATAATGGTCTTGGAAAATATTATAAATTCGAACATCTTAACAAAGTGATATTTGAAGCAGCTTCACTAATCAAGAAAAGAAGGATTTGTCGCATTAATGGTAAGGATAGCATTTCAGTTTTTTTATTCCTTGTTTCACAAATTTTAAACTTAAAAAAATTAAATTAGGAATTTGGTGCCTTTATGTTTTTGGCACCATTCGTATGGCACTTTCAAGCGTTTACGCATGCTTCGTGTGACTAGCCGATGTACGTCCACGAATCTTGACACAAAAGTGGTACGCCGGAACAGACAGTATTGGTCGACAGGTTGTAAACCTTCTCCCACCTTGGAACAGAGCCAAGAGGGACGATCCTCTTCTGTCAGATCGCTTTCCCCACTCATCAAGTTGGGGGTGGCGGAGTGGCTAGAACTATTCTTGTCTTAGTAGTCGTCACTAGTTTAAAATACAAACAGTATATTTATGGCCCCCAATCACTACAGACTACAGTCACACTGCATCTATGGCATAGCAGTTGGGCTGCACGCTTGAATGCTCCTGTCTGCGGTTCAATTCCCCGCCAAGACATTAAGTGTCCATTTTTCTCGCGGTGATGAACAAGCTGTAGGCCTTAGGGATGGAAATGGTGTTTTAGACTCAACGCACTAAGTGGCACACTCGTTGGTCTGCTTGCTTGATGGTAAAATATTCCGAGTTTGACTCGACACAGGCATAGTTGCTCTTTTCTGTTAAAAGGATTATGGCTCAACACTATTTCAAATAGACGTGGTTCTTGTTCTTCATTGGTCTTAACATGCTTGAATGACACAATGGTTAGTGCTCCTCCTCCTCCGTAGGAGGTCTTGAGTTTGAGTCCCATCGACTCAAAACCCAGAAAAATCCAAAGTGTAAAACAAATCATATAATCTGATGTGTCAAACTCAGATTTGCAAGTGCAACATTTAATCCAGTGACAACCAATTCTATAATTTGACGTGCAACATTTAATCCAGTGACAACCAATTATATAATCTGAAGTGCCAAACAAATCATATAACTTAGATTTGCAGGTGCAACATTTAATCCAATGACAACAAAGCATATAATCTGAAGGGTCAAACAAATCATATAACTCAGATTTACAGGTGCAACAATTAATCCAATGACAACAAATCATATAATCTGAAGTGTCAAACAAATCATATAACTCAGATTTGCAGGTGCAACATTTAATCCAATGACAATAAGGTGGTAGTTGTTGATTTGGTAATATATGACCAAATCATCTTGAGGTCATAAATTTTGCATATGAAAATATTTGGAGTCAATTATTTGAGCAATGGACGGATGAGTTTTAAAGATAAAAGGATCCAATGACAACCAATTATATAATCTGAAGTGTCAAATAAATCATATAACTGCGATTTGTAGGTGCAAAATTTAATCCAATGACAACAAATCATATAATCTGAAGTGTCAAACTCAGATTTGCAAGTGCAACATTTAATCCAGTGACAACCAATTATATAATCTGAAGTGCCAAATAAATCATATAACTCAGATTTGCAGGTGCAACATTTAATCCAATGACAACAAATCATATAATCTGAAGAGTCAAACAAATCATATAACTCAAATTTGCAGGTGCAACAATTAATCCAATGACAACAAATCATATAATCTGAAGTGTCAAACAAATCATATAACTCAGACTTACAGGTGCAACATTTAATCCAATGACAATAAGTGGCAAGTGGCAGTTGTTGATTTGGTAATATATGACCAAATCATCTGGAGGTCATAAATTTTGCATATGAAAGTATTTGGAGTCAATTATTTGAGAAATGGACGGATGGGCTTTTAAGATAAAAGGATCCAATGACAACCAATTATATAATCTGAAGTGTCAAACAAACCATATAACTCAGATTTGTAGGGCAACATTTAATCCAATGACAAAAAATCATATAATCTGAAGTGTCAAACTCATATTTGCAAGTGCAACATTTAATCCAGTGACAACCAATTATATAATCTGAAGTACCAAACAAATGATATAACTCAGATTTGCAGGTGCAACATTTAATCCAATGACAACAAATCATATAATATGAAGAGTCAAACAAATCATATAACTCAGATTTGCAGGTGCAACAATTAATCCAATGACAACAAATCATATAATCTGAAGTGTCAAACAAATCATATAACTCAGATTTGCAGGTTCCGTGGCAAGTGGCAGTTGTTGATTTCATAATATATAACCAAATCTTCTTGAGGTCATAAATTTTGCATATGAAAGTATTTGGAGTCAATTATTTGAGCAATGGACGGATGGGTTTTTAAGATAAAAGGATCCAATGACAACCAATTATATAATCTAAAGTGTCAAACAAATCATATAACTGAGATTTGTTGGTGCAACATTTAATCCAATGACAATAAATCATATAATCTGAAGTGTCAAACTCAGATTTGCAAGTGCAACATTTAATCTAGTGACAACCAATTATATAATCTGAAGAGCCAAAAAAATCATATAACTCAGATTTGCAGGTGCAACAGTTAATCCAATGACAACAAATCATATAATCTGAAGTGTCAAAAAAATCATATAACTCGGATTTGCAGGTGCAACAATTAATCCAATGACAACAAATCATATAATCTGAAGTGTCAAAAAAATCATATAACTCAGATTTGCAGGTGCAACTTTTAATCCAATGACAATAAGTGGCAAGTGGCAGTTGTTGATTTGGTAATATATGACCAAATCATCTAGAGGTCATAAATTTTGCATATGAAAGTATTTGGAGTCAATTATTTGAGCAATGGACGAGTGGATTTTTAAGATAAAAGGATGCAATGAAAACCAATTATATAATCTGAAGTGTCAAACAAATCATATAACTCATATTTGCAGGTGCAACATTTAATCCAATGACAACAAATCATATAATCTGGAGTGTCAAACTCAGATTTGCAAATGCAACATTTAATCCAGTGACAACCAATTATATAATCTGAAGTGCCAAACAAATCATATAACTCAGATTTGCAGGTGCAACATTTAATCCAATGACAACAAATCATATAATCTGAAGTGTCAATCAAATCATATAACTCAGATTTGCAGGTGCAACAATTAATCCAATGACAAAAAATCATATAATCTGAAGTGTCAAACAAATCATATAACTCAGATTTACAGGTGCAACATTTAATCCAATGACAATAAGTGGCAAGTGGCAGTTGTTGATTTCATAATATATAACCAAATCATGTAGAGGTCAGAAATTTTGCATATGAAAGTATTTGGAGTCAATTATTTGAGCAATGGACGGATGGGTTTTTAAGATAAAAGGATCCAATGACAACCAATTATATAATCTGAAGTGTCAAACAAATCATATAATTGAGATTTGTAGGTGCAACATTTAATCCAATAACAACAAATCATATAATCTGAAGTGTCAAACAAATCATTTAACTTAGATTTGTAGGTGCAACCTTTAATCAACCTTTAGTTGTTGATTTCGCAATATATAACCAAATATTCTAGAGTGGCAGTTGTTGATTTCGTAATATATAACCAAATCTTCTAGAGTGGCAGTTGTTGATTTCGCAATATATAACCAAATCTTCTAGAGTGGCAGTTGTTGATTTTGCAATATAGAACCAAATCTTCTAGAGGTCATAAATTTTACATATGAAAGTATTTGGAGTCAATTATTTGAGCAATGGATGGATGGATTTTTAAGATAAAAGGATCCAATGACAACCAATTATATAATCTGAAGTGTAAAAAAAAACATATAACTCAGATTTGCAGGTGCAACATTTAATCCAATGACAACAAATCATATAATCTAAAGTGTCAAACAAATCATATAACTCAGATTTGCAGGTGCAACAATTAATCCAATGACAACAAATCATATAATTTGAAGTTTTAAACAAATCATATAACTCAGATTTGAAGGTACAACATTTAATCCAATGACAACAAGTGGCAAGTGGCAGTTGTTGATTTTTCAATATATAACCAAATCTTCTAGAGGTCATAAATTTTGCATATGAAAGTATTTGGAGTCAATTATTTGAGCAATGGACGGATGGGTTTTTAGGATAAGAGGATCCTCTCAACAGCCATGGGGTTCTTACTCTTTTTATAAGTCAACAAACAATGGAACATAGGTTTTTAAGATAAAAGGATCCTCTCAACAGCCATGGGATTCAGTCAGTAATCTGATCAATTCAAAATAATTTTAATAATATTACTCTTTTAATAAGTCAACAAACAATGGAACATAGGTTTTTAAGATAAATGGATCCTCTCAACAGCCATGGGATTCAGTTAGTAATCTGATCAATTTAAAATTATTTTTATAGTATTACTCTTTTCATAAGTCGACAAAAAATGGAACATATAGTTCTTCACTGCTAATTATGGGGTACAAATATCACTCTTGTATGGCCATATCAAATACCTCAATAAAATTATTAAATTAATAGGTTAGTAGAACTAATTGATATGATTGGAAAGGGATCAATTCAGGAACAATCGGTTATATCAATATCTATCAATATGTGTATTTATGTGTGGATCTAATTTGTTATTAGATATGTAGTAGACTTATTTATTCATAGTAAAATAATCACATGCCTTATTAACTCAATGGGATACTAATGTAATGGTAAGGCGTAAGTCATTGGTTCAAGCCCGATAAGCCACACAAGATTCCAATATTATCTAGATATCCACCATAAGCCCTTCTTTATTTGAACCAATTCCTAGAATTACAAAACCCATATGAGATATTGATGAATAGGCTATCCTCCTTTTCAAATTACGTTGACCCATAGAAGTTAGAGCTGCATAGACAATTTGAACCGCTCCTATTACTACCAACCACGGCGAAAATAGAGAATGAGCATGAGGTAGCAATTCCATATTAATTCGGATCAATCCATATCCCCATATTTTTAATACAACTCCGGTCAAAAGCATACATGTACTATAATATGCTTCTCCATGAGTATCTGGTAACCAAGTATGTAAAGGGAAGATTGGAAATTTGATGGCATAAGCGATAAAGAACCCTAAATAGAATATTATTAACTTGTAGGGGTGGTGATTTAGTAGCAGTATGTAACAAAATGGCTTTGTTACCTATTCCATTATATACCACTGATTTTTGGTACACCATATCCATGCATTTACTATCCATGTGACTGTATTAATAATAAGGTATCTTATTTACCTGTAGCTCTCGCTTATTACCCGATAAAGTAAATCTTGGTTTTCATTTCCCTTGTGGTGGACCAAGCAGGGGGGGAACATATCAAGTATTTGCTTGGGATCATGTTTTCCTATGGTTATTTTGGATTTACAATGCAATTTCAATGGTAATATTTCATTTCAGTTAAAAAATGTAGTCTGATGTTTGGGGTAGTATAAGAGATCGGGGATTGATAACTCATATCATAGAAGGAAACTTTACAAAAATTTCCATTGGATGACTCTATGACTTTCTATGGGAACAAGCCTCTCAAGTGATTCAATCTTATGGTTCTTCATTATTTGTATATGGTCTTTTATTTTTAGGTGCTCATTTATTTGGGCTTTTGGTTTAATGTTCTTATTCAGTGCTCATGGGTAATTGCAAGAATTTATTGAATCTTTTGTTTGGGCCCATAAAAAATTGAAGGTTGCTCCTACTATCGAACCTAGGGCCTTGAGCATTGTCCAAGGATGTGTTGTTGGAGTAGCTCATTACCTTATGGGTGGAATAACCACAACATGGTCGTTCTTCCTAGCAAGAATTATTGCAATAGGATAATGGCTAATTTAAAATTATTATGACATCAAGATATCCAAAGTTCAACCAAGGCTTGACCCAAAATCCAACTACTCATCATATTTTATTTGGTATCACTATCACGCATCACTTTAAGAGTCATGATGATATGATCGGAGAACATCTTTATCAAAATATTCTTGCTTCTCACTTTGGTCACTTAGCAATAATATTTCTATGGACCTCTAGTAATTCATTCCACGTAGCTTGGCAAGGCAATTTTGAAGCGTGGGTATTCGGCCCTTTACACATAAGACCTATTGCTAATGCAGTTTGAGATCCTCATTTTGGTACACTAGTTGTAGAAGCTTTTACCCCAAGGAGATGCTCCCAATTCAATATTTATTGCTTATTCTGATGTTTATCAGTGGTGGTATACAATAGGCTAACTTTTGGTTGACGAACTAAATAAATTGATTAAGGAATAAAAAATACTTGGCATATTCAAAGACATTAAATTGGAAAACTTCCTGACTAGAATCACTTGTTATTTGAAGATGATATAGTCCTATTTGGAAATGCCACCTTAAGTGAAATACTAAAATATAAAGAGTTGTTAGATATATATTGTGCCATTAGTGAATGGAAATAAACCTCCAAAAGACAGATATAACTTTTTACAAACAATAACTAGGACAAGAAGAAGTGGTGGTAAGGATTTTTGGCTTCAATATAATTGAGTTTGGTAAAGGTCTAAAATATTTAGGGTTTATAATAAATCCTTTATGGATACAAGGATTGGATTTGGTTATACAATAAAGTGGAAAAAATGGTAACTTTATGGTGTAATAGATGGTTATCATTAAGAGGTCGTTTAATATTGGTGATATCGATTCTAGGAGCCATTCCAATATAATAACACTCAATGGCTTATATTCCTGTTAATATAGTGCAAAAAATAAGGAAGAAATGCTTCCATTTCCTTTGGACAGGAACAAGGGAGAAGGAAGCAATACCTTTGGCTAAGTGGAGTAAGATAGCCAAACCTAAATCAATAGGAAGATGGGGGCTTAAGAATATACATAACTTCAAGAAAGCACTAGCTTCCAAGAGTCTTTGGAGATTGATAACTGGTTAATGATTATGGCATGAGGTTATCAAGGAGAAATATTTGGCTTCTATGTTCTTTAAAGAGTGAATTAGAATTTCTATCAAGCCAATGAACAATGCAACTATTTTTGGAAAGCATTAGTGAAGGCTTTTCCATTAATGGGTAATATTTTGGTTTGGAAAATAGGATATGGGAAGTAAGTAAGGCTAGGAAAAGACCCCCGACTGGGAAATGGAGCAAATTACTAGTTGTCTCAAAATTAATCAAACAAGGTATTGGCAGATGCAGCCTCTGTGGATAAAACTAACTTTTAGAATCAGGGATGGCTTTTAGTAGAAGAATTACTTTTGAAAAGAAATGAAGTTGAGCAATGGAGCAATTATGCAAGGAATCTGACAAGGAATTTTATAAGACTGATACAAGAAGAAGACTCTTTAGTATGTTCAAATAACCTAGTTAGTAGATAGTTTACACCTAAAGAAGGACACAAGGCAATGTTTGAAGATAATAATAAGGAGGTCCTTTGATGGTGGAGTAGGATTTGGAAGGTGAAAATACACTTGAAAATAAATTAAAAAATCTTGGTTAGCTTTACCTAAGAAGCCATTGATATAGGATGTTCTATAAAAGAGGTCTTGGTAAGTTCTAAGTCAATGCAACCTATGTAAAAGGGAATAAGAAACAATGGATCACCAACTAATTAACTATTATTTCTCGAGAAAAGTGTGGAGGTCTATTCTTCTCGTGACTAAGGGGAAGAGACAATGGCCAACAAGGAATTTGTTGGAGAATATGCACCAATGGTTCAAAGATAAAGGCTTAAAGGAATACAAGTACATTTCATTAATTGTGGCATGGGGTCCGTGGTTGGCAAATAAATTCCATGTTGTTTGAGAGAAAATAAATTCTACCTATATAAGTATAAGCTTAGATAAAATATACATATGGAGGCATAAAAATAATCCTAAAATTGAAGGATGTAAGATAGGTTGACAGTTTAATACTGGATATTATGAAGTCTTTGTTATTTTTTAATGGAGATTATCAAAAAAATCCAAATAGATTTTGGATAGGATTGTTATATTTCTTTTTTTGGAAAACATCCTGAAAAGGATACCACTTTTGGGTATGACCCAAGGAGGTAGAGGTATCTCTTCCACCAAAAACACCCAGGGCTCGTACCTGGCCTACCACCTTCAGAACACTCAAGGAGCATGCCCAAAACACAAAAATAACCACACAAACAAAAACAAACACAAAAAAACAACAAAAATGAAAAAAAAAACACCACCTTCGACACACTCAAGGAGCATGTCTAAATAACAAAAATAAGCACACACAAACATAAACAAACACACCCCCCCAGAAAAAATGAAAACGAAACACAGAAAAAACCACAAAAACAACATAGATAAAACAACAAAAACAACATAACAAAACACAACCAAAATAGAAATAATATAACGATACAAAAACAAGAAGAAAAAAAACTAAGCCAATGGACCTATTGACAAAACAGACCATGTATGATAACACTAAAACTAAACCATAGCTTAAAAAATTACTAGAAATATAAAAAATTGCTTAGAAAATTAGCCATAGCTTTGGACATTGCCATCAAGAGACTGTAGGATAACACCCATCCTATAAACCCTTAGGATTAAGGCATCCTCATCCTTTTATTTATATCTTGCTTCATTCTAGCTAGGACTATAGGATGGTTACTTAGAACCACAACACTACTATTGGAATTTGTATGGTCTTTTTGAGGATACATTTTATTTGTAGCTTGAATCTGACCTTACGTTTTGCACTTGAGTTAATTTTCTACATTGTTCTTTTATAACAACCCACCAACTTGGTTGGCCGATAAAAGAACTATCAAAATTCAATAATTTTTTTTTTAAGTTTTACTACTTTGACTATCAATGTTTTTCCTATCAAACAAGTTTGATCGCAAGGTTAACAACATAAGAAATCATCCCTTCTATATTTTCACATTTATAAAAGTTTAACACAGGCACAACATACCACTTTTAGGTTCAATACTGTTGCAGCCAGTCTCCCAAGTGGACGAGATCAACTACATCCCGTGCACATACCATTCAGTGGTAACGGTTATCTCATCTATCATCCACATATACCAGCATGAGGATCGAACCACGATGAGGGTTATCCTCTAAGGCCCATAACACATATAGGGGAATGCTTTTTTACCCTAGTCTTCACACACTATATCTTCGATAAACCAGTCGACATGTTTATATTAATATGAAAGTGATCAACGTAGTCATACGTTTGTGAATAACTGGTATTCCCTTTTTCTTAGAAGCAATTAGGACCATGTCCATTCCTAGACCTTGATCTTCATTACACAATATCATTGCAACTCACAGAGGTTTATCCCATACCAAACCCTGTGACCATTCTTGGTAAAGTTTTACTAGAATGGTACTTATCACAGTCCACTTCAGATCCAGCCTAGAAAAAGTATCCCATACCACTTTTTCATTCTGACCTGACCAAGTCTTTTATTAACCATTCCCATCAGTCGACAATTACCCCGAACAAATTATGTGCCTACCTGTACTCCAATTTACCTGGATGAATATCTGATTAATAGTTTGGGTCCAGTATTTTCTAGAAGACTCAAAACTTCATTCAACATCCACATGATCTAACAAGTATTTAGGTTAACTTGTAATGGTACTAACTCCTCTAGAAACAACTTCATCTTATAAAAATATGGTGAATATCTCTTCTAAAGGGGTCTGCTATATAGTACCATCTAAAGGCATATTTTAAAAGCAAAGAGCTATATTTTTCTACGGTTTAGAATTGCCTTTAATTCCAAGATAGTTTTGGTTATAACAAATAATCCATTTTGAATATCCGAGGTCGCTTTGGGTCTTAAACTTATTTTTTATTTAAAATGAACAGACTCCAACATAGACCTATTCTCTCTTACTAAAAGATAGATACATCTAGCTAGCATACAAATTTTTTCTGTACACCCAAGAGCTTCTTCTTTCGATTAAGATAAAGCATGACTAGTTTCAGGTAGACACCCATACCCGACATCACCAGCTAAACTACTAATAACATCAATACAACACCCTCAACATTCTTTGCCTACTTTTTTTTTTAAATTATAATCAAACAAATTCCCAAACTTCCTCATATAATCATTTACATAATAACATGGAAATAGGGATTATTTGATAATACATTTTTAGGAAGCAATGTATGGAATACATCTTAAGAAAACAAAATGAACTGCAACATAATCATAAATACGTTCTCAAGCATCATCACATTATAACTCTGCCATAATATATTATATTCCATTTCACAAAAGGTTTCAGTAACCAAGGTTATGCACAGTGGCAAATATTCACAATTTGGATGAATATTAGGATTTCAAAAATTGGAAATTGGCGAATATGAGGACCCTTGACGTTGGCCCATTCGCCTAAACTTTTCAGGACCAATTGTTTTTTAGGGTCAATTCGCCACAATATATATCCAAACATAGGCATATTTGTACTCATTGGAAAGCTCTTTTAAATCCTAACCTAATGGTGATGTTTTTATAAAATTATAAGATGATTTAATACGTAAAAAGTGGCCCAAAATATGACCTTACATTTTAGGACTTCAAATACTCCAAATTTTTGTATGAAGATGCTCGATTTTATTTTCTTAGGATTCTCCATGATTCACCTTGATTTTGATTAGTATTCACCATTTTTTTACAAGTACATTTTGAGTCCAACCCCTTATGTATAACCACTGTTAGTAACACAAAGGACTCCACCTCTAATTTTACTTTTCATAAACATGGAAGATTTAAACTTGTATTACTATATCATTTATTTACAACATAGTTTTTTTCTCAAAATGAGCACTAGAGATGCAGTGCAATAACCAGCTATGAAACTCCTAACGAGTGGTCCTTTATACAAATAAAACATGCTAGACAGTTTTCAAAAGAGTTATGTGCAAATTTCAAGGTTCCATTGCTTCCACAGTGTGGATTCAAACTACCAATATGCGTACATGACTTTCCTACAATGTCCACTGTTCTTTGCACCTTTAGAACTCACATCAGAACCAAACGGAGCCGCTGAGGATCAAATACGGCTCTTAAGATGTTCATGCAGCTAACATGCACTCATAAATTGAACTAATTCTACATAGAAATGCATTGGAGCTTCACCAATCCCCTCACTCAAGATCAACATGAAAGTTTCCATACATTTATTTATAAAAAAAACATGCTACGTTTCCAGTTTTTTCTAAGAAAAGGTTTAATATTTAATATTTTTCCAACCACGAATCTACGCTACAGTGTCATATCAATATTTATAATTATAATTCTCTAAAATTATTGTATAATACCACAACAACCACCCTATACCGACTATCCATTGCACTCAATATAAAACATAGAGCAAAGAAATTTGCTACAACACATCAAAGTTTTCAATAAGGAAATGTTGAGTTTTCCATTGCTTTCCTTTCCATTATGCATGATCGCAAATTTTGACAAGCCATTCAATGTTCACATAACTAATTTAGCACAAATTTCCTTTCCTAGAACAACACATTGACACCAAGAGTTTAATTTTCACAAACCAATGGTTTTGTTTTCACATGCTAGTGAACACACTCAATCATAACAGTAATATCAAAATATCTCTATGCAACATAGTATTTTATTACCAACCTGTAGATTCACTTATCCAAACTAGCAGTAATTCCAGTCTTGAAAAGCCTCTTCCTTCTTTTTTTGTCCACTCTGTTAGTCGAATTCCTTCTCTTCTTCGCTGCGTGCTATTTTCTTTTTGTTGTGCTTCCTATTTTTCCCCCTCTACTCCTCAACTGAATGCACTTAATGATCCATTATGGATATTTCCTTTATTCTTGGTATACCACCATATCCATTAATAATAATCACATACGTTCCACCAGCATGGAGTTAATCGTCTTAAGAAGTTTCCAATAACATTATTATTTTTTGATATATTACCAAAACATCAAGCAATGAAAATGTAATACTTTTCCCTTTCATCCATGCAGCAAGGCTAGAAAGTCATATATTTTACATGGAGGAAGTTTCGGCCATCAACTCATGCACGCTGTCCGCCATCAAGACCATGCATGGCGGCCTCACTTCCCATTATCATTTAATCACCTCATATATATATATATATATACAGATCAAAACAACCATTTTACATTTGCATAATATTTTTTTTTTTAAAGATAAGAGATAAATTAATAATCTTCCTTTATATTTCTCTTTTTCCTTTATAAAAATCATCTTTCCTAATAATCATAAAAATATAAAATTAAACATTTTCAAAGCTCTATTCAAACCATTAAAGGTAATTCTCAAGACTTAAACATCTTCTTTACCACCTTTAATCACACAAGCCAACAATAGAGCATTTCAACAATTAGACATACACACACATGCATCAAAAGCGAACAATCACATGCCTTTTCAAACTAGTGGCTCCCATCATCATCACCACCATAAAATATTTCTCATTCATTACCAACATGCAATATTCAAACCAATTTAACTCACACAATAATGCACCTAAATGATATGCAAACGCGAGTTTCTATGTGCTCGCAAGTCAAATCATCACTTCCCATTTTTATATTTTCCACTGACTTGTTTCCTTTCATTACCTTATTGCGACTAACCTGCACTCATAGAAGCTATCAACCGTACCTTGTCTCACAAGAAAAGGTAAATATTTATTTTTCATTAATCATGTGAGGAGGGTCGTTACATTTTTCCCCGTTAGTGATAAACACAATCCCTGTGTTTAAAGCTAAGTGAAGTAAAAGAAAAACTTATGAACATTCTTTAACTTCTACTTATATGCAATAACACTAAATCAAATTTCACTTTTCCATTTGATCCCAAGTATTGCCAATACATTTATCATCATAAAGAGAAACACATCATTTTGCTTATAATCACCATATAATCACATCAGTGATTATGTCATAAAGGAAATCAAATACACATTTCTATTTTAGTCTAAAACATGTATCATAGCAATACCAAAACATTCATAGGCTACTCTACCCAGTAACTTAACAAACATGTTTTATACACATCTTAAATTTCATCAAATTTTATGAATGAGTCTCTATCTACTCAAACAAATAAAAAAATTATCGCTGCATATCTGCTACATCTTCCCACGTAGCATTTTGGTCTGAGTAGTGGTCCCATTGGACTCGACATTGCTCTATATTTTATTTTCTCAAATTCTTGGTTCAAAAACCAAGCAAGCGAATAGGTCACACATCAACTTTTAATGGATTGGTCATTTTAAGATTGAAAACATCCAAAACATGAGTAGGATCACAAACATATTTTCCAAATAGATACACATGGAAGACATTATAGATCTTAGATAATCTTGGTACAGATCACAACAGGGTTTATCTTATCTATAATATCAAATGGACCCACATATTGAGAGTCAAGTTTGGAAGATTTGATTGAGCTAACCTATATTCCTATCTTCTTTCTGTCCATCTACTCCTATACATGATTGGCAAAAGTCATATTTTCCTTGTCATATATTTATTTTATCTACTAGATCATATTAGCATTTTTTCAATATGGTTTCACACCCCCTTCGACTCAAAGCATCAACGAACTTATTCTATTTACATTTAATTTACTCAATACCAAAATCATACTTTGCTAAAAACTCTAGCTAACATCATTGTTTGGCATTTAATAAGGGTTGAGTAAAAATATGCTTCAGATTTTAATGATATGTATTTAACTCAAATGGTTTTCCCAAAAGGTAATGTCACCAAACTTTCAGAGCATGTACTACCACTACCAACTCTAAATCATGAGTAGTATAATTGACATCATGCCTCTTAGGTTTTCGGGACTCATAAGCAATAACTACATCACCTTGGGTCAAGATCCCACCTAACCCTTCGATTGATGCATATGTACACACTATAAATTTCTTATTGGTATCAGGTAATTGCAATATTAGTGCAATCATCAACCTTTATTTCAAATTTTGAAAAGCCTCCTCACACTGCTCTGCCTGAAGATTTTCCCTTTTCTCTGAAGGTTTGTAATGGGCTGAGAAATTCTTGAAAACCCTTTAACGAATCGCCTATAATACCTTGCAAGTCCTATAAAACTTCACACCTCCGTGACATTAGTAGGAGCAGGCCAATCAATGATTTCCTCTATTTTCTTAGGGTCTACTGCAATTCCTTCAGCAAAGATAATATGTCCAAGGTATTGCACTTGTGGAGTATAAAATTCACATTTTGACAATTTTCCAAACAATTAATTCTTTCTAAGAATCCCAAGCACTGTTCTCGAGTGTTGATCATGTTCTTCTTTATTTTTTGAATAAATCAAAATGTCATCCAAAAATACTAGTACAAACTTATCCAGTTGTTCACTGAAAATGTTGTTTATGAGGTTCATGAACACGGCTGGGGCATTTGTTAACCCAAAAGGTATGACTGTAAACTCAAAATACCCATACCTTATTCTAAATTTCATTTTAGAAGTATCTTCTTCTAGAATTCTTAATTGATGATATCCGTATCTCAAATCTATTTTTGAAAAGATAGTTGTTCCTCTTATTTGATCAAATAAATCATCAATTCTTGGTAATGAATATCTATTTTTAATAGTAACATTATTCAACATTCTATAATCTATGCACATTCTTAAGGTACTGTATTTATTTTTAACAAAAAGAATAGGAGCTCCCCAAGGTGACACATTAGGTTTGATTAACCATTTTTAAGCAAATACTACAATTGCATTTTTAAATCTTGCATCTCTTTAGGAGTCATCCTCTAAGGTGACCTTGCAATTGGTGTTGCATTTGGTAACAACTCAATTGAAAAATAAAATTCTCTTTGAGGAGGTAACCCCGGTAGTTCCTTAGGAAATACATCTTTGAATACACCTAACACTGGATGTCTCTGGAAGAGGTTTCAGACTCTTCTCTTTTATTCATCTTCACTATGAATACCATACCTTTCTATATAATAACCTTTTTAAGTTGCATTGCAGAGAATAGATGGGGTTTTTTTGCTTTTCACCCATAATTAATTCTAATCCGTTGAGTAGATTCATCCACAAATTCCACCCATATTTATTCAAAGTTCAAAAGAGCCTTGTGCGCTTTTAACCAATCAACTCCCAAGATGATGTCAAATGCATGCAAAGGTTCCACATATAGATGTCAGTTAATCTTTTCGTATGGCAAAGCAATGTGGGAATCAAAGAGACGGTGGTTAACATGGTGATTTTTCCCTGATCCATACTCTACCTTCCAACCATTTTCCAAGAATCCAAGTCTAACAAGCGAATCTCTCACTAATCTAGTTGACAGAAAACTATCAATTGACCCACTATCAATTAAAATTTGCACATTTTTACCATTTAATAAGAAAGGAGTAATTTATCCATTGATTTCAGAACTACCTATAGCCGCATAAATCCTATGGTTGGCTTCTTCTAAAGCCTTTGGTGGTAAATCAGCTTTGTAAGGACATTTGTTGGCATAATGAGCTCCTTTGCACACCCAACATCCACTCGGCGGAGCTCTATTCCCTCTATTGTTGTTTTCATTTCTATTCGTGGATGCAGTTTCCCTTTCCCTTCCTTGGCCCATTGTTTTCTAGTCCTGTTTTTTGGGAAACTCTTTAACATCTTTCCTAAATTTACCACCTTGGTAGCTAGATCTATTTTTTCCACCTTGCTTACTCTAATATCCCTCTTTAGGTTTATTATTTTGTTCCTTTTTCCATTTCATGAAACCAACACTTTTTTGTTTTCTGAGCTCGTTTTTTTTTCTTTTCAGATAGCTTTTGATAATTGAAATATGCTTTTCTCGTTTCCTGATTAGCTTCCTTGCTAAATAAAAAGCAGAAGGTAAATTGACGGGATTATGCATATTTACCACCGTCATAATTCTAGGATGTAATCCCAGAATGAAATTTTGAGTTTTCATTTCCTCGTTACTTTCATAATGAGTTGCATACTTCAACAGTTGTATTAAATTTTGGTGATATTCTCAAACCGACATATTTTCTTGTCTTAAGTTTGATAATTCCCCAAAATTTTTCATTTAATATTGTCTCGTCAATAAACTATCATCGAATTATTTAATGAACTCCTCCTACTTGAGGTCAGCAACCTCTACCTCATGCCCTTTCTTGTATGATTTCCACCAGTCTAGAGCAATTTTGGTCATGTTCATAACTACCAAGGTAGTTTTGGATTCATAAGATAGAACCACCAGAGAGAAGTAGGATTCTAATTCACTTAACCAATTTTCAGCCAACTCTCCATCATCCCTTCTGTTAAACTTGGTTATTATAACTTTCTTTAAATTTCTATCCAATTCCTTACTCACTCTTGCCCTTCCAACATTGGATCCCTTAGGTTCCCCTAGCAGTTCCACTGTCTTGCCTAATCCAATTTCCCTATCTCTTGCTAAGTCTTCTATGACTCGTTGTTTTTGGGTAATAAGTTCTTGTTGCTAGGCCATGTGAGTTTTATGTTGGGCCATATCTTCCCTTTGATTTTCCATTTGTACTTGCAATAATTTAACCATATTTGCAAGGTTTCCCCCTTCCTCACCAGTTTCATTCATAGGAATCTCATGAACTTTTTTCTGCCTCCTTTCATGTTGAGGACCTTCTTTCCTTAAATTTGTGTGTGGTCCTCTTAAGGTCTTTCGGTGATTTCCTCCTCCCTACCTCTCGCAGGATTTCTTGAGGACCCACCTCGTAGAATTCATGTCATTTGTCCTATAATTGAAAGAGGTAGTAAATTAATTTTCGATAACTATTCTAGTTTACACATAGAGTTCTATATATTTAGAATCAATTTTGCATTGATACCATATGTAACAACCCACTCATATTTACCCGATAAAAGAACAGTCAGAATCCAATTTTTTTTCAATGTTTTACTACTCTAACTATCAATGTTTTTCCTCTCAAATAAGTTTGATCGTAAGGTTAACAACATTAGAAATAATCCCTTGTATATTTTCACATTTACAAAAGTATAACACAAGCACAACATAATATTTTTGGGTTCAAGACTGTTGCAGTCAGTCTCTCGAGTGGACGAGATCAGCTACATCCTATGAACATGCCATTCAGTGGTAATGGTTATCTTATTTATCGTCCGTATATACTAGCATGAGGACCGAAACACGATGAGGGTTATCCTCTAGGGTCCATAATACCTAGAGGAGAACAATTTCTTTACCTAGTCTTCACACACTGTATCTTCGATAAACTAGTCGACATGTTTATATAAAATGTGGAAGTGATCAGTGTAATCATACCTTTATGACGAACTGGTATTCCCTTTTTCCCAAAAGCAGTTAGCGCCATGTCTATTCTCGGACCTTGATATTCATTACTTAATACCATCGCAACTCATAGAGGTTTATCCCATACCAAACCCTATGACCATTCTTGGAAAAGTTCGACTAGTTACTTATCACAGTGCACTTCAGATCCAGCCTAGAAAAAGTGTCCCATACCACTTTTTCATTCTGACATGACCAAGTCTTTTATTAGCCATTCCCATCAGTCGACAACTATCCCGAACTAATTTTGTGCCTACCCGCACCTCAATTTACCTAGATAAATATCTGATTAGTAGTTTGGGTTCAATATTTTATAGAAGACTCAAAACTGCATTCAGCATCCACATGATCTAACAAGTATTTAGGTTAACTTGTAATGGTACTAAGTCCTCTAGAAACAACTTCATATTATAAAAACATGGTGAATATCTCTTCTAAAGGGGTCTGCTATATAGTACCATCTAAAGGCATATTTTAAAAGCAAAGAGCTATATTTAGAATTACCTTTAAATCTAAGGTAGTTTTGGTTATAACAAATAATTAATTTTGAATATCCGAGGTCGCTTTGGTTCTTAAACTTTTTTTTTTAAACGAACAAACTCCAACACAAACCTATTCTCTCTTACTAAAATATAGATATGTCTAGCTAGCACACAACTTTTTTCTACACACCCAAGAGTTTCTTCTTTCGTTTAAGATAAAGCATGACCAGTTTCAGGTAGAAACCCATACCGACGTCACCATCCAAACTATAAATAACAACAATACAACACCCTTGACATTCTTTGCCTATTTTTTTTTAAATTATAATCAAACAAATTCTCAAACTTCCTCATATAATCATTTACACAATAAAATAGAAATAGGGATTATTTGATAATACAATGTATGGAATACATCTTAAGAAAATAGAATGAACTGCAACATAATCATAAATATGTTCTCAAGCATCATCAAATTATAACTCTACCATAATATATTATATTCCATTTCATAGATGGTTTTAGTAACACAAAGGACTCTGCCTCTAATTTTACTTTTCATAAATTTAGAAAGAGATAAAATTATATCACTCTGTCATTTATTTACAACATATATTAATTCTCAAAATGAGCGCTAGTGTTGCAGTGCAATAACCAGCTATGAAACTTCTAATAAGTGGTCCTCTATACAAATAAAACATGCTAGCCATTCCTCAAAAGAGTTCTATGCAAATATTAAGGTTCAGTTACTTACACAACGTGGATTCAAACTACAAATCTGTGTACAAGACTTTCCTATGATGCCCATTGTTCTTTGCAGCTTCATAACTACACCGGAACCAAACAAAGTTTTCGGGGATCAAATACAGCTCTTAAGATGTTCATGCAACTAACATGCACTCATAATTTGAACTAATTCTACACAGAAATGCATTGGAGCTTCACCAATCCCCTCACTCGAGATCAACACAAAAGTTTCCATACATTCATTTATAAAAAAACAGGCTACATTTCCAGTTTGTTCTAAGAAAAGGTTTAATATTTCATATTCTGCCAACCGTGAATCTATGCTACAGTATCATGGCAGTATTTATAATTATATTTCTCTAAAATTATTGCATAATACTGCAACAACCAGCCTATACTAGCTATCCATTGGACTCAATATAAAACACACACAGTAGAGCAGTTTGGTACAACACAACAAAGATTTCAATAAGAAAATGTTAAGTTTTTCATTGCTTTCATTTCCATTATGCATGACCGCAAATTTTAACAAGCCATTCTATGTTCACATAAATAATTTAGCACATATTTCCTTTCCTAGAACAACACATTCACACCAGCAATTTCATTTTCACAAACCAATGGTTTCGTTTTCACACACTAGTGAACACACTCAATCATAATAGTAATATCAAAATATCTCTACATAGCATAGTATTTTATTACCAACCTGTAGATTCGCTTCCCCAAACCAGCAGTAATTCCCATCTTGAAAAACCTCTTCCTTCTTTTTTCGTCCACTCTGCTTATCGAATTCCTTCTCTTCTTCGCTGCATGCTCTTTTATTTTTTCTTTGCTTCCTATTTTTTTCCCCTCTACTCCTCAACTAAATGCACTTAATGATCCATTATGGATATTTCTTTTATAACCAGCATACCACCAAATCCATTAATAATAATCACATATGTTCTACCAGTACGGAGTTAATCGTCTTAAAAAGTTCCCAATAACATTATTCTTTTTTGATATATTACCCAAAAATCAAGAAATGAAAATGAAATACTTTTCCTTTCACCCATGCAGCAAGGTTAGGAAGCAATATGTTTTACGTGGAGGAAGTTTCAGCAATCAACTCACACACATTGTCTGCCATCGTAGGAGATAAAATAATTATCTTCCTTTATATTTCTCTTTTTCCTTTATAAAAATCATCTTTCCTAAGAATCATGAAAATATAAAAGTAAACATTTTCAAAGCTCTATTCAAACCATTAAAGGTAATTCTCAAGACTTAAACATCTTCTTTACCACCTTTAATCACACAAGCCAACAATAGAGCATTTCAACAATTAGAAATACACAGACATGCATCAAAAGAGAACAATCACATACCTTTTCAAACTAGTGGCTCCCATCATCATCGTCACCATAAAATATTTCTCATTCATTGCCAACATGAAATATTCAAATCAATTAAACTCACGTAATAATGCACCTAAATGATATGCAAACACGAGTTTCCATGTGCTCATGAGCTGAATCATCACTTTCCTTTTTTATATTTTCCACTGACTTGCTTCCCTTCATTACCTTCCAACGACTGACCTGCACTCATAGAAGATATCAGTAGTACATTGTCCAACAAGAAAAGGTAAATAGTTACATATTTTATTATTTTTCATTAATTGTGCGAGGAGGGTTGTTACATCTTTTTTTATAGTTTAAAGTTGGATGAGATGGCTCTCTTTGACTGTTATTTCTTAGCATCAAGGCAAGATCTTTTAGTGTTTTCTCATCATGCAATCCTTCCTGTTCCCTCTCTTCATCCAACTGTGTTTCCATAATTACTGTTTCTATTTGACCATCCTCATCATCTGCTTGCTCATCCGTGAAGAGAATTTCAAAGGTTTTAGGTGAAATTAATTTTTTTCCTTTTGTTGCTATTTTTTCTTTGTGTTTTTGTGTTTAGGCATTTGAAACCCTACCAAGTCCCCATCCTCTTTCTCATTGTTATATCAGAATGAAAATCATAAATTCACTTTCAAAGCAACTCTTGGTGAAGGCACCAATAGTGTGATAGAGTGGAAGGGTTTGATATTTTTGTTAAGAATGGCAGTGGAACAGGGAATAACAAAATTTTAGTTTTTGATGACTTAAAATTTGTGGTGAATTGAGCTTCAAGTTTAGTAGGGATGTAAAATTTGATACTTAATACTTATTATGAGCAAGTGAAATTTCTAGAAGCATCATTTGAAGAGATTTCTTATAAACATATCTACAAAGAACTAAATGAAGAAAGTCTATCAAAAGATACATTAGATATTTCAGTTGGTACTTGGTTAAAGAAATGAGTATTGTGTGGAACCACGATTCCACCACAATCTACACCGTTTTGATAGAAATCATGGTTTAGAACACCTTTTATGTTATTTTTTATGTCTTTTGATAAGTAAGGTCATATCTATAATATGATTGATGGCTACAGTGCTCAAATACCAAATTGGCACTCTATAAGATGACTAAATGCTTGTAAAAGGTTGTTTTTATTGTAACAGATTTGATATACTTTTCAAAGAAATTTGAGTCATTGTTGAGATATTGTATAATAACTCTAAATGAGGTTGTTTAGTAAGACGTATATGAGGGTATAAAATACCCATCTCATTGTAATTTTTTCAAACTCTAAAATGGAAGCTATTGATTATTTCGAGGAAATATATATATTTTAGAAACTTAAAATTCATTTTTCAATGTTAAAAAATAATGTTGAAGATTGAGATTAAAATTAAAATAATTTTTATCAAATGATAATGCATGAGTAAAATTCCTCAAGGAAACCCAAGTTCCACTCTTGTAAAGTAATACATATATAATTGTCAAGCTATTGTAAAACCACTATGTGATCATGATGTAAAATAGGTAGTGCATATTTCATTCCTATATAATCAATTACAAATAAATAAAATTATATTAAAAATACAAATAACTAATTATTCAAAAAATTAAAAAATAAAAGTTTAAAATAATATAAATAAAAAATAAATTATAAACAACAAATTATAACAATTTTTTTTTGATGAGGAACCTTTTATATACAACATATCCGCAACATGTGAGGGGAGAGATTTGAACTTGGGCCTCTCAATAACCGAAGAGTTTTAACTACCCACTTGCTCTCCAACTCCTCTACATGAGCGGATAATTATAACAATTTTAAAATCATTATAAAACACAATCATAATAAATAAATAAATAAATAATAATAATAAGATTAAAACAGGATTCTAAATAATAACTAAATGATAAAATTACAACATGAAACTAAGAAAAGTTTTAAATTTAACAAAAAAAAAAAAAAACAACTACCTTTATCTATGATTTTGTAATTAAAATTAAAAAATAAAAATATAGCAGACATGAAAGTATTTAAAATACGTAAATTAAAAAATTTTAAAAACTCAAAAATAAATAAATAAATAGTCAATCAAAATAAACATTACAAGCTTATCCCGTATTGTCCCAACCAATAGTTAATCAGCGAAGGTTTTCTAGTCACCAACTGTAACAACCCAAGTCTATTCACTTGGTTGTCCTTACTCAATCAAACAAGGTAATCGAGAAGGTTAAACCCTCAATGTTTCAAGAAAGATTTGTTCACCCAACTTATCTTTTCGCCAAACGTTAAGTAGTATGGCATATTAAACCAACTTTTGGATCTCACGAATGCTACAAACAGTCATCCAAGTGGACGAGATAGGCCACATCCCATAATTGTGCCATTCTGTAGATTTGACAATCTCATTTAATGTCCTCATTTTCTGGCATAAGGGTCGAACCACGGTAGGGGTTGTTATTTAGGGCCCATAACACCTAAAGTATTGATGCTTGTTTCCCCATCCCAAAATATTTTTAACCTTCGAATTTTAGTTGTTCATGTTTGACACATTAAATTAAAGTGTTCTAACGTAAATATGTCATGTACCTATCTGATTGTTCCTAATTATTGGAGTAAGATAGAGCCTTGCCAATACACCGGCCTAGGTCTTGATCACACATACTCGATGCAACTCATGATTGTTTATCCCATACCAAACATTGAGGCTAAGTCTTAGCTAAGTTACCCGAGTATGGGACTTATCACAGTACAATCAAGCAACAATATTGAGGTGACGTCCCATACCGTCTTCTCTCTAAAGGATTGACCCAGTCACATTTTTTGACCAATTATGTCAAAACCGCAGTTGCTCTCAATCTTGTTGTGTGCGTCAACAAATTGGGTTTTCTTTTTATTCTAAAGTCATCCTTATCACTCGATGTTTTAGTTCATAGGTAAGGTAGAGTAACCTTAACTACGAACTTAAGGTCTTGACAACCCCTATCAATTTCATACAACCTAAGCTTCTCAGGTAGCAGTTAGGTAATATTTACCCTTAAAAAGGTTCATTACCAATCTCTTTACACAGCAGGAAAAAATCATCATGCTATCTATTTCTTTAACAACCATAAAAGACACAAATAATTTTATTTCGTTTGCTACCTCAACATTCTCAATTTCAATCACAAGAACTATGATTTTACTTTCACTAAGAAACGTAGTAGATACTTTCAAGTGAACTAAAAGAACACTTATGCATTTTATTATTCCATTTTCAACATACAAAAGCAATGTAATCATAAAAAAGTAGGGTTCCACAGGGACGTGTCCCCTCCGGGGAATGCGTCCTCACGTCCCCTGTATCCCCAGGGATAGGAGACGGCATGGGGGACGTTTCCCCCATCCCCCTTTTGGGGAACAGTAGGGCAGTCATCCTCGGGACATCCTTTTTTAGGGGACGTCCCCAGGTATGGCCAAACATCCTCGGGGACACCCATCTGTCCATTGGGCGTCCACAGGGATGCCCAACCATCCCCCCCCAAAAAATAAAAAAAATGATACAAACTAAAATTAAAAAAAAAAAATAGTTGTCATATTTGAACAATTATGAGTAACTATCATTGCTTACATGGTGGGAACTGAACAATGGTGGTTGTCAATGTTTAAATATCATATTAGTGATTGGAAAACAGTGTAGAATTGCTAGAGAATGAACAGTAAAGCTATCTTGCTTTTATAATTTATATTGAGGGTTGTAAAATGATGACTGTCTTGATTGACCATTGATGGCTGAAAAATAGATAACTATCTTGCCTGAACAAAGAAAAGTGAAAACCAATGACTATCTTGCTTGAACATTGATGCCCAAAAAGTAAAAATTGAGAACTGTATTTTTTTGAACAATGGTTGTAGACACCAAAACCTAGCGCCCTTTAGTTCACATTCACCACCTCACCATCAAATCCTGCATAATAAAGATATATGCCTAAGTTCTAACTTAGGGATATAAAATCTTGCACATCATTATATTTTACTAATTTACTTAATTAGGAAAATCACCCTAGGATACCCTGTCTACCCATTGGACATGTGTCCTGGACATCTCACCCAACATCCCTGCCACATCTCACCCACTTTTGTCCCCTTTGTCCTTGCACATGAGACAAATTCCCAACACCCATGCCACAACTCCTTTGTTGTTGTCCCCTTGTCCCTTCACATAAAACAACATCCCACATCCCACTCCACTTGGAGCCACATCACCCCAATTAAGTGAGTCACATTGAGTGACTCACTGTAATTGTCCCTTCCACCTGGTAGTCCATATTTGCCACTTGGTAAGTCAGGCTTGCCACCTCACATTCCCCTCCAAAGCCCCAGGAAGCCTATAAAGGCACCATAAATCCACCAAAAAAAGGGAGTTGAATTTACGTACTGATAGAATGTCGGAATACACCTAGAACTGACAAGAAACTAAGAGCGTGAGCTCGATTATGACCATTGGCATGCATCCCGAGGCGACCTGTCATCTCAACCGAAACCGCCCACTCGTTGTTCTATAGTAGAAAATGTGCATCCACGGTTTCACAACCGTAGGTCCACGGTTTCCAATCCGCAACCGCATTTCCACGGTTCTACAGTCTCGAACAGGTTTTTATTGACAGAGATAAGCAATTGAAAATGTTGAGCAAGGCTTGTATTTATTAAACATTTTATGTTATCTGCTTTTCATATATATACATATCAGTGATAGGTTTATGTGTAGCATTGGGTTTACCGCTTTACTATACAGGTGCTATTAATCCTCTTTACTGGTTTTGTATGTGCGCAGGTAACAGGTACCTTGGATAAGCTGCTAAAGCTGGAGTGGTCCCTTGCTGGATACCAAAGCCCACTCACCCCTTTGAAGCTGTAACAGAGGAACGAAGAACACCACATCCTGTGGAAGAGCCGGGAGATCTCCCCTCCTCCATGAAAGCATTGGATATTAAATAGGCAAGAAGAAGCATTGTAACATTACTCCCAACACGCTTGGGGCAATTCAAAAATTCTTTTTGTAACACATTGTATCACCATTAATACAAAAAGGGGCATTTTGGAAAAATTACTTCTCTCTCTCTGTTTTTATTTAAATAAATTGTGTTCAGTTCTTTGGTTACAGAAATGGCGATCATGGTGGGACCTCCCAAGGGTTCCATTTTGTTTTACCTTGCATCTTTTAATTTTACTGATCATTTTTTGTGTGCACAGGTGTCAAGAATTCAAAATGCACGGGAATTTTATTTCGAATTGTTTAACCTGTTATTATGGAACCGCGCATCTGCGATTTACCTCTTGAGGAAACGCACATCCGCGATTGCTGTCTATGAAAACGCGGACCGAAGGTTAAAATTTGGAAGCAACATTGAAAGGAACACAGGTGTGTACCCTGTTTCATATTTTTAAATTTTTCTTCAGTTATGGTTTTAGGTAACATTTAAGTAGATTAAGAGTTTCAGTTCTGTATGCCAATGCTTGCATTTAGGTCTTAGGATAGAAAAATTTACTTAAATATGGTATTCATACACATAATAACAAAGCAAAATAAACGAGAATCTGCATATGCACAGTAGGGAATAATCATATTGCATGTACTAGGTTAGAAATAACCTAGGTATTTCTTTTTCAAGGTTTGGGCTTGTAATCGACTTTGTTCTATTGATAGAAAGGACCCGTGCACGTGCGGTTGGGATCTCCCAAATGCGCATGTGCGGTTAGAAAACCGCATACTTGTGGTTTACCAGAACTAACTGCCTACCCGCGGTTAGCCCTGTTAAACAAAATTTGGTCGAATCTTACCTGAAGTTGCAATTTTTGCCCCTGATTTGATTTTGTCTACTATTATCTGTATTCCTTGTTTTTTGCATTAGGCATAAAAATAGAATAGCATGTTAAATTTACATCACACGATAGAAAACAAAACCTTCACACACACGCATATCATCAAAATATTGGTTAGGTTGGATTTCATCACCAACCCCCAATTTAGATCGGTGATGTTGGAATTCACCTCCTTCCATCGGCTTGCCCCCTATATCATCCTTAGACAGGATAAAAGCACTCTTTAAGTTAGTATAAGTCATTGGTGTTCAAGTTGTCTCTCACTATTGGAACCATT
The DNA here is from genome assembly GCA_028583015.1 of Wollemia nobilis. Lineage (NCBI taxonomy): Eukaryota > Viridiplantae > Streptophyta > Pinopsida > Araucariales > Araucariaceae > Wollemia > Wollemia nobilis. The sequence goes on from JAQPPZ010001195.1 coordinate 10,483,064, forward strand.
GTTGAATCAGAGTGGAAGAGCTAGGCGAATCCCCCACTGGGATTTAAGCAATGTACCCTAGCATATTTTGAGAAAGCATGCTTGGTGCTAGTGCTCTTAATCACCATCTTCATTGAGTTATATTATTCTATTCCAAAAAGAATAAAATCTCTTCAAAAACTTCAAAAAGAAAAAAAAACACACAAAAACACACCAAAAACTAAAAAAAATCAAAAACCTTCAAATTTTTTTTTTTAGTGCAAACTAGGGTCAAAAATTTTTATTTGCTTGGCGTGTTGTATTGCATTGTAATTTATTTTCATTCACATAGATTACATATTAACGTATAGTAGTAACTCATAGTCAAGCAAGGAAATTAGCATTGATCTAGAGTCAATGGTCTTCCCCCATGCCAACCCAACCTAGTGAGGCCCCAAACACTTTGATGCTAGGGCAATTCAACATGCCCTCTACTATGTCCCAAAGCCTAAATGTAGGACCCTCTAGTAGAGCCCCCATTTCAGACATAGATATTATTCATAGGTCACTCACACTGCTATTCTAGAGACTCCTAGGAGTGAACCACCTTCCATAACTGATGATCGTGTCACACTTGTAGACATGGACTCAATTAGGATGTACCTGAGTGCAGCTAAAATCATTTTTCTATCACTACCACCGCTTACCATTCCATCCCATACCATCCCATCATTCCATCAAAAAGTCGCCTTCCCACCCCCACAACAGTCTAGCCAAGCCTTTGCAAATCCACTTTTTGAGCACACTACTACCACCATAGCCCATACCCATCCATCATCATCTAATCAACCTCCCATAATCATACCAAATCAATAAGTCATTTACACCAGTCCCTTTTACGAAGTACCCATTAGTGTTGCTTCACAAATCCTTGTATCCATCCCATCCATAGAATCCATAAGCACCATGGTTCATAACTCCCCTCCTTCAATGACAATGCAATTCATCACATACCCATCATCAACATCCCATCAACCCACCACCTTCTTCACCCAAGATCCATCTTGGGTGTTGCACCCCCCAATTATAACCATACCTACACATCCACTCAATCACATGTATGGTACTTCATTAGTACAACACACCATCATTCAACCATATCCTCATCAACAACTACCATTTCACCAATGCACTATGCTCATTTTACAACAAATATTGAACCGCCTCTGAAGCATTGAGCTACAATTGAGTCATCATCAACTTCATCAAAATCACCCACCTCAACAACTTCATCAAAATCACCCACCTCAACAACCTCATCAACATCACCCACCTCAACAACCTCATCAACCTCACCCACCTCATCAATGCCATCAAAGTCACCCACCTCATCAACCCCAACCACATGGCCAATCTCATCCAAATCCTCAACCTCGTACTTGGACCCCTTTATCTGAGCCCATGTCAATCATATTTCAAAAGTTGCAGGATGCAAAAATAATCATTTTAATTGACATACGTCCTGCAAACACCAAAATACATAAATATAGGTCGTATAGGAAAGACCGTTATTGTCTATATCATCGACAAGTGGGCCATGACATCAATGATTGCAAAGCCTTTAAAAATATGGTCCAAGATATTATCGACAAGGGGGACTTTTCCATAGAAATTCCACTCATCACATACAATCAAAACCCTCGTAGTCAACAAAACCATGGTGGGGATACTCAAGCTATCACACCTTCCCCATGCTCACCAATCACAAACCATTGTGGGGATCTTCAAGACATCACACCTTCCCCATGCTCACTAGGCACAAAAAAAATTAGGGATGATTAAGATATCGCACCTTAAAAAAGAAAAACAAAAAGGCTCCAAAGGAACCAAATCCCTTTGGTCAATCAATCCAAAAAGCCCCAAAGAGGACACCCCTTTGGTCAAATCAAAAAAAAAAAAAAAAAGCTCCAAAGGGGTATCCCTTTGGTCAACTCCATTCAAAAGGCCCCAAAGAAACCTAACCCCTTTGGTCAAAACTCATATCAAAATACTCCAAGGGAGGCACTCCTTTGGTCAAATTAGTTCAAAAATAACCAAAGGATCCAAAACTCCTTTGGTCACATGCAATTCAAAAGGTTCCAAAGGAATCAAAGCCCTTTGGTCACATTTTAGTTCAAAAACACCTAAAAAAAAAATAATAATAGTAATAAATATAAAACACAAAAACATGTTCATACACATTGTATTTTTAACACATCGCATTCACAATTCCACTTTCATTGCATTCACACATTCCACTTCCATTGTATTTTCATATTCGTATCATTTGCATCCATTCATGTTTCTTACCATATTAATTGTCATCCACTTAGGTTGGATAATTGTTCATTCACTAACTCTTGTTGTCTTAACTAGGGGCACCTACGGTCTAACATTAGTCCAATTTCGCCATCTAAAACCATGTCAAAATGGAAAAAAAAAAATAGCTGCAATAAAACCCCATAGCACTTCATTTCTTTGGTGGTCTTTGGTTTGAGGAATCCCTAGGTGTTTTCGGTCACTCAGCCACTCCTAGTATTTTAAGCAACCTCTAAAAAATATGTCGAATTCCTTTAGGACCATTGCACATATATACACTAAGAAAATATTGAGTATTGGGAATTGATTTCAAAAACAATCTTGCACCAAACACACTTCTTCACATCTTAAAAACATTTTGAGTTAAATAGGGATAACACCATACTTGGGTAGCACCTTGAAATGAAAAAGGGTATTCCTCGCTTGTCCTATCACGCAACATAGTCCAAAATCAAAAACAGTGGTTTTCACCACTATCACAATTGCTCTCCAAATATAAACACATAATGTAGAGTAGTAAGGATAGGGTCATATTCTCATCACACTTCGGTTGAGAATCCGATTCCCCAAAACTCTATTTAAAATTAACAAATTCCATGCACACACCACAGATCCCTAAAGCTATAAGGATCATACTACATTTCCCTTAGAAAGATATATAGTAATCACCAAGACCTAAAGATTTGATCATTGGACTATGGGGTGAGTCTCCACCGGGGCTATAGATGCTTGACTGGCAGTGGAGTAAGCTCATGCAGGGTGACATGTCTCTCTTCCAAGAGGGAGACCTCTGACCGCACATATGGGCAAGCTAGCTTCTAGGTTCAAACCATAACGGGTTTACCCAATTTACTCATTATGGGTTAATGAACTTCACGTGCACACATACTGAATCTTGATTGTCTCAGGTCATGACCATACTCTTGATTCGGTAAATGAATTCACTACACACACATTTGGTCCTAGAAGAATTAGACAGTTTGAGAGAGTTTGTTCGATATACTAGGATGTTTAAGTCTTCGCAAAACAACTTTAGATCCTTTATCCCTAAGGAAAACAAATTCATAAGCAAGTTTCCATTCTGTACCACCATCATATTGCCACACATATATCATAGTCCATTTCATCCTACAAATTGTGGTCAAATCATAGTATCGCACTGGTGCCCCTGCTTAAGCAATAAAGGTAAAGTTTGCTTAACAATGGTCCATAACTTCTTTGAATGACAATTAATAAGGCAAAATCATTCATTCATTTGCATACATCACCATAAATTGCATTAATTCATAACACATGCATTCATAACATATTCATTCATAACACACTCATTTCATCACATGCACAAAAAAAAAAATTGAACAATCCATCATTATACATATACATAAACAATTACAAAATAGCAACTTGGGAGAATTCAATGGCTTACACCTTACCTATCAATCATATCAAACAATAAATCAAAAAACTTGGGGGAATTCAAGGTCTTACACCTTCCCCATAAATAACATAAATAATCAATCAAGCTACCCTAACAATCACATTAAACATTCACATTTCAAATCATATGCTAGGTTCAAAAGGTTGCGCCCTTTTGTCAAAGGTTGCGCCATTTTCCTCACATTCATGAACACAACACATCCAATTCAAAATAGTTTCATGCATTCATCAATTCAATTCACTAGCTTAGATCCCCAAGTGAATCTCGTATCTAGTGATATACTCTAGTCAACTAGCTATTGCAGTGACTGGTTATCCATGCAATCCGGTAGGATGAGTAGATTACCATAAGAACACTTTCAATTACGTCAATTCAAAAGATCCCGAAGGAACCAAAACTCCTTTGGTCACAATCAAACCAAAAGGTTCCAAAGGAAGCAAAGTCCTTTAGTCACATTCAATTAAAAAATATCCAAAGGAATCAAACTCCTTTGATCACATTCAATTCAAAAAGTTCCAAAGGAATCAAACTCCTTTGGTCACATTCAATTCAAAAAGCTCCAAAGGAATCAAACCCTTTGGTCACACTCAAAAACAAAAAACAATAATAATAATAAATCCGAGAGAAGCAAACTCCTTTGGTCAATTCAATTCAAAATGCTCCAAAAGCACCTACCCTTTGGCCAAATCAATCCAAAAAGCTTCAAAGTTTCTCAAATTCCTTTGGTCAAAAAAAAAAGTCAATCATCAAAACATAAAAACACAAAAAAAAAAAAAACATCTTTCCATTTCAAAAACATCAAACACCAAAAACATTTCCATACATATTTTGTCTTACAAAACCATAAAACAACAAAAATATTTCCATGCATATTTTGTCGTATAAAAAAAAAAAAAATCATGAAATCTCAAAAAAAAAATAAAGAAAAAAAAATCCAAAGATATCTCAATTCCTTTGGCCAAAAATAAGTTCAACAAGCTTTTGAAAGAATAGAAGTATTTCATCTCAGCTCCCTAAGAAGGCCATGAGGCTGGACTGCTCCAAGGGATATAGGTGTTCATTTTCTTCATCCACTTAGCCTCAAGTGATCCTCGTACACAGTAACTTATACTATATACCTAGCGGTTGCAGCGACTAGCAATCCATGCAATTCGGTAGGATGGATAAGTTACCATAAGGCCCTTGAAAAGTGATTCACCTCATGCCAAAAATGAATTGTTATCATCTCAATTCCCTAAGAAAACCATACGGTTGGACTGCTCCAAGCGATAAAAGTGCACAATTATCAACAATGGTCGAAATCACATTGAAACAAAAATAAAAACAACAAACCATTATCATTTGTTTCATCGCTTTCATCATTTCATATCTTCTCCATCGACTCACCGCTTGAAGGAATAGACAAAAAAAATTGAGTTTCATAATCAAAGTCGACACTCAAAACACTTAATTATGCAAATTACGCTCGTTAAAATGAGCATGTTTTCCATGATTGGGGAAACATAAGTTAACTTTTATTTGTGACCATCTCACACAACTCCCATTCAAATGCAAATGGCTACAAAAAAAAATATTGTAAAACCCTCCAAATCATCATCTTGTATCATCATCATCACGAGTGAACCTTGTATCTAGTGGATTACCCTATGCACCTAGTGGTTGCAGCGACTAGCAATCCATGCAATCCGGTCGGATGGGTAGCTTGTCATAAGGAAACTCATTCAAACATTCAACAACAAGTCACTATGACATTAAATCAGCTAGGTCCATAAATATTTGAGCTTAGATGTGTTCAAAACATATTTGCACAAGGTTATCCTTCACCCCCTTCTGTTGGGTCAAAAGCGGAAAACCAAAAACAATTTGGTAATAATCAGAAATCACTTTGGTATCAAATTCTCGAACGACTGGTTCCTTGAACCCATCATTTTGAAGGAATTTCTAAAGTCACAGTGGAACAAGAACTCCAAATGTGGTCAAAGATTTTACCACATATTTTGCACATCAACGAAACCAAAGACAAATGCATAAGAACACAAATAAACCCAAACTTGGGGAATCAAATTGATCAAAATGTCATACATTTGCATACACAATTTACCCATGCAATCATCCACCACCTTCTTCATCCACATTTTGTCAATTGGCTCATGGGTTTCATCCTTTACCCATTCACAAATTGAGGGGGTAAGCAAACAAGTCAAAATTTTCAAAAATCACCCATTCTTGTGCGTCAAGAAGATTTGAGTCCATTCATCCAATAAAGACAGGTGTCATTTGTTTTTGCACCGCATTGTGCTTTACACAACATGGTACAAAAAGGGGCATTTGTAGACACCAAAATCTAGGTATTTACAATTCACCACATAATTCTGCATAATAAAATATATGCCTAGGTCTAAACTTAGGTATATTAATTCATGTAAACTTCACCCACATTGCACACCATAATTCTGCATAATAATATATGCCTAAGTCTAAACTTAGGCATAAAAATCTTGCACATTATCCTATTTTCCAGATTTTAATAAATCTTGAAAATCCCCCTAGGATACCCTGCCTACCCACTAAACATGTGTCCAAGCCACCTCACTACCCCAACTTGCCACATCTCATACACCCTTGTCCCATTTGTCCCTTCACATGGGACAATCCTTACACCTCACTCCACTTGCATCCACATCACCCCAGTTAAGTGAGACACCTTGGGTGACTCACTCTAACTGCCCCTCCATTTGGCTGCCCAGGACTGCCACTTGGCAGCCCTAGCTTGCCACCTCTCATTTCCCTCCAAAACCCAAAATTGTCTATAAAAGCAACACCATTTCATCAAGCAAAGGGGGCTGGAAAATATATCGTTACGCTGTCGAAATCATTGCAGGGAATCTTCAACAATTGCGGAGTTCGAGTCATCGAGGTCCCGGATCTGAGTTTCAAGGTTTTCTGCCATATCTGCACAACCGCGCATCCGCGGTTACGCAGTCCCACGGTTTTTAAACCAGACATTTGCAGTTACACAGTCACAACCGCAGTCCCATGGTTTCCAAACCACACACCCACGGCTACAAAGTCACAACCGCGGACCCACGGTTTTGCAAAAACTGCCAAACTTGTTTTGGTCATATCTCACTCCCCCGAACTCGGATTGAGCTAAAATTTTGAGGGTAAGTTCCTAACATCCTCAAGAACATCGTAGTGGTATAGTTTTGATGATTCAAATTCAATCCAGACAAGGTATGTCTGAAAAAATCAAGAGCAGTTAAAAATTAACTTTATAGTATTTCACCTTCTAAAGTATAGTTTAATATATTGAATATTATATAACAAGTTAACAAAACTAATTATATTTAATTTATTTATTTAATAATTTAAACAAAGTATTAATTCTACTATAAATTATGGATGCTAAAAACTTATCACGTCACGTATTAATTACATAAACATAAAAAATTTATCTTATTATTTAAGATTATGAATTGATCAATAAAAATCATACCTCTATATTTTGAAATTAATATCAACATTCTTCCACCGAAGCGCAATAATATTGTGCCTTCCAAAAGTTCTCTTCACGCAACTAAAATAAATAAAAAATAAAAAATAAAAAAAATAATATTATTTTAATTAAAAATAATAATTTTCAACAAATTAAATAAAATGCATATATATTTTTTAATTTGGTTAGTACAATGGTTGGACATTTATTTTTATTTATTTATTTATTTATTAGTAATATTTGTATACACATTCACCATGGGGATTGAATCCCGATAATGTAAGTGGCGTCCTTACGGGTAGATCATACACATGGGGATAAGGTTGGACATTTTTATTCCACCATAACCTCTCATTAGGGAGAGAGCTGTGGGGATAAGGTTGGACATTTTTATTCCACCATAACCTCTCATTAGGGAGAGAGCTGAGCTTATTAATAGGATCCAAACACACAGTCACACTTGCCCATGCAACTATATAAACCTTAGACCTTAAAAAAAAAAAAAAAAACCCAAAACCCATTTTTTTTTGTAGTTGATTAATTATATATATGTAATTATTATTATTTTTTATATATAATTATGTGACCTGGGTTCAATGTTTATAAGAATTATTAAAAAAAAAATTATTTTTATTTTTTTAATAAATTATATATGATTTTTATTGGTGGCTATTTTCATATGTTTTGGTGTTGTTTTTTTGTCATTTTATTTTATTTTATTTTATTCTTTGTGTTTTTGATTGTGTTTTGCTATGCTGTTTGTGTTTGTGTGGTTCGTGTTTTTTTGTATTTTTTTTGTGCGGGTGTTTGGTTGTGTTTTTTCTTGTCGAAACACTTAAGGATTATGTTTTTCTTTTTGTTTTTAGCTTTTTGTGTGTTTGTGTTCATGTGTTCTTGTTTTGTGTTGTTTCGGGCATGCTTCTTGCGTGTGTCAAAGGTGGTAGACCAGCTGCAAGCCCTCGGCATTTTTTATGGAAGAGATAACCCTGCGTCCTTGGATCTTGTCCAAAAGTGGCATCCCATGTAGGATATTTTACACACACAAAAATATATATATATATTTAGCATGCTCTTTTATCATAATTTTTTTTTATTTCTTTCCTTATATATATTCTTCAACTTACTTAAAGTGCTATGTTTAAATAACAGGCTCTTTAACATCATTTTAATTAAGAGATAAAATTTGAATTGACCAAATGCATTTTAAAATATAAATTTTATCTTTAACTTCTTTAAAGTGCTATGTTTCAACAATTAGACCTTTGACATCATTTTAATTAAAAGATAAAATTTCAATTGGCCAACTGCTTTTTAAAATTTAAATTTCACTAAGATGAAGATCAACACCATGATTAGAATAAATATGCTCACATTTTCAAGAGATTGCCTCTGCAATAATATTATTTTTTATCTAGTTCGTACATACATTTTGTTGATAGCATTAATAATAATTTGTGAAGCCATTGAAATATATTTCCATCCATTTATTTTTTTGTAATTTTAATAATTGTAAAAAGCGTCCTAAGATCTCCACAGTTGCTAGTTGAGGTTCATCATATGATTCTGAGCGAGAACATTGTCTTCATTATTTTTAAAAACACCTCCTCCACAAAAAATTTTACATTTTCTTTTGAAATACCATCAAAACAAAAAAAATTACATTTTCTTTTGAAATACCATCAAAATTAATTTTGATAAACTTTTTCAGGGCATTTTCATTTTACCCTAGATCAAAGTAAATAAACTATTTTAATTTCATTATCTCAAATGCTTCCTCAACTAAGTTCAAATCCTATAACCAATTGGTTACCACCTCTTTTTGGCATTTGAGTTTTTTTTATTAATTGGAAGAAGGGGTTTTGAAAGAAGCTCTAAACATTTTACAAACCAAATAAGGGGTTTTGAAAGGATCCTTAAACCTTTAAAAACAACAACAAAACCTGGAAGAGATTGTTGTAGAGGAAATACAGAATGGAAACAAAGAGAAGAGATGATTGTAGAAGAAACACAAAAGGGAAACAAAGAGAGATACAAATAGAGTAGAATCCTAGAAACAAAGAGAGTAGAGCAGAAAAACTGAAGAAACATTGGATCCGAACCAACTTTCTATAGAAGAAATCCAAACCAAGACAAAAATCCTAAGGAGAGGCTCGAGATCCACACATACAACAAAAAAATCCTCTACATTTTAATCCAAAAAAATTTAAAAGTTTTCCAACCAAGAAGCACCTGTTCCTTTTAAAATTAAAAATTAAAATTAAACATTTCTTGCTTGAACCAAGAAACCCTCATTTTTTAATAAAAAACTAAGATTTAACATTTCTTGTCTAAACCAAGAAACACACTCCCAAGGGGCCACAAATTTCTAGCTTTCCATGCAGCTTGGCAAAATCCTGCTGAAACTTAGATCCAAAATTTCATAATATTTTCATCTTGAGCCAAGGGCCAATAAGGGAATTTCTTACGAGGGCCTCCTTGAATCCAATCTTCTATGAAAAACAACAAGATCTTCCCTAGTTCCATGCACCAGAGAATATTAGTAAGATCTTCCCACGTTTCATGCATCCGGAGAACATTAGCAAGATATTCCTCGTATCCACGCACCCAGAGAAGATCTTCCTCGTATCCACGAAACCTGGATCCATAGACCACAGATTACCTGCCAAATATTCCCCAAGTCCACAAACCCAATGTTTTCTTTTCTCCCATATGGAAAAAGCGAAACCACAACATAGTCAAATGTCACGCATCCAATAGGTAGGGTATCTCAAAGACCACTGAACACCCAAAGACCCACTATCAGCTGGAATCCCGTTCTCCACCACATTTAATATTTGAAACTTGTTCCCACTCAACACACAAATTTGAAACTTTTTTCCACTCAGCACACTGCCTCGAGAGATACAACCTGCACAAACATCCCACACTCTTAGGTAAAACAGTTCCAGGACAAGCAACTAAAACATGAACTTTCGAAATCCCACTTACATCAATATATAAAATTTGAACCTTTTTCCTGCGCAAATATGGTTTACATCAATATTTAAAATTTGAACCTTTTCTCACTCACCCCAAAGGCCGCGGGACGGGATTACCTTCAAAAACATCTTAGGACCCTCAAACTCCAGATCAATGTTCACAAGCAAAACAATCCTAGGACTAGTAGCCAAAATACTAAACACATCAACATTTAAAATTTGGATCTTTCTCCTACCCAGCACAAGTCCGCAGAAGGTATTACGTTCAAGAACCTAATAGGACCCACAAGCACAGGATCCTCGTTCTTAAGAAAAATATCTTCAAGAACACAACAAGACCACTAATAACCTGATTCCTATGCATATCAACAATTAAAATTTAAAACTTTTCCCACCCAATACGAAGATCGTGGAAGAGAATACCTACAAGAACACCTCACGATCCATAAACACGGGCAAAACAGTTTCAATATCAGCCACAAAACCACTAATAGTCAACATCCTGCACACAACTAAACTTGAAACTTGGGGAAGTCTCTTGCAAACAATAGACATCCTGCATTTAGCTAAAATCATGTCCAAAAAATGTTTCCATCCAGGACAGGTCTTCATGGATGGGTGATTTAAAAGGAACTTAAGAACCATTGAAACAAGGGGAACTGGGTCCACCCCAATCCTTGTAGAGTCCAAAACCACCAACACACCAAAAATACCTCCCAATCCAAAGCTTTACAACATGGAACATGACAAGCACTATAATTATTTATTTTAATACCATTATCGCAAATGCTTCTTCCATGTAAGTTCAAATCCTATATCAAAGTTGTTACCACATCTTTTTGGCACGTGAGACTTCCAATGACAAGCACTATATTTATAATTATTTTGCAAGAGAGGCAATAATACAATTCTAAGCTTGAGCATGATTTTTAAAAAAATCTAGAATTCCTTTCAAGCCATACATTCCAACAAATAATGGCAGGACAAATCTTCCATGGAATACATAATGCTTTTGCTTTGAAATAATTAATCCGACAGTTCAACAAATCTTTCTATTTTGATGGAGCTGCTTAATTTATTTTCATATTTTTTTAAAAGAGACCCAAATAATGTAAGAAAAGATATAATAAAGAAGTAAATGGTCTAATGTTTCCAAATTATTATCACAAAAGACACATCTAAAAGGTCTATGATATCATCTTTTTTATAGACTCTCTCCTATAAGAATCTTACTTTGAACTGTAAACCAAAGGAATGTTGAGGACATAGGGAGAGCCTCCAGTGACCAAAAATTCTTCCAAAAAATATTTGCGAGTATGAAACTTTGATTACTCTAAATCTTCATATCCCAACTTTATCGAGAATCCACTAACTTTTGATATATTTCAAGCCAACTCATCATTTCTTACAAAAATTAGTGAATAAAACTCTTGAAGCTTATTTACACTTTGTTTGAGTTCCTCTAATTCAACTAGGTAACTAATAGAAACCCATCATACGGAGTTGTTGCTTATATTAATTGTCTTTGACCTTTGGACCTTTTCAACCTAGGAATGCTTGAGCCAATGGTTGTCATTTTGAGTCAGAGATCAGAGGATAAGGCTTTAACCAACATAAAACTAAAAATTTGTATAATTCACCTCATTGACTCCAGGAAACCTATCATATGCTTTGTTCATATGTAATTTCATAAGCATACCTAGTATTTTATGGAAAGAAGAGAATATACAACCGTCGAAGAATTTGTTTATCATGAATAAAACCAACCTTTTCCTTTGAGATGACACAATCTAAAATGTCTTTCAAATTGATCTCACTTATTATAATCTTTCTTTTAGAGGCCTCTCCAACTAAAACTAATCTATCACTCTTCAATAAATCCTAAATTTTTCAAAGAAAATTTGCAAACAATCCATCAAATCCACATACCTTATTAGGATGGAAAGATAAAACTACTTCATGTAGCTCCTCCATAGATATCTTCTTCATAAAGCTTTCATTTTATCCCTACGTAATAATTGGTGGAATAATTTACAAAAGTTTATCTTGTGCCTCCTTATCTTGCCCAATATTTAACAAAATATTTTTGAAATAATTATTTGCTTCCTTAATTATATCTTCTTCTTCCTCGATATTTCTTCCATCTAGAGTTTAAATATTTTTTATGTGATAGAAAGAAACTTTTTTTGGTGTAGCATTGAAAATTTTATTTTTCTATATTGAAAATGTATTTTTTTATATCCTACTTTGAGATATTTCTCTCTAGATTTCTGAACCAATATCACTCCTTTTTAAATACATTATGATAATGAAAAAATAATTATTTTAATTTCTCATAAGAATCTTGATCAATTCTTTATTTTTATAATCATGTCACCAAAAGATTTGATATTCCAAATCTTTATTTGCTCATTTAAATATTTTACCTTTTGAATAGACTTGTACATATATGATCCTTCAAAATTTGATTCACCCCATTGTAACATAACTATTTGGAAGATTTTGAGGTCTTAGAACCACATAGACTAGAAGCCAAATGGCTTTGCATGACCATTATTGGGTAAATCATAAATTAGAATAATGGATTTGTGATCCAATCTTGTTCACAATAAAATATATGACGATATTGTATACTCTTTTTGCAATCATTTATTTGATAACAATAACCTGTCTAATATTTCCCGTATATGAGTTTTTCAAATGCATCTATTACCCCATGTATATTGAAGACTTGCAGGACTAGTATCCCAAAGGTCATTTGAATTGATAAATGAAGCAATATCTTGCATTGACTTAGACCATTTTAAAGTACCACCCTTCTTTTCTAAAAGAGAGGACAGTGTTGTAATCACCTTCAAGAAGCCATAGATCATAATAAATCATCATTATCTTGATAACCCATATTATCTGGAGCATATACATTGATAACCCAATATTGATGTTTTCCTCTTCTTTTAAAATAGTACAGCAACCCAATTACTTTTTCTTCTAACAATTACCTATGCTACCAATTATGCCATATATATACTAAGATCTTACCTGTATATCTTAAATTAATAAAAATTAATTGAGTAATTAAATTTTGACAAACATTAATTTATATTTAAAAATAAACCATTCACTTTATATGTTTATGTTTAAATTAATAAACCTTAATCGAATCTAATTAAATTTTGACAAACATTAATATTTAAAATAAATATATTCAATTAGTATGTTTAATTTAATAAGTTGAAAGCTCAAAAGTTAATATATAGTTTGTTATATTTATACTTAATTTATATATGTCTAGCAATAATTATAAATTGAAATAAATAAATAACTGTATAAAATTTATATAGTAGTTTGTTAATTTAATCTATTTAATTTTATACTTACAAACTATCAAATGGTCAATTATTTTACCTAACAAAGCTAATATCATAACTATAAGAAATCATTTATTATCACTTTGTGGTGTTGTTTGGATATTTTAATTTGTAATTAAACTTTTCATTTCATAGGAATACTTGTATGTGTTGATTGCTTACTAGCATGTAAAAAAATTTCAAATTAAAACCTTTTGAATCGAAATTAAATTATTGTTTGTATATTTCTTTTTTAATTAATAATATTGTCAAACTTGATGCTTAAATAATATTATATACATGTCAATGTTATATAGTCGTTTAACCTTATGACAACTAATATTTTTTTTTAATTAATGATAAATAAACAGGATTTTGAAAGCTTCTAGAAAAAGAGAAGACCAATTAAGCGTAGGCCAAACTCCAAGGCCAAAAGACCAAAAATTAATCCCAAGAGCATAGACCAGTCCACCACCCATCTGGACATAAAGGAGAATTTTGTGTTCAACTTTTTTTAGAGGCACCAATGATCTTGCTCTATTTTTGCATAAGACTAGAAGAGCATCAAATACATCAAGATGTAGAACAAAACCCCAATTAGAGAGAGCAAGAGTGAGGATAAAACACCAAGCATATTTCCTCATAATGGAAACCACCAAGGAGCAAATGGACCGACCCCGCATAAAATACCCTCTAGAGAGATGATCACTACAAACAAAGGAGACCTCATCCAAGCAGAATGACAGTAAAAAAGTCTACTGGATAAGTAGACCCAATGCTTCCAAAACAACAATTGTCATTAACCATGGAGAGAAATTATACCCTCTAGAGAGATGATCACTACAAACAAAGGAGACCTCATCCAAGCAGAATGACAGTAAAAAAGTCTACTGGATAAGTAGACCCAATGCTTCCAAAACAACAATTGTCATTAACCATGGAGAGAAATTATCTTTCGAAATTTTGAATTAGCCACTATCCACCTCCAAATTGGCCATAACATCAGCAACCTAGTTACCTTCCCTATAAAAATACTCACTTTTAACTTCTAACATACCTTCCAAAATATTTGAGGTGTCCTTAATAATATTTAAGATGAAACAATTGTTAGTATTTCCAACTTGTAAATCCTGAATGATGTTCAAGGAGTCACCTTGTACGAGAAGTCTTCTGAAGCCCCTCTCAAAAACCTGATGAATACCCGAGAAAAGTACCTTAGCTTCAGCTACGTGGTTGGTTTGAATATTGTAATCTTTGCCGTAAGTCCAAATGATTTCACCATTATCATTTGTGATAACACTCCCTCCACCAACCCTCCTAGGGTTACCTTTAGCAGCCCCATCAAAGTTCAGAATGACCCACCCTTTATATGGTTTATGTTATCTAGTAGCCAATATTTTTTGAAGAGTGTTTACAGAAGCAGAAAACCCTAGATTCAATTTCCAAGTAACATCAACTCCTTTCTCCACAACTTTTTCCCTATCATTTCTAGCAGTAAAGACATCTAGGTTATTCTCAATAGTAACTTTAATCCCTCTAAAGACAGAATTCATCCCTAGAAATATCCTTGAAATTTCTTTTGTTCCTCTCCCACTAGATACCCCATAAAAAATGAGAAAGAACTAGATCCCATACCCTAGTGAGGTTGTGACTGATGAAGGGGATTTCCACTAAATGAAAATTTCCTTGAAAGTTTGAGGTAACGTCTACTTGATAGAAAAATAATCCAATAAAGCATTGAGCACCTTATTTGAGAAATCACAATGGATGAAAATATGATCCATATATTCACCATCCTTAGAACACAGGAGATAAATATTGGGAAGATGGAAGCCTTTCTTGCATAAATTATCCACAATCAAAATTATGTTTTGCAAACACAACTACAAAAAATTCAATCTTGGGGATTAAATGAGGACACAAAAACCTTTCCATCGGAAAATATCCTCCCCTAGTCAATGTTTGGGCCTCATATGCAGTCTTGATAGAAAAATACCTTTAGGAGAATGAGTCCATAGAAGGAAGTCCCTGTAATTCTACTGAGGAAGAAAGTATTATTGCAGCAACATATTCAAATTTACCAAAATCTAAAGGATCAGAAGATCAGATGTATGTAAATTCATATGCTTCCAAATCCTCTTGCCATTAGTGATGATTATATAATCAATTACTTTCTCCCCATATTTTAGTCATAAAGAAGCCTTAAACTCATTAAACTTAGGACTAAGAAAGAGGGGTTCAGGAAGAATCCAAGTATTCTCCCAAAATAACATAACCTTACCATTCCCAATCTGACACTGGATCCCCTTCGTAACCAAAATTCTAACCCAAATTACATAGCGCCTAGGAGAAGCAACACTTCTAAAAAAAGAACATGATTTTCTAGATATTTACCTCTTATAATATCTTTCCACAGTTGATCCTCCTCAACTCATAATCTCGAGGTTGTTTTTGCAATCAATGCCTTATTGAACAACAACAAATTTCTAATCCCAATACCACATTCTTTCTTAGAAGAGAAAATCCTATCCCAAGAGACAAGGGACACCCTCTGTTTAGCCTCCACCCTAGCCCATAGAATCTCCAAAATATCTGATCAATCCTCCTCCTAACTTTGAAGGGCATTCTAAAAAGAGACATATAATATATGGGAATTCTTTGGAGGGTAGCTTGAAGCAATTACAACTTATCTACTTGGCTCAGGAGATTACCTTTCCATCCAGCTAACTTACATTAAAACCTATCCAACACAGGAGATCACAACTCCTTCATACTACAAGTAAACAGTGACATACCTAGATATAACGAAGGAAGGTTAGCAATTCCACAATAAAAAAACCTCTACAATTCTATGCTGAAGTTGCCCCTCAATATTCACAAAAAATATTTGACTTTTATGGAAGTTAATTTTTTGGTTGGAAGCTTTCTTATACAACTGTAAAATATTCATGAATTCCTTAACCTCTCTCATAGTAGCCTCACCAAGAAGTACAATGTCATCTACAAACTATTGGTAAAAAACTACCTTCACAATACCAACAAGCCTAATACCCTTAATCTTAGAGGATAAGGTAGTAACAAGAATCTATCTTCCTTAAGATTCAGCTATCAAAATGAAAATATATGGAAACAAGGGATCACCTTGCCTAATACCTATTTGAACCCCAAAAAATCCACTCGAAATCCCTTTAATGATGATATAAAATTTAGTAGAGGAAATAAAAACTCTAACCCACTTCCTCCATAGATACCCAAAACTAAATTTTTCCAACACCTTGTCAAGGAACTCCCAGGAGACCCTATCATAAGCCTTCTGCATATCAAGTTTAAGAAGTATTCCAACCAACCTACTTTTGGACATAAAATATAAAGTCCGCCTACCATGAACAAAACCACCTTGAAGAGGAGAAATCAAGATGGAGATAAGCCTTTTCAACCTATTAGCAAGTGTCTTAGTAAGCAACTTATATAGGGTATTCCATAATCTGATAGGTCTGAAATCCTTTAGAGAAGATACACCATGTTTCTTCAGAACTAAAATAATAAGGGTGGTATTCCATTCTTGCAACAAAGAGGAAGAATATTAGAATTATCTTAAGGCTTCCGAAATATCCAAACCAAAAATGTGCTAAAACCTCTGAAAAAACCAACAGGGAACCCATCTGCCCAGGCGCTTTGTCCTTATTTATACTAAATAGACTGAGATTGATCTCATCATTAGAAAATGGGATATTAAAAGTATTATTCATATCAGTCATCACTACCTGGGGAATGTTCTTGAGAAGTTCCTCCAAAGCATCCCTATATTCCTCCCTGTCTCTGGAAAACAAATCCTAAAAGAAGGATACTATGGTAGTAGCAATTTCTTCTTTATCTTTAACGCATTCATCGAAGTTCAATGTAATTTATCTTATTTTATTAGCACTCCTATATTTAAAGGATGAGAGATGGAAAAACTTGGTATTCTTGTCCTCCTCCTTAAGCCATGTAGCTTGAGATTTTTATCTCCAAAAAGACTCCTCATTGGCAAGAATATTATGAAATTCTGTGAAAGTAATTTTCTCTTTTTTGGCCAACTCCTCTTACCAACCTTCACTTTGGCCTTTTTCCTCAATTTCCTGCAATTCTTGAAAGATTTTGCCTTCCTATGGAAGAGGTTCCCAAAAACTTCTCGATTCCACCTCTTCAAGTTAGTTTTGATGATTATTATCTTCTTGTCCACTTGAAACGTCTTAGTGCCATAGACATTCGTATTCCACCAATCCTTAATCAAGCCTTCAAGATCCGAATGAGAAAGCCACATTGTCTCAAATCTAAAAGCATAACCTTTCGAACGTTTCTCCTCTATGAATTCTAACAGCAACGAGTTGTGGTAAAAAGCAATTCTCGATAAAATCCTCAAAGATAA
Organism: Wollemia nobilis; assembly: GCA_028583015.1. NCBI lineage: Eukaryota > Viridiplantae > Streptophyta > Pinopsida > Araucariales > Araucariaceae > Wollemia > Wollemia nobilis. The sequence continues at coordinate 10,501,047 of JAQPPZ010001195.1, forward strand.
ATCCTCAACCATGGTAAGCCAACTCACCAAAGCAAGGGTACTATCAATACTAGATTGAATCAGACCCCCTCCTCTTATTTTGTTGGACCAAGTGATGGACCAAGTGAATTTAGAACCTTGCAAATCAATATCTACTAGTCCCATGGAGGTCAAAAACTCACCAAACTCTTCCATATTGTTCAAAAAAATAGCCAAGCCTCCATGTTTCTCCCAAGGGAGTAGAATGGACTTAAAATCACCAACAAGCAGCCATGGAAGGTCAAACGAAGAACCAAGGGATTTTAAGTCAACCCAGAGTTTTCTTCTATCAACAACAACATTGGGAACATATAGATTAGTAGAAATCCAAGAAAAATTAGTTTTTTTACAACAGACAAGAAGAAAACCTATCAACCTGATGAATGAGCTTGACCTCCACAGAATCGGGATTCCAAAGCGTCCACAACCCTCCAGAAGAACCACAAATAACCCTACTTACAACTTCGCACCCCTTCTAAACAAACCTTCATAATTTATTAAAATCCTCATCGCCCATCTTACTTTCTTGTATCGCCCATCTTACTTTCTTGTAAGACAAATAATATTTTTAATTTCATTAAAAGTGAATGAAAAAAGTTTTTCCTTATAAAAAATTTAATCAAAACCTATTAAATAGATGGTGAAATAGTGAACTTAAACTATCTCGAAAAAGAATATCAAGTCAAAATATAGATAATAGGACATAACAAAAGAAAGAATTAAAAAACATTTGAAAGCAAAGAAGAAAATATTCTTTAACAAAATAATGAAATTTTAATTAAAGAGTTAAAAGGCCTTCAAAAATTCTTGAAATAATTACATTTACAAAAAAATATATAATTGAATGAAATTGAAAAAAAATATTTTTATGTCAACAACTCAAAAGAAAACACAAGAAAAATAATAGCTAAATTAAATAAATAGTATTTTAAATTTTTTTTTTTTAAGCGAAAAACCCCTTGTGGAGCCGCCTTGGTCTGAAAGACCACGAACAGGGGGTTCTATACCGTCAAAGTCATCCGGGGGTCGCACCCGACCCTGCCCGCACCAACATTATCAATTGGATTTTAGATACCCAATTCAACTTTTTGGTAGGGTGGAGATTTGAACTTGGGACCTCCCTTGGAGGATTGCCCTTTCCTCTCCAACTCACCTACAACACCTGGGTAAATAGTATTTTAATTAAATTTAATTTTTTTTGATAAATTGTATAAATAAATTTATTGTTTAAATCAAATTAAATAATTAATAATTATTTAACAACCTTAATCCATCAAGATAAGTTAGTTGATAATAATAACTTGGATAGCTTGCATCACTATAAAAATAAACTAAGACACCTAAAGTTTACAATAGCTGTTAAGTTTGCATAACAACAATTTACTTGAATGATAACTTAAAATACATGTAAATGTAAACTATTAGGCCCTCAATTGCCATTATTTTAGTTTATGTTATAGATTTCTTACCATCTAAGCAACTTGCACAATGTAAATTATCATTCATTGGATGCATCTACAACCTGTACAATCTAAATTATCAATTATGTGGATGCGTCTCCATCCTTCGGTTAGATGTTATATCTGGAATAATCTTTCACGCCAACCATTTAAAAAAATATATATCTTTTATTTTATTATAAAAATTTGAAAAACAAATAAACATTTTAATACTTAGTTATTATACTAATTGTATTTTTTAATCAACAAGTTCATTTTAGGTTTTAGATCGGTTTATACGATATTGTATGAGTTTCCACAAGTTTCATTTTATTGCATATGTTATGTGTAAGTCTCCAAGCAATGCAAAGGTTGGAAAGCGGGGAAGGAATATCGAAAAAGATATATGCACAATGTGTAGCTTTTTATACTACTACATATAATTTAGAACAGAGATTTTGAAGGAAAGAGTAACATTTACGGTCATCCCTTACTGCATACCTAACCCGAAGTATTAGGGGAGAATCCAATTACATCTAAACATTTAGATTTTGGGATATATTAAATTTTTCTACATCTATCCTGACCCATTGCCGTGCCAGTGAGTCAAGACTTGTGCTTATGTGGATGAAACATGTTTCACAACAAACCCTTTGAGAATGCATCAAAAAGATTTTTGAATCATCGTTTCAAATATTTTTTTGCACATTGATTCTGGTTTATAAGTTTTTATAAACCATTTGCAATCTTAATGACAATTATTTTTCTTATAACTTAATTTGAAAGGAAAATTAAGGTTGGTATCCCTTAAAGATTCAAGAGCCCATATATAAGTTTATAAAGTTGTTTTGCCTCGAAGAGGGATCATCAAAATTTGTTTTGTGAGGAGTTTATATAAAATGTTTAAAATCCACTCTCTTCTTCTTATGGAGGCCAATTTAGTAGGTCGAGGGTTCATTACTAACACTTAAAAAAAATCCGTAAAATATACTCGGTTCAAATAACTGGCAGTTAGTTGTGAAGAAGAAAAACCCAAATGCTAAGTAGGTCAACCGGCAAGTAAAAGATCAAAGGCGATCTTCTCTAAAACTAGAGCACATACCGAAGAACCTAGCTATTATAATGTAGAAGCTAATGTTCTAAAAGGATAAGAAATTATTTCCTGAAAAAAATTTCGTAGACAAGGCTGATAAATCTTCAACCACTAATAATCCTCGTCTCCTTGAGTGTAATAATACTTTTTGCTTATATATATATATATATATATATAAACATAAGCAAAAACAAAAATGGTGAGCCATGCACTCACTTGGTGGAATATTTAAAAAAAAAATTATTCTTTAGAGTTGGGTGATAAAATGAGATGTTCTACGTGTTAAGGATGATGATGCTACAACAGTTTCACTAGTTTCAGCCTGCAAGTCTTACCATCCATTTAGATTTCTCACCAGAGAAGCAAAATACATTCCTTCTTACAACATCAAGGTTTCTCTTAATGCCAACTTGACCTATAGCATCATAGTCACTACGGCGCCAACACACAAAAACAAACAGACTTGTGGTGCCAACTCCATGTGTCAAAAGCCAGAATGCATAGAGAGCATCTTGCCACCGTAGGCATCAAGGACACATCTGCATTCCCCTAGTTTTACCACTTTGGCATTTCACAAACTAGGGCCACTTAAAGAGGAAACCAAATTATAGTTCTATAACTACCATTGAAACTTCTTCTTAATCAGTTGGGAAGCTAAACCATTTCATCTTTTAATATTTATAAATTTGTATATAACATACAATTGTTTTAGTCTACTTCTTTAATTCTTTCTCTTTTCTTCTGTTCTCCTTCTTTGTTTCTCCTACCATATAGATTCAGGCTCTTCCTACGTTTCTTTAGATTCAGGCTCTCCCTACCTCTGAATCAAGTGCTTTGCATCTTATAGTGCTCTGCACTTCTTATAATAAATATCTATACTACTATCAACTATACTACTATCAACATAGTCCAGGTCAGGATCCAAGTAACTTGGGCTTGACTTAGTGAGTTTTAAAACTTGATTGAGTACTTGGGACTAGCGAATTAAAAAAACTTACTGAGCCTCGAGATAAAACTCGGTCGACGTCAAACGTGTGCAGGTAACAACATAAAAATATTTCTTCATTTGGTATCATTTTTGTTGTTTCAAATTGATGGTTTTTTAAGCCAAATTTAATCACAGGTTTCTCGAAGATCTAAAACAATCTCAATATTAAAGTATGTGTGCAGTAATAATATATGTAACGACCCTCTTCGCACACAGATATTTAATGGCTACTGTGGATGCAAGATGGGATTCAAAGACGTTAAGAAAGAGAAGTTAAACGAAGAAACAAGGATGAACGGAAGTAGATAGATAGATATTAACGTGATAATTCAACTTGCGAACGCTCGTATATTTGCATATCATATAAATGTTATGTTTGTGTTGGCTTTGTGTTTGGGTTTGGATGTGTGCATGGTTTTTAGAAAATTGGAATGAGAGTGAGTTGTTATGAATATCTAAATTATTTAGATGGGTAGATATTATGTTCTATAAAAGAAAATGATCATCGTGAACCGACGAATGTGGCACGAAGTACTGGACAGCTTAACCACTTTGAGGTAAAGCGTTCGATTTCATGATGATTTTGGATCCTGTCTTTAACGGCGAGCTTAACAACTTTGAGATAAAGCGTTCGATTTCATGATGATTTTGGATCCTCTCCTTAACGGCGAACCGAGAAGGAACAAAAGAAGGATAAAGACGAAAAATTGGACAGTGGAGTTGAGGAAAGAGCTAGCCGGTTTTCAGAAGGATTAGGCTCCAAAAAAAATCAGGTAGATCAAGTACAGTAACTATTTTTGCGTATGGTTACATTTGATTTCAAAAATACTTGTCGGTCCTGTGTGAAGATGAGACAGGATAAATTTCTTGAATATGTTTTGTTTGAAACATTGCTGATTTGATTTGCGTGATTATTTTCACGATTTCATAACCTGATAAAAGTTTGCTTGGGTTGTTGGAAATGTGAGAAATGTTTTATGTGAATCATATGCATTAGATTACCTGGAAAAGTGATGTGAATCTGAATGTTGTGTGTATTTATGAAAATATGTGTAAGTATGCTTGACAGTGTCATAGTAGAGTTGCATTCATGAATTTGAAGAGCCGAAATTTGATCCTTAAAAAAAAAAAAAAAAAAAAAAAAACCTTAAAACCGTTGAGATGGAGAACGAAATCTTAGTAGGCGGTGAGAGGAAGGCGTCCAGGTATGGAGGTGGATGGGTGAAGAACCTAAGCTAGTGTGCGGTTGGATAGAACTGTAAGTTTTATCACATTTGTCTGCATGTAATAGCGTTCCGGCGAAAATTGCAGTATATACAAGTACATATCAGATTGAATATCTGATGCTGACTATGTTGCAGTCGCTGAAATATATGTAAATAAAATTCTGGGACATCACCTCGTCTGGTGAAAGTATGTGTTCCCTTTTGGTTTCAAAACTTAAAAATCAAGCCTGTCTAGCAGCGAATGGGGTTTTATATGGTTGTTTATGGGTAAAACTCTTTTAAGTATTTCTCATAAATTCTGGAACGTGGATCTTAAATAATAGTTTTGTGTATATGAGAAACGTCTTGTTTCGTTCGCTCATAAACCAGAGGAGGCTTGTATTTACTTTTCATGTGAATTCTGTTCTAAGGATTATGTTTATGTTGGAAAAATTTTAAACCAATTCACGCCCGTAAGCGCTTCGACGCGAAGCACTTCCGAAACGCCTTCGGAAAATGCTTCGGCGCGAAGCACTTTCGACACGACTTCGGAAAATGCTTCGGTGCGAAGCAATTTTAGCTCGCCCCTTGAAAACATGTCGCCGTGAAGCTGTTCAACTTGGCCATCGGAGGATGCTTCGCCGCGAAGTAAAATCAAATTGCCCCCGAAGCGGAAATCAGCCGAAGCAGAAATCAGGTGCGCAGATCGGGACATTAATTGTCCAAGCGTGCGAGTAGTTGGGGTGTTCGGCGATTGGACAGGAACCATACTTCTGCATTTAATTCTTGTCAGTCGGTCGGTGAAATTTCTCCCGCCTTTTGTCCTCATCCCTCGCCTATAAATACTGGGCCATTTTGTCATTTGAAAAAGGAGTTGAAGGAAGAGAGGAGGACAGAGGTTGGAGCAGAGCAGCATAGAGGAACGGCGAGCACAGAGGAGCCGCTGCAGCTAGGGTTTCGACCAGCAGAGTAGCAGAAGGGTGAAACCAGCAGCCGCTTACAGCCGGAGAGTGGAGCAGCAGTCTCCCATCCAAGTCGTGTGTTTATCCTGCAGATTTCTATCTTGCAGAAGTTTGTAATCGCTTCAGTAGGAAGCTTTTGTAAATCCGGCATTACTTTTTATATAAGATATTTACTCTGTAAAATCTTGTCTCTGTGATTTTATTCTCTGTCTCGAAGAACACCAGTGAGGGTTTGCCCCGAAGTGGTAAAACACCCGTTCGATCCAGAAGGGAATCGAGTTTGTCTGTGCCGAAGCACATTGCGGTAAGTTGCAAAGTTTCGCAGCCTTCCTGCCCAAAGAAATCACTTCGGCACTAAATTCGCCGAAGTGATTTCACTTCGGAGCCAAACTGAGCGAAGCAGTTGCTTCGCTGAGAAATTCCCCGAAGTAGTTTTACTTCGGCAGTTTCTCCCCCGAAGTGTTTACTTCGGGAGCTATTTCCCCGTAGTAGTTTCACTTCGGCAGTGTTTCCTCGAAGTAGTTTTACTTCGGCAAGATATTCCCCGAAGTAGTTACTTCGGGAGAATTTTCCCCGAACCTCTTCCCGAAGCTGAAAATTTTGCGAAGCATTTTTCTTTGACGCGACGCGATTCGGAATTTTATTCCTTCAAATTGGTATCAGAGCCTGTGGTGTCGTGACGCGGAGATAGAAGCATGGCTTCCGAAAGAAATTCCCTGCAGTTGCAGATCCCATGATTTAACGGCAAGAACTACGATTACTGGAGCATCCAGATGAAGATCCTCTTCGGGTCTCAGGATTTGTGGGACTTGGTCGAGAATGGGTACCGGAACCAGCAGATGCAGCAGCGCTGGCCGCCCTCTCCCAAGCTGACAAAGACCTTCTGAAGGAGAACCGGAAGAAAGACCAAAAAGCCCTATTCTATATCATGCAAGCGGTTGAGGAGACCATCTTCCCGTGGATTGCATCAGCCACCAAGGCCAAGCAGGCCTGGGAAATTCTGGCAAGTTCGTACCAGGGCACCAACAAAGTGAAGTTGGTGAAACTGCAGATGCTCAGGAGGGAGTTCGAGAACCTGCAGATGAGTGAGTCCGAGTCGATGAGCGACTTCTTCACCCGAACAACAGATGTCATCAACCAGATGCGGTTGAATGGTGAAATTGTGCAGAATCAAAGGATCGTGGAGAAAATTCTGCGGAGTCTGCCAGCGAAGTTTGACTCTATGGTAATTGCAATAGAGGAGTCAAGGGATTTGACAACCCTCTCTGTGGATGAACTGATGGGTTCTCTGCAGACACATGAGCAGAGGCTGAGCCGCTCAACTCAGTCCTCTCTGGAGCAAGCTTTCAAGGCGCAAGTCTCAGTCCGAGACAACGGCAGACAAGACTCCCACCATAGCGCCTCTAGTTCTCAAGGTGGAAGAGGCAGAAGCAGGCGTGGGAGAAGTAACAAGCAAGGAGGGAGATCAAACCCTCATGTCAGTGAGACCAGCTGCAACTTTCATCAGCAAGGAGGAAGAGGCACTGGCAAAAATCAGCAAGGTGGCTCTCAGCAGAAGAAGGACATGTCAAAGGTCCAATGCTACTACTGCAAAAAGTTTGGCCATTACATCTCACAGTGCAGAACGAGGATGGCGAACGAGAATCAGCAGCAAGCCCATTATACAGAGGAAGCTGGAAATGCGGTAGGAGGAAATATGTTGCTGACTTGCAGTGTTGAGGAGGAGAGCAAGAAAAACATTTGGTATCTTGACAGTGGGTGCAGCAACCACATGACTGGGAACAGAGAGATGTTCTCACAATTGGACGAAACAGTCCAATCCGAAGTCAAGATGGGGAACAACAGCAAGGTTCCCATGATGGGGAAAGGTAAAATCCTCATCCGCACCCGGCACGGAGAAAGAAAACAAATCTGTGATGTGTATTATGTGCCTGGGTTGAAACACAATCTGCTAAGTGTTGGACAGCTTGTGCAGAAGGGACACACTATGCAGTTCAAAGACGGTGTCTGTTCCATCAGAGACAAAGTGCATGGACAAATCGCAACCGTGTCCATGACGAAAAACAAAATGTTTTCGCTGCAGATTCAGAATGAATCTTTAATGTCTCTGAGTGCAGTTGTGAAGGATGCTACCTGGTTGTGGCATCTCAGATTCGGTCACTTGAGTTTCAGTGGCCTGAATTTGCTGCACAAGAAGCAGATGGTGAAGGGTTTACCCCTTATTGAGCAACCGAACCAAGTTTGTGAAGGTTGCCTAGTCGGTAAGCAGCACAAGGATGCATTCCCTGTAGGATAGTCTTGGAGAGCATCACGGCCATTGGAGCTGGTGCACTCAGACATTTGCGGTCCCATGCAGACCAGCACATATGCCGGCAACAAATACTTCCTGACCTTCATTGACGACTTTAGCCGGAAGACATGGATTTATCCCATCAAGTTGAAGTCAGAGGCATTTGCGAAGTTTAAGGAGTTCAAGGCTCTGGTTGAGAAACAGAGCGGGTATTATGTGAAGACTCTCAGGACAGACGGAGGTGGAGAATACATCTCCAACGAATTCCACAACTTCTGCAAGCAGCATGGAATTCGAAGGCAGTTCACTGCCAGATACACACCGCAACAGAATGGTGTAGCTGAGAGGAAGAACAGAACGATCATGGAGATGGCACGGAGCATGCTGAAGGCGAAAAGTTTGCCACATGAGTTTTGGGCAGAAGCTGTAAGTTGTGCAGTTTATCTGCTGAACCGATGTCCCACCAAGAGTGTGAAGGACAAAATTCCAGAGGAAGCCTGGAGCAATCTGAAGCCAAGTGTGGCTCATTTGCGAGTTTTCGGGTGCATAGCATATGCACATGTTCCAGATGAGAAAAGACGGAAGCTGGATGACAAATCTGAAAAATGCATCTTCACGGGGTACAACGAACAAGCAAAGGCATACAGGCTGTACAATCCGGTGACGAAGAAACTTGTCATCAGTCGAGATGTGAAGTTCTTGGAGGACGAAGCCTAGAACTGGAAGTCAAAGACTGGTGAGCCTGAACCAGCAATTGTTGAACCTGTAAACTTGGAGGAAGATAGTGTACAGCCACCTGTACCTTCAAGCAGCAATAGTGGTGCCAGCAGCAGCACACCCTCATCATCCCGGTCACCTCCACTTGCAAGCAGAATTCAAAATTTGAGGACACCTACGAAGACTCGGAGCTTGCAAGACATTTATGAGGTAACCCGTAATCAGATAGATGAAGAATATTCTGACTTTGCTTTATTTACTGAGTGTGATCCAGTGGAGTTTGAAGAAGCAAGTCAGAATCGCAAATGGGTGAATGCGATGGATGAGGAGATAGCAACCATTGAGAAGAATGAGACATGGCAGCTGACAGATCTTCCAGCAGGAAAGAAGACCATTGGGGTCAAGTGGGTGTATAAAACAAAGTTTAACGCCCAAGGAGAAGTTGACAGGCATAAGGCCAGATTAGTGGCGAAAGGCTACAAGCAGAAGTTAGGAGTTGACTATCATGAGGTGTATGCACCTGTAGCCCGACTTGACACAGTCAGAATGATTATGGCACTAGCAGCTCAGAAAGGCTGGAGTGTGTACCAGATGGATGTCAAGTCTGCCTTCCTGAACGGAGTGTTGGAAGAAGAGGTCTACATAGACCAGCCACCCGGATATGAAATACAAGGGCAAGAAGACAAGGTCCTGAAGCTGAAGAAGGCCCTGTATGGGTTGAAGCAAGCACCCCGGGCATGGTACAGCCGGATTGACGACTATTTTCAGGAGAATGGGTTTCAAAAATGCCCATATGAGCACACCCTATACCTGAAGACAAATGAAGAGGGTGAGATGATAATCGTCTTGTACGTGGACGATTCGATATATTGGCAATAGCAGCAGCCTATTTGCGCAGTTCAGAACAACCATGAAGACCGAGTTTGAAATGACAGACATGGGGCTGATGAAATTTTTTCTTGGCATTGAAGTTGACCAATCAGCAGATGGCATCTTCATTTCTCAGGGCAAGTATGCAAAGGATGTCCTGAAGCATTTTAAGATGGAGGACAGCAAACCTGCCATCACCCGGTAGCCATTGGTTTGAAGTTGAGCAAGACTGACAACAACAGAAGCGTTGATCCAACTCTCTATAAAAGGTTAGTTGGAAGCCTGATGTACTTGACTGCAACTCGGCCAGATCTGATGTTCGGAGTCAGTCTGATCAGCCATTTTATGGAGACTCCGAAAGACACTCACTGGCAAGCAGGCAAGAGAATCCTGCGATATGTCAATGGCACGAGGAACCACGGAATTCACTATGCCAGACAAGACCAGCTTGAGTTGATTGGCTACACTGACAGTGATTGGGCCGGTAGCGTAGATGATCGGAAGAGCACTTCGGGATATGCCTTCCATTTTGGATCCGGAGTTGTCTCTTGGTCCTCGAAGAAGCAGCCAATTGTTGCTTTATCTATAGCAGAGCGAGTACGTTGTTGCCACCTCAGCCGCTTGCCAGGCAATCTGGCTGAGAAGAGTTCTGTGTGAACTACATCATCCGCCCGAAGCAGCAACAACAATATTTTGCGACAATAACTCTGCCATCGCGCTCTCGAAGGACCCAGTCTTCCACGGCCGGACGAAGCACATAGACATCCGGTATCATTTCATCAGAGAGCTGGTGAAATTCGGTGAAGTACAATTGCAGTTTTGCAGGTCGAAGGAGCAGCTAGCTGACATCTTCACAAAACCCTTGAAGGAGGAGGACTTCGCCAGATTGCGAGAGATGTTGGGTGTTAGAGAACTCGTGAAGTTCGATTTAAAGGAGGGTGTTGGAAATGTTAAATCCAACTTCACGCCCGTAAGAGCTTCGGTGCGAAGCATCTCCGAAACGCCTTCGAAAAATGCTTCGGCGCGAAGCACTTTCGAAGTACTTTCGAAAAATGCTTCGATGCGAAGCACTTTTAGCTCGCCCTTGAAAAATGTTCGCCGAATTCACTTCCACGAAAATGCTTCGCCGTGAAGTAAAATCAAATTGCCCCCGAAGCAGAAATCAGCCGAAGAAGAAATCAGGCGCGCAGATCGGGACATTAATTGTCCAAGCGTGCGAGTAGTTGGGGTTGTTCGGCGATTGGACAGGAACCATACTTCTGCATTTAATTCTTGTCAGTCGGTCGGTGAAATTTCTCCCGCCTTTTGTCCTCATCCCTCGCCTATAAATACTGGGCCATTTTGTCATTTTGAAAAAGGAGTTGAAGAAGCAGAGGAGGATAGAGGTTGGAGCAGAACAACATAGAGGAACGACGAGCACAGAGGAGCCGCTGCAGCAAGGGTTTCCACTAGCAGAGTAGCAGAAGGGTGAAACCAGCAGCCCCCAGCAGCCGGAGAGTGGAGCAACAGTCTCCCATCCAAGTCGTGTGTTTATCCTGCAGATATTTTATCTTGCAGAAGTTTGTAATCGCTTCAATAGGAAGCTTTTGTAAATCCGACATTACTTTTTATATAAGATATTTACTCTGTAAAATCTTGTCTCTGTGATTTTATTCTCTGTCTCGAAGAACGCCTAGTGAGGGTTTGCCCCGAAGCGGTAAAACACCCGTTCGATCCAGAAGGGATCTAGTTTGTCTGTGCCGAAGCACATTGCGGTAAGCTGCAGAGTTTCGCAGCCTTCCTGCCCGAAGAAATCACTTCGGCACTAAATTCGCCGAAGTGATTTCACTTCGGAGCCAAACTGAGCGAAGCAGTTGCTTCGCTGAGAAATTCCCCGAAGTAGTTTTACTTCGGCAGTTTCTCCCCGAAGTATTTACTTCGGGAGCTATTTCCCCGAAGTAGTTTCACTTCGGCAGTGCTTCCCCGAAGTAGTTTTACTTCGGCAAGATATTCCCCGAAGTAGTTACTTCGGGAGAATTTTCCCCAAACCTCTTCCCGAAGCTGAAAATTTTGCGAAGCGTTTTTCTTTGACGCGACGCGATTCGGAATTCTTATTCCTTCAATTTACAATGATTCAATGATTTGATTACTGAATAGAGGAGGCTTGTATTTACTTTTCATGTGAATTAAGGATACAATGATTCAATGATTTGATTACTGAATTTTCTGGGCTCAAGTAACAAGTATTTATTCTTTTGTTTAGTAGAAAGTACATCCAAATTCCCTTAGCGTAGAGTTTGAAGCTGTATTTATGGAATTTGTGCAGCCTAGTTGGCGAGTGTATTGAGCCTGGGTTGATGAGTTTAATTTTTATTTGTATTAGTATATAGGTGGAAGTGTTTTCTTTCTGGAGAAGTTTTAAACCACAGGAAAAAATTTCTGTGAAGTTAAAACTCTTTCTTTCCCTGGTTTGCGTCAAATTAATGAGGATCTGGCGGATGGCCAGAATGTTTCCTTGAAACCGTGATGGTTAATCTTCTCTTTGACACCGCGGCGTAACATCGTAGTTGTGTTGGAATTAATATCTCCTAAACATATAACTATTTACTTTGAGATGGAGTCATTACTCCTGAGTTCGAACTTTAATGTTTCCTATGATTAAATATATAAATTGGTCAACAGCTAAATTCATAGATGATGTCCAGCGTAGTAAATGGTTGTGGGCAGCAAGTTTAGAGTTAGTTTATGGTCAGGTATTCACTTAATCATTATGCCTTCAAAGCCGTGACTTATTGTAATTTGTATGGTGGTTTAATGTTGAAACCTGAAATTCGTATGAAATAGAATATGTTTTAAATTGATAGAAAGCAATAAAGACGAAATGGATCTTTAGTTATGCTTGTGTTTATAATTAAAAGTTCCCGAGATTGATTTATTGTATTTTGTGTTAGAACTTGTTAATTACTTTAAGTCTTGAACTATATAATAATTGTGGTGTGGTGAATATGTTGTGCACTACCTAGTGACTCTTAACTAAACATGTGTATTTCTTTGATATCTCCCAAAGCTTAAGATATTTAGAGATTCTTTTAAAAGCTTTCATTTATGAGGAAAATTAAACCCAACATAGTTTGGTTTTGGAAACTCTTATTTAAGAATCTTAATTAAGTATGGAAACAAAACAATTAGCATAGGTTGAGAAGCTCTAAATTGTCTATGAAAATGGGCATTGAGTTAAAAGAATATTTTTTTAAAAAAATCACCCAAAAAACGTTGTGGTGCAGGTAGGCACACAACAACATCTAGAGCAACTGTAGACTGATAGAATTGGTCAAGTAATCTGACTAGGTCAAGTCTGGTAACAAGGGACGGTATGGGACGCCTTTTCCAGGTTTTTTTTGGAATAGTATTGTGATAGTTCCTATGTATCTTTGGCCTAGTTGGTTAAGCCACGTTGTATGGTATGGGGCATACGAACGTGGGTCTTAAAAAGCATGTGGGAATAAGTTCAAGGCCAGTGTATTGGAATGGTTCTAACTTAATCCATGTAGAGGAAAATTGGCTAGACACTGGATATAAGTACGATATTTTCCTTCATTTGGTATAGTAACAAGAATGACAAAAAGTCGAAGGTTCAAAATGATAAGGGATTTGGAAGCAAGCGTCCACCCTCTAGGTGTTATGGGCCCTAGAGGATAACCCCTACCATGGATTGATCCTCATGCTAGAAAATGAGGATGTTAAATGAGGTAAGTCAATTCCACAAATGACACCTCTATGGGAAAAGGCTGATCTCATCCACTTGGGTGACTATCTACAACAGTATTGAACCCAAAAGTGGTGTAATATGCCTGTACTAAGATAAGTTCTTACCAATAAATAAACTCGGTGAAATAAGTTTGCTAAGAACTTGAAGGTAAACTTGTAAGTAAAACTTTAGTATTTAGCAAAAAAATATTATAGTAAATTGTATATGATTTATTGTCTGGTACAACCAAGTGTGTAGATTTGGGTTGTTACAACATAAAAACATTTTTTTCATTTGGTCTCACTTTTGTTGTTTCAAATTGATGGTTTTTTAGCCAAATTTAATCATAGGTTCCAATATGCAGGATCTTAAACAATCTCAATATAAGAGTATACAATATTTTTTGTAATATCAATGAATATACCACTCATGAAATAACAATAAGCATAAACAAACTTACAATATTATTGCTCAAAATTGCATACACGCTTTGATATTATTAGATACGTTTCTCATACAATACATTGAGATTTATCTCCATAATATAACCATATAAGTGACCTTTCAATACTTCGACTATTGCTCTCCTCAGATATCCCAAAGATGCATCATTTCCTATTCCTCACATAAGACAAACCTCTCATATTTCTTGACATTACATCTTTGCCACATACATGTGACTCTTCACTTGTATACCTACACATATGACTCTTAACTTCCTTATATGACACAGTGCACTCTCTTCCACATTACACACTTTATTACATGATACTTTGCACACTCTTACACTCTACACACTTGCACACTTTACTACATGACACTTGGACTCATCCTACACATTGACACATACTTTAGGAGAATATAAATCTCACACCCTAATCTAATATTTGTAAATGTACAATTGTACCATGGGGGTACTTTAGCATCTATCAAATAATGTAATATTCTCCAACACAAATTGTAGAGAACAAAGACTACTTGATACCAGACCAAAGAAAACATAAAATTGTATCCTAAAACCAGGTTTTTTCAGTTTGAAAGAATCTAATAGCCACCAAAATCCATCCAATTGTTTCATATGAAGTAAATAAACTCTTTCAGCTGTCATTTTTTTCGTTTATAAGTTTCAGTCATTTTTCTTTTAAGATTCAAACTAATTGCAACAACCACCCAACTGTTGCATTTGAGAAAAAAAAACTATTTTTCAGCTGTCACTTTTTTCTTTTTTTATGTTTCAGGTATTTCTTTTTTAAATATTCAAACTAATTGCAACAGCCACACAACTGTTGCATTTGAGCTAGAAAAACTCTTTTCATCTGTAAATGTTTAAACTAGGGTTTATGACCTAGAGCATGTTTTTTGAGTTTCTAAGTAATTATTTTTTGTTTCCACGTACAACCTCATCAAAATGACAAGGAGAAGAGCTGCGGCATGGAAGTATGCAAAGAATGGGAAAATAAAGGGGAGGTTTACTATAATTTTTATGGGAAAAAAATCATGGAGGTATAAACTGCCTCAAATACCACTTGTCAAGGCATCAAAGGCATTAGGTCAGACTATGTGTAAAGGTACCAACTGATATTGAGAGGGAATGCAATGTGATCCTTTGAGACTAAACTAGAGAAAAGAAATCAAACGAAGAATAAGCAAGGCCATTGTAACCGCCCTTCTTGAACTCGTACAAACTATAGTCGGTTCTACCACCAGAGTAGCTCCAATCCATCAATTACACACCTAGGAAGTGGGATGGAAGAGTCTCATTTTGCAAAACGTTCTACGCCAGGATCACAATCCATGCTTGAGGGTATGACCGCATGGAATGAGGAGAGGCACATGGTTGAGGAAGATTTTTGTAATATTTTGGTATTTTTCCAACCTTTCCTTCAATGTGATAAGGTTTCCATACTGTTGGGGAATGGTATATGCCATAAAAGTTTGAGACGCGAGATTTATGCTACAACTTATGATGATCTAAGGGACCCTCTCCTTTGTAAATCCATGGATTATATTCATGTTTTGCTTGATGAGCAATGTAGGGTGTGGAGGAAGAGGGGTTGCACTATCATATTCGATGGTTAAACTGATGGGAAGAACGAAATATTAATTAACTATTTGGTTGCTTCTATAGGAGGAATTGTATTCCTCACGTCATTCGATGCATCGACACAAGTTAAGAGTTTGGATATGCTTGTACAATTGCCAAGAGAGGTTGTGTTAGAGTTGGGAGAGGAGAATGATATCCAAGTTATCATGGACAATACAATGGTATATGTAGCAGTTGGTAGGATGTAGGAGGAGATATTCTCCATCATTTCTTGGATACCATGTGCATTCCATTGTCTCACTTTGCTACTCAAAGACATTGGAAAATTACCTTGGGTGTTAAGGTCGTATAAAAAGCTAAATCTATTACAAACTATATCTACAACCATACATAGGTCCTCCAGCTTAGTATGAGGTATCTAGTGTTGGTTGAAGTTATATACTTTGCCATAAATATCATGACATTGCAAACCCTCATTGATGCAAAGGAGGCATTGAAGAGGTTGTTTGTAAGTGAGGACTAGAATGCCAAAGATGTTACTAGATACCGACTCTCCAATAAGGGGAAGAAGCTCTAGTCTATCATAAAAATTTGAGTCTTCTTAATCCAAATCAATGCCAAAGTATTAGACACATAGATTTAACAACTTCAAGCCTATTTTTCTACCAATTAGTTTTTTAACTCAGATAGGATCATTTTTGCAGCTTTAAAGAGCTCAAAGTTAGTTGCTTATTGGTTGGAAGCCACTAGCAACAAGCCCATAAAACAAGGAGATGCTATCAAAATTTGTATAATATTTATGATATGTTATAGTTACCAATCCAATACAATCCGTAATTATACCGATCCAAAGACCAATCTATCTGATAGTAGACTAATGCATTTAGTGACATCCTAAACAACTATGCATTAACAACAACAAGAAGTATAGAATTCTAAATCATATTTGCTAGAAATATGATACTGCATAAAAATTCTAGACATACATATTCTTTGTTTGTCAATTAGGTAGTGGATTTTGTAACTGAAGGGATAACATAAAGGAAGTAAAAACTATAGTTGTGTCCGTCTAACAATTATTTTATTTAAACCATATTTTATACATCACCAACGTTTATTCTTCATGGCTACTTCTAATGGATTTCAATGAGTTTCTTTGTTCTCTCTTCATCTTCAAGTCACTATATTAATTCGTCTAACTCCTCATAGACCATCAATTGTCACTTCTTCAATTATCCAAAGAAACCAAGCTTGAATTTAATTCTTGTTCTATCAAAAATCTTCATCATCTTTTAAAAATACATCAACATGTTTATCCACACGGTTTCCTAATGTTGATGATTGTCTAAAATGTGACACTTCAATCATGAAATGCTCTCTTATGTCCTCTGGTATTTTGACCTCTAATTATTTTCTCGATGCAGATCTCCTCTTTATCTCCTTCATACCACCTCTCAAATTGATGTTTTCTTTGTGCCTTTCCTTTCATTATTAGCTGCTCCGCAGTATCAGAATTTTGTTCAACCAATTGTTTCATCCTCTACCTGTTACCTCCTCTCCTTATAATTTTAATTTTTCTTGTGAGCTACTTCCCTTTCTCCATTAATTATGCTAACACTGTCTCTTCCCTTGCCAACTCATCTACTATGGAGGTGATCAGAAACTATACCTCCTATTTCAATGGAGGTGATGCACATGGATTTATTTGTTGTTAAAGCTCTACAAAAATATCAGGTGAATCATTTCACATCTCTCCAATTGCTCCCACCTAAACTGCATCCATTGCATCATATACCTCTCCATCAACATCCATTGCTCCTACTAATTCATGCAGTTGTCACACAATTCATTCTTCACCTTCTTGTGTAGTCTTTTCCACATACTGTGGCTTTCTCACTGTAGATTCTTCATGGGTCTCTTGCTATTCCAACCTTCTATACCTCCCTTTTTGTATTACCAGTTGTTCATCATCTTCAAAATTATCACTTTATCATCTAGTAGGTCCTTTCTCTTCAATATTTTGTTTGTTCTTACTAGAGTTTTCCATTTGTAAGTGGTATCACATTGATCCACCTCAAGATAGTTATCTCCTGCTCTACTATATTTCTTCAAGGATTCAGTTCAAGAAACTATATCTTCTTCTATGCCATGACATTTATTAATTGTATAATAGTGTGAAGCACCATTGAAAAGTTCTTAGAATACTGAATCAAGAAATTCTTAATACATTGTGACAGATACAATGCCCAATTATACACAACTCCTTCCATGATTTCTTGTACATATATTGTGATCCAGGTAGGCATATCCATATATTGTTGTTCTCATGACAACTTGCACATAATTACATTTGAGACACACTATAATTCCACTATCTTAAACTATTGTTGCTTTAATCTATAACTTCCATGTTTTATGATCTTTGCTACTTCCTCTAGGGTTGTATTGATTATCTCATGGATTATTTCATTCCACTGGTTCAGATTTACTGTCTCCTTCCTAAACCAGTAATCCATGGCTCGACAATGGAAATGTTCTTTAGAAATTTTTAGGTGAAAACACCATAATCTTGAAGAACACAAGCTTATACTTGAGGGGGGGTGAACAGTATAAGACCACTTTTTACTTTTTCTTTTAAATCAACTTTCAAATCAGTATTATGCAGAGAATAGATAGCAGTATCAAGAACAACAATTAAAGTAATGCACAACACATCATCAACAAAGAGACACAACAATTTATGTGGTTCACCCAATGTGGGCTACTCCACGGATAAAACTTTCTCACTAAATTTTATCACTCAAATCCTCTCGGGAATCCTTTCTCGATTACAATGTTTATGAGCCCCAACCCAAAGAAGACACCTTCCCCTAACTCTTTCTTTGAATGGTGATCCTCTAGAAGACCTCTACCTCCTCTGCCCTTAGCAAGTGGAACTCTATCCATAGAAGACACATGTCTTCCCTACTCTGGTTGGAGATCTCTGTCCTCAACTCTATCACCTCAAAGCTGGTCCTCGAATTTGCACCAAAACGTAGTCCTTCGGTCTAGCACAAATGTCCTCTTCCTCTTTCTCTGATCTGCACCGAACACAATCCTTTGGTCTGGCACAGGTCTATCCTCTTCCTCTATTTTGCATAAAATACAGTCCTTCGCTATTTTCTCGCAGACACAGCTACACTCGATCGAACAATGACCTTTTCACTTCTATGCATACACAACAGTATCATCTTCGTGCACTCTGTTTCCTTACAGTCTCCTACACTTAGATGATTCGACGAAATGCACTCTTATACTGCTATCGATCTTTGCACTCTGCTTTTTCGATGATCGAACTTCACTGTCGCACTAAATCTATGAACGCCACTCTTCGAATGCACACTTCGATCGATGAATAAACTCTTCAAGCAACCCTCATTTTATACACATAATCTCAAGATTAGAACCTTGATCTTAGTCGGTTGTTTACCCTTTAATCACGTCGGCTGCAAAACCCTACGTTGCGTCGGCCTAGATTTAACTCTGTCGGCTTCACTGCCTCCCTGTAGCTTCTGGCGCAAAACTTCAACATGTCACGATATCGTGACACCTTTGCCTTCCGTACACCTTCTATAGCTTGTTGTAGCGATATCGCGACGCCTTTGCCTTTGTCGACTTCCTTTGTGCTTGTCACGAAATCGTGACACCTTTGCCTCTTGCTGATGTCATCTTCACTCCTGTCACAAAATCATGACGCTTTAGACTTCAAAGCCTTCTTCTCCGCTTCTGTCACGAAATCATGACACATCTGCTTCTGACGTCATCTGCAACTCTGTCTCGAAATTGTGACACTTCTTGCTTCTTCAACCTTTTCTCGGTTTGCACTAGCGAAAATGGAACATGTCACAAAAATCATGATGCTTTCATTGCTTCTTCAAGCTCTTTTGGCTCGCAAAACCCTGAAAGCAGAACATGTCACGAAATCGCGATGCTTTCGCTGCCTTAAGCTCTTTTCTGCCAAATGCCCACAAAATTGGAACATGTCACAAAATCGTGACGCTTTTGCCTTCGAGCTCTTCCTTCTTCAATTCATCACGAAATCGTGACGCTTCTTCTATGAAATACTTGCTAACTGTTTCTGTCACGAAATCACGACACTTTCTCCAACTGCAAGCTGCCAACTCAACCTGTCATGAAATCGTGACACTTTTTGCATCCGTACAACTTCTTTGAAACCTGTCACGAAATCGCGACGCTTTCAGCTTTCGAAAGCTTTCTCTACTACCTGTCGCGAAATCGCGACACTTCCTGCAACTCAATACTGCCATCTCAACTTGTCACGAAATCATGACAGTTTTGCCTGAACTTTCTCTCTCCTCAAACATGTCGCGAAATCATGACAGTTTTGCCTGCTTCGTCTCTGCCTTCCAACATGTCGCGAAATCATGACAGTTTTGCCAAAACTTTCTCTCTCCTCAAACATGTCGCGAAATCGTGACAGTTTTGCTAGCACTTTCTCTCTCCTCAAACATGTCACGAAATCGTGATAGTTTTGCCAGCACTTTCTCTCTCCTAAAACATGTCGCGAAATCGATAGTTTTTCCAACCACCTGCAAACTTATTCTAACTTATCTTTTTCTTGATCTTTTGCAACTGGGCTACTCCGATTTTCTTGGAGACTTACTGACCAACTGAAACCTTCATCAAAACACATTCTTTGACATAAAAACAAATTGCTTCAAGAACTCCTTGATATCAATGACAACAACTACCAAGAACTCCTTGACATCAATGACAACAACTACTCTTGAGCAAAGGCAATGTACTCAAGGTACCCAAAATTGCCAACAATCTCCCCCTTTGTCATTGATGGCAAACCTTTACTAAAAACACATCTTCAAGAGCCAAAACTGAAATCAATCTCTTTGAAGTTTTGCTCCCCCTGACTTGAAGCTTTCCTCTTCACTTGAAGCTCTCCCCCTTACTCAAATCTCTCCCCCTTTGTCATCAATGGCAAAGGGTCACCTTTGGGGCTTGGGACTAAGAATGAGTCTCTTAGCTTAGTCCCTCCCCCACCTCCTGATGAGGTGATTTAAAACAGGGTTGGGAGTGAAACTCCCATTAGACACTCATCATCATCAGTGTCTACAATTTCTTTGTCGGGCCTTCTCTTGAGCTCTTTGTCAATGTTTCTGTTCTTGGCACTTTTCTTGTTCTTGTTCTCATCTCTTTTCTTGTCCACACCTTGATCCTTGGACCTGTTTATACCATTGTTCCTATTCCTGTACCTTGGAAGATCAGCTCTGCACTGTCTGGCTGTGTGACCTGTATTGTTGCACTTGTAACAAGCAACAATATTATTTCTTTCAGGCATAGCTGTTCTTTGAATCCGCCTATTCTGACTAACCTAGTTCCTGTTATTTGCCTTGCAAAAAATTGCCTTGTGCCCAAACTGATTACAAGAGTAGCAATACCCTTGAAATAAATTACGACTTCTGAAATTATTGTTAACCTTCTTCATTTGAGACATGCAATGTGCAACCATGTGTCCAAACCTGTAACACGCAAAACATCTGCCGTGAAATATTCTTTTAATCGATCTCTTGGGTCCCGAAAACTTTTGCTTCACATTCAGAAATTTGTTTTCTGTTTCTGCGCATTCATCACTCATGGACTCATGATCTGAAGTACTTTCTTCATCAGAACTTTCTTCCTTTTGAAATCTCTTGCTAGATTCCCCAACCTGTTTCTTGTGCGGCTCAACAAAACCGAGACCTATTTTATCTGTTGGATTTCTTTGACTTTTGATGAGAGACTTAACCTTCTTGGAGCTATCCTAAAATCTGTACAGCTTATCCTTGTAATATTTATTTTCCTCTTTCATGGCAGCCATTTTCTGTTCTAATTCACTATACTCAAGCATCTTAGATTCTAACTCATTCTTGAGTTCTTGAGTCTTAGCCATAGAGATGTCAAGACTTTCTATGAGTTCATCTCTCTCCATACAACATTCATCTAACTTATCCTTGAGTCTATCATTCTTCTTCCTTTCCTTTTTCAAAACACTAAGAGCATTATTGAGTTCACATTCAAGATCCTCTATTTGATTGCACTTTGAATTATCAAGGCCTTTTTCAGATTTCTTATCACTAGAGGTGCTACCCTTTTCAAAAACCATACATGCATCTTCCTTATCATTTTCTGAAGCATCCTCATACATACTAGCAACCAATTCATTATTTGTGCAATCATCCTCAAGGTGCCCAAAATTTCCACATCTAAAACATTTCATGACAATGAATTTATGTTTCGGTTCTTCCTCCTTTTCTGAAATGAACAACATCTCATTTTCACTATCACTGGAAGAGCTTTCACTATTACTGCTAGAACACTTACTTGCTTTGTCCAGATAGAAGCTCTTCTTGTTCTTGTGTGAATACCTCTTTCCTTGATTGTTGTGCTCATATTTGTTCTTTCTGTAATACCTATGCTTTTCAGAATCCTTGCTCTTAACATCCTGTATATCTTCATCACTTTCATTCTTGGAAACAGTATAGTCAGTAGCATAATGACCAAACTTTCCATAGTTGAAACATCTTATATTTTTCTTGCTTTTGTGCTTTCTAGAGAACTTGCCTTTCTTGTTGTAATATGCCTCTTCCTCACTAGAAGACTCATCACTCTCTTGAATCTGTTTGCCTTTTGATTTCTTGGTAGCTTTGAAAGCTGCCTCTTTCTTTACATCAACTTTCACTTGAGTTCTCAACTCAAATGCTGCAAGAATACTATGGAGCTCATCCTTTTTCAACTTATCTAAATCTTTGGCTTCCTCAATAGCAGAAATATTTTCACTAAATCTATTAGGAAGAGATCTTAAAATCTTATCACACACATCATTTTCAGCAAGTTCAAGACCTAAGTCTTTCATAGAATTAACAACTTCATCCATACGGAGCATGTAGTCACTAATATTTTCATCATCATTCATCTTGAGTTGTTCAAACACACCTTTGAAGTGTCTCAACTTGGCCTTTCGGACATTTGCATCACCTGTATGAACAACCTGCAATTGTTTCCACATTTCACTAGCTGTCTTGTAGTGAATAACTTTGGTAAGATCAGCCTTCTATAAACCCTTCAGGATTGCATTCATGGCTTTTGAGTTGTCTGTGATGTAGGAGCCTGTCTTCTTTAGTATAAGGACCATTTGTAGGAATGGTGTACCCATCTTCAATAACTTCCCATACCTCATTACCAAGAGCCATAAGATAGACTTTCATTCTTGCACTCCACAGACCGAAATCTGATCCATCAAGAATAGGTGTTGCATTGCCACCTGAAAAATCCATTGTGTTCTTAACCAGTTCTTCCTTCCAGCTGTAAAACCTTTTCGAAGGAACCCGCTCTGATACCAATTGAAGAACACAAGCTTATACCGAGAGGGGGGGTGAACAGTATAAGACCACTTTTTACTTTTTCTTTTAAATCAACTTTCAAATCAATATTATGCAGAGAATAGATAGCAGTATCAAGAACAACAATTAAAGCAATGCACAACACATCATCAACAAAGAGACACAACAATTTACGTGGTTCACCCAATGCAAGCTACTCCACAGATAAAATTTCTCACTAAATTTTATCACCTCAAATTCTGGGAAACCTTTCCCGATTACAAATTTTATGGGCACCAACCCAAAGGAGATACCTTCCCCTAGCTCTGCTCTTTAATGGTGATCTTCTAGAAGACCTCTACCTCCTCTACCCTTAGCAAGTGGAACACTATCCACAGAAGACACCTGTCTTCCCTGCTCTGGTTGGAGATCTCTGTCCTCAACTCTATCACCTCAAAGTTGGTCCTCGAATTTACACCAAAACATAGTCCTTTGGTCTAGCACAAATGTCCTCTTCCTCTTTCTCTGATCTGCACCGAACACAATCCTTTGGTCTGGCACAGGTCTGTCCTCTTCCTCTGTTCTGCATAAAATACAGTCCTTCGCTATTTTCTCGCAGACACAGCTGCACTCAATCGAACAACGACCTTTTCACTTCTACGCATACACAGCAGTATCGTCTTCGCGCACTCTATTTCCTTTCAGTCTCCTACACTTAGACGATTCGACGAAATGCACTCTTATACTGCAATCGATCTTTGCACTCTGCTTTTTCGATGATCGAACTTCACTGTCGCACTAAATCTATGAACGCCACTCTTCGAACGCACACTTCGATCGATGATTGAAACTCTTCAAGTAGCCCTCCTTTTATACACATAATCTCAAGATTAGAACCTTGATCTTAGTCGGTTGTTTACCCTTTAATCACGTCGGCTGCAAAACCCTGTGCTGCGTCGGCCCAAATTTAACTCTGTCGGCTTCACTGCCTCCCTGTAGCTTTTGGCATGAAACTTCAACATGTCATGATATCGCGACACCTTTGCCTGCCGTACACCTTCTATAGCTTGTTGTAGCGATATCACGACACTTTTGCCTTTGTCGACTTCCTTTGTGCTTCTGTCGCGAAATCGTGACACTTTTGACTCTTGCTGACGTCATCTCACTTCTTTCATGAAATCGTGATGCTTTAGACTTCAAAGCCTTCTTCTCCACTTCTGTCATGAAATCATGACACATCTGCTTTTGCTGACATCATCTGCAACTCTGTCGTGAAATCGCGACACTTCTTGCTTCTTCAACCTTTTCTCGGTTTGCACCAATGAAAATGGAACATGTCACGAAATCGCGACGCTTCTTGCTTCCTTAAGCTCTTTTGGCTTGCAAAACCAGCAAAAATGGAACATGTCACGAAATCGTGACGCTTTCGTTGCCTTAAGCTCTTTTCTACCATATGCCCGTGAAACTGGAACATGTCACGAAATCGCGATGCTTTTGCCTTCAAGCTCTTCCTTCTTCAATTCGTCATGAAATCATGACGCTTCTTCTGTTTAAGACTTGCTAACTATTTCTATCACGAAATCGTGACACTTTCTCCAACTGCATGCTACCAACTGAACCTATCGTGAAATCGTGACACTTCTTGCATCCGTACAACTTCTTTGAAACCTATCACGAAATCGTGATGCTTTCAACTTCTGAAAGCTTTCTCTACTACCTGTCACGAAATCGTGACACTTCTTGCAACTCAATACTGCCATCTCAACTTGTCACGAAATCGTGACAGTTTTGCCTGAACTTTCTCTCTCCTCAAACATGTCACGAAATCGTGACAGTTTTGCCAACACTTTCTCTCTCCTCAAACATGTCGTGAAATCATGACAGTTTTGCCAACACTTTCTCTCTCCTCAAACATGTCGCGAAATCGCGACAGTTTTGCCAGCACTTTCTCTCTCCTCAAACATGTCGCGAAATCGCGACAGTTTTTCCAGCCGCCTGCAAACTTATTCTAACTTATCTTTTTTCTTGATCTTTTGCAACTGGGCTACTCTGATTTTCTTGGAGACTTACTGACCAGCTGAAACCTTCATCAAAACACATTCTTTGACATAAAAACAAATTGCTTCAAGAACTCCTTGATATCAATGACAACAACTACCAAGAACTCCTTGACATCAATGACAACAACTACTCTTGAGCAAAGGCAATGTACTCAAGGTACCCAAAATTGCCAACAAATCCTCACTCTATTGGCGTTTTGTTGTAGATTATATGTTGGCAATATCTACAACAAATAACTATTCAAGAATTTATTCTAAACATTTAGGATCTATAGTATACAACTTACGCTTGCATTCCTAAATTGCACTTGCTTTCCACCAATAGGGGTAAAATTTTCTTGTTGATTGTTGCATTGTAATATCTTGTACTAGTATAAACATCCTTCCCTTCCCCTTTTAAGGTGAAGTCTCTATTATATGCTCCTCAAGAGTGTTAGCTCGATGTTCTTCCATAAGTGTCCACTACGATGCCTACTTGGACCTCATTTTGCATCAAAAATATATTCCTTCTCATTTTTCTAGATATTCTTAGCAAGACTCCTTGCACTACTTCTAACGCCTTCTTCACGAATACAAGATTCTAGCCACATCCTTGATTCGGGTGAATTGCTTCTTTGCTCTTGTTCCACCCGCTCTATCATTTTATGTATACTTGATCTCCTATGTATTTTTAACTGTATTCCTATCGACGATCAACCTCTGCTCGTATGGCATCTGCCATACACCATCACTCATACAGTATATACACTTGATTTATACCGTAAATATTTAACTTGTACAGTTCTCATATGCTACTAACTTGTATGATAGTCATTTTCTACTGAATTGTATGATAGTCGTTTCCTATTGACATATATGATAGTCATCTGCTACTGACTTGTATAATAGTCGTCTACTATTGACTTGTACAACATGACTCCAATATAGGGTTTCTAGTTGTTTGTATGGCACGACTCACCCGTTAAATTTCTCGCACCACTCGCACAACAACCTCCCTTGCACATATTTTGTGTTATTTGCATCATGTCGTTCCACTTCCGCACCATCTACAACTTCTTAGCCTTTCCACGCCTATAACTAGATAAATATTACACTTTCTCCAATCCATACAGTTGTTCGATTGATCGTATGTTTGTAGTTACTCTTCAAAAAAATCCTTCTACGCTTTAGCGATTCTTTGTCTATGTAGAAACTATCATAGGGTATTGTTGTTCCTCTACAAATCTTCACTGGTAATAGTTATTTCTTTTCTCCATCTATTAGCAGCTTCTATGTCGGTACAACTCCTTTGGTAATGCTCTGTGCACTTTGGAACGACTCCTTCAACAATGCTTTGCACACTTCTCCACCTAACTTCTACTTCATCCTCCCTCTTCGTTTAATGCTAAGTGTAAATGCGATACTCAAGCATCCCCAATTACCCCTATTTATAATATTGGCAGGGTGGTTGCCACCCATGCATAACTATTATTTGATCACCACCTTGCCACTTGCATGCAATTAGTGTGCTTTTTTTGTATATTTTTTCAAAATTTATTTATTTTTTAAATTAAACATGTCATCTAAATCTAACTGTGTTGTACAATTTTATACGACCACTCCAACCGCCACTTTAATCACGACATCCATCAACATATTTGTCTCCTCCTGTCGAAGATGACCTTCTATATAATTTGTTGTTTGACCCCTTATATTGGAACAACCTACTTCTGCCTCCTAATCAATTGTACAATGGTTTACCATACAAATGGTGTTATTTGTACGGTAGAACCTATTTGTATGACCCTGCTTGTTTTTACATCATGTTTCATCTATACGACTATCATAATGTTAATTTTTAAGACCATCTCCACTTGTATAGCTAAGAATAATATGGTAATTTATTGTATAAGCCTCTTTTTCTCTATAAAGTCAAACATCCTACATATTTCTCCAACATTGCGTGATCGCCTTGGCACCTATCTCATCCAATCAAGTTCACCATTATATTATTCTTATCTTTGTCAATGTCATCACCTTCACCTTTTTTATGATGATCCAACCTTGGGCATTATTCATTCTTTGTTTCTTCCCTCTAAGAGAGCCTCCCTAACTTGGGACTGCCTATTCATTCTTCCAATATTTGTGAGGTTCATATGTTCTCTATTTTAATTCCTCAATCATCTATAATGGCATCTTCGATTTGGAAATGAACCAAATGACGGTCCTGATGGGTCAAACTGCTAGTTACGACACATCTAGTTATTTTATACATAAATAAAAAAATATCCTTTAAGGTCTTTTTAATTATCACGTGGCCTACAAGTAGTCGAAAGAAATATCCTTCCTTGCAAATTATTGGGAGGAAGGTCAACCAAACTCCTCCCTTGGTCAGACAATCGTAGACAACCGAGAAGGCCTGACGAACTTTGCAAATTACCTATGTTGTCTATTTCCAATACAAATGTGATAGTGTCTAGTAGCCCTTACAGACTACTCAGACCTTCTACTTCTTCAATAGTATTACTAGTGTACCATCTCATTGCCTTCTTATTCATTGTCCTTCCTTATGATGGGTTTTTCAATTATTGTCTTATCATTCAAGAGTTGGTTGTGATCTTGATGTATTCCTTTTGGATTACCAAGTAAGAGGTGAACTCGAACTGAAATTGCTTGTGTTGAGATTGATTGCATGCAAGCTACTATTTGAATCACTCGAGCTTGTGGAAAAAATGCTGGTGGTATTTGTTCGTCTGTCCCTTCCATATCCTTCCTGAGATGTTAGTGTGTTAGTGTTTCAAAAATATTCCTCCACAATATTTGAGTTATTTCATCTCTAATCCATCTTTGTTGCTTTATTTAATTGAACACTACTTCCATCCTTTTTCTATTCCATTAATATTATGTATGGTCCTTCCAATAACCTGAGTAATTTATGCCCTCGTCTAAGCATTATGCCTTCACAAATTTTTATACTTCTAAAGCAGTTGTGTTTCCAAGCAAATCCATTGTTGTAGGACATCAAATTGTGTTGATTGACTCCTTTCTTCCTATTCAATATGGTCACTCCAATGTTTATATTCAGGTCATTCTTTGCTTGTGAACTCCATTTGCCACACATCAGCATCTATAAGTGATCTGAGACTTCTCTCTTCTTTTGCATCTAGAAAACGTACATGCAATTATATGTGCCTTCTTTCCATGGAAAAATGTTCCAACTCCCCTTGTTCAATCACAAGTTGCTAGCTTCCATTCACAAATAATGACCTCAATCTTAGATCACTTTATTCTCTTTATTATTGTTTTTCATGGTTACCTTCATTCAAATCTACTCGAATTAATAGACAAGTTGGCAGAAACATCTCATAGTTCTCCATTTACCAATGGAGAAGTCCACTATTTAATTTTCCTTCGTCTTTCATAAATTCTTCCTATTGGACATATTATATTATTTGGTAGCATGTGGTACATATGTAAATATTATATTAGGAAGTGTGTCTATATTTTTTCTAATAAATGTCAATTTTTGAGAAGTGTCCAAGTGTTATGTGATAAAATGTGCAAATGTCAAAGTGTACAATGTGTGAGATATGATGTGTCAATTGTGAGAGTGCAAAGTGTCAAGTAAGTAAGTCAAGAGTCACAGGAGTTGGGTTTCAAATATACAAGTGAAAGGTCACATGATATATGGCCATATGTAAATTAAAGAGTCATGAGAGTTTTCATGTAAGGAATATGAAATGATGCATCTCCAGGATGTTTGAAGAGAGCAATAGTTGACTATTGAAAAGTCATTAGTAAGGCTATATTATGGAAATAAAGCTCCATGTATTAAAAAGAGAAAAAATCTTCTTGTAATAGCTTATAATTTATGAATATATTGTGAGTGATTTATTATTGTGAAATATGATTATGCTATTAATATTAGCAGTCTAGTTAAATGCTTTAATATTGTGATTAATATTTGATCTTGCATAAGGGACCTATAAGATAATTTAGAAGAATTTTGTAAAGTGGTATTTTAGTTTAATTTTGGTCATTTGAATTTAAGAAGTTTGAAAGACAGGGCTGAGTTCGTCCAAGTTGTATATAGGAGAGACAGAAGAAAGAATGGTTGATATTGCACGAAGAAGGAGAAGTTGAGGACGTGAGAGATTGGAGAGACAGGTAGATCGCATCCTAAGATTATTATAAAGAGGAAGGCGTCATCAGAGGAAGAGTTAGAGAAGGAAAATTGAGGGAGAAGAATGAGATTACTGGAAGTGAGAAGACGGTGAAGATAAAGACACATGAGAGAGAAAGAGCCAGTTTGAGGAGGACGTGAAAAGTTTACTAGTCGTTGAAGAAGAGACATCATAGGGATGCAGACTAAATAAATTATGAAGCTAGATTGTGATTTTTTATTTCAGCCATGAAGAAAGTGAAGGCGGACTCTGATTATATCTAATTGTTTGGAGTTGAAGCAGCCCCTGCGAAAGGAGTCTGGAGTCAAGCATCTGTGACACAGCCTGTG
Organism: Wollemia nobilis; assembly: GCA_028583015.1. Lineage (NCBI taxonomy): Eukaryota > Viridiplantae > Streptophyta > Pinopsida > Araucariales > Araucariaceae > Wollemia > Wollemia nobilis. The sequence continues at coordinate 10,530,325 of JAQPPZ010001195.1, forward strand.
AGGAATAGAACACCGGAGAACGTAGATTAGCTGCTGAAAATTGAATAAGTATTTTGAATTGAAGAGAGCGCCTGAAGCGAACTATGAACATTGGAGTGAGCGCCTGAAGAGCGTGAGCAGACCATGAATGCTGTAGAATTGGAAAATTTCATACCATGTAACGCCTTTGGACAGTGCTTTATTTAATATTTCTAATGCTTTGGATACCTTAGACAGCGTTGAATTTGATTCTTCTAAAGTTTTTGAAAAGGACAGTGAGTGGACAAAGCAGTGAGAGTGGTCAGGCAAACATCATGGAAATAATTCAACTTGACAAAAATCGAGGAATTGATGGGCACAAGGTAATGCTTTGAATGCATTAAGGTTTAATTTAGTGTTTATTAATAATTTTAGGAGTCAAAGATCCATTAGTCAAAGATCTATTGGAGATTAATTTCGAGAATTTGAGATTATTTAATCAAAGACTAAAGTCGAGACAAAAAAGGAATTTAAATGGAACCACATTAATGCATGCAAGATATAAGGACAAAGTATTTGAAATTTAATTTGAAGATAGAATTGAATGTAGAGTTGATGAAATTTTTAAAAGGAGAAATTGGAAAATTGTGAATTAAATTGGAGAGATATGAATTGAATTAAAGATTGAATAAATGAAGTTAGTTGTGAAATTGAATGAAGATTGAATGATTTTAATAATTAAAATTTGAAGAATTGTGAAATTTATGAATTTGATATATTTGGAAGATATGAGTGAAGATCAAAAATTGAAATTGATAAATTTGAGAGACAAGATTGAATTTGAAATTTGTGAATTTGGGAGATAAAAGGAATGAATTAAAAATTTGAAGAATTAATCAATGATTGAAGATTGAAAATTTGGTAGATATAAGTGCAAATATATAAAATGAATTTGAAAATTGATACAATTTTTGAAGATTAGTTAATTTAAAATTTGAAAATTTTGAAAATTATAAGAAGATGAAGAATTGAATTGCTTGCTTAATTGAAGATTTGAAATTGATAGAAGAATTTGTTTAATTAAATTTTTGAGAAATAAGGAATTCAACATGAAAGGAATCTAAACTATTAAAATAGGAAATTGGTTTATGAAAATTTTATCATGGATAAAAGATTAAGAAAAACCAATACTTAAGAAAAAGGAGAAACTTCTAAGAGTCGTGGAACAACAAAACTTATAGAAAATATACAATTTATTCAAGGTGAAGCTGACAATGTTGTTTTTATGATTCTTAAACATTGACTGTTGTAGAGATGCTTGTAATAAAGGGAAATCAGGCTATGTCTGCAGTGACATCAAAAAGAGTTATAAAATTAAGAAACATGTTTTATGTTTCTACCAAAGTTCATCCAAAATCAAGTTATGCTTAAATATGTAAATAATGTAACAATTACGGGCATAAAGCAAAAGATTGTTGGGATCATGTTCACTGTTTAAATTATGGGAATCATAACCAAATGATGCAGAGCATCCAACCTGGAGAGATTCGTCCAGCATCCGCCAATTCAACACGGAGTAACCAGCTGACATTAACCAACAATATTCTATGCAAATGATAAGATAAGTGTTTCATGCAATGATAAGATAGGATAAGTGTTCCATGCAAATGATATGATAGGATAAAAAAAGAAAAATATCAGTAGTTTCACCGTTGTCCAATTAGAAAATTCCGTGAATAAACTATAATTTCCACTGTAGGAGAGTGGACAGCTAATTGTATCTTGTGCATATAGATTAGAGAGCAAAAATAGAAAAAGAGGGAGGTTGAGAGTGAAATGGAGAAAAAGGGGTTATGCGAAAAAAACCCTGCTTGTAACTACGAAAAGGGAAAATAAATGTTATTTCAGAATTCTCGTGTCATTATTCTTGTGAGTGAATTATAGCTATTCTACAAGGTAGATTGTGGGTTTTGGTTTTTCATATGTAGATTGCAGGATTCGAATGTGAGGAATGAACTTACTCACTGCATCATTTTTGGTATCAGAGCCTAAATATCTCTGTAAATTGGTACGTGTTAAAGGAATAATGGCACAATGGGGAAGAAGACGATCAAGAGGAACCTAAAATGCAGATATAGCTGAAATGCTAAGAGGTATTACTGCTCGACTTGAAGCGATTGAAACCGCCCAAAGAAGAGGTGTTCATCTTGAGGAAGTTAGTGATAATAAAGAAGAAGAGGTTGGTCATGAAGAAGCTCAAGATGAAGAGTGGGAGGAAGAAACAGTTGAACGATTGATTCAGGTGATTTCAAATTTGGGTCAAAAACCAAAGATAGAAACTTCGTCATACAATGGGAGCCTGAATCCAGAGGAGCTCATAGACTAGATTGTAGAAATAGAAAAATATTTTGACTTTGAGTCAATTGAAGACCCTAAATGAGTGAAATTTACCTCCACAAAGTTAAAAGGATATGCTTTCTTGTGGTGGGATCATATGCAAACATAAAGACGAAGGAAATGCAAGATAAATATCAAGTCATTGGAGACTATGGTCACCAAACTAAAAGCTAAATTCTTGCCAATAGACTACCAATTGGGTCTCTTTAGAAAATTGCAGAATCTAAGATAGAAGGAGTTGAGTGTGAAAGATTACATCGAAGAATTCTATAGTTTGACCATTCAAGTTGGTCATGTGGAAGATGATGAAGAGAAGATATCAAAGTACATCAATAGGCTAAGAATATCCATATAGGATGAAATTAATATGATAAGGATACAGAAGGTAGAGAAAGCCTACCAGTATGCCTTAAAGGCAGAAGAGAATTTGTTGTGAAAGTAATAAAATAATGAGAGAGGTAGAGGAAGGTTCTCGCGAGGATAGGGACAAACAAATAAAGGAAGAGAATAGCCAAAACAAAAAGGAGAAACCAATACTTTTCATAGTGATCTCAACCAGAACCCCAGAGGAGGTGAAGACTCCTCATGAGGTAGAGGTGATTTTGGTCAAGGAAGGGGTATAGGATTATCTGGCCAATGTTTTTGATGTGGAGAAGAAGGTCATCAGGCATATGAATTTCCAATCGTGTAATAAAGTAACAACAAAGGAAAGGAGATCAGAAACTATATCGCACAAGCAGAGGAAGAAAGAGTTACTTTCCAAAGTCACGTAGAAGAGCCTAAGCAAGGAGAATCTCTCTTTATGAAGAGAGTACTACTAAAGCTAGAGAAAAAAGATAGTGAACCTGTTCAAAGGAGAAGCCTTTTTAGAATAGTATGTAAATCATGGGATAAACATTGCCAGGTCATAGTAGACAGTGGTAGTACGAATAACCTAGTGTTTGCTGAGTTGGTGGAGAAATAAGTATTAAGAAGGGTAGAATACCCCAATCCGTATAAAATATCTTGGTTACAAAAGGGACACCAAATCTTAGTGAAAAATGCAAAGGTGAATTTTCACATAGGATCATACAAGGGTAAGGTCTTATGCGATGTCATGCCTATGGATACTTGTCATGTGTTGTTGGGGAGACCTTTGCAGTTTGACAAAAAAGCAATGCATGATGGTAAGAAAAACATCTACACCATTATGAAAGATGACAAGAAATTTGTGTTGACTCCATTGAAGGACAAAGTTGGGAAATATGATAATGGTTCAAAAGTTTACTTGATTTTAGGAAAGCAATTTTTGAAGGAGATGATAAAGGAGAAGGCATGTTTTGCCTTAAATGCTAAACCCACGAAGGAAGAAATAGTAGAAAAAAAGAGGATATTTCAAGTGAGGTGAAGGATTTTTTAAAGGAGTATGCAGAAATTTTATTTGAAGAATTACCATATGGATTACAATCAGTAAGAAGCATTAGCCATGACATCAATCTCATGCCTGGATAGATTTTACCCAATAAGGCAACATATAAAATTACACCCATGGAGAATGAAGAAATAAATTAACAGGTTCAGGAGCTATTGGAGAAGGAGTTGATCAGAGAAAGTTTGAGCTCATGTGGAGTCCTAGCAGTGCTTACACCGAAGAAGGGTGGAGAATGGCACATACGTACAGATTCTAGGACTATCAACAAGATAACTATAAAGTATCGATTTCCATTCCCATGTATGGATGATCTCATGGATTGTTTGAGTGGAGCAAAGTGCTTCACGAAGATAAACTTGAAGAGTGGGTATCATCAAATCCGGATCACGAAAGGAGATGAGTGGAAAACTATATTCAAAACAAAGGATGGGTTATACTAGTAGTTAGTTATGCCATACATATTGAAAAATGCATCTAGTACCTTTATGCGGTTGATGAACGAAGTGTTGAAGCCATTTATTGGAAAATTTGTGGTTGTCTATTTAGATGACATCTTATTCAGTAAGAGTAAAGAAGACCATTTGACACATCTGATATTGGTCTTGCAAAGGTTAAAAGAAGAAAAGTTGCTAGCCAACTTGAAGAAATGTATTTTTTTGAAGGATTAATTGGTGTACTTGGGTTTTGTGATTTTCCAAGAGGGGCTACGGATGGACCCTGATAATATCAAGGCCATTGTGAATTAGCCATCACCAAAAAGTAAGTTTGAGGCCAAAATTTTCAATGGTTTAGCAAGTTTTTATAGGAAATTTATCAGAAACTTCAATGAAATATGTGTTCCTATCACAGAAACAATGAAGGGAGATAAGCATGAGTTTCAATAGATAAATTCAGTAAAAAGCAGTTTTCGAATCCTGAAGAAGAAAATAACAGAGAAATTTGTTCTAGCAGTGCCAGATTTTAAAAGGTTTTTTCAAGTGGATTGTGATGCAAGTAGAAAAGTAAGAGGAGTAGTCTTAAGCTAATAAGGCAAGCCCATTACCTATTTCAGCGAGAAGTTAAATGATGTAAAGAAGAAGAGGTTTGTGTAGTGCTATAGATTTTGTCAATATGCCAAAGCAAGGAGTCAAAATACTGGGTTGTAGCAACCATTGCAAGTACCAGAGAGACCCTGGGAGTATATAAGCATGTATTTTGTTCTTGGATTCCCACGAACACAAAGGGGTAATGATTCTTTTTTTGTTATGGTTGACATGTTATCGAAGATGGCACATTTCTTTCCTTGTAAGACAATGAATATGTGATCCATATTGCTGACTTGCTCTTTTGATAAGTTGTAAGGTTGTATGGTTTGCCGAAGAGAATTGTGCCAAATAGAGATGCCAAGTTTGTGGGTCATTTTTGGTGCACCTTGTGGAAGAATTTGGGTACCAAGTTAAGCTTTAGCTCAACTTATCACCCGCAAACAGATGGACGGATTGAAGTTGTGAACAAAAGCCTTGGGAATTTGCTGCAATGTCTCGTTGGAAAAATGCCAAAGTTATGGGATACTGTGTTGGCACAGGCAGAGTTTGCATATAATAATTTTGTGAATAGGAGTACATCCAAAATCCCATTCCACATTTTGTATGGAACTCATCCTAGGGGAGTAGATGAGTTAAAAAGTATAGTTGAATTCCAGAAGCCTAATGCTTTAGCAAAGGATTTTACTGAGTATATGCACGACTTGCATCATGAAGTGAAGGCTGAATTGGAAAGGAATATCCAAAAATACAAGCAACGTGTCGATCTCAACCGTTGTACACAAAAGTTCCAAGTTGGAGATTTAATTTTGGCACATTTACGAAAGGAGAGGTTTCCCAAAGGCACATACAACAAGCTCAATTGGAAGAATATTGGACAGTGTAAGGTGTTGAAAAAGTTTACTGCAAATGCATATGAAATTGAGCTTCCAGAAGGAATTGATATATCACTGATCTTTAATGTAGCCGACCTCTATCCATATTATGGCCAACCTACTAATAAGTATGAAGCTCACACAACTGATATCCAAGCAAAGGAATGGATCACACAATTGGCTGAGAAGGAACGCGATGAAATTGAAGCCATTATAGATTCAAGAGTGGCAAGGAAGACAAGAGGTAAGGCATATCATGAATATCTAGTTAAGTGGAAGAACCAAAATTTTGACGCTGCGATATGGCTAACACATTTTGAAATCGCCAAGTATGGACTATCCATTGATGACTTTCATAATGTTCAAAGAACATTTCTTTTGTTACCCAGTGAGTATGATGTAGAGCATCCAGCCTGGAGAGATTCGGTCGACAACCGCCAACTCAACACAGAGTAACCAGTTAGCATTAGCCAACCATATTCCATGCAAATTATAAGATAGGATAAGCATTCCATGCAATGATAAGATAGGATAAGCATTCTATGCAAATGATAAGATAGGATAAAAAAAGAAAAAAATAGGTAGTTTCACCATTATGCAATTAGAAAATTCTATGAGTAAACTAGAAGCTCCACCGTAGGAAGGAGTGGATAGCTAATTGTGTCTTGTGCATATAGATTAGAGAGGAAAAATAGAAAAATATGGAGGTTGAGAGTGAAATAAAGAAAAATGGGTTATGCGAAAAAAATCTTGCCTGTAACTACGAAAAGGGAAAATAATTGTTATTTCATAATTCTCATGTCATTATTCTTGTGAGTGAATTTTAGCCATTCTACAAGGTAGATTGTGGGTGTTGGTTTTTCATGTGCAGATTGCAAGATCCAAAGGTGAGGATTGAACTTGCTCACTGCACCACCATACCCACAAAACATGTTGGTACTAAGGAAATGTTATTCATAAATGGAACACTATAAAAGAAATTTTCCTAATGGTATTGGATGAAATAATTAGACAAGTTATTGCAAAAGTGATTTTAGAAATAATCAGGATTATAGAAAATACAGCACCAACAACTATACCATAATTGAAGGAAAAGAGAGAGAACGATGAAGATAAGAAGATCAAATACAAATATTGAAGACTAAAAGTCTTCATACCAAATAATGTAATACAGGGGGTATTGGATATATTACATTATTTGGTGGCATGTGATAAATTTGGTAATATTAGATTAGGGAGTTTGTGTTTATTTTTTATCTAATGTATGTGCCATTGTATGAGAAATGTCCAAGTATTATGTAATAAAGTGTGCAAGTGTCAAAGTGTGTAAGGTGTGAGGTGTGAGGTGTGAAGTTTTAATGGTGAGAGTGCAAAGTATTAAATAAGTCAAGGTTTCTAGGAGTTAGGTGTCAAATATGCAAGTGAAAGGTCACATGATATGTGGAAAAATGTAAAGTGAAGAGTCATGAGGGCTTTTTCATATATGAGTAAAGAGAAAGGATGCATCTCCCAGATGTTTGAGGAGAGTAATAATTGAGTATTGAAGAGTCATTAGAAATGTTATATTATAAAAAAAAAGCTCCATGCATTAAAAAGAAAAAAAACTTGTTGTAATATCTTATGATTTGTGAATATACTGTGAGCAATTTATTATTGTGAAATATTATTGTGATTTATTAATATTGGTCATTGAGTTGAATGCTTTAATATTGTCATTAATATTTGATCTTGGATAAGGGACCTATGAGTTAATTTGGGAGAATTTCCAACACTTACAAATGTAACACTCCTTTGTTTGGTTCATGTTTCTTGTCTTCATAAAAAGATGAGCTACTCGACTTATCAGATGTCGTGAGATCTTTGCTTATGGCCTAATTTTATAAGCTAATCATATACTTATGTTACCCTTTCTTGAATGAGTTGATCCTTTTCCCAGTTGTGATTTACCTTTGATGCACAACCATCCTTTCTCTAGTAATGCATCATACATTGGTTTTTGCATGTTTATCACATCAAAATCTATAACAAACTCTTGGTCAAATATTCTTACCTTATGAGCCATTAAGACTCATTTTATCTTGATCCCATACTGATCCACACCATATAGCTTAAAATTTGGAGAATATAGAAGCAATGCTCTAATATCCCTCCATGTCTTCTCAGTAAAAATATTAACATTTGACCCCTATCGAAGATCACTTATGTCAACTTATGATTTAGCAACTCAATATGAATTAATTTTGACTTTGTGTCAACATCAATTATGAATACAGTAGGATCATAAATTGATCCCTTCTCTTATTATTATTGTTTGTTAGCTTTGCATCTCCATCACTTTCCTTAGGAGTTATTTATCGTAACTGTTGTATATAGCTCCCATATAGCGCTAAGTAGACTCAACACTTTGACCTTAACTATTGTATTGAGTACTTGTACCACTAGCTCCTAGGTTGATGAATTTTCTTTCAGCTTCTTTAACTTCTTTTCAAGTATTTGCTCTTGCATGGTATTTCTAATTTCTTGATAAATTACATCATGTGTTGTCTTCCATCTCTCCCTCTCCATGGTAGGATTGGGGTACTGGTCAACTTTCCTTGCTTGACCCCTTATGACTACAAGGATTTTATTCTCCTTCTAGTGTTGGTTTATTAGAGGCTCTTTGATGTTATTAAAACTAATAATTTATGAGTTGCTCAAACTTACCTTCTTCGAGGAGTTTGCCTCATGACTACTCAATCCAAACCAACAACACATCAATGTATTTAATTTTTAGAGATATCTTCTACTGGTTGATTTTGATAATTACATGCAAAGTACCCTCACTTTTGGCATCTTCAACATTGAATGATCGCTCTTACCATCTGCATCATATTCCAATAGACTTTGTCCTCCTTGCTACCGATTTCCTTGTTGTACTTGTTCTCCAACCTTGGAAGTTGTTTTTGTATCTGCCACTTGTTGTTGCTTGCCCATTCTTTGATGTCCTAGGTTTTTCATCCTTTGCTTCCCTCTGCAATGATAACGTTTGGTTCCTTGAACTCCTTATATTAAATGGAGAGTCTCCAACCACAAGTCCTTTCACTTCATAAAGTAGTAGGTATTATTTAGACAAGTAAAATTAGTATGTCCCTCTATTTCATAATATGAACACCAAATATATTGTCTTTCTTTCTTTCCTTCATTTATATCTCGAGCCATTATTTGCAAGTCCTTCCTTATGGCCTGGATTGTCGTGTGTATATCATCACAGTCACTATATTAATTAGATTTACTGTAGAAACTCATCCCTAATTTTGTTTCACTTTACTTTTCAATGTGATTGCTTTGTTATATGCCTCTTCATAGGTAGTTAGAGAGACTACTTTCATCTTCTTTTTGTATTTATTACAACAATATGTCATGTAACCATTGCTTTTGTAGTCCATATATTGTGCAACTTTCATATTATCAATGACTTCCTTCAATATTTTGATATAGGATTTGATATCCTCATCCTTCTTTTATTTCGTGGTATACATCTCCCCAATGATCTCAATATCATGTCAAAGTATTCTAAATTCTTAGATGAATGCTTTCATCAAAAATTCCCATGTGGCAAAGGATTAATATTTCATCTTCTCTAGATACCAATCCATTGCGATTCCATGCTATATCGTCATAAATAGTCTCACCTATGATTTTTCGTCCTCAAGCCCATTTGCTCACCATATGGTTACACATGTTTTAATATAGCATTTTCGGTCTTCCTTTCCATCACCCACAAATGGTGGACACTTATTCTTATCCATAGCTATTGTAACTTGAGCCATATTTACCATAGGTGGTTGTTTTTTTTTCATGTCGTTCTTCACTTGGTGCTTCATCACCTCAAGCATTATCATCGATAATGTTTGGTGCCTCAAAGTCCTTATATTAAATACACAGTATCCAATCGCATGTCCTTTCACTTCACAAAGCAATAGGTGTTCTTTAGATAATTCATATTTGTATGTCCCTCTATATTACAATTTGGACAAGTAATATCTTTTCTACACTGATAATGTTTAATGCCTAGAACTCCTTATATTAAATGGATAGTCTCCAACTGCATGTCCTTTCACTTCACAATGCAATAGGTGTTATTTGGACAAGTAATATACGTATATCCCTGTGTCTTGCAATTTGAACATCAAATATCTTGTCTTTATTTCTTTTCTTCCTTTACATCTCAAGCCATACTTTCTAGGTTCTTCCTTACAGCCATGATTACCATGTGTAAATCATCATGGTCACTATCTGAATCAGATTTCTTGTAGTGACTCAACCTTATTTTTGTTTGTTTCACTTCATTTGTCAGTGTGATCACTCTGTCATATACCTCTTCATAGGTAGTTAGAGGGACTAGCTTCATATTTTTGTATTTCTTACAGCAATTCGTCAAGGACCAGTTGCCTTTGTAGTCCATCTATTGTGCAACTTCCATCTTATCGATGAGTTCCTTCAATATTTTACTGTATGATTTGATATCCTCATCATTCTTTTATTTCATGATATACATCTTCTCAATAATCTCAATATCATCTCAAAGTCTACTTTTGTAAATACTTCCCATGTGACAAAGGGTTGATCTTTCATGTTATTTAGATACCAATCGATTGAGATTCTATGTAATGTACTCAAACATAGTCTCAACCATGATTATTTGTCCTCAACACCATTTGCTCACCATATGGTTACACATGTTTTAATATGGCATTTTGAGTCTTTCTTTCCATAACATAGAAATTATGGAAACTTCTACTTACCCGCACCTATTACAACTTGTACCATATTCGCCATAGGTGGTTGTTGTTCTTCATATCGTTCTTCTTCACTTGGAACTTTCTCACCTCGTGCATTATCACCAATAAATAATCTTTTACAACTCTCAGCACTTTGTGACCTCCTTTGTAAATGTGTGGGTTGGTTCTAGTCTAGTTGCCCAGGAACTCTCTTACAATTGTCCTTGCACTTGACTCCTATACTTCATGCCTTTTGGTAAACTCCCTCATTCTCATACTGACGCTACCAATCAACCAACATTATATCCACATGCTCTCTCCAAGTTGGCACTTCCACTTGTGCAAACATCATCCATGATCTCTACCTTGTTTACTCGCGTACTACCTTGAAATTCATCCATTATAAACAATATTTGCCACCTCTTGTGTGATTCACTTGGATTATCCTCTTTCCAAGGACTTCATACACATTTAACTATGGGATATTTGAATTCCATTTCTAAATATTGCAGTACTTGGTTGGTAATACTTTGGTCAACATCTCTTTGTTGAGAAATTATCATACTCCTCACAAGAATTAGTTTTTTTGTGATCTCATCTTCAATGTCGTCATGGTAATAAATCTGTAATTCACCTCCCCATGCTTTATACATGTTGATTCCTCTTCAACTTAACCCAATTTTAATTCAGCAGTGACAACGACAACAAATAAATCACAGTGGTAAATTTCCCCAAAAATAAGGAATAGAATAACGATTTAGAGGCTAAATAAGATAACAGTCAATGCAGGTTCAGCTTAAATAGCACTTGATTGAATGACAAGCACTAGAACAACACACAACATACACTTTATTTGTAATGTCAAATTCAACTTCTATGCTAATTGTACGACATCTCCACTGGAACGGCCACAGACAATCCATGAAAACAGTGTACTTAATACCACTAGAACAATAACCTTAGCGGTTCCACTTGCATGGTATTCTAGACCACAACTCCTCTATTCCATACTCTTATTGCAACAATGGTACCTACACACATAATCTAACACAACTTCCAATAGTAATCATATTATACATAGATCATACACACATCATGGATTGAAGATGAATAATTTGCATTACTCAATTGTATGACATTACGGAATCTTGTACAATAATACAATGTACTCATCCTCTCTCTTATTACGTGCTCTACATCCGCTCATACACACATGCATACATGCGCTACATAAATTAATAGATGATTGTCCCTACAGTCATTGTCTTCCCATAGTTGTATTACCTATGGTTGATAGTATCGAATCAAGGAGGGGATCCTTTTATGCTCATGTCCTGGTCATTGTCAACAACAAATTCTAGAACACCTCACCAACAAACTATCTCCCCATTTGAATGTTCACATTGATACTACCCTTAATGCATACTATAGTCTATTACAATTTATCAAACTCATAACTAAATTGCATTACATTGTCATCTCACTTGCATTTACATTTCATTTTTCATGCATTTGACTCACATTTGCATTTACATTTTATTACAATTTATTTAAACTTAGTGCATATTGTACTTATTCCTACATTTGATACTATTTCTTCTTATGAGATCCATAATCGGTGCCTAAAAAGACCACCACCACTAGATTCAATTGGTGGCTATAGGTGAAAAGGCTTGTGAAATTGAAGCAACACTCCACTACTCTTGATTGCTTTATTTGCATAAGATGGACCACGTAACACATGGAATATCCTTTTCAAATCCTTGAAGAAATTGTTCTTTTAAGTTAGACCGCAAAAGAGGACCACTATGTTGGCAATGTTGCCACAACCATTTCTGATATTGGGTTCTTAATATGAAGTTGCTAATACAACATGACTTGCTTCAAGAATATGGTAAATATGGATAAGGATTTCTATTTTGGCCATCCATCCTCAAGGATTGACACCTTCAAATTTGGGCATGTTGACGCAAGGAACTAGAACGTCATGAGACTAATCAAAAAAATTAGAAGCACCTCCTATTGAGGAATCCATATTAGAAGCAAATCCTAGGTCATAGGTACTTCCATAGGAATGTGGAGGACTATGACTAGGTGGAGGTTGTGGAAGAATACTTGTATTTGGTGTTAGATGAGTGATTAGAAGTTGTTACCCTATGGTTTTTTGTAACCCTTAGATAAATATAGTAGCAAGTATATGATGGCCCTTTTAGATAATATCCAAGGTCTTGGTAATATATAAAATTATCTATGGTTGACTATCCAAGCACTTGATAATGAAAGAGATTGTTTATTTTTTATGTGATAAGTATGTACATAGATAAGGGTCAATAGTACTTTGAAGTGTAATACCAATTAGAAGGGTAGTGGAAGGAGTGACCAGGGGAGGGTTGTTGGAAGGAGGAGAGGAAGAACTCAAGGTCTTAGGAGGAGGTAAAGCCATGACATCTAAGAAAGAAATAAGACATTGGTCAAAACTATTTATATTTAGGGGAGTGTTGTTATGCTTACCATAATTTCTTGATTGACGCTTCGTTTGGATCATATGCATCCTCCAAATAAATATTGCACTGCAATCGACTTTTAACTCTTCATCAACCGGTAGTGGTAGCAGGTTCATTCATACAATATTGTGTAATGACCCTTTTTGGAGAAATAGGGTCATGTAAATATTATCATATTATGTGTGGAGTGTCCTAGCTTAAAGGGATTTATGTGGTGTGAGAGAATAATTATTATTATTATTATTATTGTTGTTATATGGTGTGAGGAAATTATTATTATTAAAATACATTATGTGTGTGTAACTTAAGTGTGGGTCCAACTCAATGAAGAATTATAATATGAGGTCTATATATACATGGAACACCCATATTCTCATTATTTTATTGTTGTTATTATAAAAATTGGAGAGAGGGGTGTGCCCTAGCTCAAATTCTGTGAAATTTGGGGGGGTGATCAAGGTTTGTGGAAGAGAATTCCAATCTGGTAGACAAGGCTGATCCTTGCTATCTTGATTGAGGTGTGAATCCACTCAGGGTTCACCTTTTGTGCTTAATTAATCAGAATTGGGCAGACATCTGAAGAATTCAGCCATTGAGGGCATTGACATCAGGGTTTTATCATCTATCTTGGCAAAGGAGGCCATAAGGAGTGAGACGTCCCCTCTAGGGAGACTAATTCAATGATTTAAAGTAGAAAAATTAATATCTAGCAACAATCGACCCATTTGGAGGAGAGAATCAACAATATAGTGGCTTTGTGAAGCCCACATTCCATCTTGGATCCCCATATTACCTTTGTAAAGTGGACGGTGCATTTAAGGAGGTTTGTTTCAGCATAGTGAAGATAAATATTAGCATATTTCAGGTTTCAGTGCATATTAGAAGACAAGGAGAGCAGACATTCCCATTGCAGGGATAAAATATCAGAGTTTGGAGGTTAATTCCAGTAGTTTGGTAGTCTTTCATGCCCATGTCCCAGTATTAGCAGCACTTCAACGGATTCAAGGTGTTTCTACAAGTTATTTTGGTATCCCAGGTTCAACGTCAACGTCCCATCTATAGTCTGTTATAATTATATTTTATGAGCAATATTGGTCAGATTTGTGATTTTTAGTCTTCTACAAATCTCAGGAGTGTGATTTCTTATTTGCATGTGTTGATTTGAGTATTATCATTGTATTTCCATTTTTTGATTTTGAAGAAAATTAATAAAAATTCCAAGAATATTTCAATTTCACAATTATCTGCAAGATTTATGTATTTGGTGGTTTCTTTTATATTTTAGCTCATTACATACTGGCACTTTGTAAAAATCATAAAAATACTTATAAGTTTGATTGAATCAAAGCGATGATTAAGATGGGATGAGTATCCCACGAGGGTGTTGAGATAATTGCATTATGAAAAAGTGTCGCTGGAGATACCCCTTGTTTTGACCGTCTCAAAGAGATGATCGTAACGGTATAGGTCTCTCATAAGTGTTCAGCAGAACTTGACACATTTTATTTTATAGGTTCTAGAAAAGAAACTAAAAGCACCAAACTTACAATATTCTAGAAGATAATTGCACCAAAATATGGCCCAAAATAAATGTGAAAAAAATACAAAGACACAAGCAGTAGTGATGTTTGGCCAAGATTGTATAATAGTTCCCATGTCCTTCTATTGCAAATTTGCACCCCATAGGGAAACGATATTGAATCTTTGATACCACTTGTTATGGAACAACTTCAATAATTACAGCAATAGCAGTGAAAATCCAATAATGTGAAATTAAAAATACCCAATGATATCAATAAATCAGATCCAATTACTTTTAAATCCAATATGCAAATATCAAATCCATGCAAATCTCTTAGCCACTAAAGAGGATGAAGGCGCTTAGAATTTTAGAGAGGGCGAAGTCTCATTTGCTCAAAAAACACAATTTGAGAATTGAATATCAAATATAATCTCAACTACCACTTAAATATTCTTATTTATAGACTAAATCAATCATTACCCTTACCCTAATGCTCAAAGGATGACTATCTGAACCTAGGGCCCACTAAACTTAAGAATTGAATATTAAATATTATCTCAACTACCACTTAACTCTTCCTATTTATAGAGTAAATCAATCATTACCCTAACCCTAATGCTCAAAGACTGACTATCTAAACCTAGGGCCCAAGCTAAATAAAAATAAAAATACTTGATGTGGCTATATTCGAGCCATTACAACTTCCATTTTTGAAATGTTTGTATCCATAATTTTAAGCAAAGAGAGCTCAAGATTTATTGGTAAAATAACTACTTTACCAAAAAACATTCATCTAGTGATGTGTCAATAGCATCCCTATTGTTAGAAACATGTGTGCTTTCTTATGGGATGAGTAATGGCTCCCTTTATCATGATACTCCTATAGCATATCTTTTATCCTTCATTATTCAAAACATCTCAAAAGCACATTGTCATATGCTTGACGAAAAAAAACATTGTTAGGAATAGTGCAATCAATAGTCTTTTGTCTAAAACAACTCCTCTCTTTTAGTGTTAGGTTATCTAGAATACGTCTTACCTCTGTATATCTTTCGATGTCCTCCATCCAACCAATTATGTGCGTCATGCTCAATTTCTTCTACCAATATTATTTATTCACTAAGGTGGAATATTTCTAGGGTTTCACATAGGGCTCATTTTCTTACTAGCTTAGTTGGTTTAATATCTATGTCATATTCTTGGATTTTATTAATCTTTCTAGTTTTCTTTTCTCCTAACTCACTATGCGAAATGGTAGACCTAACATTAGGTTCACCCAAAGAGATTGTTATCTTAGATTGAGACAAGTAGTATCTAAATTTTCTTAGTGTATTTATCGTAGCAAACACCAATTTTTAATAAAGGTGTATTTTTCTCATAACTATGAAATATTAGGATCATGCAGATTGTAGATTATTCTTCGTCTTTATCATTATTTTGGGTAATAATTGACACAAAATTGACATCTATTAGTAAACAATCCTTAGAGAAATCAAGGTTTATTAGCATTGGGGCTTTGATAATTGTATCTTTGATCCCTTGAAAATATTGTTTCCCCTCTTTAGTCCATTTCAAACTAGCATCTTCCTTGAGTATCATGGTGATTGACCTCACCAATTTTATAAAATTTGTACCAAATTTGACTATGAATTGGATCTTGTCTAAAAAGCACTTAATTTTCCTTATAGATGACAAGGGTGGTTGGATAGCGTTAGATTACAAGTCCTCCTTTCGAGACCATATATCCAAAAAAAATTCTTGTTGGGCAAAGAATATGGACTTTTTAAGGTTCAAGGATGTCCTACATTCTCAATACCATTTAAAAATAATATCCAAATTTTTTATGTGCTTGTTCCTATACTTGGACAATATAGTTAAATCATGCATGTATATAAGTATCATTTCATCAATCCACTCTGCAAATATAGTATTCATCATCCTTATGAAAGTGACCCTTGCAGTTAATACACCAAAAGGTATTCTCTGATAGACAAATGTACCCCATTTGGTTGTAAATTTTTCTATCATTATATTTTACCCAAATTTATTTGTAACCCAAAAAACTATCATGCAACAACAATATCTTTGACCCTACCATCTTCTATAATATTTGTTCCATAGATGATAGGCAGTAGTTATATTTCAAGGACGCTCTATTCAAGTTTTTGAAGTTCATACATAAATGTATATATCTATTTTCTATGCATAGGAACTAGGGTTGGAACCCATGTCCAATGCTTAATAAGAAATATAATATATGCTTGAAGAAGTTTGAGGAGTTCCCTTTAAAAAAAAGCTTCTATTTTTGAATTGATGTGCCTCTAGTCCTGGGGAAATGATCTAACTATTGGTTTAAGGTCAACTGTATGTTCAATGATTTTCTATCATTAACCTTAATATCCTTGTATCCCCTTGCAATAACATGATAATATTTTGCACATAGCTCATTGAACATGATAATATCCTCTACTTTTCATTATTTTCCTAGAAAGAAAGTTTTTTTTTGTGATTAGGTAATAGAAGAGGTTTTGAAAGTGTGTTCGAATATTTACAAACAAGAAGCTAAAGCTTCCAAGGATAAAACCAAAAATAAACAAACATGGAACTGTCACACCCCTTGGAACCTAACACAAGCAACACCCAAGCTGGACAAACTCAGGTGAAATAAAAAGATAAGAAAGGAAACAAAGACAACTAATAGAACTCTTCAGCCCCCACCTTCATCATCCTCATCTAGTTTCTTTCCCACCTCATAATATTTTTGGTCCCACTGGATCCACTCCAACACCATGTTGATCTCTTCATCACACAAGATAAGAGCGCTTCTAAGATATATTAGGAGAGTTTTCATAATTTTTCTTGCAAACATAGGAGTTTTGAACAAATCTTACAGAATGATAGGATTTTTATTTTTGCCCACGAAGGTCCCCATCGAAGACTTGGATTTATTTCTTCCGATAATAGTGGAGGAATATTCAGAATCCGAAATAAAAAGGGTGGCCTTCTTAGTTTTCACCGTTTAGGTTTTAGCCGCTTGGAGCATCTAGCCCTTTCCTCATTTCCTCTGGACCCTCTTGGATGCACAACAACTTCATCCTAAACCTTATTCAACTCCATATCCATATCTCTAGGAGAAAATTTAATCTCAGATGGTCTTGGAGTATATTAAATTATTTGGTACATGCTAATGTACCGTCATGGTACCTTCATGGTACATATTGTAAAAAATATATTAGAGCTGAGTCTTAATTTAGAGTGTGAGTGGGAAGCGGATGGTGAAGATAAATCTTCTAAAGACAAAGATCTAAAAGTTGAGTGTCAAGAAGTCAAAAAATATTGGAGCAATAATAATCTTGACACAACCGAGCATTGCATCATCAGGAATGAGTGAGCTAAGGTTTAGCGGGTGTGGCGAGAGTGAGAGTTTGAATTTTTTGGGCAGGAATCCCAGCCAAGGTGGCAGAGATAGAGCAGGTATGGAAGGGGCGGGTGGGAACCTCGAGCATGGATCATGCGAGGATCCAGAGGAAGGCAGTCATGCTACGACATATTTTGAAGCATGCATCATGCGAGGGCCCGACCCTCCTCAGAAAGACCTCGATAAAAAAATACGAAGGACAATGCGGGGCCCAAGAAGCGGTTGTCTTTTGCTAAGACTCTTAGAGGAAAAATAAAGAAGGTTCTCTCTATTCCACCTCTAGTTCCAGTAAATAATAAAATTTCGGCCACGGCAAGTTCCATGAGCCATTTTCTTTCAATGGAAGAATTCTCCCTAGTAGGCAAGTTTTTAGAAGGTCAGTCGGACATGGAGACTATTAGGGCTTGGGCGATAGGTAAATGGCAACCAGTAGGTAGCTTGGAATTGGTAGCTTTAACTCGAGGGTTCTTCTTTATCCGTTTTAATAATATGGAGGATGCTAACCGTATTTTAACAGGAGGTCCTTGGTTTTTGGGCAAAATGAGTCTTTTTATCAGATGATAGGGTGAAAATTTTGACCCTGAAAAGCAAAATATTAACATTGCCCCTATTTGGGTTCATCTCCCGAGTCTACCTGCCCAGTTCTTCAATTAATAATGGCTGTAGGGCATAGCCAAAACTATAGGGGACCTGATCTCCATTGACCATGCGATCTTGGCCAGGACAAGGATAACTTATTTCAATTATATCCTTGGTCAGGAATCGCAATGCAATGAGGAGGCCAAAGATATTCTCTTGCAATCCATTCCTAGCATAATAAATGAAGATATAAACCTTAAGCTTCTAGCTCCCTTTTTTGATGAGGAAATTAAGGAATCCTAGTTTAGCATGGAGCCAGACAAAGCCCCGAGACCCGATGGCTTTCCCCCTCGTTTCTATCAAGATTTTTGGGACATCGTAAGTGAGGATGTAATTTCTACTTTTAGATAATTCCAATCAAGAAATCATATCCCAAAAGGTCTCAACTCTACTTTTATTTCTCTAATTCCTAATAAGCAAACTCTTGAATATATGGCTGACTTCAGGCCAATTAGTCTGTGCAATGTTTCTTACAAGATCCTAACTAAAGCCATTGCAAATAGAATAAGAGATGTTATGCCCCGCATCATAGATCCATGCCAGGGAAGCTCTATCCAGGGCAGGTCAATATTGGATGGAGTTATCACAGTTCATGAAGCTCTGCACTCTGCTCATAAGACTAACAGGTCTATTTTTGTCCTCAAGCTTGATATGAACAAAGCATTTGACAGGCTAAATTGGGACTTTCTGGTTATTGTCCTCCTTAAGTTTGGTTTTCACTACAAATGGGTTAATTTGATCAAAGAATGCATTTCTAAAGCATGGTTCTTGATTCTGGTTAATGGAACAACTACTGGTTACTTTCAAAGTCATAGAGGAATTCAGTAGGGGGACCCTATCAACCCGATGTTATTCAGCATTGTGGCAGAAGCTTTAGGCAGAACCATAAAAATGCTTGTAGTTCAAGGCTAATATTAGGAATCAAGGCAACATCTCTCACTAGGGCTATTTCTCACCAACAATTCGTCGATGATACCCTTCTATTGACTAAGGCATCGGTGGTTGAGGCCAAAAGAATTAAATACATCTTGCAACTCTACGAGGATGTTGCTGGTTAGAAAGTTAATTTCAGTAAAAGCAAGTTATATTTCTTGAACACCCCCATTCAGAGGCAAGGAAGGATTGTAGAAATTTTATGGTGTGATATAGCAAACCTCCCCACTTCGTATCTTGGTCTCCCTCTTTTCATTGGTTCTTTGAGAGAGTCAATGTGGGACAGGGTTATTGAAAGAATTCAAAAAAAACTTGCTAAATGGAAAGGTCATCTTCTATCTCAAGCAGGAAAGCTGACCCTCACTAAGGCATATTTTTAGAGCATTCCAGTATATTTCCTCTACGTTTTCAAAGCCCCTGTGAAGGTTTTCCAGAAAACTGAGAAACTCCAAAAAGAATTTTTATGAACTGGATCAGAGGAGAAAAAAAGGATACACCTTATAGGATGGACCAAAGTGTACAGACCCAAGGAAAATGGAGGTTTAGGTCTGAGGAGAATTGCTCATATGAATTTAGCTTTACTAGATAAGTAGACGTGGTGCCTCATTTTTGGTGAAGAAAATGAATGGACAGCTATTATAAAACAAAAGTATCTTCAAAATATGGAATTTCTAAGTGACTCAGTACCAATCAGAGGTTCTGCTTTTTGGAAAGCAATTCTCAATTGTAAGGAAATCATCAAAAAAGGTTTAATATGGGTTTTATGCAATGGTGAGAGGATAAATTGCTGGAATGATAGGTGGGCTAAGGACAAACCATTAACACAATATCCTAACTTAGCTCAAATCAGATATATCAGGGAAGAACTCATTGGCAGAAAAGTCTCCGATTATATGGTTGAGGACAGAGACAGAATGAAGTGGAAACAAATAAGGATTCATGGATTTCAAGTGGAATAAAATGATCTTTGTAACATACTCGGGCAATAGTTTATCCCCATGAGACCCAAGGAAGATCAAGTGACCTGGGATCCTACGGAAAACAGGCAGTTCACTATTAAATCAGCTTACAAGCTTATGCTTGATGATGAGGATTTTGTCCTCCAAAATGACTTAGTTTGGATAAAAAATTTAATTCCAAAAATTTCAGTCTTTTCATGGTTGGTTATCCAAGGAAGAATTCTAAACATTGATAATATGATGCGTAAAGTTATTTGTATTACTAATCACTGTTATCTGTGCAGGGCTAATTGAGAGACCATTTATCACATTTTCCTTGAGTGCCCTTTTTCCTTGACTGTCCTAGGTGGGGTTTTTCAGGCCTTCAATATTTCTTGGGTTAAACCAGCCATCGTACTTGATTTGTTCGTCCAGTGGCCTTGCCCCTTTTCAATCCAAAGACTTAGATACATGTGGAAAATTTATCTCAATAACTATCTTTGGCAGGTGTTGTTAGAAAGGAACCATAGAGTCTTTAATGAGTCTATACATGATCATAAAACTATCATTGCCAGGATCCTATCCTTTGCCAACGAGAATGTGAACCTTATCCCTTTTGATAGTCGTAAACCTCATCTGCAGGAGACCACGATTGCTCAATATTTAATCTTAACCTTGTTAGATGAGTCTGTTCCTAGGGTAGTCAACCCCAAAGCCAATGTTAAGTGGTCCCCACCTCCTACGGGTTGGTTTAAGATTAATTTTTATGGAGCGGCTAAGGACAATCCTGGCGGAGCAGGCACTGGCGGTATTGTACGAGATCATAATGGGAATATGATGCTTGCATTTTCTAAATATTTGGGAACAAGGACAAACAACGAAGCTGAAGCTAGAGCTATGTGGAGAGGTCTTCAAATGACTCAAGACTTAGAAGGCAATTTTATCGTAGAAGGAGACTCTATGCATGTTATAAATCTCCTCAATAATTGGAAAACACCTCCTTGGAGGATTAAAACAATTGTTGAAGAGGCTAGGATTCTTTTCCAGGGAAGACAAGACAGAAAAGCCCAACATGTCTTTCGGGAAGCTAACAAAGTTGTTGATAAGCTGGCCAATTTGGGTGTCTATGGTGAAAAACTTTTCAAATGGGAACACAGTGTCTTGAGTGAAGTAGAGGAGCTTATTCAACAAGAATGCCAAGAATTATAGTCGAATTTACCAACAGGGAAGGCATTGTAAGTTCGAAGGCTATGAGTATTCCCATCTCTTTTTTGAAATGGACTCACAATAAAAATTATCCGAGTTGTCAGTCTTGGTGGATGCTGCTTGGAAATACCACAAAGACTAACAAGGAAAGTCACATGTCAAATAACATGGCTCCTAGTCTTCTTAGAAATTTTAGGTTGGTTGATAATCACAGGGCAGGAAAGAAACACCAATATAAGACTTGGAACTAGAGCCACATGGACCACCAGATAGCCACCGCCATAAATCTAGCCAGTAGGTTAACTTATCCAATGCTGATTAGCCAAGATGGGATGTGGTCCCAAAGCATTTCATATACGGAAGAAAGTAATTACAAAAGAATTATTAATAGTAACTGTCAATACAAAGCTTGTGGGAGTTTTTTTCAATACTCTGTTATGTGTGTCTGCAACTTTTTGTTTCTCCACTGTTTCAAGGAAGGGATCCGTGTCTGTTTCCTTTTTTGTAATTATGATGTAGGTGTTTTTTCTCTGGGTATACCAAAAATGTTGTATGGGAAGTTTATTTTTGATAACAGGCTATGCGCCTTACCGGATGTAATGGCTTTGGTGGCATGTAGATTTTACATATATAGGATACTTAGTAAGGACATGTTCATCAACAACCCTGGGCTGATATTTGTAAAATATTTTAGGTCAACTTGTAAAATCCGGTATTAATGCTATAGTATCTTATCTACCAAAAAAATTTAGAGTGTGAGTAGTATTTCCCCTTTATGTACGTGTGCATGTGCAGGGAATGCACACCTATCATATAAAGTTGTAATGTGCAAGAAATACACAACTGTCATGTGAGTTAGTATGCAAGTGTAAGTTGAGTCTATGTGCACAAGTGTCTTATATGTAAGAGTGAAAATATGTAATGTAAATATGTGCACAAGTATCTTAGGTTAGAGTGTGCAAAGTGAAGGTTAAAATTTATGTATAGGTGTGCATACAATATAGAGTGGAGTGTTCATCAAATAAGCAAGTGTCAAGTAGAGAAGCCAAAAGTCATGAGACTTGGCATATGGAAAGGAATAGTCAAAGTATCCAAAGAGTCATACTACTATGGATATATACTCCATAAGAATTCTTCATATCATATCACATTAGAGAGAAAAGAGAAAGTTATCATATTTGTAACAGAAAGTAGAGTAATAAAGACTACACACATTTTGCAGAATTAATATTATAAGTTATTCTACATACTTATTACATGTATGATTCAGGCTATTTACATTCATAGTGTTGTTTATTATTGAATGTTATTTGATATATTATTAGCCTTGATATACATATTAATTTGCTCATATTACTCTACTCATATTATTATCTTGACCTTATTGTATTGTGGCTATATTATATTCAATGTTGTGATATTTGTGGTAGTATTAAGGCTTAAAAAGCCATCAGACATGATGTGATTAGATTTATTTGGAGATGGGTTTTTAAGAGAATGGTTCTCCAAATTGATAGGAGAATCCCTCTTCTTGGGTCCTTCAACAGAACATCTAATCAAGGCGTGATTTAAATATTCTATTTTGCCACCTTTTTTAGCCACAAACTCAATGATCCACTTTAATAGACCTTGATGCAACTAATCTGTAACATCTACTCTCTAGATCTGCAACATCATATTCTCTAGCAATTTGTACAAAAATACATGGATATTTAATCTCTTCTTGCAGTGAAGCTGGTTCAAAAAGGTAAAATTATAGCTTCTTACAATATCCAAATTGTTGTTGATGCTTATTATCTTTATGATAACCAACATTACCCTATCCCAAGGGGCCTTTAGAGAATTCTGCAATATCACATTTTGAAACTTCTTCAGCTCTTCATATTTTTCCCTGAAATTCTTATCTCCTTAGATAGGGAGTGCTTCTCTCTATTCAAGCATTCACTCTAAATAGGTAACCCTATAACATCAAAGACGAGCGGGATAGAACTATAAAACTCTAAGCCATTTTCTCTAACACTACCCTCCTTCTAGAAGCGGGCAAATTGGAGGAAAATACCCCTGTATAACCCATGGAACCTCTTCATGAAACTAAGGAGATCACCCTTCTCCGTGATGTCCTTGACCTCATCATCCAACTTGAGGATAAAGGGTTGCACCATTTTTACGTCACTAGACATAGCTTGAATTCTTGCATTGTGAACACTCCTGAAGAATTTTTGGTGGACCATGTATCTAATCAAACTAGCAGAGTTTGAAAAATCCCAAATGAGATTACCTTTAAACACAACAACCACTAATTATCCACTTCCATAAGAATCAATGAATAAAGAGCGGTGCACATCCCAAGCATTGAAAAATCCTTAGAAAGTGGTCCACAACCATATCAAAAATGACCAAGATATTACACACAAGATACATTGCCAAAGGGCAAACAAAGTTCTACAAATCAAGAACTTCGAGATGACAATATCAAGGTCAGAAACATGATTACCATGAGAGAAAGAGTTGTAAACCGCACTACTGGCATGAGCCTTAAAAGAAAATAAAGTCATGTACGAAACCTGGACCTGCCACCTTGCCTCATGTTGTTTGCTCCTAAGAATAAGGTACTATTAGAAAGAGATTTCATAATTTTGTCAACCTTGAGATTTGGGGTGGAATGTGCATTAGCGTGGCATACTCTACAAAGGAGAAAAAACATATTATGGTACCACATTGAGACCTTCCATTTCCAATTCACGTGGCCCTTTTTATAAAGGAGAGTGTTGTAGTGGATCTCAAGTTACTGCTTCAACTTGAGATGACCCTCTTCCAAACTAAAGCAGTCTTGGCTGGACTTTGAAATTCTATTTGATAGGGGTCTAATTTTGAGATGGGATGTTACACAGCATATCTTGTTACGCAATGAACCCTAATCAAGGTACCACATGAAGACCATATGGAGAAAGAGTTTCCACTTCCACATCCCATAGCCATAATTTAAAATAGATGAGTTGTATTAATTTGTAAGGTGCCACTTAATCATAAGGTAACCACTCCAAAAGCATGAGTAATCCAAGCTGGATATACTATCCTTTCCAAGAAACGAATATTGCTTCCACCAAGGGATAAAGGTCTGATTCCCCATCTTCATGCCATCATCAGAAATAAATTCAAATTTAAAAGCAATCAGACAACGCTAGAGAGGTCCCCTCAAACTGTTGACAAAACTAGCCCCTAAATAAAAAACAACGAAAAACTCCACCACTTGAAGATTATGTTTTTAAAAACCTCATATCAAAGAAATATATAAGAAGCAAATATATCATAACAAATACCATTACGACATCTGAGAGAGACCTTGGAGTAACTCTTTAACCCAAGTTGAAAGACCTTCTTGTTGCAAACCTATATTGGCCAAAGCATTAACAACTTTGTTTCCTTCTATATAAGTGTGTTTGATTTGGAAATCTTCTAGGGACTAAATAAGCCCTCTATATTCCTCAATCATGTTTGTAATACTCCAACTAGGAGTATGAGTACCAAGTACAAAGTTTATAATATTTAAAGAATATCTTTCTATGATCACTTTCTTGCACCCTAAATATTCTAGCAAAGCAATACCCTGGAAAAATGCTCTGGCATCCGCAAAGTGACTAGTTTGAATTCAAAGGGTTTCTACAAAGGCAAGAATGATTTATCTCTTGTCATTTCTGAACACCCCTACGACCCCAGCTCTCCCTGAATTTCCTTTAGAAGCTCTATCAAAATTGATTTTGATCCATCCAAGAGGAGGGATCCATTTAATTTTGGATATGTCTATCAAACCAAGTTGCATCATCTTTTTGGTCCCAGTTGGACAAACTAACTTCTCCTCAAGACTGGACTCAATATTATTACCTCCATCATTTTCCAACTGAATGCTTAGGTTATTCTCAATAATGGCATTAAGAATGTTGATTCTAATAAAGATAGCATCTCTTTTGGAATCCTTTTAGGATTTGTTATTTCTTTTCTTCCAGATCCCTCCAAGAAAGTGAGGCAGGATGAAGGACCAAAATATCCAAAGTTTGTGGTTAAAGAAAGGAAGGATCCATTGGTTGTAAATATTGAAGAGGTAGCATTAAAAAACCCAGCAAAATTAAAAGGCTTTTCAGAAGAGAATAAAATACTTCCTAGAAAAAGGGACACTTTAAGAATAAGTGGTCAGAATTTTCTTCACTCTTTTCATACAGGTATCACCTATTGGGAATACACATCCCCCTCTTTTGAAGATTTTTCTATGGTAAGGATCTTATTCTAGATGGCATGCCAATAGAATAAGTTGACTTTCGATACACGATTTTTAATCCAAATTTGTCTGCTAGGAAACTAGGGTACAGACTCACCCTCAACCAAAAATTACGCTAATCTCACCAAATAGGATCCATCTTATTCACCTTTCCAAAAGATAGAATATTCCTCTCAATAATTTTTAATAACTTGAGTTCTCAGTTTATCATCTAAGAATATTTTGATCTCCTCATCTTCATGAGATAAGTTAGGTAGAGAAAGGGATTTCCTTTTTACTTAACATCGATTATTTCTATGAAATCAACAACTTTGGGGTCAAAGAGAAGCTAAGTTTTATGATCTAGAAATACAAGATTTGAAATGTTTGATAGAGGTGAGTTCAAAAGCCAAGAATCCTTCCATAAGTCAATTTGTTCACCATTCTCCAAGTTCCATCTGCACACCTTTAGAATAAGATATTTCATTTTGAGAATATTGAACCAAAAAGTAGATATTGAGAGAGAAAGGAGACCTTTTAGAAAGTTTTTACTCTGATTTAAATACTTGCCTGATAGAATGTGAATTCATACCAAGTTTTCCTTTTTGAATAATTTCTTGCATTGGCCATAATAGTTTTAATCAATTGTTTCATCTTCTTGAAATCTATACCCCCTTCTTCTCTTTTGCTACAGACTTGATCCCATAAAACTAGGGAAATTCTCTTTTTCTCCTAAAATCCTAACCAAAAAAAAGTTTTTGAATGTGTTCAATTTTTTGGGCAACCTTCATTGGGACTTTGAAATGGGACAAGAAATAGAAAGAAATATTTTGGAGGGTAGATTTCACCAGTTGGGCCTTACCCAACTGTCTTATAAGGGCACCTTTCCATCTAGAAAATTTCCTTTCAATTCTCTCCACCATAGGGTCCCAAATATTATCCTTCATTCTACCTTTGAAGAGAGGTATTCCAAGGTATATTTAAGGAAGTTTTGCTATTTCATAACCTAGGATTTGAGTGATCTTTCTCTTCCTTTTGATAAGAGTGTTGAGGAAGAAGATTTTACTCTTCAGGAAGTTGATCTTCTAACCAATAGCTTTATCGTAGGATGACAAAATGCTCTTGATTTCTTTATCTTGGGAAATAGAGAAAGAAGCGGTTAAGAGTGCATCATCCTAAAATTATTGATGTGTAATTGGGTTAATGGATAAGGCTGGTCTAATTTATTTGATGGTTTTCTGAATGAAGGCAGCCTTAAAGGATCTACTGAGAGCTTCATCCATTATAATGAAAAGATAAGATTTAAGTGGATCTCCCTGATGGAGAGCTATTAAGCTCTTAAACTAACCCATAACAAACCCATTCATGATGACAGAGAACATAGTTTTTATGATGCATAGACTTATCCAGCTTTGGTGAAATCCAAATTTATCCA
Organism: Wollemia nobilis; assembly: GCA_028583015.1. NCBI lineage: Eukaryota > Viridiplantae > Streptophyta > Pinopsida > Araucariales > Araucariaceae > Wollemia > Wollemia nobilis. Next base: position 10,557,595 of record JAQPPZ010001195.1, read on the forward strand.
TGATTTTCAAAAAGAAGTTCTAGGAGACTGTTATAATATTTATTCATGTCCAGCTTGAGAAATAAACTATCTCCTCCAATCTTATCCACATAATGAATAATTTCATGGATTGTTATAATTCTATCCAAGATCTAACTTCCTTCCATAATGCCTCCCTAATTGTAATCAGTGATACTTTATAAAAAGCTTTTGATTCTATTAGCCATAACTTTGGTGAAAATATTATAAATGGTATTACATAGACTAATGGACCTTAAGTCTTTGAAGTCCTTGGCCCCTGTAATCTTAGAAATAGTAACTAAAAAGGTATATTTCATATCTTTTGGGATATGTCCAGTTCTTTCAATCTCCTTTATAGCTTTCACAACCTCCTTTTCAAGAATATGCCAGAACTTCTGAAAAAACAAGGCTAGAAATATCAAGACCAAGAGCTTTAACACTGTCCATAGAGGAAACAACACTCTTGACCTCCTCCCCCTTAAATAGACTAATCAAGAGGAAATTCATCTCGTCCAAGACTAGGGGGGATGTTGAGAAGAATATTCCTTTCCACCAGGGCATCACCATCATCCTTGGAGCCCAAGATAGATTCAAAACAATTGACAACTTCTGCCTTAATTTCCAAGATGTCCTCCAAATTTAAACTACTTGTCTTTATCAACTCTCTGATTCTATTAGTGCTTTTATGTATTAGAGTTGTAACATGGAAGAATTTGGTGTTACAGTCATCTTAATTTAACTAGAGAGTCGTTGATATTTATCTCCAAAAAACCTCTTCACAAGCCAAAGTGTTGTGAAATTTCTACCAAGATCTTTGTTTTTTGACTCTAGTATCTGAGGATAACTCTCCAGATTCAATAGAGCATTCAATATCCACCAGTTGCTTTCTCAGCTCATCATTTTTGCAAAAGATATTCCCAAAAATATATTTATTCCAGATTTTTGAATTAGCTTTCACCAATCTGAGTTTATTGGAAATTTGAGAGATTAAGGGATCAAAAATATTTTGGGACCACCATTCCTTTATTTTAGATTCTAGATCTGGATGTTGATTCCACATTTGTTCCAACCTGAAAGGTCTTTTATTTTTTTTGGAAGCAGGAAAGGTTTCAATTAAAAGCGAATTATGGTCTAAGCCCATTTTAGGAAGGGTACTTAAAGAAGCATCTCCAAAAGACGTCATCCCTTCTTTGGAAATCAGGACTTGGATTAGCTGAATTCCTATCCTTATATTGCTACAAGTAAATTTATTTTCTCTCAAGTCTAAGTCCATTAATTCATTACGGTTAGCAAAATTGGCAAAATCTTCCACTCCTTTGGATAGAACTGTATTACCCATTTTTTGTCAGATTAATAAAGTAGGGAACTAAAGTCCCTCATCGACAACCAAATGTCATTTCTAAATGCCTCTCACATTAATCCCAAACAATCCCATAAAGATCTCCTTCCAGAAATAGTATTTGGTGCATAAATATTGTAAAGGACCCACCTAAGTTTAGACTCCTTACAAAATAAGAGGATGTTAGTAAATCGTTCTAAAGAAGAAATCACCATGCCATCTAGCTTTTCAACATCCCATAAGCATAAGAGCCCCCTGAAATCCCTTGGGTTGGACTATTTGTGTGACCAACATCTTTCCAAATAACTTTTTTAACTTTATTAATATTGCTTTCTTCAACTTTGGTTTCTTGAATGAGGATAATTTCCAGCAAAACATCTTTCTTTATTGAAGCTACAAGTCTCTGTTTGGAGTGACAATTCAGGCCTCTTATGTTCAAAGATAGAATATTCATTTACGAAGTTTGAAATTGAGTTTATTTCCCACATAAAAGGATGGGGAGGGTTGTGATCTGAAGCAAGCTACACTTATTTGTTTTTCAAATATATCTTTCCCTTCCTTCATTTTAAATATTAATAGCGATCAAATAGTTATTTCTATTTTTGTTTCTTTTCCTCATGTATTTAACAGAGGGCTTCCCAAATTTACATTCCATGCCAACATCAACACTTCCCTTTTTTTGGCTTCTTATTTTTAGGCCTGGGAAAACAGGGTATTTGTCCATTTTGGACTTTCCTTTATGGGATTCTTTTCATTATTCAAGAACCTGAGATTCAACCGTCTCGTGGAAAGGAGACTTTGGATCTAAAATATTTCTATCCATTTCAAGGAAATTGGAGATTGAAGTAAGACAACTGAAAGCTTTTCGATGGAGAGAATTTAGAAGAAGAATTTTAGGGGAAGGGAGCAAAGAGCTAACATGGGTAGCCTGAACCTAGATTTTACCTTTCTCTTCATCCGAGACTTACTGTACCTCGTTTGATTCCAGGAGAGAATTGGGATAATTAGAAGCCATGAGAACTTCAAGGCTAGCCTGTCCTTCCTCAAATTCTTGTAAAACATATTCCTGGATTTCACAAACCCTATTTGCTTCCGAGAGAGAAGAATTAGCAATCATAGGAACAACAAAGATAATCTGTCCTTCCTCAACTTCCTAGGAATTTTAACTATCCACCACATCCTCATTCCCATATTTTTTTAACCAAACTTTCTTCGCAGTTTTTTCTTGGAGGGACACATAGCAGAAAGATGCCCTATTTTCTTACAATTTAAGCAAAAATAGGTCAACTTTCATATTTTATAGATTTAAACCGAGAGCCAAGATCATATATGAGCTCGATATAGTCTACGAGATCTATATTGAGATCAACATTGATACACATACTCACAAATATCATCCTTGACTTAGCTCAAGTGGAAGAATCAATCAAGATGAGATCTCTAATAGCCTTAGCAATTCCTCAGAGAATGTCATTGTCCCACAGATGGAAAGGGAGAATAGAGAGTTTGACGCATAGAGGGGCCATGTTAATTTTTGAGTACCAGGATAAAATTCAACCCTCCATTTCCAAATAAAAAGGCCTCTCTTGTCATATAACCAAGGTCATCCACCAAGAATAAGCCTCATATCATCCTCACAATTTAGCTTAATGAGGAAAAAGGATTTAGGGAGGGCTAAAATTTCTATAAAACCTTACGGTCTCCATTTAGAGTAAGCCTATATCCTAATGGAATCAATATGCAGTTGAACCCCCAATAATTTAACCATAAGGTTAAAAGCATCCTAATCCATATTGAGCTTCAAGAGGTTTGTAGGAACACAATTTTCTCTAGATAGGATTTAGATCAAAAAGCACTTTTGAAGAGACCAACCTACCTGGACAGTTCGAGATAATCGTAGCATCAGAATGTACGCTTAGATCACAGGGTAAGTGGAAATCGTCCTTGCCCAAGGGTGGGTCCGCACCTCCAAAAATAGGACCCAAGATAATATTATGATCCACCAGAGATCTGCTCAATCCTCCATTCTCCACCTTTCTTCCCTCACTCATTTCGAATTCTGTTTTCCTTTTACAAACCTTCCTAGCAACAAAGTTTTACTTTCAGTAATCTTGACCAATTAGTAATACAAAGGTTTCATCTTGATATATGGATTTTTAGCATTATTAACTAGATTAAACATACTCTCTAGGTGATTAGGCTCCAAAGGAACTTGTTGGTTTTTAGCTTGATCATACCATATTTATTATTACGTATATATTCATTTTGACCTTCAATATAATGGGCTTCTCTGATGAGGAAATCAATTATTTGTTTGTTATTATTAAAAATCTACCAATGGTTTGAGTTGTCAAGAACAAATGGTCTAAATTTTTTTTTTGATAACTAGTCTAAAAATGAATTCTAATTCCTTTAATTTTTTATATATCTCTGCTACTAGATCAAATATTACCATCATAGATACTAACTCATAAACCATAGCACTTTTCTCTCTTCATATGGCTTCAATTTCAAATGTATTGATGCTTTCAAATAAGTTGTATAGTAGATATCTATATGCTTTCAATTGTTTGTTCTAAGAGGTATGTATTGCTTTACCTAATTGACTATTAGATATGAATCGTCAAATATTTTAAAGTTTTTCATTCCTTGCTTGTCCACTTTCTTAACGCAATATATAATGCTACATACTTTGCAATATTGTTGATATAGTTAGATAATAGCATACATGCATAGTTAATCTATTCAACCTATGGATCTGTGAACTATATGCCTGCACCTATTCCATTTCAAATCCTAGTCCCATAAAAGTGCACACCCTTAGACCCGTGAACCTTTTAACCATTTAGATCTGAATTTTACTTAGCTCTTCAGATATCAGGTAGTTTTCCAATTCAATCTCTTTAAACGTGCCAACTAGGTCCTTGTCTTCTTCATCTTATAAAATTCAAAGGTTACGTCCCATTTGGAAATTAGCTTGCCATCCTTTAACTCTTCATCCATAAATTTAGGCAACTCAATTAAGCTAGCACTCTCATATTCATCTAGCTTATGTAGGAGGTAGTTATAGGTTGGTTTATTTTTAATACTGATAATTTTCTCATCCTTAGGTACCATCATATGGACGTAATACATTGCTAAATATAAATCTCTTCACAATTTTCTCATCCATTGCCCTAACAATAGCATTCCAAAGTCCAAAGGAAGGTTCGTCACAACCACTTATTAGACAACTAGTATTTAGTTATTATCATTACTAGATCCTTAAAAAATCCAATAACATTTATCCTTATTCCATCCATGTGGATTGGACTTTTTCTCGTTTTGGTATAAGAAAATCCCATCTCTTCGTAGATAATTTCTGGCTATAATAGTTATAGTAGCTCTTGAGTGCACTATACAACTATACAACAAGTAGTTTTCAATCTTCAAAGTGATGTAGAAAGACGGGGATTTTAATATTTTTAGTTTTAGAAAATTTAGAATATTTATCGTATTTACCTGAATATAAAATGGATCTTCAACCATTAGGTTATGTTGTTCAACTGGATTTCACTAGACATGCTTCTATGCAGTTGTCTTCACTTTAGTGTAGCTCCACTCAACCTCCAAATAATATCTATACCCTAACAAAGATAGTGCCTTGAACACATTTAATTTTACTGAGATTTTCCTTAGTTCCTCAACAAGGTTAAAATTTAACTAGATAAAATTATTCTTGCCACCTAGTGCAAGTTTTCTGATCTACCTTATAGCAACTACTTGACCTTCAATCGTTAGATATATAAAGTTTAGATAACTTTAAACTTCTTTTTGTAACTTACCATGTTCATCCTACTTATTTGGTTCTCCAATTATGGAATTTTCCACTACAAGCTTGTTTGCTTCAATAGCATCTGTTGGATGGACCTAAATTGATGTAGTTCTTGGATAATCAATGTAGGCTGATTTGAAACTATTGACTGTTTATATTTAAGATGTAGTCATGGTTTTTATTATCTCAAAATAGTGGTACCCCTCACTGAATCAAACTATTTTTGTGAGGTTGCTTGTGATGTTAATCATTGAGGTTGTTCATTTATCTCTTTTGTATTACTTTGTGTAGTAATTCTCTATTTTTAATTTACCAACACCATATGATCTTTGAAAGAAAATTCATCCTCTTCCTTAGGGATTCTAAAATTGCTAAACACTGCATTATTTGCATTGGGTCCAATTGAGATTATCTATTGCACTACCCTTGATTGATTAGCCATGATGGATTTTTGAATCACTAATTCATTCACTATGAGTTTAAACTGACATTGGTTGACCTATCATCACTACAAGTTTCTTGCAATACTGATTGTATATCATCCTTTGAGCATTATAGATTGCCAATGTACATTTTACTAGATACAACTAGTTTTACGGGTGAAAAATCATAATTTATTTATTCTAGAATTTATATTCAACATATTGTTTTGCATCTAATTGATGGCTTGACTACCAAATTAATGAAGAACCTAAAATTTTGTGAGATACAAAGTTGCATTCATCACCAACTTTTTATTTGTTGCAACCTACTATTTTGCCTTCTTCCTGATTTTCATTGGTTGGCCAAGCTTTTTATTGCTAATAACCCTCCTAATCATTGCACAATTTGATTCTTATATTAGGGAAGTAGTCATATTACATGATTGAGTAGGGGTGACTAATGCTAGCAACCATGGATGAAATATAATGACATTCAATACATTCTAACCTAAGAAGGTTATTGTATAGCGAGTACTTGTTTGAGAGTTCAATGGCATATTGGATGAAATGTAATGGTGCTCAATAAATTCTAACCTAGGAAGGTTACTCTATAGTGAGTGCTTGTTTGAGGGTTCAATGGCATATTGGAGGATAAGTGAGTAATATGGGAGACAAGAGATGAGGATTCTTGGTAGACTTAAATCTAATTGCTATATGCATTTAGAATTGGTGCAACTAGCAGTGGAAAATTGTATATCTGTTGCATTTGAGGTTTACCAATATGCATTGCATAGACCATAGGTAGAGTAGGCGATAACTTCTCGAATAATAAGATGATATGATTTACATTTTGGGCCATTAAATCTATCTAGTTGCAAACCCCTTATATAGTATGTTAATTCTTTCTCATTTGAAGACTTGATGTTTATAATATGTAGTGTCCTCATGAACCTTATACTATAATCATGAATATTTTCAATGGGTGTCTCTAAATAGAATTTAACTAAACAATATTTAATACACATTTCTAGGATTGTCAAACCTCTTCATGAAGGGCTCAATAATAATAGCTTAGTCGATGATTAAATTATCTAGTAGGCTTCTATATCAAAATGACTAAATTATCTAGTTGGCTTCTAAATCATAATGTCATTTTATCTTTTAGAAAAACACACACTATAACATGCTCTTCTTGAATTAGATGGATGGACTTTAGAGCTGACAGTTCATTAAGATAACCTATTATGGTCTTGTTATCATTTCCATCACAGGTAAGAAGAACTTCAATGTGACAACTTCAATTGGAGAATAGACCATTAGGTTTGAAGGTCCTTGATATGTCCAATCTAGTAGTTGGTTATGTGACCTCACTTGTACCTATATTTTATAGCACTAAGGTCCTTATCCATATAATATTTGTGGGTCAACTATATTTGGTACTGTGGTGAGCCCATGTATACTTGTTGTTGTGGAATATATTAGACCATATATTGGTTGTGTGTAATTTGATATTCTTAGTTTTCATTAGTTATTATAGTTACATATGCTATTAGGAAACATGCCTATGGTTTAGGTTTTATAGCAACTATTGGTTAGAATTTACTTGTGTTAAATATTTGTATTATTTGAGGGTTAGGTACATTCTATTGGTTTTGAGGATTTGGGTAATAATGTAGGACTAGCTAATTCTATGGATTTTATTGTGGATATTGGGAACGTTGAACATAGGAAGGGAATGGTCAATTCTGGATCATGTCTTGATCCGTCAAAGCTCCCTATTATTTAGATACAAATTGCCAATTTTACATAATATTCTAATTTTGTTGAGGGTTTGGTAGAACTAATTAACCCTTTATAGTATTTGGATTTAGTTGACTTTGTTGTACCTATCGTTCAACCTGGCTCAATACATTAGGTGGATCTTGAGTCCTTAATTCGGTTTAAATAATTTGTGGAGATGGGATATTAGCTTTTTGGTTCACTCTGAATTGTGATTGACTAGTACTCATTTGTGGATTAGATCCAACTTATTGGTTTTGAATAGGTTATTGAATTAGTACACTTATCGACTAATTATTTGATGCTTAAGGTTGCTTATATTAGGAGTAGATTTGTATGGGTTGTGATATAGTAAGGCTTACCAAACTAGGTTATGGATTAACAATATTTAGTTGGGTTTACATTATTGGTAGTACATTCTACAAGGGGTTTTGTTATCATGGTTTAGAAAAAAATAACTGATAGCATTCCAGGTTCAGCTGGCTTGCATGGTTGTAGGTAACATTTGGTGGCTAGATTGTCTTACAACAATGTATGTATTAACCTATATCAAAGGGATCATAGAAAAATATGATGGAGATGTATGGGAAAGTTTTGTATTCATATTTGTTTTAATTAAAATTGCCATTGGTATTTTTCCCTTGGATAGGATTAGTTCTTGGAATCTCTTGCATCTCCTCAAACTTTCCACTTTGGTGCCTTTTCTCTAGTATGTGACAAGTCTTACTGGTTTAATTTCCTTACTAGATTGTTGAGATTTAGACCTTGTATTCACCATTATTTTAGTTTCAATAAAAATATTTTTATAAATCAAAGATTGAATCACTACTCTGAAAGCCTGTATCACCTTTTAATGAATTTATAAAAGAAATTGAATAATAGAAATAACAAATCACCTTTTAGACATGCAAAATAGAATCAGTTAAAAATGTATAAGAAATCACTAATTTGAGAAAGGATAATGGAAACTTTTTTAAAAATTTTGATGGGAACTACTAAAATTGGTTAAATTGTTAAGTCTTTACAACAAATTCGCCATTCCACAAAATCCTATAGACCAATATAAAAGAATAAAAATACAAACATATCTAAAATCGTAGAAAGCAAAACTAATAAAATAATCCTAGGTTATGATTGATTTAGTATCATGAGTATACCCTTTAACAAATCTAATGAAATTATAAGCATATTTGAGTAAATATAAAAATTAAGATACAAGTGGATTAGGCCTAATTCCCATAGAAATCATGCCCTTGGTCCTACTGAACGTGCCAGAAATTATTGATTTAAGTAAGTGTATGTGTCTGTCGAGCTGCATTTCAACAATTGAAGTAAAATATTTGACCCCTCCAACCTTCGGATCCACGTCAATACCCCACTTATATAGCTAATTGAAATTAATCTAATAAATATAAAGTAAACTTGGCAAGAAAACATATGTGAGAAATACAATAAATACAACAAAGAAAGATGATCATTACCATAGTAAAATTAGTGTTAATTAATCAAATATTATTTGGAAGACAAAACTAATAAAATAATCCTAGGTTATAATTGATTTAGTATCATGAGTATACCCTTTAAAAAATCTAATGAAATTATAAGCATATTTGAGTAAATATAAAAATTAAGATACAAGTGGATTAGGCCTAATTCCCATAGAAATCATTCCCTTGGTCCTTTTGAACGTGCCAGAAATTATTGATTTAAGTAAGTGTATGTGTCTGTCAAGCTACATTTCAACAATTAAAGTAAAATATTTGATCCCTCCAACCTTCGGATCCACGTCAATGCCCCACTTATATAGCTAATTGAAATTAATCTAATAAATATAAAGTAAAATTGGCAAGAAAACAGATGTGAGAAATATAATAAATACAACAAAGAAAGATGATCATTACCATAGTAAAATTAGTGTTAATTAATCAAATAATATTTGGAAGAAATTCAATAACATCAATGTGATCCAATTTACAAATAATGATATAATAATAGAAGAAGCAATATCATAAAGTGAAAGGATGGTGCCATAAACACTATTTATCCATAAATCAAGAGGTCAAATGATAATTGATCGATAAATATCACACAAAATATTTATATTAATAGTAATATATATTCAAGAATATAATTTAGTTTTATAAATTATGGCATTATCACAAATGACCAAAAGATGTTTATAGTGGAGCTCTTAGCTCCTATATATAGTAAAACTTTTCCCTAAGAGTGATTTGAAGTGAAACTTTTCTACTTGTAGTAAATCCTCTAATTTAGTAGCATCTTGGATAAAAGTGATGCTTTCAGAGATCTAATCACCTTCAAATTGATTCTAAACGGTTTTAGTGTGTTCGTTACTCTTTGTTAGTACCAATTAAGAACAAAATATCACTATCAAAGTTGTTTTCTTAAATTTTATGTAATCCTTTTTTGGTCCCATGCCTTACACAGTGAGTCACTCTTGTGAGAGCACAATTTACTCTTTTATTGAAATTGTGATTTGATCATTTAGACTTGAGTGAAATGATGCTTTGAATCTAATACACTATCAAATACTTAACCAAAATTTTAGAATTTTTGCAGATTTTATTTTTGCATTGCTGCTCCTAATATTGTAAAATTTCTATTTATCCTCTTCCACAATGATGCATACGAGAGAAGGGAATCCTCCTATGGACAACCTTCTCAAGCAATAGATTCCTAACTCAATTTATGATCACTAGGTGCACGGTAATCACACTTGCAACCAAGGTCTCACGATGACAACCAAAATCCTAAGACAACACACACCAACTTCTATTGTACAACTACATCTATTGTATGATCACACTCATCATATGATAACTTTCATCATATGACAACATGCCTTATACAACCTAGATCAATCCTTCTAAAACATCATGCAATTATATAATTGGGTTAGTTGTACAACAAATCTAAATTGTACGATAGTCTAAGTGAATAACTGCCAGGTCTTATTATATGATACTCGTAATCCTTTGAATGAATATGGTTATGGTTTGAACGGTGGTTAGAATTATTTGAACAACCACAAGACTTCAATGTTAATTCTCAAACGATACCCTAACATTTACTTAATTGTTATTCCTTCCTCCAATCGAATGGAATGATATCTTATTATTTTGTTGAACAATCCTAAACTAAACGATACCTAGATTACACATTTTCCACTTGAATGTCGACTAATCCAAACAACATGACACTTGACCTCAATTGAACGATAACAAGCTTTCACTTCAAACAACTTGTTACCTTCACTCAAACATTATGACACCATTTACTTGCACAACATTCAACTTGGACATCTCCTTGTTTGAACGACACCCTATTTGAAAATTGCATGTATGGTCAACACATATACAACATGGTAATGCTTCCTTGAATGATGTGTGTTCTTGCTTAATTGGAAACCATGATTTCAATCATACAATTCTTTGTACACCAGGATGATGACTTTGTTTGGATTATAATCATTCTCTTGCTTTCACCTTTAAACCTGCAACCTTACACATTAAATATTCCACAACAATCTCATTCTCATGCACACAAGAAGAATCAAAGTTATCAAGAAAAATAGTTATATTAGTCAATGCCTTTTATCAATGCCAATCATAGGACCTATCCTAATTCAGGCTACCTCTCTCTCTCAACCTAGTCTTTCTCTTCCTCTAGGTCTTCTCCAACCTCTATTTGGACTTTTCTCTCTTTCATTTTACTTCCCTATTCTCCATTTCTACTTTATATTCCTCTTTTCTTCTCGCATATGCCTTATTTTCTTCCCCATTATTTTCCTACTTGTGATAGTTGAATAATTCACCTACCATCATTGAGCTATTGTTGTTTACTTAGCGGATGCTCCCACATCATACTCACTATGAAAGAGAAAATTTTCCATGAGATCCAACTCATGTTCATGAATTGTTATTCCAATCTATTACTATTTTAGCTTAGTTATGTCCACAAGATCAAATTTGTTATCATATCCTCATCTTCCTCTCAGAAATAAACCTCCACTTATAAAATACACTCAGCATTCATTTCATTTTATCACATTATATCACTTTTATCCAACCATGATCTACATGTATTTTATTGGCTACTTTCTCTTGGTGTCAACACCTTTTAGAGTTATCATGTCCTCCACGACTCTCACATGGACATAGGTTCCAACACCTAGTTGCAACATGTCCAACTCTTCGACACTGGCTATAAAAATCCATCCTAGAACCTTCATCCCTTGTACTAATCTCTTTTCTCATAACTCTATTCTCACAACTTCCTAATTGACCTCTATATTCAAGGCCTTCATTCCTTGGCCTTACTTCTAGCATTATAAGTATTTCACACCTTACCTATATTTTCCCAATCCCTTGTCATTGTACCTCATTCTTATCATTAACCTAGAACTAATACCATTGTTACTATCAACTCTGGCAATATGGCCTTCATCGCAGCCAGGGTTATACATAAGGGGTTGGAATCGAAAGGTACTTGTAAAAAAATGGTGAATCCTAATCAAAATCAAGGTGAATCCTAAGCAAATCAAATCAATCATCTTCACACCAAAATTTGGGGTATTTGAAGCCCTAAAAATTAAGGTCATATTTGGGACACATTTTGACCTATTAAATCACCTTATAACTTCATAAAAACACCACCATTATATCAGGATCGAAAAGAGCTTTCCAAAGAGTACAAATATACCTATGTTTAGATATATATTATGGAAAATTGACCCTAAGAACAAATTGGTCCCAAAAATTTCATGCGAATGGGATAACATCGAGGGTCCTCATATTCGTCAATTTCCAATTTTAGAAATCCTAAAATTTATCCAATTTACAAATATTTGCCATTGTGCATAACCCTGATCACAGCCATCCATGACCTGATGAGGTTCATCTTTCTATACTATCTCTTTACCTCTTCTTTTCTCTCTCTTTCTACTTATATGCAATAGGAATTTTTGCATTATCATCTCCATTGTCACTACCAATGGTGATCTAGATTAATTGCAATTTTCCCATGCTTACTTTTGCTTGTTTCTACCTTTTACTTCTTGTTCTCCATTGGTATCATCCCATAAGTTGGTTTATTATGTATGCTTGATCCAAGACTAAAATCAATGTGGCCAATGCTCCTCATGGGTGGCAACCCATATTTTGAAAGAATATTTACATGTTTTTTCAACAAATGCTTCGTCTCATTTGGGATTTTATCCATCTTGTCCACTATCCCTTATTTAACGGGTTTAGTTTTGAAAGCAAATCATGCTTCCTTCTTCTTTGTTCCCTTCAAGGAATATTTTTCTGTACATAGGTCTACTATAGGACTCTTACCCACTTCTTTCCTTTTTCCGTTCAACAGAATTAATGTGTACCTCTTTCCATCCTTCTTAATAGTGTAGGTATTAATCCTACCACCATGCATTACCTTTCTATCAAACTTCCATGGTATTCCCAATAAGACATGACAAGCATCCATAGGCATAACATCACATAGTATATCATCCTTGTAAGAAGCAATTTTAAAGTTCACCATACATTATTCATTTACCAAAATTTTATACCTCTTTTGCAACTATGATATTCTATATAAATTTGGGTGCTCAATCTTCTTCAACACAAGCTCTTCTACCATCTATATAGACACTAAGTTATTTGTACTTCCACTATATACAATCACCTTGCAAAATTTGCCTTCTAATTTGTAAATCATTTTGAATAAGCTCCTTTGCTCAGGCTCATACATCAAAAAATTAAAATAGGCTCTAAATCAGGCTAGAGAAAAAATCAAAAATCGAAAAAAAACGGGGAAAAATTCGACAAAAAAAACCTCGAAGAAAACATAAATTTTCATTGAAATTTTTTTTTTCATGCATATCACAATGAATTAACATTAAGTAAATAAAATATTAATAATGTAAGACTGTCAGCTTAAAAAACGCATGAAACTTTGACAGTACCAAGTGATACATCATACTAGGCTCAAGCTTAAACTACACATGAAAGTGATAAAACACATCTTGTATTGCTTATAATATGAACCAATACAAATTATAAAATATGTCAAAATGCTTCAATACGTCCATTATTTACTATCTTCTGATTTCTTTGCCCTTTGCCCTAACAGAAGCCCTACTCTCTCTTTGTTGGTGTTCCCTTGCCAGTTCTTGTGCTTGTGTCTTTTCTTGGTTCTTGGTCTTGGTCCTTGATCCAGGTCTTGTATTACTTATAATATAAAAAAGGTATAAATTGCAAAATGTATCCTGAATCATGACAAATATAATGTCTCAATATCTTTGAATGCCTTTTCCCTTTGCCCTAGTAGAAGCTCTAGTATCTCTTTGTCATTGTGCTTATGCCTCTTCTTATTCCTTGGCTGCTAATGCCAATCACCACCTGTATCGGGGGTCAAGGAGCAGTATCTTTCGCACTTACCTTCAATGGAAAAACCATTAATACCTTCACTATTTGAACTAATTTTTTAAGAATACAACCATGCAAGCATATCATTTTTGCTTTTAAATGTTACTCCTATATACAAGCATATTGAGCAATAAGTCTAGATTGATAGTTCAACATATTTTTATGGAGAATTTCATTAGTTAATAATGTATAGCATTGTTGTTTGTGGTTATTGATGGTTGTCATATTTATTCAAACTACAAAAAATCTACTATTAGGATGCCCTCGTGTGTTTTGTTTGATGTGGTAGTAGGTAGGCAGACTCCTTTCCCCCTTGTAACATGCTAAATAAAATAGAATGAAAAGTACTTTTTAGGTAAATCGATCGTAGCCTCTAAGAATGCGGTAGCAGCCATTTTTTTTTCCAAAAAATCACTAAATATCACCCAAAAATCGACGATTCGGATATTTGAGGCAAGTTGAATCGATATTTGGAAAAAGTTATGAATTGGTGACTTAAATCATGATTTCGCTACTATCATTTTAACAATACTCTTTCTATTATAAGGGATTCTCCTTGTTCTAGTTCCTCCATGTGTTTTGGTGAAGCAATACTATCTTCATCCACTTGTACAATTTGATTATGAGCTTGCTTCTTTCCACGTCTGCTAATCTCCTGTGCTTGAGGACACTCAAATTACCTATGTACTTCTTCCAAGCACCTATAAAAATTGCTAGCAAAACCACGACTTTTACCACCTCTAAATCCACCACATCCTCTTAATGATTCACCCTTTTCTTAAGTACTTTAGTTGAAATCACATTGAGAAGTACTAACTTCTTGCAAATGTTGCCCTCTACCCTTATTTTATTGTTCTATTCCTCTAGAGAACTATCCTTTTCCTTTGAAATTATTTTGTTGCTTACAGGATAACTTCTCTTCTGCCTTGAGTTCATATTCATATGCCTGCTTGATTGTTCTAGTTCAAAGTATACCAATTTTGTTTTGTATGGACAATCTTAGTCAATTTATATATCTTGTTACCTTCTCCTCGTCATATTTAATATGACCAACCCTTATGGTAAATTTATAGAATTCCTCCATATATTCTTTCACACCCAAGTTATTTTGCTTGAAGTTTTGAACTCTTAAAAACAACCCTATTAGTAATCCGACAAAAGGAATTTGGCATTCAAATTGGTAACCATTTTCTCCCATATCTTAATTCTTTATTTTCCTTTTCTTTGTATTTCTGTTTGAACAAGATCCCATCACAAGGACGCATGCCCATTCAATTAAGTACAAGTAAACTTCACCTTCTTGGGGTCTTCTATTGATTCAAAATAAAAAAATTTATCCATTTTGTAATACAATCAACGATTTTCTCAGGGTTTAAACCTCTATTATATGACAAGGTTATTGCTTGAATTAATCTTTCTTCTGGATCTCCTTCTTGTCCATCATTGCAAGCTTCTTATTGATCCGCTTCCTCCTCTTCACAATCACTTATATATTCTATTTTAACACCCCTCCTTTGGACAATTTCAAGTACATATAATTGAGTGATGATTCCTCTCATCATCTCAACTATATCTAAGGCTTAAGGGCCTCATGGTATTTCTCTCCCTCGTTATGCCATCTTTCCTTTGGTATACACTAAACTTTAAAGATCTACTAGCTTTGATACCAAAATGATGCAGATGAGATAAGGGAGTCCTCCTATGGACAACCTTCTTGTAATTCAATTGATGATCACTAGGTGCACGATAATCACACATGCAACAAAGGTCTCATGATGACAAGCAAAATCCTAAAACAACACACATAAAATTCTATTGTATGACTACTTCTATTGTACTATCACACTCATCATAAGATAACATAACTTGTATGACCTAGATCAGTCCTCGTACAGCATCCTATAATTATACAATTGTGTTAGTTGTACGATAGATCTAAATTTTACGATAGTCTAGTTGAACCATGGACATGTCCTATTTTATAACACTAGCAATCCTTTGCACGACCTTTGAAGGATGATGGTTATGGTTTGAATGGTAGATATAATTTTTTGAACGGCAACAAGACTCCAATGTTTCTACTCGAACAATGCCCTAATATTTACTTAACCATTATTCCTTCATCTAACTGAATAAAATGATACCTTATTATTCATTTGAACACTCACGAACTAAACAACAACTATCTCATATGTTTTTAACTTAAATATTGACTAGTCCATACGATACGATGCTTGGCCTCAGTTGAATGATAACAAGTTTTCCTTGAAACAACTCATTATACTTCACTCAAACGGTATGACATTGTTCACTTGTACGATATTCAAATTGAAAAACTCCCTGTTATAACAATACCCTCTTTGGTAAGTGCATGTATTGTCATCACACACAATACGATGATTTTTTCTCAAAAGATGCATGTTCTCGATTAATTGGAAACCGTACTCTCAATCATATGATTGTCCATGTACTAGGATGATGATTTTGTTCAACTCCTACTTCACCTATAAAACTACAATATTGCACATCAAATATTCTACAAAAATCTCATTCTCATGCACACAAGAAGGATCAAAGAGTTATCAAGAAATATAATTATATTATTCAACATTTATTTAGCTATTACAACTTTATCAAAGTCAATCATGGGGTCTATCCCAATCCTGGCTACCTCTCTCTCAACCTAGTCTTTCTCTTCCTCTAAACATTCTCCAACCTTTGTCTAAAAATTTTCTCTCTTTTCTTTTACTTCTATATTCTCCTCTTTCGCTTTGTCTTCCCCTTTTCTTCTCGCATACGTATTCTCTTCTACCTCATTGTTTATCTTCCAGAAGTAGTTGAACGGTTTATCAACCATCATCGTATCATTAACTTTTAGTTAGTGGATGCTCCCGGATCACACAACCACTTCTTTGTTGAAATAAAATAATAGTAGAAAATCTACCACACTAACATAGTGTTCTAGGATCAAATAGTAAAAATTGGTATAAAAGTGTTAATAATATTTTGCCATATTGGTATAAGATCGTAAAACTCATATAAAGGATTTTAATTAACTAGTATATAAGCTGATAAACTATTATCTAAGTTCTAATGAATTCTTAATTTCTTACCATGTCTAGTAGCAAATTATGAACCAAAGTATAACATACTTCATGGTAAGGAATGCAATATTATCCTCTTTTTTGAATGAAAAAGAAATATTGTCCTCATTGTTGAATGAGAAAAAATATATTATAAGTTATAAAATACAAATATAATCATCTAGGATCAAGTAGTAAAATTGGTATAAAAGTGTTAATAATATTTTGCCATATTGGTATAAGATCGTAAAACTCATATAAAGGATTTTAATTAACTAGTATATAAGCTGATAAACTATTATCTAAGTTCTAATGAATTCTTAATTTCTTACCATGTCTAGTAGCAAATTATGAACCAAAGTATAACATACTTCATGGTAAGGAATGCAATATTATCCTCTTTTTTGAATGAGAAAGAAATATTGTCCTCATTGTTGAATGAGAAAAAATATATTCTAAGTTATCAAATACAAATATAATCATTTAGGATCAAGTAGTAAAAATTTGTATAAATTGGATAGCTTTGATTCATTTATGGGTTTGGTCACTAATAATTTGTCATTTTGATATAAGATGCTAAAACTCATGTCAAGGATTTTTATTAACCAATATGAGTTCATAAACTATTATCCAGGTTCTAATGGATTCTTAATTTCTTATTGTAATGACCCACCTTGGTAGGACTTTCCCTTGTTGTTTGATTGATGTAATGATGTGTTGATACTTAATGCATGATCTTATTTTATTCTATAAAGATGAGTTGATAGATATACTTTATACTTTCTAAAGTTAGATTATGCTATTTTTAGAAATATGTTATTTTTACGATTATACTATTTTTAAAAATATATTAATTTTAGAATTATGTTATTTTTAGAATATGGAACTACTGATGAATTTTGTGGTTAGGAGACCGGGTACTCTCACGGGTGGATTGGTATGGGACAACCATCAGAGTTGAGAGTAATGAGAAATGAAAATGGTGGATTATAATCAATCTAATAGGGGTAATATGCAAACCTATGCATTTGCATGTGTGCATGTGTGATTAGATACATAAAAAAGCAAGGAGGTTGCTATAAAAGCAAAAGAGCCCTTACCCTTGTGTTTAGGGGATCCCTTTTGTAGGTGGTTGATAACCTCGAAGTTGTCATAAATCCTCTTGCTCAGAAAATGGTTATATTTATGGATATTTGCTTATTATTGATTGATTATTAATTGGTTGAGGAATTAAGGTATTAATAATAATGTTAGTATTATTAATACTTAAACATGTGTATATTAATAGATAATATTAACATTAGACAAGAAAAATTAAAAATAGTATTAATTAATTTAATACTATGAAGAGTAAATAAATTATTTAATAATACCTTTGCTAAAGTTAGCAATTTAAATCTTATTAAGTTAAGGTTTAAATAGGGGCATATTTAACTAAATATATAATTAATTAATTTAATACTATGGGAGAGATAATAATAATAATTAGTGCAACCAAATATAGAAGTTCGTTTATTTATTTTTAATAAGCTATTACATTGGAGATCACTCCCATTACAAAACCAATAACTAAATATAGAACTAATTAATTTAATACTATGGGAGAGATAATAATAATAATTAGTGCAACCAAATATAGAAGTTTGTTTTTTTTTTTAATAAGCTATTACATTGGAGATCACTCCCATTACAAAACCAAAATATTGCATTGCTCTCATTATATTTCTAACAAGTTAATTAAAGTATTACCCATCTTTGCCTTTCTATCAAATATATTCTCCATATTCCTCAAACTACTAAGTTTCCATAATCAACTCTTTCTTTTAAAGTAACTAACAACAACAACAACCCTTACATGACACATAACTCCAACAAATAGAAGGAAAACAAACATAACAGTCATCCATCAAAGAGAAAATTAGTTTAATTATTTTTCTTCTATAATAGAGGCTTTTCCTCCTTTAGAGTGGCAAGTTCTGAGAATGAATTTTTGTACTTCAAGCTCATGAGGTAATATCTAGTTGTAACACATTTTTTTAGATCTCCACTATAAAAAATCTAACCGTCACTGATTATTTTGTAATTAGATTCAAGAATACTATATGAGGTGCTAATATTTTTCATGGAATCGTTTGGATGGTCTTTAGTAACCATTTGGCTTTTATCAATGATTTTATTCAAATTTTCATTTTGGGACTGAATATTTTGTTGCTCACATGATTTGCGTTGGACAATTGGTGCATCTAGAGGATGAGCTTCTTTCTTTTGAACTGGGATATTTGAATGTTTTAAATCATTTGAATGTAGGGCCTTCTCCTACACCAAGAAGGAATTAGAGTATGATCGGATGACCGAGAACCTCTTCTTCAAGTGGTAATATTGCTAGCAACCATAACATCTTAGGGAAAAGTTTTCATATTCAATATTTTAGATCCATTACCCTTTGCTTGAGGAGATAGTAATGGATTGAGGTCCAAGAACTGAAACATCCATTCAAATAACCAATTTTGCTTTACTCATTAATTTTACTAGATAAATTTTCCTCTATTTGGGCATCCATATACTGGGATGCACCAATGGTATTAACGATTTTTGGTGAATATCTTCTCTTCCCAAAACTCCACAGGGAGAGCATAAAGATTCACCCAGACTGGGAATCCATTAACTTATTTTGTAAAGGGGTTAAAACTAGGAGTCCAAGGTCTTATATAGACACCCCTTTGTCTGAAAAACCAATTATATCTATAATCCATTACCCTATATCTATCCTCTAAATTAGAAAAGAAAACATAAAATAAATTTTTGGGTAGGAGAGTTACTTGGAATTTTGTACTGGTCCACAAATCTTTAATGTATCCTTTGAGCTCCTCCAGGCCTGGTATTTTGCCCTTGAGTTTACAGAAAATTATTAAATATTCATGATCAATCAGATCCAACCCAAACTCATCCTCTGAAATCCTGATAAAGAGAAGAGGTTCATCCACCCGTGAACCGAAATATCCCCAAGAGATATATCTTCTAATCGAAGAGGCTTTTCGATAGACTAAAGAGACGGTCTGTGAACATCCCTATTTCTTCAATGCTTGACTGCACCTAGGGTTTGCATCCCTTTCACGAAGGCTGAAGCCAAATTTATCATTTTATTCCATCACTAGACATATAGAAGTTTATTCATTATTATTATTATTATGAAGAGATAATAATAATAATTAGAGCAACCAAATATAGAAGTTTTTTTATTATTATTATTATGAAGAGAGAATAATAATTAGATTTAGGACAACTGGATATAGAAGTTTATTTATTATTATTATGGAGAGATAATAATAATAACTAATTAATAAAAAAGAGAATAATAAAAATTAGGGCAAGAAGTTTATCTATATAATAGGTGCAAAGCACCCATTCAAAGAGGCTAGAGAGCTATTGGGAAAGAGTTTATGCACTTCTCCAACGGGTGAACGGAAGCAACGAAGTTGAAAAAGAAGTTTGAAAAAGCCAAAGCAAGTCAGACCATTCTCCTCTAGGTCGCTGGTAAGATTTTTAGCTATGCTGACATTCTTTCCTTCTGTGCTTAAAAAAAAAAACTTCATAATTGCTTCTTGGGTACTTCATTGTTTTTATACAAAGATTAGAGCCTCAAATTTTAAGTCCTACCCTATAGATTATAATCATGTTTTATAAAAGTTTGAATAGAGATAGGATATATTCATACCATTCTCCTCTAGGTCCTTAGTAAGATTTTTAGCTATGCTGACATTATTTCCTTCTGAGCTTAAAAAAAACTCCATAATTGCTTCTTGGGTACTTCATTGTTTTTATACAGAGATTAGAGCCTCGAATTTTAAGTCCTACCCTCTATATTATAATCATGTTTTATAAAATTTTGAATGGAGATAGGATATATATATATATATATATATAGAGAGAGAGAGAGAGAGATAGGATATATTCAGACCATTCTCCTCTAGGTCCTTAGTAAGATTTTTAGCTATGCTGACATTATTTCCTTCTGAGCTTAAATAAAAAACTCCATAATTGCTTCTTGGGTACTTCATTGTTTTTATACAGATATTAGAGCCTCGAATTTTAAGTCCTACCCTATATATTATAATCATGTTTTATAAAAGCTTGAATAGAGATAGGATATATATATATATATATATATATATATATATATATATATATATATATATATATCCTATCTCTATTCAAGCTTTTATAAAGCACGACTATATAAACTAGCTTGATTTAATAATATGTTTGATTATTTTATTTTGATATAATAATTAATAGGGAAGAAACTATTAATTATTATTGAAGGCTTTTGTCTTTTTAAATATATATTGATTAATTTATGTGTTGATTATTAGTCAATATTGATTAATGAGTATAAATTGATTTATTAGAGAGGCAATTTTCCTTGTTATAAGGTTTGACATAATTCAAAAATGTATGGAGTATCTTCTAAATTTTAGGAAATGAGATGTTATTTTCTAAATATGGATGTGGCTTGTGTAGCAATAGATCCATAAATGAGTGAGAGAAGTAGAGGATTCTCTCTATATTTTTGCATTATTTGGATGTGGCTTGTGTAGCAATAGATCCATAAATGAGAGAGAGAAGTAGGGGATTATCTCTATATTTTTGTATGATTTGGATGTGGCTTGTGTAGCAATAGATATATAAATAAGTAAGATAAGTATGGGATTCTCTCAATGTTCTTACATATTTTGGATGTGGCTTGTGTGGCAATAGATCCATAAATGAGTGATAGAAGTAGAGGATTCTCTATGTTTTTGCATGATTTGAATGTGGCTTGTGTAGTAATAAATCTATAAATAAGCGAGAGAAGTATGGGATTTTCTCAATGTTCTTGCATGTTTTGAATGTGGCTTGTGTGGTAGTAGATCCATAAATGAGTGAGAGAATTATGGAATTCTCTCAATATTCTTGCATATTTTGGATGTGGTTTATGTGACAATAGATCCATAAATGAGTGAGAGAAGTATGCACTTGTCTCGATATGAATAATATGTAATTTGTCATAGGAATTCTTGTTGAGTCGCAACAAGGCAATAAATAGTGAATGATACATCATAAACGGTGAGCCTCGGGTGGCCCAAAGCAGTGAGGTTTTTGGATAGTCCATAGCGGTGAGGCTTGAATATATTCCTAGAAGTGAGGTCTAGGAATCTAAACGATGGATTTATATGGGATAATCCACTGGATCATTCACTAGGCTTGTATATACATATGGAATTATGATCATGTTTTGAATGGAATGACTATATTGTATGATGCATGTTAAACTTGCATATATGTTTTATTAAGATCTTGCATTATTATTGAATGATTATATTTGTATAATGCATGTCGGATTAAATATACATGAAATTGATATCTTGCATTATTGTGGAATAATTTATTGGTATGATGCATTAGGCTTGCATATACATTCTATCAAAATCTTACATTGTTCTTGTATATTATCTTGCATAGTGCATGTTAGGATTGCATATGCATTAAAAGAGTTGTCTTGATCCCTAAACTTTCTCTCAAGTTCGTGGGAGATATTCTTTCATGAAGAAGACCATGGAAATAAGATGAAACTAGGGACCACTTAAGTGGAATTATATCATTGTATTTGAGGATGAAAAGTCATTTTGAAAATGAAAATTATGTTATGTAATACTTTGTTGTCATTCTTGTTATTAATGGAGTTTGTTCAAGAATGGAAGTTTAAGTAATGTTATTCCTTATGTCAAGTTATTTGTAAAGTTGGAAAGTGAAGTAATTAGAGGAAGGATGTTTTATAATTACTTTTGTTATAGTATTTCAAGACTTGTTCAAATATGGAAGATTATATGATGTTATTCCTTTATGAAAGTTCTTGGAATATCGATTATGGTAAATGGAAGAATATGTTTATTTCATGGATTATGAATATAATGCCTTGGTGATGTGATATTATTTCATTGTAATTAAGGAAATGCTAAGACTAGTATTGTATTTTGAAAGCATTTAGTCTTTAGCAAAGTGTTATGATGCATTTGATTATGTTTTAATTTAGCACTTTATTTCCTTGAGAGAGAGTTGTTCATATTATTTAATTGTTTAGACTTTTGGATTTGTATGAGGGTTTTTGGGTAAGAAGATAGAGTAATATTAGAGAACCCTTGAGTTAATAAGATAACCCAATCCTCAGAGGAGTTGCAGTGATGCAATAACTAGGTATTTGTGAGTCCTGATAGGAGTTACGATGATGCAATAACCAGGTATTTGTAATCCGAGAGGAGTTGTGATGATGCAATAACCAAATATTTATGAATGGTACACCTTGAACAATGAGGCTCGGGTGTTTCCAAAATGATGAGGCTTTTGGGTAGTTTTAAGCGGTGAGGCTTGGATGTATTCCTAGCAGTGAGGTCTAGGAATGTAAATGGTGGATTGATTCATCGATTCATTTATAAGATAATATAGTGATGGCTTCTTAAACGATGAGGATCAGATGATCATGCTCATTACCAAATAAGTGGTAATGGCCTTAGTTAACTCATAAAGATGCAGTAACTAAGCAGTAAGACATTATGTAAGAGTAATCATATATAGATGAACTTATGCAGGTTTAAGGAAAAACATCCCCCTTTAAGTGTTATGGTCCTTAAATGATAATCTCTATGTTGTGGTCAAGTTGTCCTATATCGGTGAGGATATAGAAAAAGTGAGGGGACCACTATTGACGTCCTTTTCAAATGGTGAGGTTTAGAAGAAAGATGAACCCCAAAAGTATGAAAAGTTGGCCATTCCTATCCATTTAAGTATCATATACAATGATGTTGAACTCAAAATGTGGTTATACCTTACAATTCTATCAAAAATATTAAAAAAATATTGGGTCTTCTTTGTGAGTTATTATTTGTGATTATGAAAAAATAATATCTCCCTTGGAACAAGAAAGTGGATCGTTACACTTATAGTTATGAACTAAAGCATAACATACTTAATGTCAGGGAATGTAATATTAATATCATTGTTGAATGAGGAAGAAATATGATTTAAGTTATTGAATACAAAGGTTTCATGCATATATGCTAATATTAACCTACTTAGGACTATTAAAGATAGTTTAAAATTTAAATAAGATATTACTTTTAATGTAAATTTATAAAGTAAATAAAGAGTATGAGGATATTGTAAGAATTGCATGTTGTTGTATATTAATTTTTAAAAGGATATTTAAGAAAGTCTATAAGAAGACAAGGAAAAGAAAAAAGTTACCATAGAATTTATGAAAACTATGGCAAAAATACATGTAGAAGATATATACCTAAATATAATAATCTGATGCAGGAGCATCCGGTGGCGGTAGAACAATCTTACATCTTCCAAAAATGTTTCTTAATTTTTCTAAGTACCTTGCAGATGATTTATTTTCGGTATTTTCCAAAGGAGGAAAGTTTAGTGGAGCAAAGGGAGCAAAGGGAGTAAGTTTCTTAAAGCATGGGGGGAGGTCGCGAAATCGTGACATGTCGCAATTTCGTGACATGTCACGAAATCGCGACCTCAAAAGGCTTAGGCAGGCATGGGCCGGTTTTGTTGCGATATCGCGACGTCGCGATATCGCGACTTCATTCAAAGCAAGGGCAGAGAAGGTGGAGACGTCGTGATATCGCGACGTTGCGATATCGTGACGTCGCGATATCGTGGCTTTTTGTCAAAGCAAAGGCGAAAGGAGTGGTTCCGTCGCGATATCGCGATATCGTGGCCAGTCAAGGGCCGACACGTGGCGTATCATCGACAGCTGCGAAAGTTAACCAAAGAAAGTTAGAGAACAGAGCAAGGCCAAAGGGAGAGTGGGGGTCGCGAAATCGCGACATGTCGCGATTTCGTGACCCCAAAGGACTTCAGCATAAGAAAGGCACTTTGGTCGTGATTTCACGACCTGGTCGCGATATCGCGGCCAGGTAAGGTCAAGGCTAGAAAGGAAATAAGCGGATGGCCAGGCAGGGCCAAATTTGACACGTGGACTGCCACGTGTATCATGGAAGTTGTGAAGGGTACGTGTAACAGTTTTATTGCGACAAGGAGGAGGCATGGCGAATTTAACACGCGGTTAGCTACGTATCATAAAATTAAAGTTGACAGCCGCGTGCATTCAAGGGGGTTAACCACCGTATGGGAGAATTTTGACAAAACAGCTGTTGCAGGGTATGGGCTTCATGAAGGAGACAAAAGTGCAGAGGACGGTCAGAACAAAGCGGCCGTTGCAGGTCAGAGAGAGGCCATTAATACGAACCCCATGGCAGATCGGACAGATGGCCATTTATGACAGAAAGTTTTGAAAACTCGGTTGAGAGGGAAAATCGATTTTGAATTTTGTTAGGTGGAGGCATTGATTTCCTGGAGGAACGGGGCCTCGATAAAAACCCAAAAATTTGTAATGGAAGAGGATGGTGGACCGGAGAACAGGGGAAGCAGTGACAGTGGAAGAACCGAGCCGAGCATCGGTTAATGTATGCCTGCGGGCTGTTTTATTTTGGATGCATGTAAATATTTTCCGAAGATTTTAATGAAATAGTTGAATTTGTAAGGTGTTGAATTTCCCGGTCCCCGTCAGTGGTATCAGAGCCAGTAGTTCCTGAGCGTACAGCAGACCACCGAAGGAGAGGCAGTTGTACCAGGACTTGTGGGAAGGCTCGTGAGAGTTGGAGAAGATGCCTCCGAGAAGAAACCCCGTGGGTGGTAGAGGCATGGCAGCAGAAGATTTCCGGGCTTTGCAATGGCAAGTTCAGGCCCTGCAAGAAGAACTACATAGAGGACACGAACCGAGAAGAGATGCAGACAGTGAAGATGAAGTTGATGAAGAGGAGAATCAGTTTGAAGAAGAGGAAGAAGATGTAGATCCGGCACAAGCCAGACTGTGCAAGGCCATATCCCAGATCGGGAAGAGGCCAAAGATAGAAGTTCCCATGTATTCCGGGAACTTGAATCCGGAGGAGTTGATAGACTGGGTGAATTATTTGGAAGAATACTTCGAGTATGAAGAAGTTGAAGATCCCGAGAGGGTCAGATTTGCTAAGACCCGACTGAAGGGTCATGCTAGCATATGGTGGAAGGGAGTACAGCTGGAACGGAACCGAAGAGGAAAGGAGCGGATAACAAGATGGGGCAGAATGGTAGAAAAATTAAAAAGACAATTCATCCCCGTAGATTATGAACTGGACCTGCTACGTAAAATGCAGAGTTTGAGACAGATGAATAAAACTGTCCAAGAATATACGGAGGAGTTTTATAAAATCTCCATCAGAACCGGTCATTTGGAAGCAAGCAAGGAAAAAGTGGCCCGTTACATTAATGGGTTGAGACCCAGTGTTCAGGAGGAGTTGAGTTTGGTTTGGGTAAGCACCATTGAAGATGCTTACCAATTTGCTTTAAAGGTGGAAGAAAAACTGAACCGAAAGTTTGAGAGCAAGCAAAGAATAAAAGGACCGGGAGGAAAGACCGGTGGAAAGAAAGAAGGAAAGGAAGAAAAGAAAGAAGAGGAGAGCAGCAGCCGAGATCAGAAAGAAGACGAAGAACCCAAATCGCAAGTTCAGAATGATGGCTACCCGAGAGGAAGAGGTAGATCTGGACGCGGGTATGGAAGAGGAGTGTTCCGAGGAACATGTTTCCACTGTGGAGAAGAGGGGCATCGGGCATATGAATGTCCCCAGCACCCCGAGAAAGTAAACCAGAAACAAGTGGGTCCTGCCAGAGCAGTTGTGGCAGTTGAAGATGCTGATTCAGAACATTCTGAAGAAGCTGAAAAAGGAGAAGCAATGATTGTGAGGAGGACCATGCTGGTGGAGGAATCCAAATCTGAATAGAGGAGAAGCCTATTCCGCACCCGGTGCAAAAGTGCAGGCAAAGTCTGTAATGTTATTATAGACAATGGGAGTACAGACAACTTAGTTTTCGAGGAAATGGTTGCTAAGTTGCAGCTGGAAAGGAGGAGACATCCGCACCCGTACCGGATTGCGTGGTTGCGGAAGGACCACAGAGCTTGGGTCCGTGAACAGTGCTTAGTCACGTTCAATATTGGGAGATACCAGGATGAAGTCCTGTGTGATGTTTTCCCCATGGATGCTTGCCATTTGCTATTAGGAAGGCCATGGCAGTTTGATCGAAGTGCAGTGCATGATGGTCATGCAAATACTTATACCTTGATGAAGGATGGAGTGCGGCACAAGTTGAAACCATTGCAGACCGAAGATGAGAAAGTGTGCAGTAATGCCAGAATTTGTCTGGTAGAGGGCAGAAAATTTTCTTGCCAGGAAACGGGATTTGAGCAGGTTGTAAAGGTTGATGAGTGTTCGAAGATATTGCAAGGGACGCAGACCGAACAACTTATAAGTGAAGGTCACTTCTCCTTTTTACCTCGGGTGTCTGATGCAGGAGCATCCGGTGGCGGTAGAACAATCTTACATCTTCCAAAAATGTTTCTTAATTTTTCTAAGTACCTTGCAGATGATTTATTTTCGGTATTTTCCAAAGGAGGAAAGTTTAGTGGAGCAAAGGGAGCAAAGGGAGTAAGTTTCTTAAAGCATGGGGGGAGGTCGCGAAATCGCGACCTCAAAAGGCTTAGGCAGGCATGGGCCGGTTTTGTCGCGATATCGCGACATCATTCAAAGCAAGGGCAGAGAAGGTGGAGACGTCGCGATATCACGACGTCGCGATATCGTGGCTTTTTGTCAAAGCAAAGGCGGAAGGAGTGGTGTCGTCGCGATATCGCGACGGGTCGTGATATCGCGATATCGCGACCAGTCAAGGGCCGACACGTGGCGTATCATCGACAGCTACGAAAGTTAACCAAAGAAAGTTAGAGAACAGAGCAAGGCCAAAGGGAGAGTGGGGGTCACGAAATCGCGACATGTCGTGATATCGCGACCCCAAAGGACTTCAGCATAAGAAAGGCACTTTGGTCGTGATATCGTGACATGTCGCAATTTCACGACCTGTCGTGATATCGCGGCCAGGTAAGGTCAAGGCCAGAAAGGAAATAAGCGGACGGCCAGGCAGGGCCAAATTTGACACGTGGACTGCCACGTGTATCATGGAAGTTGTGAAGGGTACGTGTAACAGTTTTATTGCGACAAGGAGGAGGCATGGCAAATTTAACATGTGGTTAGCTACGTATCATAAAATTAAAGTTGACAGCCGCGTGCATTCAAGGGGGTTAACCACCGTATGGGAGAATTTCGAGAAAACAATTGTTGCAGGGTATGGGCTTCATGAAGGAGACAAAAGTGCAGAGGACGGTCAGAACAAAGCGACCATTGCAGGTCAGAGAGAGGCCATTAATACGAACCCCATGGCAGATCGGACAGATGGCCATTTATGACAGAAAGTTTTGAAAACTCGATCGAGAGGGAAAATCGATTTTGAATTTTGTTAGGTGGAGGCATTGATTGCCTGGAGGAACGGGGCCTCGATAAAAACCCGTAAATTTTTAATGGAAGAGGATGGTGGACTGGAGAATAGGGGAAGCAGTGACAGTGGAAGAACCGAGCCGAGCATCGGTTAATGTATGCCTGCGGGCTATTTTATTTTGGATGCATGTAAATATTTTCCGAAGATTTTAATGAAATAGTTGAATTTGTAAGGTGTTGAATTTCCCGGTCCCCGTCATAATCCATATCACTACATATTATATCGTTTCATAATGCAATTATGTGTCTTCATTTTTAGAGGATCTATATGTTGCAAAGTTATCCTAATATGTTTAATTGGAATCCTTCTATTTTTAGAATGCATCTTCCACAAAATAAATTTAATAAGGTATCAGTTTGTAATACATAAAATCAATTGTGTGATATATAATAATCTCGTATAATGGAATAATTTCTACTTCCATGTCATTTATTTGAATTTTGAGGAACATCTAGGGGCCAACATAGAGAATGAAGGTTCTAATGTTATAAAAATAAAGATTAATATAGCTTTACATGGCAAAACTAAAATTAATATGCATAGATGAAGAGACAAAGGCCTTATAAATATTTGAAGTTGTACTTCATAAAACTAATAAGAGTTTTACCTATAAAACCATTGAAAACCAAGGTTCCACGAGCTTGGGGGACGGGGGGACGCGTTTTGGGGACGGTGGGGGACGACAGGCCGATTTTAGGGGACGGCTGGTATAATACTATGAAATTTTTTAGAAATTTAGAATAATCTACAAATTCTACACACAACAAAAATGAAAAATACTAAAAACTTAAAAAGTATGCATGTTAAAACTTAAAAACATATTTCAATCTGAAATGAACTCAGCTATTAGCCTATTACTAAGTGCAACCATTTCAACAAATGTAACTTGAAGGTTCAGCCAAGGATATCAAGTGCAATCTCTAACAGTTAAGACTGTTTTTTGTTTTTCAGCCATCAATGGTCAATCAAGACAGTCATCAGTTTACAACTTTACAACCCTCAATATAAATAATAAATTATAAAAGCAAGACAGCTTCACTGTTTAGTCTCTACTCTCTAGCAATTCTGCACTGCTGTCCAATCACTAAGTAATATTTAAAATTTTAAAATACAAAGAGAACAAAAATACAACCAAATAGTGAAATCAGAAATTCAAATACTCATAGTCTCAATGCTCATTTACAAATTACAACAAAAAGAGTTTACATCATAAAATTAAATAGTAAATACTCTCATTCCTCTGGAACTTCTGCTGGGCCATCACTATTAGAATCTGTATCTGATGAGCTGCCCTCATCATCTGACTGAAGAGCCTCCAATGGAATTCCAACCAACCCCCCTTGATCCTCATCCTCATCTATCTGTCCTGGATCCTCTGGATCAACATCCCATCGTGTAGCTGGAGATTGCCTGTATTCTGGCCTAACTCTCTCACGAAGGCGAAGAGAGCTATGCACTGCAACTAGCTTCTCCGCTCTGCGAGAGGTAAGCCTGTTCCTCCTCACATTGTGGATGAAGTTGTATGTGGACCAATTCCTCTCAGCAGCAGAGGAACTAGCAACCTGTGAAAGAACCCTAATTGCAAAATGTTGCAAGTTAGGTGCATCATCCCCATATAGTGTCCACCATCCAATGGGATCTTTTTGGGCAATGGTAGCCCTATCCTCTTTACACTCTGGTTGGCCAAAGCAAGCGCCCCTAAGATTCACAAACTGGAGAAACTCATCTCTAAGTTTTGAGCCCTCCTCCTTCGTATATAACTTTTTAAGGGCATTCAAAAACCCTTGTCTCACCTCTGGATCACGATAGGGAGTCACTCTCCCAGGCCTAGGCACATACCACTTTGGGTTTACTGCATATGCTGCCATATGAAGGGGGGTGTTCATCCTATCCCACCTCCTCTGTATGATAGGTCTAATGCTGACCTCATAGAATAACAATGATGGATCTCTAGCACCAATGATTTTTTTGATCTCCCCAAGCATGCTGTCAAAAGTCTCATAGATCTCTCCTAGACTAGGAGAATCTGTATCAGCATATCTAATGACTGCAACAATTGGGGCAATGAAAGACACAATGTACCTACAAGAAATTGAAAATAAATAAATAAAAAAGCTTAAACTATATGAGCAATCCAATTTGAAACTAAAAATGAACAATCATAAATCATAAACTAATTTGAAAATTTCTTACTTGGCTTGAGTCCACCAACTATCATCCAATACTTTGTCTCTTATTTTCAATCCCTCCTCTGTCTTTGATTCCGACCACCTCTTCCACTCCGTGCATACTACCATGGACTGTAAAGCATCCTGCACCTCAATCATCCTCTCCAATAAAATGTAGAAGGTGGCGTATCTGGTTTTTGTTGGTTTGATGAATGCCTTCTTTGAGAAGGACCAAAAGAGGGCTAAGGAAGTATGATGGTTGCAAACGAACATTTGCAACTCTCTAGCTTTTGCAATCATAGCCCTCACCCAATCTATCTTCCCAATGTCCTTCAATGCATTGTTCAATGCATGAACACAACACGGGGTCCAAAAAATATGTCTATATTTTTGTTCTATCATTTTCCCCGCACGTTGGCAAACAGGGGCTGCATCTGTAATCACCTGTAGTGCACAACAAAAATATTTAGAATAGTTTACACAACAAAAATAGTTTCATTTACACAACCATATAGATTCTGATTTTCATAAGAAAAATGAAAATTGTCAAATTGATTACCTGTACAACATTGGAGGGTCCAACCTCCTCAATAGCCTCCTTCAACAAGAGGTACTGGTACTCAACATCCTTTTTTTCCCCATGCAATCAATGGCTCGAAGAAAATAAGGACCTGCTGAACATGTGACAATAATATTGATGAGTGGACGTTGACAAATGTCAGTCCACCCATCCATGACGATGGAACATCCACTCGTCAACCATGTGTCCCTCATCTCCTCCATAACCAAACTACATTTGGAATACTGCTTGTCCAAGAGAGAGGTACGAAGCTTAGTTTCTCCAAGCGGTGCATATGAAGTCCCTGCCTTGGCTATTTTTCTTACTGCATCCTTAAAATAGGGGGAACGTGTAATATGAAAAGGAAGCCCATGTGCAAAAAATAATTTTGATGTAGCCTCATCCGCTTCCTCTCTTGCTTGCACATTAAACATGTCACTTACATTTCCTTTGGCATTTTTCCTTGAGGGCAGCGGTGGCATATTGATATTAGAGGTTTGGGTTGATGCTTCTGGCTGTTTTGAGGAGCCTCCACAGTCACTTCTGGCTCTAGATGATTGGCCAGCTTTAGGCAAAGGTGTGTCTAAACTAGGTAAACCTCTAAGTCTGGCATGTTGCACAAGCTTATTGGTTTCATTCACTTGTAGCTTATTCATTTTTTTGCATCCCCTAACCCCTGTTCCTGCTTTATCAATTAGATGTGATTCAACCCTTGTATAGCTGCCTTTAAACTCAGTTTTACAAAAGTTACACAGCCATCTTCTTGAGCCCCCTGAATTTTTTTTGCCTTGGTCAAGGTTGGTTACAAACTGCAGCAGAGGTTTTTTCATATTAAAAGGACCCTTGGCAAATTCTTGTAACAATGGTGATGGGCAGCCAAAACTAGAATTAGACTTAGTGTTGTCCCCTTTGGAAGTTTGAGGTTGAGGTTGGACAGTAGAGGCAACATTATTATTTTTTTCAATAGATAAGATACTATAGCATTAATACCGGGTTTTACAGGTTGACCCAAAACATTTTACAAAAATTAGCCCAAGGCTATTGATGAACATATCCTTACTAAGGATCCTATATATGTAAAATCTACATGCCGCCAAAGCCATTACATCCGGTAAGGCACATAGCCTGTTATCAAAAAGAAACTTCCCATACAACATTTTCGGTATACCCCGAGAAAACACACATGCATCATAATTACAAAAAATAAACACACACGGATCCCTTCCTTGAGACAATGGAGAAACAAAAAGCTGCAAACACACATAGCAGAGTATTAAAAAAAAATCCCACAAGCTCTGTATTGACAGTTACTCTTAATAATTCTTTGGTAATTGCTTTCTTCCGTATATGACATGCTTTGGTACCACATACTATCTTGGCCAATCAGACTTGGAGAAGTGAGCCTGCTGGCTAGATTTATGGCGGTGGCTATCTGGTGGTCCACGTGGCTTTGGTTCGAAGTCTTATATTGTCGTTTGAGTAATTTCATTTTCATTATCACTTGGATTTCTAATCTCCATATGAATGTCAAAATCTAAAGAGTCTGATTCAAAGCCCTCACTGTTGCTCATGTTGAATTTTGAAATAAAAATATGTAAATTTTAATATTGAGATGAGGTAATAAAAATTGGAAAACAAACTTGGATTTGTCTATTGTTGTTATCCCTTCTATTTCTACATGTTTTTGCTCTCTATTGCCTATCATTGCTATCGCTCTTCACTACTACTTGTTGTTGTTATTCTTCTTCACTACTGCCTGTTGCTATTGCCTACTATTTTTTTTTCTTTCTTATAGATTAGTTTCTTTTTACTTTTACTTTTAGGGTTTGGGTATTTTTAGGGTTGGGGGTGGAGACTTCCATGGGTCCCACCCCCAACACATATTTTTTTAATTTTAAGTTTTAACCTTTGTTTTAAGTTGGGCATGAGACGCCTAGCCATGGGTAATGGTTGGGCATCTCTGCGGACACCCTAGGGACTATTTGGTATTCCCAAGTACGTCATAGGGAATGTTGGACGTCCTCAGGAATGTCCAACCATCCCTAGGGATAGCCCAAGCGTACCCTAGGATAAGGTAATGGGTTTATCCGTCCTCGAGGATATTCAGGGGATGTCTGCCCTACCGTCCCACAAAAGGGGAATGGGGGTAAACATCCCTCATGCTGTCCTCCCATATCGAGGACATAGGGGACGGGGGGACGCATCCCCGTGGAACCCAGTTGAAAACTAATAAGGTTGTTGACATAACCAACTTAATGTTAAATCAATATCTCTATGTTGGATGTCAAATGGTGTAAGTACATATCTGGCTTGAATCTACACTTTCGTGCTAGCATTAAAGTTGAGCATAATCAATGCTTGTGGAGGATTTGACACATATAAAATGAACTTGGTAAGAGGGTTGGTCTTAAAATGAGCACTAAGACATGAAAACGTTTTAACACTTGACAAATTCAATATTGAGGATGTGTATAAGTCTAAGTTATTTGTAATTTAACACTTTTTTCTTAGAAAAAATTCAATCTTAGAAAAAATTCAAAGCATCTTCTTTTTCAGTTTTGCTTGTGTGTGCACTACTATTTTTTTCTCTTTCTTATAGATTAGTTTATTTTTACTTTTACTTTTAGGTTTTGGGTATTTTTAAGGTTGGGGGGTGTAGACTTCCATCGGCCCCACCCCCCACACATTTTTTTGTAATTTTAAGTTTTAACCTTTGTTTTAAGTTGGGCATGAAACGCCCAGCCATGGGGAATGGATGGGCATATTTGGGGACACCCTAGGGACTATTGGGCATCCCCAAGTACGTCATAGGGACTGTTGGACATCCTCGGGGATGCCCAACCATCCCTATGGATAGCCCAAGCGTACCCTAGGATAAGGGAATGGGTTTACCCATCCTCGAGGATATCCAGGGGATGGCTGCCCTATCGTCCCCCAAAAGGGGGACGGGGGAAAACATCCCTTATGTCGTCCCCCCGTATCGGGGACGTAGGGGAAGGGGGGACACATCCCCGTGGAACCGAATTGAAAACTAATAAGGTTGTTGACATAACCAACTTAATGTCAAATCAATATCTCTATGCTAGATGTCAAATGGTGTAAGTACATATCTGGCTTGAATCTACACTTTAGTTCTAGCATTAAAGTTGAGCATAATCAATGCTTGTGGAGGATTTGACACATATAAAATGAACTTGCCAAGAGGGTTGGTCTTAAAAGGAGCACTAAGAGATGAAAATGTTTTAACACTTGACAAATTCATTATTGAGGATGTGTATAAGTCATAATTATTTGTAATTTAACACCTTTTTTCTTAGAAAAAAAATTAAAGCATAATAACAATGTTAGACTTGTATATTATGTTTTAGAAATTATTGATCATCTCATTTAATTATATAAAGAATCTTGATTAGAAAAAATGAAATATAAATGAATTGGCTTAATATTTTTTTGTTACATCATATTAATATTTTTGTACTAAATACTTTTATACAATAGTTTTAGTTAAAAATTAAATCCAATTACATAAAAATTTAATAAATTTTTATTATTAAATAATTTTAATTTTTTTTTTTTAACTTCTCTTGCAATATCATTTAATACAGTTAGAATTATTTGAGAAAATAGTTTTAAAAGACTGAAAAAATGAGAAGAAATCTTTTTGGTTAGATACAATAAAATGTATGATCTAAAGGTATTTAAGAATAACTAGGATTTTACAAACAAACAATTACATTATCCACCGTGTTGACTTTTGAGTTTTTACAATGCCACCAAACATAAAAGATGGTATTTAGTGATACAAATATTATATTTTTTTAAATTGACTTTAAAAAAATTAAATCTTATTTCAAATAAATACTTCACACGGAACACAGATTTTCATGCATTTTAAAATAAAATTATGATATTCATTAGTATATAAGGTATGTGTTTATCTAATTTATTTTAGAAATAAATTATTCAAAGTATAAACCATCTATGTTTTAACAATAAACTTGATGAAGAATAAATATTAAATTACATATATTTTAAATAAATGATAGATAAAATACTTATCAAAATGTGTGGGAAGGTGATAAAATAAGTTAAATAATTTAAATTTATATAAATTTATTTATGTTAAAATAAAAATGAATAAATATATTAAAAAAATACTTCACGTATCTTAAATTTAACTTTCAAATAATTTTACCCTTAAAATGCTATGTTTCTCCAATCTTATCATAAATGAATTCTTCTAGAAAGACCAATTAAAAGACTAAATCAGCAAAGAGACTATCTAATATGGTCCAAGAATCCAGCAAGTGCACATTACATGGTTAGAGAAGGGTATAAGGCAAGCTTTGATAAAAATAATGAGGAAAACTTTTGGTGGTGGAGTAGAATATGGAAGGTAAAAGCTCCTCTAAAAACTAGAATCTTTACCTGATTAGTTCTAGCTAAAAAAACACTAACGCAGGATATTCTTCAAAGGAGGTCTAGGAAAGGACCAAGTCAGTGTGTCATGTGCAGAAAGGAAGAAGAAACAATAAACCATATTCTTGTTCATTGCCCTTTCACAAGAGAAGTGTGGAAATCAATTCTGCCTATGACTCAAGGGAGAGTACAATGGTCTGCTAGGAATCTTTCAAATAATATGCAATATTGGTTCAAAGAAAGGGTATTAAAGGAGTATAGATGTGTCCCTTTGATAGTGGGATGGGGCTTATGGCTGGCTAGAAATGCAAGGTTGTTTGAAGGTAAAAGAAATTTCAGTGATTTAAATACAAATACAGATTAAATCCAATTTTGAAAGTCTAAAAAGCTCCTCAAAACCAAAACTAAGCAGGCATATAGAAACACTAATAGTGGATCATATGAAGCCATGACCCTTCTTTGATGGAGCTTGCCAGGGTAGCCTAGGTAGGTGTAGGACAGAAGTACTTTATTTAAATAAAAATTCTAAGATCACTTTAAAAGAAGGATTAGGTGAAGGAATAAATAATATGACAGAATGAAAAGCTTTGATCCTCTTGATGAGAATGGTAGTGAAGCAAGGAATTAAAAATTTACATATTTATGGTGATTCAAAATTAGTGATAAGTTGGGTTGCAGATGATTTTGAGATGAAAAACTTGCTCTTCAATTTTTTTTATGAGCAAATAAAATTATTAGAACCTTCTATAATAAAAATTTCATACAAGCACATCTATAGAAAACTAAATGTAGAAGCAGATGGTATTTTAAAATATGGTTTGAACCTTCCAGAAAGTACTTGACAGAGGGAAGAAATGGTTAAAGGACTTAGAGTTTCCTTTGAGTCCTCATATTAAGCATCATATAAGAGATTTGTTATTAGCAACAAGAAAATAAAGGGTTTGGAAAGAGCCCATTACCTTTATTTTTTAAAAAGATAGGCTTCAAAATATCATTTGTCTTCAGAATTGAAACTTGAATCCTCCTTACTTTTAGTACTCAAGTAAGAGTTATTCAAGAATTGTGATTGATAAAGAAGTTATTCCTACTTTTCAGTGTCTTATTAGGATATGGATTGTAAGTTGACTGTAACATATTACAGCAAGGAGGTCAATACTCCTCTCAATTCAGTTTAGACCAAATCCTAGAAAGTTTATAACTGAAGTTCTTGAGGGTACTTCATATCTGTAGCATTGTAATTTTTTTCAAACTTAAATATGAAAACTAAAAAAAAAAAAAATTCAAAGAAAAAATAAATAAATTCTTCAAAATATTGTGAAAATTTAAAAATTCATTCACACACGTTTTTCATTCCTAAAATCCAAAGAACATACACATAATATTTGCACAATATCAAATCATATATTCAATTTAAATGCAACGGCATCACTCAACTATTTTGCACTACATTACTCAAACAAATTTAACTACATTCAACTTCATACAATATTTTATACTGCATTACATAGACTTTGCTGCTATCCCATTTACTTCGTACAATTTTACGGATGATATAGAGATTAGATGATCCACCTAAAAGATCAATATCTATATCTATATCTATATCTATATCTATATCTATATATATATATATATATATATATATATATATATATATATATATATATATTTACTAATAAAACATACTGTTATATCTTTAAATTTATCTTGTATTCACTTTTTATTTTGCATTTTCAAATTAAACATTACTTTTCTAACAAAAATGCTTTTACAGAGATGTCAAGATTGAAAATATTTAATTTGTTCTCATGAGCGTTCTACCATTCTAGCGCCCTCCCTCGAACTCTCTTTAATCACCTCGTATTTGAGTTTCTTAATAGTCTCCTCAGGATTAGTATAGTAAAGCTTGGATCAGGTCAATATAAAAACTTGTAGAGAGACTGGTCATGTGATAAAATTTCATTAAGTTTATAAATAGTAATAAGGTTGCCCAGATTGTGAAGCCTCAGCGAAATATGCTTAACAAACTATTATATTTCAGCTTTTTTTAAGTTAAGGAGAGGAAAATGTCAAATCTAGTCTCTGCAAACCGGTAGCAAGATATTTAAATACAGCATTAGATGATGCTATGTCGTTTTTCACGACGTCGTTATCTGCCGAGATGGGGTAAAGACATGCACGGAAGTATTCTTATCGTTCCAGTGATGGCTATTGTCATATTTTATGTTAAGATTTGTAAGTGGCAAAATTTACAGGTTCCGTAATTTCAATTCGCAGTTCTCAATAGGATATTGATGAGTTAAAATCAAACAGCGTACGAATTTCTTTGGCTTTCAGGAGGTATAATACAATTGTCATCCATGTCTGTGAAAGTGAAGAATGCACTGAAGCCCTCACGGAAGGATTATTAGATAATCTCTTTTTTATAATCATGCATGCAATTCCGGAAGGATATCTCTCTCTCTCTCTATATAGATATTTGAGTAATATTCTATGTTTACAAAATATGACACAAGTGATCTTATTTAAGATCTTATCTAATTGTTTGCCTCTAACAACCTTTGTCACACGGAAGACTTCTTTTGGGTATTGCAGTAACCATCGTTATTTCTACCCAAGCTGAAATGATTATTGCTTTTGGTAATTCGCAACATGAATCTTTTACCTGGTGAGCTCCTATTATGCCAGAGGAGAATCCCATGTAACTGGCATTTTATTTTACTTTTAATGTTTCTCTATGACATTTAGTGTTTTAACATATTTAGTATTACATCGGCATTTACCCATTTACACAGTACAATGTAAACATAATGCAGAGAAATAAAGATTTTGTAGCCAGGTGACATGCAGGTTGGTCCAGTCACAAGGACTGTCGTGCGACCTCCAAGTTGAACGTTTTAATTTTAATATGGTACGAGTGTGAAGCTGAGGTCATGTGAATCTTGTAAAATCTTTGTTACGGAATTGACTGGACGAGACTCTCAGATGCAACTTGGTCCGCACACAGATATGTTATTCTCTATAAACATTTCATGGCTCTGGAATTGGTCTCTGAGATTGCTTCAGTTCCTTAATCCCATTGGATAACTATGTAAATGAAGCCCAGAACGCTTAAACTCTGGATTTCTCAAGAAAATGAAAAGACCTCAGAAATAGAATCAATGTCCTCATAAACTAGGGCTAAAAGGAAATGTTATCTGAAAACACTGTGCAACGCTTATATTTAAAACTGTGGCTTTCAGGTTCTAGAACGCTTTTTTTTATGAAATGCTTCATACAATCCATTCCTGCACGATCAAAAAGTAGATTCCCCTTTTCCTTACATATGTTACACTTTTCTTTTTTCTCAAAAATATAGGAAAAAGGCAACAGAATTTCATACCTGGGACTGCCAAACTCGTAGAGTTTTCCCGTCGACGAGAAAATAGATAGAGCGATCTCTACATCGCAGAGAACGCAGCCCGGCTTTGCGTTTGGAGAAGGTGACCTGGCGCCATACTGGATTCACTATCCCCATATTCACCTTCACTCCTCCTCCTCCCCCTCCTCCTCCCTTCCTATTCCTCCTCCTCCTCCTCCTCCTCCCCCTCCTCCTCCTCCCTTCCTATTCCTCCTCCTCCTCCTCCTCCTCCCATCCTATTCTATTCTATGTGGACAATGAATGCATAGATCAGAGATACAAAAAAAAAACAGAAATAGAGAAGGATAAGACTGGAAGAGAGAGGTTCATTAACGCTTCCCAATGTCTACTTATGCGGCCGTATACATTTCTTATTGTCAAAGTCGTACAAGATAGAGCTACGGATAATAAAGCGAGTAGTAGGGAGGCGATTGGCAGAGATGACGTGTCTTGCTGCCCTTTTGCTTGCTTCCGTATTTCAAGCTTATGGCCATTCTTTTTTATAAATAGCTTGCAGTCATCCATTTTGGTTTCGTTTAGAAAAAATGCAATGAGAGGGAGGATTTCAATGAGACATTTGATGGATAATATGGCCATTCTATACCACAGACGAATGGTCGTTTTTTTTTAGTCTTCTTACTTCTTCCCTTAGAGATCATTTGCAAGGCCAAAAATAAGCCAGTTCCACTTTTTCATCGTCAGTTGTTCAGACGGTTGCGTTTAGAATGTTGCCTTAATATAATTTAAGGATGTAGCGGGTGCATTTATTTTTAAATTTGAGTTTTAAATATTTTTATTGATTCCCGTTTGGATTTGTTTGTCACGGTTTGTTTACGATGTGGAGTACTTCTAAAACGTCGAAGTTTTTGAAGTGTCCAGTGCAATGCCCATAGCTTTGTTTTGGAATTTTTATGGAATTTTAAAATCTCATACAAATTTGAGTTTTAAATATTTTTATTGATTTCCGTTTGGATTTGTTTGTCACGGTTTGTTTACCATGTGGAGTACTTCTAAAACGTTGATGTTTTTGAAGTGTCGAGTGCAATGCCCATAGCTTTGTTTTGAATTTTTTATGGAATTTTAAAGTTGTTTAAAATTTTATATAATGGTATTAATTTAATTGGTAAAATGATAATAATTTTTGTATTATAAAATTAAAGAAATTATTAGTAGTAGTGATGAAGTTGGATTTCTTCAAGGTTTTTGACAAAATAAATTGATTATATTTAAGAATGATACTTACTCATATTGGGTTCTATGTACAGATGGTGAACTTGATTAGGGGATGTCTTTGTTCTGTCTCTTTTATAGTTTTGGTTAATGGGTCAGCCTCTCAGTTCTTCAAAGCTTCTCGAGGTATTAGACAAAGTTATCCTTTATCACCACTATTATTTCTTTTTGTAGCTAAGGGATTAAGTAGGTGTATTATAGAAGCAAAGAGGGAAGGAGCAAAAAGGTAATTAAAATAGGTAGAACAATGAAAGACACCCATTTAATTTTTGTAGATGATGTTCTCCTTTTCATAGATGGAACACTAAGAGCTGCAGAGAAGTTAAAAAAGTCTTGACATCTTTTTTTTCTTCCAACAGGTATGTAGATTAATGCACATAAGTCAAACATTTCTGTTAATTGTGTGAATCGAAATCAAATCATAACAATAGATCAACTTTTTCCCTTTAAAAAATTTGATATTCAAGAGGGGTTTAAGTATCTGGGGTTCTTTTTGAAACCCAATGACTACACTAAACAAGATTAGAATTGGTTGATAAAGAAGATGGAAGGAAAAATTAATATTTGGTGCAATACATGGCTCTTTTTTGGGGGGAGATTGACTTTGGTCAATTCTGTGTTGGAGGTAATACCAGTATATTGGAAATCTTTGGCTCATATACAAAAAAGAGTCTTGGAAAAAATTAGACAGTTAAGCTATATATTTTTATGGATAGTGAAAAGAGAAAGGGAAGGTATTCCCTTGGTTAAATGGCAATCCTTAGCCAATCCCAAGTAAAATAGAGGTTGGGGACTTAAGAACATCTTCTTATTTAGCAAGGCTCTAGCAACAAAGTGTGTTTGGAAGATAATATAAAAGTAACACTTATGGAATAATATTATACATGAAAAGTATTTAGGGCCACTCAGAATTGAGGAGTGGATAAGGTCCCCAATTAAGCAAACACGTAATATTTCAATCTATTGGAAGATAATGATTCAAATATTTAATATTGTTGGTTATTGGCTTACCTGGAAAATAGGGGATGGTTCAAAGATAAGACTAGGATTAGACCCTTGGATAGGTTGTGGTGATATGCATAAACTACCAAATAATATGATTCAAACCCTAAGAGCACAAGGGATTGGAAATCTTACCCAAGCAACTAATCTAGAATATTCTATAAACTGAGTCAAGGATGGAAGGAAGCAATAGTGTTAGGACTTCAATGTCAAGAGGCTCACTAGTGGGAAGAATATATGAGAAGACTTAAATTTGGACATATCAAGTTGCGAGAGAAAACTAATCAATTGGTCTAGATAAATAATGAAGCTACAATGGAGTACACACCAAATTTGGAGTATAAAACTCTATTGGAAGATAGGAATGACAATCCAACATGGTGGTGGAAGATACTTTGAAAGCAAAAAGCCCTATTGAAGACAAGACTGTTCCTGTGGCTTGCCATGAAAAGTAAGGTTCTAACATGAGATTTTATAAAAGAAGAATTGGAATGGTCCAGGAAGGTGTCATTTATGTAAGTCAAATAAAAAAATAATTAAGTACTTATTGGTTACTTTCTCCTTTATTAGACAAGCTCGGAGGGAGATTATAGTACAGTTAAAGCTTCCTATAGGATGACAAGAAGACTCCTTAGGAGAGTGCTTAAAATCTTGGTTTAAAAATAGTTCTTACAAAGTTTTTATAGCTCTTCCACTATTTGTGTCTTGGGGAGTATGGTTAACTAGGAATGCTTTAATTTTTTAGGATCAAGAGAAGCCTACTTGGTAGGTCTCTGCCAAAATCATTGGCAATTTTAAAAACTTTAAGGTTTTAACAACAACAAAGGTAAATAGACAAATCATCCCTACAAAGATTTATAGATTAGGGGCCTGGGTTTTTGATGGGGCTAGACAAGGGGTCCCTAGAGTTTGTGGAGCGGAAGGATTACTATATTTCTCTAACTCTCATTATTTTAAATTCAAGGCTAGATTGGGAGAAGGTTCTAATAATTATGCTGAAATTATGGCTCTCAAACTATTGGTTCAGTTGGCATAATCAAAAGGAATCTAAAAAATTCAAATTTATGGAGACTCACAGGTGATAATAAATTGGATGCTTGGTGTTTTAGGATGGAAAACATGATTCTACAAACTATCTTCTCTCAAATAAAAGAAGTTGTGAATCAAATTGAAGCTTTTACTTTTTAGCATATTCATAGCAGATGAACTCTCAAAGGAGGCACTTCAGATTGATCCATGTATGTCCTTAGTACAAGAATTCAATGAGGGCAATGCACTACAACTGGTCAAAATCTCTATTTGGGGGATTAATGCACTCTAGTTAAAACAAGCTCAGATAGAACAACTTTTTCAAAAAACTCATAAGTTAATGATTTAAAGGATATTGTTTGATAAATTGGGAAGGTGACTAAGGTTAGAACTTAGCATGATAGAGACAACTAATTATGATGTATAAATGACCTGATTTTTAGGTTATTATTGAAAATTTGAAGAAATTCCAAAGAGGCATATAAAGAATGTAATTTCATATTTACGTAATATAAAATTAGACTTTTTTCGAGGAAAAAAATATAATATTCAACTTGTTATAATATTGATTATCACAAATAAAATTTATCTTAATCTCATATAATCAATTAAAAAATATATTAATAATATTTTTATTATTTGTATGAGGATATATAATCTGATTGTTAGTGTGTTTTTTAAATTATATTTACATTTTTTTTTTATTTTATTAAAATTTATGATAAGTAATTTTTTAAAAATTAAAAAAAAAAAACTTGATTCTATTATTGTTTGGGTGGTGAGTATATTTTTAATAGACAATGTCGTACTTTTTGCATGAAATGATAAAGTAGGATTTTTTTATTTTAAATGTTAAAGTGTGTTGAATGCAATTTGTTTCTTATATAAGAGATTTGAGTGAATTTTGTATTGAAAAAAAAAAAAAAAATATATATATATATATATATATATATATATATATATATATATATATATATATATATAT
Organism: Wollemia nobilis; assembly: GCA_028583015.1. Classification (NCBI taxonomy): domain Eukaryota; kingdom Viridiplantae; phylum Streptophyta; class Pinopsida; order Araucariales; family Araucariaceae; genus Wollemia; species Wollemia nobilis. The sequence continues at coordinate 10,600,742 of JAQPPZ010001195.1, forward strand.
ATATATATATATAAATATAAATGTTAAGTTCTAGTTATTTTTTATAAATATGTGTGTTACATTTTGGTTGAGGGTATTGTTTTTTTAATTAAGTTTGGTTTACATTTATTTAAAAAATGTTTAATCATTCTTTTAAGGATTTATGATTATTTTATTTTGTATGATTGTTTTATCTTAATAATGACATATTAAATGATGCATTCAATCTTTGATTATTTGGATTTTAACAATTAATTTATAAAAATATAAACTGACTTTATTAAAATGTAATAACTTGCATGCAATATTTGTTTGATTGTTTGATAAAAAGGGTTTTGAAAGAAAGGTCCCCAAACCTTTTACACAAATGCAGCAAAGACAGCTAGTCAGAAGCAAACTAATTGAATTGAAAACAAACAACCCCGAAGGGGAATGAAACAACTAACTTTAAACAAGAAAGAAGGCGCAAATAGAAACAAAAATGAATAAGGGTCCAAAATACAACAACGGTACTCGAAAGAAAATAAAAACAATTATCAAAATCCCAACGAAGATTACATTTGAATTGATGAGGTTCAATATGTGAATTTATTGGAGCAACCACTTCCACTATGTTGGAAATTAGTAGTTTTATTTACCATTCCTTCCCATCTGGGTTCACGGGTGACAACTACCTTATGAATTTTCTATATTCCTTCCCACCTGGGTTCACAGATGACAGTTGCCTTGTGAACTCTCCACATCTCCTCAAAATTACCCTAAGATGAATTGCACAAAAGTGCATAAGGAAAAGAGGAAATGAGTTGGCATCCATGTCAAACAAACCATATCCAACCACTAGGCCCCAAATTAGCCACATCAGCACCAACAACAAGTTAAAGATTAAGATTTATATTTGTATCAGTGTTGACCACAATACATTGAGGGAAATTATTTAAAGAAGCAAGTCAAAAAAATGGGTAACTTTAGGGATTAGACTTTTCAACCAGATGGTCTTAAATTCAGGCTAGGATTTGAATTCTCTAGTTTGGGCATAGTAGGTAAACTTAACAATATAAATTCCATCCTCATAAAGGTGCCAAAATGGAGATTTTAAAGCATTTGGGTTACTAGGAATAATAGTGGTGCGTTGTAGACCAACAATAATAGAAAAAGTAGAGGACTGGGAAATACTGATGTTGATAGAGGGAAAGGGCTTCCATCTGGCTCTGTTACAGTTTCTAAAAAATAAATTACATACCTTAGAACCAAACAGGTGATTAGTGATTGGCTTGATGTATGAAATACTAGCATCACTGATCAGAGGATGATTGCTAAGCCATTTGTCCTCCCAAAAGGCAATAGATGTTCCATTTCCAAGCTACCACCTGAGCCTAAATTTTAGGATGGGTCTCATATTAATCATAGAGTTCCAAAAATGCGATCCAACCAGAAGTGGTTTTCCACTTAGAAAGGCTCGATGTTGTAGGTATTTATTATTTATGATATTGATCTAGGTGGCTTTTTCATTTTAGATAATTCTCCAACCTTGCTTACCAATGAGATTAGAATTCATCTTGCCAGCTTTCCTGAAATCCTACCCTCCCTGATTCTTCTTCAAGAAAATCTTGTCCCAAGCAACCAAGGGAATTCTATTGTTATTTTTGCTTCACGACCAGAGAAATATCATTTGTATATGTTCAATATTCTTGCAAATAGAAGTTGGAGCTTTAAATATGGATAAGAAATAAACTGGAATGTCTTGCAAACAAGCTTGGATAAGAGTCGCTTTCACTGCCTGGCTGAGGAGATAGCCTTTCCACCTTACCAACATTTTCTGAATTTTCTCCATGATGTTGTTCCACACATTTGTAGGAGGTTTACCATGGAAAAGGGGTATACCTAGATAGGTGGAAGGAAGGGTTGATATGTTGTAGCCCAAGATTCCAACAATCGTTTATTATCTGTCAATGAGAGTATTTAGGAAATACAGTTTACTTTTTTGAAAATTAACCTTTTGTCCAGCAGAAAGCTCATAGGAGACTAGGATATCCTTGATTGCCATTGCTTTTGAAACTGAATCTTACCCTAATATATCATCAACAAATTGTTGATGCGTGATCGGTTAGGAGATGGAGGAGGCCTTTATCCCAGAGATAGTACCATTAGAACATATAGAATTGAGTTCCCTCCCAAGGGATTCTACAAGAATGATGAATAAATAAGAGGAAAGAGGATCCTCTACTTGATTCCTTGGTTACTCTTGAAATACCCAATAGCAACACCATTTACAATGATAGAAAACCAGGCAGATGAAAGGTATTCTCAGATTAGGATAATCCACTTTGGATGAAAGCTAAATTTTGCCATCATAGCACATAAAAACTCCAAGATATCCTATCAAATGCCTTGGTGATATCTAACTTTAGAAAAAGGCTTACCTTTTTATTTTTGAGATAGAGTGGAGAAATTCATAAACAGTTATTATACCATCAGTTATAAGCCTTTTCTTGACTGAGTTGCCTTAACATAAATCAATAATACTAGGGAGCAGTTTCTTCATTCTATTAGCAATGGTATTGGTCAAAATTTTGTAGATGACATTACACAAGCTAATCGGCCTATAATAAAAAAATTTGCATTGCCGATTCTTAGGGACAAGGGTGATAAAGGTGGAGTTGAAGTCTCTCGGGATGTGCTTGGTCGCTTGAGCAAACTGAATGGCTTTGGTTACATCAATGTTGACAATGTCCAAAAAATGCTGAAAGAAGCAACAAGAGAAACTATCAGGCCCAAGTGCTTTATCAGCAGATATGGAAAACACAACATCTTTAATTTCATTTGCAGAAAATTCGGCTAGCAGTTTGTCATTATTTTCATTAGAGACTAAATAGGAAATATTTTGGAGAAGGAAATTAGTAGCTTGAGGGTTACTCGGTTGACCCGCTCCAAGAATATTTTGGAAATGTGCTACGGCTTCACGTCTCACATCCTCTTCATTTTTTGTGATGGTGCCATTCAACCTAATAAATTTTTTTATTTTGTTTATGCTTCTGTATCAGAGGGTGAGATCATGGAAATACTTCGTATTGAAATCACCTTTTTTGAGCTAGAGAGCTCTCAAATTTTACTGTCAAAAGGTTTCCTCCATGGACAAAATATTGTGATATTCAGCTAGTAGCTCTTTTTGTTGTTCCCTAAGCTACACATCATGTTCCTCGTATTGGATACAATTTTCAATGGTCCAAATCTTATCACCAATGATTCTTTTGATCTCAAATAAATTCTTAAAGGTTTCCCTGTTCTATATTTTTATGTTGTTATTAGTATGCTAGATTTTTTGAGTTAATCTTACAATTAGGTTACCAGGAAAATCTCTGCTCCACCATTCATGTACTCTTCTTTTGAAATCTGGGTGTTGAATCCACATAGGTTCGAACCAGAAATGAGACTTGAAAGAGGTAGTGTTTAGCCCCTTTAAAACTAGAGGGTTGTGGTCAGACCCAATTCGAGGAAGAGAGTGGAGAGTTGCATCTCCAAAGGATTGAAGAGCTTCGTGGGAAATTAGAAATCTATCATATCACATTAAAATATGTTGTGCCCACACTCTCCTGTTGGTCCAAGTAAATTTGCTCCCTTTAAGGTGGATGTTCATAAGACCACACTCATCAATGAATTCAGCAAAATATTGAAAAATCTAAGGTGAGATAAGAGTACCTCATTTTTTATTAGTAGTATATAACAATGATATGAAATCACCAGCTATCATCCAAGGCTGACTCTGGAATATCTGTCAAATCTACCTCATAGAAAACCATAGTTCTCGTTGGCCAGACATAGTATTAGGAGCATACACATTAGATAAAATCCACTGAGCATTTGAATATTTATAACAAAAAACAATGTTGGTGATCCTATCAGAATATGATAAAATATGAACTTCTACTTTAGAAGGGTCCCATAGACAAATAAGACCACCAGACGCTCCCCTATCAAGGCTAGTAGCAACTCCACAATTTTTCCATATAGCCTTAATAACTCTATCTTGGCAATTTTCGTTGATCTTGGTTTCCTGCAACAATATGATGGTCGTCTTAATGTATTTTCTCATGGACGAAAGGATTCTTTGCTTGGTCCATCCATTAATACCTCTCACATTCCATGAGAGAATATTCATTTGGAAGACTTTGAATATTTCTTACCTCCTCCACGTGAAAGTGTTGGAGGGGGTTTGGTTCTATTCCCCTCATTTGTGGAAACCTTAGAATAATTTTTCTTAGCTGAAGAGGAGATAATATTGGTTTGATAGCCATTAGCAATACTCTCTTCAGCTTACTTTCACCTTAAATCCTATGTTCTAGGCCTCCCTCTTATTACTTTTTTATAAACTATATCAACTAAATTTTTCTTTGGATTTTTGGAAATAATTTTTTGAGGGCTAAGGTTTTGGTTATCAGGATTTGTATCAAGAGCTTTCAGTCTAAAATTAAGGATATCTTCACCAGGAGGGGGAGATATGGGGATAGACACATTGAGCAGAGGTTCTTGTTGATTCGAGGGTTTTATAGACTCATATTGAAGAAATTTTAGAGATTCAACAAACAAATAAAGTCCATAATGTCCTAGATGTGAAGGGGATTATAGAATCTCATAAACATCGAAACAACACTACAAATATTTTTCTATGAGATAATTGACAAGATCCTCTACAAATCATGCAAAGGTTCGAAAGGGTTTGCTTTAACAAAGAGTGAGTAATTTTGCTTAGAGTGAGAAGATTCAAGGATGGAGAGATTATCTCTTGTACCTTCCTCTTTAGGACTTCTTGGCGCAGTAACAGGATTCCCGATGTCCATGGTGGTGGCTAGCTTCTAAGTCGGCTTAGCTTGATGAACTTTCTTTCTATGAACATGTCCATCATTAGAGTTAGCTGCTAGGAATTTTTGGGTCAAATTTTTTACAGTCTCCTTTCTTAGTAACAGATATAGGATCTTCAAGTGATCCTAGGTGCGACACTCAATACAAAATACTGGTTTATTTTCATAAATAATGGTCTGGCATCTTCTTTTGGGACCGCAGACGAGATCCACATAGGTGGGTAACTCTGAATCAATATTTACCATCACATAGATTATGGCATGAGTTAGACTTGATTGTGCTTTCGTCGCCTGATCAAGGCCAAAAAATTCCCCAAAAACTTAAGCAACCAAGAGAAAAATCCTCTCATCCCAATATTAAAGGGGCAGGTTGGGAATCTGGAACTAGATAGGCACCAAATTTATAGATTGGATTTTAGGATCGAAGTCCTCCATCCATTTTCATAGGAACAAGCTTATATGGCCATAGAACCAAGGTACACTAGTCAATATACGGTTGGTGTCTTGCACATTATTGAGTCTTATGAGAAAAAACCTCTAGATATGGTCTTTAATTCCATGGATCCATTAGACTGCCATTTGGTCGATGCCAATTTTTTGATTGATTCAATGTCAGACCGACCTCCTACGAATTTCCATATTAGGGATAAAGATATTCGACTGATAATCGAGTTCATAACACTAGGAGGAATGGAGATCTTCTTACCATTACGGGTGCAAGGGTTTGGCTCAAAATAAAGAGCCGCATGTCCCTGGATTCTAACTTTATCAGCATAGGACTTGTGGAGAGAATCTTGAGACTGGCTTGAAAGGTATCTTCTAACAATTTGATATTTATAAATTGCATGTGAAGCATAACCGCTAGTGGTGTGGCCTCTGGAAGGGTGTCCATATGGGTCACCAATATCCATATCTTCCAAGTCATTGTCTTTACCATCATCGGGAGGGTTCTTTGGATCATCACCATCACCATTGCCAAATTTAGTTTTCTCACCTACCAATAAATTGAAATTTGCATCGCCATCGCCAGATCGCACCATAATTATTTCATCTAAATATTGATTAAAATATGATTTTTATTTTTTATCTTTTGTATATTTCAAGGATTTTTCCAACTTTTTGAATCTTTACAGATTCAAGGTTTTTCACTCCACTTGTTATCATTGCTCGTCCAGGGTTTCTACTGCTCTATTTTTAAAAAATTATTTGTTTTTATCGCTCAGATTTTCCATTGGTGTTACACTTCTATTCAATTAAAACCCTCTCACACCATTTCTAAGATTTTTCACAGAAGCCCTTTGATGTCGTTGCTCCAATTGTTTTTAAATCCTTTGATGTTGATGCTCATATTTTTTGACAAAAAACCTTATTGCACTGCTATTCAGTCAAAACCCTCTCACACCATTGCTTAGTTGATGCTGATGCTCCAATTTTTTTAAAACCCTTTGATGGTGCCACTCAGATTTTACCACCGATGTTACACTGTTATTTAGTCAAAACCCTCTAACACCATTGCTCAGCTAATGTTGCTACTCCAATTTTTTAAAACCCTTTGATGTTACTGCTCCAATTTTTTTAAAACCCTTTGATGTTGCCGCTCAAATGTTTCCATCGATGTTACACTGCTATATAGTCAAAACCCTCTCACACCATTGCTCAATTGATGTCGCTGCTCCAATTTTTTTTAAACCCTTTGATGTTGACGCTCAAATTTTTCCACCGGTGTTACACAACTTGCATGGAATATTACTTTGTATGAATTTTATATTTTTAATAATATATTAAATGATGCATTCAATATTTTATTATTTGGATTTTAACTATTGGTTTAAAAAAATATAAAGTACCTTTATTAAAAGGTAAATAACCTACATGAAATATTACTTTGTACGAATTTTATTTTCTTAACCATCCATGACGACCATTATTTTTAGGTTAGGTTTCTTAATTAAAACTAAAAGTATATTCGTGAGCACGAAGCTAATACAAGTCAAGAGTGAGCCTTACATTTTTTTGTTTTAGAAAATAAACAAATGTTATGAGTGTCAATAGAAATTAAATGTGGGTAGAAAGTAAAGTGCGAGAATCTCTTTTTGTTATTCTATAACTTAGGGGTATTTTAAAAACTAAAGGATTCTTATGAAGATAATATAGGTAGCATGGAAAGAAAGTTATTTTTAAAAGTAGAGGGTTGATATGTAAGTTCCATGGATATTGGTCAAGTTTTTTGGAGATTCAAAATTGGATGAAATGGAAGTGGAAATTGATTTCTGATTATTCCATGACTTTTCTTCTAAGAAAAATTTCCTCACCATATTCTCTAGTTTGAAAATCATCAATAAAATAATGGATGGTGGTCTATTTTTTAGGGGGAGAGATGCTTTATATTTAAGAACATTGAGTGAGAAGTTATTTGTGAACATAAAATAATTTAAATGCTTCAAGTGTGGATTAGGCTTTTTAAGCTTCTATGTCAACTTAACAGTAAAGAGGTTTTGAAAAATATTGGTGACACTCTAGGGAAGTTTATCCAAGAGGGTTAAACTACTAAGGATCGACATATTTTATATACTCGAATGTGTATTGTCATATATTTTAAAACTTTTACCATAGTCATTTGGATTAAATCTAAATCAAGACAATGGGTTCAACAAGTGGGTTATAAAAAACATTTCACTTTGATGTCACAAATGGCATGAGATTATATCAGGGTTATGCGTAAGGGATCAGTATCAAGATGTATTTATAAAAATAGGGTGAATCAATTTTGAAATTGATGCAAATAATATCAAAACTCATATAGAAGACATGATGAATTGTTTTTTTTCCACCAAAAAATATAAAAATATGACGAATTTATCATAATATTTCAAAAAAAATTTAATATTTTAAAATGTACTAAATTAAATAGAATTTAAGGTCATGGTAGCATTGAAATATTATACTTTTATTAAGACAAATGATAGGAAAAATCATAACTGACGATTGACTACATGTAGCAATACACATGGTAATTGACAATAGACTACTAGTAACATAAATGATGATTGACAATAAACTACGAGTAGCAACACACAACAACTGATGATAGACTACCAATAACAACATAATTGACATAAGACTATCGATAACAACACAATTGATGATAGACTACCGATAATAATACAATTAATGATAAATCTACCTCATTTGACTATAGACTACTAACATCAATACTATTTATGACAGACTACCGACAACAACACTATTAACAATAGACTATCAATAATAATAGTATTTATGACAGACTACCGATAACAGATAAGTAACAAATTATTATTAAAAGCATCATAAACAATGATTGACGATCGGTAGAAACATCACATACAAGTGACTTTTGACTAATGATTCAATGTATTGCATGCAATGAAAGAGGTACACATTAAATACACGCACGCAAGTGACTATAAAAATCACATTAAATACATGCATACATATGACTATAAAAAGGTATGCATAATTGTTTTTTATTCTTTTTGTAGAGTAGAAAACAACAGAGAAAAGCAAAGAATACCCTAAACCTTTTAACCTTACTCTAATATGTTATTATTGTTGGTATTATGCTCTTCACCTATGCATAATGCGATATGGTGAACTAGAAAATCCTTAGCACTAGGAGTATGCTCTTCACTTGCGCATTTATGATCTGGTGAATCAAAAACTAGTTTACATATTTAGAGTATCCTAAATCTTGAGCCTTCGAATATTTACCCTAGAGCACACCCTCAACCTTCAAACCTTACAAAATTTTCCAACACTATTGTAGCAATGGCAAGCTCTTCCTCCCATGTTCCTCCATCAAAAATAAATTTCAAAAATGTTATTTATCCACTGATTTTTGAAATTCTAACAACATCAAGATACAACGCTACTTGGGTCATGAACTCTTGTCTTCAAGGATTAGTCTCAATACCCCAATACAACATAGATTGCAATTTATTTTCTAGGATTGTTAGCTCGTACAACCATGAGGGATCGGTGGTCAACATGATAATTGACAACAAGACTCTCTCTTTCACTCTCAAACCTACAAACATCCATATATTGATAGGCCTCTATATAAGTGTATTGAACCCATCACTATAAAGTACTCCTTAACTAATGATGGTAAAATATATTTGGATACCAACTTCAGTCTCTCATCGGATTATTTTACAAGTAAAAGTCTACCTATTTCAAATCTTATCGAAAGTTAAAATTTGTTGTATTGAATAATTTTTCTAGTTAATTATTAATTTTATCTTAAAATTTTTGTTGCAGTTCACTCGAATGCATCCAAAAGGGGTTTGAAAAATTTAAATGTTACAGATAAGTTCCTTCGAATTGTCAGTACATTTTTTCTAAGGACAATTTGTTTTGTATGGAAGAACGACGGACATTCCTTTATGGGCATTGACCTATTTGGTTCATTGTCTTGCCCACACCAAATTCGACTGTAGTTCCTTCCTTTTTAATCGCATCAAAAGTGATCTCCACAACATCCATATAATCAATGGTGCCTTTGTTTCCTCAACCAATTTTTTACTTTATTTTTATGAATCTTATTATAATGTACAAAATACCTTAGTACTCATTGCACCCAAATCTAAGGACAATTGGCTTGATAGTCAAACAGGCACAGGTAAAATTGAAATTTTAAATATAGTATTTATTATTATATTTAACTTATAGTAGCAAAACTTAGATGTAGCTCATACTTGCTGATGTTGAATCAGGGCTCAGACTTAGGGATTGGACTCAAGACTCGACAACACTCGACAAAAAGAAAAATTGAACAAAAAATATAAATTTTCATTGAAAAAACATTTTTTCATGCATATTACTTATTAGTATATTCTAACACACTTACTCAACATTCAAAATTATACAAATAAGAAATTAACAAGATGAAGGGGCATATTCTTTCTTATATTCATCAAAATATTTATAGTACAAAATGCTCTCATGAGTCATGATAAAATACAAAATCAAACAGGAGTAGAACTAAGAAAATACATTCTGTCAAGATTCAAACTATTTAAGAACTCATTTGCCCCTTGAACTAGAATAAGCTCTAAGTTCCCTTTGTGGTGCAAATCCCTATGTCTCTTTCGGTTCCCTTTGCTCTTCTTGTTCCCTCGCCACTAACTCCTCTGCTAGGTTTTCAAGTTCCTGCAAGGGGATGGTAGGATCTTCTAGAGGCTGCACCTCCTCCTCTACGATCCATTTAGAGGATGGATCAATCTGATCTAGGTCAATGGCCTCATAATCAAAACCTTCTATTTTTTTTATGGTGGAGGATTATATTATAATGCACAAACATAAGGTCATTCAATTTTTTGTGTGTTAATTTATTCATCTTCTTGGAGTGTATGTGCTAAAAAATACTCCAACTGCACTCAAAACCTGAAGTGCTACATGGTTGAGATAATATGTGGATTGCAAAGCGCTACAGTTTGGGCGTATATATCTTAACGTCCTCCCACCATAAATCTAAAAAAATCCAAGAAAAAAGAGAATCAATACTTCACAAATTTAGATGTAAAATATGAAATTGATATTAAAAGATAAAATAACTTACATGACAACAAAGTTGAACGTTGTTTGGTGCATTCAAGATATTTTAGAAGGATTCCCCATATTTATTATAAGATTGAAGCTCACCCTGTATCTTTGAATGCACTTCTGGATCAACCACTAAGTGATCAATACATATTCTTAAGCCCACCATCACCTCATAGTTAGTATAAACTATTTTCCAAAGATGAAATTGGAGTTAAGGAAGTATTCCACTGCATGAATAGTAGGGTAATGTGTAAGGGATTGGCCCCAAAATTTATTTATAAAAAATTTGCAAATCAGTTTCAAAATCCAGGCAAATAGTGTCCAAACGCATGTAGAAGGGTCACTATTATTAGGGGTAATGTTGGAAATTTAAACTTAAATTGGTCAAATTATTATAAAATTGGGGTGAATCGACCAAAAAAATATTGCACTCAAATGTTTTTGGCTAATGGACCCTGGTCAAGGGTCCAAAATTTTAGCTAATTCCAAATTTTGAAAATCCTAATTTTATCCAATTTGGCGATAAATAGCCACTATGCATAACCCTAATGAAGACGGATATGAAGCTATGTTGTCCAACGTTGATCAATGATTTTCCAAATGTGTCTATTTTGTATGGTAGACGGTTATAAAAAGAGGTAATTATCTATTTGGCCATTTCCATAGCCTCATACACATAAAACATTGGTGATTTTTCTACATTAACAAGACAAAGAACTCTCACCAAAGGCTCTGATACCTGAAAAAAACATTATTAGCAAATGCCTCCTCTAATAAACATGTAAAATCATCCAATAAACAAAAAATAAAAATAAAAAGTTTAATCTTGTAAGTTGTACCTTGATGGCCTCCTCCATGGCCATCCAGAAGGGCTCCTCAAATATGATGTCATACACTCTCTTCCATTCATCGGTGAGTTTTTACATGGTTCCATGCTTTTTGTTGCACTCATCACCAATAAACATTTTCTTCAATGCCTCCCATGCATTAAAGAGACTCTAAAATGTAATAAAACTAGTGGTGAATCATGTATGACAGGTCATACTATCTCCCTTTCGCTAGTGTACTGCCTCATCATATTTAACACCCATGTATGATTATAAATATATTTTGATATTGTCCTAACATTTTGCACAATCTCCATCATCCAAGGCAATCTACCAAGGTCTTCCAACAACAAATCAAGATAATGGACTGCACATGGGGTCCAAATCATCATGGGAAATTCCTCCTCCAATAGCTTCCCTAATGCCACATAAGCTAAAGGATTGTTCATGATGACCTAGACAACATTTTTAGCTCCCACCTCCTCCACTACATTATCCTATAGTTGTTCAAGAAGAGTTGCATTATTCAAATGGGTTGATGCATCTAAATATTTAAGTAATATGATGCCATCTAATTAAGCAACCAAAAAATTGAGCAAAATCCTACTTCTCGCATCCATACACCCATCTAACATAATAGTGCAACCCATTATCCTCCAAATTTTATGTTGCTCCTTAATCAAAGTTTGAATATCCTACACAAAATCCTGAAGGAGAGGGTCATTGAGGTCATCATAGGTGTGCGATCTAAATCCTGACCACATGCTACAATGGCATCTACCATGCCTCGCTAGTATGGAGACCTTGCCATATTGAATGGCAAGTCTAAAAATACGAAAAGGAATTTATTGTCTTCTTGGTTACCCTGTGTCTTTCCTCGTTCTACGTGGGCATACCCTATAGTGTGAGTTGTGCCCCTATCATAGAATATACTACAAAAATGGAGTCATTAGTGCCACTCCTAGGGTGTACAACTGAGGAGCTACCAGTGAAGCCCTTATTCTATCTAATCCTACCAAATGGTGATGGCCCAATTGTGCTACCTTTATTTGTTGCACAAGGGGTGGATGCCATGGACTCACTCCATTTTCTTTTCAGCACCATATTCTCATTATAATCAGTAATATTTGTATTACATTCTCGCTCAACTTTAGTGGATACATGGTCACAAGGTTTAACATCATTATTCCTTATCTTAGCTAAGTGATACTTGAGGTAATTTATACCTCCAATCATCCTCTTGCTACAAAAATTACAAGTTACACACATCTTTTTGGACCCTTATTTTCCATATCTCCAAATAGGATATATTTTCCCTATGCTTGCCATTATCTTGTCCATGGAATTATGGATACATAAATAGTAAATACCTATCTTTATGGCTACTAATTTGTAAATCTTCTTTTCTAATAATGTCCTAATAAATCATAACTCAAAGATAATTTCATAAGACTAATAGAAAATTTAGAAACCATAGATGCAAATAAAAAGGAAAAAAATACTCATAGAGGAAGCCAAATATACGCCAAAACTTTCAAAATTGAATGCAATCCAAGCACATGAACATGAAAATAAAAAATAAAAACAAAAGAGAGAATACACTCATAGGGAAAAAACACATAATAAAAAAATTATGAACCAAAGTCTTGGAGTTCATCCATATCCAGACTCTAGACTTAACTAAGACTCTAAGAGTAAATAATAACATAGACATATACAACAAATAATAGTTGTGGATATGGAAACCAAAAGCTAATAGTTTTGTTTTATAAATAAATAATATAATGGTAAAATAAAATTTAATATACAAAGTTTAAAAATAAAATTAAAATTGTATAAAACATTAAGTAGTAATAAAATTTACTAATTTTATTTTTATCTATTAAAAAATAAACAATTATAATAATTTTTATTTTTATTTTTTTTCCAACTAAAATAAATTTATTATCAAAACAGTTATTAAAATTTTACAAAACATTAACTAATAATATTTTTTTATTAATAGTAAAAAAGTAGGATTTTGAAAGGTTCCAAAACCTTTTACATTAGAGGAGGTAGAGAAAGAGAAGTCCAATTAAGCATAGGCCAACCTCCAAGGCCAAAAGAACCAAAATTAAACCCAACAACCACCCAAGAGCATGGACCAACCCACCACCTAGCACAACATAGAGGGGAATTTTTTATTCAAATTTCTTTTAGAGGTACCAATGATCTTGTTCCATTTTACATAATATTGGAAGGGCATCAAATTATCAAGATGTAGAAACAAAACCCCAATGCCAGAGAGCAAGGGTGAGGGTAAAACACCAAGCATATTCCCTGATAAAGGAAACCACCAGAGAGCAAAAGCACAACCCCCCAAAAAAGACCCTCTAGAGAGATAATCACGATAACACAAAGGAGACCTCATCCAAGCATAAAGACAATAAAAATGTCTACTAGATAGGTAGATCCAATGCTTCCAAAGCAATAATTATCGTTAACTGTGAAGGGAAATTATCTTCCCAAAATCTGAATTGGCCACTATCCACCTCCAAATTGGCCATAATATTAGTAGCTTGGTTACCTAGGGTTACATCACCATTATCATTTTTGACATCACCCCTCCACCAACCCTCCTAGGGTTACCTTTGGTAGCCCCATAAGAGTTTTAGAATGACCATCCCTTTATCTGGTTTATACCATCTAGTAGCCAATTTTTTTTAACAATGGATAAAAAAGTAGAAGACCCTAGATTCAATTTCCACCTAACAACAACCCCTTTCTCCATAGCTTTCTCCCTACCATTTCCAGTAACAAAGAAAACTAGGTTTTTCTCGATAGCAACTTTAATCCTTCTAAAGATAAAGGATTCATCCCTAGCAATATCCTTGAAAGTTATTGTGTTCCTCTCCCACTAGATACCCCATAAAAAATGAGGAAGAATATGATCCCACACCCTAGTGATGTTATGACTAATGAAGGAAGATTTCCAACGAGTGAAAATTTCCTTGAAATTTTGAGGTAATGTCCACTTGATAGAAAAATAATCTAGTAAAGCATTGAGCACCTTATTTGAGAAATCACAATGAATGAAAAGATGATCCATAAATTCAACATCCTTAGAACACAAGAGACAAATATTAGGAATATGAAAGCCTTTCTTACATAAATTATCAATAGTCAAAATTCTATTTTGCAAAGACAACCACAAAAACAAATGCAATCTTGGGGATCAAATGAGGATACCAAACCATTTCCACTAGAAAAGATCCTCCCTTGGACAATGTTTGGTCCTCATATATAGTCTTTATATTAGGAGAATGAGTCCATCGAAGGAAGACCTAGTTATTCTACAAAGGAAGAAAATACCGTTGCAACAACATGTTCAAATTTGCCAAACTTTGAAGGATTTAAATATCAACTATATGTAAAGTTAGATACTTCTAAATTCTCTTTCCATTAGTTATGATTATATAATCAATTACTTTTTCCTCATATTTTAGTGATATAGGAACTTTAAACTCATAAAACTCAATACTAAGAAAGAGGAGTTCACAAAGAATCCAAGTATCCTCCTAGAAGAATACATCCTTACTATTTACAATCTATCACTACATCCCCTCTGCAACTAAACTTCTGGCTCCCCACAATCCATTCCAAATCACAAAGCCCTTAGGAGGATGAGCACTTATAAAAAAATAAATGTGATTTTCTATATACTTATCTCTCATAATATCTTTCCATAGTTGATCCTCCTCAACACGTAATCTCCAAGTTGTTTTTGCAATCAATGCCTTATTGAACAAAAAATTTGTAATCCCAAGACCACCTTCTCTCTTAGAAGAGCATACCCTATCCCAAGAGATAAGGGACACCCCCCATTTATCCTCCACCCCAGTCCATAGAAATATTCTAAATATTTTATCAATACTCTTTTTAACTGTGAAGGGCATTCTAAAAAGAGACATATAATAGACAAGAATGCTTTAGAGGGTAGCTTGAAGCAATTGAAAATTACCTACTTGGATCTGGAGATTACTTTTCCATCCAACTAACTTACGTTGAATTCTATCCAACATAGGAAACCATAAATCCTCCTTCATCCTACCAATAAACAATGTCATACCTAGATATAAAGAAGAAAGGTTAGCAATACCACAACAAAAAATATCTACCATTATAAGTTGAAGCTGCCCTCCAATATTCACAAAAAATATTTGACTTTTATGGAAGTTAATTTCTTGGTTGGAAGCTTTATCATACAGCTACAAAATATTCATTAATTCCTTAGCCTCTCTCCTAGCATCTTCACTAAGAAGTACAATGTTATCTACAAATTATTGATAAGAAACAACCTCTGCAATACCAACAAGCCTAATACTCTTTAGCAGCAAGAATCGATCTTCCTAAAGCTTCAACCATAAAAATAAAAATATGTGGAGACAAGAGATCACCTTGTCTAATACCTATTTGATCCCAAAAAAAGCCACTCAAAATTCCATTAATGATGATATAAAATTTAGCAGAGGAAATACAAACTCTAATCCACTTCCTCCATAGATACCCAAAACTAAAATTTTACAACACCTTGTCAAGGAACTCCTAGGAGACCTTGTCATAAGCCTTCTGCATATCAATTTTAAGAAGCATTCTAGCCGATCTACTTTTGGACATAAAATGTAAAGTCTCTTGAATTGTGGTGATCCCATCCACAATCTGCCTACCATGAACAAAACCACCTTGAAGAGGAGAAATCAAGATGAAGAGAAGCCTTTTCAACCTATTAGCAAGTATCATAGTAAGCAACCTGTATAGATTATTGCATAAGTTGATAGGATTTAAATCCCTTAGAGAAGAGGCACCATGTATCTTTGAAATAAAAACAATAAAGGTATTATTCCATGTCTTCAACAAAGAGGAAGAAGATTGAAATTATCTTAAGGCTTTTAAAATATTTGAACCAAGAATGTGTTAAAACCTCTAAAAAACTAACAGGGAATCCATTTGGCCTAGGTGCTTTGTCCTTGTTCAAACTAAATACGTTGATCCTGATCTTAATATTAGGAAATCAGGTATTCAAAGCATTATTCATATCAATCATCACTAGCTGGGAAATATTCCTGAGAAATTCCTCTGAAGCATCCCTATCTTCCTCACTGTCTCTAGAATAAAATTTTGATAAAAGGATATCGTGGTAGTATGTAATGTCCCCGTCCTAGTCAGTCTTCAGTTGCAGAGTGGACTTGCCTACTCACGGGTTCCCGTAGGCAGTGTCAGATGTGTGGGAGCCCACTTGGGATGTTGAGTTGTCATTTGGACAGACAGTGTGTTCTTTTGCCAGTCTTTTAGGCCATTTTGGATAGCTTGACAAAGACTTACTATTTTTAGTAAGTCAGTTTGGAGCAGTTTCTTGGGGAACGGAAGGTACGTTTGGAATCTACAACGAAATGGGTGTCCGTTTCTCATATTATTTCTTGGGTCGGCATTGGGGAGCTAAGAAATTTTAATGGCCGAAGTTTATTTCCTAATAAATTAAATGTAATGTTTAATTTATTAATTTTGGGCCTTATATTTTAATATGGGAGACATAAGGATGTGCTAGTCACTTAAAATTAAACTTGATATCATAAAGTGACTATTAGTATGATTAAAAAGGGACGCCAATTTCAAGGGGGACTTAGATGGAATCAAAACAAATTAAAAGTAATGAAATGCCCAATGTGGTCGACCCCCTTGGTGAGTAATATAAAAAGGAGATGAAGCTTCATTTTTCATATCTTTGGCTATTGTGAATTCATGAGCATTTTGGAGAGCACTTGCAGAGTTGATTTGCAGGGGTTTATTGGAGCTTGTGTGGAGACGGAAACCTCCAGCAGGGACACCATTCTCGAGATTGCAAGACATCTTCAGAGTGGTTTAGTGCATTCTCACTCAGGGAGTGCCTGTGGGCTACATTGTTGCAGAATTATTCAGTCATTTTGAGGAGTTTGGAGAGGGTTTTGTGTTTAATATTGCAAACTCCAGATTTCTTGATTTCTTATCATTTGTAGTAGAGGCCGTACATTTTGGGCCTTCATTTCAGAGTTTGTGTGCACATTCAGCTAGGGTTTGATTTTTGCTAATGAAGAACTCAGTTTTCTGAGTGGCTGCCATTGATGTATCAGATCATTTCCAGCTTGCAATAAAAATCGGGTACCTTAGTTTCTAAGATTTTTCTTAAAAGGGTTTACTGTTATATGCATGTAATATCTTAGTATCAATTCTCATTGTGATGGGAAATGTAATTTGAAAGTTACAACTTTCCTTAGTTGCTGTCATTTTATTTTCTGTTCATTTCATTTTATGCAAAATACACAAAAAAATAGCAAACACCCAAAACTCAGTTGGGGGCAGAATATTACAGTGGTATCAGAGCCCAGCTCTTCCTGCCATCCTGAGGGTTTGAATGCAGCCGGGTACACACCAATACTATCGTAGAAGAAACAGACCTAATCCCAATATAGACGAAGACCCATTTGACACATTTTCGGAAACAGGGAGAGAGGAAGAAAACATGGGAGATAGAGACAGGGATAGAGAGAACAGAGGACCTACAGATAGAGAGATCATAACAGAATTACAGAGGGGGCAGCGTGACCTTCAGCAGAGTATGGCTCAATTAGTTGCACTAGTGACCCAACAAATGGTTTGTAACAATGCAAACAACAACCAGAACAATCAAAACAATAATGGGCAGCGAGGAGGTGAGGCTGGAAACAACAAAAATAATGGAAACGGAGAGGGTTCAGTGAACCAAGGGGGTGCGGATCAGAATTACAGAGCTAGGGCAGCGAGCACTAGACCTTTGATTCCCACCTTTCCACCCAGAGTTGAGGTGCAGCCTAAAGAGGAGCCTACTCAAAATGACTTCCAGGAGCAGATTCTACGGGATTGGGAAAATTCTAGTCCTGAATTTAGAGCAGAGTTGTCCTTCCGAGAGTATGTAGATTGGAGAGCCAGGAATAGGCCACAGAGGGGAAGGCATCATAATCATGAGCTTCAGAAGAGGGTTAGCAAACTCTCTATACCATACTTTGATGGATCCGGGAAGAGTACTGCTAGAGCATGGGTCCAAAAGTTGGACACATACCTTCACTTGAACCCGATGCCTGAGATAGAAGCAATCAAATATTCAGTGTTACATCTAGATGGTCTAGCACATGAGTGGTGGCATCATGGGATGTTCACCCTTGGACATGGTCAGATTACCTCCTATACAGACTTCACAGAGAGATTGATTGAGAGGTTTGATAGGAAGGATCCAGAGCTCCATTTTAAGGAGTTGGCGCAACTCAAGCAGTGGGGTTCAGTAGAGAGCTATGTTGCTGATTTTCAGAGGCTCTTAGTCTTGGTTACAGATATTTCCGAGAGGAGGCTCATAGTGTTGTTCATTGATGGTTTGTCCGATCCATTGAAGGGCTGGATCAAAGCCCTTAATCCTCCCAGCTTGCAGGAAGCCATTCGCAAGGCTAGGGATATGGAGTCATCCACTTCCAGGAGTAAATTTCAGTCTAAGGGTTTCGGGCATAAGAAGGATAAGAGACAATTTTAGAAGAATTCAAACTCACCTAAAGATTCTCCTAGCAAAGTGGACAGCGAGAGTTGGAATGAGCTAAGGAAGAAGAAATTATGTTTTCAGTGCAGGGAGCCATGGGATCCATCTCACAAGTGTGCAGTGAAAGCTAAAGCTAAACAGATTGAGTATTTTTCAGCTACAGATTCAGATACAGAGAAATCAGACCAGCAGGATGATTTATGTACAGTGACAGACTTGCATGATGAGCATAATTTTCATGTTGAGTTAGAATTAAGTGATCAACACTTAATTCCTTGGGATCCAGGTGTGATGGTGACCATTTTGGAGGTAATTTCAGTGTGGAAAATGATTAGAATTTTCAATTTGGCTGACATAACTCAGATTTGCAGCAGGTGTACTCCTAGTAAAACGCTGATTTACCAAAAATCAGACCTTGAGATAATAATTTCAGTCTTGGACAGCGGTATGTTTCTTCATTTTGGGGTATCTCGGGAGTGTTATTACAAACACTTCATGTTGATGAATGATATATTTTCTAATCATGCTTTCATTACTACTACTGAGTGGGAGTGTTTGAATCCTTGGGATAACTTTTTGGACACTTGGAGTTTAAGTGTCATTAGGGTGTTTCCAGTTTTGGGCAGCGGAAGTATTCCCAGGATGTTTATTTTCAGAGTTGATATTGTTGTCCACTTCTATATCAGCTACTTGTTGGAGACTGACCAACACCTTTGTTGGGTCACCGTGGTGGGATTCGTTGGGTATCATTTTTCCTTATTGAGCAGATTGTATTCTCAGGTACACCGATTCATGTTGGTCAGTGGGATTGCCGGAGTTTACCAACATATCAGTTGCTACCTATTACTTCTGGTGCTGAGTATGGTGACATCCGGATATGAGCAGATAGATTTATATTCATTCTTGGCTTGCGAGCAGCAGGGTGTGGGAAATTCTTCAGGCGTCAGGCAGTTGATTTTATGTCCCACATGGTTGTGTTGTGATCACTGCAGTTTAGTTATGATGTTGGTAGCTATCTTTTCAGAAGATGCTTTGATGATTGCAGTTGACTTTGGTACTGGGGATCACCTGATTTTCATCGTGAGGATGAGTGTTGAGATAAGATTGTTAGTTCACATTTCCAGAGATGATTTGGCAGTTGCCTATGTTGATGTTTTCACTGATATTACTTGGCGAGAGGTATTCCATTTCAGTTTGGTTCGGTATTTCAGTTTCAGACTGGAGGGTGATCTTATCATGGTGTTGCAATTGAGACTTGTGCAGTTCTGGCACAATGTTTTTTTTGTTGTGATCAGAGTGGTGCAGCATCAGCGTGGTGGAATTTTCCTGAGGATGTTATGGGATCCTGGTATCACTTGTGACTGTAGCCAGGAGCTAACGGATGACTGGAGTATGATTTGGTATTGCTTGAGGACAAGCAATCTTGGGGAGGGAGGACTGTAATGTCCCCGTCCTAGTCAGTCTTCAGTTGCAGAGTGGACTTGCCTACTCACGGGTTCCCGTAGGCAGTGTCAGATGTGTGGGAGCCCACTTGGGATGTTGAGTTGTCATTTGGACAGGCAGTGTGTTCTTTTGCCAGTCTTTCAGGCCATTTTGGATAGCTTGACAAAGACTTACTATTTTTAGTAAGTCAGTTTGGAGCAATTTCTTGGGGAACGGAAGGTACGTTTGGAATCTACAGCGAAATGGGTGTCCGTTTCTCATATTATTTCTTGGGTCGGCATTGGGGAGCTAAGAAATTTTAATGGCCGAAGTTTATTTCCTAATAAATTAAATGTAATGTTTAATTTATTAATTTTGGGCCTTATATTTTAATATGGGAGACATAAGGATGTGCTAGTCACTTAAAATTAAATTTGATATCATAAAGTGACTATTAGTATGATTAAAAGGGGGACTTAGATGAAATCAAAACAAATTAAAAGTAATGAAATGCCCAATGTGGTCGACCCCCTTGGTGAGTAATATAAAAAGGAGATGAAGCTTCATTTTTCATATCTTTGGCTATTGTGAATTCATGAGCATTTTGGAGAGCACTTGCAGAGTTGATTTGCAGGGGTTTATTGGAGCTTGTGTGGAGACGGAAACCTCCAGCAGGGACACCATTCTCGAGATTGCAAGACATCTTCAGAGTGGTTTAGTGCATTCTCACTCAGGGAGTGCCTGTGGGCTACATTGTTGCAGAATTATTCAATCATTTTGAGGAGTTTGGAGAGGGTTTTGTGTTTAATATTGCAAACTCCAGATTTCTTATCATTTGTAGTAGAGGCCATACATTTTGGGCCTTCATTTCAGAGTTTGTGTGCACATTCAGCTAGGGTTTGATTTAGTGCTAATGAAGAACTCAATTTTTTGAGTGGCTGCCATTGATGTATCAGATCATTTCCAGCTTGCAATAAAAATCGGGTACCTTAGTTTCTAAGCTTTTGCTTAAAAGGGTTTACTGTTATATGCATGTAATATCTTAGTATCAATTCTCATTGTGATGGGAAATGTAATTTGAAAGTTACAGCTTTCCTTAGTTGTTGTCATTTTATTTTCTGTTCATTTCATTTTATGCAAAATACACAAAAAAATAGCAAACACCCAAAACTCAGTTGGGGGCAGAATATTACAATGGTATCAGAGCCCAGCTCTTCCTGCCATCCTGAGGGTTTGAATGCAGCCGGGTACACACCAATACTATCGTAGAAGAAACAGACCTAATCCCAATATAGACGAAGACCCATTTGACACATTTCCGGAAACAGGGAGAGAGGAAGAAATCATGGGAGATAGAGATAGGGATAGAGAGAACAGAGGACCTACAGATAGAGAGATCATAATAGAATTATAGAGGGGGCAGCGTGACCTTCAACAGAGTATGGCTCAATTAGTTGCACTAGTGACCCAACAAATGGTTTGTAACAATGCAAACAACAACCAGAACAATCAAAACAATAATGGGCAGCGAGGAGGTGAGGCTGGAAACAACAGAAATAATGGAAACGGAGAGGGTTTAGTGAACCAAGGGGGTGCGGATCAGAATTACAGAGCTAGGGCAATGAGCACTAGACCTTTGATTCCCACCTTTCCACCCAGAGTTGAGGTGCAGCCTGAAGAGGAGCCTACTCAAAATGACTTCCAGGAGCAGATTCTATGGGATTGGGAAAATTCTAGTCCTAAATTTAGAGCAGAGTTGTCCTTTCGAGAGTATGTAGATTGGAGAGCCAGGAATAGGCCACAGAGGGGAAGGCATCATAATCATGAGCTTCAGAAGAGGGTTAGCAAACTCTCTATACCATACTTTGATGGATCCGAGAAGAGTACTGCTAGAGCATGGGTCCAAAAGTTGGACACATACCTTCACTTGAACCCGATGCCTGAGATAGAAGCAATCAAATATTCAGTGTTACATCTAGATGGTCTAGCACATGAGTGGTGGCATCATGGGATGTTCACCCTTGGACATGGTCATATTACCTCCTATACAGACTTCACAGAGAGATTGATTGAGAGGTTTGACAGGAAGGATCCAGAGCTCCATTTTAAGGAGTTGGCGCAACTCAAGCAGTGGGGTTCAGTAGAGAGCTATGTTGCTGATTTTTAGAGGCTCTTAGTCTTGGTTACAGATATTTTCGAGAGGAGGCTCATAGTGTTGTTCATTGATGGTTTGTCCGATCCATTGAAGGGTTGGATCAAAGCCCTTAATCCTCCCAACTTGTAGGAAGCCATTCACAAGGCTAGGGATATGGAGTCATCCACTTCCAGGAGTAAATTTTAGTCTAAGGGTTTTGGGCATAAGAAGGATAAGAGACAATTTCAGAAGAATTCAAACTCACCTAAAGATTCTCCTAGCAAAGTGGACAACGAGAGTTGGAATGAGCTAAGGAAGAAGAAATTATGTTTTCAGTGTAGGGAGCCATGGGATCCATCTCACAAGTGTGCAGTGAAAGCTAAAGCTAAACAGATTGAGTATTTTTCAGCTATAGATTCAGATACAGAGAAATCAGACCAGCAGGATGATTTATGTATAGTGATAGACTTGCATGATGAGCATAATTTTCATGTTGAGTTAGAATTAAGTGATCAACACTTAATTCCTTGGGATCCAGGTGTGATGGTGACCATTTTGGAGGTAATTTCAGTGTGGAAAATGATTAGAATTTTCAATTTGGCTGACATAACTCAGATTTGCAGCAGGTGTACTCCTAGTAAAACGCTGATTTACCAAAAATTAGACCTTGAGATAATAATTTCAGTCTTGGACAGCGGTATGTTTCTTCATTTTGGGGTATCTCGGGAGTGTTATTACAAACACTTCATGTTGATGAATGATATATTTTCTAATCATGCTTTCATTACTACTACTGAGTGGGAGTGTTTGAATCCTTGGGATAACTTTTTGGACACTTGGAGTTTAAGTGTCATCAGGGTGTTTCCAGTTTTGGGCAGCGGAAGTATTCCCAGGATGTTTATTTTCAGAGTTGATATTGCTGTCCACTTCTATATCAGCTACTTGTTGGAGACTGACCAACACCTTTGTTGGGTCACCGTGGTGGGATTCGTTGGGTATAATTTTTCCTTACTGAGTAAATTGTATTCTCAGGTACACCGATTCATGTTGGTCAATGGGATTTCCAGAGTTTACCAACATATCAGTTGCTACCTATTACTTCTGGTGCTGAGTATGGTGACATCCGGATATGAGCAGATAGATTTATATTCATTCTTGGCTTGCGAGCAACAGGGTGTGGGAAATTCTTCAGGCATCAGGCAGTTGATTTTATGTCCCACATGGTTGTGTTGTGATCACTGCAGTTTAGTTATGATGTTGGTAGCTATATTTTCAGAAGATGCTTTGATGATTGCAGTTGACTTTGGTACTAGGGATCACCTGATTTTCATCGTGAGGATGAGTGCTGAGATAAGATTATTAGTTCACATTTCCAGAGATGATTTGGCAGTTTCCTATGTTGATGTTTTCATTGATATTACTTGGCGAGAGGTATTCCATTTCATTTTGGTTTGGTATTTCAGTTTCAGACTGGAGGGTGATCTTATCATGGTGTTGCAATTGAGACTTGTGCAGTTCTGGCACAATGTTTTTTTTGTTGTGATCAGAGTGGTGCAACATCAACGTGGTGGAATTTTTCTAAGGATGTTATGGGATCCTGGTATCACTTGTGACTATAGCCAGGAGCTAACAGATGACTGGAGTATGATTTGGTATTGCTTGAGGACAAGCAATCTTGGGGAGGGAGGACTGTAATGTCCCCGTCCTAGTCAGTCTTTAGTTGCAGAGTGGACTTGCCTACTCACGGGTTCCTGTAGGCAGTGTCAGATGTGTGGGAGCCCACTTGGGATGTTGAGTTGTCATTTGGATAGGCAATGTGTTCTTTTGCCAGTCTTTCAGGCCATTTTGGATAGCTTGATAGAGACTTACTATTTTTAGTAAGTTAGTTTGGAGTAGTTTCTTGAGGAATGAAAGGTACGTTTGGAATCTACAATGAAATGGGTGTTCGTTTCTCATATTATTTCTTGGGTCGGCATTGGGGAGCTAAGAAATTTTAATGGCCAAAGTTTATTTCCTAATAAATTAAATGTAATGTTTAATTTATTAATTTTGGGCCTTATATTTTAATATGGGAGACATAAGGATGTGCTAGTCACTTAAAATTAAATTTGATATCATAAAGTGACTATTAGTATGATTAAAAGGGATGCCAATTTCAAAGGGGACTTAGATGAAATCAAAATAAATTAAAAGTAATGAAATGCCCAATGTGGTCGACCCCCTTGGTGAGTAATATAAAAAGGAGATGAAACTTCATTTTTCATATCTTTGGCTATTGTGAATTCATGAGCATTTTGGAGAGCACTTGCAGAGTTGATTTGTAGGGGTTTATTGGAGCTTGTGTGGAGATGGAAACCTCTAGTAGGGACACCATTCTCGAGATTGCAAGACATCTTCAGAGTGGTTTAGTGCATTCTCACTCAAGGAGTGCCTATGGGCTACATTGTTGCAGAATTATTCAATCATTTTGAGGAGTTTGGAGAGGGTTTTGTGTTTAATATTGCAAACTCCAAATTTCTTATCATTTGTAGCAGAGGCCGTACATTTTGGGCCTTCATTTTAGAGTTTGTGTGCACATTCAGCTAGGGTTTGATTTAGAGTTCAAGCATAGCTAGGGTTTGTGGCTGCCATTGATGTATCAGACCATTTCCAGCTTGCAATAAAAATCGGGTACCTTAGTTTCTAAGCTTTTGCTTAAAAGGGTTTACTGTTATATGCATGTAATATCTTAGTATCAATTCTCATTGTGATGGGAAATGTAATTTGAAAGTTATGGCTTTCCTTAGTTGTCATTTTATTTTCTGTTCATTTCATTTTATGCAAAATACACAAAAAAATAGCAAACACCCAAAACTCAGTTGGGGGCAAAATATTACACAGTAGTAATTTCTTCCTTATCTTTAAGGTATTCACCAGATTCCAATGTAATTTATCTCATTTTATTAGCACTCCTATGTTTCAAGGTTGATAGGTGGAAAAACTTGGTATTATTATCCCCCTCTTTAAGTCATGTAACTCGATATTTTTATCTCCAAAAAGACTCCTCGCTGGCAAGAATATTATGAAATCCTACAAGAGTAATTTACTCTTTTCTGACCAACTCCTTTGACCAACCTTCACTTTGGCCTTTTTCCTCAATTTATTGAAATATTTTTTCTTCCTATAGAAGAGGTTTCCAAAAACCTCCTGATTCCACCTCTTCAAATTAGCTTTTATTATTCTTAGCTTCGTGGCCACTTGAAACATCTTAGTGCCATAGACATTCATATTCTAGCAAGTCTTAATCAAACCTTCAAGATCTAGATGAGAAAGCCACATTGTCTCAAACCTAAAAGGATAACCTTTCGAATGTTACTCCTCCATGAATTCTAATAGTAACATGTTGTGGTTAGAAGCCATTCTCGGTAAAGTCCCAAAAGAGCAATCTTGAACCATGGGAAGCCAACTCAACGAATCAAGGACCCTATCAATCCTAGATTGAATCAAACCTACTTCTCGTATTGGACCATATGAATTTATAACCTTGCAAATCAATATATACTAGTTCCATGGAGGTCAAAAACTCACTAAACTATTCCATACTGTCTGAAAATATAACCAAGCCTACAAGTTTCTCACAAGGGAGTAGAATGGAATTAAAATCACCAATAAGTAGCCATGGAAGATCAAATGAAGAACCAAGGGCTTTTAAGTAAAAATTTGAGTAAAATTAGTTTTTTACAGTAAAATTAATTTTTTACAATAGAAATATGAGTAAAATTAGTTTTTTACAATAGAATAAAAAGAAGAGAACCGATCAACCTGATGAATGAGCTTAACCTCCATAGAATCAAGATTCCAAAGCATACACAACCCTTTGGAAGAACCACGAGCAACCCTACTTACACCTTCGCATCCCTTCCAAAAAAATCTTTGTAATTATAAAAATCCTCATTGCCCATCTTAGTTTCTTGTAAGAAAATAATATCATGATTGAAACTTTTTTCTGAAATATTTTAGCACTCTTTGTTTAGTCAGGGTATGCAGACCTCAAATATTCCACGAGATAATCTTCATTACTTCAAGGATTATTGAGCCTTACCTCTACTCAAAGGTAATGTAGGTTGGGAGCCATTAGCCATATCTTGAGCAATTTTATTTAAGAGCACCACATTTTTTTTGTCTTCCTAACTCCTTCCCTCCACTTAGATTCATTATTTTTTGAGTGTTTCTGATGGGCCACATAGAGCCAATTGTTCCCTTCTTCCTTGATATTATTGGTTTAGGAAGGAGATGTTGTTGAGCTATCTTCTTTAGATTCATATTTCACCTATTTAGAACTTCTTGCAAGCCATCTTACTCTAAGGAAGACCAAACCTCCTTTGATTCTCTATCCAATGCATTTGTAGAAATCTCTCCTTCGATTCCAAGACTCCTGCTTTTGAGGAGGTTTCTTCTTAGAACTCTTAGTCTGTAAATGACCAACCCTTTTACAATCAATTAAAATGGGCATAGAGGTTTCATATTCTATATCTTGTATCTAAACTCCAAAATTTGAAATCAACTTAATAGAAGAAAGAAGAGGCTTAGAGAGATCCTTATTTTTTATTGAGTGTCTTAATCCATTGTAATCAAGTTATCCATTGATTTAGCAATACCCTTAAGGATGTTATCATCCCAAAAGACCATAGGTAACCCAAGAAAACCCGCTCAAAAGGGTGTGCTATTGACATTCTTGGTGGACGAATTGAAATTCGGGGATCATTTCCTCAAAAAAAGACATTTTCAATCAAATAACCATGGTTCCTTCATAACCAAAACTTGTATGTCTTATGAGGTCTTAAAATTAAAGAGCATAAAGTCTTTGGGCAATACCACCACTTGCAAATCCTCCTTTGACCTTCAAATTCTAGAAATCCATTTTATGAGAGTTCAAATTTTGTTAGACCCCAATAAACTTCCCAACCAAAGAGTTTGCTTGCATCATTTTCGTTCAATGAAGAATAGGTTGAGGAATTCATAAAGAAGGAATATCAACCTCTATCTTTGGAACCATATCAAAGTAAGTTTTAACAATAGGATCAGCTCCCAATAACACTTGAGACCAGGGATAATTTGAATTATCCATAGATGGAGCAGATGGAATCAGAGCTTTTAGACCCCCCAATGTCTGGTTCAAACACATCAGAATCCAGACAGAGTCCCAAGGACCCACCTATCACATCCCTCTTACCATCAATGTCTGCCTTGCTTTGCACATCTTCGACGCTACCCCTACATCCTCAGACCCCTGCACTTTACTAAAAGTAAAATAATAAAATAAAACTTTTAATTTTATTTTTATTTATAACTTGAATAAATTTATTATTTATTTTATAATTTAAATAATCTCATTATCAAAATATTAATAAAATTTGCACTTGGAGGTGCAACGCATTGGTTTGGGCTTTGGCTCTTCTTCGGGAGGTCCAAGGTTCAAACCGTGATGTAGGTGAATGTGTAAGGGGGTGGGTGTGTCTCTCTCTGATAGAGTTGTCGTAACCGGTTGGGGGATTCTCGATCAAAACCCCATTACTTAATATTACCAAAAATATATATTAATAAAATTTTACAAAACATTAAATAATAATAAACTTTACTAATTTCATTTTTATCTATCCTAAAATAAAAAAATAATAATAAAACTTTTATTTTTATTTTTATTTCCAACTTAAATAAGTTTATCATTTATTTTATAACTTAAATAAAATAGCGCAACACCATCAGATTGATATATCATACAATATCAACTTTATTGCATGGTGGAAATATTTTAATTTGCTATGGATTGAATAATCAGACTTAACCTTTTTTTTTGAGGTGAAAATTTAACATCAAAACAAAAAAAAAAAAATGCTAGGTTTTTGAAGAAATTTGTGTATTTGCTGCATTTGCCATATACACAGTTGAAGGTTTTAATCAACTGTTAAATTTCCTTGCGATTATGACGAAAATTTCAAAATTGGTCATAATTTTCTTTTTTCCCTTTCGTTTTTTAAATTATATTTTTAAAATGTTGGTTGTTTCATCATTACATTATACCGGTGGATAAACACATCTCCAATAGGGTCCCTAATAACAATTACATAGCATATGTTGGAGAGGGAGAAATTTGAACTTGAGATCTCTCCAACCCGAGACCTCTCCAACACGAGAGGGAGAAATTTGAACTTGAGACCTCTCCAACCCGAGACCTCTCCAACACGAGAGGGAGAAATTTGAACTTGAGACCTCTCCAACACGAGAGTTTCAACTACCCACTTCTCTCCAACTCCCTACATACGCCAATTTTTAAATTATATTTAATTATAATGCTCTCGAAGAAAATTCTGTTTTTTTTTAATGGGCTTGAATATCTTCACCTATATGCGCACTGAATTAGCCTTTCAAACTATCTACTTATAACTAATAAATTTGAAATTAATATGCACATAGGAATTCTCTTCTTTTGCTATGTACGAAGATTTTGGTGGCCTTAGTTTTATTTTTTTTAACAAATATTTGGTATTAAAATAAAATTAATATATATTTTTTTGGGATGAAAAAGCCATTATATTAATAAAATAATGTTTAATCATACAAAAAAGGGTGGGTGGGATTAGCACACCCCATAAAACAATACATTAACCACTGTGGTTAAGAGTATATAAGAGTGTCAGAAACAACCCACAAACTGCCAATAACAACTGCCAAAACAGTATTAAATATGCATTCGGAAAGAAAGAAGTCGATAAATTATTGTCACCTGGAAGGGGAAGGAATATGCACACGACTCATAATGCAGGGTGCATTCCCCCAATGATCCATGAAGGTACGCAAGTACTGTAACTCCACTTGTACTTTTTTAACCTGTACTTGAATCTGTAACCAACAATCAAAGAATATATCATATTTATCAGCAATAGAGAAGACATGTTCGACATCTTGTTGAGAAAAAACAGCTCTATTCCAGGACTTCCATAGATAAAACAAGGTACCAATTCTAAAAATATTCCAAACAACATCCAAGTTGAAGGAAAAGGCAATAGGGTCATCCAAACTAGCATGCACCCAAGTAAAATCCTCCTGCATAAAAGGTCTGAAAATTTCAAGAAGTCACTCCCAAGCTGACTGAGCCTGATCACAAGACCAAATAACATGCAGTGAATCTTCCTCTTCTCCACAAACTGGGCAAATGAGATTATGAACACCCAGATGCTTGAGCCTACTGCCAACAAGTAACCCATGATGTAAGAGACTCTAAGCAAAAAAACTCTGTTTAGGTTCAATATAAGTAGCCCAAGCAATATGAAACCTCTTATTCCATCGAGAGGGAAGAGAGACTAAATTCCATCTTAGAGTGAGCTTATCAACCATTAGAACTTGTGGGGTGAGCCATTTGTAACCAAGATGAGCTTTATATTGCAAAACAGGAAGCTCCCCAGGCCAACACCAATCTGACCACCAGGGTTTTTAAAAATGCTTAT
Organism: Wollemia nobilis; assembly: GCA_028583015.1. Classification (NCBI taxonomy): domain Eukaryota; kingdom Viridiplantae; phylum Streptophyta; class Pinopsida; order Araucariales; family Araucariaceae; genus Wollemia; species Wollemia nobilis. The sequence goes on from JAQPPZ010001195.1 coordinate 10,630,603, forward strand.
GTAGTTTACTCCAAATAGAAAACAGAATACTATCAATAACCACCTCATAAGTGTCTCTATCACCAGGATTTAAATTGTGAATTTGACGAAAACTTTCCCAAGGTATCCAACACCTGGCATGTCGGGAGAAGAAATAAAAAATGAAAGCAATACCACGCTTATAGAACCTCTGCTCTCTGACCCACTGCACTAGAGCTAAGGGAGAACCTTGCCAAGTGATAACAGGAGACCACCAAATATTCATGGAAGACAAAGAGGCACCTGCTTTGCTGATGCAGGAGCATCCGGAGGCAAAGCTGGCAATCTTGCATCACCCAAAATGTATTTTTTTCTTAAGTACTAAAACTGTCGCGATATCGTGACGCTTTTTGAAGAAGGGCACCAGCGGGCCAAACCGTCGCGATATCGCGACGTGTTTTTGAAAAGCACAGTCGGGACGCCAAACTGTCGTGAAATCGTGACATTTCTGAAGATGCACGGTCGGGACGCCAAACTGTCGCGAAATCGCGACATTTCTAAAGCAGCACAGTCGGGACGCCAAACTGTCGCGAAATCGTGACATTTCTAAAGACGCACGGTCGGGACGCCAAACTGTCGCGAAATCATGACATTTCTGTTGCAATGTGGTCTGGACGCACAGTGGTCGTAAAATTGCGACACTTCCGATCCAAGGACGTACAGAATGAAAATATGTCACGAAATCGCGACATGTCATGGTTTCGCGGCCCAAGGGAGGAAGGCGAGTAAGAAAGGCCTAGACATCGCGATATCGCGACGTGTAGCGGAATCGCGGTCTCAAGGAGGAGAGAGAAGCCTAACGTCAAAACGTCACGATATCGCGACCAAAGAGGAGAGAGAAAGTGCTGGGGCAAATACGTCGCGATATCGCGACAGGACGCTCACGACATTGACCAGCCGATGACTGCAGGGGACCAATGCGAGAGGGACACGTGGCGTGAAGTTACGGGTGGCCCGAGAGTATGAAGCAGTTACAGGAAGCATGGCAATAGGACACGTGGCATCAACTACAAACGACCATGGCGCATTCTTATGAATGATTGACTTGGCAAGTGGATCAACGAGCGGTGCAAGGGCATACCGCCACTACAGGCTATGATGTTTTGATGCACCTGGCAGCATCATGCAGGCGGGACAGAGCATTCGTGCGGGCGGTATGGGGAGTCTCGCATTCAAGTAATGATGGTCCAAAGAGAGTCGGGCCTGGGGGATGAAAAGGACCCGCACTTTGCGTAATGAAAGAGAAGGAGGTGGCGGCCGAGGAGAGAGGCGCATGCATTGTATCAAAAAAAAAAAGGAAAAGACCTTTTGGCGAGGGATTTTTTTTTTTTTTTTGGTTTTTGGCATAGCTGTGTATTGGAGGAGAGACCTCTGTTTTAATGAAACTTGCTGAAATTTCGTCGGTGCATTGTTAATTATGCATTCTTGTTGTGTGTTGTGTGCGGCTCTATATCAAGTGGTATCAGAGCAGGTTGGTTCTGAGAGTGCAAACCGATCGCCGAACAGAGAGGCAGTTTGCACCAGGACCGTGGTTGTGGGGTTGTGAAGAAGAAGCAAGATGCCTCCGCGAAGAGACCATGGTGGTATAAGGCACAGACGAGCAAGAAGGGAGGAGGTTGATTTGAGAGCCCTACAGAGGCAAGTTGAGGCTCTACAAGAGGAAATTAGAAGAGGAGTCGAGCCAAGAAGGGAAGAACCCAGCAAAGATGAATTGTGGGAAGAAGTTCCATCTGAGGATGAAGAGGCTTTGGAGCCAGCAGAGGCTAGGTTGTACCGGGCTATCTCCCAGATTGGGAAGAAGCTGAAATTTGACGTCTCGACTTACTCTGGAAACCTCAACCCTGAGGAATTAATAGACTGGATCAACGACATGGAGGAGTACTTCGAATACGAAGAGATCGTAGATCCAAATCGGATCAAATTCGCAAAAACCAGGCTGAAGGGGCATGCTAGCATCTGGTGGAAAGGAGTGCAGTTAGAAAGAAACAGGAGGGGAAAGGAAAGGATCACCGGATGGGATAGGATGGTAGAGAAACTAAAGAGGCGGTTCATCCTCGCAGATTATGAGATGGACTTATTGAAGAAAATGTAGAGTCTTCGACGAGCTAGTAAGTCCGTCAAGGAATATACTGAGAGGAGTTCTACCAGATTTCAATCGGAACCGGCCATTCGGAGGCGAACAAAGAGAAGGTCGCACGTTACATAAATGGATTGCGAACCAAAGATTCAAGAAGAGTCGAGGCTGGTTAGAATGAGCACGATGGAGGATGCATATCAGTTTGCATTAAAAGTGGAAGAGAAACTAAATATAAGGTTTGATGGTAAGCAGAGAGGGAAGGATAGGGGTGGAAGAGCTGGTGGAAGAGGCAGTGGTGGAAGATACAAAGATTTTGGAAAAGTTGTGGAAGCTAGTAGTAGCCAGAAACAGAAAGAGGTGAGAGAAGAGGATGACCGACGCCCACGCAATCAAAGCAACAACTACCCAAGAGGAAGAGGTAGGTCTGGGCGAGGGTTTGGAAGAGGTGTTTTTAGAGGAACCTGCTTCAACTGTGGTGAAGGACACAGGGCATACAACTACCCATAGCATCAAGAGAGGCCAAATCGAAGACCTGAGGGTCAGGCCCGAGCCGCCGTAGCGAGACGAAGGTGTAGAGTCTGAGCATTCAGAGGAAGCAAAAAGAGGGGAAACCATGATTATCAGAAGAGTCTTGCTGAATGAAGAAGAAAAGGTAGACCAAAGGAACAGCCTGTTTCGAACAAGATGCAAGTGTGCAGGCAAGGTCTGTAATATCATCATTGATAATGGAAGCACTGACAATTTGGTTTTCGAGGAAATGGTTTCCAAGTTGCGGTTGGAAAGGAGAAAACACCCGCACCCTTATCGGATTGCATGGCTGCAAAAGGACCATCGGGCACTAGTAAGCGAGCAATGTCTGGTGAAGTTCAATATTGGAACTTACCGAGATGAGGTTTTATGTGACATCTTACCTATGGATGCATGTCACTTGCTGCTTGGGAGACCTTGGCAGTTTGACCGAAGTGCTGTTCATGATGGTCGAGCCAACACATATTCTCTGTTAAAAAATGGAGTTTGCCATAAGTTAAAACCCCCGAAAGAGGCGGATGAGAAAGTATGCAGCAAAGGCACGAGTCCTGTCTAGTTGATGGTAGAAGATTCTTGGAAGGCCCGAAGCCGGATCATGTGTGTTATGCTATAATCCCCGGGGTTAGGGAAGAAGGATGCAAGGAGATTCCAATGGAAGTCATGGGACTCGTTAGAAGATTTCCCGATATCATTTTTGACAATGTTCCTAAAGGTTTACCACCCGTTAGGAGGATCGAGTAATCACATCGACTTGGTGCCTCGGATCGAGCTTGCCAAACAAGGCCGCACATCGAATGACACCGGTGGAAACTGAAGAATTAAATCGGCAAGTTCAAGATCTATTGAAGAAAGGCCTGATAAGGGAGAGTCTTAGTCCTTGTGCTGTACCAGAAGTATTAGCACCCAAGAAGGATGGAGAATGGAGGATGTGCACCGACTCTCGGGAAATCAACAAGATCACCATTAAATATAGGTTTCCTTTGCCGAGAATGGATGATATCATGGACTGCTTGAGTGGAGCTGAGTACTTCACAAAAATTGATTTGAAAAGTGGATACCATCAGATCCTCATTAGAGAAGGGGATGAATGGAATACAACTTTCAAAACCAGAGAAGGGTTGTATGAGTGGTTGGTTATGCCATTTGGATTAACCAATGCACCTAGTACCTTTATGAGGTTAATGAATGAAGTTTTGAAGGAATTTCTCGGGCAAATTTGTTATTGTTTACTTGGATGATATATTGATTTTTAGCAGAACCTTAGAGGAGCACCCGATGCACATCAGGAAGGTTCTTGAGAAACTGCGGGAGGAGCAGTTATTGATCAATCGAAGAAGTGCAACTTTGTGAAGAAGGAGTCGGTATACTTGGGATTTGTCATATCAGCAAATGGTCTCAAGATGGACCCCAAAAAGGTGAAGGCTATCCTCGAATGGCCTCGTCCCAAGGAGTGTGACCGAGGTTAGATCATTTCATGGTCCGGCCGTTTCTACGGAAAATTTATTAGAAACTTCGGCAGTATTTGTGCATCTCTTATCGAGACAATGAAGGGAAACAAGAAGGAATTCCAAGTGGACAGGTTGGAGCAAATAAAAGCTTTGCTATGTCTGAAGAAGAAGGTCACCGAGCAACCCATTTTAGCACTTCCGGATTTCAATAAGGTGTTTCGGTAGACTGCGATGCGAGTGGCAGTGCGATAGGAGCCGTCTTGAGCCAAGAAGGTAGGCCCATAGCTTATTTCAGCAAGAAGCTCAATGATGCCAGGAGAAAATATTCGGTATATGATAAAGAGTTTTACGCCATAGTTCAAGCACTCAAGAAATGGAGGCACTATTTGTTGCCGAAAGAGTTTGTTCTCTATACCGACCATCAAGCGCTGCAGTTTATTAACAGTCAGGGAAAATTGAATTAGAGACACCTGAAATGGGTAGAGTTCCTGCAGAGCTATACCTTTGTGCTGAAGCATCGAAGTGGAAGATCCAATAGGGTGGCAGATGCATTGAGTAGGAGGCAATGTCTGATGACAGAAATGAGAGTGGAGGTTGTAGGGTTTGCTGAGCTCAAGAACTTATACCCTGCAGACCCCGATTTTGTAGAAGCTTGGAAAGCCTGCACTGCGCCTGTTGCGTTGGACAGGACTAGATGGTTAGATTACCTGATTCAAGATGAAATGCTGTTTAAGGGGAATCAATTGTGCATTTCGAGGAGCTCAATGAGAGAGAACCTCATTAAAGAAAAGCACAGTGGGGGTTTAGCTGGACACTTTGGTCGTGACAAGACCATCTCATTGGTTAGTAAAAACTATTATCGGCCACAATTGGCAGCAGGATGTGGCAAAGTTTGTGCAGAGTTGCAGGATTTTCCGGATGGCAAAGGGCGTGAGGCGACCTCATCGGTTTGTATCAACCACTACCTATACCTGAGCGGTCGTGGGAAGATATTAGTATGGATTTTGTGCTCGGTTTACCCAGGACGCAAAGGGGGCACGATTCCATATTTGTGGTAGTGGACAGATTTTCGAAAATGGCACATTTTATCCCGTGCCAGAAGACTAGCGATGCGGTCCATGTAGCTTGTATGTTCTTTAAGGAAGTGGTACGCCTTCATGGGCTACCAAGAAGCATTGTGTCGGACAGGGATACCAATTTTGTAGGTTATTTTTGGAAGACCCTGTGGAAGAAGTTGAGGACGGAGTTAAAGTTCAGTTCTGCTTACCACCCGCAAACAGATGGCCAAACATAGGTGGTTAATCGAAGTTTGGGCAACCTACTGCGATGCTTGGTAGGGGACAAGCCCAAGGGATGGGATCTAATCTTGCCGCAAGCTGATTTTGCGTATAACAGCTCGGTCAATCGGAGTACCAACAAGTCACCGTTCCAGATTATCTATGGGAGCAGCCCACGAAACGCTTCAGAGCTAAGAAGGCTGGAGACAAGAGAGAAATGCAGTGCTAAGGTAGAAGACTTTGTCGAACACTTGAAAGGAGTGCATGAGGAAGTGACAAGACACATTTCCAAGATGAATGCTCAATATAAGGCGAGGGCGGATCAAAAACGCAGAGCTAAGGAGTTCCAAGTAGGAGATTCTGTCATGGTCCATCTGCGGAAGGAACGGTTCCCTGCCAAGACATACAACAAACTCAAAATGAAGAAATTTGGGCCATGCAAAATCATTGGCAAACGAGATTCGAGTAATGCCTACGAGGTGGAGTTACCAAGTGAACTTAACATCTCCCCCGTGTTTAACATCTCAAATTTGGTTGAGTATCATGAAGGAGAAAGCAGTGAGATACCCAACCCAGAGTTATGGAGCATTCCAACAGCCATCCCAGTTGTGGACGAGATAGAAGAAGTTCGGATATGCGTGAGGGCCGGAGTACTCGAAACATGAGTTATTCCGAGTATTTAATCAAATGGAAGGGCCGACCCATAGAAGATGCGACTTGGCTATCCAAGGCGGAGGTTGATCGTTTGGGTCTACCTCAGTCAAATCAGAAGTGAGGTCACTTCTCAAACCCACCCCGGGTGTTTGATGCAGGAGCATCCGAAGGCAAAGCTGGCAATCTTGCGTCACCCAAAATGTATTTTTTTCTTTAGTACTAAAACTGTCGCGATATCATGACGCTTTTTGAAGAAGGGCACCAGAGGGCCAAACCGTCGCGATATCGCGACGTTTTTTTGAAAAGCACATTCGGGACGCCAAACTGTCGTGAAATCGCGACATTTCTGAAGACGCACGGTCGGGATGCCAAACTGTCGCGAAATCGTGACATTTCTGAAGACGCACGGTCGGGACGCCAAACTGTCGTGAAATCGTGACATTTCTAAAGCATCGCAGTCGGGACGCCAAACTGTCGCGAAATCGTGACATTTCTGAAGATGCACGGTCGGGACGCCAAACTGTCACGAAATCATGACATTTTTGTTGCAACGTGGTCTGGACGCACAGTGGTCGTGAAATCGTGACACTTCCGATCCAAGGACGTACGGAATGAAAAGATGTCGCGAAATCGTGACATGTCGCGGTTTCGCGGCCCAAGGGAGGAAGGCGAGTAAGAAAGGCCTAGACGTCGCGATATCATGACGTGCAGCGAAATCGCGGTCTCAAGGAGAAGAGAGAAGCCTAACGTCAAAACGTCACGATATCGCGACCAAAGAGGAGAGAGAAAGTGTTGGGGCAAATACGTCGCGATATCGCGACAGGACGCTCACGACATTGACCAGCCGGTGACTGTAGGGACCAGTGCAGAGGGACACGTGGCATGAAGTTACAGGTGGCCCGAGAGTATGAAGCGGTTACAGGAATCATGGCAACATGACACGTGGCATCAACTGCAAACGACCATGGCGCATTCTTATGAATGATTGACTTGGTAGTGGATCAACAGGCGGCTGCAGGGCATATCGCCACTACAGGCTATGATATTTTGATGCACCTGGCAGCATCATGCAGGTGGGACAAAGCATTCGTGCGGGCGGTATGGGGAGTCTCGCATTCAAGTAATGATGGTCCAAAGAGAGTCGGGCCTGGGGGATGAAAAGGACCCGCACTTTGCATAATGAAATAGAAGGAGGTGGCGGCCGAGGAGAGAGGCGCATGCATTGTATCAAAAAAAGAAGGAAAAGACCTTTTGGCGAGGGATTTTTTTTTTTTTTTGGTTTTTGGCATAGCTGTGTATTGGAGGAGAGACCTCTGTTTTAAGGAAACTTGCTGAAATTTCGTCGGTGCATTGTTAATTCTGCATTCTTGCTGTGTGTTGTGTGCGGCTCCATATCATTTGCGAAAACTCCCTTTCCAACTAAGCCAGGGTTTGAAGGCCTCCCAGGCTTTCCAAATACTCTGAATGACAAAATAACCTTTAACTTTAATAGGGACAGGGGCAGTAAGAATGGATTGTAATCCCACCCCTTTCAAAATTTTCTTCCCCTAAAGCAAACTAGAAGAAATGTAATGCCTGACCAACACTTTCTAAGATTCATCCCCAATTAAAGATCAGGTGATCCATTTAGCAAAAAGGGCAAGACCTTGTCGGTGACAATCAAAATTAATATATTTATTAAAGTTGTGTGAGCTGTAATGATTGTCATTCTAAGACTTCTAATCTTTAAAATGATTAGAACGATGGACGTAAATAAAAGGCCATAACCTATAGAATATAGAGGCATATATTAGGACAAACATTAAATAAACATGGATTAAGTTGAGATATGTGACAGGTAAATGGAGAAGAGGAAAAGAAAAATAGAGAAACATTTGATCTTAAAATGCAATATAAAATAAAGAGAATTTGATCTTGAAATACAAAGGTTAAGTTATGCTAATACTTTAGGGGTGCAATTTGTTACGAAGTTTTTACATTTTATAAAACAACCACATGGTATTGAGTTTCGAATCATAATAATGGTTGATATGTCTCTAATGCAATTAATTGAATATGATATTGTACCACTTAGGTTACCTAGACATTTCTCGTTTCATAACATATATTGAGGGAACACATTGCTATCATGGATTTCAATTATATACACTTTCACTTACGAGTTGGATTTTAGAAATACAATAAAACGTGCAACTCAGGTCATTTGTTCAATGGTTGATGGGAAGACTACTATTTTTAGCTTTTAGATGGAAATAAATTAAATTTTATCATGGGGTAGACACACATTCTAGATAATATAGTAGTCAATGGACTCTTGTTACAAACTTGGTATATGAACTTTAGACTATGGATGCCCAGTCGTGCATGGTCACAATGCTTCCAGCTAAAGCTTCTTCTGCAACCTCCTTAGCTTCAGCCTTCTGGAAGGAATTTTCCACACCCAGTCTAGTATATTGGTCTCTAGAGTATGGACACCCAAAAGATCATAATAAAACTAGCTAAAGCTTCTTCTACAACCTCCTTAGGTTCAACATTTCAGAACGAATTTTCCAAACTCTCAATCAATGCAAGTTTATTAACCTTGTAGCTATTAACACTTAGGTTTTGAAACTTCCAGAGAGACTGCAACTTTATACAGCTATAAAGCGTGCCAAATTAAAACAATATAAAATCATAAAAATAAAATATGAAGTACGAACATCCTAGGTCAAAGCACACCAAATTAAAATAATATAAAATAATAAAAATAAAATATAAAGTGTAAATGTCCTAGGAAAAAAATGCTTTTTAATTTTAACTTTAATTTTTGCTAGACTGATCGAGTCCTGATGTTGGGACTCACAAGTTGCTGGCTCTAGAATCGGCTGGACTACACCGAGTCTAAGAAAAAAATGAATTCGAGTGGACTCGATGCGGCTAAGTCCTCTCGGACTCAGACTCGTTCGAGTACTCAAGACTCAGGTCAAGTTTGACAATAGAGATTTAAATAAAGTTTTAATTTTGTATTTTTTAATTTATACTTGAATGCAGAGAATAACATTTTCATCTTCTACTAGATGGGAGAATGCAATAAGAGGTCATTTACCAGAAGCCATCGAAGATTCTCACACATAATCATAATCAACACCCTTATTTAAGAGTTCTACTAAATGCTTCAGGTCTTCTGCATCTTTCGTTTCTCATGTAGATGCATGTCATGTGCAAATCAATATTGACAAAGTATAATAGTCCATGCATATGACATATAATCTAGTTGTTTCAAACTTTGGTTCAATGTCATGTAATTCATTTAATTAAAATTATAGTTAGTTTTATTGAATATTTTGTACATGTTTTCAGTCCAACACCACACCGATCGATCAATTTAGATGGAGATAACTTTATAGATCTAAGAAGCCCAATAAGTCACATCTCCATCCAAAAAGTGGAATCAAACTAAATTAATACCCATGTAGTTAATTAAGTTTTATTGCATCATTTTTTTACAATGTTTCTTAACAAAATTTTATTATAATATTTTGTAGAGGCATTGGGGAAATCATCTCATCAAAGAAAATATATGATGTCACCACCACCTCCACCATGACCATAGATGATGAGGGGTCAATGCATGCAGGGTAAACAATTGTTTTTTAAAGGGGTCATAGATGAGTACTTAGCCAAAATTTTCCAAACTTTCCAAATATTTCTCTTGAAAATATTTCTAGTCTGTGGAGAATGTTAGAATTGGATAATCCTCCAATTTATGAGGATTATCTTTTTCAAGGTAGTATTCCCGAGTTCTTCAATAAAAATAATATGCTTTGAGATCCCCAATTCCATATAGAAGCACATAAAACTGAAGAGTTAGTTGCCACTGTCAAGAGCTCATCTCCTCCCCACCCAATTGGTGACCCTCTTTCGTTAATTGAGGATGAGAAATTTAATTGAGATCACCATTAAATAAATGGTGCTTCAAGTTATTGTTGGTCTTAGAGAGTGAGAGCATAACGTAAAAGTTCATATCAAGGAACATAATATCTAATACAAAAAACTTTCAAAAAGCGTGATGTTTTATTACATAAAAATGAATTTGTTAAGGTAAAGGTCACCACTATGTATAGTGATGAGATTTTAGATTCTGTTTTGAATAGTTTAGAAAACCTGAATGTTGAAACCCAAGCATATTATAATCAACATACTATTGACAAGGAAAGAGTTGATATTATAGAGGCAGAAAAAAATGTAGTTGAAATAAGTCATCGTAATTTTGTTTATTCATTTTATTTGTTTTTCATAATTTATCAATTGATATATTTTTAGTTTTCTCTTTTGTAGTCCAATTTTAATAATCTACAGAAATAGGTGAAAGCATATATGTTTATCTTAAAAATACCAAGAAAAATTTACAAGGTGCCATTAAATTGAAAAAACGGTTACATGTCACCATAAAAGAGAACAATACCTTCAAGAGAATTTTAGATCCTGAGATTTTACTAAATCATAAAGAAAAAAATACATTTTACTTTAAAAGAAGATCCTACTAAAAAAGAAAGGGCATTGTTGGTAAGTTTGGACTCAACTTAAGAAGGCCTAACAAGAGTTGGTTCGCTACATGTCCATACTAGTGAGGAAATGCATGAGGAAAGTCAACCTCCACCTCTAGGAGAGCCATCATCTGCTTCAAGTCCCCTAACACAAGAGTAAAAAAAGTGAACACATAGTTCACTAGTTGAATATAAATTTTGTTGTATGGCAGTCAATAGTTTTGTAAAATGTAATATGTTTTTCAGATTATCAAAAATTTGTGTCTTATATTTTTAATTATTATTTCATTTTATATTTTTGTACATGCTTATATTTATTTCCTATTGGCACTGTGGAAATTTAAAATATAAGGCTGTTTAAAACTGATGATAATGATGCAATTATGCTAGCAAGGATTGATTGATTATGTTGAAATAAAGATATTTTTTATGTAGTTTTGCTTATAGGGGGATTTAGATTGACCTCAAATAACTATTGTTTATGGATTTTGTTACTCTAATGTGCCATATAAGACTTTCTATAGTATAGCTTTTTGTAAAATAGATGTACCTAGGGGGACATTAAATTTACATTATACAAATATCTAAGGACTCAATTGAGCCATAGAGGGCTTTCTACAATACATATATTTACAAAATAGATGTACCAAAGGATACTTTTGATTTACCCTAAATGAATATCTCAGGTCTTTTATGTTCAATAAAGGACTTCTATAATACAAATATTTACAAAATATACATACCTGGGTGGATTTAAATTTTACCTAAATGAATGTTCGAGGACATTATTGTACCATGTAAGACTTTTTATAATATAGGTATTTTTAAAGTAGACATGTTTAGGGGGACTTTAAATTTACCATAAGTAATTTACTTGTAGCATAGAGGACTTAGATGTGTCATAAAGAACTTTAATTTTTTATTTATTCTTACATTAAAAATCCAACCAATGTTTATAATGCTCAATCAAGAAAAATAAGGCTATGATATAAAACTTAAATTTTTATGAACATACTATTTTTTTGATAGTTTTTGTAATATAGTAAGCCAATTTACATAATCTAGTAGATAGATGTTTACAACAACTAGTAAAAAATACTATCAAATATATCAAACTTTTCAAATGTTGCAAATATCACATTGGAGGAAATTGAAATGAACACTTCTCAACTTATCCAAAATCACTTGTACACATAGTCGATCTCTGTGTCTCTACAATCTGATCACTACAAGTATCATTATCCTTATTATCATAAGTATTAGTGATACCTTTTCTGTCTAGTAGAGATTTCCAATATGCCAAAGCTCTATCATAAGGATAATTGTCCACCTCATAATATTAGACATATTCTAAAAAAAAAATCTAAATTTTTGTCCAAAATGTTATGAACTTTATATTTCATAAAAGCTAATGCAGTAAAAACACTTTCATATTCCACAGATCCCAAAATCATTGTTTGACACAATTTATATACACGAAAATATTTACTCATCATATACTGTAAAACACTATTGGGATACAATTTTTCCACAAACATGTAATAGAACCTAGTTCATGAGGGTTAGTCAAATGAAAATTTTGATCAACCTTTGTCAATACAAAATGGCCTGATTGATTTGTCAAAATTTATTTATTGATAATACCATTTATTTCAATACCATTGACTTCTACATGTTTAGTGAAATATTTAATAAGAGTACCCTTATATTTTATAAATAATTCACTTGTATTATTATAATCTATACCAGGGTCCTAGAACATGGGGTTAACCACACCTATGGTATCAAACAACTCATCTCTTTAAAAATGATATTGTATTTATCTTGTCAAGGTTACTATTTTTCTCAATTTAATCCTTGTATTGTGTAATGTTGAGCAAGGTGCAACAAACAGTATTGTCATTGTTGTCAACACAGTCAGACAGATCTGTTGATGCAGTGGACATGAAGTTAAAAAGATAGTCAGATGCAGAAAACAAGAGTTCAAAGGTTACTTAGAGTATGTACAGTGATTCTCCAAGAAGACCGAAGTGGACCACTTGCAAAAGGTCAAAGAAAAAGACAAGTAAGAAAAATGTCGCGATATCGCGACATATACAACAGGCAAGAAAAACTGTCATGATTTCATGACATGTTGGAAGAGAGAGAAGAAGCAGGAAAAACTGTCATGATTTCATGACATGTTGGAAGAGAGAGAAGAAGTAGGAAAAATTGTCGTGATTTCATGACATGTTGGCAGAGAGAAAAGACAAATGGAAAAACTGTCGCGATTTCGCGACACGTTGGCAGAGAAAAAGGCAAGTGGAAAAACTGTCGCGATTTCGTGACATGTTGGAAGAAAAAGAGAAAGCAGGAAAAAGTGTCGTGATTTCGTGACAAGTTCGAAGAAAGAGAACAAGTTTGAAAAGTGTCGCGATTTCGCGACATGTCGCAGTTTCACGACTAAAATAGGAGAGAGAAAGTGAGTTTGAAAAGTGTCGTGATTTTGCGACATGTCACATTTTCGTGACTTGAAAAGTGTAGGAAGGCAAAGAAGGAAAAGTGTCGCGATTTCGCGACATGTCGCATTTTCGCGACTTGAAAAGTGCAGGAAGGCAAAGAAGGAAAAGTGTCGCGATTTTGCGACATATTGCAAAGAAGGTTGTACGGACGAAAAAGTGTCGCGATTTCGCAACATATTGCAAGGAAGGTTGTACGGACGAAAAAGTGTCGCGATTTCGCGACATATTGCAAGGAAGGTTGTACGGACAAAAAAGTGTCGCGATTTCGCGACATGTTGTAGGAGAGAGAAAAAGGTGTCGCGATTTCGTGACATGTTTCATTTTTGCGGTCCAAAGCGAAGAGAATGAGGAGAGAGAAAAAGGTGTCGTGATTTCGCGACATGTTTCATTTTTGCAATCCAAAGCGAAGAGAAAGAGGAGAGAGAAAAAGGTGTCGCGATTTCATGACATGTTTCATTTTCGTGGTCAAAAGCGAAGAGAAAGAGGAGAGAGAAAAAGGTGTTGCGATTTCGCGACATGTTTCATTTTCGCGGTCCAAAGCGAAGAGAAAGAGGAGAGAGAAAAAGGTGTCGCGATTTCGTGACATATGACAAGAGAAAGAGCTAAGGAGAAAAAGTGTCGCGATATCGTGACATGTTGGGTTTTCACGACCCGAAGGCAAAGAGGAAGCGCAAGGAGAAAAAGTGTCGCGATATTGCGACATGTTAGGTTTTGGTGACCCGAAGGCAAAAGAAAAAGCTAAAGAGAGAAAGTGTCACGATATCGCGACATGTCACATTTTTGCGACTCAATGAGGAGAGAGAAGGCAAGGAGGCGAAAGTGTCACGATTTCACGACATATTGTGTTTTCACTGATACGAGCCAAGAAAAGAGACAAGGAGGCAAAAGTGTCGCGATTTTGCGACATGCTGCATTTTCACGGGTACAAGCCAAGAAAAGAAGTACAGCGATGAAAGTGTCATGATATTGCGACATGTTATGTTTTCGCGAGGCCAAAGCTAAGAAACAGAGCAAAGAGAAAAAGTGTAGCGATATCACTACATGTTGTATTCTCATGGGCCAAAGCTAAGAGATAGCGTACGGAGGCGAAAGTGTCACGATATCGTGACATGTGTTTTTGCAGCAACAGCAACAGAAGAGTTACAAAGGTAGTTGAAGCCGACGAAGACCAATGTTAGCCGATAAAGATTAGGGTTTGCAGCTGACGAAGATTAGGGTTTGCAGTCGATAAATATTAGGGTTACAGTCAACGAAGATTAGGTTTTTGATCTTGAAAATATTGTTATAAAAGGAATGCTATTTTGAAGAGTTTAGGATGTCGAGAAGTGCGACGTTCAGAGCCAGTGCACAGAGTGCGATGTTCGATCGTAGTGTGTAGTGTGCAAGTCGTTGAATTTGTATCGAAGTGTGAAATGTGGCCGTAAGAATGCAAAAAACGGTGAGATGATGGCAAAGTGCACAAAGTGAGCAAAGAAGTCGAATTGTGCTAAGTGTGAAATTCGCAAAGGAAGCAGAGTGTGCAAAAGGGAGAAGACGATCATGAAGCTCAACAGTGAAGCAGCAGATTGTGTGAAGTTATTGCATAGAGAGAGCAAAGTGCACAGAGAACGCAAAGGTGAAGGAGACCAGTTAGGGTCTTGTAAAAGCAAAGGTATTTTATCATCAAACTTATAGATTCAAAATTGAAGTCCAGGTTGTAGTCTGGCATCAGGGGTTGGTGCTCCTTCCAGTAGGTGCTGGTAAATTAGGGGTTGGTGCTCCTTTCTATTGATACAGATAAATTAGGGGTTGGTGCTCATTCCAGTGGGTGCTGATAAACTGTTTGTAAAGTTGATGCTTTGCAAAGGCTGGATTTGGATGGTAGTCCAAGTAGTCATTCTTGAGGAGTAGCCAAATTGGTGAACCTCATTAAAATATTGTGTTGTGTGATGTTCTCTTGCTGTACTTGCTGTATCTATTTAGAAGTTTTTAATTGCTGTTGTTTTAAGAGCTGTAAATTCATGATTAAAGTACCACACGGATTGACCCCCCCCTCTCAGTGCCATTGTAAGACTAACATGTAAAACTACATCAAATTTATCATGTGTTGTGGGAATTTGTTCAACATCATCTATAACTATATCTGATCACTTTTCAAAATAATATAAAGGTATCTTCTTTTCATGAACATTAATATAAATATGATCGTTGATGTTGAACTTCAAAAATCTTTTTGGATCATTGGAGTTTGTTAAAGTTCTCCAACTATTAAACAAAAAATCCATAAAAATTTCTTTGGACAACTATAACCTATCAATATGCATATATATTTGTTTTCTCACCTTGATGAAATCAACAATATAATTGAAACTTTCTTGTGCAAGTTTTATCAAAGTATTAATTTCTTGCAATATTTTAAGAATACCATATAATATGAGTAGTGTTTCCAAGTGAGTTATACGATATAACAAATATTTTGCCTTATCAACTGCCCTATAATTTTCATACATAAATCTTAGTAAGGATTGATATTCTTTAAAAACTTGAGATGCAAGTTGTAACAATGAAATCCACCTGGTATCTACATTTTAACAAATTTTTACCTTTAGTAACTCCTAGTTCAAACTATTGAAACTCTAAAAATATTTTTGGATTGTACAAAAAATAATCATGTATTTTATGGATAAGTTTTTCCACTCTCATAACATTTTCAAATGTGATCACAATTTTATGTGCAAGATTCATTTTTTGAGCCATGCAATTAATGGGGAGTAAATATAAGGTAATTTATGTCTAAAGTCAAACACAAAGACCATTCATGTGTCCTTGCATTATAACAACACTGTCAACTTTGACATATATTTAACTTACTGGCTATTGTTGCACCATCCATTTCTATGATATATTTTAAACTGGTTACAACAATATTGTAAAGATTTTACACATTACAACTTTCCACCATCTAATGTAGTTCTAGTAAATGAGATTGCCTTAAATGATTTTAAAATGTGTAAACATGAATACAAATCAAATATATGTTTTCAAAAACAATTACCTCATCAATTGAAAGTGAAATAAATTTGGTATGTTTTACTCTCTCTGAGGTCCTCCTCAACCAATGAGAGATATTTTATCATTTTTCAACCACTTCAATCTGAACAATGGGGACTGGGAAGGTTCTGCACATCATCTAGTTAAAATAGATGCTTAAAATTAATAAAATCATATATAGGTCTATCCTTTTTAAGAATAGTATATACAACAAGAAATTGCAAATTTTTAAAACTAAAGTGGTTTTATAAATTTTTTGAAATTGAGTTGGAATCATTCCACTATTCTCAACATGTTTGTTATTTCATCTCTTTTTCATAATATTTTGTATATCTGACATATACGTATTTTGATGCATACTTCCATCTAATTATTTTCTTAGTTGCTCTATCACTTTTTTTTACTATCACATAAACTTTCTCACAATATTTTCCTATTGTATCAAACTTAAGTTGCATCTTATGATCCTTCCCTAGTTTACAATGATAAATCATGCATCTATATCTAGTTGGCATATTATTACTGTTCTCCAGTTGCAATAACTCAATAAATGTATATTTTAATGACCATTCAAGCTGAAATGTCCTTCCAATAGTCCACCTGGTTAAATTTCTACATTTATGTTTCTAAGTAGAAGATTCTTCAAAAGTTAGCATTTTTATTAGAATGATCATTTTTTTTGGTTGGCATGTTAGTTTCAGAAATCTCTTCAGGTGATTGTTGCATCTCATTTTTAAGAAAATTTTGATGTGGAGGCATCTCATACTTAAGAATATATTCAAGTGAAGGCATATAAAGGTCAATAGTATTTTTTACATACAAAGGTGTTCTATATCATTTTTTGAAATTACTTACCAAAATTAACTATTGAGTAGGTAAAATGGGTATGTACCTTGAATTTGTGCAGATGTCGATGCCTCACTCGATTTCGATATATGGCTAAAATATTTTAGGATACTCTTTTTTATAGGATATTGACCTCCCTTATTTTTGTTGCCATTAGGTGCCATTGTACATGTATTGAAAAATATTTCATGTCAAAATATGAACATGATGTTGAATAAAATTGTGATAATTGTACAACAGCTATAAGAGACTTCTTGGTCTACTACATATCATTGATATTTTATTTCTTGTACCACTTTTCAGTAGTCTATTCTAGCTATTACTTGTATGTCATTTATTCTTGCTATAGCTCATGTGTTATTTATTCCTTTTGTTGTTTTTGTCTATCACCTATTCTTCTTTTCACTTATCTATTCTGCTACTGCTCATATTCTCTTCTAACTCTCATTTGTCATCTATGTATGCTATCATTCATTTATTTATTTTATCACTCGTATGGTGTCTATTTTGCTTTTGTTCATATATTGTCTTCTCTATTGTTGATTGTATATAATACAGTGTATCTAGGGTAGTTGGAAGTAAAGATAAGGGATATTTTACATATTTAGGCTAAAGATAAGGTAAATTATACACATCAGTGAAGAGGGAAATTTTACACATTTAGGGTGGGAATCTGGCTTATTAGTCATCTATTTCTGCTATCACTCATCTATTCTTGCTACTGTGCATCTATTGTTGGTATATATCATTTATCGTTGTTATCAGTCATATCAAAGGAGAATCAATATTAGAGATGTAGGAGTATCACTATCACATTAGGTATATATACTAGTATAATAGGTAATTTTTTTGGTGTAAATAAAATTATGTATAATTTCAAGGTGAAAAGATCCACTATTTAGACGAGGATGTTGGCGATTTAAACTTGAAATAATCAAATTATTATAAAATTGGGGAGAGTCGACCTAAAAAAGTATTGCATCCAAAATTTAGGGTGAATGGACCCTGATCAAGGGTCCCTATATTTTCCAATTCTAAATTTTAGAAATCCAAATATTCATTAGTTGATAATAATTCATTGTTGTGCATAACCCTAGATTATACATATGGAGAGATTGAAAAATAAAAACGTTGAGAAGAGAGAAGGAAAATTTTGGGCATGGGAAAATCCTCAATATGAAGCAAGGAGATCATATCATGAAGTTTGGTTAAATTAAGGATTTTGCACTCCCAATAATGTGGTAAAGAAATTTTGCCTTGCATCATCAAATGGTGAAGGCTATTAAAGTTTACTTGATTCAATTATTAGAAGAAAAAATAACATTATCGATTAAGAAGTTGAATGCACAAGTTTAAATTCAAAAGAAGTTAAAGGTATACAGCAATATAAGGAGACAAAATTTTAAAGTAGATGAGGCAAGAGAGGTCAACTTTAATCCAATTAAATCATCTTTGTTTTCTTCAACTAGTATAAAATCATCTCCTTGCAATAAAAATGTAAGTAGTACAAAGTGTATCCCTTGCACTTTAGGATTTCAAGAGAAACATAATAAAACAATATGTATTGAGGATGTCCAAGAAAATTTGGAGTTTCTAGTGTAGCATAAGAAAGTAATAACTATGGATGATCATCCTTGTATTTTAGTATTTCCAAGGAAATATAGAGAATAAATTATTTATGAGGGTTTTCTTTGCATTTTAGATTATCTAGGGAAATAATAGTCTTTAAAAGATAAATATCATTATAAATAGTATAGAAAAATTGAAGAGATTTATGAAGATGAAAGTGTTTGTGGAAATAGAAAAAAGAAGAGGAAGGCCTTCAAAGCAAGAACAAAGAGAAAAGGAAACTCAAAGGGATATAAATTTGGAAAACCAAAAATAAATATTCTAGATTTCAACAAGAAGTGGGGCTATCCCTCTAATAAAAATAAGAAGTCATGAAAATAGTATCATGGAATATTAAGGACATGAATAAGAACCCTAAAAAATATTTATGAAGGAATTGATAGTTTTTTACAGTCTTGGGTTTATTTTAATACAAGAAAAAAAATCAAGTAGTGAGTAATGTAAGGATGCATTAAAAATATTTGGAATATGGTAGTTTGTCTAAAAGTTTCTTCTATAGGATTAGATGTGATTAGGGCACTCCAAAATATTAGTGTCAATGGATTAAATGTTTTTAGGGAACTCTAAAATATTTATTTTTATTCAATGGATCCCTTGTTGGATACTTTGACTCACCTCATGGTGTAGAGCATAAAAAACGATGCACCTAGTAGAGGTAAGTGAAATGCATCTATTGCTAAATTGATTTAAGCACTAGGAAAGCGACATTAAAGTAAGTATAAAATGACAAATAGATGAAGGAAGTGGGTGGTTCTATTTATATTAGTGAAATTTCCAAATATACAGTTAAAAAATATCCCCTTGAGGGCTCTCAATTAATACAACTCATTACAATACTCAAAGGATCAACTCCTTTCAGAAATCCAAGGTGCGCTTGTAGTGTCTTCCTCGCACTCACGATTGAAGAACGATATTTTGATGCTACCGTGATGTTCTATCAATGTTCTAATTTTTTATTCCTTCCTTGTGCACTGTGATACTTGGATATACACACAAAGAA
The DNA here is from genome assembly GCA_028583015.1 of Wollemia nobilis. Lineage (NCBI taxonomy): Eukaryota > Viridiplantae > Streptophyta > Pinopsida > Araucariales > Araucariaceae > Wollemia > Wollemia nobilis. The sequence continues at coordinate 10,650,137 of JAQPPZ010001195.1, forward strand.
ATCAGATTCATTAATAGCATGTGCAGATTGAAATGCAATCAAAGAGATATATAACGAGCTCAAAAGAGGAAATATATAATAGATTATTCAAAATTATTCCAAATGCTACCAAAACTTAGTATCATGCATATAATGTGTTCTAGAAATGGTCTAATAAAAAATATAAATGAAATTACGCATAAATTTTGGTCATCCCATGGTGTGCCATTCAGGGCTACAAAATAAGAAATGCATGATAACAGGTGCAAAACAACTCCAAATTGCACCAAAAATTAAAAAAATGCATAAAATCTATTCTAGAATCTATCTATACAAAAACATAAGATAAATTGTCCTCCAATTTGTGGTCATCCCAGGGTGAGCCATTTAGGACTATCACAATTTGGGGACCATCCTCGGGTGGTATGGCCACCAAATCTAGTAGTTTTTACCACCAATTCCTCTGGGATTGGGTTTGAATTACTCCCAAGGGTATTGTATTCAAATATTGAGATCTTATTCACTCAAATGGGTTGGTTTTATAAATATATTATGCTCTTTGGAATCACTTGAAAACCTCCTTCTCTCGATGGATATCTTAAGAGAAAATGCACAACAGATTGGGGATAAATCTCAGCAGCACTTTATAGGAAAATATTGCAAAGACTCCTCTCTAAATTGGGTGGAATGAATTCACTTTATATCCTAAGAGGGAATATGGTCGAATGGACATGCGAGGCCATGCGATGCATGTGCCACCACATGTCCAAGCCTTGTCATGCATTGGAGGGGGAAGGAATATCCATTTTAGACCTCCAATTTGCAACTTGTACCAAGAGTTATGCGTCCTTAGATTGGTATGATTGAATGGATGAGGTAAATGGAAGATTATAGGTGCCTTTTGTCCCGCATTTGACTTTTTGAGGGTCTAAGGCCATGGTTTTCCCACCCAAGGGTGGATGTTGGTGGTCATCCCTAGGTGGGACGGCCATGCATACATGGCCACAAACTTCCTAAAATTAGGGTAGAACCTTCCAAAAGTAGCTAGGACGACTATTTAACCTATGATATTTTCCCAAGGGGATCATATGGTGTCGATTAGAGCACGTATTGGTAGTCTAATCAGATTGACGTGATTTTAGTGTCTATAGATACCCCTTTTTGGGATGCGTTGTGTGCAACACAATGTTGAGAAAAAATGGATGACTAAAATGTCAAATGATTAAGGTTATTTAGTAACCTAACCAACTTTAGATGCCCCAATAATGGAAAGAGCATGCATCCTTGAATCCTTGCTTCTAACAAGTTAAGGAACTTGATTCAAGTACAACCTTTTGCATCAGGCTTACTTGATCTTGGACATTGTTCAGTCATAAAGAGGCAAGGCCTATGATCCTTCATGGTTTAATAATGCCAAACATTTATTTAATTGAAAGTTTTTCTTATTTTCTACCCCAAGCAAGGGCATGCTTATTTTTGGTAATGATTTGTTGACAAACGCAATTTGCATGATTGAGTGTTTAATTGTTGATTTTGAATATGAATTCATTAATTATGACTACCCCCTTAAGCAATGAGTCAATAAGAGAATGACCAGTAATAAAAGTGATGAGTCGCTTGACCCATATGTCTTGGTTGGGTTTCCTTAAGTTTTATCCATTATAAACTTTCTCAATTTTGTGAGGATTTTGATGATTTTGGTGATATTTTATGGAAGAAAGGAATTGAATACTTCATTCCCATGGAGCGGTCTGACCACAATGGTCTTCTTGGGGATTGAAATAGAGAATTTTTAATTCATCCATGGACAATTTGGTTCAATCTTGATCCATAGCGAATTTTATTAGATTTGACTTGTTTTTTGTGGTTTTTAAGCCATTTTGGATGTTTTTTACTATTTTTGAGGTGATTTTTTAGTGGTCGTCCTAGGGTGGGATGACTGCACAGTCTATGACTATCCTAAGGTGGGACTATCCGACCATCCCACCCTAGGATGGCCATGCATTTTGGAGGGCAATTTAAGCTTATAATTTGGAAAATAGGCTCATTTGTGCACTTATGATTTGGTAGTTTGAGAGGTGAGGAGTAGGAGAGTGATTTACAAAGCAAAACACTGCTAAAACAATCCCATAGTCAGCATGAGCCATCTTGCAGACTCAACAAGTGGTGGAGCCGGTGCGAGGCACGTAAGAACTAAATTTGTTCCTATACTTTATTAGACTAAGAAATGTAATTATTATTGCATTTTACTATAAAACACACTAAATATTGGTAAATGAACCTTATGAGTGATAATATGTAGGAATTTGTGTTGTATTTTTGGTTTTTGTGCATTTTTGTTATGTTATGTTGCATTTTTAGAATATTTTATGCCTATTTTTTGTGGTCGAGAAGGCCATTTTTGGGTAATTTTGGGGGTCGTCCCTGGGAGAGATGACCACCCTGATCTATTTGGGGGTTTTCCTTGGGTGGTACAACCATGATTTTGCTAGAAAATTGGCCATTTTTTAGATGTTTTTGGGTTTCTTTTTGCTTTGTTTTGGTTTTGTTTTTAAGCTTGCTTGCCCCTGCTAGGTGATTGAGTTAGTATCAATTCTTGACTCCCTTTAGAACCACTTGTGGCCTACTAATAGAGGAGGACTGGGAATAGCTTGAAACCATTGGGCTCAAGCAAGTGACACGGCTAGAGTTGGTGGTGGGGAACAGTGCCTACCCAACTACATTGATAGATCTGTGGGACCTTCTCATCAACACCTTCCACTTGACAACTAGGGAGATGAAAGTGACCCTAGAGGACGTCTACTAGATTCTACACATTTCGATAGAGGGGCATCTGATTATATCTACTCATCAGGATCTCAGAGATATAATTTTGGAGAGATACTTCAAAGATTTTTGGTCTGATGTACTGCAATATTTGCCTAGTGAAGGCATTCTAGTGGATCTATGGTATGATGCAGAGATCTTGATGATGAGACATGCCCTGCTGATGACATTTTTCTCTAACATACTACTATCATACTGATCAGGAGTTAGGTTTCCATAGAACCTACTAGATTTGGTGTTTACACTAGTGGAGTGCACCATAGAGAGGCCTTTAGTGCTGGCATGGGGCACTACGTTATTAGTACAAATTTATGATGAGTTGTACGAGATATGCTACCATGAACGAAAAGGATTGGGCTACAAATTTTTATTGTAGGTATGGGGATGGTAGCATATTATCGTAGATTGACCATGGGTCTACCTTTGATGATGCAAGAAAAACTCGTAGATAGGAAGATAGGATACATGATTGCATGGTAGAAGGATCTGGAGAGGGATCATAGCCATCCTGATGTAGGTTTGATTGAGAATTATGCAGATTCATTTGTACAACTCAGAGTAGATACACTTATCTGGTGACCATATAGAGACTATCTAACATGGCCTGAGGCTGAGGCATATTTTTTATGAGTACGATGAGGGAGATGGCTTGTTGGTTGAAAAGGAACCAAGCAAGAGTACTTCTCATATGCTCAGGTATTACGGTAGTTTGGTCTATGCTAGGGGTTACCCAGTGAGCCAGTTATCTACCAATACCATTGTAACAAGAGGAAACTAACTTGATTGGTAGTGGAGGTAGTTGGGGAGGAGGTAGATCCTATGGAGGCTATCTCTAAGAGGGATGATGTCAATACCACAGTGGAGTATGAATCCTGGTGGGTGATGCATTAGTGACACAGGGATGGACCACTAGGGAGTGATATAGCTATAAGGGCAAAGGAGGTTCACGAAGATGCTCCAGATGAGGAGGAGCCAGGCTTGGGGGAGTGACCTATCGAGAAGGTAGACTCAAGGGAGTGACATGTGTGTCACTAGATAGATTATGAGTGGATGGATCACATAGATGCAGAGGTCCAGTAGGGGAACTATGATGAATATTATTTGTATGAGTAGGGAGTATAGGAACAATTGGTTGCACGGGATGCCCCCATTGCTGAGCTACATGGTGAGTTGATCAGAGGGAGATATGAGTAGAGGGAGTACATAGAGGAGAAGGCTCTCCTATAGATATAGGTATAGAGTGCACAGGTAGGGATTGACTGGTAGGCACTAATAATTTAAGGGTAGGAGGTCGTGATTGCATGGCAGGAAATAGAGCTAGCTAAGCTTCGATCGTAAGTAATGATAGGAAGCTCAGGCTAGGGGGCATCTAGTAGTGGTGAGGTAGCTAGGCTATGGAAGGAGGTGAAACATCTCCAGATACTAGAGGTGACACAGCTCCAGATACTACTGAGTGAGTACCAGGCACATCATAGAGAGGATACAACATACACATAGGATGTAGAGGATGAGATAGCACACCTTAGAGGGCACTTACCAGCTCACTCTTCTGCTCGTGGGTTGCATCAGAGTAGGAGTGATACAGGGTAGTCATCTATGAGGATAGGGGATCCTAAATCTGTGAGGAGAGTATATAGGGCCTAGTGGAGCATATTTAGGAGCTCTCGATGAGTGTCAATTAATGATAGGGGTTGAGAGTCATGGTGTTAGTCCTGTGTGACCATGGCTTTTGAGACTCTATAGTTATTTTTGGATTTTGGGAGCGTGACGTCTGAGGACCCACTTTATTGTAGCCTATAGGCAGTTTTAGAGGATGATGATGTATCCGTGTACCCCATGCATATATATATATATATGATTTGTTATAATTATCATCATGCGTTTCCTTATTTCTTTATTGGATGTAGGCAATGCTTATATTTGCTTTATTAATGCTTTGATGGATGTTTATCATGGATGCATGTATTTTAATATGATGTTTTTGATGATATGGATCTATGTGTATGCATAATGAAATGGATGATTTTTTGATCTGTATGATGAAATATGGATACTATTTGACACACTATGTTAGCACCATATATTGTATAAAATTTATTGATTTATTTGGAATTTTATCATGAGACTATGTGATGGATTTGTGAAAATGTAAACTGAAAAAATGTGATAAAATGGTATGGAATGAAATGAATAGTAAGATGCTATAGAATACCTTTGAGGTTTTCATGAGACTCAAACACTCTAGTGAACTATTCAAAAGTTATATACTAACCATGCAAGACTTTTTGACGAGGTATGAATCTGTTAGGATGACCAAGATACTCAATATATGTGTGTGTGTAGGTGAGTTCATTATTATGATAACACATAAAGTTACCCTAGTACCAAACAGGATTGATGGAGACCATATGTACTGAAGATCACCCTATGAGTATCGTGATCCTAGGTCTTGATACTCATTATCCCAATTGAATGTGACCCCCTTGTGTAACAATATGTTCATCATTAGGTCCGAGGTGTAGACCAATTGGTTCATCCAAACCCCATAAGGGGGGTGGAGGTCCAAGGTTCAAGTCTCGGGCCTCGTCGGACTGAACGCTTGTCCCTTTCCTGGTGCTTTCAGTGGTGTAAAATATTTAAAATGATTGTGGCATGGCGGTTATAGGGGCAGACTGCATGAAGATCTGTGTGGCAGCTTCCAATGTGGACAATGCAGAATATTGTGGCAACCATAAAAAGCTGGACATCCTGCCCGAATTCATGGTGGCTACTGATTCCACCATGTTAAAAAAAAAAAAGCAATATGTTCATGGATGGATATTTATCCAACAACTATTCTATGAAGCACTTGATAGATGCGACCTTAGATTAAAGACTACATAGTTTCTTGATGGTAGTAGGGGGAGGCATCTTAAGTATTACCTTGAATTTATTTGGATTGACTTTGATGCCTCGTTTAGATACTATGAATCCCAAGAGTTTTCCAGATGTGATACCCTTCTTGGGATTTAGTCTAACGTTGTGTTCAATGAGGCTATCAAGAACTTTGTATAAGACATTGATGTGCTCATGGCACAGTAAATATTTAGCCAATATGTCATCCATGTAATCTTTGTGCATGTAGTCATGGAAGATGTAAGTCATGGCTCATTGGTAGGTAGCACCATAATTTTTGAGGTCGAAAGGCATGACCTTATAACAAAATATCCCCCAAGGTATTATGAACGTCATTTTGAGTTTGTCCTCTGGATTAATACAAATTTGGTTGTATCCAGAGAAACTGTCCATTAGGGATAACATGTCATGGCCTTCTATGGTATCTACTAGGGCATCAATGTTTGGTAATGAGAATTTATCCTTAGGACTCACTTTGTTTAGATCAAAAAAGTCAGTGTAAATATGAATCCTCTCGTCAGGTTTCTTGATAGTAACTATATTGGAAAGCCATGGTGGATAATCCACTGATATGATGAAATTGGCATCCAACAGCTTTTATAGCTCATATTTCACCATTAAGGCTACTATTAGATGCATTTTGTGCAGCTTTTGCTTAACCAGTTTTGCATTTAGGTCAATTACAATATTATGCATGATGAAATTTCGATCTAGTCCTAGCATATATTTATAGGACCGCGTAAAATATTCCTTATTATGTTTTATAATGGCTATGAAATCGGCTTTCTAAGTGAGGGATAAGCCTTCTCCTAATTTTATGAATTGAGGATTCTTAGGATCTGAGCCGATATCACTATTAATTGTTGGCTTAATTGACATATGAGACCCCTCTTCCAACTGGTGTGAAGTGGGGATCAAATGAATGTCGTCAATTGGGTTTATGTCATCGATTGGAAATTTGGGTTCAACCTCAACATGAAAGAAATCTTGAGTAGACCTTGGATAAAAATGAAACCACTGTAACATATCATCGCAAGGCCAATACTCAAAATGAGATGATGGAGAATCTACCCAATAAAAGTTGATTAACTCCAAGTCAAGGTGCAGTGGCTTTTATGGGTTATTGGGATCATGCAAGGACGTGAAAATATCTATGGAAATCATGTTGATGATGAATGATCTTCTCTAGGTTGTTGATGGGGTATATTAACAATAGGTTGTCTCAAGACATATGGAGGTGGTTGTGGTAGAAGTGGCATGACAAGAGGTGGTCAATGTGGAAGGGGGAGAGCTTGCTCTTATAAGGGTAGAAGATGTCATCAAATGGGATGCGGTAATAGGAATACACGTAGATAGAACTCATATTCATAATCCAAATGGATAATACACACGTATTCCCCATCTAAACTAGAAGAGTTGATAGGCACTAATCCATAATATGACTTGTCATAAAATATCTATTCATAGGGAGGATATTGATCTTCTTCCTCATTGTCATGTGGAAGGATATATGAACTTTCACCGACTTCATAGGATGAAGTGAAATCATGATATATCTCTTGATATATCATAGTCATATGGAAGTAGTCCCCCAAATAATGGATATTATTGGGATTGGTGTAAGGATCACATACCAACTCATCCCTATAGTTCAAAACCAGGTGTTCTAAACTATCAATGAGGACATCGAGAGGTATAGGTTTGTTGTGTCCTAAACCAGACTTGTCATATGAAATTTGATATTGTGGTTGGTAAGGAATGCGAGTACCTTGTTTGTATAACCCCAAACTATAGCCATGTCAATTACAAAAATGGAGATATCTCATGGAAAATTTAGGATTGGACATGCAATTAATATCCTTAGAAAAGGATTCTTCATCCTCTTCTTGATACTGATATGGTTCTATGCCATAGTCAAGACCCCAATAGATGAAGTTTTTTTTATTAGGAGGTAAGCCTAGAGGTATGATGGAACCTATGAGAAGACAAGTTTGACCCATGCTTTACATTGTTTCAATGGTAGGAGCTGTGATATTCCTTACCAGGTATTCTCCTAAGCCACTAGTAGCTAGATGGACTATGACTTATGGTGGTGAAGATGGATGAGATGGAAGTGAGGTTTGAGTTGACTCAATGTTTGCCTCACGAGGTGGTTCCTAATATGTTGGACTAAGGATCTCTTTTGTGGATATGATATATATGGTTGAAGGAATCTTGTAAATAGGCTTCTTACCCATGTTCTTCTGTAGAGGATTCAATGATGATGAAGGTATATCTAGAGGTGCCGATGATGAGGATGGTATGTAAGAAGATTGTTATGGATTAATGGAAGGTGATGGTGAAGGAGTTGAACCTTGGATGGACATGTTCGATTGGAATTCTAGATGGGTGGATGTCAAGGTCAGCTCGAGTATTTGTTACACAAAGTTGCAGTATTTGAAGGGTGCAAAGTATACCGAGACAACATGTACTTGCCCTTCATATGTGTACTTCAAATATTGGTGAGCTATGGATGACACACACTTCATATACCTAATTTAGAATCTGCCCAAAAATATATTGTAGGCCATTTAAAATTCCAAGATATGACACAATGTTGGTATGGTATTTTGTCCCACTTGAATGGGTAATACTATGGTGCCAACCATTGAGAATATAGTATTTTTAAATGCTCAGTGGGTATATGTGAATGCAACAATATGGGATGTTGAAAGCCCTAGATGTTTGAGAGCAGTTGTGCTGATGGTATTGCTGGAGAAACCAGTATCAATAATAAATCTCTTGTAAGATGTTCTATTTACACATGCGATGATATGAAGGGGAGGATCCACCATGTCATTTAGTACTAGCTTGAGTTCATTCTCATAAAATGGGATTACTAGTTATGTGCATTGTCGAACATGCCCCACAAAATTGTTAAAAGAGTTAGACTCCTAGGACTGCAGTTCATTTGACTTGAGGATATCCATGAGAGCTTCTTGATGAGGTGGATACTGTTGAATAAGCTTCTAGATAAAGATCCTTGCTGATGTTATTTGGAAGATCTAAGTAAGCTTACTCTTTATTGTGATCACCGAACGAGGTGGAAGGTTTTGCATTGGATGTGGCGAAGGTTGTGACATTGAAGGAATATCACTTGAGGCCACAAGTGGTGCTACTTGACTTTGGTAATGCTTATTCCTTGTCATAATATTGATAATTCAGATGAACCCTTATTTAGGAGGTGCCATACGGATGTCGTTAATCTGTGGTACTAGATTTTCTTGCTTCTCATGAGTAGGCAATGGGTCTTTAAAAACACCCACTTATCAATTTTTTAGTGCAATAGGGTTATCAACTTGAAGACCATTCCTATCGATCATGTTCTATACTAGTTGTTTGAACCTATAACACGTCTACACATAATTCATGTTTTACCTATGGTACTTGTAGTATAGGTCTTCACGATATCTTGGGGGCTTAGTGTTTTTAGATCTATAGGTCAACTTTCAGGTAGATTAATCTCCTTGGTTGCACAAATTTGCTCAAATAAAGAATCCATGGACTCAGCCATGGGCATAAATTGTCACTTAGGGTGACGTTGCTGGTTTTTCCCTTGATTTATTTGATTTTTATTGTTGTAGTTTCCATGTGTGGCCTAATAGTTGGGCTTTTGAGGTGGCATTGTTTGCACAGACCCTGGAATACTGATAGCAATTTTGTTGACTATATTGGATTTGGTTGCATTGGATTTTTATTGGTGTTATTAGTTCATTCCTTATTATGAGGTTTTGCAATTTCCCTCTCTTGAATTTTAATGTCTTTGATTTTTCTAGCCTATGCTAGAGCATCTTCAAAAGTTGGATACTGTTGGACTTGCAACAATAGGGAAATTGGCTTCAGGAAGGTCTTAGTAAACATACGAGTCAACTCAGACATGGGGAGTAAGTATGGTAGCTTAGAAAGAAGTGTTTTCCACCTATTGCCATAGTTCATGATTGACTCATCATCATATTGCTTTAACCCTATGAGTTCAGTTAATGTCACCTTTCGCTTAGTGTAAAAGATGAAGCATTCCAAGAATGCATCTGTGAATTTTTCAAAGTTGTAGACACTATAACTTGGGAGTTGATTGTACCACTCTATGGTAGGTCCATAGAGGGTAAGTAAAAGTATTCTCAATAGTAAGGCATCATTTTCCTAGATGTAGAAGCAGTGATTCAAAAATCTGGTAACTTGCTCCTATGCATCTTCCTCTCCTTTAAATTTATCTAGCTTAGGCATTTTAAAATGCTCTGGATAGGGAGGGGGAGGTGGGTAAAGCAGTTTACTATGCAACTGGCTTAGAGTCGGTTTTTGAGATCCAGACCATGAGGTATTGTTCTCTTTTGATTCTATGCATTCTAGAAATGCTTTGTACACATCAAAGGATTTGATATCCTCTTATTTGTTTTGAACCTACGGGGGAGGGCAAGGAATATCAAGCCTATTGCATTGTGGTTGAATTTCATCTACCTTACCTCCATAAGGTGCTTCGAGATATTCTTCTTTCGGTTCAAGCTCAGTGTAGGCCCTATAAGGTGTCTCTTGAACTAACATGCACGAAGGAGTAAACACATGTGGAATGTGATCTATGTTTGGCCTGGGAGGCAAGTACCGATTAGACTTAGGAGGTCGAGGAGGAACATTTGGTTAGGCCTAGGAGACCTATCTTGATTGAAATTATGTTGCATCTGATAAACTCCCTATCTATGGGTACTTGGGATAGGGATTCTATCATGTAGGGTAATTTGAAACTACTCATTGGTTTGTTGTTCAATTCTTGTATTTTCTAATTGATGTTGGTGGTCTAAGAATTCTTTATTCTATCGAAGTTGATTGAATTGCACTTGGCATTCAGCATATCTCGTGACTACTTGATTTTTTTTTTTTGCTTTATGGGGTCTATGAGCCCTAGCCGTATCACCTTGGGATGTATCTCATTCAGGATGGTCTGAAATATTGATTACGATCTTCCCTTGATCAAGGGAAGTCACGTTCACCTAAGGTTCAGTACTAGATAGGTGTTTCTTGTACTCAGTTGGTGCAAAGGCACATCGTGCTTGCATAACATACTACACCTAAGAATAATCAAATATTTTCTCATACCTTCCTTCATTGATGAGTAAGGAAAGGGATGAGTTTTCTCACCCTGAGCAATGAGTATCATAATCATCTTGGTACTTAGGTTGTTGTAACCTATTAGGATGATTTAAGGGCATAGTTTTATCATTTAGCTCTACCCAATGTGTGTATTATTGATCTTACCCATAGGTGGGTGTGGTGGACCTAGCAGGCACACAAATGTGTGGTATTGCTCTATATTTTAGCACCTCAATGCATAGTTTCCATTATTGAGGTATGTTCCCTAATTAGGACCAAAACCTATAGGTGTGTCTTGTGTAGGGATCCCACATAGGTGAATTTCTTGATTAGCTATTCTAGGACTTGGATGAGTAGGATGTCTCCAAGGAGATATGAACATGTCCTTAGGGCTAAATTGGAGATGACTTATGTCTCCTTGTATACTCTCCACAACATCCACCCTTGAATGGGCTTGGCTGCGGGTGCACACCATAGCTACTTCCTACGAAATCCTACGTGATTATATTCTTTACAAGTTTTAATGATGCAACATACAAGAATGGAAACATGCAATAAGATAAGTGTTTATTTTTTTTAAATATTTATGTGTGTTCCTTAAAATTGTTTTGTGTGTTTTGATTTTTTGTTTGCAAGGAGACCTTGAGTCACGTGTTTTGATTTTGTTGGATGATATTCTTATATTAAAAGGGTTTCACCTGTATACTTGCAACTCAACAATTGATAGTGAAAGTACGATCACATGTACCAACCAAAATATGGATATGAAGCCCATACCCAATCAGGAAGTACAAGTCCTACTAGTCCTCACCCATATTAACCATGGGTAGCGATACACCCTCTGAAGAGGAATGCATGCTATTTTCCATGGCTAAGATGGTTCTTGGAATCGGTCTTGGCTAAAAATAGGGTTCGTAGGATGTTAGCCAATGGGTGGATATAAAACCCACTGTTGTTGGTCTCTATTAGTGGTTGGATATGAAATCCAACTTACTAATTTTCAAAAAGTGACGTGGTGTGTGTGGTTCATCTTATACTTAAAGAAAGTAAAACAAGAGAGCACTCAATGAACCTTCACTAAATGCATAAAGAACATTTCACTTTTAGAAGTATTAAATATAAATTTAACCTACAAAATGCATGCCCTAAATGACAACCTACACATTAGGTAGGTCGAAAGCAATCAAAACCACACAGATGCATTCCTACTGGATTATTTTTTTTCTTATTTTTTTTTGTTGTTTTCGCGATTAGAGAAAAGTGAAATCTACCTTTCAAGAAAACAAAGGGAGGAAGAAAAACTAAATTTGGATTTTTATGAACAACAAAAATGCAAGTAAAGGTGCAATTACTTACCTTGAAATCCTAAGAAGTTGTTGTTTCTGGATTTTTTTTCTATAGACCCTCTATTTTATGGTCATCCTAGGGTGGTAGCTGGGATGGTTGTTGTGGTCATAATTGGGTGTTCCAATTAGGAAGTTAGGGGTCATTTCATACCAGAACATCCAAAACCTATAACATTTCAAAAGCAAAAATAGGGTCAAAACTTGCAAAAATTAAATGGGACAGGGGTTCCACTATGATCGCCATTGTAGAGTGGAAAAAATGGTGCACCTAGAAGAGGTAAATGAAATGCATCTATTGCTATGTTGATTTAAGCACTACAAAAGTGACATTAAAGTAAGCATAAAATGACAAATAGATGAAATAAATGGGTGGTTATCCTTATATTAGTGCAATTGCCAAATATACAGTTACAAAATTTCCCCTTGAGGGATCTCATTGATACAACTCATTACAATACTCAAAGGATCAAATCCTTTCATAAATCCAATACGTGCTCGTAGTGTCCTCCTTGCACTCACGATTGAAGAGCGGGCTTTCGATGTTACCATGATGTTCTATCGATGTTCTAAAATTTTTCTCCTTCCTCATGCACTATGATAATTGGATCTACACACAAAGAAATCAAATTTGTTAATAGCATGTGCGGATTGAAATGCAATCAAAGAGATATATGCGATAATGAGCTTGAAAGAGGAAATATATAATAGATGATTCAAAATTGTTCCAAATGCTACCAAAACTTAGAATTGTGCATATAATATGTTCTAGAAATGGTCTAATAAAAAATAGAAAGGAAATTACACATGGATTCATGGCCATCCTGGGGTGTTCCATTCAGGACTACAAAACAAGAAATGCATGATAACAGGTGCAAAACAACTCCAAATTGCACTAAAACTTAACAGAATGCATAAAGTATATTCTAGAATCTATCTATGCAAAAATATAAGAGAAGTTATGCTACAATTTGTGGCCATCCTAGGGTGATCCATTTAGGATTGTCATAATTTGGGGGTCATCCTAGGGTGGGATGACCACCAAATATGGTGGTTTTTACCACCAATTCCTCTAGGATTGGGTCTAAATTACTCCTAGGGGTATTGTCATCAAATTTTAGGATCTGATTCACTCAAATGGGTCGGTTTTGTAAACATATTCTATGATTTGGAATCACATGAAAACCTCCTTTGTTCGATGGATATATCAAGGTAAAACACACAATAGATTGGGGATAAATCTTGACAACACTTCATGGGGAAATATTACAAAGACTCCTCTAAATTGGGTGGAATGGATCCACTTTATAGCCCAAGAGGGCATATGGTCAAATGGGTATGCGAGACCATGTGAGGTAGGTGCCACCATTTTTCCAAGCCCTATCATGCGTTGGAGGAGGAAGGAATATCTATTTTAGACCTCTAATTTGCAACTTGTCCTAAGAGTTATGTTCCCTTAGACTGGCATGCTTGAATGGGTAAGGTAAATGGCAGATCATGGGTGTCATTTATCCCACATTTTTCTTTTTGAGGGTCCAAGGCCATAGCCATCCACCCAGGTACGGTTGTTGGTGGCCATTCCTGGGTGGGACGACCATGCCTACATGGCCCAAAACATCCCAAAAGTGGGGTAGAACCTCCCAAATATGGCTAGGACCACTATTTAACCTCTAAGGGTTTCCCAAGGGGGACATATAGTGTCGATTAGGGCACGTCTTGGTATTATAATCAAATTAACATGATTTTAGTGTCTACACGTGGATTCTTTGAGGGTGATCCGCTATTTCTATATTTATTTACTATTATGGTGGAGGTATCAAAGAGAGATTTCTCTTAGGTAAAAGTGAAAGGGAAAATAAAAGGTATTCAAGTTGTAATAAATGGTCACTCTAAATATCATAGCAAATTTCTTTATGATGTTTTTATTTTAGGTCATCCCTTAATCAATGAGGACATGGAGTTTAAATCATTATTATCATGCTATGAGAAGGCTACTAGATAATTGGTTAGTACTACAAAATCTCGGATATTTTTTATCAATACTACCCTAAGTGTACAATGGATAATTATGGTGATTTTAAGGTTAAAATTTGTAAAATTTTCATCAACATACTTGGGTATCACTTTGTCTCATAAAGCAAAGGAAAAAGATCTTTGGGACTTAACTTTGGATAGAGTGAAACCTTTTTTGGCAAGTTGAAAAGGTAATATATTAACCATGGTTGGTAGGCTAGAACTCATAAGGCCTACATCACAATCCATACCTATTTATATGATATCACTTTTAATATTGACAATATGTATAGCATCCACATTCAATACAATTCAAAGATATTGTCTACAAAAAGGATGTAAAATAATTTTTAGATTTTCTCTTTGTAAGTGGATAGGGTTTGTAATGGAAAGGATATTGGAGGGATAGACTTAAAAATTATGGACTTATGAGTTTGGCCTTTGGAAAAAAACTTGGTTGGAGATTATTCAAAGATAAAAAAAAATGGACAAAAATGTTATTTAAAAAATATACATGTTCTTTTGATGCAATTAAATTATTTAGGAAACAACCCTACTATTAGCTTTTTGAGCTATATGCTAAAAGGAAATGAAGCCATAGGTAATAAAAATAAGCAAGCAATATAACAACTATGATAATGGAAGGTAAATGAGCATGAAACTAAGACAAGAGCTCACATAACAACCATTAATGGAGGCTCACGAAAATGGATCGAGCTCTCTATTAGTGAATAGAGAATACTTACTTCCTTACAATGAGCCCTATATATAAGAAGATAAGTTACTTGTTCCTAACTCTTCCTAAGTTCATGAAGGACACATGTATTTTTACATCATTGTACATATACAACATGCATATGGACACTTTTCCATTTATTCCTTTGCACATTCTAACACTTGTGCATAGATTATTTCTTCCTCAAGTAACTTCTACTCTAATAATCTACCTAAGATGGTACATAGACATGTACCTAAATAATGTAATATACTCTTACTCTAACACCTACCTACATGTAACTTCATATCAAAAAGTTTACAACTAACCAGGAAGCATATTAGATGGTTATTCAATGAGGAGGATTATGTAAATTGTTGGTCTAATGCTTGGTTGAAGCCTTATCCTTTTATGTTTAATTCAAAATGTTAACTATTGGATCAGATATGTCTAGTTGATAAAGGTCTAAAGGTCAAATATAATATTAATATGAGTAACAACTCTCAATCATGGATTTCTATTAGTAACTTGGTATAAGAAGAAGAACTAAAACAAGTAGAATATCAAATTTCTAGGATGATTTTAGAGAGTCATTTTCCTATTTTTACATGAAAGGATGAGGTGGTTTAGAATATATCAAAAGGTGGAGGATACTCGATCAATTTGGGATATGGGGATTTATAGCAATTGCAATTTCCTACTCTTAATTATATCCATTGGATGAATGTTTAGGCATAAGAGGTTCTCCCTAAGTCCTCAACATACCTTTGGTTGGCAATCCAAAGCAAGATTTTTATAAGCGATAGTCTATAGAGAAGAGGATACCATGGACCTTTTAGGTGTATCTTCGGTTAATAGGATCTAGAAACATAATTTTAATTTCTTATTTTTTATCCCTTTTCTCATAGCATTTGGGATAACTTTTTCAAAAATACGAAAATATATTAGGTAGCTTCATTAACACTAAAGAAGTTTCTAAAATGTTGGATTAAATATTTCTAAGACAAAACATTATGTATTATATTTAAAATTATCTTAATATTATTTGTTGGAATTTATGGCTTGAAAGGAATAATAATATATTTTTAAATAAATCTCAGAATCATGTGCAAGTTTGGAATCGTATTGTTACTTATCTTGCAAAATATTTCTACACATGGTGTTCATAATGGGAAGTGTCAATCACTAAGAACGAGTTTTAGCCTCTTGGATATAGAATTTGAATATAAATGGAAGGGATATCTATGACAATGGAGTTAACACAAAGAATTTTCTTCAATATATGGTAAAAAGGAAATGCCCAGAAATTGGATTTATCAAAATTAATTTTGATGGTGAGTCCAAAGTAAATATTGGAAAGCTACTAGAGGTGGTGTTTTTCAAAACAGTGAAAGCAAAATACTCTTTACTTACTCAAAATTATATGGAACTTCAACTAACAACTATGTAGAAGTTAGGAAACTTCTTACAAGGATCAAAATTATAATTGAAAAAGTTTGGGCATATATTTTAATTGAGAGGGATCCACTATTATTAATACTACCAACAAGAATGGTTGTGGATATTGGATTAAAAATTACAACATTGTTGATGCTCGTCAGCTACTATTAGAGGTAATATTTTGGAGATATAAGCATATCTATAGAGAAGAAAATCGAGTAGTAGATAACTTCGACAATAGTGATGCTGATCTTATTATTTATGAAGTTCAAAGTTTAGAAGGTGTAACTATAGAAAAAGCACCATAACATGTAAACAAGCAAAATAAAATTTGATATATTTAGTGTGCTTCTTGAATACAATAGACCCTCTTGGGGGTTGAATAAGTGATGTGTTCAAGAAAGGGGGTGGTCCCATTTTTAAAAAAATTAATTAATAATGGTGCCAGTTCTTTTCCATGCTACATTCGTATGTTGGATGGTTTTTTTGGAGTCTTCTCGCTTGACCACCCGAAGATCTTTTTTTGTTGTTGCAAAAGTGCCTACACACAAGCTCATAAAAAAATGGGTTAGTAGCACCTATCAATGTATTAAATAAAATAAAAACCACAACAACCAATGCAAATGTGAACATGCATACTTGAATTAAAACTAGTATCATGCATTCTCCAAGAGGATACAAGAAAGGATCAATGGAATATCACCAGCGCTTTTCTAGTATTTTTTTGGATGTTCAATGGAGGAAAATGATGGTTTATTTATAGGATTTATGGGGGAAATGGGTGAGGGTGGTGACTTGGCCAATTAAGTGGTGGAGAGGGCTAGTTAATATAGGTGTAACTTGGAGTTTTCCCTTTGCATTGGTATTATCACAAAGGATGTGCATCTGCAAAAGAGGATGTGTTTGCATTGGAGTTATCACCAGATGTGCACACTTTGGAATTATCACTATATGTGCACACATTAAAATTATCACCAGATATGTGTGTGCATTTTAAAATATCCAAGGAGAGGTAAGTGTGGAGGTGATATTGAGATATGTGGCAAATGAAGTGGAGATGTATTAATAGTTAATTGTACTAGAGTGATATGCACATGAAAGGGGATTTATCTCACAATGTCCATAGGCTAGACATAGGAGGGTGTTTTAAGGGTGAAAATAGTTAGGATAGCCTAAGTAGGCTAATGTACACTAATTACGTTTTAATTAATTAATTATTATTGTATAAATGTGCTTATGTTAGGTGTCTATAGATGTTCCTTTGTGTATCATGTTGTGTGAAAATACAATGCAATGTAAAAATAAGTGACACCTGGTTGTTGGATTGATGGTGTATGATAATGAATGGGTGTTTGAGGATGGTGACATAGGGTTAACCTAAATGAAGAGTAATGTAGGATTCCTTGATCATGGAATGGACAAATACCTTGAATCTTTGCCTTTGATAGATTGATGAGATAACTTGATGTGGTAAATGAGCCAACTGTATAATAGGCGTGCTTATGATGTTGTAATAGATTATAAGTGGTCTTTAGTTTTTTCCACCTTGATTGTAGCATAGGCATGTAGATCCTATTCATCATAGACATGAAACATAGCAAATTAAATTTGATTAGAGTTTGATTGAGAAGAGAAATTATGCATTTTGACTCATCAGAGTAGGATTTTTAACAATATCAAGCAAAGATTCTTGAATACATGCAACTCCATAATTGGGTATTTAAGTTTTGAATGATGAGGCCAGGAATTACCTCATTCATGACATGTTTTGGATTATCATAAACTGCCTTATAAACCTTATGTTATGTTATTTATGTTAATTTAGATGGTTTGAATGCATTATATATTAGTGTTTGCATGATTAAAATGTTTAGGAGCATATTACCCTGTTTTGATAGTTTTTTGCATTTTTTGCACTGTTTCTGTTTGAATACTTAGTGAATAAAATGTGTAATTTAAGTAGAAGAATGATGTATGCTAAGGTATATCCCTCCATAATGGTATTTAAATGCTTTTTCCACTTTCTAATTGGTTTGAATTGCAAAAGAGCACCAAATTCCTATGACTGTGCAACAAATCTGGAAAATGCAGAAATTAGCCATACAAATTCCAGCCAGTTGCCAATGAATGGCATGGCTTGGAATTTGTCAACCAAAGCATGTGAAACCTATTGGAATCATATTCTGAGGGATAGGGCAGACATCCTATCCAATTTTTTGGCCATTTTTATCGCACTTGAGCATAAAGTAAGTTGCACGACCGAACATTTCGAAGAAGCTTCGAAATGAGGGGAAAAGAAGCCAGTTTTAGCCAAACGGAGGATATAGCACCCAAAACGATAGGGAAAGGATATTTGAAGATGGAGACAGGTGTACAAGACCATTTCTAACCTCCTCCAACTCACTCCCACCACTGGAGATGCATCCCAAGGACCAATGAATGTTGTTGCAACACAAACTATCCTAATTTAGACTAGGTCAGTTTTAGAACTGATTAGCAAATCACTATAAAATAGCAACACAACTGATATTGAGCACGAGGGAAATGTAATAGGTAGTATAAATAATAGATCTCCCTTATTGGTTGAGCTAGTAGATGTTAATAGGTGATAGCTAATAGGAAATAGATGTTGTAACATATTTGCAGCCAATAGCAGGATTTTCCTATAGTATTGTAATGTATTGTTTTAATCAATAAAAGTGTAGTATTTTCAGTCAACTTTTGTTCATGAGTGAGTGTGAATTCTAAGTAGTTAGAAGAACTTTCCCACCTTCTTCTATATCAGGAAGCAAGGGCCACTTTCAAGCCTAGAAGGAGGACTAACTGGTGATAGGTTCTTCTGATAAACTTTGTTGCAATAGATTTAGCAGGATACTTGTCAATTATCATTTCTTGTTGATTACTAACCCCTATTTTGAATCAATGTGATGTCTTCATATTTTCAATTATATTTTTATGTAGAAATTATGTGTGTTAGTTGACTAAGTAGCATAGACCAATGATTCCTCTATTTTCCCCTATTTTTCATGTTTTAGCAATTTTTATCAAGTCTTTTAGAAGCTTTTATTTTATTGTTAGCCACTGTAGCAGAAGCCGAACAACCTCCTACAATAGGACACTAATAGTTTTTTTTAGCATGTGTGTTTCCTTTTCAAGAAATCATTTCAATTCTGCAAGTGTAAACTAGGTTTCAATTCAGCAACATTTACATTCTTACAATTTCAATTCTTGCAAATATAGTTAGGTTTCAATTTTAGGTCTTAGAAGTAGTTTTCAATTCTTGCAAGTAATTAGTTTCATTTCATGCAAAATAGGATTAGAAGTGACCTAAAACCCCCAACAAAACATGTTTCACCAATAAAATCCTATTGTCTAAATGAGTTGATCTCCAACCTGCTTAAACCTTCTTTCGTATATAGCCTTGGACACCACCCTAGATTGACAAATCATAAATATTAAATGATGCTATTAATGACACACATCATTTTTGGCATCATTTCTAGGGAAAGGTGTTGTTAGAAGATGAAAGCAGCCCAATAATTTTTAAGTGTGCTAAGTTGTGAACTTTAGAGTGAAATATGGATAAATGACTGGTACAAGTAATAATTTTTGGTAAAGTTGTATTTCAGTCCATCTAGATACAAGCATGAATGAATAGGCTAAGGGATGAAAAAGGTAGATTTATCTGAACTACCCCTTTGCCTACCACAGGAAGGTGATCTTCATACTCAAGAGGTGAATTTCCTATGTTTGAAATTCCTGATAGACTTAAACAAAAACAATCATCTTCATCATCAAGAAGTGTAGGATCTCCTGAACAAGAAATTTTAGAGGAACTATCTACTAGTACTCCTCCATCTACTCCTATTGAAACCATACCACCAGGGCAATTTGGACATATCTACACCAAGGTTTGGAACAATATTATGGTAGATTTACCAGAAAACCCAGATGGGGATAGTAATGTCCACAATCGAGTAGATAATCCTCATCCTTCTAGGACTTTCGAATATCCCATTCGATTAAATCCTACGCAAAATTCTCCTATGAAAACAATCTCACCTTCAATACTTCCAGATTTTTGAGGGGTTGTATCTGAAGATCTTGATCAATTCTTGTTTGAATTTAAGGTTGTATGTCAGACTTATGACTATGTGAATGATAATCAGAAGCTTAAAGTATTCCCTTCCACACTTAAATATGCAACTCTATGTTGGTTTATGAGTCTAGAACCAGAATCTATTCGAACTTGGGAACATATGGAGAGTGTATTCTTGGATAAATACCAAGAATATTGTAGGGTAAGAAATAGAAAAGATGAATTATTCTGAATTAAACAAGAAGAGGATGAGACCTTGGAGGATTATCTTGATAGGTTTACCTTTATTCAAAAAATATGTGGACCTGTAGAGCCAAAAATGTGTAAGGCTATATTTTTGAGGGGATTACAAGATGATTCCAGGGAGGTATTGGACTTAATGGGTAAAGGGGATGTAAATACCCTTGACATTGATGAAATTTTGGACTTATGCAGAAATTACTCCTACACTAGGCAAAGAAGATGAAAGTGGAGTACTAATGGCAATGATGTGAAAGATCTAATGGAAGAATTGGCAAACATGAAAACTGACATTCTTGTGCAGTTAAATACAACTCTAGGGGAGATGAATGCAAAATCAAAATCTATGGAACCCCTAGCTATTTACTACCCAAGATGTAGAAATAAACATGCTTTGCAAGACTATCCCTTGAATAAAACTTCAATTTTAGCTATTTGTAGCATCTGTACAAAGGAACATCCTACTGATAAATGCCATCTGCTTCCACAACTCAAAAATATTTTGGAAACACAAACTGAAGAACTCAATTTTATTAGGCAAAAATAGGGGGAAAACTTTTCACAATATCAAAATACCCCTCATTTTCCTACAAATTGGGGATAAAATCCTTAGAATATGCCATGGGGTTATTCGAAATCACCCCAACAATCTTGGAATCACCCTACTTGGACATCTCCTCAATATTGGTCACAATATGGGTGGAGTAATCCATATTGGAATCAATTCAATCCACCTTGGATGCAAAACCAGTCCTATGGATCAAGTTGGGGATAACAGTATCCACCTTATCCAAGGCAGCAAAGATATCAAGGTCAAACTCAAAACTTTTTGCCTACCCCTAATAAAAATTTTCAAGGAAGATCCAACCAACCACAACAACAACCATCACAACAGGTGAAGCAACCTCCACTTCCAGCCCAACCTATGACTAACCCAAATAACACAAGATAGGCAGCCCCTATCTATGTAGCTAAATCTAAAGAAAATATTGTAGTTCATGTTCTTGACTACAGTAATATCCAATTACATTCAGGAAATATTCTACCTAAACTAGTTCCACCTACCATTGAAGAACTTGATGGAACACAAGAACCTTCTCATCCAGACCAACTGAAACCAGCCCTAGAGAAAGGAGGAAACATAGAGAAAGTACAAGCAGAGAATTTGCCTTCCTCAAGGATAGTTCCATACCCTGAAAGATTCAAAAACTCTACAGAAAATCCTGAATCAGACCTAGTTAAAGAGCTTAAATGGTTAACCATATCACTTCCCTTATTGCAAGCAATTAAGGATATGCCCTTGATTAACAAAATTATCCAAGATTTGTGTATTAAGAGACCAGGAAGAAAGAAGAAATCATTTCCTAAGACTGTTCAAGTTGAAGGGAAGCTAGTTGATCTCCTATAAGGGAAACTAGTACCCCCAAAGTATAGTGACCCAGGGAGCCCAGTTATTACAGTCACCATAAGGTCAATAACAATTTCAAATATCTTGGTTGATTTAGGAGCTGCAATAAATGTTATGACTAAAGAAACAATGGAAAAATTGTAGCTCAAACATCTAAATCCTACATCTACAATTTTAGAAATGGTAGATAGGTCAGTTGCAAAACCTGAAGGGATCATAGAAGACATCCCCATAGAAGTTTCTTCTTGGGAATACCCTATAGATTTCCTAGTTTTACAGCCCAAAAATTCAGCAAATGGCTACCCCATCATCTTGGGAAGACCTTGGCTTGCAACTGCAGCTGCATTTATAAACTGTAGGTCAGGAGAAATGATAATTTCCAATGGCATTGACCTAAAGCAGATTTCTCTTTACCCACCTGCAAAACCTTCAACCAAATTCTTAGGTCAGTTATGGTTTTCTGATTCATATGAAGAGCAAGAAGAGACCATTTCCACACTAGCTACTTTAGTAGTGAAGGAACACATAGAAGAGATAGACTCCCAGGAAAGAGAAGTTTTTGAGGATGAAACCATCCTAGTGAGTGCTCTGCATGAGCAAGGAATGGAAGATGAACCAGTAGTTGTTCATCACCTATTATGGAATGATGAGGGCCAAAGTTCTAAAAATATGTCATCTACTCCACTACAGGATAGTTCTTTTACACTACCACATGGATGGCACCATCACCTCCTCTCCTCTTTCCACTATCCCATGCAAGACATGCTTCCACCAGGAATCACTATTGATAAGGAGACAAGAGTCTTTCATTCTCTCAAACCACACCATTGTCCACTAAACTCCTTGATAACCAAGTATGAAGGAGTAAACTCTATCCTCCCAGGGACAAAGCAGATTGAAGTGCAGCCAGGCAAATTCTTGAATATTAATAGTTGGTTGACTAAAGGAGAAGAAGCAAAATTATTTGTTGTTCTGCAGAAACATGTTCATGCCTTTGCTTGGGACTACAAGGATATGTCAGGGATCCACCCTGATGTATGCACTCACAGAATTTATACTGAGGATGTTAAACCTATGAGGCAGCCCCAAAGAAGATTGAATCCTACCTTGAGAGATATTGTCAAAGAAGAGATTGAAAAACTCTTAGAGGTAGGGTTCATCTATCCAATTTTTGATAGTCGATGGGTCTCTCCATTGGTTATAGTTCCAAAGAAAAATGGGAAAATGTGAGTGTGTGTAGATTACAGGGAATTAAACAAAGTCACACACAAGGACCACTTCCCATTACCATTTATAGATCAAGTGTTAGACACTCTTGCTGGAAAAAATGTTTCTATTTTCTTGATGGTTTCAGTGGGTACAACCAGATTTAGGTTGCACCTGAAGACCAAGAGAAAACTACTTTTACATGCCCTTGGGGAACATTTGCTTATAGGGTATTACCCTTTGGTTTATGTAATGCCCCAACAAATTTTTAATAGGTTATTTTAGCAATATTTTCTGATCTAACTAATGAAAGTGTAGAGATTTACATGGATGATTTCATAGTGTGTGGAGAAACCTTTGAATTTACATTGGAACATCTTGATAAGGTCTTAACATGTTGTGAAACCTACCATTTATCCTTAAATCCTGAGAAATATTTTATGATGATGGAGGAAGGCATTGTTCTTGGTCACCACATCTCTTCTCATGGGATCAAAGTTGACCCCAAGAAGGTTGAGATCATCAAGAACCTTCCACCTCCAAAAACTCAAACTGATGTTAGGAGTTTCTTAGGACATATTGGCTTTTATCGTAGGTTTATTCTGAATTTCAGCACAATAGCCAACCCCATGTTTGCACTATTGACTAAATATTCTGAATTTACCTGGTCTACAAAATGCCAAGAGTCTTTTGAGGCTTTGAAGGAAAAACTGACAACCCCACCTATGTTAAGAGGACCTAATTGGAAGCTGTCATTTCACATCCAAACTGATGCTTCCAATACTACAATTGGAGCAGCATTAGGGCAGATTGAAAATGGTGAGCATTATGCCATATACTACATTAGCAAGAATCTGATAGGAGCAGAAAAGAACTATACCACTACTGAGAAAGAATTCTTGGTAGTAGTATATGCTATCAACAAGTTCAAATATTATATCATAGGATATCAAGTATTCATCCATACAGACCATGCAACCATTAAATATTTGATGAATAAACCTATGGTAAGTGCAAGAATTATACATTGGTTACTATTGTTGTAGGAATTTGACATCACTATAATCAACAAACCAGGAAAGGCTAATGTAGTGGCAGATTTTTTGTCAAGGTTACAAAACACAGGGGAGGAAGAGTTGGTTGAGGATACTTTTCCTGATGAACAATTGTTTGCTATATCTATCCAATCACCATGGTTTGCAGATATAGCTAACTACTTGGTAACAGGAAGAATTCCTCTACATTTCACTCCTAAACAAAAGAAATAGTTAATAAAATAGAGTTCCTCTTTCAAATGGATTAAGGGTCTACTTTTTAAATGTAGTCCTGACCATGTTTTACGTAGGTGCATCCGAAAGGATGAGGTGTATGATGTCCTCCGAGCTTGCCATGATGAACCATCAGGTGGACATTATTCGATAAAAAGTACAATTAGGAAAATTCTAGGTGTAGGTTATTATTGGCCATCTCTTCACAAGGATGTAAAAAATACATCAGACATTGTGATGCATGTCAAAGGATGGGGAAACCCACCCACACAAATGAAATGTCATTGTAGCCTCAAGTGGTTTTAGAACCATTTGAGAGGTGGGGGCTAGATTTTGTGGGACCTATTGACCCACCATCTCAAGGAAAGGTGCATATCTTGGTATGCACTGACTATGTGACTAAGTGGGCAGAGGTGCGTGCTTTCAAACATGCTCATGAAGAGAAGGTTGCTGATTTCCTGTATACTCAGATTTTTTAGAGGTTTGGAGCTCCATGGTCTATTACCACAGATCATGGACCCCAATTTGCATCCAAAGTCATTGAAGATTTTACTGAATTATATGAGATTAAGCATAGGAAATCATCACCCTACCACCCACAAGCAAATGGTCAGGTTGAAGTAACAAATAGGGAGTTAGAAAATATCCTGACTAAAATAGTAGCTTCTCATAGGAGAAATTGGCTTGATAAATTACCTGAAGTAGTTTGGGCTTATAACACTACATGGAAATCCACCATAGGTTTCACACCTTATGAACTGGTTTATGGTAAGAAGCCTCTTTTGCCTATTGAGTTTGAGCTACTAACACTTTAGACAACTTTGGAAATTGGAATTGATTTATCATAGGCACAGACAGATAGGATTCTATAATTGAATGCATTGGATGAACTCCGATTGGATGCATTGCATCAAACTAAGGTGATTCAGGAGCAACGAAAGTTGTGGCATGACAACCACATTCAATAGAGAAAATTTTAGCAAGGAGATTGGGCTTTATTGTTTGATTCTCATTATGAGGATTTTCCTGGGAAGTTGTAGACTAGGTGGCTTGGACCTTATCAGATTGAAGAAGTGTTCAAAAATGGGGTAGTTCATCTTTCTCCCATCGATGACTCATGGAGGAAGTTGGTAGTGAATGGGCATCACCTTTGGGTATACCATGCACCACTAACTAAAGAAGAGTTCTTGCAAAAAATTGACAACTTGGACATATGCATGATGGAAGAGATTCCCTCTTCCATCACAGATTCAATAGATTCAGTACAACAATGAAGAGTTTCAAGAAAAAATAGAAAATAAAAAAAAATAGAAAAAAAAGAAAACAAAAAGAGGAATAAATCTTGGTTGTGAACTTCCTTCATGGGCATAATTTTAGGGAAATTGTGAAATTCCTTCATGGGCACAACCAAGATTAAAAAAATTGAAAAGAGAGAAAAAAAAGATAAAAAAAAAAAAGATGAAAAAGAGAGATGAAAAATGAATGAAAAAAAGAGAGAAAAATGAATAATTCAGAAAGTGAAAACCTTCTAGGAGGCACTTCTGAATTGGCTGGCATGAAAACCAGGTTTTCTGGCATGCTTTACCTTGAATTGACCTACCCATTCCTATCCCACCATTGTATAAATCTCATCAGACTACACCTATTTTGTTTGATTGCAGAAAAATCAGCTAGTAATCAGCAGAAACAACCATCTGTAAAAGTGTGAAATAATTGTTCAAATCAGGTATGTGTTTCTTGCATTTTTTATCATTGTAGGCATTTAGTATGTAGTGTATAAAAATCACTAGTTAGCATAGAAACATTCATAGGGTTTGGCAAACCCAAAACATCCAACTTGTCTAGAAGAAAACAAAAGGAATTCCTTGTTGTTCTAAAAAATTGCAGGTTTGAGGGGCAGAAAAGGGAGAATGGATGAAAAATTGTAGACCCATGGAAATAAGTGTAGTTTTGATGGTATGAATACCTAGAGATTTCATAGAGCTTCAGAATGATACCAAGATCTAGAATGAAAATATTGTTCTATTTGTTTTATAGTAGAAAAATGCAGAGCTTCGAAATGAGCAGAGCTTCGAAATGAAAAATAACTTCGAAATGAAAAAAGGCAGATTTGAAATTCAGGTTTCATGGTGAAATTTGAAATTTGAATTTCCACATGGCATGTGCATAAAGAAAATAAGAAAATTTATTTCTTTTGCCACATCATCTGACACCAACGTAAGGTCAAGGTACGAGTAACTAAGGTCACATGTTTGCATTTAATCGAGTGATGTTGAATCAGGATTTTTATGGAAAATATGTGCCTCAGTTTCTTTCACAATATTTAGGCCATTCGATCAAGATGCCTCGACAAACGAGGGTACAACAACCAAGATAATCTACATTCTCTTTCCATAAAACAAGCCAAGTCATCACCAATAACAAACTTCCAATTCAGCTAACCCATAACCAACAATAGGTAATCAACACCTAAGCAATCCCATCACCCAAGATGCACATTCTAAAATTGAAAATTTGGAAAAGCAATGAATAATAGTCTACCATTCATCCAATCAAAACATACCAAAGGTTTCTCATATTCTACACCACCTTCTACAGTTGATTCAAGCACCTCTAAAATTCAATGTCATGTCTTGTAATCACTATAGCTTCGAATCACAAAAATCATAAGCACAGGTTTCAAATCATAAGATTTTGTAGAACTAGAGTTACAATAAAATTAGATAAAGAAGGTAAATACAGAAGAAATTATAGTACGAGAAGTGCAGAAGTGAGGTTGTAGCAGACGCGGGTGAAGTCAAACAATGGAGTGAAAGAACAAAATAGAATTAGAAAATGTAGAGCACCCATATGATAGCCCATAATAGTAGGAAGGACAAACACCACCTAAGAAGGAGGCCACAGACATTCAAGAGGTTGCACTACTAGTAAGTCCAATTCTGCACTAGCTCCCTGAACAAGTTTTTCCATCAAATTTACATAAAATTGAAACAACAAAAATTGGGGTGCAATTTGATCTATTACCAAAGAACCAACCGATAGTTAGGCCCCCACAAATAGTTCCATTGGTTAAGTATAATGAGGATATTGCATACTAGGCATTGAAGTGTCAAAAATTAGAAGCCCAAGTTGCAACACTCAAACCATTAGAACAATAGGTTGAAGCTAAAACTGCAGAAGTGAATAGGTTACAGGAAAAGGTACAATATCTCTATCAAGCTATAGAATACTTAGTACAATGTAGGAGGCCATCTAGATTTTATAGTCTGATCCTTAAGGAGAAGTACCTACATTGGTAGATAATGAGGATTCATTCTAATCTCTCCTATGACTTGAACACTACTGAGGAATTTTTGGATGCTTACCTGCATAGCCCAGAAGAACAGAAAAATTTGATGTGTGAGTTGTTCCTGCACAAATTTTTCATGGTAGGAGATGTGGAGTTCCTACCTCATATTTTCACAGGGGATGTTCAATTAAGGTCTTTTGTGTCCACATTGCAAAATCAAATATACTAGGACCAAGAAGAGGGGGTAGAATAAGGAGATTGAATTGAAAGTTGAGTTATTGATAAGACATATCCAACCAAATCATAAGATCCCCACCAATCAACATTTTACTATGATGAACAAACCAAAAATTAGGGTTGTTTACCTAAACAATCTTAAGGATTGCATGATTGGTTTCTAGATGTTCTATGCAGGATAGTTTACAAATGCTTTATCAACCTATAAGGCCAGGTGGGTAGAATTGCCAATGTCACTATAGAAGAGAGAGCCCATCTCACCAAACAACCTATTATGGTCTAGAAGAAGAGCATAGGGTGTAATGCAGGCCATCCTAACACTAAAACATCAATGGATAGGCCTAAGGTACATATTGCCTACCATCATAACCCCTATCCCTTACTATTTTGATAATGATCCTCAACCGGATGAGCAGTTCCAGGATTGGCTCAGGCAGCTATAGAAGAGCAGAGGATACTATATAGGGGATGTATTATTTTGGGAGATCTGGAATCAAGAAATGGATCTATGTGCCTCTGTAGCCCTACAGAATGCATGAGGGCATGCATTAGATTAGGTTGGGGGGAAATGATGAGGCCAAGAATTACCTCATTCATGACATGTTTTGGATTATCATAAACTGCCTTATAAACCTTATGTTATGTTATTTATGTTAATTTAGATGGTTTGAATGCATTATATATTAGTGTTTGCATGATTAAAATGTTTAGGAGCATATTACCCTATTTTAATAGTTTTTTGCATTTTTTGCATTGTTTTTGTTTGAATACTTAGTGAATAAAATGTGTAATTTAAGTAGCAGAATGATGTATGCTAAGGTATATCCCTCCATAATGGTATTTAAATGTTTTTTCCACTTTCTAATTGGTTTGAATTGCAAAAGAGCACCAAATTCCTATGACTGTGCAACAAATCTGGAAAATGCAAAAATTAGCCATACAAATTCCAGCCAGCTGCCAATGAATGGCATGGCTTGGAATTTGTCAACCAAAGCATGTGAAACCTATTGGAATCATATTCTGAGGGATAGGGCAGACATCCTATCCACTTTTTTGGCCATTTTTATCGCACCTGAGCATAAAGTAAGTTGCACGACCGGACATTTCGAAGAAGCTTCGGAATGAGGGGAAAAGAAGCCAGTTTTAGCCAAACGGAGGATATAGCACCCAAAATGATAGGGAAAGGATATTTGAATATGGATACAGGTGTACAAGACCATTTATAACCTCCTCCAACTCACTCCCACCACTAGAGATGCATCCCAAGGACCAATGAATGTTGTTGCAACATAAACTATCCTAATTTAGACTAGGTCAGTTTCAAAATTATTAGCAAATCACTGTAAAACAACAACACAATTGATATTGAGCACGAGGGATATGTAATAGGTTAGTATAAATAATAGAGCTCCCTTATTGGTTGAGCTAGTAGATGTTAATAGGTGATAGCTAATAGGAAATAGATGTTGTAACATATTTGCAACCAATAGCAAGATTTTCCTGTAGTATTGTAATGTATTGTTTCAGTCAATAAAAGTGCAGTCTTTTTCAATCAACTTTTGTTCATGAGTGAGTGTGAATTCTAAGTAGTTAGCAGCACTTTCCCACCTTCTTCTGGATCAGGAAGCAAGGGCCACTTTTAGGCCTAGAAGGAGGGCTAACTGGTGACAGGTTCTTCTGATAAACTTTGTTGCAACAGATTTAGCAGGATGCTTGTCCATTGTCATTTCTTGTTGATTACTAACCCCTATTTTGAATCAATGTGATGTATGTCATTTCGCTTGGACTTGCACTTGAAATGTGCTCTTGCCAATATTTTTGCTTGAAACGTAATTCAAAATGCATTTCACCTAGAAACTGGGTGAAAAGAAAATTTCACAAGGAATTGGGTGAAATGGGAGTTTCTCCAGAGACTTGGTGAAATGGGAGTTTTACCAAAAACTAGGTGAAATGGGAGTTTCGCCAGAAACTGGGTGACACTACCAACAAATGATTTCATTGGCAAAATTATCTGAAAATTAATTTTACTATGATCTTGCCCGAAAAGGATTTTTTTTGCACCTAGGGGCAAAAAGGAATTTCACTCTGATTTCTCTCGAAAAGGATTTTCATTGAAAACTTAGACAAAATTTTCAACAAATTTTTTAATGTGACAAAAATGCTCAAAATGGATTTCACTAGCAAAATTGCTTACATATTTGGGCAAAAATTTTAACAAAATTTTAATGTGGCAAAAATTCCAACACAAGGTAGCAATAACATCCCATAATGGAGGACCTCAACATAAAAGACACCTAGCATTCTAAAAAAGATATATTCAGCCACATGGCAATAGTCACCTCTGTGAATCATTACTAAAGATTCCATAAATTATAATCACATGAGGGCTAATCAAATGCATGTTGAATGTACTGGAGATGTCGAGTGGTACCAACTCATAACCAATTATATTTGTAAATATATATATATTATAATGTAAGACATTCTAGAGGTTAGCTCTTTAGCATTTACAATTGGTATAATTGTATTGATTGAGGCTAAATTCCTTCTAAATGAAGATTGTATTGTTGTTTGGATTCTTGCTCAAGTTTTTGCTAGACACGTATGTATGTCTCATTGGGTAGTTAAGCATTTATGTAAAATCTAAGAACAATAATTTTGCATTCTAGATTTACTATTATAGCTTTTGAATGTCTTAGCAATGCTCAGAGTTTTTTCATGATTAATTGTTTTAAAGCACAACCAAAGCAAGCTATTTTGTTAGGCAATTTAATTGAATTTCAAATTATGAGAATTTCTACATTGTCTCTTGATATTGTCAAATCTACACCACTTTCAACTTAGTCTTCTAACCATTTACATTTATTACTTTAGTCTACAATCCCTAAATTTGGTTAGATTAGTTAGGCATATAAGAGCTAGCCTTCTTTGGATGTTGACTCAAAGACCCCTATTTTAGAGGCATCCAATCTTGGTTGAGGTCTTAAGGGTGCATCTCATATACTTAGGTGGATTTTAGACCAAGAGGTAGGTTAAATCTCATAATGATATCTCATTCATTGAATTTAGTCATAACTTTTGTAGACATATTTTTATAAGGACAACTTCAACCCAAGATGTAAAGTAGTCCATACCTATTAAGATGTATTTGCACCATTTTGTGGAAGGGGTGTTTGTTAAAATTTTAAAATATAAGCCTCATTTCTCAAAAGGAACATCAAAAAATATTGTATCAATTGGATGAGGGGTTTTAAAGAGATTGCCTACATGTACTTGCAGTTAAAAAAAAATAAATTCTCTTACCTATATTCACAAGTCCAAACATATAGGTTGGACTTACTAATTTTTTTACTTCAAAAACATAAAATATCCTTCTGGACTCATTATAGTCTAAGATTCTTTCTTCCAAAGCTTCAAGAAGTATTTTTGTACTTAAGCTTTTTGCTGCACTTATTTTTTACAATCTGATTCAATATGCCAAAAAATTTATGTTGATGTCAACAAAGAAATTTAAAATATCTAGCATAGTGCAAAACCTTAGGGATCAAAGAGTCTTTATTTTAGAATTTATCAAGTTAGAATTCTTAGGCATTGACGTTATCTTAGCCTCAAAATTTTTTTAGCATGAAAATCAACCTAAAATGTAACAAGGTAGCAGTAACATCCCATAATGGAGGACCTTAACATAAAAGACACCTAGCATTTAAAAAAAGATAAGTTAGGCCACGTGGTAGTTGTCAAAGTAGGAAAGCAATAGTCACCTCTATGAAGCATTACTAAATATTCGATAAATCATAATTTCTTGAGGGCTAATAAAATGTGTTGAACATACTGAAGATGTTGAGTGGTACCAACTCATCCCTACACATGAATGATCCATTTTTTTCCATGATTGTACATGGTAAGCCTCATTTTAGCTTAGCAAAAGCTATAAATAGAGGAATAATCCTCACTGTAAAGGGTCAATTTTTTTGGTGTTTGATTATGATAAGTTGTATATTTATGCTACTCTAAGGTAATAAAGTGTTGTTTGACTTACCTCAATTGGAGTACGACGAATTGTTAATTTTTGTAATAATTTGCACTTTCAATATTATGTTAGAGTTTTAATTATGGTCAATATGTTAGGGTCAAAGTTGTTTGGTATTTTAATGACTGGGGTGTTACCTGTTAGACTCAATGTTTTTTGTGATTCTTTGGTTAGAGTGTTCAAAATATTGAATGTTGCAACTATTGTTCTTAATGCATTTCTTCATAGCTTGGGCTGAATAGTATGCTAATATTTGCTTGTATTAGGTAGTCTATGCTCATGCAATTGAAAGCAATACTACTAGTTGAAGCCTCGGTTGCATTCAATATTTCTCTCTAGCCTTATCCCCATTTTTATTTATTCTTGAACATAGTAGGGTTTAGACAAAGAACCGACCTTTTCAGGACGTTGATTCAAAAGCAATTCTAAGTCAACCAATGTTGATCACGACCTAGGGTGCATATTCCATACCTATGTAGATTGAGTAATAAAGATTTTTGGCATGTGTGATGGGACCAAATCAATATGAATTACCTTAGAAAAAATCATTGGTGCGACAAAGCACAACATTTTCTTAATCAAAAATCAATATTTTAAAGCTATCATGTGCTCAAGAGATTTTGCACACTTGAATCTCTCAATGATTGATATTACGGTGAACAACTTGGTCTCATTAGTGGATAAGTAATCTTTCACCTGGTGACTCCACTTTCAAGAACCCAAGATCAAATCAATAACTTCATTGAAAGATAAAGCCCCAAAATTATATGATCATGAGATCAAAAGAAAAGAAGCAAAAAGAACCTATACAATTTCTTGAGTTATCATCCTTAAAAAAATCTAATAAAGCTAAATAACTTTCACCTATCCAAATTCCCTCTATTCAAATATCAACTCTTCTACAAGCCATATATCCAAGACCATCTACTAGATTCAAATCTAGAACCATATCTAAATTAATCTACCCTAGTTGAAATAGTGTCAAAACCATCAATCTCACAGATTTGCATGTTACCCCACAAGCTACATTAAAATCTTTGCCCTCATATGATGGTAGCAAGAATGCTTCCTATGAATAGTGTCAAGATATAGTTACCTTAGGTACCATTCATAATATCATCCATGGAGTTGAAATGGTCAAGTATTAGCCTTATATTTTAAAGGGAAGGTCTTAGCATAGTATCACTCTTTGGAAGAAGGAAGCATAAGCACTTGGGATGAGATAGTTGAAACCTTTATCCTAGAAGTCAATGATCTAGCGGATTCCTTTTCACTATTAACATAGTTTTCTTCCATACAAAGTCATCCTCAAGAGATTATCATATATTTTAACATTAAATTCAGAAATACTTGAAGGAGAATCCCTCAAGAGGTGAGACATTCTCAAGCTTAGGATTATATTTACTACCTTTGGTATTTTGCTCCAGATCTAAGCCTACAGATCTGACAATATGACAAGATGATATTTCTATAAATCTTCCAATTTGCTATTACAATAAAAAATACACCCATCTTAGTCGATAAACTTCCTTTAAAGGTTTTGATGTCATAATTTTTAGAGATTCCCTAACACAACCAACAAACTTTGTTTTTGGATCCATCAATACCATCATTAGCTAATTTATCTACACCTAAGGTATAACCTACACCCACTATATTGGATATCACAATGTAGTCTTTGCCTTCAAAACTAACAAAATCTATGGAAATGAAAGAGCTAAAGGTAATTATTATAAATCTAACAAACAAGATAACTACCATGGAGTAGTAGAATGCTAAAAGAAGATTTAAAGAGGGTACCTGCAGAGAAGAATCCCTTACATCACAAGGGATCAAGGCACCTCAACTAGCAATATTTTTGAAAAGTAAATTTTTGTTAATAAAATAAAATAAGTTGGGATATCCATAGCCTAGGAAGACTACTGTGTTTGGCTTACAAAGATCCTTATAATGTTGACACATGCATAGTCCATTAACACCAATTCTAGTTAGTTTTTTCTCAAAAGGATAAAAGATATTCAAAAGGGGTAGTCAACATGCTGATAGATTCAAATATGAGTCTCATGGTTGAGGAGCCTCCAGCATATGATGTTCATGTACTAACCAGATTTAGAAAGAAACCTTTCCTAGTGGATCTCTAAAAGGTTGATAGTCTAAAATATTTGAATCAACTACAAAAGATATAACCCAAATACAAAAGATATAGCCTAAAGAGTAGCCTAAGGAGCAACCTAAATAGTATTTAAAGTCAAAAGAAGTACCTAAGTTCCATTAAGAAGAATATAGGGATCAAGTGCATATAAGGTTGTGATACCCTTTAGTAATAAGGAAACAAAGGCAAGAGACCACGCAATAATATCATACAAGATTTTGAGTCAATTTAAAAGGAGAAGAATCTATTAAAAGCGTCCAAATAAAATATTTTTGAAGATCTAAAGAAGACTCCATCAAGAGCCAACATGTGTAATACTTTGATAATTCTTATATAGGTCACGTTTCTCAAAGCAGATCTAAAAAATACATCATCAAGTGAATTTGGATTATTGGACTTCAACTTGGCTCATGATTAGCAAAAACCTAGGATGGGTAAAAATAATCCTCTACCATTTATGTATTTTTGTGTATGGAAGGATGGGTTATGCATAACTACATGGTGGATTATAAACCACAACAATAATGCCTAAGGTTGTTTGTGATGCAACATATATGGAGTATACCCAGACTAGTTTCAACATGCTTCAATTAGACGAGATCCCAGTCTAGATAGTAGAAGTTGTCAAAGACATGCCAATAATGGTGCATAAGATCCCATAAATCATTATGATCCAAGAGATAATAGTGGTCGATCTTTGTAATAACCCAAAACTACCAACCCAAATATTTTGAAGAGCACTTACAAAACATAAGCTCTTAAGGGAGACACCCTTATAATAATTAACTCGACATACAAGGCTTTACCATATTTGAGTTCCAAGTCTCTGCAAATGATACTTAGTGGACAAGGGAGGTCAACTCTCATAACTTTTGGGGTTCACATTACTAAACCTATACATTTATAAGGATGCCTTAAGTCGTCCCCCCACCTTTCCTATACCCTTATCAGTATAGGACCATGTGACCACGACGTAGAGATTACCCTTTAAGTCCCATGATAATTAAAGGGTGACGCCAATTCCCTAACTTGACTCTAGATACTCATAGAAAATCTATTTTATGTATATCCTTGGTGCTTAGTTACAATACCTCCGTAGGCTAAGGTTATTATCATTTCAACAACAACTAACATGATCTACAAATCATAATTGATCAAAAAGTCACCACTATTATCTTGTAAATATGTTTTTCCACACACTCGATCCTACTCGATCAAGGTGAGACTACTCATAAGTAATATGGCTATTGTATAAATACAAATCCTTCTAGGTTTATGATATTCTAGCTATTGCATTGTCGCAACTCCTAGGATTCTCGACTACATGGCTATTGCATTCATGCAACTCCTTCCAGGATTGGGTTTCATGGTTTACAAGAGGAAATTCTACCCACCCCAAGGATAGATAACAACCACTAATCACCATAAAGCTAAACCAAAGCATTAAGCACATTGTAATATTCATCTCAAAGGTAAAGCATTATAAAAAGAAGATTCCTCTTAACCATAAACCAAATTATGCTCTTAACAAAACTTGAATCTTAAAAGCTTTCCATCAACATATATGCATTACAAGATAACCAATATCTCTAACATAAGTATGCATTTCAAATAATTAATAGAACACATTAATAACCATCTCCAAAGGTTACTCAAGAGTGCAACTCCAAATTAAAATAATATCATTTGTACAACATTCAAATGCTTAACTTAAACAACATAAGATCTAAAAGTCCCATACTTAAAGCAACAATATTCAACAAGATTAAAGCATATCTCCATTGCATAAATAAATCTTCATAAACCATATTTGGATACATGAGTCAATATTACAATTCTTTCAAGCAAAATAAGCATTTTCTATTTTACAACAATATCAATTAGTAGAGCTTATGATCATCTTCCAAGGTCTTCTGCCAACTAGATCCATAATATTCTTTGATGGAAAACCACCTAATATTTATGAAGTTTACTTACATATCAGAACATATTTATATGCAATACATCTTTGCTTATGCCTTACTTTATTATACAAACAACCATGCACATAAAGCAAGATCTAAGAAATAAGCATACCTTTTTAAGCCATAAAAAGTTAGCAATCTAGGATAAGTCCATACTTCTCTTTTATAATGATCCCTTAATCCACATAGATCTCATGAATCATTATAAATAATTTCTTCTCAACCAAAATGAAATTTAAACAATCCAAGAGAATCCTATACTTCTCATTTGCAATGATCCCTCAGGAATCATTTTAAACATTTTCTTCGCAACCAAAACAACATTTAATCAAACCAAGAGAAACCCATACTTCTCTTTTATAATGATCCCTTAATCCACATAGATCTCAAGAATCATTATAAATATTTTCTTCTCAACCAAAACAACATTTAAACAATCCAAGAGAAGCCCATACTTCTCTTTTACAATGATCCCTTAATCCACATGGATCTCAGGAATCATTATAAACATTTTTTTTCCAACCAAAATAACTTTTAATCAAATAACCAAAGCACACAACAATTATTTAACGAATAAACATTCAGTTAAAAGCTTAGTAAATACGTATACTTTTAACATTCACTCAAATCAAAGTGCTTTAATAAAACCTCAAAGTATCTTTAATATTAATTCAAATCAATTGCTTCAATCAAACATAAAAATCAAAGCACTATTAATATTAATCCAAGCCTAATGCCTTAATTACCACAATAATAAGACAAAGCATTATTAATATTAATCCAAACCTAATGCTTTATTACAACAATAATAGTTAAAGTATTAATAATATTACTCCAACCCTAATGCATTATTACCACAATAATAATCCAAGAATTAATAATATTAATCCAAAGTACATTAATAAAACATTATAAAGCACATTAACAAGCTTAACAAATGAGCACAAGGAAGAACAAGATTTCGAATAAACCTCATCCAAGATTAAACTACCAATGTTGAAAATATACGAGCTCTTAAAAACTAGAGCCAAGCAAAATAAAATGCAATAACACCCATGTTATGGCTCACACAACCCTTAAACTGGTGCACACGAAATAAGGTAGACGTAGCTCAACCAACACTCAAGATTAAGGAAATGTTTTTAAAATCGATTTGATGCAGATCAACCCAACAAACAAACAAACCGAAGGTGCACAAAAAAAGACTAAGCTTTAGAAAAGATAACATGCACAAGGAACACTACCAACATGTGGGAAGGACAACCCACAATGCCACAACTTGCAAAGAAAAAGGTAAGCTAAACTAGGCCAAGCATAGCCAAGGAAGCAATGCAAATCCACACCATTGATGCCACAACAAGAAGATCAACATGGAGTTTTCACAACATCAAGCCAACATGACATGCAGACCCAGATCAAACAACAAAAGGAAAAAATAACAAGCCAAAGAGAATAAATCATGAAAGTCTTCCTCCAAACATAAAAAATAGAGAAGCACTTGATTAATGAACACCTCTCTACTATGGAACACTTCCTCTCTCATTGCCTTTGAGATTCCTTTTCTCTTTTCAACCCAAATATTTGGTTCTCCACCAACATAGAAATAAGTGTGAAGCCTCCCCAATGTTTATGGAGGTTCATAAATTGTAACATCCATGAAATATTTATGTAGAAGATCTTCGCCACCCATATCACCCTTAGGGTATCACACTCCTTAATGAGCCACCAACATGCTTATAAAACCATTTACCTCTTGATTTAATTTAAAGGATTAATTTCTCCTTAAAACCTTAATATTAGTAGGCTATATAATACTTTTTCTTACCTAAAGTATTAAATCCATCAATCGAGAAACAAAACTATAGGAATATCAAACAAATCTTAACAAAGCTTAAGTAAACTATGGAAAAATATAGGAATGCACTCATCAATGCTTCCCACCATTGTTTTATCCTCAAATGGATGATATCATTTAAGATAGACTAATGCTATCATCGATCCATTTTAAGGAGGCTCATTGCAAGTAACTTCCTAATCCAATATTATGAATTATGAGAATAAATAAAATGTAATGCATCCATATGAAGAGTAATTTTTCTTATGATCCTAAGATATTGATGAACATGCCATCATCATCATTTCCCTATGTGTCCTTCATGATAGGTGCACAATAACCAAACAAACAAATAAAATAGAGGTGCAAAACAAAATATGAAGCCTAGAAAATATGATGCGCATAGGGAACATTACCAAAATGCAGGAAGGACGACCCATAACACCACAAATTGCAATGATAAAGGTTAGTTAAAGTAGGCCAAGTACAACCAAAGAAACCACATAGATCCACATCACTGATGCCACA
The DNA here is from genome assembly GCA_028583015.1 of Wollemia nobilis. Lineage (NCBI taxonomy): Eukaryota > Viridiplantae > Streptophyta > Pinopsida > Araucariales > Araucariaceae > Wollemia > Wollemia nobilis. The sequence goes on from JAQPPZ010001195.1 coordinate 10,688,724, forward strand.
ACAAGGAGATCAATAGGGGGTTTCACAACATCAAGCCAACATGCCACGCATACCAAGATAAAATAACAAAGGGCATAAACAACAAGCCAAAGATAATAAATGAAGAAATCCTTCCTCCAAACATAAGAACTAAAGAAACACCTGGTTAACGAACACCTCTCTGTTGTAGAACATCTCATATCTGATTACCTTTGAGCTTCCTATTCTCTTACCAACAAAAACCTTCGGTTCCTCACCAAATTAGAAATAAGGATGAAGCCTCCCCAACATGCATGGAGGGTCACCCATTGTAACATCCAAGAAGGTGTTACATAAAATATCTTCACCACCCTTATCACCCTTAGGGTGGCATGCTCCTTAATGAGCCACCAACATGCTTATAAAACCATTTACCTCTTGATTTAATTTAAAGAATTAATTTCTCCTTAAAGCCTTAATATTAGTAGGTTATATAATACTTTTTCTCACCTAAAGTATAAAATTCATCTATCAAGCAAATTGATTAAACCAAACTATAGGAATACCAAACAAATCTTAACAGAGCTTAAGTGAAATATAGAAAAACATAGGAATGCACTCATCAATGCTTCCCATAATTATTTTATCCTTAAATGGATGATATCCTTTAAGATAGACTAATGCTATCATCAATCCATTTTAAGGAGGCTCATTGCAAGTAAATTCCTGGCCCAATGGTGTGAATCATGAGAACAAACAAAATGCAATGCATCTATATGAAGAGTAATTTTTCTTGTTACCCTAATTTATTGATGAACAAGCCATCATCATCATTTTCCTAGGTATCCTTCATGGTAGGTGGTTTACCCATAGCCCCACCAAGGAGAAGGTACCTAATCCTACATCCATAGATACATCAATAGTACCATGTTCCATGCTTAAAGAAAATAATCATTATATTATTAAATCATCTTGAAAGAACTATGCCATTACATAAACACATCAATACATAGTTTATTATAAAAAAAAAATTACCAAGGAGGGGTGTTACAATCTTCCTCCTCTTTTGGGCTATGATTGTTAAGGGAGTTCACTGATAAGCTTGGAGGGTATTTATCCCTTGACTACATGCACATGGTGATTCCTCATAATGGGTGAAAATTCTAGATCTATGTGGAGAATCCTAACCCCTACCACATTGAAAATTTAGAGGAGGATAGCATCAATTGGGTTAAAGATATCATATTTATTGTTGTGGAGTATATTTGGCAATAGTACTATTATGGAGTAGATTTGGTGATAGTGATCCAAAATTATTTTTTAGATAAATAAAATTTTAATTACAATGGTGAGTGAGTAAACATCTTAGTGGAGTGATTTTGACATCATAAATTCAATTTGGGTGTTGTTAGTACCACAAAAATTTTTCAAATTAGGCAACTTCATACTTTTTGTAAAACTGGACTACACACTTTTGACAATTGGAAACTATGTAAAAATCAGCCTTAGTAGTCATATTCATAGACATGTTGGAAGCGACTCATAATAATTTAGGACCTCAAATTTTAACCAGATGTAGTTTGAACTATTGAGAACACATGGTAAAATTTTTAGGTCAATTGGACATGTAATTCAAAAGTTGTACGTGTTCCAAAATAGAAATATGGTGCTTTTGATAGCAGAATACCAAAAAAATAGTTGGAGACCAAAAGACACGTTTGGTAGCTAAAAGGCCAGAAGTTATTGGAATAGTTATTTATATAATTTTTGGCATATCTTAATGGTTAATAAGGGATTGGAGAGAATGTATGTTGAGTCGTGTTTATGGTGAACTATTTCAGACTGTTGGGTGAAATTATTGCATAGTATTGAATGTTTTCATTATAGTAGCAATGCTTGGTAGCCCTTTGGAGGTTGCAATGTGTTTTATGTTCATTAATAAAGTAGTTATCTCTCTTGGACAATGCATGTATTACCACATTGGGGTTTTACCACTATAAATTTATGTGTCAAATCTGTGTGAATATTTTGTTATTTACACTTGAATTTCAGTAGTTAATAGCAATTGCATGGAGATTTAATATATTTTTCAATCCTTAAATCTATAATTGTAAGAATAGTCATAGTTTGGCTACCATTATGGATCAAGTGGTATCAAATCAAGTTATTTTGTAAGGCCTGTGTATGCAAGGTAGAAGGTCTTAAAATTTGGAGTTAGTTCCTTATAACCCAAAAATTGGGAGAAGGTAGATAAATACTTCCATGGCTGAAGAACAACGAGCATGAATATTCTATGAGTAATATGAATGTAAATTTCCTAAGATGGAAAACACTCTCGCACAACTCACAAAAATAATGGAGATGATGCAATCCCAGCAAAATCATTCTAGAAATGAAGAGCAAACAATTCCTATGGGAGAAGATGAAGGTGCTTCGACTTCTAATAAGGTACCTTTCATATCTAACCCATTTAATATGGATGTGAGGCTAGACATACCTATATAAAATGGAGAGTTGGATCTTGAGAAGTTTGATAGTTAGTTGAATCAGTTGGAGGTATACTTAAATACCAAGCATTATACAGAGCCCCAAAAAATGAGTTTTTCTAGATTGAAGCTTGGAGGACATTCTCTCACATGGTGGGAGGCATATATTGTTGGTTTAGCTCATAATAGGTAACCACCTATATAAACATGGGCCCAATTTGTAGTTGAACTCAGAGCTCAATTATATCCAGTTAGATACCAAGAAAGTATGGAGGAGAGGTGGCAATTTTTAAGGTAGAAAATAGAACAAGATGTTCAAGAATACACAACTAAATTTAGGAAGAAAGTGGTATTATTGAACATAAATCTGAATGACCCATCAATTCTAAAGAAGTACAAGGATGAATTGCAATACCATCTCAAAAAAATATTTGGCACTTTTTAATGTCATAATCATAGATGAAGCATGTGTTAAGGAAATGTACTTGGATATGAATAGAAAGCTGAGTAAAACATAGTAGACCTTTAATCAACCCAATGGTAGTAAAAATATGGTAAAACCACAAAAGCAAAGCAAAAATCAGACCAAGAAGGCTTCTATAGTAGTGCAAAAAGATGAAAAACATTGTGACAATTGCAAGGTTGATGTGCACACTACAGAAAATATTAGAAATTACACCTAGAAAAGAAGCCCAAATGGTTCAACAAAGATAAAGAGACATCAACCAATGTGTGTAAGTAAGATGAGGACTGCATTGGCACTGTAGAGGATAAAGAAAAATTTTCTTGTGTATCCAAGCAAGGGAAAAATAAACTACAAACTTTCGAGGCTCATGGACAAACCCATATTCAAGTTACAAAGGAGGATATAGTTTCAAAAACCACAAAAGAAGAATTTTTTTGGGTGTGTATCCAAGTAAAGATGACAAAGGTAGTTGCATTGTATGATTATGGAACACAAAGAAATTTTATCTTAAAAAACTTAGTACAACAGTTGGGATTGGAGGTAAAACCTCATCCTCAACCTTATCCATTGGGGTGTATACACAAAGATATAGAATTGTAGGTAACTAAGCAATACATATTTAGATTTTCCATTGCTGAGAAGTTTAAATATGAGGTAGTTTGTGATATGGTACGTCTAGATATATGGCAAGTTATCTGTGGTAGCCCATATTTATGGGAAAGAAATGCTATTTTTATAGAAGGTTGAGCTAGTGGTGTTTGGTGATAGATAGTAAGGAATTTAGAATTCTTACCTACAAAGGGTAAAAGAAATTTCAGCTAGTTACTGCTCAACAAGAAAAGCATATGGTGAATGTAGCAAGAGGTTTGTGCTTCTCATGGTGAGAGGTGTAGGTGTAGACTTACAAATTGATGGAACTGAAGTGGATGCAGCTGATTTTACTCCTAGGTAAAGAGGAGAGTTGAAGAAGTTGCTCTAAGAATTCCAAGATATTATGCAAGCACCTTGAGGCATACCACCAAAGAGAGATGTGGAACATGAGATTCAACTATTAACAAATTCAACAGTACCAAGAGAGATAAGTCCAAGAATTGTTGGAACAAGTTCTTTTGAGACCTAGTACATCATCGACATGTTCTCCCATTGTGTTAGTTACATAGGAATATGGAACATGGAGGATGTGCATTGACTACCAAACACTCAATAAAATCACCATTAAAAATAGATTTCCTCGCATTGATGGTTTACTTAATCAGTTGAAGCATATATGATATTTCACCAAGTTGAATTTAAAATCTGGCTATCGCCAAATCCAAATGAAGGAGGAAGACATGTGGAAGACAATATTCAAGACTAAGCAAGGTCTTTTTCAGTGTCTAGTTATGTCATTAGATTAAACTAATGCTCTTGCAACATTCATGAGAATTATGAATGATGCATTGTGTCCATTTTTTTATAAATATGTACTTGTATTCTTGGATGATATACTTGTATATAGTGCATTTTAGGAGGAGAATATGCAACACTTGAGAGAGGTGTTGACAGTTTTACAACAGTCATAATTGAAATTAAACATCAATAAATGTGAGTTTGGAAATACTTCTTTGGTTTATTTGGACCATGTGATTGGTGGAGGAGAGATTCAAATTCATCAAATAAAAGTTGTAGCCATCCAAGAGTGGTCCCAACCTAAAACTCAGACTAAATTAAGAAGCTTTTTTGGAGCAATTCGATATTTGAGGAAGTTCATTAAAGATTTCTCACATGTGGCTACACCACTGCAAAAATATATTATGAAAAAATAATAGTATTGTGTGGGGTAAATAAGAAGAAAAAGCATTTCAAAAGTTGAAGGATAAGGTTTGCAATGCACTAGTTCTTTCCATACCGAATATGAGATTACATTTTAAAGTAGAGACTGATGCTTTTGGCCATGCTATGGGAGCAATTTTACTCTAAGGAGGTAAGCCGGTATGTTATCATCCCGAGTTATTTTTTGGAGTTGTTCTTAATTATCCTAAATATGACAGAGAATTAATTGCTTTAGTGAAAACGATTAAGAAATGGATACATTATTTGATGGATAAATAATATGTAATTCATACTAATCATGAACTCTTAAAATATTTGCAAAGTCAGAGTAAATTGCAATAGTAAAGATATTTTAAATGGATGGATTTCTTGCAGCAATTTAACTTTTTGATCAGGTATAAGAGGGGTAAATCTAATAAATTGGTTGATCTATTATCTAGACCTTCCATGAAACTTGTTTCAGTTATTATGGAGTTAGAGCCTTTTGATTTTGATAATTATAAATGTGAATATGAGGAGGATGAGGAATTTAAATATGTGTATCTCAGTCTTGGAGCAAAAAAGAATACCTCGATGGAAGACTATCATTTGGAGGATGGCTTCTTGTTCAAGGCTAGTAAGCTTTGTATTACAATTGGTAGTAGATTGCAGATGATTAGAGAAGCTCATACTTCATTGATTGCTGGTCACTTTGGGGTGCATAAAACAATAGCAAATTTGCAGTAGTATGTGCATTGGCCAAATATGTAAATTTATGTTGACAGATACATATGTAGGTGTGCCATTTTGTAATACATGTAAGCAAAGTAACCAGATATTGGGATTGTAAACTCCCCTACCAGTTCCTAAATGATATTGGGAGAGCATTTCAATGGATTTTTTGGATGGACTACCTACCACTTGCAAAGGGAATGATTATATGTATGTGATAATAGATTTAATAAAATGGTTGTTATGATTCCATGTAAGAAGACTATCATAGTTGATAGAGCAGCTGATTTGTTCTTTCAATAGGTTTTTATAAATTTTGGTCTACCCAAAAGCATTATTAGTGACTGTGATACTTGGTTCCCTAGAAAGTTTTGGACTGCACTTTGATCCCCAAACTGATGGTCAAATAGAATTTGTCAATATAACCATTGTTCATTTGTTGAGAGGATTTAACCAGAAGAGACCAAAGACTTGGGATGGAAATCTATCTTATGTGCAATATTACTACAATAGGGTTGTTCATTCATCAACTCAGCTATCACCATTTGAGGTATGCTATAGTTTTCTACCAAATTTACCTTTTGATGCAATATTTTCAAGGGGTTCAAATGCAGTAGGAAGTAATGAGTCAGAAGGTAGAAAGGCTTTGAGGTTCATCTAGAAAATTCAGCTTATCCATGAAATAATTGAGGAAAATTTGAAGAAGACTCAGCAGCAGTACAAAGAGCGCCATGATAAACATAGATTTCCACATCAATTTCAGATTGGAGATATGGTATGGTTGCATTTGGACAAGGAGAGACTTCAAGGAGTTGGTAAGAATATAAAACCCATACTTTATGGACCATTCAATATTATGGATAAATATGGGTATAATGCATTTAAACATGACTTGCCTAGTTATATGCAATTGTATTCTATTATTTTTTGAATTTACATGGTGGAATCGATAGCCACCACGAATATGGATAGGCTATCTGGATTTTATGGCCTCCATAGTATTATGCATTTTCCACCCTAGAAGCCACCACATAGTTCTTCATGCAATCCACCCCTATAACTACAATGCCATAATAATTTTAAATCTTTTACACTGTTATAAGCACTAGGAAAGGGATAAGCGTTCAGTCTGACGAGGCTTGATATTTGAACCTTGGACCTCCTCCCTCCTTATGGGGTTTGGTCAAATCAATTGGTCTATACCTCAGGCCTACAAATGTATTCTATTGTTAATGTGAAGAATTTAAAATTATTTGATCCTTCCTTGTTGGATGCCAAATAATATACTCTAGTTCTACCATGTTGGGATGACCTGACTTCATAAACTTTTGAGTAGGTTGTAGAGGATGTGGTGCTTGAAACATACTTCAAGAAGGGGTGAACAGGAGTTTTGGTTAGTTTGTGGAAAAGGAAAAATATTGAACAAGGCAAGATGGTTACCTTTGGCTTAGGTGAAGGATTTATATCCTCACCTGATGACTTAAAGCTTTTGAGGGACCAAAAGCTCCCCAAGTGGGGAGGCCTAATCCAAAATTATTTTTTAGATAAATAAAATTTTAATTATCATGGTGAGTAAGTAAACATCTTAGTGAAGTTATTTTGACATCATAACTTCAATTTTGGGTGTTTTTAGTACAACCAAACCTTGTCAAATTAGGCAACTTCAAATTTTTGTAAAACTAGACTGCACACTTTTGATAGCTAGAAACTGTGTAAAAATCAGCCTCGGTAGTCATATTCATGGACATGTTGGGAGTGACTCATAAGGATTTAGGACCTCAAATTTTCACCAGATTTAGTTAAAACTACTAATGAAACATGTTAAAATTTTTAGGTTTATTTGACACGTAATCCAAAATTTTTGCATGTTATAAAATGACAATTCGGTGCTTTTGACAATAGAATACCAAAAAAATAGTTGAAGACCAAAAGATACGCTAGGTAGCTGAAAGGCCAAGAGTTATTGAAATGGTTATTTATGTCATTTTTGGTATCTCTTCATGGTTAATGGAATTGTATATAATGTACGTTGAGTTGTGTTTATGGTGAACTATTGTAGACTGTTGGGTGAAATTTGCATAGTATCGATTGTTTTCATTATAATAGCAATGTTTGGTAGCCCTTTGGAGGTTGCAATGTATTTTTTGTTCATTAATAAAGTAGTGAGATCTCTTGGAAATGGATGTTTTCCCACATTAGGGTTTTACCACTATAAATTTCTGTATCAAATATGTGTGAATGTTTTGTTATTTACACTTGAATTTTAGTACTTAATAGCAATTGCATGGAGATTTAACATTTTTTTCAATATTTAAATCTATAATTGTAAGAATAGTCATAGTTTGGCTACCATTATGGATCCAAAAGTATTACTGTAGATTAAAAATACAACGCCAAACAAAAGATAAAACCACAATAATGGAATACAGGAAAGTTGCACAAAACAAACGATTATTATTAATCAGTGGAGTTTAAAAACTCCTTTTTGAATACAACTGGGCCTGTAACCCTTTATTTGTGATACACAGTTACAAGTTATGCTAGGGTTCTCCGAAACCCTAGTTGGCACAAATGGTGGCACTTCCGAAGAATGTATCTTCAATCCCAACCGAGTGAGTGGGCTTTGTTGTATCCCTTGCTTGGACCACTCCGACTAATCATTGCCATCAATAAACTAGATCTACTGTCAAAAACCTGCACACATTAACACTATCAAGGAGTTAGAGATTAATAAGAGGGCTCCACTGTGTGAGCCCTCGGAAACTATCTAAAACCCTAGAAAAACGAAATGCAAGAATTCAATAACAGATCAAATAGAAGAAAAGAGGTTACTTGCTTTAAACTAATTTATACCTGTTCTCTGTTAACGTAGCTAGACCAGGCGACACCTAGAAGTAATGTTGTTGTCAGAATAGGCTACGGAAGGCACCCTGGTGCACTCGCCGAACTCCCGCGTGCTTCTGGATCTGGATTATAGACGTCGGTCTGAGTCTGTGGCTGTAGGTAAACGCCCGCGAGCACTTGTTAAACGCCCGTGGGCACTTTGTAAATGCCCGTGGGAACTTGGTAAAGGGGTAAACGCCCGCGGGCACTTGCGACAGGAATGGGAGATTCTGCAGAATGCTACAGAAGGAATGGCGATGAAAACGACAACGAAAGCGGCGATGGATGCGGCGAAAGGGTAGCAGAAGAGAGGAAATAGCAGTAGAAGAATTAGAATCAGAGGTAACGCATAGGAAATAGAAGTAGCAAAAGACATAGGGTTTGAGCCATCAAAGTGACTCAATTTATAATCCACTCTTAGGGCACACTTTAGGGTTTTAACGACACTTTGAACGTGTGGCTAAGATTAAAGCGGATCCAAGGGTAGAGAATAAATTTTGGTTGTGAAACGGATTAAGATGGATGGACGGATGAGATTAAATGAAGGATGGACGGCTCAGATTAAATCACTTAAACTATTATTTAAATATATATATTAAAATATTAAAATATTAATATATATATATAAATATTAATTTAAATAAATTTGGGGATGAAAAATGGCGGGAAAGGTGAAATTGGGCCAAATAATGGCGGGAAAGTGTGGATTTGGGCCAAATAATGGCGGGAAAGTGTGGATTTGGGCCAAATAATGGCGGGAAGGTGGATGACCGACACGTGGCTGACAGGAAGGTATAGATGACTTGCAAGTGGCTGGATTTTCGTGTCTACAATTACTATGGAGTAGATATTATGATAATTATGGAGTAGATCTAGCGATAATATTGCTACAAAGTAGAGATAATAGCAATATTATTGTGGAGTAGAATTGGCAATAATATTGTTGTGGAGTAGATTTGACAACAATATTTATATGGAGTAGATATGGCGATAATATTGTTGTGAAGTAGATTTGGCAATAGTATTGTTGTGAAGTAGATTTGGTGATAATAATTCTATGGAGTAGATCTAGTGACAATATTATTGCATAGTAGAGTTGATAACAACATTGTTATGGAGTAGATTTGGTGAGTATTATTTTGGAGTAGACTTGGGAATAATATCATTATGGAGTAGATATGGTGATTGTATTACTATAGAGTAGATCTGATAACTATATTATTATGGAGTATATTTGGCAACAATATTTCTATGAAGTAGATATAGCAACAATATTGTTGTGGAGTAGATCTGATGATGCTCCAAAAATATAGTGGTATGGTATTATTGCAGAGTAGAGTTGATAACAATATTGTCATGGAGTAGAGTTGGAGATAAAATTACTGTGGAGTAGATGTGGCAACAATATTGTTGTATATTTTGTATCTAATTTAGTAGCCTTAGTTTTAATTCAGTAGGACTAGTCTTGGGAACTTAATGTTATATATTTTTTTCGATTTGTAAAAGAGTTAGGGTCCCTTAAAAAATCCCTTTGCAACCTTAATAAATAAAAAATTACTGAAGATAACCTAGAATTCCTTAAAGAAATGATTGAAGAAGGTTTGGGGTACCTTGAGTAGTTGATAAAATATTTACAAATAGAGTACGAGTTCTCATTAGGTTAGTTAGATGAAATAAGTAACACTAAAGAAGAAACTTATTACATATTTGACTAAGATATCTACAGGCTTCCATATGTTATGGATAAGATATACCAAAGATCAGATGAGCATAAGCATTAAAATTTTGAATTGCTATATTTTAAACATCACCATTTTCATTGAAAAAATCTATGCTTCTATTTTACAATGATCCCTTAATCCACATGTTTCTCAGGATTCATTATAAACATTTTATTTCCAACCAAAATAATATTTAATCAAATAACTGAAGCACACTACTACAATTATTTAAAGCACAAGCACCCAATTAAAAGCCTAGTAAACACGTATACTTTTAACATTCACTCGAATCAAAGTGCTTTAATAAAACCTCAAAGCATATTTAATATTAATTCAAATCAATTGCTTCAATCAAACATAAAAATCAAAGCACTATTAATATTAATCCAAGCTTAATACCTTAATTACCATAATAATAAGATAAAACATTATTAATATTAATCGAGACCTAAGACTTTATTACACCAATAATAGTCAAAGTATTAATAATATTACTCCAACCCTAATGCATTATTACCACAATAATAATCCAAGCATTAATAATATTAATCCAAAGTACATTAATAAAACATTATAAAGCACATTAACAAGCTTAACGAACAAGTGCAAGGAAGAACAAGACTTCGAATAAACCTCAACCAAGCTTAAACTACCAATGTTGAAAATATATGAGCTCTTAAAAACTAGAGCCAAGAAAAGGAGCACGTAGAAATACATAAGTTATGGCTCACACAACCCTAAAATTAGTGCACAAAAAATAAGGTAGACATAGCTCAACCAACCCTCAGGATTTTGGTAGATTTTTTGACATTGATTTGATGTGGGTCAACCAAATAAACTAGAGGTACACAACAAAAGATGAAGCCTGAGAAAATATGATGTGCATAGGGAACACTACCAACATGTGATAAGGATAGCCCACAATGCCACAACTTGAAAGGAGAAATGTGAGTTAAACTAGACAAACCACAACCAAGGTAGAAACACAGATCCACACCACCGGTGCCACAGCAAGGAGATCAATAGGGGGATTTCACAACATCAAGCCAACATGCCATGTAGGCCCAGATCAAACAACAAAGGGTAGAAATAATACACCAAAGAGAATAAACCAAGAAATCATTTCTCCCAATATTAAAACTAGAGAAGAACTTGGTTAACAAATGCCTTTCTACTCTATAACACCTCCTCTCTTGTCACGTCTCAGCTTCCTCTTATCTTGCCAACCCAAACCTCTGGTTCCCCACTAGCTTAGAAATAAGGGTGAAGCCTCCTTAACGTGCATGGAGGGTCACCCATTGTAATGTCCAAGAAGGCATTACATAAAATATATTTGCCACCCTTATCACCCTTAGGGTGGCACGCTCATTAATGAGCCACCAACATGCTTATAAAACCATTTGCCTCTTGATTTAATTTAAAGGATTAATTTCTCCTTAAAGTAGATTTGGAGTAGATTTGGAGCTAAAATTGTTATGAAGTAGATTTGGTGATAATATTATTATGGAGTAGATCTAACAATAATACTACTATGGAGTAGATCTGGCGACAATATTATTGTGAAGTAGATTTTGTAATAGTATTGTTGTGCAATAGATTTTATGACAGTGTTGCTATGGAGTAGATTTGGTGACAAAATTATTGTAGAGTAGAGTTGATAACAATATTGTTGTGGAGTAGATTTGGTGATAGTATTATTGTGGAGTAGATCTGGTGATAATATTGTTATGGATTAGATATGGTGATAGTGAGGGTTATGCACAACAATTAATTATCATTAATAAGTGAATATTAGTATTTTCAAAAATGCAAATTGGCAAATTTGGGGGACCCTAAACATCGGCCCATTCACCCAAAATGTTTGAGACAAAAAAATTTTAGGGGTTAGTTTGCCGCACATTGATAATAGTATTACATTTTTTTTTTAAAATTCGCTAGAACACCCACTTTTGAGGATTATTTTTGTATTAAAATTATACATTTTTTAAATTATCCCACAAAATTTACCAATTATACCAGTATATATAATCAAAATTCCAGTGATACATTTTCATGTAAAACATTCAAAGCATTGGAAATTCGAGTAGTCAAAGCAAAAAGCAAAACCTTTAAAGTAAAAAGACAATATAAAACATTCCATCTATTATTGAATTCCATCAAACTTTGATTGTGTGCAAAAATTAGTTGATCCAAATCAAACTTCTACTTAGATCAAAATAGGAACTATATTTTCACCCTAACAGATCTAAACCTTGTTTTACACTTGAATGAACTGTCAAACTCTGTTTTGCACCTGAAATAACTGTCAAACCCTATTCTCCACCTGGATGGACTATCAGATCATGTTCTACACTCGAATGGACTATCAGATCCTGTTCTAAACCCATATTGACTACCAATTATTGTTCTACATTTGAACCAACTATCAAACCCTGTTCTACATCTGAATGGATGATCGGACTCTATTCTACACTCGAAGAGACTATCGGACCCTATTCTACATCCAAACTTACTGGTAGACCCTGTTCTACACTCGAACTAACTACCATATATTTTCTACAACTGAACAAATTATCAAACCCTATTCTACACCTGTATGGACTACCAGATCTTATTCTGAATGTGAATTGAATATCAAACCTTGTTTTACACCTAGATCAACTACCAAATCCTATTCTTCACCCGAAATGACTAACAAACCATTTTCTTAAATTGATTTGAATTTATATAATGATTATTTTTGTGCTTTTATTAGTTACAAGTATTATCTCTAGAAAATAGAATACTGGCATGCACTGAAAAAATCATGATAAAGCCTACCTGGAAATTGGTATGTATTTTCTACAAACCAAAAATTTGTTTATTCCAATTACAATATTATCTTGAGGCTTCAGAGTAGTAAGACATCTTCAATATTTAATTAATTTTCTAAAATGAAAACATTTTATTTACAAGTAAAATGTCACCTACTAGCGATGGAAAGAAGGGGGATAAATCTTCTACTAAAAATAGTATCCTCAAATATTTTAGCCATATGTCAAAATCTAATGAGCCATTGACGTCTATGCAAATTCAAGGTACAAATGATTTTTAAGTATTAAATACTTAGTTGTGTATTATGTAAGTATTTTAAATAATGATTTCTTTCTCAAATAGTTAATTCTTAGTATGTGCCTCTGGCCATATTGCACGGTGATATGAATCTTTGTTTGTAAATTTTTTCTGTTAAATCCAAAAATGGTAAATAATATTATTGTATGCTACTATGTAGAATACCATTTTAACCTTCATATGCCTCCACTTGAAGATATTCCTCACCAAGATATACCTTCTAATGAAAATTCTCTTCACAATGACATCCAAAAAACATTTGAAGATATTCCTCAAAATGACATGCTAGTTAAAAATGAAAGCGATAAATCAAATACAATATAAACTTCTGTGGAATCTTCAATAAAAAATACTAAAATTAGAAGGGTATCGAACTAGGCTATTGGAAGGTCATTTCAGGTTGAATGGGTAGAAAATTTTCCCTTAATAGAGCCAATCCTGATTGAGGACACCAATGGGAAACCAAAAGAATGTAGATGCAAAATTTATTGTTGGAAACTAGGTAAGGATCATAGGATGCAAAATATGATAGATACAATAAAAAAAATTATGGCAACGCTTATGTAACAGTTAAATAAAATGACGGAACACTTAATAAAATAATGAAATGGAATAATGCATAGGAGTGTATGCATGTTAGATATGCAAAAGAATATGATAATCACTTGATGCTACACAAATCTCTTGTTGAGAAATGTGGAACGATTCAAGCTCAGTTTCATAAAATTCATAAGACCACTTTAGCTTCAAAAAGTTTACACCTTATTGTTTATTCTAAAAAAAAGTAGACCCATATCTGATTTTACTGATTATAAGTACCCATTTCAACTAGTTGATGTGTAAAAAAATTTCTAGTTCCCATTGGTCAGAACGAAGTGATTGGAAAATGGTAAAATATCTATCATTAGTTGATAAGGAGAACTTGAGGGATAAAGTAAAACTTGCTAGATTCATTGCACTTTCAATTGATGAGGTGATGGTTATGGACAACACATATTGGATTTGCATTCATGTATACACATTTCAAAATAATGTAGGCCAACCTAGTTTGTTAGAATTACATAAGATGGTGTAAATTTTAAATGTATAAAACATCTATAAAATTGTTGTAACTATTGGCATTTTTGCCACATTAAATTTTTTTGACAAAATATTGCCTAAGTATGGAACTTTAAATCGACAAAACACATGCAAAAGAATTGGTATTTTTGTGGGCTCTAAAATAGGATGATAAAGCAAATAAAATTATTTTTTGATGTTTCATTATTGTAGATATTTTCACAAGCTTTTCTATGATATATTACAATAGGCAATCGGGTCAGCAGATCAAAAGTTAGGGCTCTAAGAAGCAGAGCCAACGATAGCCCACTTCGGGCTTGAAAAATCGGTTATGGCATGAAGGGTGCTTCGCCCATAATGATGTCGAAGTTACCACTTCGATCTATTTGGAAGATGAAACTCCACTTTGGCTCCAATTCCAATGAACCTCCCTATCCTTAAAATAAAAAAATTTAAGGTAGCCAGGTCACTTCGCCCAAAAAATTATTGAAGTTCCACTTCGGCCAATTCTTTCAGCGAACCGTCTCTAGAAAAGTGTCAGTTCGGGCTTGAGCCTGGTTAAGCATCCACTTAATATTCTCAAAATGAAACTGAGAGGGGGGGGTGAATCAGTGTAGCTATTTAAATTCAAATCTACAACTCTTAAAGCTGAAGCAAAGAGAACTATAAAACAGATAAAGCAATTATCACAAGAGAGCACACCACAACACACAGTGTAACGAGGTTCACCAATTTGGCTACTCCTCAAGAATGACTGCTTGGACTACGGTCCAAATCCAGCCTTTGCAAAAAACCAATTTTACAATCTGTTTACCAGCACCCACTGGAAGGAGGACCAACCCCTGGTATATCTGCACCAACAGAAAGGAGCACCAACCCCTATCCAAGCACCAACTTGGATTACAGTTTTGAATCTAGATGAATGACATACAAATGCCTTTCCTTTTCAAAGACCCTGACTGGTCTACAATTTATCAAAACCCAGTAAACACTTACAGCTCTTCTTGTCGCTCTCTTACAGCACTCTTCTAACCCTCTCTTGGCAGCACTTTCACACATTCAACGACAACTTAATTCTCTACACGACTGCCCTTTTATAATAGACCTTTCACTTTGTAACTCCAGTTATAACACCTTCTTTCATTCCTCATGCGCCACTTGTCAATTGTAACTCTTTCTTTAATATTCTCTTCTACCACTTGTCAACTGTAACTCCTTCTTTATGTAACTCCTTTTGTATAAATAGAGTGGGCATTTCGTTAAACACGTTACATGCAACATATATCTCTACCATGACTGTTCGTCTTCTTGGTCATGACTGTTCATATTATTTTCTGTGCATGCATGCATTTTTTGATTCTATTTATGCGACTGTTTGATTTCTCCTTCTTCGACTGTTCTTAAAATAGCTGCATGATTTTTCTTTTGTATCGTCCCTGTAACTGTCGTTCTACTTCAATTAACTCTTCTGAAAATGGCTACATCATTTTCCTCTGCAACTGCCCCTGTAACTATTGTTCTACTTTATTTAACTATCCGTAATCATGTTGTTGCGACCTATCGTGAAATAGTGACACTTTTGTCTCTTTGTACTCTTCTCGCCTTTTACCTGTGAAAACATAACATGTCGCGAAATCGTGACACTTTTGCTGCCTTGACCTCTTCTCTATATCTTGCCCGCGAAAACGAAATATGTCGCGAAATCATGAAAATTTCGTTGCCTTGACCTCTTCTCTGTCTCTTGCCCACGAAAACGGAACATGTCGTGAAATCGTGACACTTTCGCTGCCTTGACCTCTTCTCTGTCTCTTGCCCGCAAAAACGGAACATGTCACGAAATCACGACACTTTCGCTTCCTTGCACTTTTCTCTGCTTGCACTAGCGAAACCATGACATGTCACGAAATCGTGACATCTTTCTCTTCCGTACACTCTTCTTCGCAAGCACCAGCAAAAACATGACATGTCATGAAATCATGACATCTTTCTCTTTCGTACACTCTTCTCTGCTTGCACTAGCAAAAACAAGACATGTTGCAAAATCATGACATATTTCACTTTCATACACTCTTCTCTGCAAGCCCAACGAAAACCTGACATGTCACGAAATCACGACACATTTGCTACCTTGTGCTTTTCTCTCTTTCACCCATGAAAACACAACATGTCGCAAAATTGCGACACATGCGCTGCCTTGTGCCTTTCTCTCTCTTTCGCCTGCAAAAACACATGTCACGAAATCACGACACATGCACTGCCTTGTGCCTTTTTCTGTCTTTCGCTCGTGAAAACACATGTCATGAAATCGTGACACATGCACTACCTTGCACTCTATCTCCTCTTCGGGTCATGAAAACCTGACATGTCATAAAATCACGACACTTTTTCTCTTTGGCGCTTTCTCTTCGAACCTGTCGCGAAATCGTGACACTTTTTCTCTGCGAGCTCTTTCTATCAAACCTATCGCGAAATCGTGACACTTTTTCTCTGCGAGCTCTTTCTCTCGAACCTATCGTGAAATCACGACACTTTTCTGTCCGTACAATCCTTCTTGCAAATTGTCGCAAAATCACGACACTTTTCTTTCTCTACCTTCCTCTTCGCTTCGGATCGCAAAAATGAAACATGTCGCGAAATTGTGACATCTTTTTCTCTCTTATATTTTCTTCACTTTGGACTGCAAAAATAAAACATGTCGTGAAATCATGATAGTTTTGCCAGCATTTTCTCTCTCCTTCGATATGTCATGAAATCGCGACAGTTTTGCCAGCATTTTCTCTCTCCTCCGATATGTCGTGAAATCGCTATAGAAAACATGTCACGATATCATGATAGTTTTCTTACTTGTCTTTTTCTTTTTTTTTCTTTGATCCTTTGAATCTGGGCCACTTCTGTCTTCTTAGAAATTCACTGTACATGCTCTGAATGACCTCTGAACTCCTGTCCACTGCATCAACTGATCTATCTGTCTGTGTTGACAATAATGACAATATTTTTTCTGCACCTCGCTCAACAATCTCCACATTTGGAATTGTTGGCAACACATGTGCAATTTCCTGTAATTCTTCTCCCCCTTTGACAATAATACCAAAGGGCTACTGCAGACTCCCCCTGAGTCTATGCAAAACATTCTCAGACAAACATTGTTATAGTTAGCAAAAATCATGAATATGAGCAAAACTATAAACATAGGCATAAATGCTCCCCCTAAGAATGTGATCCCATTTGATAGTCAATGCTTGGGAAATGGGACCACTCCCAACTTACTCTGAAGGTACTCAAAAACTTCCTTGGGCAATGGTTTTGTGAATATATCTGCTACTTGCTCTGTAGTTGGAACAAAATCCAATTTAACCTCACCTTCTACAACTTTATCCTTCAAAAAGTGATACCATATTGCAATGTGTTTGGTTCTAGAATGCATAACCGGATTCTTTGAGATGTTAATAGCACTAGTGTTATCACATTTAACTCAAATTGGCTCTTTGAAGTTAGTACCAAGATCTTTCAGGGTTTGTCTCACCCATAAAATTTGCGTACAACATGTTGCTGCAATGTATTCTGCCTTTGCTGTGGATAGAGAGACTGATTTTTGTTTCTTGCTGTGCCATGCTACCAACCTGTCTCCAAGATAGAATGCACCACCACTGGTACTCTTTCTGTCATCTATACATCCCGCCTAATCTGCATCAAAATATGCAATAAGAGTGAAGTCTTTACCTTTTGGGTACCATAACCCATACTCCATAGTACCCTTGAGGTACATAAAGATCCTCTTCACAGCTATCACATGAGTCTCTTTGGGACTAGCCTGAAATATTGCTACCATGCATACTGCTTGTAATATATCTGGTCTTGTAGTTGTTAAATACAACAGGCTCCCAATCATAGATCTGTACATGGTTTGATCAACATATGGAGATTTGTCATCCTTGCTCAACTTGCAACCTATTGTCATGGGAGTGCTAACAGGTTTACAATCCTCCATTGTGATTTTTTTTAGCATTTCCTTCACATATTTAACTTGAGAGATAAAAATTCCCTTTTCACTTTGATTAACTTGCAGTCCGAGGAAATATGAAAGTTCACCAATCATAGACATCTCAAATTCTTTCTTCATTTTATTTGCTATGTCTCTACAAGACTCATCCATGCTGCTACCAAATATGTGAAGAACACAAGCTTATACTGAGAGGGGGGGTGAACAGTATAAGACCTCTTTTTAATTTTTCCTTTATACCTCAAAATAGTAAAGCAATATACCCAAAGCAATATCAAAGCAATGCACAATATCATCCACAAAGTGACACCAATTTTAACGTGGTTCACCCAAAATGGCTGGGCTACGTCCATAAAACTTTTCTCTAAAATTTATCTCAAAGTTCTTTGGGAATCCTTCCCAATTACAATATTTATGAGCCTCGGCCCAAAGGAGATACCTTCCCCTAATCAAAATTTATGAGCCTCTCGCTCAAAGGAGATACCTTCCCCTCTCGCTCCGGAAATGATCCCTCGGAAGATCAACTGCCTCTACCTCTTGCCAGCACATGGAACTCCTTTCCACCGAAGACCTCCTGTCCTCAATGCTTAGCCTAAGAGACCTCTGCCTTCTATGATCACATCCACAATAGCTCAGCAACTTGTACCAAACATAGTCAATCGATCTAGTACAAGTCTTCCTATGTCTGTCAGATCTGTCCAACGCTTGAACAAATCAATCCTCTACACACAAGCCTTCTCAAAGACTTGCCAAATTTGTCCTCAGGTTCTTCTCAAAGAACCAGTGCACCTCTGTCCTCAAGTTCTCTGATAGAACTATCAAACTCAGCTCACAAGTCCTCTGCTAGGACCTGTCCAAATTTTCTCACAAGTCCTCTGATAGGACCTGTCCAAAAATGCTCACAAGTCCCCACCGGAACCTATCCAAAACTCAGCAAGCTCACCAAGAAAAAAAACTTTCTTAGTAGGAAATCACAAGGTGAATTTTTAGAGACCCAATGTGATTTATCAAACTCATAGAAGCATAAAGAGAATTGTTAGAGACTCAATATGTCCTATACTCAACTCCCAATCTCAAACCTCAACTCAAATCAACTCAGCTCAAACTCAATTTCAATGCTCAACTCAAACTCAATCTCAATTTCAATGCTCAACTCAAACTCAATCTCAATTTCAATGCTCAACTCAAACTCAATCTCAATTCAGAATTGGATAAGATAGAATGCTTTCTTTCAAGAACATGAAACCCCAACAATTGCCAATTATGCAAAGAATCACATAACAATGATACTCATGATCTTTCCACCATCAAATAGGGCTTCAACAACAATGCTCATCAACCAAGGTTCAATCAACACCATTCAACTCAAAACACAACCTTGAAGCATTTCACAATCAACATCAAAAAAGGAAACCAGTAGAACTCATTTTCTCTCCAATATTGTTTGAACAAAAAGCATCCACCAACTCAAATCACAAGAGCACACACAACTTTTCAAATCATCAACAAAGGAGTAAGCCCAACACTTTAACCAAGTAAAGAATAACTTGATTATTACCAATTTAATGAAAGCAAATGTCAATCTCAAAGCTGCCCACTTAAGGTTTCACAACTTCACACAAGAAGCAATTTTAACCTTAAAACATCATGCTTTCATTTCCATAATCAACCAAAAGCACTCTCAACATTACAAGAAAAAATTTATCCCTTATACACCTTATTTCTCCCTTATAGTCTTATCAAAAATAAAATTTATCTCTCATAAGAATGCAATAAGATATTTCAAACAACACCTTCAAAAGAATATTTTATCAAAAATAAAACAAGCTTTAAACTCCTTATAACTCCTAAGTTGTTTTGCCCTCTAATAAAATTCCTCCATCCGCAAAATACACTTAGCAAAAATTAATTTCGAAAGTACCTTGGCCAACATCAAAAATCATGCTATGGAGAAATTGCGCACGAATTCTAACACCACCCGTTGCATCCACTTCACGATGTAAAACCCTTTCGCGTTATTCGAACGCGGAACCTCCCGTTCGGGTAGCGCACCAACAGCCTAGCCGCTACCGGTGCACCAAAGGCGCCCGGTGAGGTTTAAACCTCACGTTGTTAGCCTTGTTCCTTCTGTGCCAGGGATTAAATAAAATAACAGTGCCTCCCTTTCTTCTGACATAAACACGAAGACAAAAACCTTACGACGGATTTACGACGAACGACGAGAACAAAAAAAATTGAACAGCGGATTCACGAAAACGACAAAGACACAATCTGAGAAGAAATCTGAATAGCGGATAATGAATTCACAGCGAGCAACTCTTTTCAAAATGCGGATAGGATTTATTCTTGATTTTCATCGAGGGAGATTTATATGCATTTTTACCATAAGCTCTTGACGTCGACGAGGAGTTTAACACATCGGCGGAGGTCTTGGCTAGCGCCCACAATCTTAAAACATAGCGCCCATACAGCCAGAAGACATTTGTGCCATGGGTTAGGAGAACCCATTGCAAACAATAATTTAATATTTATTTAAAAATAATTAAAGGGAACCTTAACAAGGTTTTTAATTATTTAAATAAATACTTCCTCCTGGACCCAAATGCATTAAACTAATGCATCCACCTGTAATCTTTAAACCTGCCAACTTGGGGTTTACAAAAGACCTTTGAAACTGTCATGCCATAACCTTCATCAAAAAAAATTATTTGACATCAAATCAAATTCCTTCAAGAGCTTCTTGACATCAATGACAACTTATACACTTGAGCAAAGGCAATGTACCCAAAGTACCCAAAATTGCCAACAATCTCCCCCTTTGTCATTGATGGCAAACCTTTACTAAAAACACTTCTCAAGAGCCAAAACTGAAACCAATCGTGCTAACAACTGACCAACTGTGCCCACAACTGAGAATCTTCCTTTGAAGTTTTTCTCCCCCTGACTTGAAGCTCTCTTCATTTTGAAGCTCTCCTCCTTACTCATATCTCTCCCCATTTGTCATCAATGGAAAAGGGTCACCTTTGGGGCTCAGGACTAAGAATGAGCCTCTTAGCTTAGTCCCTCCCCCACCTCCTGATGAGGTGATTAATTCTGGGGTGGGAGTAAAACTCCCATTAGGTACTGATCATCATCAACGTCTATAACTTCCTTTTCGGGCCTTCTCTTGAACTCTTTGTCCATATTCCTGTTCTTGTCATTGTTCTTGTTCTTGTTCTCATCCCTATTCTTGTCCATGCCTTGATCCTTGGACCTGATCATGCCATTGTTCCTGTTCCTGTATTCTAGAAATTTAGCTCTGCACTGTCTGGATATGTGACCTTCATTGTTGCACTTAAAACACCTAACAAAGTTGTTTCTCTGAGGTAAACCTGATCTTTGAATCCACCTGTTCTGACCAAACCTGTTTTGACCAAACCTATTTTGACCAAACCTGTTTTGACCAAACCTGTTCTGACCAAACCTGTTCTGACCAAACCTATTTTGATCAAACCTGTTCCTGTTATTTACCTTGCAATAGACTGCATTGTGCCCAAACTGTTGACAAGAGTAGCAATACCCTTGAAAGTAACTAGCACTTCTAAAACTGTCATTTACCTTCTTCACTTGAGCCATGTAATGTGAAGCCATGTGACCAAACCTATGACAAGCAAAACATCTGCCTTGAAACTTTCTTTTATTTGACCTCTTGGGTCATGAATACTTCTTCTTATCATTCTGAATTTTGTTTTCTATTTCTGTGCATCTATCATTCAAGGACTCCTTTTTTGAAATACTTTCCTCATCAAAACTCTCTTCCTTTTGGAGTCTCTTACTAGACTCTCCAACTTGTTCCTTGTGTGGCTTAACAAAACCAAGGCCTATTTTATCTGTTGTCTTTCTTTGACCTTTGATGAGTGACTTAACCTTTTTGGAACTATCTTGAAACCTGTAAAGCTTATCCTTGTACTCTTTAGTTTCCTCTTTCAAAGAAGCCATTTTCTGTTCCAACTCGCTATACTCAAGAACCTTAGACTCTAACTCATCCTTGAGTTCTTGTGTCTTAGCTATAGAGAAGTCAAGACTTTCTATAAGCTCATCTCTTTCCATGCAACATTCATCTAACTTATCCTTGAGTCTAGCATTCTTCTTTCTTTCCTTTTTCAAAGCACTAAGAGCACTAATAAGTTCACCTTCAAGATCTACTTCACCTTCCTCTATATCTTCCTCTATTTGTTTTCTTTTTGAATCATCAAAGCCTTTTTCAGATTTCTTATCACTAGAGGTGCTACCCTTTTAAAAAACCATACATGCATCTTCCTTATAGTTTTCTGAAGCATCCTCATACATACTAGAAACCAAATCATTATTTGTGCAATCATCCTCAAGGTGACCAAAGTTTCCACATCTAAGACATTTCATGATAATGAATCTATGTTTCGGTTCTTCCTCTTTTTTTGATATGAACAACATCTCATTTTCATCATCACTTGAAGAACTTTCACTATCACTACTAGAACACTTACTTGCTTTGTCTAGGTATGAAATATTCTTGTGCTTGTGAGAATACCTCTTTCCTTGATTGTTGTGCTCATATTTGTTCTTCCTGTGATGCTTGTGCTTTTCAGAATCCTTGCCCTTAGAATCCTGTTTATCTTCATCACTTTCATTCTTGGGAACAATACAGTCAGTAGCATAATGACCAAACTTTCCACAATTGAAACATCTTATATTTTTCATACTTTTGTTCTTTCTAGAGAAATTGCATTTCTTGTTGTAATATGCCTCTTCATCACTAGAAGACTCATCACTATCTTGAAGCCGTTTACCCTTGGATTTCTTGGTAGCCTTGAAATCTGCCTCTTTCTTGACATCAACCTTCACTTGAGTTCTCAACTCAAATGCTGCAAGTATACTATGGAGCTCATCATTTTTCAACTTATCCAAATCTTTAGCTTCCTCAATAGCAGAAATATTTTCACTAAATCTATTAGGAAGAGATCTTAAAATCCTATCACAAACATCATTTTCAGCAAGCTCAAGACCTAAGTCTTTCATGGAGTTAACAACCTCATCCATACGAAGCATGTAGTCACTAATATTTTCATCATCATTCATCTTGAGTTGTTCAAACATACCTTTGAAGTGTCTCAACTTGGCCTTCCCGACATTTGTATCACCTGTGTGAACCACCTTCAATTATTTCCACATTTCACTAGTCTGTCTTGCGGTGAATCACTTTGGTGAGATCTGCTTTCTGTAAGCCTTTCAAGATTGCATTCATTGCCTTTGAATTGTTGTGATGTAGGAGCCTTTCTTCTTTAGTATTAGGACCATGTTCAGGAATAGTGTACTCATCTTCAATCACTTCCCAAACCTCATTCCCAAGTGCCATTAGATGAACCTTCATCCTTGCACTCCAAAGACCAAAATCTGACCCATCAAGAATAGGTGCTACATTGCCACTTGAATGATCCATTGTGTTCTTTACTAGCTTTTCCTTCAAGCTGTTAAACTTTTCGAAGGCACCCGCTCTGATACCATTTGAAGAACACAAGCTTATACTGAGATGGGGGTGAATAGTATAAGACCTCTTTTTAATTTTTCCTTTATACCTCAAAATAGTAAAGCAATATACCCAAAGCAATATCAAAGCAATGCACAATATCATCCACAAAGTGACACCAATTTTAACATGGTTCACCCAAAATGGCTGGGCTATGTCCACAAAACTTTTCTCTAAAAGTTATCTCAAAGTTCTTTGGGAATCCTTCCCAATTACAATATTTATGAGCCTCGGCCCAAAGGAGATACCTTCCCCTAATCAGAATTTATGAGCCTCTGCTCAAAGGAGATACCTTCCCCTCTGCTCTGGAAATGATCCCTCAGAAGATCAACTGCCTCTACCTCTTGCCAGCACGTGGAA
This sequence comes from Wollemia nobilis, assembly GCA_028583015.1. Classification (NCBI taxonomy): domain Eukaryota; kingdom Viridiplantae; phylum Streptophyta; class Pinopsida; order Araucariales; family Araucariaceae; genus Wollemia; species Wollemia nobilis. The sequence goes on from JAQPPZ010001195.1 coordinate 10,712,836, forward strand.
ATCCTTTCCATCGAAGACCTCCTATCCTCAATGCTTAGCCTAAGAGACCTCTACCTTCTATGATCATGTCCACAGCAGCTCAGCAACCTGTACCAAACACAGTCAGTCGGTCTAGTACAAGTCTTCCTCTGTCAGTCAGATCTGTCCAACGCTTGAACAAATCAATCCTATGCACATAAGCCTTCTCAAAGACTTGCCAAATCTGTCCTCAGGTTCTTCTCAAAGAACCAGTGCACCTCTGTCCTCAAGTTCTTTGATAGAACTATCAAACTCAGCTCACAAGTCCTCTACTAGGACCTGTCCAAATCTGCTCACAAGTCCTCTGATAGGACCTGTCCAAAACTGCTCACAAGTCCCCACCGAAACCTGTCCAAAACTGCTCACAAGTCCCCATCGAAACCTGTCCAAAAATCAACAAGCTCACCAAGGAAAAAAACTTTCTTAGTAGGAAATCACAAGGTGAATTGTTAGAGACCCAATGTGATTTATCAAACTCATAGAAGCATAAAGAGAATTGTTAGAGACTCAATATGTCCTATACTCAACTCCCAATCTCAAACCTCAACTCAAATCAACTCAGCTCAAACTCAATTTCAATGCTCAACTCAAACTCAATCTCAATTTCAATGCTCAACTCAAACTCAATCTCAATTCAGAATTGGATAAGATAGAATGCTTTCTTTCAAGAACATGAAACCCCAACAATTGCCAATTATGCAAAGAATCACATAACAATGATACTCATGATATTTCCACCATCAAATAGGGCTTCAACAACAATGCTCATCAACCAAGGTTCAATCAACACCATTCAACTCAAAACACAACCTTGAAGCATTTCACAATCAACATCAAAAAATGAAACAAGTAGAACTCCTTTTCTCTCCAATATTGTTTGAACAAAAAGCATCCACCAACTCAAATCACAAGAGCACACACAACTTTTCAAATCATCAACAAAGGAGTAAGACCAACACTTTAACCAAGTAAAGAATAGCTTGATTATTACCAATTTAATGAAAGCAAATGTCAATCTCAAAGCTGCCCACTTAAGGTTTCACAACTTCACACAAGAAGCAATTTTAACCTTAAAACATCATGCTTTCATTTCCATAATCAACCAAAAGCACTCTCAACATTACAAGAAAAAAATTATCCCTTATACACCTTATTTCTCCCTTATAGTCTTATCAAAAATAAAATTTATCTCTCATAAGAATGCAATAAGATATTTCAAACAACACCTTCAAAAGAATATTTTATCAAAAATAAAACAAGCTTTAAACTCCTTATAACTTCTAAGCTGTTTTGCCCTCTAATAAACTTCCTCCATCCACAAAATACACTTAGCAAAAATTAATTTCAAAAGTACCTTGGCCAACATCAAAAATCATGCTATGGAGAAATTGCACACGAATTCTAACACCACCCACTGCGTCCACTTCACGATGTAAAACCCTTTCGCGTTATTCGAACACAGAACCTCCCGTTTGGGTAGCGCACCAACAACCTAGCCACTACCGATGCACCAAAGGTGCCCAGTGAGGTTTAAACCTCACGTTGTTAGCCTTGTTCCTTCTGCGCCAGGGATTAAATAAAACAACAGTGCCTCCCTTTCTTCTGACGCGAACACGAAGACGAAAACCTTACGGCGGATTTACGACAAACGGCGAGAAAAAAAAAAAATTGAACAGCGGATTCATGAAAATGGTGAAGACACAATCAGAGAAGAAATTCGAACAGTGGATCATGAATTCATAGCGAGCAACTCTTTTCAAAATGCGGATGGGATTTATTCTTGATTTTCATCGAGGGAGATTTATATGCATTTTTACCATAAGCTCTTGACGTCGACGAGGAGTTTAACATGTCGGCGGAGGTCTTGGCTAGCGCCCACAATCTTAAAACATAGCGCCCACCATCTTAAAACATAGCACCCACATAGTTAAGACATTTGTGCCATGGGTTAGGAGAACCCATTGCAAACAATAATTTAATATTTATTTAAAAATAATTAAAGGGAACCTTAACAAGGTTTTTAATTATTTAAATAAATACTTCCTCTTGGACCCAAATGCATTAAACTAATGCATCCACCGTAATATTTAAACCTGCCAACTTGGGGTTTACAAAATACCTTTGAAACTGTTATGTCGTAACCTTCATCAAAACAAATTATTTGACTTCAAATCAAATTCCTTCAAGAGCTTCTTGACATCAATGACAACTTATACACTTGAGCAAAGGCAATGTACCCAAAGTATCCAAAATTGCCAACAATATGATATCATCTACATAAAAAAAAAGTACAATAAGATGGCCATTCTCTATTTTGACATACAAATTGTTGTCCACCATACCTTTCTTGAACCCCTGTTGAATAAGATAGTTATCTAGCCTTGCATACCATGCTTTGGGTGCCTGTTTCAAGCCATACAAAGCTTTCTTCAACTTGCAAACAAAGTTGGGATTATCATCGAGTTGGAAACCATCTAGCTGCTCAATGTAAACCTCTTCTTCCAGTTTTCCATTCAGAAATGTTGATTTCACGTCCATTTGATATACTTTGAAATTTTTATGAACTGCTAAAGCCAGAAACATTCTGATTGCCTCTAGTCTAGCTATTGGTGCAAAGGTTTCCTCAAAATCAATACCTTCAATCCGTGCATAGCCTTTACAGACCAGTATTTCTTTATTCCTTACAACCTGTCCATCTTCATTCAATTTGTTTCAAAAAATCCATTTAGTACTAATTATATTTTTATTTGCTGGCCTTGGTACTAACTCCCAGGTTTTGTTTTTCTCAATCTGATCTAGTTCTTCATTTATTGCCTTCATCCAAATTTTATCTGTGCTTGCTTCAGCAACATTTTTGGGCTCAATGCTGGATAATAGAGAGTAGTTCCTTACTATTGTTCTCCTTGTCTAAATACCAACTATGGGGTCCCCAATAATTTGCTCTCTTGGATGATTTTTCTGTCAGCTGTCTGTTTAAAATTTTTTGTTTTCTTCTACTTCTGAGTCAATCTCCTTATTCTCTTTTGTTCCCTTTTCTTCATCTGCTTCTATAACTTCTTCATAAATAGGGTATTTTTCTTCATTGCTAATTTCTCGTTCCCTACCTTCATCAACCTTCACATCGGCACTCTCCACAATTTTATTTAGCCTTTTGTTATAGCATTTGTAGGCTTTGCTTTTTGTCGAATAGCCAAGAAAAATTCCTTCATCGACTCTATCTTCAAACTTACCAAGATTATCTTCAGTTCTTTTGATGTAGCACTTGCTACCAAAGACTTTGAAGTATCTTGTTGTTGCCTTTTTGCCGAACCATAGCTCATAAGGAGTTTTGCTTTCATGTGTCCTCAAAATGCACCTGTTTTGGATGTAAAACGCAGTATGAACTGCCTCTTTCCAAAATTTGTCTGCTATTTTTTTCTCTGTCAACATTGTCTGTGCCATTTCCTGCATCGTCCTATTCTTTCTTTCAACCACACCATTCTGCTGAGGTGTCCTTGCTGCTGAAAACTGTTTTCTGATCCCATATTTTTAACAGTACTCTACAAACTCCACTGAGATAAACTCTCCTCCTCTATCTGATCTTAAGCATTTAATTCTTTTTCCTATTTTATTCTCAACCAGTTTTTTGAAAGTCTTGAACATTTCAAAGGCATCTGATTTAAGCTTTAAAAATAATGCCCATGTCATCCTGGAATAATCATCTATGCACGACATAAAGTATTTGTCACCATTTATGCTTTGTGTTCTCATGGGTCCACATAAATCGGTATGTATTAGCTCTAAAGGTTTGTTGGTGAAGTATTCCTTTGATTTAAATGTGGATCTAGTTTGCTTCCCTTTTTGGCATGAAGCACGGATGCTATTTAATGGTTTGCCAATGGTGGGTATATCTCTTATTGCCCTTTTAGAACTTATTTTTGCCAGATTGTCAAAGCTAATATGACCGAGCCTCTTGTGCCACAACCAATTTTCATCTACCTGTCCAATGAAACATGCTCCTTCTGAAGTCTCTGAGAGAGTATATAGGTTTCCAAAAGTCCTCGATCCAGTAGCTATCAGCTTCCCACTGTGTGCTTTTCTGACTTCACAGCCCTGCTTCTTAAAAATGACTTCATGACCTCTGTCACAGATTTGGCTTATTCTCAGTAGGTTGTGCTTCAAACCAATCACAAACAGGACTTCTTTGGAATTGATTTTCCTATCACTTATCTTGACTGATCCTTTCTCAACTATCTTGGCTCCATCATTATTTCCAAATTTAACCGAGCCACCTTCATAGTTCTGTAACTTTTCAAACTTTTGTTTATCGCCTGTCATGTGACTGGAGCATCCACTATCCAATATCCTTGGTGCAGATTTGTTCTGTGCTTTGAATGCTGTCTGTACAATCAAGGATTCCTTGTCTTCCTTGGGTCATTCCTTTTCTTTCCATTTTGGTTTGATTGCATTTTTGGTCACTTGTTTAGACTTTTCTTTGTCAGTAGCCTGTGCATGTTCTTCTGGGTATTTTTTGTTTTTCCTTAAACTGTTTGGTTGAGTTCTTCTTCCCTGATATTTATTTGCTGCATATGTGCTTCTACAGTTTCTTGCAATGTGTCCAAATTTATGACAGTTATAGCATTCTACTGCATAATCCATCAAGGGTGAAAAGACATTTTTGCTGGTGAAATTTCTTTGTCCTATATTATAAATGCAGTCTGAAATCTTATGACCGTAAGAATTGCATTTAAAACAATAACCAGAAAAGGAATGATTGAACCTAGGAGTTGGTCTTTGCCATTTTGTAGTAGAAGCCACAAATTTTCTTCTCCTTTGATGTGTGACTTTTGTGAATCCCTCATTGTCAGCACTCTTCTCGTGCCTGGCATTGTTGCTTTCTTTTGCATGATTCATTTTTCTTTGGTCAACCTTGATCTTATCTTATTTCTTTACTGATTCTATAGTTATGGCCTTTGATCCACTTGACGATTCTCCTTCGACAAAGCCCAAGCCAAATTTGATGCCTGTAGTCCTCTGACTATTTATAATATTTTCAAGCTTTGCAGAACTTCTTTCAATTTTGTGATAGCAACTCAATTTTTGATTCTTTTCTTCTAGCCGCATTCTTAAAACAACAATCTCTTCTTCTAGTTTACTGCACTCATCTATTTTCATGGTTAATTGTACTTCAAGTTCTTCAGACATTTTCTTAAATTCTTCTGTCTGTACTTTTAAACTGTTTATTATGTCATTCACATCCCCAAGCTTTCTTGAGACCTTTTTATTCTTCTTCCTTTTTGTACTCAACTCTTTAAGTGCAGCAACCAACTCTCCTTCCAGATATACTTTAGCCTCATCCTTAAGGTCTTTATCACCTTCCTGTTTTTCTTCTATTTTTTCTTCTTCAAATGCCATGAACAAAGCTTCACCTGTTTCTTCTTTAGAATCCTCACCTGAGATTTCTTCAGAAGAGCTGACATTCTTGGATATGAAACTTTTCTTCTTGAAGTTGTTCTTTCTAAAATTTGGTTTCTTCTTCCAGTCACTTTTTCTTGGTGTGACCCTTCATCATTTTTGGTTTTCTCATTCATTGGACATTTAGCTGCAAAGTGCCCGACGCCTCCACAGTTGAAGCACTTAAACGATAACTTTACTTTGTATTTTCCTTTTCCCTTTGTAATTTTTCGAACAAAGTTAGCTTCCATTTCATCTGATGTCTCTTCATCCTTAGACTCTTGTTTAGTTTTTATATTTTTGTGTGCTTTAAAAGCAACTTCTCTGTCTGTGGGCTTAGCTTGTCCTATTCTCATTTTGTATGCAGTCAAAGAACCATGCATCTCATCCATGCTAAAAGTATTGAGATCTTTAGCTTCTTCTATAGCAGAAACTTTAGAATTAAATCTTTTGTGAAGAGTTCTTAGTACTTTTTTCACGATGACCACATATTCCATTTCCTCGCCAAGTCCTCTAATAGCAGTAATGATTCCATTGACTCTCAACATATAGGCCTCTATGTTCTCACCGTAATTCATTCTTAATGCTTCAAACTGAGCTCGATGCGTTTGTAGCTTGGCTTCCTTGATCTTGCTATCTCCTTCATGAATGCTCTTCAGTTTGTCCCACATGTATTTTGCAGTTTTACAGCTCATGATCCTTATTAGTTCACTGTCCACTAAACCACACATTATAGCATTCTATGCTTTAGAGTTAGTCTCAAATGGTTTCTTACCGACAACATTAGTTGGAGGTATGGCGGGTATTATGTATCCACTTGCTACTGACTCCCAGATGTCATATCCCAGAGCACAGAGATATTTCTACATCATGATTTTTCAAAATGAATAATTAGTTTCGTCGAACAATGGAGCTTTATTTGATGAGAATCCTTCACCACCTACCATTGTGTTCCTTCCCAGATCACCTTAGCTGATTAAGCTTGTTTAGGAACCTTGCTCTGATACCAATTGATATTCTCACAATGACACTGAGAGGGGGGGTGAATCAGTGTAGCTATTTAAATTCAAATCTACAACTCTTAAAGCTGAAGCAAAGAGAACTGAAAAACAGATAATGCAATTTTCATAAGAGAGCACACCATAACACACAGTGTAACGAGGTTCACCAATTTGGCTACTCCTCAAGAATGACTACTTGGACTACGGTCCAAATCCAGCTTTTGCAAAACACCAATTTTACAATCTGTTTACCAGCATCCACTGGAAGGAGAACCAACCCCTGGTTTATCTGCATAAACAGAAAGGAGCACCAACCCCTATCCAAGCACCGACTTGGATTACAATTTTGAATCTAGATGAATGACATACAAATGTATTTCATTTTCAAAGACCTTAACTGGTCTACAATTTATCAAAACCCAATAAACACTTACAACTCTTCTTGTCACTCTCTTACAACACTCTTCTAACCCTCTCTCGACAGCACTTTCACACATTTAGCGACAACTTAATTATCTGCATGACTGCCCTTTTATAATAGACATTTTGCTTTGTAACTCCAGTTATAACACATTCTTTCATTCCTCATGCGCCACTTGTCAATTGTAACTGTTTCTTTAATATTCTCTTTTGCCACTTGTCAACTGTAACTCCTTCTTTATGTAACTCCTTTTGTATATATAGAGTGGGCATTTCGTTAAACATGTTACATGCAACATATATCTCTACCATGACTGTTCGTCTTCTTGGTCATGACTGTTCGTATTATTTTTTGTGCATGCATGCATTTTTTTGATTCTATTTATGCGACTGTTTGATTTCTCCTTCTTTGACTATTCTTAAAATAGCTGCATGATTTTTCTTTTGTAACGTCCCTGTAACTGTCGTTCTAATTCAGTTAACTCTTTTGAAAATGGCTGCATGATTTTCCTCTACAACTGCCCTTGTAACTATTGTTCTACTTTAGTTAACTATCCATAATCATGTTGTTGCGACCTGTCGTGAAATCACGACACTTCTGTCTCTTTGTACTGTTCTCGCATTTTACTCGCGAAAACATAACATGTGAAATCGCAACACTTTTTCTACCTTGACCTCTTCTCTGTCTCTTACCTGCAAAAATGGAACATGTCACGAAATCGCGACACTTTCGCTGCCTTGAACTCTTCTCTGTCTCTTTCCCGCGAAAACGGAACATGTTGCGAAATCATGACACTTTCACTTCCTTGCACTTTTCTCTGCTTGCACTAGCGAAACCATGACATGTCGTGAAATCGTGACATATTTCTCTTTTGTACACTCTTCTCCACAAGCACCAGCGAAAACATGACATGTCACGAAATCGCGACATCTTTCTCTTTCGTACACTCTTCTCTGCTTGCACTAGCGAAAACAAGACATGTTGCAAAATCGTGACATATTTCACTTTCGTACACTCTTCTCTGCAAGCCCAGCAAAAACTTGACATGTCGCAAAATCATGACACATTTGCTGCCTTATGCCTTTCTCTCTCTTTCGCTCGCGAAAACACAACATGTCATGAAATCGTGACACATGTGCTGCCTTGTGCCTTTCTCTGTCTTTCGCCCGCAAAAACACATGTCGTGAAATCGCGACACATGCGCTGCCTTGTGCCTTTTTCTGTCTTTCGCCCATGAAAACACAACATGTCATGAAATCGCGACACATGCGCTGCCTTGTGCCTTTTTCTATCTTTCACCCGCAAAAACACATGTCGCGAAATCGTGACACATGCGCTGCCTTGTGCCTTTTTTTGTCTTTCGCCCATGAAAACACATGTCACAAAATCGTGACACATGCGCTGCCTTGCACTCTATCTCCTCTTCGGGTTGCGAAAACCCGACATGTCGTGAAATCGTGACACTTTTTCTCCTTGGCACTTTCTCTTCGAACCTGTCGTGAAATCGTGACACTTTTTCTCTGCGAGCTCTTTCTCTCGAACCTGTCGCGAAATCGTGACACTTTTTCTCTACGAGCTCTTTCTCTTGAACCTGTCATGAAATCGTGACACTTTTCCATCCGTACAATCCTTCTTGCAAATTGTCGTGAAATCACGACATTTTTTTTTCTCTGCCTTCCTCTTTGCTTCGGACCGTGAAAAAGAAACATGTCGCGAAATTGCGACATCTTTTTCTCTCTCCTCTTTTCTTCGCTTTAGACCGCAAAAATGAAACATGTCACGAAATCATGACAGTTTTACCAGCATTTTCTCTCTCCTTCGATATGTCATGAAATCGCGACAGTTTTGCCAACATTTTCTCTCTCCTTCGATATGTCACGAAATTGTGACAGTTTTGCCAGCATTTTCTCTCTCCTCCGATATGTCACGAAATCGTGACAAAAAACATGTCATGATATCGCGACAGTTTTCTTACTTATCTTTTTCTTTCTTTTTCTTTGATCCTTTGAATCTGGTCCACTTCTTTCTTCTTGGAAATTCACTATACATGCTCTGACTGACCTCTGAATTCCTGTCCACTGCATCAACTGATCTATCTGTCTGTGTTGACAACAATGACAATACTATTTTTGCACCTTTCTCAACACCACTTCGGGCAGCAGGAAGGCCAAACCTCCACTTCAACACCTATTCTAGTGAACCTCCACCCACATGACGAATAAGGCTCTAAGTCAAATGGGGCGCTTCACCCAGAATGTTTTCGAACTACAACTTTGGGCCCTATCCTCAATGAAATTCAAGTCGGCCAAAAAATTTCAACTTTGACCCTGAAGTCCAAAGTTTGCCAATGAAGCTCATGTCATTCGTGAACCTTAAAGTTTGCCAAAATTCCTAAGTTGTTTGTGAAGCTTAATTTTGGCCCTGAAGTGCAATGTTAGCCCCGAAGTTCAATGTTGGCCGCGAACCTCAAGTCAACCAAAAATGCAAAGTTGGCCACAAAGCTCAAGTCGGCCGTGAAGATCAAGTCGGCCAGCGAAGCAATGTCGGCCCTGAAGTGCAATGTCAGCCTTGAAGTTCAATGTCGGTCGTGAACCTCAATTCAACCAAAAATGCAAAGTCGGCCACGAAGCTCAAGTCGATCGTGAAGCTCAAGTCAGCCAGCAAAGCAATGTCGGCCCCAAAGTTCATGTCAGCCAAAAAAGTTCAACTTCGGCCCCGAAGTCCAAAGTCGGGCAGTGAAGCTCATGTCAGCCGCAAACCTCAAGTTGACCAAAAATGCAAATTCGACCGTGAAGCTCAAGTCGGGTAGCAAAGCAATGTGGACCCCAAATTTCACGTCGACCAAAAGTTAAATGTCGACCAAAGGGTTCACTTCGCCCTTGAAGCTCCATGTCGCCCTTGAGGTTCATGTCGACCGCGAAGCTCAATGTCAGCCATGAATCCCAACGTCGGCCAAAATCCCAACACCGGCCAGAATTCCAACGTCGGACATAATCCAAATGTCTACCAAAATGCCTAGTTCAGACAAAAACTCATGTTGGCCAAGTTGGCTAAAAATCCAACGAACTGCCATTTTGGGCCAATTTCTCAGCGAAGCTCTCCAAATTTTTTTGACAATGGTGCTATTTTTGAGGGGCACACATTACAATGTTGGGTATTTATCCAAGGTATTTGTGTGACACATAAATGCAATTTTTTGCCTCGAAAGACCCGGTATCTAGTTATGGTAATAGGATGGGAGGTTTCAATTGTAAAAGGAGGTGAGCATCATTATCGGATCCACCCTAACGTCCTTGTAAATCTAGTTCATTAATGGCTCAAAGGGAAGGGTCCTCTATAAAAACCCATGCATTGTAATGAAAATGGGAGGGGAACATTTGTTTGAAAACTGCTGTATCTTGATTTTTGATATTGATATTAAGAACTTTGGGCTCCATTTCTCTCTTGTACGCTATCTTCTATGATTATTTTTGCTCTTTTGTTTCTTCATTTGCATACTATAATTCTGCATCTTGGATATAGGTGTGTGATTGGGGACAGAACCCTGGAATTATCCTGGAGGATACATAGGGGAGAAAACGTTGTGTTAGTTTCCTTGTATGTTGCCTGTGGTTAGTCTTTCTGCTATATTTATGTATTTTCCCAACTGCTGCAATTCTGAAATATGGATTTAGGCGTACGATGATAGGTGGATCCTGGAGCTCTTCCAGAGGATACATAGGGAATATAGCATGGTGTTCATTTATGTTTTATTCTTTGTATTTATTGTTGCTAATTCAAGGTACTAGTTAGTGATTGTGTTGCTGGTTCTTCCCATTTAAATCAGTTATTTACATTTCTTTTTGTAATCTTTCAATTTCTTTCTAGTTCACTTAGCTTTTCAATCTCTTTCTAGTTCCCTTAGCTTTTTACCAATATCTTTACTGGACTCTTATATTAAAACCCCTAGTAGTTTAGTACAAGAGTTGACCTTCTTCAGAGATTGGCACAGAGGGCATCTCTTCCCTCCACCCTTTCAAGGTTGGTCCAAGTCTAAGGCACATAGACATACAAATCATTTTCTATGGCAGATTTGTGATCAACTATTTCTGGCATGCTCGATGGGATGAACATTCTCCATATTTTAAGGAAGCCCAAATTTGGTGAATCTTTGGCTTACCTTCATCTGGAAAAATCACCTAGCGACTCTGTTAACCCGAAGATCCAAATTTCTTGATCGTAGGTGCCTTTTAAAGCTAAAAGAAGAAACCTCAGAGGAATCAAGGTTTGGTGAGCAACCTTGACCTCACAAGCGGAGAAAAAAATGTTCACTTGGCGACTCTTACTTAGTGGCAAGAATCATGATCTCTATAGACCACTACTATAATGGTAAAGATGTTCCATCCCAACTGGGATGATCTTGACCCTCTAAATCTCCAAAGTTGGCACGAGATTCCCAAAAGCACCCTAAAAACCCTAAAAAAATACGATGGCACCAAGGGAATTGTCTAAGAGCACCTTGAACATGTTGCTGCTCTAGCGACCCTCCATGACATAACCCACGAAGATGTCATGATCAGGCCTTTGGTCCTATCTCTAGAAGGAAAGGTGCTACAGTGGTACATACTGCTCGGGCATAAGAGCATCTGCTGATGGGATGACCTAGCGGAAGAACTCATCAAAACATTTGATGGTTCTCAGGATCCCTTCCAGCTATTGATACACCTCTCCACCATCACGAGAATATCCCTAGAGAGCATCACAGACTTCAATGTTCTATTCTATAGAATTTGGAAGAGAATTCTAGGGGATATCCAGCCAACACCTGCCCAGGCCCACCTCTTCTATGTTCGGGCTTTCCACCCAGACATAAGCCTCCTCTTAGTGTAATCCGATGAAAATAGATTCTCTCAAATATTTGAGGAAATAGTACAAGAAAAGTAGCTTCTGCTCCTATTAGGAAAGTGGTAGTCGGGAGAAACTCCATCACTTTATTTGGTCTATATTGTGCAGTATTCACCATGGCAGATCTCTCGTACTATACAAAGACCTCAAATGTAGCTATGTGGATCTCGAGAGGCAGATCTCATTCAAGTCCAACAATGGGAATATGCAAGCACCACCCAAGAGATGAATAATATGGTTGCTTGCAGTTTCTATCAGGAGATGGACCAAGAAGGGGAACTGGCTCAAGTGGCAGAACCAAAGAGCAAAGAGGGAATATTTTTACACCCTTTTTGTGTCCCACGATATAGCATGTAAGTATTCAGCCAGAACCCAATAAGAATGCCTCACCAAGAGGCTAAGCCTGAGGAGATCTTGGAAGAAGGCCTATTGTCAAAAAATTCATGTTGTCGCATCAAGGGGTTGGAGGAGCCTGTACTCAACCCAAAACCAGTGGACTCTTTAAAGTGGTGGTAGTAGCTCCAGCCATCACTATAGATGGTACCCGAAGAAGGCCCCCATGTGGTAAACCTCTTTACCATATTATTCATCAACTGTATGGGTACCGACATGAATGATAACCTACCACGTTGCACCTTGTTTGCGACATGGACAACTTAGGGAAGAGGCCAACCGAACTTCAAATATAGATTGAAGTACAATCATATCTAGTCCGGACACTACAGGTTCACCGGACAGGCATCTAAAGCTGGGTTTATGGTGGCAATATGCCAATCATGTCATAAAATTTTGTGTAAATACTATAAATAAAGACCAAATAAAGTGATGGAGTTTCTCCCGACTACCATTTTGTGTAAATAAAGTGCCAAGGGCACTAAGTTTTGCTTAGGAGCTTAAGTGCAATTTTTTATTTTTAGTTTAGTTTGTGTGTGTTTCTTTTTAGCGCTCCAAAGAAATAGCAGTTTTTAGGTGTTGTTTTTAGCATCCCATGGCACAGCAGTTTAGTACCATATAAGGCACTGTCATTTTTTAGATCAAGTGTTTGGGAAATTGTACAACTAGAATGAGCAAGAGGAGCACTGAAAAGAAAGAAAAGGTCCCAAAGAAGTTTACCACCACTAGTGAGCACTCATAAGAGGAAAGTGAGGATGAATCTATTGACAAATGGATAAAGGCCTAGGATCTATGCATTAAGACGAGCTAAATGCCCCATGAGCTGCCAGGAATGTTGGCATTTTTGCCACATTAAATTTTTTTGACAAAATTTTGCCTAAGTATGGAACTTTAAATTGGTAAAACACATGCAAAAGTGTTGGCATTTTTATGGACCCTAAAATAGGATGATAAAGTAGACAAAATGATCTTTTGATGTTTCGTTATTGTAGAACTTTTTGCAAGATTTTTGACGATATATTACAATAGGCGATCGGGTCAGCGGATCAAAAGTTATGGTCCTAGGAAGTAGAGCCAGCAATAGCCCAATTCGGGTTTGAAAAATCGGCTAAGGCATGAAGGGCGCTTCGCCCAGAATGATGCCAAAGTTTCCACTTTGGGCTATTTGGTAGCCAAACCTCCACTTCAGCTCCAACTCTAGAAAACCTCCCTGTCCTTATAATGAAAAACGTTTAAGGCAACCAGGTCACTTCGCCCAAAAAATTGCCGAAGTTCCACTTTGGCCAATGCTTTCAGTGAACCGCCTCCATAAAAGTGTCAGTTCGGGCTTGAGCCTGGCAAAGCATCCACTTCGGGCAGCAGGAAGGCCAAACCTCCACTTCAACCCCTATTTTGGCAAACCTCCACCTGAATGACGAAGAAGGCTCTAAGGCAAATGGGAAGCTTCATCTAGAATGCTGCCAAACTACCACTTCGGGCCCTATCCTTAGTAAAGTTCAAGTCGGCCTCAAAGTTCATTTCAGCCAAAAAAGTTCTACTTCGGCCCCGAAGTCCAAAGTCGACCAACGAAGCTCATGTCAGCCGCAAACCATAAAGTCGACCAAAATTCCTAAGTCAGCCGTGAAGCTTAACTTCGGCCCCGAAGTGCAATGTCGGCCTTGAAGTTCAATGTCGGCCGCGAACCTTAAGTCAACCATAAATGTAAAGTCGACCGTGAAGCTCAAGTCGACCACAAAGCAATGTCGGTCCTGAAGTTCATGTTGGCTAGAAAGATTCAACTTAGGCCCTAAAATCCAAAGTCGGCCAACGAAGCTCATGTCGGTCGCGAACGTCAAGTCGACCAAAAATTCAAAGTCAACCGTGAAGCTCAAGTCAGCCAATGAAGCAATGTCGGCCCCGAAGTTCACATTGGCCAAAATTTAAACATCAGCCAAAAGGTTCACTTCGTCCCTGAAGCTCCATGTTGCCCCTGAGGTTCATTTCGATCACGAAGCTCAATGTCAGTCGTGAATCCCATCGTTGGCCAGAATTCCAACATCGACCAGAATTCCAATGTCGGCCAGAATTCCAATGTCGGCCAGAATTCCAACATCGGCCAAAATGCCTAGGTCGGCCAAAAACTCAAGTTAGCCAAGTCGGCCAAAAATCCAGTGAACTACGAGTTCGGGCAAATTTCTCAATGAAGCTCTCCAAAACGTTTTCTAACAACGATCCTACTTTTGAGGGGCACACATTACAAGGCAGGTATTTATCCAAGGCATTTGTGCGGCACATAAATGCAAAATTTTTTCCCGAAATGCCCGATATCTAGTTATGGTAATAGGATGAGATGTTTCAATTGTAAAAGGAAGCAAGCATAATTACCAGATCTGCCCTAACATCCTTGTAAATATAGTTCATTAATGGATGAGAGGGAAGGATCCTCTATTAAAACCCACACATTGTAATGAAAATGGGGGGGGAACATTTGCTTGAAAACTGTTGTATATTGATTTTTGCAATTGATATTAAGAACTTTGGGCTCTGTTTCTCTCTTGTACGCTGTCTTCTGTGATTATTTCTGCTATTACGTTTCTTCATTTGCATACTGTAATTCTACATCTTGGATTTAGGTGTGTGATTGGGGATAGAACCCTAGAATTATCCTAGAGGATACATAGGGGAGAAAACGTTGTGTTAGTTTCCTTGTATGCTTCCTATGGTTAGTTTTTCTGCTATATTCATGTTTTTTCCCAACTGCTGTAATTCTAAAATCTAGATTTAAGCATAGGAAGATAGGTGGATCTTGGAGCTCTTCCAGAGGATACATAGGGAAGCTAGCGTGGTGTTCATTTATGTTTTATTATTTGTATTTATTTTTGCTACTTCAAGGTATTAGTTAGTTATCGTGCTATTGGTTCTTCCCCTTTAAATCAGTTATTTACATTTCTTTCTGCAATATTTCAATTTCTTTTCAGTTACCTTAGCTTTTCAATCTCTTTCCAATTCCCTTAGATTTTTCCCAATATATTTACTACACCTTTATCTTAAAACCCCCAGTATTTTTGTACAGGAGTTGACCTTATTTGGAGATTGGTATGGAGGGCATCTCTTCCCTCTGATTTTTCAAGGTTGGTCCAGGTCGAGGGTGCATAGACATACAAATCCTTTCCTATGGTAGATTTGTGACCAACAATTTCTAGTTTAAAGAATATTGCAAGAATAAATGATATAGACATAGCCACAAATTTAATGTGTTGGTGTTGACGATGCTTCTATAATGCAAGGTTACAAAAATGGTATTTGTGTTTGACTCCATACAATAGTTGCCCCATATATAATACCCATTCATTACATGGCTCATAGAGTGAATATTACATATAAAATCATGAGTAATTTTGAAAATGTTACGAGAGTGGAAGACCTGATTCGTGAAATACATGTTTATTTTTTATACAACCCAAAATGGTTTGCAAAGTTTCAACAGTTTGCACTAGAAGTTACAGAAGAGAAAAATTGTTAAAACATGTGGATAGAAGGTGGATTTCATTGTATCAACCTGCACACAAAGTTTGTAAATAATATCAATCATTAATGGGGTTTATGTATGTAAATTGTAGGGCAATTGATAAGGGAAAAAATTTGCTATTCCGTTTGACTGACTCAAAAACCCTTTTAACATTATGTGGTATTATTCTATATTAAAAAATCTAAACTTATTTTTTAAGATCATTGATGTTAAACTTGCACAAAAAATATCAATATATATTGTTAATTTCATGAGGATGAGAAACCATATATGTATCATTATTGAAAGGTTATGCGTCCAAAGGAAATTTTATAGATCCCTTGTTTGATAGTTGGAATACATTGATAAATGTGAATGATCCAAAAATATTTTTTAAGTTTGACATCAATGATCATATTTGTATTATTGTTCATGGAAATATGATACCTATATATTGGTTTGAAAGGCATTCAAGTATAGTTATGGATAATTTTGAACAAGTTCCTGTAAGATCAAATTATTAAAAATCGTAGAATCATTGACAAGTGAGATAAGATATCGATTTCAAAGATATGAGTTTATTAAGCCCATGGGTGTGGTTAACCCTCTATTTTGGGATCCTTGTATTGACTTCAAATCTACACATGAGTTGTTTATTAAATATATGCACATACTTACTAAGCATTTCAATAAAATTATGGAAGACAATGGTGTTAAAATCAAATATATACTCAAAAATGAACTTTTAATGCAATAGTCATCACATTTTGGAATGACAATAGTTGATCAAATGTCTTTTTGAGTAGCATCCATGAGACTGGTTCCATTGCACATTTGTGGCAAAAATTGTATCCAATTAGTATCTTACAAGGTGCAATTGGTGAATACTTTTATTTCTATGAATTATGTCAAACAATGGTTTTGGGATTTGTGGATGATAAGAGAGTTTTCAGTGCACTATATTTTATTAAATCTAAGCTATGCAACAGGCTAAAAAAATTTGGAAAACTATTTGAGAATTTATGTTTCATCGTATCAATTGGATAAATTTCCTTATGATAGAGCATTGACATACTTGAAATCCTTATCAAATAGAATGGGTACCACAAATACACATGATAATGAAGATAATGATGCTTGCAATGATCAGATGGTGGAGATACAGATATCCACTATGCATAATAGTGATGTTTGGACAAGCTGTGAAGTGTTTTTTTTAGCTACCTAAATTGTAAATTTTCTCCGATTTCATAAAATTGATAAACTGAATTCATTTGATAGCATATTTCACAAATATTTTTTCAAATTTATTAGATTTCACAATACTGTTTCAAAACATTGATAAATTTGAATTCAATGATAATTTTTTTTTTTTTTTTGAAATGGTTTTAACTACTTTCATATAATAGTATTGTTAATGTATGAATATTAATGTATTGCCAGAGTTCTTATGTTGTTTAATAGTGATTTTGGACAAGCTGAGAAGTGTTTGTTTTAGCTATTGAATTGTAATTTTTTAATGATTTCACAACATTGATAAACATGAATTCATTTGATAGCAAATTTCACAATATTATTTCAAATTTATTAGATTTTAAAATATTTTTCATAACATTGATAAATTTGAATTCAATGATAAATTTGTTGTTTTTGAAATTGTTTTAACTGCTTTCATATCATAGTATTGTTAATGTATGAATATTACTGTATTTCCAGAGTTCTTATGTTGCTTAATATAGTAATATTTATTTGTTGTTTGAGATTAATATAGTATATATAATTGTATTGTCATAAACTAAAAAAGCAACAAAATATTATAAATAGAAACAACCATTAAATGAAAGAGGACACAAAATTAGTAAATGTATTTTTCATAGATTGGATTCAAAATATATTACATGGTATAAAATTGTTGATTGAAATACAACAAAATATGCAGTCAACTTGTAAATATTTCATCCTAATCATGATATTGGGGGTTAGTTGACCTGGATTCTATTGGAGTTGCATGTTCCTTTGTTTTTTCTCCTTTGTGTACACCCTATGCTGGCAGTGCTCCAGATATGATTAGACCTTCTTCTACTTTCCTAAAACTCCCCAACAATGCGACTTCTTCTTGGGCAGGATCTTCGAGCATTGTTAAAAGAGGATTTTTCTCCTTTGCCTCTATTACCATGAGATCTAGATCTGCGTTAAGTTTCTCCTTGATATATCTTCTTAAAATGTTATTATCCTTGACTTTTGTTTGCGTTGTCTTCTTCATTATTATTGCAGTTTGCAGAAATTTCTTTGCAGCCTCTATATTAACTTGCATGCTCTAAACTTGTAATTTTAAATTTTAAAATTTAACAACAAAAGAAAAAGAAAACATAAGTTAGTAGAGTTATATGATAAAATTTAAAGAAAATATATGCAGCTAAATTCTCACCTCGACCATATCTCTTGCAGCCTCAGTGATTTCAACATTTTTCTTTTTAGATTATAGTATGCTTGGGCTTCAACATTGATGTTCTTAATTGTATTCAATATAATGGTTAAAACTTCATCATTGAATAAAATCCTAGACTTTACTGATATTGATTTGGCTTGATTTAGCAGACTACTAAGATTTTTTGGTTTGTTCTCAACTAGAGAAAAAATTGGCTCCCCTTTGGAAAAATTTGTATAACAAATATTTATTTCCTTTATAAGAAATTTTGCATGAATTTCCCACTCCTTCATAAATTTTAAATCTTGAAGCACCATGTCTTGATGGTTGCTTCAATACCATCATGCATTAAAGATTTTACATCAAAATTAACTTTCTCATCCTCGGTTTAAGGATGAGGGTGGGTTTACCTAGTAGAAGTTGATAATGTTTGCTCAACTGCAAGGGTTGTTGTTTGTTGTGTGTTTGTATGTAGATATTAAAGCACATTTATCACATAAAATCCATAAATGTTGCCCTACAACAAATAATATTCATCAAGAAAATTTTGATATAATCCCATCGTTGATAATGATACCTCTGGTATGAAACTTATGTTAAATAAAAAAGCAAGGAAATTCCCCTACGATCTTGGTTGAAGAAGTTTTCCCCTTCCAAGGGCCATATTGATCTGGCCTCTCATTTTTTAAACCTGTGGTTGTTGTCATGGTGGTGGTGGCCTCATGATATGTTGGTCCTAGCTTCTCACGGCCGTTCTTGAGAGTCGCTTGAAAACAATTAAATAAGAACTTACCAAAATTATAAAAAAAATAGAAAAACAAAAATATATGTTAATTTCAAGTAAATAGACAATGATTTACCTGACAATGATTGGATCTCATGTACAATAGTGCGGATGGGGGTGGTGCATAATTTTGAAAACATATGAAAATATTTAATAAAAATTATTATAATTTTATGTAAAAAATATACAGATAAAATATCGAAAGAAAAACCTACCTATAGGAGGGTTGATCTGAATCGATTTATATTACATATTTTGTGCAAATACAGGTGGAAGAGAAGAAGACCCAGGAGAAGGAGCCTTCCACATATGTTTTTATGGCCTCACCATTGGTAATGATTCTGATGCGATGTCTTCAGAATCACCACATGCCTCATACATGTGATCCATTACGACAACATCCTATTTTTTCTTTTTTATCGCTGCCTTACTCTGCATTTAGGTGTAAATAAAAATTAAAAAATGAAAAATGAGCTAAAATATATAAAATAAAATGGTGGTAAAACATGGACTTACCTTAAAATCCTATGGTGTCATACCCATGCTCAGTAGTGTTGGATGCACTACAGTTGGTACATTAGTATTTTTAAATCATGAAAACTTAAAAAAAAAAGCTAATATAAAATTAGTAGTCTCTACCATGGTGACTTTGTTTGTATAAATGTCATGCAACTTTGTTTTGATGCAATTTGAAATGTACTGCACCAGTCAAACTTTATACTGTAAATGCAGTTAAGGATATATGTCAATGCCTAGAATTGAAGTTTTGTTCTTCTATGCAAAATTAGTCTTGGTTGTAAGAACTCAATAATGACCTTCAGAACTAGATTTTCAACAAAATTGTTTGTTAACCCTTTTTTTGACTTAGCCGCAAAAGCTGCACCAAAAAAAATTAGATGGCAAATAAAAAATTTTAAATTTTGAACAATAATGAATAAAATAAAACACATCTCGGTTTGTATTTGCAAGTATGAAAAAAATAAAGATTCATTTATTTACCATATACTTATATCTCTATTATAGATAAATAGTAAGAATGATTCTAAGTCAAATAAATAATTCTTTCATTCCAACACACCAGTTTTCAAATTTATTTTTTTATTTTTTTATTTTCAATAATGTACCTCTATTTCATGCATTAATTTTAAGTATAACTAATATTTATGCTTATGAAAAAATATAAATTATTAAGCAACCAAGAAACAATATAAAATATGCATTTATTAAAAGAACCACTCTTTATTTTTAATATCTAAAACAAAGCTTACATAGATATTGTTTATTTTAATATTCATTATATAAATACAACTTATACAATAACCTATGTAGGTAACACTTGATAATATACCATATATGAAAGTGTCTTCACAATGGAGCATTGACCCCAACATAAAGCATTTACTTTTTTTCTAAACTTTTAACATATTTAACCTTTTTGGAAACCTTGGGTTTAATGCTTTATTATTATATTATTATTTTATTTTTGTATACCTTTAATTGCATTTAAGTAAGGTATCCCGAGTTGCTTTTGGCTAGTCAAAGAAAATATGCAATAGCTAGTATTGAGAACAATCTCATATGGGAAGATATTGTTGGTCTTTCATTAAAATACGACCCAAAAGGTTAAAGTGTTTCTTATGTACACAACTTACTATTGACTATTTAATATCAGAGTAAATATTACTCTATTTCATTTAATGAAAGAATACCCATATAATAGCAGATTTTTCTTCTATTACAAATGTATTTCTCAGCTAAGCATTTCGTCATTACCTGGAAGGAACATAAACTTAGCTCCTCCTAACAGCTTATTAAGAGTAACAGTGTCAAATTGCATTTACCAAGTTTTAGGTTTCAAACTTCCAAAAATAATATTTCCAAAAAGTTGTAAAGATGTGTATATAATTTTTATTAAAAATACAGTCATCGTATAATGCTACGCAAGTAAGAGCTCCTCTAATTAGCAACACACATCCATACATTCGTCATGCTCAGAGACTTACATAAGATCAAATATCTCTTATTTTATTTGATTAACTTTGTAATGAATATAAAAATAGTGTTGTACTATGGCTTCACTCTACCAAGTCCTAGTTAGGCTTCTAAAAAATACAATATTTCATAACTCTTGCTACTATTAATAAAGACTCTTGACAACACAAATATTTTCATAAACGTATCTAGATAAATTCATATTCAATTTGGGTCTTATCATAGTGTTTCTGAACTGAAGTCACTAATAGGGTAATAAAGATATTTGTTTGATATTCCACACTAAGATATTACAATTGAAAGAAAATGTTTTTGTTCTATTTTTTAGTTTAAAAGTCTCATGTATGGTTACATGCCTGAGCGCCAATCAGAATCAACTTTTACACAAAGTAATGAAAAAAGAGTAAGCAAATACGTCAATCACTATTCTAGAATTGTTTTAAGACTTTGTAGTGGCTAGAGAAAGTTTCGACTTCGCCCACTACATGTCGTGGTTGCTGTTCTAGCACAAAAACAACCTTCAATCTCCATTTTCACAATCCAAGTTTAGGAGTGACATATTAGGGGATCAGATACATCTCCTATATTTATAGTATGCACACTAAATTTCATTCTAATACCATTCACTCACACATTTCAGATATAAATAATTTTACCATAGAATCAAACATGCATGCATTATTGTGTGCAATTCCTTTCCAATCAAACATAGGCAAAATTTAGAAGGAATTCATTACTTCATTTATAAACTTGAAAACAAACCCACATGGTTAATTATTTTCATCTATAACTAGTTATCTCCCATACCAAATACATCCTAGTGAGACATCAATATTCAGATATAGTATTTCTAAAAACAAATCATCAAATGCACATTTAATTTTCTAGATACACAGTGCTGTAGTCGGATAAAAACAATTTACTTCCATTTTCCAAAATACAAAATAAATACAATTATTTGCATTCAAAATATTTTAGAATTTTTTTCTAAATGATTAGAGTCAGAATTGCCATGCTTACTTGTATCTTCTTCTACAGAGCCAAATCTCTTTTTCCTTAGGCGTCTCTTTCTTCCGCTAAATGCAAAATCTCCTTAGTAAAACCCCTCAATGCAATTTTTTTCCATAATAAAAATGAAATCCGAATATTTCTCCCATCCTGGACATGCAAAGCAAGACATACCACTACCTTGAAACCTAGGTCACACCATACCATATTGTACGTATAATACTAAATCAAAGTAAATTAAGACAACCGCAACACATTTTCCATCATTATGGTAAACACACCAAACAACCGTCTTCAACGTGCACCACCAAAACCACTTAATGCAATCAAATCATTATAACATACTCATACTTTTTTACTTCTATTTACTATTGCCTAAAATGTATGCATATGTTATGTACATTTCACTCATATCTATTTAACATCAACCATTATTCCTACATTTTCCTTTTTAATACATTTATACATATAAATATTCCTAAGAATTATATCCAATTAATTGTATAAACATTTATAACTCACCATGTGAATTAGAAAGAGAGTGGCTCCCATGTTTATAACATTTTCATTGCCAACTCAATTATACACATGCATTATTTCCTTTCATCAAACAACAAGCACTCAACATGATCCATGCAGTAACACAAATCTTTTGCAATGCATCTATATGATATGCAAAGTGCGAGCTTTCGTGTACTCGTGAGTCGAATCATCACTTACCCTCTTACCTTTTTCTCCTTAACAATTCTTTCATCAATCAAAGGTATATATATCTGGTCATGCATACACAATACCATTACATTTTGAGGAAAAAGGTAATATCTATTCAATTTGCTATTAAAGGTTGTACGAGGAGTGTCGTTACAGTTCTAAACCATGAAGATACATTAGAAAGACATACAAATACTTCTAAATAAAAGAATTCCTCTATGATTAATAGGGTAACAAGTATCAATAAAATTGAAAACAAAGAAGAGCACCTAAAAAACGGGGTTAAACCATGTTTTCTAAGTAGGCAACTCAAATAGCTATTTGAAGAAAATTGCAGCAAAGTGCATTTATTAACAAGACAAGAAGGTGGTTTGTTAAATGATAAACCATAAATTTATTTATGATTTAAACTCTTAAGCAAGTTTGCAATAGAGGCTTTTAAAAACAAATTCTATGATAACCTCCCCGAATACAGGGAGATTCATTTTGAGGTAAAAAGAGTATATAATACACCTGAAAAAAATCGATTTCACACACAAAGCCATGGATTAAACCTCCAAACTAGAATATTTGAGAGTTAGAATCCTCTGTAGTTGGTGTCTCCAAGCTTACTCTTGTGACCTCTTAGCTTTCTCCTTTACCCACACCGTCACTTCATGCTCCTCTCTGTAGAAAAGAAGCATTCCTTGTTCTTTCTACCCCCACCTTCTTAACAAAGGGAAATTCTATCTACTTCAAGCTAAAGTCTTTCTTTTGACATAAGTGCAACCTACCAAGAGTAATGTCATCCTTACCAAAGGTGGCCCCAAAGGAGATATTTGAATTTAAAATGGTTCTTTCCCTTTTTCCAAATATCTTGCCTTAAATGAGAATCCATTTGTTTTCTTTATTTCATTTATAAAACCATTATTTTCTTTATCTATTTATAAAAGATAAAGTTAATAATTTCTTTATTCAATTTAAAAAAGGATAAGGATATTCATTTCTTTACTTATTCAAAAATGTTAAAAGAGAGAATTAAATAAAACTTTAAGGTATTAATATTTACAATATTGCATTCAATTTAATTCAAAGCATAAAAGGCATTGATCTTTCCTTATTTAAATAAAATACATATACTAATATTAAACATTAGTATGGTATTTAAGTGGACTGAAGGATTAATGGAACCTCTATATCCATTAGTACTTTTTAAAAGGGATTCTACCCCAAGTCCACTTATACAGAAATACACATGAAACACAAGTGAGCATTCAAATGTATCAAACATGGGTGGGTGAAGTCATCACAATCCAATCATCGATTCTAGTCGAGGACTTATGGTAACTTCTAGGTTACCATATTCGGACTAAGAATGGTTGGGTTATCGATATGTACCCCTAAAATCAAGAATACATGCTTATATGAAGGTATTCGTTCACATTATCCTAAGCTACCATATTCATCATTTCCCTTTTAAAGTACCCCATTCTTGCTGGTCGATTCTACCTCTTCCACCCATGACTGTACCTACTCCGACACATCGATAATACATCAATATTCAAGGATAAATTAATATAAACATTGCATAACCATCCAAATGCATCACAACTAGGCATCAAATAGTCATTCATCAATACATAGTCTATTAGTCAAAAAGACTTTTCAAGGTAGGTCATGATATTATCTCTCCTACCATGACTTCGAAGCCTACCCCAAATTGATACTAAGAGTGCTACAAGCAACAATATAATTTTGTACTATAGGATAATCACCATAATCATCTACCCTGGTCTTATTTACTTCATTACCTAAATCTTGGTTGGATAGTAATAAAACTTGTTGGTTCACCTGCATCGAATCTACAATATCCCAATTCTGATCATATTTCAATAAGTAACCATTACGATGCTTGCTTCCCATTTTAGTGAAAATATTGACCATAAAATTCCTCCCTCTGCCTACATGAACAATGATGACATACTCAAACTACTACTAGATGGATTTGATTTGACTCACTCTGTTCTTGATCCACCACACACTCGGTCTAAAATTCGTAATCTCAATCAGTGACCCCACAAACGTTTGAGTCGAATTCCACTATAGTATTTTGAACTTTATTCTCCTAAGGATTGAGAGATCTTTGATTTATTTCCAAAGCCTCTGGTTCATTATTTGTTGCTACTCTTAGGCCTTCCAATTCCTAATGAAGGATCTTTCATTTGTAGCCTTTTATGAGGAAAGAAATGCCCACTACCATTGGGTTATCTATGGTTGCTCCATCTATGTTGATTTTTTCCCAACCTAGGGGAGGGGTTTTCAAACCCTATGAGTCATCCTTCTAGCAACGTAATATTTCTTCTAGTTTTTATACTCCCTCACATGAGCTTTTATCATTTTTGTAACCTTGTTTAATATTTTCTTCCAAACAAGCTCTATCAGAGTATATATTTTTTTAAATAAAGGGGTAAAATTTTATTGATAAAAAATCTGGATTACAGAGTACAACTGAGCTTCCAACCAGGACTCAAATAAATAGCCAAATAGGCTAAAACCACTAGACTAGAATGAAACCCAAAAAAGACAACAAGAACAAACCACATTAAGTCTGTACATCCTTGTGGATCAAATCCCACAGGCGTTGAGAGTCCCTAGACGAGAGACTCTCCCAATTATCAATACTCCAAGGATCCAACAGCTCAAAAGCCCTTTTGGCCAGGTAATCAGCAACCACATTCTATTCCCTTGGAATGTGCACAAAGGATATAAATTTGAACTCTTCACTCATTATGAGAATCTGAACGGCTACAGAGGCCAACTGCCAATTAAATTCTTCCACCTTTTTACTATTTAAAATACTAACCACAATTTGAAAGTCAGAATCATAGATAATCATATGCCAGCCAAGAGAAAACCCCCTCTACAAGGCCTCAAGAATTGCAAGAGCTTCCATAAAATTATTGGAGTGAACACCTTTATAAATGGAAAAGAAAAAACTGACACCACCAGTAGAATCTCTCCCAACACCGCCAATGCCAGCATGTCCAAGATTACCCCTGGACGATCCATCAATATTAATTTTTAAAACTCCTCTAGGGGGTGGCCTCCACCTACCATCTCTCCTAACCTTCTTTCTGAGATGAGGAACCCTACTAGGGCTAGAAGAGTTCACACCATCCCTAAAGAGACCAAGGGATTGTTGTACCTTCTCCTCCCTAGAATCCAAAAGAGGGTCCACATCACATTTGCTATGGATGGTTTCCTGAACCATATACATGATCCTTTGCCAGATCTGTTGAATAGCCAAATAACTACCCTAAAATATGCATCGGTTCCATTCGAGCCAAATTTGATAGATGATGCAAGAAGGTCCAAAATTCCAAGCCATCCAAAGGAAGGGGGCCTTGGCCGGAGGTCTTCCCAGAATAATCTAAACCTCCACCAGGGACAACACATGAAAAAATGGATGGTTCAAAGTGCTCCACCAATGGTGCCAAATGTCTCTGGCAAAGGAGCACTAGAAAAATAAATGAGAAGAGTCATCCTCATTATTAATACAAAGGACACAAAAAGAGGGACCCTAAAATTCCCTCTTCCTCACATTATCCCAAGTGAGGCATTTGTTACGAGCTATCAAGTAGAGAAAGAAGTTACATTTTTCCCAGGAAAATTTATTCCACACATTTTTCCACAAAGTGACAAGAAGACTCCCATACTTTTGCTTATCAAGAACCTGATAACCAGAGGCTACCGAGTAGGTTCCCTTAGGATCAGGATTCCAATCCAAAATATCTTTACCCCTCAATGAATAACAAGGACTCCCTATAATAATAAGAGCAAGCACCTCTCTATCCTTGGCCAGTCCCTCCTAGGGACATTCTTGCAGATCTTTCCACCTATACATCTCCATATTTCTATAATACTAGATTTTTTTAAAGTCCTCCAGATGAGACCAACCTAATTCCAAGAAAAAAATTCTTAGGAAACGTAACCTAGGAAATTGATTCAAGATAGAAGGGTGACCATCCCAAGAATCCTCCCAAAAAAGACCATTTGATCCCTGATTGCAAATCCATAATGAATCCTGCTTGATTAAATTAGCTCCTCTTTTCAGAGTGTCCCAGGTAACTGAAACTTTCCCAACCAAGCTGACTCTGGGGATCTCAGCATCAAAAATACCTCTCAAGTATTTACAAGATAATATTTTAACCAAAATCTGATCTTGAGAGGTACACCATCTCCAATAAAGTTTTGTAGCCAAATCCTACCCAAAAAGAGCTGTCTGTCGCAACCCAAGGCCTCCCTCTTGCACCGGCCTACAAATAGAATCCCACCTAACCAAAATCCATTTAGATTGATCAAGTTTTCTAGACCATAAAAACTATCTTGACAAAGCATCCATATCCTTGATGAAGTGAGAGGGAGCTATTTGTACAAAAAATCTATAAATAGGTAAATCTTGAACAACAGATTGTAAAAGCAACACTCTACCTACAGTGGATAGCTATATGAAAGTCCAGTGATTCACCTTCCTTCTAAACTTATCAAGCATATACTTCCAAGAAGATCTAGGTAGAGGATGAGATGAAATTGGAATACCAAGATAAACAAAGGGGGGAGTCCTAACCTAGAATATTAGAATGCGAGCAATCTTGTCTTGAATAAGAAGAGGGGTATTGAAGAAGAAAATAGAAGACTTGTCCTCATTAATCAACTATTCAGAAGCACCAAGATATATGTCAAGAGACTGTCTAATATTGCTAGCTTCCCTAATAGTGGCAACTCCCAACAAATTAGTATCATGAACAAATTGAAGGTGGGAAAGAGGTGGCAAACTACTATCCCACTTCCACCCCTGAATGAGACCCTGCATGACTTGAGACTTGAGCAATCTTCCCAACCCTTACGCCATAATGATAAACAAATAAGGAGATAAAGGATCTCATTGCCTCAATTCCCTTGAGGCATTAAACAACTCTGATGGCTCATTATTAACAAGAATAGAGAATGAGGAAGAAGAAACACAACTCATCACCCATCTAATCCATTCCTCCTCAAATCCAAAAGCAACAAGAAATTTTTGAAGAAAGGACCATCTGACTCGATCATAGGCTTTGGCCATGTCCAACTTAATGAGCATAGTTTTCTTCTTAGAAGTTTCTATCGAGTGAATAGCTTCTGTAGCAATAACAACCCCATCCAAGATTTGTTGGCCAACAACAAACCCTCCTTGATCCTCAGATATGATTATGCTCAACCATATCTTCAAACTCTCAGTAATAATTTTTGTGATGATCTTATACACAACATTGCAGAGAGCAATAGGCCTGAACATATACAAGGAATTTTCTCCCTCTTTTTTAGGTATAAGCACCACAAAGGTAGCATTTAGGGACCTTAGCATCTATTTTTTCTTTTAGGACTCATGGACCACCTCTAAAAGATAAAATTTGATTAAATTCGAAAACTACTGATAAAACTCAATCGGGATTCCATCTGGGCTTGGAAATTTTCCTTTTTTCATCTTGAATACAATATTTTCCAACTCCTCAATGGAAATTGGACCCATCAAGTGCTCATTCATATCTCTAGAAATAATTGATGGAATACAGTGTATAATAATCTTTTCACTCTCATCATCTGATAGGGAGTCCTCCTTGAAGAGAGAGGAAAAATACCTCTTAGTCTCTTTTGAAATATCCCTGAAAGAAGAGAGTAGGGCACCCTGAGAATTCATAAGAGAGGTAATCAGGTTACCATTACGACAAGACTTAACTAAGTTATAAAAGAAGACCATGTTCCTATCCCCTTCCTTAAGCCAATCTACTCGATCTTTTTGTTTCCAAAAAATTTCTTCCCTCAATTCCCATTCAACAAGGTCTTTTGCAGCCTCAGATTCCTCAACAAGAAGCTCCTTCATGAATCCCTGATCTCTAATATTCCTTGAAGCTTCTTCCATCCTCCTAAGAGCTACCAGTTTAGACAAGGAAAGGTTCCCAAAATTTAGTCTATTCCATCTCTTCAATTTATATTTTACAAATTGTAGTTACTTCATAAAGGAATACATAGTGGTGCCATGAGGAGGTTTTCCAATGGTCCACCAGCCTCACATGAAATCATGAAGCTTAGGATCACAAAGCCACATAAGTTGAAACTTAAAGGAGGGATTATTTTTTAGCCCTAACTCCAAAGTAGAGAGTTTTATAGGCCAATGATTAGATCCCCTACCCTCTAGAATCACAGAACTAGCACTTATGTTATTACCCATCCAATAACTGGATATGAAAAACCTATCTAGTCTGTCTGATATGGAAGCTTCCCCACACCTTCTATTATGCCAAGTAAATATCCCATTATCTGGATTGATGTCAACCAAGTTTAGGGTCTATATATGAGCACTAAATATAGAAGAAAAAGGCTTGAGATGGTCCACCCCACCACGTTTCTCCTCTAGAAAAGTGATAGAGTTGAAGTCTCCAACCAAAATCCATGGGTATAGGGGAAACAAACTTATCACAAAGAAAATGTGCTCCCAAAAATTCACTTTACCATTGTAATCAACAGGAGCATACACATTTGTAAGTAGGATGGTTTCACCAGATTCATTATCATGCCCGACCATCGAAATAGACCATCTGCTGGAAATCCAAGTAAGAGGGGATATCTTAACCGGATCCCATAAACAAGCGATGCCACCAGCATAGCCACATGCACAAATACACTGACATTTCCCCCTTATCCACAACTTGGGAGCAATATTTAACATACTATCAATAGCCAATTTAGTCTCTTGAATAAACATCACATTTGAAGAATGCACACGAACCAAATCACAAACTAAATTTTTGTCTG
Source organism: Wollemia nobilis (assembly GCA_028583015.1). Classification (NCBI taxonomy): domain Eukaryota; kingdom Viridiplantae; phylum Streptophyta; class Pinopsida; order Araucariales; family Araucariaceae; genus Wollemia; species Wollemia nobilis. The sequence goes on from JAQPPZ010001195.1 coordinate 10,742,227, forward strand.
GGAATGTTATTCAACCCCCTTACATTCCATGAGAGGATAATCATTTTTGGGGGTTACAAAAATGGGAGTCCAATTTTCTCACAAAGCCTGACTCCACCAAAGTCTCCCCAATTAACATAATTTTATCCTGGTCCTTATTCCAACCCACCTTCATATTCTTATCTGAAAAACTTGTTTTAATTATTTTCTGCTGCAATCCCAACACCGTAGGAGTTTTGTAGTCAAAGGATGACTACATGAGTGCCTGAGTAGGATAGGGCACAACTAAATCTGTACCACTTTCCAAAATAGTTTCCCTTATAGGGCTAGACCCAACCATATCCCCTATACTCAGATCCAAAGCCCTTTGTTCTTCATTTAAACCCCTTAGATCCGATTCCTTAAGTTCCCCCTCAAGAAGAGACATCTGATTTGGCCTTGTTATATTTGCATCAGGTAACGATGTTTCACGTATCTCCATGCACATATCAAGATCATCCAATATTTTAAAACAGTTGAGTAGAGCATCTGGCTGACTATCCTTAAGGTCTTTGTTTGCCCTTCATCTTCAGTTTTGGGCTTTTATCAAAACAAAATCTTCCTTATCCCGTTCCCCTTCCTTTATTGGGGCTTTTCCTTTATCCAAACTTTGTCCAGATCGAGAGGGCCCAATATTTGAAGCCATAGGTAGGAAAAACTTAGGGCATTTTCTTTGCAGGTGGCCATATTCATGATAAATCTAGTAACGAAATGGAAGAGCTTCATAGTCAAGTTTTTGAACCCATGTAGTTGATCCAAATTGTATTTCAATAGAATCTGGAATAAGATTATTTAAGTCAATTTCAACACAAATACGAGCAAAAAATATTACCTTTTTATCCATTATTTGTTGTGACGGTCCAATCGGCTTCCCAAGCAGAAGGAAAATCTTATGCAAGATATCAGTTCTCCAGAATTCCAATGGGAGCCATGGAAGCCACACCCATACTGGAACCCGTGACGACCACTTCTATGATGGATTGAAACCCACATACTAGGGTTTAAGAAAGAGTCCCACTTGGTTATAGAAATAAGGACCCCCTTCAAATGTTTTGTTATGATTTACAATACAAGAGTGAAAGCACGAGGATACGAAAGCAAAAAGGAAAGCGAATATGCGAAGTGCAAACAAAGAAACCGAACTTAGCGCTAAATCCTAGAAACTTGAAAGCGCATGAAAAGAGGGACAAGCATGAGCGAATAGAAATGAAAAAAATGTGAATAAATAAGACAAACCTTTTATTGATATGTTTCAAACTCGGTTACAATGCACATCCTCCCCTTCCAAGGGCTAGGAGCATTTAAGCGTGCGTTTTACACTTTACATCCATGGGTGTCTTTCCTTCTTTCACGTGCCCACATGTAAAATGGGTGGACCAAACATCGCCGCCGCTTGCGTTGATGAGTCTGGACTCCTCGTTGCTCCTTCGATGTCCAAACCGTACGTTCAAAAGAACAAGAAATGATTAGTAGCACCTGCGGATGAAACAAAGCATGCAATCCCCAAGCCTATGATAAGTGAATGAGAAAAATGAATTAAAATATGACTAAAATAAGTCCAAATGCTATGAAAATTTGACAGGGGCATAAAGACATCACCAGGAAGGCTTTGCAAAAAGAACAGTCAAAAAATTCCTCACCGATTTGAATTTGCTCTGGGGTGGGACGAATTCACCTACAACAAAATGTCGAAAAGGTACTGTCCCAATGTCCTACCTCGAAAGCTCCAAAAGACCTGAAAACTTGGGGTTAGCTAATTGGGGGCATTTTGGAAAGACCCAGATGGTTGTATTTTCCCAATTTAGCCTCCATCAATGGGAATTTTATGATGCTACCTGTAGGTTAGTAAAAGCGAGCAAACATAGAAATATGGTCAAAATTGTTTAAAACGAGACGAAATTCAAATGGCAACCTATCTAAACATCATAGAATTGAATGCACAAATGAAAGAAAGAAAGCCTACCATGGAATTCCCATCGCTCCAAAATGGGGCAATTAGGACTATGGCAGTGTGGGAGGGGGCGCCCATGGGGCAGGCCGCCCGCCGTTTGAGGCTTGATTTCGGCACCAATCCATTTGGGATGGGTCCAAAACCTCTTGTGTGGTATTGTATACAAATTTGGTGGGATATCGTGGCCAAATGTCAAGTTTTGGGATCAAGATTCGTCCTCCCAATAGTCACCCAATGACCTCCCTTCTAAAGGAGATCAAGGATGTGAAAGGCGCAAATCCAAAAGGTGTGAGGTATGTAAATAAAACGATAGCACTTCGTTGCTCTAAAATGCTCCTTCTCTTCATATTTTGGGGTGAGGAAACTCACCAGTTTATAGACCTGGAGGTCTCTTGAAATGGGCATGCAGAGGTGCCACTTGGCAATCATGCCTTCCCAGGGGGGAAGGAGATTCCTTCCTGAATTGGGACTTAATGACTGACCTTGCAGATGCCTCTAACGCTTGAAAATGATCACCCATACTACCATGCGATGAAGGAAGTGTTGGGTGGCGGATCTGAGCTGCCATTTGTCAAGATTTGACTTTTTGCTCATTAAACCTACAATTCGCCCCACCCTAGAGTGAATTCAGAATTCGTCCCTGGGTGGGACGAATCCCAGTTTGAATTCATCCCAGGGTGGAACAGATACTGAGCAAAGTGCCTGAAGGTGCAAAATTGATCTCTGACAATACTGTGAGAGTGGTTAGGACCACTGTTTTACCTCTGGGGGCTGCCCTTGGGGCTATGTGTGTCAATGTGATTAGTGTTTGTTGTCACATAATCGGATTGGTGTTGTTTTGCTGTCTACAAATGCCCCTTTTTGGGATGCGCTGTGCATGGTGCAGCGTCGAGCAAAAATAGATAACCAAAGCACTAATGATTAGGGTTTCTCAGTAACCTAACCAACTTTTGATGCCCCAAGTATGGAAAGGGCATGCATTCTTGAATTCTTGCTTCTGACGAGCGAAGGAACTTAATTCAAGTGTTAACCTTTTTCGGTGAGGTGTTACCTGATTTTGGACATTGGTCGATCATGAATAGGCAAAGGGCGCAACCTTTTGTCTATGAGAACCTTGATTTCATGATTCACGAAATTCCAAGTGATTTGATCAGGTTCTAATTATTGCTTGTTTACTGCCCTAAGCAGGAGCGTAATTGTCTTTGTCAATGATTCTTTGAATGCATGTTGTTTTCCTTAATTGGGTGTGTATTTGTTGATTGGTGACTAAGTGTGACTACCCCCTCAAGCGACGAATCGATGAGGGAATGACCTTCATGAGAAAAGCGACGAGTCGCTTGACCCAAGATGACTTGTGTGAGGGTGCCCTTAGATGTTTTAGCATTAAGCATGTGTGCAGTTTTTCGACATTTAGACCTATTTTTTATGGGTGTTAACCCTTTTTGCGACGCATTTTGGAGCTGAAATTGGTAGAAATCTGTCCTCTCGTGGAGTGGTCCGGCTATGGTAGCCTTCCTAGGGAGTAGGATAGTGACAATTTACAACCCCAACATCTATTTTGGATTCCAAGAATGTCAGGCACGAAGGCACCTTCGTTCAGCACTGTTATTACTATTTTTGGGTGGGTTTTTGACCCATTTGCTGATGCCATTTAGGGATGAAATTCTCAAAAATCTGTCTTCCCATGGAGCGGTCCGACTATGGTAGCCCTCTTAGGGAATAGGATAGCGAGGATTTGTGACCCCGAAATCGGTTTTGCATGCCCAGAATGTTAAGTTCCAAAGCACTCTCATCGGACAAGTTTATTAGCTAATTTGGTGCATTTTTGTTCAATTTTTGTTGTTTTTTTGAAAATTTTGCCTTGAATTCGTTCTGGGGTGGGACGAATTCCATCTTAGTATTCATCCCAGGGTGGGAAGATCACTAACCAGAGTGTTCGTCCCAAGGGGGAATGAATATAAGCTTAAAAGGCTTATTTAAAGGCCAAAACTAGGGTTTGGGCTCATTTGTAGTTGAATTTTCTTGTGATTTGGAGCTCTGGGGAGGAGGATGAGGATGTGGATTTTGGGGTTCCAGATCAACCAAAGAGGCAGGACGTCATGGAGCAGTGGGAGCTAGAGTAGGCTATTTTTCTAGAGATGCCTACGCCTCAGGCGGATGCGGAGGACACGGAGCCCAGGCTACGTGCTGAGATTGCATGGTTGGAGGGGTTGTTGCAGAGGCGCGATGAGGAGCTGGGGGATGTGCTGCAGGAGAGGGATCTCCTGTGCATATAGCTGGTGGAGCAAGATCATGCATTGGCAGCCTACCACTGGTAGGATGGGGGTACTGATGTTGCACAGGAGAGGGATCTCCTACGGACGTAGCTGGAGGAGAGGGATAGGGCTTTAGCATGGTGTGAGGAGAACTTTGCGACGTATCGCCAGTGGGAGATGGACTCGGTGCGGTAGCAGTTAGAGTTGGAGGCAGAGATTAGCTACCTTGGTGGGTGGGTCCCTATGTTCAGTGGAGGCAAATCATCGTACCGCTCGAGAGGGAGTGAGACTGAGCAGTCAACATCCTCTCAACACAGGCGAATGGATGAGGGGGGGCAAGTAGGCGTGATGCAGGGGCTAGCAGCAATCGCCTTGAGGGATCTCACAAGACCCACACCATGGGGGGTAGTTCTCGTCGCACCGATCCTGGGTGATCAAAGTGGTCGACGTCCTAGGCTTGGGGGTTTTTGAGTTGTTGGATTTTGTTGCTGGGTCACATGACCAGTTTATTGTAGCCTACGGGCATTTTTGATGATATATACAGATGACTTGATTTTGCTTATGCGAGTGTTGATTTGATTTTATGCATGATGAGTGATGAGTATGGATGTATGCATGTTAATTTATTTTGATGGATGCATATGTTATGATGAATGCAAATGTTTTTTGTTTATATGTGATATGCAAGATGGAATGGATGAATGGAATTTGTGTTGTTTGGTGAGGGCACCATAGACTGTTTAGACCTTTGTGATTTTTATTTTTGGCGATTGTTGATGGGAATGCGGGGATGAAGGATAGCGCAGTTGGTTTAGGAATGTAGCTAAGGTTTCCTGAGACTCAGACGGTTTTAACTCACTAGCCACGACTGTACTTTATCTTCCAAGACTTTTGGACAAGGTATGAATCGGACTTGTCTTAGACCAAGTTATTTCACATCCTTGTGTGTGCAATTGAGTTTGTTTATGTGGTATTGGTCAGGATACCGCCAGTGCCAGATAGGCTATCAACCAAACCTGTACTGAGGATCACCTGATTAGCTCCACTAACTCCTTTGTTGTATTTAGCCAGATTAATCTGCGGTGCTATCTAGGATACCATAGGCTAGCTCATCCACATGCAAACATTGATCTGTACACGAGTTAATGTGATAGATATATCGTCATGCGAGAGGTTTACCACCAGTGACCGGTAGGCTATCCACCAAACCAAGATCGAGGTTTGCCTCATGACCTATCGGAATGCTGAGAGTTCCAGGGATTCAAGTTCGACTCCCTTCTTTTCTTCAATTGTATTGGGATACTTGCTCTTTTGTAGTGATAAAAATCATTGTTTATTTTATTTTTATTTTTTCTTTTGAGCAAGGGATTTGAATTTCGAGTGATGAGAATCACTATTGTATGTGCCTTTTGATGTATGCACTTTGGTGGTGATGTCAAATTTTGTGGAGTTTTGACTTTTTGCAAAATTTTATGATGTTTGCAACTTTTGAGAACTTGGGAGTCTTGGGGAATTGGGTAGGGAGGATGCTTGTCCTTTTGCCAACTCTCAACATTCTTGGGGTCATTCGCACAGGGGGATGAGTAAGATAACCGTTTCTCTTATGGTGACCTAGATTGCTATGCAGGTTTCATCTTTCATTCACACAACTTGGGAATTTTTATGTGTTTTAATTTGTGTTGGGATGCTACGTAACAAGGTGTGATCCAAGTAGAACTCTACCTTCTTAAAATCTATCTGACTTAGTACAGTACGTGGCTAGAAAGCAAAATGACGACTGAAGGACGAAAACCCTTGATACATTAGAAGACCACTGACTCTGGTATGGTAAAAAGAAGTGAATGGCGTTTATGTTTGATGGACTGCTTATAAAATGGAGAAATGTGGAACAAGATGGATTGGCGAAGTAATTACAGTCTATGGTGCCTTTGACCTGTATGACCACAAATGTGCAATGTATGGATGTGATGCTTAATGCAACTACATATTTTTGTGTTTTTGATGGATTGATTTTTTTGTGAATATGAAGATGAGATGTGAAAAGAGCTCTCTATTGTTGTGATGAGTTTGAGCATGCCTGGAAATGAGATGCAAATTTTTGTTATTTTTGATGATTTTACTGTTTTTGAATTTTCTTATTTTTGACCAAGCGATAATGAGTACCTTTGGGGCATTTTGAGATTGACCAAGCGATTGTAGGAATCCTTGGAGCATTTTGGGGTTGACCAAGCGATTGTAGGAATCCTTGGAGCATTTTGGGGTTGACCAAGCGATTGTAGGAATCCTTGGAGCATTTTGGGGTATGGCTGCTCTAGATATGGAACGGTCGCAAATGACTGATGTTCAAGGGTTCTAGTTCCTTGATTTCGTCAAGAGAGGCTAGCCGGTATGTCTTGGGTCCTATTTTGCTATCAATTACATATGGACCTAACCAATTTTCCGTGAACTTGTCCCTTAGATGGGATGGAAAACTAGAGTTCTGTTGGTTTTCCTTCAAGACCAAATCACCAACCCGAAAGTCCCTCAGGTGGACTTTCATGTTGTATGCTTTCTTAAGTCACTCTTGATAGATACGTAAATGCTCGAGAGCATTAACGTGTCGTTCATCAAGCAACGTAAGCTGGTCTAATCGGGCTGCTGCACAGTGTCATCATCGATGAACTCTTGCATTGATATGCGTAGGGAAGGGATTTTCAAATCGAGAGGCATGACTGCCTCAGAGCCATACACGAGCAAAAACGGAGTGGCCCCAGTGGGCGTCCGAATGCTAGTGCAATAAGCCCATAGGGAAAGTGGGATTTGGATGTGCCAATCCTTATGACTATCTGCGACGGTCTTTTTAAGGATGGCAACTAGCATTTTGTTTGACGCCTATGCTTGTCCATTTGCCTGCGGTTAATAGGGTGTCAAAAAACTGTGCTAAATTCTATACTTTGTGGTCAAAGCACACATGTCTTTGTCTACCCTCGGCACTGATATCACCCTAGGGTCTCGGAGTGGAAGGTGCTCTTCATATACCTAGAGCGGCGGATCCAACACTTGATCCCACCCCGCTGGGTCTACGTACCACTCGTGCCCTGGCACTATGCCCATCTGTTCAAATATGTCATTAATATCCAAGGGGTATGGTTGCGGCCTTTGTCGCATGTGATTAAGATATGTCATTTCTATTTCATCTTCGTAATCACTATCAAAGATCCAAAAGCCCTCGTTGGCTCCGACAACTATTTGAGGCATTACAGGCTCATCCTGCTTGAGCAAATTAATCTAGCCCCATTGTGGTTGTTCCACTCTCCGTGGGGGGACCTGATTCTCTTGACGTAGCACTGGCTCGCTTGGAGCTGCTAGGGGGAACATGGTTAAGAGGCTCTCTTGACAGTCATTCATGGGAATCACTTGTGAGTGATCACTATCGGATTCAAAGTGATCATATGATGTTGGTTCATATTCTGATTCGTCCTTCGAAGATCCCTCTAGACACTGTTTATACCTTCCTTGGAAGTGAGTCCTCGAACTTTCACCTCTCTCTAGCAAAGGAGAAGGGTTATTGAGGTTAACAAGGGTGGTTGTTGACCATGGGAGGTAATCTCCCAATGTATACATTGTGTTTGGGTTGGCATAAGGATCTGATGCCAATCCACCCTTGTTGCCTATCCCTAGGCCTTGCATGTTTTCCACCAAGATGTCCAAGGGTAGGGGGTGGTTGAACCCTACTCCCGACTTGTCATAAGGCATTTGGTATCTTGGAAAAGGACACGCACTCCTTGCTCATACCTGCCTAGCCCGTATCCATGCCAATTGCATTGGCCCAGATATCTCAGAGCAAAGTCTGGGTTAGACAGATAGTTGACATCTTCTCGCAAAAGGCTCTTCATCTTCATCCTCTTGCATGCATGGCTCAGTACCATGATCAAGGCCCCCATACACAAAATTTGTCTGGTTTGGCGGGTAGCCTAAAGGAACAATTGTACCGATGGGGAGGCGAGGTCTCCCCATGTCTTGCATGGACTCTAGCATGGTCATTGCTACAACATTCCGCACTAGATACTCCCCCAGGCCCGTACTGGCCATTTCAACAGTAATTGTTGGCGATTGAGAGGGAGGGAACGAAAGCTCTTCCTGAGTCCACTCCATGTTGGGTGGACTAGGAGCCTCAACTTCCATTGTGCTAGGCATCTCTTCGGTAGAGATGGTTGATACTGTTGGTAGCGCCTCTTCTAGGGGTTGAGCCTCTTCCAGGGTTTGCTTCCCTTTGTCCTTCTGTTTAGCCATGATAGGTGGCATTGGTGGTGAAGGAGCTGACGATGAAGATGCACCTAGTTGGGGTTTTGATGGATTTATCACCAGTGGTGCTTGCGACATCGGACCCTATCTAGATGGATTTAACTAAAAATCCAAGTGCATCGATGGGAGGGTCGATTGCGGCATCAACTGCACCGCATTGCAATATTTGAAGGGTTCTAAGTCCGTCGGGACTACATGTACTTCCCCTTCAAATGTATACTTCAAACACTGATGAGCTATTGAAGGGACACACTTCATGTCCCTGATCCATGGCCACCCTAGCAAGATGTTATAAGCCATCTCACCTTCCAAAATATGGCACAATGTAGGTATCGTCTTTTGTCCTACCTGAACGGGTAGAACAATTGTGCCAACTATCGAGCATATCGCATCATTGAATGCTCGCAGTGTGTAGGTGGAAGCCATGATGTGAGAGGCTAGCAACTTTAGATGTTTCAATGTTGTTGTGGTAATGATGTTATTGGACGAGCCAGTGTCTATCAACACCCTCTTATACGGGATCCCGTTGACCCACGCGATAACATGCAGGGGTGGATCTGCCATGTCATCAGATACTAATTTAACTTCATCCTCTCGAAAGGTGATGACTGGCTTCGTGCATCGTTTGACATGTCCCACAAAATTGTTGAAGGAATTCGCTTCATGGGGCTGCAACTCGATGGCTTTCAATATCTCCATTAGAGCTTCCCGATGGGGTGTTGATTGTTGTATAAGCTCGTATATGGAGAGCCTAGCCGACGTGGTCCTCAAACTCTACGTGAGTTTGGTCCGAATCATGGTCACGGGTCTAGGCAGAGGTAGCTGCATAGGGTGCTGTTGAGGTTGTGACGTCGATGGAACCTCTCTTGTGGCTGCCTCGGGGGCAACTCCTGGGTATCTCTTGTTCCTAGTCACTATGCTTATCATTCCTACATACCCTTGCATGGGGCAATTCTGTTGCACCTCATTGACTTGAAGGGGTTTTGCCCGTGCCTCATGGGCAGGCAAGGGGTCTTTGAAAACTCCCATCTGTTGGTTGTTTGGCGCTACGGGGTTGTCCACTGCCAACGTCTTATTGTCAATCAGGTCTTGTATCAATCCTTTGAACTTCCAACATGCGTTCAGGTCATGTCCCCTCCACCTGTGGAACCTACAATACAAGTCCTCCCGGTATCCCTTAGGCTTGGGAGCATTAGGATCTATGGTTTGAATCTCTGGAAGGTTGATCAAGTTTGCCGTTGACAAGCGGTCAAATAGGGAGTCCCTAGAATCTGTATAGGGTGTGTACTATCACCTAGGGTGACGCTGCTGATTTTGCTCCTGCTTCTGGTTTTCTCTTTCATAATTATTAGGAGGCACTACCTGATAGTTAGCCTTTTGAGGTTGTATTTCTTGTGTAGGCTTAGGAACATTTATAGCAACTTGATTAACCGTAGCGGGTTTTTGTTGTGTAGTCCCTATTTTTGTGTTCTTGTTCCATTCTTTCTTCTTAGGTTTGGCAATCTTGCCATCCTGTATCTTGATCTCTTCGATAATTTTGGCTTGCGCCAGAGCTTCCTCTAAGGTGGCATATTGCTGCAACTGCAATAGCACAGAGATCGATCTCAAACAACTTCGTGAGAACATTTGTGTAAGGTCGGACATAGGAGGGAGGTAGGGTAGCTTGGAAAGCAGAGTCCTCCACCGATTCCCGTAGGCCACCATGGTCTCTTCCTCATACTGCCTAGTGGCTAGGTCACTTAGTGATGCCTTCTTCTTGGTGTTGAAGGCGAAGCATTCGAGGAACGCATCCACTAACTGATCCAAGTTATCGATGTTGTGCTTCGACAACCGAGTGAACCAATCCGAGGTAGGGCCCATGAATGTGGTTATAAATGTCCTTAGCAACAATGCATCATTGTCCTGGATGCCAAAACATTGGCTCAGGAATCTTGTCACATGCTCTTGGGCATCCTCTTCACCCTTAAATATTGCCAACTGAGGCAGCTTGAAGTGTTCGGGGTAAGGGGGTGCAGGCACTGACGGATGCACAGGATGACTATGGAGTTGGCGTAACGTGGGCTTTTGGGGCCCAGAAGCTTTGGTTTCCATAGACTCCAAATGCTCTAGCAGCGCTTTGTATGCATCGAAAGATTTAATCTCTTCCTCTTTAGTTTGCTCCCATTGTGGGTTGTGGGAGACTTGAGGCCTATGGGGGGGTGGCCGGATAGCAACCCCTCCGCCTTGGTAGGGCATTTTGGCCCGCTCCGCTTCTTGTTCATACTCCTCGTAAACTTCCTGAGGAGTCTCTGGGTGAGACCTATGACCCTGGGTGGGTCCCCACGGAGGGTACCCATCGTTGTTTCGGGGAGTGGCCTCCCTCTCAGGTCTAGGGGGTCTCGGAGGCAAAACTTGATAAGGTCATGGAGACCTATCTCGCACCAAGGGATTATGCCTCTCATATGGTTTCGCTCTTTGGGTGCGAGGGGTTGGAACCCTCTCAACTGGGTTATGAAGCAGCTCATATGTTTGGCGCTGAATGCGCTCCTTGCTAAGGTGGTATAGACGCTCTAGCTACTGCTGATCTTGCTCAAGCCACATGATCTAGGCTTGGCGGGCGGCATGTCTGGCGACTGCTAGGTCAATTTGGTCCACCATCTTGAGCCTTGGAGGCCTGGATGCCTCTCCTATGCATTTACCTCGGTCGTAATGATCCGAGATCTCAATGGGTCGCTTCCCTCTGTCGAGGTTGGTGGCATTTACCCGAGGCTCTGGCCTTAGTGGGTGACCATGGTACATAGCGGGTGCGGAAGTGCATGGCTCCCATGCTATACATTGCTCTTGAGGAATGTAGTGGTCTTCCTCGTGCTCCCTTTCGTATGTGTGAAAGGGGTGGGCAGAGTTAGCTCGCCCTGCTTGAAGAGCCCTGTGCTCTGGGGTTTGTCTATTGGTTCTAACAGTGATGGGGGGCAAAGGAGGGATGCCATAGTCATGTGGCCTCTCCTCATGGACACTATGCCGCTCTAGCACTTCATCGCATGGTGGCCACTCATATCGAGCTTCTAAGGGAGCTTTCTTGTCTATGTTAAGTGCCACATGTAAGGATTCTTCCTGAAAGGGGCTGTGATGAATGGGCGTGTCCCCCAGAGGGGTGTCCCTATAATTCCACCTTGACATGGAATGATGTGGACTCTCTTGTGGGTCAGGCCACCAAGGCGGTATGACCAAGTCCTTAGGGCTATAGCGGAGGCGACTTGTGCCCCCTTGTACACTTTTCGTAGCTTCTGCCCTTGATTGGGCTTGGCTACGGGTGTACACCATGGTGTTGCTTTGCTACAAGCTAAATGGATTTTTATCTCTTTTATGATTTTTTATGCTACACTAAACAGAAAAGAGCACACACATACGCAAATAGTGATTATCTCATTTAAAGATTGAGAGTGTGTCCTAAACCTGGTTTAGTGTGTTTTTTTTGTTTTTGTTTTTTTTTTTTTTTTTGAAGGTTTTTGTAAAGAATGTTTAAATGCAAAATGAGGGCTCTTATGACTCCCAAAATTGGTTGCCCCTTCGATATACCATTGCCAAGCTGATATACCAACCTCTCTATATACCCGCCCTTACGTGAGGGAAACTATAGGTACGTGAGAGCAGATGGTACGTGGAACATAGGCGGTACGAAAGGGGAATCACCCTATTTATGACACCTACCATAGAAGACTTATCCTCGTGCACTGGGAATCACCCCAGCTACACTCGGTCAGATTTCATCAGGATTTACGTCTAGCAATAGTAGCGATCGGGGTTTATGAATGCAAAATTCAAGCCAAGGTGGTGATGAAATCCACCGTTGGTCTTGATCAAGGGCTGGGGTTTTACGACCAGCTCCTTGGTGTTTGATTTTCCACGTGGTGTGTGGGGTTATTTTTATTTTGCATTAAACAAAGTAAACATGCAGCAAGACTTTTTCTATGCACGCAGAAGGAACCAGAAAAACAAAAAAACTGAAGACAAAAAATGACAGGAAAAGTGCAGAATTCTTACCTCTTCTCTGCCCGAATCTGTCGGTTCTGAGTTTCTACCCAAAAACTTCACAGACTAGAATTCGTCCTAGGGTGGAATGAATTACAAGACTGTATTCGCCCTAGGGTGGGACGAATTCCAATTCGTCCCCGGGTGAGACGAATTACAGGTCTGTATTCACTCCCTGATGGAACGAACAACAGTCAGCGTATGAAAATGCGGTACCTACAAGCAAAAACAACCAAACTTGGATCAGATCTCTGATCTTAAAAATAGAGGACAAGGTCCCACCGTGATCACCACTGAAAGCACGAGGATACGGAAGCAAAAAGGAAAGCGAATATGCGAAATGCAAACAAAGAAACCGAACTTAGCGCTAAATCCTAGAAACTTGAAAGCGCATGAAAAGAGGGACAAGCATGAGTGAATCGAAATGAAACAAATGTGAATAAAGAAGACAAACCTTTTATTGATATGTTTCAAACTCGGTTACAATGCGCATCCTCCCCTTCCAAGGGCTAGGAGCGTTTAAGCATGCGTTACTCGTTACATCCATGGGTGTCTTTCCTTCTTTCGCATGCCCACATGTAAAATGGGTGGACCAAACGTCACCGCCGCTTGCGTTGATGAGTCTGGACTCCTCGCTGCTCCTCCGATGTCCAAACCCTACATTCAAAAGAACAAGAAATGATCAGTAGCACCTGCGGATGAAACAAAGCATGCAATCCCCAAGCCTACGATAAGTGAATGAGAAAAATGAATTAAACTATGACTAAAACAAGTCCAAATGCTATGAAAATTTTATAGGGGCATCAAGACATCACCAGGAAGGCTCTGCAAAAAGAACAGTCAGAAAATTCCTCACCGATTTGAATTCGCTCTAGGGTGGGACGAATTCACCTACAACAAAATGCCGAAAAGGTACTGTCCCAATGTCCTACCTCGGAAGCTCCAAAAGACCTAAAAACTTGGGGTTAGCTAATTGGGGGCATTTTGGGAAGACCCGAATGGTCATATTTTCCCAATTTAGCCTCCATCAATGGGAATTTGATGATGCTACCGTAGGTTAGTAAAAGCGAGCAAAGATAGAAATATGATCAAAATTGTTTAAAACGAGACGAAATTCAAATGGCAACCTATCTAAACATCATAGAATTGAATGCAAAAATGAAATAAAGCAAGTCTACCATGGAATTCCCATCACTCCGAAAGGGGGCGATTAGGACTATGGCAGTGTGGGAGGGGGCGCCCATGGGGCAGGCCGCCCACCGTTTGAGGCTTGATTTCGGCACCAATCCACTTGGGATGGGTCCAAAACCTCTTGTGTGGTATTTTCGGAAAATTTGGTGGGATATCGTGGCCAAATTTCGGGTTTTGGGATCGATATTCGTCCTCCCAATAGTCACCCAATGACCTCCCTTCTAAAGGAGATCAAGGATGTGAAAGGCGCAAATCCAAAAGGTGTGAGGTATGTAAATAAAATGACAGCACTTCGTTGCTCTAAAATGCTCCTTCTCTTCATATTTTGGGGTGAGGAAACTCACCAATTTATAGACCTGGAGGTCTCTTGAAATGGGCATGCAGAGGCGCCACATGGCAATCATGCCTTCCCAGGGGGAAGGAGATTCCTCCCTGAATTGGGACTTCATGACTGACCTTGCAGATGCCTCTAACGCTCGAAAATGCTCACCCATACTCCCATGCGATGAAGGAAGCGTTGGGTGGCGGATCTGAGCTGCCATTTGTCAAGATTTGACTTTTTGCCCGTCAAACCTGTAATTCGCCCCACCCCGGAGCGAATTCAGAATTCGTCCCTGGGTGGGGCGAATCCTAGTTTGAATTCATCCCAGGGTGGAACGGATATTGAGCAAAGTGCCTAAAGGTGCCAAATTGATCTTTGACCTTCCAAAACTACTGTGAGAGTGGTTAGGACCACTGTTTGACCTCTGGGGGCTGCCCTTGGGGCTGTGTGTGTCAAAGCGATCAGTGTTTGTAGTCACATAATCGGATTGGTGCTATTTTGGTGTCTACAAAGAGAAAACCACCATAAAATAGTTGTTCGTACTCAGCATCACCTCCACATCATCTTCAGGATTCCAAGTCTTCCTGACCCAAGCCTCCATAAAGGGGAGAGAAATTCAGATGCCCAAAAATTTACTAATAAGGGTATGTCTGGTTAGATACTCTACATCTTCTGCCATTGTGTCTGGTTGAAACATTATAATTGGCTTGGCTTCACATCGTTCCAAACATCCATTTTTATTTAACAAGTGGTTCCCAACATGCACTGGAAAATCTTGTTCCTTCCAGTCATTTTCAGATGAAAAAACATCACGAGCATGCACTCTCTATGCTAGACCCGATGCCATCACGACATTCCTCCAATTTTTTAGACCTCCAAAAGCTGCTGCCATCTCCGTAGAGCAGTTTTTCTTCATCAAACCCTAGCATACTAGTTTTTCCTCATCAAACCCTAGCAGAGCCCTCTCTCCCTCCAGCTCTATCAGAGTATATTACTCTCTAAATATTTTAGCATTTATTTCAAACCATATGTACCACCAAATAGAGCTTAAACCCAAAGATCAACCCAACTAAACTAATTTATTTTTTAACCTTCTTTATTTTCCAAAATTCCATATATTGGTAAGTGTTAATTTTTGTTTGAGATGAGCCTTAAAGAGATCAACCCATCAACTCCACAACTCCAGGGTAAATTCACACTAAAAGAATGAATGATCTATTGTATCCTCCTAGGTATTGCACATTATACATTTAGAGGGGCCATGAAAACCTCTATTCTGTAAGTTAGCATGGGTGAGGAAGCTTCAATGCATAACTTACCAAGCAAATAAATTAATTTTTGGCCAAACCTTTGCCAACCATACTCTATCCAATGGAACATCCAACCACACTGGTGGGGGTGGGATAAATTCATTATAACCTTCATAAACTATATAGATGCCTAAATTCCCATGACCCCAAGCTATGTTATCCTCTACCTCCTCTCTTGTAAGGTGGTATTGCTTTACCTATCTAATAGCAACACCAAATTCAAGGAGATTGGGACTACCCACTCTTCCCACTACTTTAGTTGCATTAGAGATGTAGTCTCAATCTACCTTATATGTAGATAACATTATGTCTTGATCTAACCTCTAGCCTTAATTATCTATTGAAGGGGCTGTAGCTCTAGAAATTTTAAATTTAAGGGGGGGTATTAGTCCCAAGAATTAGTCCAAAAAATTGTTTTATCCTATCTACCGACTTTCCAAAATAATTTTGGTTTTACCACTCTCTCTCATAATTTTAGTACCTTCAAAAAAAAAAAACCTTAGCTACCAATAGGGATGTGACCTAATTCATGGAGAATATTACCCAAGTACTTACTAGTAATAACTTTGCTAAACAATAATTCTTAATTGGAGATCCATATCCAGTTTAGATTACCTACTAGAGCTTGGTTATTCAATTTTGCTTTTTGAATTCCTAATCCTGTGTTTGTTTTAGGTTGAAATATTTTATCCCAAATTACTAGAGTCTATTGCTTACCCATACTTGGGTCATCGTAAAGAAATTTTTACATGAGTGAGTCTAGCTCCTTTAGGATTCCAATCCGAGCAACAAGGATATAGATCTTGTAAACTGATATTATTTAAAATACTGATTGAAGAAGAGTTGCTCTTCCTCTAAAAGATATATAATGGTGTTTCCAATAATTTATCTTCATACCAATTCTATCCACTAGTGTTTTCCATTTCACCACCTTCAACTTCTTATAGTAGATTCAAAATCCTAGGTAGTCTAGGAGGAGTAAACCCTGAGAGAAGACTAAGATGTTTTAGAATATGATCTTGGATCTCCTTTTCAGTATTAAAGAATACTACCTTGGAATTGGTTGCATTTGCTTTCTATCTTGTGGCTTCTAAATATGTATTTAAGGTAAAGTTGAGTGCTCTTGCCTCCTTGACATTGGTTGCTCCAAGAAACCACGTGTCATCCACAAAGTGTAAATGGGGCTGATTCATCGCTTCCACTTGCACTCCTAAGATGACTTCTTGTTACCTGTTCCTTCAAAGAAATTTATCCAATACATCAACAAGAATAATAAATAAGTATGAGGATATATGCTCTCCTTGTTGAATTCCTATAGAGGCATGAAAAGGGGATGAGGGAATACCATTGATGAGCATTGAGAAGGAGGTCTAAGAGGCATAACTCATTATTTACTCTCTTAAACCCTAAGAGAAACCAAATTTCTCTAAATTTTAATCTAAAAATTACCAAGGGACTCTATCATATATCTTAGACATGTCTAATTTGATAAACATGTATATTCGACCTTTTTAATGCATTGTGTGAACTCCTTCTTGTGCCAATATTACTCCATCTAGAAATTTTCAGCCCTCCATAAATACTCCTTGCTTTGAAGAGATAATACTATCTAGTACCTTCTTGAGCCTTTCATCCATAAGTTTGGTAATGATCTTGTAGATTACATTGCAAAATACAATCAGATGAAAGTCTCTAAGGTTGGAAGCCTCTCCACTTTAGGAATCAAATCAAGGAAAGTGTGTTTCATAGCCTGTAACATGTTTTTTTTGCATGCGATTCCTCTATTGCCCTCGTTACATCCTCCCCTATATCATCCCAAAAATCTTGGAAAAAGTCAATCATGAACCCATCAAGGCCTAAAGTCTTTTTGGTTCTCATGTTGAAATTTATGTCTCTCACCTCATCTAGATCCACAGTTTTCAAGAGAGCCTAGTTTTGTTCAACTATTATAATATGTGGGATACAATTAAGTATCTCTTATTGTAGTGCAAGATTAGGATGGTCAAAAGAAAATAAAATATTTTCAAAATAGATATTTATATTTTGCTACATACCTTGGATCATGTTCATCACATTACCATGAAGGTATTTTATATTGTGCAATGTGTTGGAGAGTCTTCTTACCAAGTCCAAGTGGTTTTTTGGTCTCCCTCAAGTAGATAAGAAGTTTTGGCTCTTTGTTTCCAATAGATCTCCTCCTATTTGTATATACTCTCTAACTCTTTTTTTACCAACTCATCTTCCTATTTCAAGTCTTCCATACTTGTTTCAGTCCAAAAGAGTGTAGTAAACTCCTCCATCCTAGCAGCCAACAAAACCCTCTAAAGCTAAAAGTTTGATTTATTTATTTTCTATATTTTGAGTTGAAATTTTACATGTTAGAGTTTTTTAAAGACAAAAAACAACGTTATCCCATGGGTAGGATGTACCTCCTCCCACCAAAATAGGATTTTATCCCTAATATCCTCATTTTCCAACCAAAAATTCTCAAATCAAAATGGTTTAGAGAAATATTTATGGCCCATATCACATTCCAAGAGAATTTAAAAGTTATTTGATTTTGTATGATTGAGGATTTCCAACCTACGTGACCAATGTAGAAAAACTTCTTTGGAAATAAATAACATATCCAACATTACCTTCTTGTTTTCCAACCCTACTTATTTTTTTATCCAAGTATGAGAAGGCCCCACACATTGGAAAATAATCAAATTTGAGTTGATTTATAGTAAATATCATAAATATGTCCCCCTAATATTAATATGTGATGTGAAAAATGTTTTCGAATCAGAGGCGGACGGAAGCGAAAAGATGAACTAGGGTTTCTGGAGCTAGGGAAAAACTAGGGCATCAGTTGGGTAGCCGAAGAGATTTCTGGTTACTGTGGATTTGAAGACAAGATTGCTGCCCCAGGAGGGTCCAATGGGGACACCTCCGGATCCTCTTCTAGAGAGACATAGTTCTTTTGCAGATTTGTTAAAGGATAAATCTCCATCAAAGACTGAAGAAGCACAAAAAACTGCATTAAAAATGCTCTTTACGGATGTTGGAAATAGATCAACATCTCAACGAGTTAATGGATGCTTGCCACAGTCAGAATCAAGGCCAAAGATTGTCATTGAGCAAAGGATGGTTGAAGAAACAGTTTTATATAGAGCCAATCATGATTTGATCTGTAAATTCATGGGTATTCGCCCTACCCTAAATTTTTTGCATTCCTGGGTCCGAAAAAATTGGGAGCCTCTTGGTGAGTATTCTTTATGGTTTATTAGCAATGGATATTTTATTGTTAGTTTTTCTTCACTTGCCGATAGAAATAGGGCTTTCGAATCAGAAAAGAGGAATCATGGTCCGGCGGGATTATTTGTTCAACCCTGGAGAGTGGGATTTGATCCTCGAATTGAACCCACTGTTGTCCCGGTTTGGATCCATTTGTATGCACTTCCAATGGAGTTTTGGAGTGAGCAGGTATTGGAAATTATCGGTAACTCCCTTGGAAGACATTTGGGTGTTTCCAAAGACACAATAGAAGGAAACACAATTGTTTATGCAAGATTATGTGTGGAAATGGATCTTAGCCAGCCTCTACCGGCAGAGGTGGAACTTGAACTTGCAGGACTATCTTGGATTCAACAGCTGGATTATGAGGCATTGCCCTTCAGATGCAGAGTTTGCCACAAACATGGGCATTTGGCCCGATCTTGCCCAAATAATATGAACATAAAAATGGAGGCTCCTCTAGGAATGTCAAATCCTCCTAAGGAGGGTAAGTCAACAATAAACAAAGAACCAACCAATATTTCTCAGGGTAAAGAAGCACAGAGAGATGGTTTTGAACAGCCCAAAAGAAGGAGAAGGCAAAAGAAAAAAGATGGTAAAGAGCAAACCCAACTCAAGCCCTCCAATAGGTATGAGATATTTAAGACACTAATGGACCAAGAAGAACAATTCATGGAAGGAGTGGATGGGAATAATGAAAATAATAACATCCATGTTCAAGCTCCTCTCTCATCTCCCCCGTCATAGAGCAGGTAATTGAGTACAGTGAGTTACCGCGATCGGAGAGTGCGGGGGCATTGATAGTGCATAACCAAGAGCAGCCAATAATTAAGGATGTCGGCATGGGAATAGCAGAAAAGAACAGAGAAAGGCCAACTTTAGGGATAACTCGGGTGGAAAAGAGATAAAAAAATAGCAACTCTCAAGGAGTGGGTAGAAAATCAAATAAGGAATTGATAGCAGTTCAAGGAGACAAACTGATCACTGGAGGATCGGTGAGGCCAATAGATTTTTACTGCTCTCAAGGTAACCAATGATTATACAATCATGGAATGTTAGGGGTTTAAACAGTAGAACCCATCAATCTGTTGTTCGAAGACTCTTAGAAAAATGTAAAACAGATTTTTTGCTTATCCAGGAGACAAAAATGTCGTTAGATCTTATGTGTAAAATAGTTAACAGAATTTGGAGGGGTGCTTGGTCATATGGAAGTGGCTGCCCAAGGTGCCTCGGGGGGGATAGTTACTCTTTGGAACTCTCTTGAATGGACTGCAATAGAACATATAGCTTGGAGGGGTGTTCTCACATCACATTTTAGAAATAATGTCACAGCTGAACATGTTTTAATCACAAATTTTTATGGGGCTCAAAACCTAGATGGTCAGATGCATCAATGGAAAGTTGTGCATAACATGAGAGTCTCAAGGGAAGATTTAGACTGGATTATTGTTGGGGATTTTAATGCTAAATTATCCTCTAGAGATCAGGAAGGGGGAACCCCAATTTTGGACCCAGGGGATCGTCTTATGATTGCCCAAGTCCAGGCATTACACTTGGTGGATATTAAATGCCCTGGAACCAACTATACTTGGACTAATAAGAGGAGGGAGCCACATAGCAGGAAGGTGAAGTTAGACCATTTTTTGGTTTCAGAGGAGGCATTTGTAAAATGGAATATAAAATTTCAGATTTTGGAGGGTCCAGTTTCAGATCACTTTCCCATTTTGTTGGAAGGAGGGATCAAGACAGTGCAGCATCACAAACCATTTAAATTTGAAAACTTTTGGTTACAAAAAGAGGAACTTCGAAAGAAAATTCCACAGTGGTGGGAAGAAGGTCGCCCAACATATGGGACAACAATGTTTAGATTCCACAAACAACTTCATTATGTCAAAGTTCAACTGAAACAATGGAGGCGAGCTAACAAGACGGACTTCCAGGTCCAAAGAGCTCCATTGGTGGCCGGATGGGATGAGGTTCAAAAACACTTTAGGGAAGGAACAATTACAGAGCAGCTCAAAGAAGAGGATGATGCATTGCGTAAAGCGGTTGAGGACATTGACAACCAAGAGGAGACCTACTGGAAACAGAGAGCAAGAACCACTTGGTTATTAGAAGGTGATAAAAATACCAAATTTTTCCATCGGATTGCTTGTGCTAGGAGACAGATGAACAACATGGAAGCTCTTCAAGATGAGAACGGACACTCCTTTGATACACTTCCAGGTATGCATTTCCATTCAATGGATTATTTTTCTAAACTATTTAAGGAAAGTATGGTGCAAGATGAAGAGGCTCAAAAAGACGTTATTGTTGTCATACCCTCTGTTATCTCTGAAGAAGAAAATCAGACCCTTCTTAAACCCATTGATAGAGAGGAACTGAAGAATGTAGTCTTTGGAATGAGCACCAGAAAAACTCCAGGTCCAGATGGCTTTCCAATTGAGTTTTTTAAGGCCTTTTGGGATAACTTGGAGGAGGATGTAATGGTTGTTATAGAGGAGTCCAAAGGTAGTAAAAGAATGCTTAAAGCATTAAATCATACTTTCATTACCTTAATTCCAAAAGGGGAGGAGGGGGTACATATTTCAGATTATAGACCTATTGCCTTATGCAATGTCATATATAAAATAATCACAAAGGTAATGGCTGAGCGGCTAAAACCTCTTCTACATAACATTATCTCCTCGGAGCAAGGGGGTTTTGTAGAGGGTAGGCAGATCTTGGATGGTGTGGTTCTAGCTCGGGAGGCAATCCATTCAATGCAAACATCTGGTAATAGAGGAATGTTCATAAAATTAGATATGTCAAAGGCTTATGATAGGGTGGAGTGGAGCTTCTTGTCAAAGATGATGGCAGCCTTTGGTTTCTCTCAGGATTGGATAGAATGGGTCATGAGTTGTGTTTCTACTCCGACATACTCAGTGTTAATCAAGGGTCTTCCCTCGCAACCGTTTGGAGCTACTCGAGGCCTTCGTCAAGGAGATCCTTGCTCTCCCTATATTTTTCTCATATTGGCTGAAGGATTGGGTAGACTTATCTTGAGGAGAAGACAACAAGGTTTGCTAACAGGTATCAAGGTGGGTGAGGAAGTTTTGACTCACCTACAGTTTGTGGATGACACGGGATTGGTGGGAGTGGCCAGCTTCAGGGAAGCAAGAATGATTAGAGATACACTTAATGTCTACCTTAGGGCTACAAACCAAGTCATCAATGATAAAAAATCCAAAGTGGTCTTTTTCAATCTTGATCAAAGGCTTCGGGACAGAGTTTTAGAGATCTTGGGATTCACAAGGACTTCTCTCCCAGTGGTATACTTGGGGGTCCCTTTGCATTTTAAAAAACTAAAAATAGATATATGGAGGAATCTTTTGGATTGTATCAAGGATAGAATTAATCATTGGTCTCACAAATGGTTAAGCTATGGGGGTAGATTAACTTTTTTATAGTCAGTCATTCAGGCCATGCCAATTTATAAATTTTCTATCCTTGTTGCCCCACATACTATATGGAAAGAGTTGGACAAGATGGCTAGAAAATTTTTATGGGAAGGAGTAAAAGGAGAGAGGAAATGGGCCTTAGTAGGTTGGGATAAAGTAAGCCAGCCCAAGGTAAAAGGAGGTTTGGGACTGAGAAGATCAAAGTTAAATAATAAAGCTTTGGCTGGAAAGCTTTATTGGAGGTGGATTTCCCAACCAACTTCTTTATTCAGTAGAATCTTAACTAGTAAATATTTGGGACATGTAAACCCAAATGAGGTGGGTCATTTCCCTTTGGATGGTAATGGATCCTTAGTGTGGCAGGCTCTCAAGTTAGGATCTCAGGTAGTAAAAGATAGATTATTTTGGAAAGTGGGGAGAGGGGAGAAGGCACGATTTTGGACTGATTCATGGGATCAATACCCACCTATCATTGTTGAATTTCCTGAATTGCAACCAATAAAAATAGCCATAGAAACCAAGGGATGGGTCCAAATTGAAAGTTATTTCAACACTAGTCAGTTGGGGGATTATAAGTTTAAGCAGTTTAAGAAGTTGGATGAGTGGCCAATTTCAATCCCTCCGGATTTGACACCCATCATGACTAAAATCTTGGCAGAAAGATTTCTCATAGGTAGAGACGAGGAGGATGAATTAGCTTGGGGCTATGGGAGCCTTGGTGTCTACACAGTGAAGGACGGATATGATAAGATCCTTCCAGAGCCTCCTCCTCATACATATCAGGTTGAGGATTGGAGAAAGATTTGGCAATCCAAGGGTTGGCCGAAAGTAAACTTTTTTGCCTGGCAGTTCATGCATAATGGAATTCTTACTTTTGATAATCTCAGATGTAAGGGAATCATTGGTCCATCTCAATGTGTTTTATGCTACAAGAGCGAGGAAACAGTTGATCACTTGATGTTTGAGTGCCCATTCATGCACCAGATTTGGGAGAGATGGTTTTTATATTATAAAATTCAAGTTAATGGTGATTTGAATCGGATTAATATTTTGGAAATATGGAAGAGGGGTAGATTTAAATCTAAAGCTCTTTGTATTGGTTGGGAGCTTGGATTAAACTTTATTTGGTGGCAAGTGTGGTTGGAGAGAAATGCTAGAATTTTTAGAGAAACTTTTTCTTCTTTAGATGGAGTTTGGCAAGGTCATTTGGAGCAAAGTCACGAAACTGTGGCAGTCTATGCTAAAGAGGAAACTCAGGTTGTTATTGGGGCAATGGAAAAGGAAGTTGAAGTGCAAGAGGGACAGGACAGAGCTAGTTGGAAACCACCCCAGAAGGTTGGATTAAAATTAATACTGATGGAGCTGCAAAAGGCAATCCGGGTAGAGCTGGAATTGGAGTGGTTTGCCGGAATCATGTTGGAACAGTGCTCTATTGGGAACTGCAAGGCTTGGGAAGAGCCACAAACAATGAAGCAGAAGCCTTAGCTATCAAATATGCTTCTATTTGGGCGAGTAAAACAAGGCCACAGGAGGATAATACTAGAATCAGATTCTCAAATAATGGTTGGAGCTCTAGATTGCATGAGGAACTTTGCTTTGAAAACTTGGAGGTTGAGGATTCTTGTCACTCAAATTAAGGAATTATGGAGGGAATTAGATGATGTGATTCCAGTTTATGTGAGTAGAGATCTAAATAAAGTGGCAGACTTCCTGGCTAAGATGGGTGCTTAGAAGGAGGTAGGGGTTCAGTGGCACAGTGACATGGCTATTGAGGATGAGGTGATTAGGCAGGGTGTTGAAAGGTCCCTGAACCTTGTTCAAAGTAGCCATGGGCCTCCGAAGAGGGAGGCAAAGGGGAATAATGGAAACCGAGACCTAAAAAAAAGGGGCCACCTAAGGTAAAGGCGCCCAGAGGAACCAACTAGAAGAACTAACTTTTTTTGCATGTTTTCCAAGAAGACCGAAGAGGCCCATGAGCTAAAGATCAAAGAAAAAGCAAAGCACCACAAGGAGAAAGGTGTCGCGATATCATGACATGTTGCATTTTCATGGTCCAAAGCAAAGGGAGAAAGCAAGGAGGAAAAAGTGTCACGATATCGTGACATGTTGCAACGTCGCGGCCAAAGGAGGAAAAGGTGTCGCGATATCGCGACAAGATGCATCGTCACGGCCGAAGGAGAGAAAGTGTCATGAAATCGTGACATGTTGCAACGTCGCTGCCAGAAGAGAAGAAGTGTCATGATATCGTGACATGTTGCATCATCGCGGCCAAAGGGGGAAAGGTGTCACGATATCGTGACATGTTGCATCGTCGAGGCCAAAGGAGAAAAGGTGTCACGATATCGCGACATGTTGCATCATCGAGGCCAAAGGAGAAAAAGTGTCACGATATCGTGACATGTTGCATCATCATGACAAAGGAGAAAAAGTGTCATGATATCGTGACATGTTGCATCATCACGGCCAAAGGAGAAAAAGTGTCATGATATCGTGACATGTTGCATCGTCATGGCCAAAAGAGAAAAAGTGTCACGATATCGTGACATGTTGCATCATCGCGGCCAAGAGAGAAAAAGTGTCACGATATCGCGACATGTTGCATCATCACGGCCAAAGGAGAAAAAGTGTCACGATATCGTGACATGTTGCATCATCACGGCCAAAGGAGAAAAAGTGTCGTGATATCATGACATGTTGCATCATCGCGGCCAAAAGAGAAAAAGTGTCACGATATCGCGACATGTTGCATCGTCACGGCCAAAAGAGAAAAAGTGTCACGATATCGCGACATGTTGCATCGTCGCGGCCAAAAGAGAAAAAGTGTCATGATATCATGACATGTTGCATCATCACGGCCAAAGAGAAAAAGTGTCGCGATATCGCGACATGTTGCATCGTCGCGGCCAAAGGAGAAAAATGTCGCGATATCACGACATGTTGCATCATCGCGGCCAAAGGAGAAAAAGTGTCGCGATATCACGACATGTTGCATCATCATGGCCAAAGAGAAAAAGTGTCGCGATATCGTGACATGTTGCATCATCACGGCCAAAAGAGAAAAAGTGTCGTGATATCGTGACATGTTGCATCATCACGGCCAAAGGAAGAAAAGGTGTCGCGATATCGTGACATGTTGCAACGTCACGGCCAAAGGAGGAAAAAGTGTCGTGATATCGCGACATGTTGCATTGTCACGGCCAAAGGAGGAAAAAGTGTCGCGATATCGTGACATGTTGCATCATCGCGGCCAAAGAGAAAAAGTGTCGCGATATCGCGACATGTTGCATCATCACGGCCAAAGAGAAAAAGTGTCGCGATATCGCGACATGTTGCATCATCGCGGCCAAAGGAGGAAAAAGTGTCGCGATATCGTGACATGTTGCATCGTCGCGGCCAAAAGAGAAAAGTGTCGCGATATCGCGACATGTTGCATGTCACGGCCAAAAGAGAAAGTGTCGCGATATCGTGACATGTTGCATTTTCGCGGCCAAAAGAGAAAAGTGTCACGATATCGTGACATGTTGCATTTTCATGGCCAAAGGAGAAGAAGGAAAAAAGTGTCGCGATATCGCGACAAGTTGCATCAACAGACCAAACCGATCCCCCTGGCAACATCTCACATTGTGCAAACATTGAAACTTGTAGGATCGTGCCTTAGGCCAATGGGGAAGGAGTCTCTCCATACTTGAATGTCAGATTCGTCGACTCCCCTGTTTGCTAGGTAATGGTTTAAGAGATTTGGCTCCAATGCAAATCTTCTTTTACTGTTGTAAACATGTGTTCTCTCTGACTAAGGCTGGGAAAAGTCTCATCCCATCTTGTAATTGATCTTTGTTTTAATACAAGTTTTTTCAAATTTTTCAAAAAAAATATTAATATGTGATGCGCCCTTCCTAATCCCTAGCTAAAATATTAGTGTTGAAGTCTCCAACTGGTATCTAATTCACCTCTTCCTTTCCTATCCTACTTTCTTGTAAAACTACCCATTGGAGGTATTGCTCCCCAAAATGTTTTGAACTATAGAAATTTAAAATCAACAAAACCTCTTCCAAACTCTTATTCTTGAAGAGATATGTGAGAACTCCCCTTCCTGCAACACGATCAATTGTTATCCAATTGAAAGGGTTACACAAAGTCACTATACCATTGAAGCACCCTAAGACACAATTTCCATATGCTCTGAATGTCTTTGTATTTTCTTGGCTATTCTATCCATCACTTGTATTGAATATTTCATCTCTTGAAGAAGAATGAAATATGAATGATGACTTTCAATTAAATTGTGAGTAATATTTTGATGAGACCTATTGTTTAACCCTCTAAAATTCCATGATTGTACAATCATTAGGAACCCATAACCCAATAAGCTTCAACCTGCTTTATGCTATTAACTTTATCAATGTATTAACTAAGAGAAAACTCTATCTAGGATTATACTAACAATGAAACATAATATTGAAATTATAGCAATATCTTAGAACTCAAATGCATAAAATATCATAAGATTACATGTATAATTCAGATTGATTACATTGTATGGAGTGTTGCCTCCAATATATCATTTTTCATGACTTTTCAGTTCTCTAACTATTGCTCTCCTCTTTCATCCAAGAAACACAACCTTTCATCTTCCTCTCATAAAGATAAATCTCTCATCTTACCACATATCATGTGACTCTTCATTCTCTCTTGATACTTTGCACTTTCTATCATATTATCATATACATTATACAAATATAAATCATCTACAAAACTAATATTACAAAGGGACCAAATAATATAATATCTCCAACACCCCCACCCCCCACCCCCGTATTACATTATTTGGTAGTAAGACCTCATTCCTTCATTATTTTATTCTTATTCAATCTTTATTCTTCAGCTATGACTCAATAATGACTGGATGTATGGAATCTTCAGTATATCTTCATTTATAAACTATCTTTGTCTACTTTTGGACCAATGTATATGAGTTACCTCATGGTCTTTATCTCAAGTTCATCACCTTTGGGTCACTACCAATGGATCTACCTCAAGGTCACTACCTTTGGGTATCTACCTCTGGGTCACTACCTCTGTATCACTTCCACTGGATCACTGCCTTTGGGTCAATGCATTTGGATCATCCACTAGAATATTTATAATATCATCATACCTATAGGATCATCAGTACAAATTATTTTTATCTCTGTAGAATAATATTATATCAATCTTATGTTCTTATAAGACTTCAAGACAAAGATAATCCTATAGGTCTTCTTACGATCATCCTAGGATCTTCTATTTCTAGGTATTCTTAATTTACTTTCAATTTTAATATCAAGGTTTGTCTTCAAGACCTAAATCAATCTTATAGACTGCCTTCTATTTTGAATAGATTTCTTGGAATAGGTAAACTCAATCTATCTTATCAAGATCAATATATTAATGACCTAAAATATACTTGACTATAAGCTCAAATCAATCCCTGCATGAGAAAAACTCGTGGCCTTCAAGCAATCAAAGATGAAAGTCTTCTCTATCTATTATAGGAAGCTTATTATCTTTTTAAGATCAATTTTAACCGCAACAAATATCTTTATTTAGAATTACTTATGAAACTTCTTTAAAAAATGACCAAATTTTTCTTGAGTTGGTTCTTAATATTCATTTGTTATTCTTCAACCTAGTGGTAATAATTCTTAGGTTCACTAGTTTTTCTTACCCAATGGTAAAATATTTTAACTTTTGCAACTTTCATGTTCTATACAAGCAAAATTTTATTATACTTGGTTTTCTTCTGTAGAAACCATACAATATTTCTTTCATCTTATCCCATTCATTTAAGTTTATCCATTCATAATCTAATTTTACTCTGTAGTCTTTCTTTTCTTTGTGTAGACAAAACATTTGTGAATGATTATGTCCACAAATTTTACAACTATGGATATTCCAACATCTCTCTATATTATGTCCATATCTACCACAATGACTACATCTATTTTCTGTTTCAAGGTTCCTTTTACCATTTTGACCATTATTACGATTGATACTATTAGTCATTCACCGATTTGATGTCACTATTTTCTATTATAAATTTAGTTCCTTATTCCTTGTTTCTCATTTTTCTTGTATATCCAAGACCTTCACATTTTGGTCTTATTTTTGCAATAATTGGTTCTTTTATTCCTTTTCCATATTTCCCTAAAATTGTATCTTTATATCTCATTTTACTTAATAATTTTGAACCAATTTATTTTGTATGCTTTTGAAAATAACCAAAGATATCATTAGATTGCTATTTATCAATATCAACACATATTTGAGCATCACTATATCTATAATCATTTGAATCCATGCCTTCATCAATTATGATAGCATAAGATTTTTTTAAATAATCATAAATTGTATTCAAATCATGTGTATCACATTTATCATCTATTTTTGTAACAAGTTCTTCTATCTTTTCCATGTGTTCTAGATCACAAGTATAATTGCTTGCATCATAATATTTCCTTTCATTTTGATGATAATCATGATTTGTATCTATTTTCTTTTGATGGAGATCACTAGTTTCACAATATGCATCTATCGTCAATGGTTTTAATTCTATAGTATCACAACATGAATCTATCATTATGGGCCTTAAATAATTTGTATCATAAGAAACATCTTTCGTCATTAGTTTGTTCTCTAATTCTTCAACCTTTCATTGCTTTCTCATTTTGGAAATATTTAGAGTGATTATTCCTTTATAGATTATTCTCCATAGACTAACAGGTACAGTAACACAATATTCATAACAATCGTTAGCATTATTAAGAATACTTTACATGCATTTTTGAAGTATTGAATATTCCATTTTTTTGCAATGGTACTAACAATAAGTCTATCCTTCAAAGTATTTGTTTCATCAATAAACTTATTCTTCAAATATTTAATCATTTCCTCTTGTCTTCTATTCTTGTCTTTAAGGACTTCATTAGAAAAAAATACCATATACATCATTTTTCCTATATCACTAGGTAACTTTTAGTTAATTTTAGAATCTCTATATGCCTCATCAAGATTTGAACTTAGATAATTACCAAGTATTAAAAAAAATATTTTTGACTTCTCTCATAATTGATTGTAAGGCATTCTTTTTAATTATTGATATATCCTTTTGTTCTTTAATTTCTTATATCATGTGTTGTGTATGGCATTTTAATCTTTCCAATCTTTTTGAAATACCCAAAATGTCTATTTGATTTAGGTTTTCTTCTAATCAGTAATCTTTGACATATATTGGTTCTTCTTGAAACCATGGGTTTTCTACTTCAATTGTTTTTTACTCATATATTTCAAGTTTTATTTTTTGATCATTTAGTTTTTTTCATTTGATTTTTCTTTGCCATGTTCCTTTGATGTTGACAACCTTATCTCTCCAAAATTGATTAATTTTCAAAAATTATATATATATACTTGAGTTTTAAGAAATATTAAAAAAATAAAACCTTTCAAAAATTAAATGACCTTGAAAAAGCTTTAAAATACTTTTTCACTCTAATTAATTAATTAATTAGTTTAACTTTATATCTTAAATGATTCTTCCTTATAACTCCATTATAACCTTATTTCTCCCTTTTTTTTAAGTATACATCTTATCACTCCAATTTGAAAAAAAATAAAACTTATCACAGATTAAAAATGGGCCCTTAATTCTCCATTTTAAACTTAAGAAAATTAAAAGATTTCAATTTTGAAATTAAAAAAATTTACTGCCAAATTCGCTCCATTTGTAAAGGAGTTACATGAACATTATGTTTGTATTAGAATAATTCCAATATATAATACATTGCATAGGTAGTTTTTATAACCAACCTAATCATACCATAACCAGCTAAACCACCTAATATGCATATGTGATACATGTTGTTAAGTACATATATATTATAATAATCAATCCATGCTAACATCCCCCATTATTACATTATTTGGGATAACATAGATAAATCCCCCCTTAATATGAAGGAGATAAAAATAAATGATGCTTTTGTGCTGATTCTGTATTTGGTTGTGGCTCTGGCTCATGGCTCTAGCTCTAGCTCTAAGGTTACCTTTGGAATAGTACCTTTGGAACTGTCACTGGATCTACTTATGCATTTTCCTCTAGATCATTACCTTTGTATCTGCCTGTAGGTCTACCTCTGAATCATTTTCATTGAGTGTAAGAGAGACCATTTTGGTGATATAAGGAACCTTCACATTAGAACATATTTTTGTAGAAAGAGGGAACACACCTTGTAAAAATAGTGTTTGGAACAAGGGGATCCTTATTTTTTCCGTCAAAACATTTTTTTGCAAAAAAAAGAGGGATACACTTGTAAGGGTGCATTTTCAGTAGCGACCAACACCTTAGCCTCCTTATCATTTTTTTGCAAAATCACTTTGTAAAAGGTGTATTTTCATTAGAGACCGACACCTTAATAAAATGGGTAAATCAAAGAAAAAGAATGTCCAAAAACAAAATGATAAAATTTATTAATCAGTTAAATATCCTTACTTTCCAGTAGGGTGGGAAGGAATGGATTTTTTTAGGATGGAAAATATCTCACACTATGTAGTGGTGTAAAATCCATTCTCAAAGATTTTAAATTTTCTGAAGACCTTCAGATAAATGGTGCTTAAATACCTATAAGAGTTGTAAGGGCAGTCTAAATAGCATTGATTTCACTTGACATGGCCCAACATCAAAAGAAAATGGACATTAGTGAGGAATTTGAGATTATGATTCTAATGATCGATGCTTGTTGTGACATAAGTTATCTTCAACCCATGATAGTGAATGCTTGCTATAGCACAAGTGATATAAATCCCACTGTATCCAATGCTTATTATGATACAGACAACCTCTTACCTTAAATGGTAAATATCAGTTGTAGCACAGGTGATCTCATCATAAGAGCATATTTTGCTTGTGACACCAATGACATAACAATTGAACCTCCTCAAAATGAGCTCCATAATGTCATAAATTATGACAAATGCAATATTGTTACTAGAAAAAAAATTGATGAAGATGAAGAACTTGGGTGTTTTAAAAAATACACAAATGCATTAGGTGCAAACTGATGAACAAAATGGGATTCAATGGTGAAATATTAGGTAAACATGGACAAGGCATTAAAAATCTTATATCCCAAATGTTAGGCCAAAGAATGAAGGCCTTTGCTAAGATGGACAAACAAGTACCAGTAAAACCATATTTGTAAAAGCTAAATCTCCTACAACTCCTACAAATCATTACTATAGTCATTATGGAAGAACAGGATATGTAGCAACTAGGTTTTGAAAACTACATCCTTATGACTCATGTGGATGTACAAATCACTCTTCTATAAATTATTGGTACAAAGTGAAAATTGCCAACAAGGTTCATATCGATTGTAGCACCTACCTAGAAATCCTTCTAAAAAAGGATGATTAGTTGGAGGAAATTAAGCCAAGAAATAGGAATGAATTAGGGTATTTGATGGAGTGAATATCAAAATAAAATTGGCTTTCCTTATTTCTCCTTGATGATTTATAGAGAACAATAGCTCAGATGTCCTTATTGCAACTATATTAGGCGTTATATACAGTAGTCAAAGGATGAAAACTTCACCTATAAGTGTGGACCAGGGGTACCATATATACTGAACACTATTGTGCAATAAATTACACAAAAAAGTTTAAAATTTGGGGTCTTATTTGCTTTTGAAATTTAACTTATGATGTAAGTGAAAAAATAGGAAATTAAATGCAGCATACAATAAAAAGTACCCACAAATTTTAAATATAGGTATCAGATTCCACTCACAATGCACCTATAATGCCAATTTTAAGGTGTCTAATGCACTCCAAAATGCACCTTTTTACAATATTTTTTTGCAAGAAATTTTAATTTGTGCTTGCA
This sequence comes from Wollemia nobilis, assembly GCA_028583015.1. Lineage (NCBI taxonomy): Eukaryota > Viridiplantae > Streptophyta > Pinopsida > Araucariales > Araucariaceae > Wollemia > Wollemia nobilis. Next base: position 10,774,201 of record JAQPPZ010001195.1, read on the forward strand.
AAAAAATGACATTCACAATTCCCCCCTTGTATTATAATTTTGCAAATAAGAATACTAGTTTGTCACCCCTTTTGTTTGTAAAATAAACAAGGTTTTGGTGGAATTTGGATATCCCCTCTTCTGTTTACAAAAAATAAAATGTGTAATTTGTTTTTTTTGTATCCCTACTTTAGGAAAAAATATTACACTATTTCGTCTTTGTTTTGAAAAAAATTGATGCTCCATGGGTTGCAAAAAAAAATAATTTGCAAAGTATTTAAAAATACCTTTTAATGCTCCTTATGTATATTTTTGAGCAAAAAAATATTTTGGATGGCGTGCGCGGGGTTTGAAGCCGCGATCTCTCGCATATCACCTTAGCATGGGTCCAACCATCCAATCGAGTTAACATGGCCGATGAGAGTAGAAAACCACAATAAAAAATATATATACTTCTTCTTTCGTTGCGCAGGGTTTGAACGCTTGACCTCTCGCACAACGCTCTGGCACTGGCCTGCAAAATAGTTAGGCTACTACTCCCAATGAATATGTAAGGTAAGCGTATTGTATTTGTTGACGTCTATGCCAAAGAGCTAGAAAAAAATTTGGGATAATTATCCCACATGCAGCATGTTGTTGCAATTTTGGTGGGTATAAAACAAGGTTGTTGCCCCTGTATCATTGGTTGCCTACGGGTAATCAGGAACTTTGACCTCCATTTTTCTAAAGATCATAGCCAATAGGAAATCACCATAGAGGATGCCATGTAGGATATCATGTAAGGATCACCATGTCACTATGCCATGTCAGCACCAGATTGTCACATCATCAATCCACCAAGTCAGTTGTTACCACATCAACCTTCCACCAGGTCACACATCAGCCTGTAGAGGTCCATGTTAGCCTCATATCCATATCAACGATGCCACATCAAATTCTATCACTAGGAATCTTGATTCAGGATTTGTGCCTTATCAGTCCGACTATGCCATGTCAGATTATATCGCTAGGGATACTACTCTAGGATTTATTCCATGTTAGTCCTACTGGGTGCCCTATAAGTATGATTGCATCCAAAACTAGCTTCTCCTCAAAAATTGTGCTACTCCACCTCGAGAATCAGGCACAACATCAAAAAATATGTAGATCATATGCTTTGATACCATAAAAGAGTTTTGAGAACATTATATTTATATTAGAATGATGCCAATATATAATACATTGTGTAGGTAGTTTGAATAACCAACCTAACCAAACCATAACCAACTAAACCACCTAATATGCATATGCCCTACATATTGTTAAGCACATAAATATATAATGTAATAGTCAATCTATACTAACAATTTGTTGAATAGCACTCTCATCGATGGCATTGAATACTCTCTATCACCATATATGACTTCAGAGACTAAAGATAGACTTTTTTTATCTCTATATCATTTTATGGTGTCTCTAGTGAAATGGAAGCAAATCCCTCAACTGAATATTCTTGACATCACCATGTAACATTCCCAAAAATAGATGTCGCTACTATTAGAATTTTAGCACCATTAAACTCTCATCCCTGCTACTACGTGTCTGTCATTGTGAGAGCATAGGATATCAAGGGCATGATTCTATATCAATGGGTGTAATGACTCTCTCCATTGTAAAAAATCCCTCAAATAAAAATGACAACAAACATCTCCAATTATTCCATTGCCTTGATAACACTCAAGTATCTAAAAGAAAAATACCCATAAGAGTTCATCATCGACTCTAGTCTTGAAATACCTCTTGCACAACATTGTGGTCTCACCTTTGCACACGCCTACATCACCTCCCTTGGTGAGGTCCTCTTCTCAGTTGTGAATATGACGACCCAAATAGAGATCTCATAACATGGCCATCAACTTGGCGTGCCTTGATTTACCAAAACTTAATGTCTTATGTGTTCTCAATATGTGCTATATACACTTCATGGGAGATATTATTCCACTGATAAAAATGCATCACCGTATGAAAGCAAGTTGACCATATTAGGTCACTTTCATGAGCGTTAGTGTTCAAAATTCCTCTAGCATAGATAACATCGACGTCGTCGCTCAAGAGGGCAGGCTCCAATAACATTCACCACTTGTTTATCTTCATCATGGTCAACATCCTATGTGAAGTATCTATGAACCTAAATGGGGGTTTCATGATACTAGGGTCACTTGTGCAAAATCCATTTCAATATTTTAATGACAACAAGAAATAACAACACAGTTTCAACCCTGATATATTTAGTTGGATTCTCATGATTGGTAAGTTCGGGCAACACCTTTACCTACTGGTTAGGAGACACTTTGTGAAGGCAGATATTTTTTTTCTAAAGACCATATGATTCTTATGGTTTAAGTGCAATGACATCCTGGACTTCTCGATTTCCATTTGACATGGCCCATTGATCTTTTAAACAACCATATTGCACTCCTTCTTGTGTGAAGTTGGCCACACCTATTGAATGCGATAGCTAAATCACTGTTGCACCACCTGAGATTTATTTTCCTAGAACTTATTGTATTTTCATAGTCTCAATGGAGGATACAACATCTTAGAAGTGGTGATTTCTTCAAGGTGCACATAGTATTATTCTCTTTATTTCTTTCAATCTTCTACAATCTTCTTCTCCTTCAAAATTCACAATCAATATCTCACCAAATTTTCGAGTAAATGTTCTCTCAATTCTTCCAATATCTCTTCATGTTCCTCTTTTCTTCAATATTTGTAGGCTAATATATTTCATCGATCTTCTCATGTTCCTACATCTTTGCTTCTAACAAGTCTATCTTCTGAGTATATCATTAGATGGTGAGATTATTCCAAATCTATACAAACAACCTAGCTTACTGGAACAACCTATGCAATTAACCTTGTTGTGGCTCTAATACCACTATTAAATTTCTCAATGTATTAACTCAAAGAAAGATCTTTCCAGGATTCTACTAACAATGAAAAATAATATTAAAATTATAACAATATCTCAGAAATACAACTTAGATGCATAAAATATCATAAGATTACATGTATGATTCAGATTGATTACATTGCATGGAGCTTTACCTTCAATATATCATTTTTCATGAATTTTCAGTTCTCTAACTATTGCTCTCCTCTTTCATATGGGAAATGCAACCTTTCATATTTCTCTCATAAAGACAAAGCTCTCATCATACCACATATTATGTGACTCTTCCTTCTCTCTTGATACTTTGCACTTTCTCTTATATTGTCACATACATTATATAAATATAAATAATCTACCGAAATAATAAAAGGGGTCAAATAATATAATATCTCCAACACTCCCTTGGTTTAATAGTTGGTCACCCTCCATTGCCAGTTGTTCTTGGTTTGATTTTCTTCCCACTCTTGACTTGGGTGTTTTAAAATTTTTCTTTAAGACTGGGCTTAGCTCTATCTTTCATTGGGATATTCCTATCAACCATGACCTTATCTATATTGAGGTTAACTAAAGTTGTTATGGTAATATGGTTCAATATTGGTTGGATATTGATCTCTAATGTCAGTTGATTTATCATCTATTAGACTACTAAATTTTTAGAGGGTATATTTTCTCTTTAAGGTTATCCCATTATAGTTATCTTGTTCTCCATGTCTATTGGGATATTAAGAATTTCATACCTATTTAGATTTATCTCTTTAGTTTGATTTTATCGTGCTACCTTCTTCTTTTTCTTCCTCTTCCTATTAGATGCTTCAAACCTCTCTTTTGGTGGGCTCGAGGTTATGGCTTGAGCTTCTACCTTCTTCTCAAGCATCTTGTCATTATTGCCATTAGTATCTGATGGGATGGGCTCCTTCTAGATAGTCTTGGGGAAAAAATAGGCAATATGCTCATGCTTATGATAAATCCTACACCATAAGGGTATTGCCTCATAGTCTATTATTGGATCTAGGTTAAATACCCTATATCTATTTCTATTTTAGTTGGTAGTGGATTATTATGATCCATATCAACATAAATCTAAGCATAAATGGCTAAAGCTCACATCATCGTATCTCTGGCTAATCTCATATAACATCCCAAGAAATTACCCAATCTCTCAAAAATTGGCCCACACCAATAATCAAATCCAAACAACCACTATAGTGGATTCCATTCATGGATAAAATCCTAGCTTCTAGGCTTACAAAAAAATACTTGTTGCTTCATAGCTTCTCTTTCCTAATTCAAAATATGTGTCCTTACCTACTCTTGAAGAGAAACTCACTATATAATATTCATTACTAATGAGGCATAACAACTCTTAAATATTTTGAACCCAGGTAGTAATAAACCCTATAGATGATCTGATGCTAAAAATATTTGTAGATTAGATCATGATTACTCCTATATAAAATATTTTTAGCCACCATAATTTGTTCAATGATAATCTTGGGACCGTGGGTAGCCTACAAAAGACAACTATTAACTTTGGACTAGAAACCTTTACCATTGTCTTCTTAGCAATAATAATAGAGAATATGGATTTTAAATAATCACTTATCAAGGATTCATCCTTAGTTTCTTGTCTCTCCCTCATTATGTTTGTAAAGATCCATTTGGGATAAGCGGGTAGAGGGAGGGCCCTCACACTTAACCATGGGTAGGTAGAAAGAAATTTTGAACCCTTCTCAAAGCATTATGACAAAACCTTGCTAGAGCATTCATTAATGAGTTTAACTAGTTGAACTAATGCCTCACTTATAATATGTTGGAATGGCATGTAAGACTAACTTAATTAATTATACTCTTCCTGTAAATTATAACCATCTAGCTTTCCATAGAAATAGTTTATTCTAAACTTTACTTATAACTAGATTCCATAATTATATCCTTATTATCCTCTTAAATAAGGGTATCCCTAGGTATGTTGCTAATAAATTTACCTCCTTCATTTGAAATAATATGTATATCCCTACTTTGATTCTAGTTGAAGTGTTTAGAAAGTAAATTTTAGATTTTGTTCTATTAAATTTGTACCCTAACACTCTTTTATATTCCTTCAACAAGTTATTCAAAAATCTGGCCTCACTTTTCCTCGCTCTTTAAAAAATGGTTGTATAATGTACAAATTATTGATAGGTGATGTTGTCGATGTTATTACTAATCTTAAGTTTGCTCATTAGCTCATCTTTGGATACCTTCTTCAAGTTTATTTCCAATACCTTTCGTATATTAATGAATATATATGGTGATAGAGGATCTCCTTGTCTAAGACCCCTCTTGGATTTAAATGATTTTATTATTAGACCATTGACCAACATTGAGTATAATACTATAGAGATAAGCTTTAATCCATATAATTCATTTCTATCCAAATCTAGAATTTTCTAATATTGTAAAAATAAAATTTTATTTAACATTATCATAGGATTTATTTATATCAAGTTTCACAATCATTGCTCTCTCTTTTCTATAATTTGTTGAATAAATTAGTTCATGAGATACTATGATCTTATCCAAAATCTATCTCCCTTTCACAAATCCTTGTAAATAATTTAATCTAATAGTGGTATTAACCGATTTCCATCACTTTGGAGATTATCTTATATGCCATATTTCATAGGCTTATGGGCCTAAATGAATCAAACAATTTTGCATATTTTTTTAGAATTAGGGTAGGATATATTGTATTTATTTTATACGGTATGTATTGTTTTATCCTAGAATATTCCACTACCACCAATAAAGAATCCTTCAATATTTCCTAGTTATGATGATAGAATGTTGCTGAGAGCTCATTTGAACTTGGGGATTTAATCTTATCAAAAGAGAAAATAGTTGAATAAGCTTCCACAGTGATAGGATTCCTCAACTTGCTATTGTTTTCATATGTTATAATTGAAGGTACTTCTTGTAGTAGTTTATCATTAAAAACTTCAATCTCCTCTAATCTTATAATATTTTGTGAAAAACTTTTTCTCCTTTTTTATTTTGATCTAGTGTTCAATCCAAACCCCTTCTACTAAATTAATTCTACTAATAGTAGATGTTGATCTTTGTACTATTGTCATCCTATGAAAACACTGTATGTTCATATCTTCTTCTTTTAACCAAGTCAGTCTTGACTGTAGTCTCCAAAATTTCTCTTCCTTACTCAAAATAGTATGATATTCCATAGAAACTCACTTTTCTTTGAGCTTAAATTATTGTGCTCACCTTTTTGGGATTTTGAAATAAATTATTTCTAAAAGTGTTTTTTTGTTCTTTTCATCTAGATGTCTATGATTTATTTTATTTTGGAAGTGTATACAACCGACGGTGTTCTAAAAAATTCCACGTCTACATTATCATATCAAAAAATTGAGGATGATCTTCAAATATATGCTCATATTTAAAATAGTTTTTTTTAATCCACTTACTACCATTTTAACTCTTATTGGTCACTTATCCTAGTTAATCCTTGTCAAGGTATTAATTTTAGTGCAAGTCCATTCATCTAGCCAATTATCTAAGAGTACACATATATCCAATTTTTTATTATCAGGTTTTGGTTTATCTTATTGTTGGTCCATGTATAATTGTCCTCTTTAAATTTAACCTTTCATAGATTATTATTTTGAATAAAAGTTGTGAAATCTCTCATACTTTGGGCATTTTCCTATTTCCTCCGAAATTTTCATCCAAATTGGTTATGGCATTAAAATCTCCTATGATCATGAATTGGGTTTCTTGGTCTTCACTTCTCGTAAAGGCTTCAATACAACTCTATACTTATAATTTTCTTGACTAAGTTGTAGGTCCATAGATATTAATAAGGATGAAACAAATATCTGTAAAAATTTATGTGACTAATGAGGTCATCCAATGCCTAGTTTTATGAGTTGTTTCACAAGAGGTTTTAACTGGATTCCAACATGTTAGAATTTCCCCTACTTTTTCTTCTGAATACACAACATTCTATTCACATATTTTCCATACTGATTTCATAGTTTTGAAAACTTCTTCATTTGTCATTTTAGTTTCCTAGTTATAAATAATATCGATCTTATTATGTAAATAAAGGTCCCGAATACACCTCTACTTTGAGGGGGCTTTAGCACCCCTTATATTCTATGAGATGGTAATCATGTCTCATTAGTTTTGAAAACTTCTTTCTTTGTCATTATAGTTTACTACTTACCAAAAATGTCGGGCTTATTACTTAAATAAAGGTGCCTAATACACTTATGCTTTGAGGGAGCTTTAGCACCCCTTGTATTCTATGAGATGATAATCATGTCTGATTAGGGATTATTTACCTCTCCTATAAATTACCAATGTCTTTTTATTGTTTGGTAAAGAGAAGTTCAATCAACTTAGATTGTGTTCCTTTCTATATGTTTTCTCTTGCTTCTACAACTCGTGCTTGATAATTTGAAGGTTTTTCTCTTTTTGCCTTAACAGTTTTGGGAGTAGGTCTTATTATTCTATTCATCAATATTTTTTCACAACTTTCATTTTCATTTGATTTATCCTCTCTTAGCTTTGTTAAGGAAGCTTTTGACTTATCTTGTTTATTTTTTTCTATTTTCTTTTTAATGGTAGAGGTATTAACATCTAATATTGTGTTTCCTCCCTCACCCACCTTCTCTTAAATGGTGCATGGTACTTAAAGAGAGTCTTCAAAATATGATGAGGCTCATTCCTTAGGTTCAACAAGAATGTCCATCTCTAAATTGAGATCATACTCACTAGATGGTTCCTTGGTAATAGTATGATCTTGTTGTACCATATCCTAAAGCTCCAATTTGCTTTTTCTTCATAGGCTAAAGCCTCAAAATAATTGGTATTTCTTCCAATATTACTACTAGTCTCCATTGTTTATTTACTTTTATCTAGCTAGGCCTATTTTTGAAAAGTTGAAAACCATCCTCAACCATATCCATTTGTAAGTTTTTATTGTGGATTTATACATATATTTATGTTGGACTCTTCTTAAGGCATGATATCTCAATATGACCCCAACTCATGACATCTACATTTAAAATATATATTTTCATAATCCATGGTTTGGGTCCACAACTTACCCCATATTTAAGAATGAATGATTTTGATTAAGGTTTACTCATATAAATCATGACCAATATCCGAGCATAATCAATCTTTTGTAGTTTCTAAAATCTTAAGAAATTATCCCAGAGTGTTACCTATTGCATTAAAAGTATTTATTTCCCAGAGTCTAATGTGTAACCCATACATCTTGACCCATATTAAGATAGATTTAAGTTTTTAGGTGCAAAGCCTTCATATTAGCGGGTAAGGAAGAGTCTTGCTCTTCCTATAAACCAAAGGCCCTCTTTTAGATTCTATCTCTTTCCCCAGAAAAGAAAATGGATAAGAAAAAACCTTTAGGAAGAAAGGATAGACTCACTCCTAGAGACTTCCATCTCCTATCAATTCAATTAAATCTACCAATGATTGCCTTATATTTGAGCAACAAGGATCACTATTCTACGAGGTCCTCTCTAACCTCTACTACTAAGAATGATTCTAAGAATTTGGTTATAAATCGGTCCAAGAGAAGGAAACTATAACTTGATATCGACTAAAATTTAGTAGTATATCCTATACTGATTTTATTATTTTAAATTAAACCTACAATAATCTGCATGTAAAACTTCTAAGATAATGAAGGGATAAATTCAATATCCAAACATAATATCCTGCCTCGTTGATGCCTTAGTCATCCATTGCTCCTCCCATCATTCAACCTTTGCTCGCATATATTTTAAATTTCGGTTCCTATGACTTGAAAAACCATCACTACTCTACTCTTGTTTCCGCTGACTTTAGAAAGTTGTATCTCCCTCAATACTGCTAAGATTTTTTTTTATATAAGTACTCTCCCTCTCCCTCTCCCTCTCCCTCTCGGCGTACCGAACTTCTTAAAAAAAAGAAAACCTGACATATTCATTATGGTGGCACATTTCTATCATTATTCACAATTGGGTCCCTTTCTAGTTGTAATATTTTACTTTAAAAGAGCTGCAAAGGCGTAAAGAAGCGAGAGAACGTACTATGAGCTAGTGCATGAGATCACTGAAGTTTGTAGTATCTCCAAGTGTACCGGTGGGCTTCTTCAGCACCTCTTCATCGTCGGCGTCTTCTGCTTCTGCTTATTTATTCATTCATTCTGTGGGCTTAGAAGGAATCAACCTCGTAACTTCCTGCCATTAAAAGCTTGTACTTCTATTTATTCAGTACGCCTACTGTACAATGTGCGAATTCCAATGCAAAGTGACATATGTTGCATTGTTGTTTCTCAGGCGAGCAAAACACGAGAAATTTTGATCGAAGAAGCAAATACAGAAGTGTGACATCTAGCGTTTGAAAGTTCTACCGGTCGCGCTTTTTAGCTGTTAAAAGCCAAAGAGTACACGAAGTCGGCCGTCGATTTTGATTGCGTATTTACATCAGGGGAAATTATTAGGCGTCTGCTGCAATTCATAATTTGCTTTACAAATGGAAAAGAGCTGGAAATTTGTATAGGTCGTATTGTGGATGCCAGAAAAAAATTATTTAAAAAAAACTGTCACTAGTTAAAATAAAAGAAGAATAAAGCTTATCGAAATAGAGAACCTTTGACTGATGAAAGTTAAAATTAGCAACTTCTTGGTGATGTGGTGATGTGGGGATAATGATTGGTATTATTAGATACTAGCCTGTCGAAATAGAGAACCTTTGACTGATGAAGGTTAAAATTAGTAACTTCTTGGTAATTTAGGGATAATAATTTAATTTTATTAGATACTGGGTTTTGATTCTTAATAAATTTAAGTATAAACTATAATATCGTATATAAGTTTATAAAAAACATTCAAACATGACGAGTTGTTTGGATGTGTATAATTAAACTTGTTAAAATAAATAAAGACCATCTGTGTTTTATGACAAGCGATTTTTGTGGTGATTAAAATGATTTAGAAAAAATTAATAGACAAAAATGACGAAAATAGATAGACATCAAAACAATTTAAACAAATAAAATAATCATTTTTTTTTGTTAATTAATAAGAAAACAAACCAGACGATCTTAAGTCATCATGATTGGAGCTATGTTCATTCATGAGTACGGACTCACCTCCTTTTCTATACGCACACCTGCCAAATTTACACTTGCTGCAACCGGTCTCCTCTTTCCATCCTCTTATCCTGGATTCTTTCATCTTTCTGTTCTGCCTGTGCTTCGTTCATCCAATTCCTTGAAAGAGGAAAGAGAATAGAATGGATAGAAGTGAGAGGGGAAGGGGAAGGGGAAGGGGGAAGGTGCATATGAAGAGGATAGCGAATCCGGCAAGTCGCCAGGTCACATTCTCCAAACGCAAAGCCGGACTGTTGAAAAAGGCGCGCGAGCTCTCTCTTCTTTGCGATGCGGAGATCGGGCTCATCATTTTCTCGCCATCTGGAAAACTCTACGACTTTGGTAGCCCCAAGTAAGATTTTAGGGTCCTATTCTTCTATTCATCTTATTTTGTGAAAAAGGGTTCAGTTTGTAAGGAAAAACGAAATCTGCTAAGGGATGTGTGAATATATTAAAAAAAGATAGAGTCATGATCTTAGAGAATTTTTTTTTGTTTTTGGTTCGTGTTTCTTATTAGCCCTAAGGTTATCAGAGAATATGTATTGGGTGCAATAAGAAAAGATAATGATCAGGGGACTTGACAATGATGTTAGTGTTGTATAAAAGAATTTTTTAGATTTATGACCTAAAATACTTTTAGAGTCCTATTCTTCTATTCATCTTATTTTGTGAAAAAGGGTTCAGTTTCTAAGGAAAAACGAAATCTGCTAAGGGATGTTTGAATATATTAAAAAAAGAATAGTCATGATCTCAGAGATTTTTTTTGTTTTTGGTTTCTTATTAGCCGGAAGGTTATAGAGAATATGTATTGGGTGCAATAAGAAAAAATAATTATCAGGGGACTTAATAATGATGTGAGTGTTATATAATTTTTTTTTTTTAGATTTAAGACCTAAAAAACTTTTATTTTAGATCTGTTGCTGAGAAGATGGAAAGTGTGTATGGAATACAGAGAATCACTCATTGTTCAAGTTGAAACAAAATGCATTTGATATCTTAATGTGGTCAATATGTATCAGAGTGTATGTGACATTCAGGCGCCCTCCGGCTCTTTTCCACATTCAGACATTCGTAGCGTAAGCTACAAGGCAGTTCTTGAATGTCAGTAGGCTCCAAAATAACCCTTCTGCTGTTACAAATTTCCTTCCACTTTGTAGCAAAGGTTTTTTGAAATGTATAAAGATAACAACCAGCCAGACCAGAATTGAACGACATTACCATGTCTCGGATCAAGAGAAATTTAACTTCAAATGAGTCCTAAGCAGCAGCATCATTCACCAATGACTAATATCAAGCAGGATGCTGTTTAACCTAAGAAATATTCAACTAATACAAATTAAACACCCGCTATTTACAAGGACTTGGGCAAATGGAATTGAGCTTGCCATAACCGTGTGCAAACTTTGTTGACCAAAAATTTATGAAAGAAAATGCCCAGTGCCTTACAGTCACTTTCTGCTGGGTTTGTAAATTATCAGATATAAGAGCCCTTAAAGGTCCGATCGAAATCCTGGTTGTGGTACACCTGAAACAAAATAAATGTGCATTTTGTTTGATTAAAAATGCATCCGGGATTGGACCTCTACTATTATGTATGCAAGCCTTTAATTTATTCTAATATGGAAAACTAGAATGCTGAAAATGGAAAAATTAGCCCAGATGCCAATTAGTTGTGTTATATTTCGTACTGATATGAAATGGTAATTCACTTGAAGCTATCACGTGAAAATTCGATATGTTTTGTACTGATAGGATGTATTCACGTGAAGCTGAGCAATTCATGGATCATAAGTAGATGTATTTTGTACTGATATGAAATAGGATTCACTTGAAGATTATGTGTCAAATTCGATAATGAAAGTTTAGATAACATTTTGAAGGTTAAATTATCTTATTGTAAGGTTGATTAGTATTAAATATGTTAGATTACCTTGCAATCTTCCGAGAGGCATGTGTGAGAAAGACATTGTTCTATTATCCTTATAGACTCTACCTCTTGCTATCTATTTATAATGTGTATATATCTACCTTCTTTGATTTAATCCTAAAACGTTCTACTCAAGATTTCATTGCTAAACCTCCTTAGGTTATTCATATCCGATCCTTTAAATTCCAATAGGAGTCTCCATGCCTTCCCTAAAGAGACTTTGAACCGTGAGCGCTAAGTGTTATAATTTCTACTAGACAAGCAAATAATCCATGAAATATATAAAAAGAATTGACATGAAGCATTTTATAAGAAGTAAAAGACTATAAATGGAGAGTGCAAAGTTTTTATTTTATATGTTTATAATGTTATTTTGTGTTTTAAAAAATATTTATTAATTTAATTTATATTGATTGAAATGAGTTGTTTACTATAAGAGTTTTTATCATATGATTATATTCATAAATTTATATTTCATTTGGGTTTTGGGTTTGTGAAATTTTTGAGTTTAGTTTATTTTACTGAACCTTCCTTATTTTGTCGGGTATATCTTTTCTTTTTATTGTCGATTATTGAAATATTTTGTTTTCTTTTTGTGTTCCCACAGAACTAGGATAACTCTTCCCTATGTCTATAGGGGTTGTTCTGTTTTTTCTTTTCTTGGGTGCTAGATAATAGCCTTATGTAAATAGTGATTGGGACCCTTCAACCCAAGGATATTAATAAATTTTATTACCTACCAAAAAAAATATTTTATTATATTAGTTTAAAATTAATTATTAAGAAGAATATTATGACAACATAAGGATAGTAAAAAACTCTTTAAATTTTAATAATGTTTAGAATTATTGATGAATTTTTAATGCTAATTTTTTAGTATATACATGAAGTCCTAGAAAATGAAATATATATTTCATTAGCAAAATATTAAAATTAAAAATTCCTTGAATTTTTTGTTTTATGTTAATATCTTCAAATAATGTGTGACTAATAGGGTCAATATTTATTCTTTAATAATATACTTATCAATGTAATGTCATCTCAATGTTTTAAGGTCTATTATGTCATCTTAAAATCTATCAATAATAAATATTTTTAATTATATAAAATATTTTATCTTTATCTTTTAATTACACATGGTTCTTTGCTTATATATCAAGATTGTATATTAATAACAAAGATATGATAATCATAAAATAATGGTGAAATAAAAGTAGTTTGATACAATTTGAACCACTCCACAAGTATTATAGTGCCTAAATATTTAACTAGTGGATGACAAAGTGGAAGGGATTTTATAATTTGAGTATAAGTGATGTGAACTCGAAATTTTAGAAAAATGGCTTAGTATGGGAAATGTGTGGGACTATTTATTATGGAAAATCCTATGGATTTTATTACATAGAATAATAATATGACGGAAAATGAGGGTTCAAATTTTTCATGGAGAGCGGCTTTGGATAAACTAAGTTTTGATTAGGTGGTGCTTACAATTTTTGTATATTTAGAGGATTTTGTAAACCTTATTGAGGGACTTGTTGATTGGAAGGAGGTATATATTACTTTAAATTTTATGTTGGCTAGCTGGATTAAGGTGGCATTTGGTTCAAGGGGTTTTCATTAAATCCTTGCATACCATTTGATTAGTTGGCACTTACAAATTTTGAGCCATGCCTTACTTGATATTGGGATGTATATTTATTTGAAAGTGTTATTAATATTGGTATTGGATAAAGTGGATTTGGCCCATGGTGGAGTTACAATTTTGGAAGTGTTAGGTTAATGTTGGTATTGGACAAAGTGGATTTGGCCCATGGTGGAGTTACCACTTTGGAAGTATTAGGTTGCTGACTAGACTCGGGTAAGATTTGGGACAATATATTACTTGCTGGAGGGTTATTTTGGATATTCAATACTAGTGGTTGACTTACTCCAACTTGGGTATTGGAAGATACTATAATTTGATTATTTATAGGATTAGTTAATTGAAGACCACATATGATTTGAAATTTGGGATGGTATTTGTGAAGCTTGAAGCAATCCATATAAAGAATTGGTATGAGTGATTGTAGGTTCAATGGATGTCTAGGTTTGATTTAAGACAATAAATGTGTAGTCAAAAATTAGTAAGAATGCAAGAAAATTTAATTTCTCAAACATAGGCTTTTGGATTTGATTAGTATGGTCAATAATTAGACTCTTTTTTTATGAAGTAGGATTAGATGTTGGATTATTTTCAGTCTCATTATCTTTGTGTACCCACACAATGACTTATTTATTATTTTCACTCTTGTATTCCTTTGTTGCTATGATATTAACTTGACTAAACAAAATCCTTTACCTGATTGCTACATCTTAAGCACATATTCATAAGCCTTTATCCTCTTATGTATGTACTTTCATAAATAGAGTTTTGAGATTAAGAAAATCTTAAATTTTTAGTAGGATTACGAATTAATCCACTAGGTGGAGCAAATCCTTTTGAAAATAAGAATTCAAATTTTGAGAAAGAAGGATCCAAGTGAATCACTTTCCAGTTGTTGAGTGAGTTACTCCTTGAATTAAAATTTGATTTTTATTTTTATTTCTAGACAATTTATTTTAAATAGGGTAAATTGCTTCTTGGATGAAAACTTCATAAAAATTCTCCAAATTCTAAAAAATCACATTTTGTTAATGGCACAAAATCAATGAAAATCGATGATTTATAAACACTTTTGATGCTTTTTGATACTTTTGTTGTTGTTTTATAAGTTTTTTTTAGACGTTTAATGAGGTTTGAAGTAAAGTTATCATTCATAAAGTACCTACAAAAATAAACACACAAAAAATACTAGGCTCAATTTCATTTTGGAAATCAAGCCCTTGGTGTCACCATGCATGCCAAAAACATATTGAATTATGAAAAGGTCCAACTTCTTATGTGCTCAAAATTTTATTTCAACAAATTAGAATAAAGTAGAGTGTGCCTCTCTTGACCTCTAGATTTAGGCTAACTCCATATCTAAGCTAAATATATAATGTAAATATGAAAAATAAATGAATAAAACTAAAATTGGGATGTTTAGGGAGTGAGAGATTGAAAATAAAATATTACCAGAATTGTATGAAGAAAATCAAATAACAACTAAGTATCCTCATGCATATAAAATAGAAATAATAATAAATGATAAGAGGATAAATATTAGTGCTAAATCATCACACATTTCACATTCTAGGAGAGCAGTGCCACTAATGGAAATCAAAATATTTTGCATAATTATCTTATTAATTCAAAATGAGCAATTACAATGTGGATCTCAGAAGATATAGCTCTAATTTTATCAATATCAAAAGATGTTTACAATGGATCATATGGCTCCTATTTATATAAAAAATTCAACGTTGAGTTACCTTGGATGAGAAATTTCTACTTTAGATAAAAGTAAATATTTTAGGACATATTTAGCAAAATGGTGCTTGTCCAAAAGTTACATGCCACTAAATACCTTTCTCAATGGATTATAAGCCGTTCAAAATAGTTAGTGGTGTTGGTAGATGCTAAAATATTGTTTTCCAAAGATCTCCCTTGAGATCCTTGCACTCCTTGTTTGCTTTTACTTATCAATGAGCAATTTGTTTTTGAAATATGAATTATTTGCTCCTTATCAAGAGCACTTTGCTTGTGTGTACTAAGCACTTCACTCCAAATTAACCAATAAAAATCTTGGAGAGAATTACACCTTAGGATATGACTTTACAAAACTAGCTCTCTAGAGGCTCAAATCGCTTGATTCTTTAGTTTTACAAGTTTTTACAATATCAAGGACCCAAGGTAGCAATCAGGTTACTACACATAGTTTTTCTCTTTAGGAGTACCTTGGTTCTCAAGGTATTCACTATTAATGTAGTTAAATCTATTGGGTTTACAATACTAATATTATCTTTATTTTTTCTTGGTTTTAAATTATTCTCTATTTATGTAGTCAAATTTATTGGTATGAAATACATGCTTGTGTAAGTTATTTTGATTACCTTGGTTAGCTTAGTTATAGGTTAATTGGTTGGTATACATGTTAGGTTTCATTAGGATAAGAGGAACGTCTAAGTGATAAATAAAACTATGGGAGATACACAGATGAGGAGTGTTTGTGTAGAGTTCACAAAAAAGTTTTACCTAAATTTGGATAAGCTTATAAATATATTATAGCCTTGAGTGAAAGCAATACCAGATACATTTGAAATTTGGTAAAACTATATAAAATAGGTAAAAATGAATAAGGCTATTTTAGATTGTGCAAAGGATAATATTTATATATGATTTAGAGGTTATATGTGGGTAAAGGAAAGGGTTGGAAATAAGGTCACACACACGTACATTATAAGTAGAAGAGAGAAAAATAGAACAATATACTTGAATATATTTGGAATGCAAATAAAGTAAAAGATATTTACAAGATGTGAAATAAATAAAATGTATTAACCTATCAAATGATGATTGATTTAATTCTTGCTATTCAATCTTTGATCTTGAGCTTTGTTCCCTTTAATTATGCTTGATCTTGGAAAATGGAACTTACCTTTCCCATGAGGCAAGGGAGAATATTAATGGAATAAATATAGAGAGAAGTAGCATGGGTGATAGCATTATAGACCTATTATGACCTGTTAGTATCCTTGTATGAACTAGTAAATGACAAATGTAGTATACTTTAAATTATAGTTTGTGATAGAAGACAAGATACAACAAAAATATAAGATAGGAGAAGTCCGCTACGTGTTATCCACATACTCATTCTAAGAAATTCAAACTTTTTATTGGATGGTTAATGTTAAAATAACCCATATTTGTTACATGTATCAATATATTTAAGAACAAATAAAATTATCATAACATCTAACAAGAAATGGTAAATCTCATATAAGCAAAAAATGATATAAAAACCACCCTTAGATACCAAATAATCTCACTAATAAAAGAATAAGAATGATGAGATTCCTAGGATGAGAAGATCATCAATATACAATACAATGACCAAAATCTATAGATCATGACTTTTGATGTAGAAATCATGCTCTTTATTACATTTTTAAAAGTTACATTAGAGGAAGAAAAAAGGAATCCACTCATACCAAGCATGAGGAGTCTACTTAAGCCTATGCAAGTACTTATTAGATAACAAACATAGGGAGTGGTATCATCAACACCAAAATAAAGTGGATGCTATATGCACATATTCTCTTGAATATCCTCATAAAGATAATCTCTCTTCATGTCTATATAATATGCTTCTCATCCATAGAAAATACCAATAGAGAGAATCATCCAAATAGAATCCATAAATGCAAAGGATCAAAAGTCTTCATGTAGTCAATTTCCTCCTGTTGAGAGAAACGTTTAGGAGTAAGGCATACCTTGTGATTATAAATCTATCTATTGAATTTTTATACATGGTCTTGTAGACTCACTTACAATCATTAATATTCTTACCCTTGGACAAATAAAAAAACTTCCATATCAGATTATTTATAGTGGTTCATACTCTCCTTGCATGGCATGTTCCCACCTAGGATACAATTGGCCTGGAAGTAAGTTAGAGGATCTCTATAATTATCTATCTTTGAGACCAAGGCTCAAGATAGGTCCTATCGATGATCATATTAATACATAATGGGTTGAGCATATTGAAGGAGGGTCTAGGTCTATTTAGACATTGAAAGATTCAAATAAGAGTTTGGCATGTCCTACATAGAAATATAATAATAAGAAGGAATATATACATCCATATCAATACTAGCATCTTGTACTATAGTGTGATGTGTAGGAGGATCAATCTCATCAATAGAAGGGTCTATAATTAGAATATATTCTAGAAAAGAGTCTATAATGGGAACAACCATATCACTAGGATCCACTAAAGGATATGAATACATAGGTTGAGAAGTTGGAAGTACTAAGGAAGAATAAAAAAGAACCTCTAAAGGAGAAGAAGAAGCAATATGAACATTTATAGGAAGAGAAGTAGTGGATAGGATATGATAATCTACCAAGAGTACTAGAAGTGGACTAGAAGTTTTTGATGGAAGCACCTCATCAAATATCACATAAAGCTAAATGATGATCTTCTACTTGTTTGGGTCATAACGATGATAAGCCTTAGAAGTAGTATAATTGCCCATATGAATTCAACAATGATTTCTTACACAAGTATTATCTCTTTTATCCTTGGGAATATGCCCCATTGCATGTAAACTAAAGATACAAAATAGGGAAACATCATTCTTATCTCTTGTCTATCTCTCAAGAGGTGTCACACCTTAGACTTCTTGAGTGAGTATCCTATTTATGATATATGTAGTACATATCATAACCTTTATCTAGAGCTTAGGCTCGATTTGTTTGGCATACAATATATAACCCTATTATTTTGCTTGATAACATCTTTCTCCATGGAGATATGATGAATAGTCTTTTGAAAAACAAAATCATTAGGTGCCAAAAGATTCACCAAAGGCATGATTGAAAAACTTACCTCCATCCACCATCGGTCTGAGGGCACCTAATATTCCTCTCAATTGATTCTACACAAAGGATTTAAAATATTAAATTTTACAAAAGCCTCATCCTTGGAATAAATGGTGTAAATTCACATGTATCTAGATAAATCATCCTTAAACATGAGAAATACTTGTATTTATAAATATAAAGATAATCCTTTGATCTATAAAAATCACCTTGAATAATATCCAATGGTTAAGTATCACGTCTAACTTCCCTTTTCGAGAAAACATCTCAAGGTGCTTCCCCAAAATACACTTTTCAAAAATACTATTGAGGGGAGTAATTGAAGGAAGGCCATCTACTATCTGAAATCAACTCATGTGCATTAATGATGCATATATGATGTTCCAAATACTATAGATCCACTGCCTATTGATGTCATATTCCTTAGACACCATAGCAATATAGCTTCTCTTATTAAAGAAAGAAGAAGAAGATCACTCACCAAGCATATACATATAATCAAGTCCATCATAGTACTATAAAACTATTATCTTAAAACCATCACCAATATCTTTAATCATTCACCTATCAAGCTAGAATTCCACCTTTTTATTAGAATGAGTGATGCGATAAACAAAAAGAAGATTAGGGCCCACACCTTAAACACGAAGGACTTCCCCAAAAGACAAGGATCTAAGAGTCACCTGACCACATCCAACTACCTACAAAGAAGAATTATTTCCAATTATTACACACTCATCAATGACACTTCATTACATATTTTTACATTGAGTCTATAATCCATTCCTCTAAGGATATGGAGCTTAAATAAGCTGAATGAATAAAATATATGTATATTAGGTGTCATCCTCATGGTCATCATCATCTTGTATAATGAAATGATAAGAAACACCACCCTTTCTTGGATGCCTCCTGAAACTTCTTCATTTGCTACTAATGAAAACTCTACTTTGTGTCCTTTCTTACAAAACGCATAATCTAGATTCTTAGAGGGATTCTTGAATTTCTTCTCACCCTATTTTGGTTTATTTCTGAAGAACACAAGCTTATACTGAGAGGGGGGGTGAATAGTATAAGACCACTTTTTACTTTTCTTTCCCAAATAATATTATCCAATATAATCAATGGCAATATCAATAGCAATAACCAAAGCAATGCACAAATCATCACACACAATAGAGACACCAATTTAACGTGGTTCACCCAATGTGGGCTACTCCACGGAGAAAATATTTCACTAAAATTTTCTCAATCAATCTCTTGGGAATCCTTTCCCTATTACAATGTTTATGGACCTCTATCCAAAGGAGACACCAATCCCCTAATCAAGTTCATGGATCTCTATCCACAGGAGAACTCCTTTCTCCTAAGCTCTGACTGGTGATCTTCTAGAAGAACTGTTACCCCCACTACTTTGGCTAATGGATCTCTATCCACTGAAGACACCTGTCCTCACTACCCTGGCTAATGGATCTCTATCCACTGGAGACTGTCATCCTCTATACTCTATCACCTTCAAAGCTCTATCTCAAATCTGCACTAAACATAGTCCTTCGGTCTAGCACAAATCTGCTCAATATCTATCTCTGGTCTAGCACAAACCTATCCTCAAATCTGCACCAAAATCTATCCTCAAATCTGTACTAAACATAGTCCTTCGGTCTAGCACAAATCTATCCTCAATATCTGTCCTCTGATCTTGCACTAAACACAGTCCTTCGGTCTAGCACAAATCTATCCTCAATCTCTGTCCTCAAGCCTTAACACAAAGCTTGACTCAATCTCAAATCAACTCTGTTGGATCTGCCCCAAACCTTAACTCAAGGTTTGAACAAATCAATCAATCAACTCTGCTCTCAAGTCTTCTCAAAGACTTATCTCAAATATGCCTTGTAAGCTTCCACAAAATCTCACACTAATCTATCCACAAGTCCTCTCTAGAACTTGTCCAAATCTGCTCAATAAGTCCTCACTAGAACTTATCCAAATCTGCTCTCAATCTGTATTGTAAGCTTCCACAAAAGCTCACACAAATCTATCCACAAGTCTTCTCAAAGACTTACCTCAAATCTTCTCAACAAGTCCACACTAGAACTTGTCCAATCTCATAGAAACATAAAGAGAATTGTTAGAGACTCAATATGCTCTACATTCATCACAATGCTCAATCACTTTCAATCACTCTCTTAGAAACATATAGAGAATTTTTAGAGACTCAATATGCTTCACATTCACCTCAATACTCAATCACTTTCAATCACTCTCTTAGAAACATATAGAGAATTTTTAGAGACTCAATATGCTTCACATTCACCTCAATACCAATCACTTTCAATCACTATTTTATAAATATATAGATAATCGTTAGAGACTCAATATGCTTCACACTCATCAATACTCAACCTCTTTCTCAAATCAATTCAAAATATAGAATAATTTGTTTCATAGAACTTGAACAATCACTTCACACATTCACTTGACTAGGCTCAACCAACTCTACTCAACCAATCACTCAATGAAATGATCCTTGCTCACAAACCCTAGTCCAAGCATATGAACACTCACTCAAATATTTCCAACAATGATTTATCAACCAATCTCACATAACAATGATACTCATGTTCTTTCCAAACCCTAGTTCAAGTTCTTCACTCAACAACTCACTTCAACAACAATGCTTATAAGACAATATTCACATAACAATGATACTCATGTTCTTTGCAAACCCTAGTTCAAGTTCTTCACTCAAATCAAACACTTCAACAACAATGCTTATAAAACAAGGTTTTATCAACAACTCTTAATTCCAGAAAACCTTGAAGCATTAATTCAAAACACTCTCAACAATGCTAACCAAACAATCCTTTTCACTCCAACTTTTCATTCACAATTTTCAACAATCACTCACTAGGAAGAATATGCCCATACCTTTTTTGGATGTAGAAGTGCCTTTAGAAAACCTGTCTTAATCACAATTTTCTTCTTTCCAATTCCAATGGTTAGACACAACAATATTACTTCAACACTTTCCAAAAATATTCCTTGGACATAAAACAATCACAACTCAATTTATGCCTTATTGCTCCCTTTTAAAATAACACTCATCATACCATACATAAAGATAATTTCCTTGATACACCTTATAAACTCCAACTTAAAATAATATCCAACACCATAAAAATATCAACCAAACACCTTACAATATTTTCAAAACATTTGAGCAAACAACATTAAAAATTTAATTTTGCAAAAACCCTTATAACTCCTTTAGCAACCTTAGAACCAATTTAAAATATGCAAAAATTAATTTTTAAATGCCCAAACTATATTCCCAAAATTTTTGGCGACCAATTTCAAAGCATACCTTTTTCTTCCCAAAAGGGATTTCGGCGAGATTCGATCCGTCGTCTCCTCTAGCCTAAGCGCCTTAGCGCTTGGGAGCCCACCGCATGGGCTACTAGTGCCCACGTGAAGGAAGGAGGAGTTCCTTCCTCTTATGCCTCCACTCGTCGTCTATTTCTCATGAACCTTGCACACTCTTTCTTCGCTTTGGATGCAACGCAATTCATAAGGCTCACAATTCTTAAAGCTCACAATAATATTTGAAGGCATGGTAAGGTTTGGTAGGGTGGGAGTTCCCCCTTATATACACGTTTTAATTTCTCCTCACGTCGGTGCTTTGTTATTCAAAATCAAATTTCGAATTTTAATTTTGATAACCCACCTTAGGGTTATTTAACCTTAGCTTAAATTAATTTATAATTAATAATTAAATTAATTAATAATTAATTTAAATAACTTTATAAGTTAAGTAAATTAACTAATAAATAATTAATTTTAAACTTCCTTTGCATAATATTATAAAATAATATTATAATATTATTTATTTGGGCTTTTTCTTGCACTTTGGACCTCATCTGACTTCCTGGAACCGGGTCTTGAAACTGAAACCGAAATGGATGCTACCAATTATTGAAACTGAAACCGAAACGGATGCTACCAATTGAAACTACCACTGACTGGTGTTGAAAGTTTGACATCAATGACCACTCACTCTTGACATCAATGACAACTTATCACTCAAAATGTCCAACAATCTCCCCCTTTGTCATTGATGGCAACCCAAATTCTTTTTACCAAATATTGACATTTTTCCTGTTCTGCTCCCCCTAGGAAACTGCTCCCCCTGACTCAATGCTTTCTCCTTAAACCAAATCTCTCCCCCTTACTCAAATATCTCCCCCTTTGACATCAATGGAAAAGGGTCACCTTTGGGGCTCGGGGCTAAGAATGAGTCTCTTAGCTTAGCCCCTCCCCCACCTCCTCTTGAGGTGGTTAATTCTGGGGTGGGAGTATTTCTACTCCCAACAAGCATTGGTCTTTACCTTTATCCTCTTTCCTTCTTATCTGATCCTTCTGATTCCTTTGATTGTTCCTTTCCATGTCCATGTTCCTGTTCTTGTCCATGTCCATATTCTTGTTCCTATTCATGTCCATATCCATATTCCTATTCCTGTTCCTATTCTTGTTCTTTTCATGTTCATATCCATATTCCTCTTTCTTGTTCCTATTCATGTTCATGTTCATATCCATATTCTTGTTCCTATTCCTGTTCATGCTTGATTCTGGAATGTCTGCTCTACACCACTTTGTTGTATGTCCATCATTATTGCACTTATAACACTTAATGTTATTATTCCTTGGAGGTGCAAATGTCTTAGGATTTCTCCTAGTGAAGCCATATCCTTTTCTATCATGAACCCTGCAATTCATTGCCTTGTGACCAAATTGATTACATGAGTAGCAATACCCATGGAAAAGTTGTTTGTTCCTGAAATTCCCATATTCCTGTCTTTCATGTGTCCTGCACTATGAAGCCATGTGCCCAAATCTATGACATGAGAAACATCATCCATTGAAATTTCCTTGCCTTGACCTCATTGGTCTCTTAGTCTCTCTTAACCTATTTTGATTGTTGTTCCATCTGTTCCTTATTTGTGCATTGTTCCTTTCCTTGTTGAACTTTCTATTGTCCAACTTATCCTTAGAAGTCTCACTCTCCTTTTTACTTTCTTCTTTTGATGCTTCTTTTTCTTTGGTGCTTGAGCTTGACTCTCCTTTTTTGCTTCTTGAGTCTTGATGTTGCCCAAACTATTTATCTTTGCTTTCTGATCTTCTTGTCCTGCTTCAATGATTGGACCTATTTTGATAAATGAGGAATTTTGAACTTTGGTACTTTTCTCAAACTTGTGTAGCTTGTCCTTAAACTCTTTCAACTTCCATCCTTAGTGAAACTATCTCATGTTCTAATCTTTCACACTCTAGATCTTTTATCTTTAATTTTTTAGTCATACCTTCTTCAATTTTCCTTGCCTCTTCAACCTTAATTTTGAAGTTGGTGAGATCTTGTAGAAACTTTGCTTTTGCTTTCTCATCTTCTTGAGCTTGAACCCTTAATCCTGAGTTCTCCCTTTTTAGTTCTTCAAGAGTAACCATAAGTCTTTCACATTCTATCTCTTTTACCTTTGATTGTTCAATCATACCTTTTTCAACTTTCCTTACCTTTTCAACCTTATCTTTCAAGTCAGAGAGATCTTGTAGAAGCTTTGTCTTACATTTCTCATCCTCTTGTATTTGAGCCTTTAATTCTAAGTTCTCCCTTTTCAACTCAACAAGTTCCTTAAGAGTGGCTTCCTCCTTTTATTTTTCTAAATTTCTCTCTTTTATTTGGTCTTCAATCTTTGATCTTCTATTATTGAAAGTAGAGTTTCTTCTTCATACCTATTTTGACTATCCTTATTATCTTTTAGATCCATCTTCATCTTCACTACTACTAAACCCATTGCAATAACTTGCATCATGACCGAGTTGACCACAAACAAAATATTCTTCACCTTCTTGTGAACAATAAGCTGCAAGGTGACCTATATTCCTACATCTGGTACAAAAATTTATCAACTTAGTCTCATCTCCACTGCTTGATTCATCTCTTGAATCTATTTCCATTCTTCCTCCCAAAACAACAATATTGAATTCATCTTCCTTTTCTTTCATGACCATGTGTGTTCTTTTCTTCTTGTGTCTCATGGTTCTACTTTTGCCTTTCTTTGCCATTTGTGTTCTTGTAAGATCTTCCTTCAAGTTGTTAAACCCTTTTCGAAGGAACCAATCTCTGATACCAATTGAAGAACATAAGATTATACTGAGAGGGGGGTGAACAAGTATAAGATCACTTTTTACTTTTCTTTCCCAAACAATATTATCCAATATAATCAATGGCAATATCAATAGCAATAACCAAAGCAATGCACAAATCATCACACACAATAGAGACACCAATTTAACGTGGTTCACCCAATGTGGGCTACTCCATGAAGAAAATATTTCACTAAAATTTTCTCAATCAATCTCTTGGGAATCCTTTCCCTATTACAATATTTATGGATCTCTATCCAAAGGAGACACCAATCCCCTAATCAAGTTTATGGATCTCTATCCATAGGAGAACTCCTTTCTCCTAAGCTCTGAATGGTGATCTTCTAGAAGAACTGCTACCCCCACTACTCTAGCTAATGGATCTCTATCCACTGAAGACACATATCCTCACTACTCTAGCTAATGGATCTCTATCCACTAGAGACTATCATCCTCTATACTCTATCACCTTCAAAGCTCTATCTCAAATCTGTACTAAACATAGTCCTTCGGTCTAGCACAAATCTGCTCAATATCTATCTCTGATCTAGCACAAACCTATCCTAAAATCTGCACCAAAATATATCCTCAAATCTATACTAAACATAATCCTTTGATCTAGCACAAATATCCTCAATCTCTATCCTATGATCTGCACTAAACATAGTCCTTCGATCTAGCACAAATTTATCCTCAATATCTATCCTCAAGCCTTAACACAAAGCTTGAATCAATCTCAAATCAACTCTACTAGATCTGCCCCAAACCTTAACTCAAGGTTTGAACAAATCAATCAATCAAATCTACTCTCAAGTCTTCTCAAAGACTTATCTCAAATCTACCTTGTAAGCTTCCACAAAAGCTCACACTAATCTGTCCACAAGTCCTCTCTAGAACTTGTCCAAATATACTCAATAAGTCCTCACTAGAACTTATCCAAATCTGCTCTCAATATGTATTGTAAGCTTCCACAAAAGCTCACCCAAATCTGTCCACAAGTCTTCTCAAAGACTTACCTCAAATATGCTCAACAAGTCCACACTAGAACTTGTCCAATCTCATAGAAACATAAAGAGAATTGTTAGAGACTCAATATGCTCTACATTCATCACAATGCTCAATCACTTTCAATCACTCTCTTAGAAACATATAGAGAATTGTTAGAGACTCAATATGCTTCACATTCACCTCAATACTCAATCACTTTCAATCACTCTTAGAAACATATAGAGAATTTTAGAGACTCAATATGCTTCACATTCACCTCAATACTCAATCACTTTCAATCACTCTTTTAGAAACATATAGATAATTGTTAGAGACTCAATATGTTTCACACTCATCAATACTCAACCTCTTTCTCAAATCAATTCAGAATATAGAATAATTTGTTTCACAAAACTTGAACAATCACTTCACACATTCACTTGAATAGGCTCAACCAACTCTACTCAACCAATCACTCAATAAAATAATCCTTACTCACAAACCCTAGTCCAAGCATATGAATACTCACTCAAATATTTCCAACAATGCTTTATCAACCAATCTCACATAACAATGATACTCATGTTCTTTCCAAACCCTAGTTCAAGTTCTTCACTCAACAACTCACTTCAACAACAATGCTTATAAGACAATCTTCACATAACAATGATACTCATGTTCTTTCCAAACCCTAGTTCAAGTTCTTCACTCAACTCAAACACTTCAACAACAATGCTTAATAAACAAGGTTTTATCAACAACTCTTAATTCCAGAAAACCTTGAAGCATTAATTCAAAACACTCTCAACAATGCTAACCAAACAATCCTTTTCACTCCAACTTTTCATTCACAATTTTCAACAATCACTCACTAGGAAGAATATGCCCATACCTTTTGTTGGATGTAGAAGTGCCTTTAGAAAACCTGTCTCAATCACAATTTTCTTCTTTCCAATTCCAATGGTTAGACACAACAATATTACTTCAACACTTTCCAAAAATATTCCTTGGACATAAAACAATCACAACTCAATTTATGCCTTATTGCTCCCTTTTAAAATAACACTCATCATACCATACATAAAGATAATTTCCTTGATACACCTTATAAACTCCAACTTAAAATAATATCCAACACCATAAAAATATCAACCAAACACCTTACAATATTTTCAAAACATTTGAGCAAATAACATTAAAAATTTAATTTTGCAAAAACCCTTATAACTCCTTTAGCAACCTTAGAACCAATTTAAAATATGCAAAAATTAATTTTTAAATGCCCAAACTATATTTCCAAAATTTTTGGTGACCAATATTCAAGCATACCTCTTTCTTCCCCAAAAGGGGATTCGGCGAGATTCGATCTGCCGTCTCCTCTAGCCTAAGCGCCTTAGCGCTTGGGAGCCCACCGCGTGGGCTACTAATGCCCACATGAAGGAAGGAGGAGTTCCTTCCTCTTATGCCTCCACTCACCGTCTATTTCTCACGAACCTTGCACACTCTTTCTTCGCTTTGGACGCAGCGCAATTCATAAGGCTCACAATTCTTAAAGCTCGCAATAATATTTGAAGGCATGGTAAGGTTTGGTAGGGTGGGAGTTCCCCCTTATATACACGTTTTAATTTCTCCTCACGTCACTTTGTTATTCGAAATCAAATTTCGAATTTTAATTTTGATAACCCACCTTAGGGTTATTTAACCTTAGCTTAAATTAATTTATAATTAATAATTAAATTAATTAATAATTAATTTAAATAACTTTATAAGTTAAGTAAATTAACTAATAAATTAATTTAAAATTAATTTATAATTAATTTTAAACTTCCTTTGCATAATATTATAAAAGAATATTATAATATTATTTATTTGGGCTTTTTCTTGCACTTTGGACCTCATCTGACTTCCTGGAACCGGGTCTTGAAACTGAAACCGAAATGGATGCTGCCAACTGAAACTGCCACTGACTGGTGCTGAAAGTTTGACATCAATGACCACTCACTCTTGACATCAATGACAACTTATCACTCAAAATGTCCAACACTTTCTACTCTTCTTATAATTTAGCTTGGATACTTCCTTTTCATGATTTTGGATAGAGACATCCATCCCTTCTATGTATCTTTTGAGATTTCTAGTGGAGAATATATGTGGACATAACTTTGAGCTTGAAAACTAGATGATAAAAAAAGTATGTACAAACCATCTCAAAGAAAATGGATACCATATCATAGGTTTCTAAAATATTGTTGAAGATCAAATTTGAGATAATAAACTTCTTTATTCTTGTTCTTGTCATTGACTTCTTTGGAATATAGATATCTTCTTGTAATTTCTTGAAATATATTTTTTGGTAAGTTAATTGATATTATATTATGCTAGGAAATATGAAGGCTCCCAAATACCTTTTACATCAACAGAAACAACAGGCATCGGCCTAAGCCCAAGAGGAAGTATATAAAACCCTCAGAAAAGCAGGTAAATCTTCACCTATTACATCGGTAGAAAACACTATAGCAAACACAGAGAAGATGATCCATCCTTCAATACTATAAGATGAAATCTGAACCCAAGAAAAACAAAGAAGCCCATTGGGCACTACCCAAACCAAACAATAGGAATATCTGAGCAATAATATACTGATCATGACTGCCCATGGCCTCCTTCTGTTCGTTCACCTTTTTTCTAGGAGCTTCTGGATTCTTCTCAGCTCCTCCCAAAGTCTGAGAATTATGGGAAGAAGCGAGTACTTTTTTAAATTTCTTTCGATGCAGTAATTTTTTCCCACCCTATCACATTCGGTGATGGTTCCAAGACTTCTGGATTTTTCAAAAATAATGATTTCCAGCATTATCATATTTCCTATCTTGGTCTGGGATAAAATATTGTCAATCTTCAAATAAACATCTCTAAAAATATTTTGGTGCCAATGATCTTTCCACATGCAGCAGGGATCACTCGAATTGGAAAGAGTGAGATATCCATTTGCGTTGTTGATGTCCCCACTATATATGCAAAAAAACATGCTTTTATTTACTCCCAAAATTTCTATTTGGGACGTTAGTAGGCTTTGGGAATAAACTATTACTCCTCGCTATTGAAAAATAATAAATTTTCAGGAGAAATAGATAAATCATGTGGTAATGGACATAGGTACCAGACATGCTAGGGGTTATATGACAGGACACCTACCTATTATGGAATTTATGTAGATTAACATTCATGAGATGAATGGGTTTAAAAAAAGTTCAAATGATCATGAGACAACCATCCAACTGACAGTTCCACAGAGATAAGGGGTCATTAAATTGATGGAATTTGTTATTCAAAAGGACGGGCCATAAAACCAAGATCTTAAAGACTTTTTAAAATTTGGTACCTATTGTCCTACTAGAACCTTTTAAAACTTCAACACTCCTACACATAATGAGGAAACTTATAAAAACATGGTAACCCAACTAATCATTGTTAAAAAATTTAATAGTGGCTAAAGCATGTACCTCCTGTGGTAGTGTCTGTCCAAGTCAACAAAATTGAACCATTAACTCTAATATTTTCCAATTTATCTGCTACCTTATTTTATTCTCTGAAATCATGTTGGAAGATAACTTCCTGTTGATGAGTAGCAAGTTTCCTGACCTCTTCAATGCAGCTTCTATCTTTCCAAGATGATATTTTGGAGCTTTTCATGTAATTAATAATATTGAGATAATCCCCTTCAATGATGATTTTGCCTGGGATATATTTGAGTAATTCAAGACCTCTCCATAATGCCTTTGCTTCAGCCATATGATTGGATTGTTCACCAAGGTATTTAGCAAAAGCTAAAATCGAGTTTCCTTTATGATATCTGATTATGCCTCTTGCTACTGCTTTGCCTGGATTATTTTTTGGAGCTCCATCAAAATTCAATTTAACCCATCCCTAGGGTGGGGGACATCATTTAATGTTACTTCTGGGATTGGGTTGAGATACAATCGTGTCCTGGGAAATGTTTAGATAATGAAGAATGACAGTTTCAATCTTGGAAAAAGACCTTGGATCATACGGAATAATGGAAGCATTCTCTTTGGAAAAGGAAATAATTTTACTGGTCAGAGATAAAATATCCTTGGAAAAATTAGAGAACACTCTCTGGTTCCTTTCTAACCATATTTTCCAATTAAAATGATATATACAGAACCTCCAAATTGTGCCCAGCTTGGGATGGTGGAAATTTTGAGGCCACTGAATAACTGATATAAATATTCAATTGTTCTAAAATTATCTTTATAAAAGGTAGCAATCTCTACTTCTATATAATTGATCTATGAGTATTCAATACAGTTGCACATTATTTTAAAGTTATCAATTAATTCCTTATGTTAGAATGATTTGTAAGAGTAATCACACCACATGCTTACTCCTTGACTTATATATCTCCTTTATGTTATATACCTAAAAGGTATATATAGTAATATGTGAATAATCACATAGAAAAAATATGTAATATGACATGAGTGATTATAGAATAATGACATACTTGATATATATATATATATATATATATATAGAAACAAATACAAGTGGAAAGCCATAACCTTTCAAGATACCCTTTATTATTATCTAATTTATATAATTAGGTATATAACATATCCTTTTAGGTTCAAAAGCTTTATCCTTGAAGCATCGAAAGAATCATGTTAAAATGGACATTTAATTTATAGTTGGATCCTTTCTAGGAGTCAACATAAGACCACCATGTCCTACTTGTAAATTTTAGAATTTGTTAATCCATACTTTCCATAATTTCTAGAATCATTAGAATAAAACTAGGCGTATGACCAAAAAAACTAAATTCAAAATTTTAATTTTAATTTATTTATTTCATTGTAAGTTCCTCTCTCTCTTGCTCTCTTTAATAAGAAAAATTTAAATTAAACTTCTTACTTTTATTTTTTTTGGCTGGTTGAGTTTAAGAATTTTTTTGAACTTAAAAAATAATTGGTAAGTTAAGAAAACCTCACAAATACCTTCACACTTAACCAAATTTTTATTTTCAATATGCTTACTATACTTGTGTTCACTCCTTTTTATTCTAGAATTTTTTTCTTTTTTCTTGAAATAATTTTTTTTAGTTGAGTTGGAGTGAGATTTTATTACATAGAACCTTAATGCAACATAATCTAAAGCCTTTGCTGATGGACCTTGAAACTAAATAGGGATTGAAGCGGAAACATTTTATGATTTTGAATTAAACAATTCATTAGCTTGAGATGTTGTTCTAATTTTATAACTTGAGGACGTCGACACATTTTATCCACTAAAAGTTACTAAAAATGACATGTTGAAGAAAAAAATCTTGGGAAGAGAAGTAACCTTAGCTACTACAATTTTGAACCAAATAGTAGAGCTTCTCTGTTGATTCTCCATGAGGCATAATTGGTGCATTGAGCAAAAAAAATGTGGTAAATGACCCATTATATTTCTACAAAATAAGGTCTCTTAATTGTAAAACTAACCATATTTTCCAATTAAAATGATATATACAGAACCTCCAAATTGTGCCCAGCTTGGGATGGTGGAAAGTTTGAGGCCACTGAATAACTGATATAAATATTCAATTGTTCTAAAATTATCTTTATAAAAGGTAGCAATCTCTACTTCTATATAATTGATCTATGAGTATTCAATACAGTTGCACATTATTTTAAAGTTATCAATTAATTCCTTATGTTAGAATGATTTGTAAGAGTAATCACACCACATGCTTACTCCTTGACTTATATATCTCCTTTATGTTATATACCTAAAAGGTATATATAGTAATATGTGAATAATCACATAGAAAAAATATGTAATATGACATGAGTGATTATAGAATAATGACATACTTGAATATATATATATATATATATATATATATATATAGAAACAAATACAAGTGGAAAGCCATAACCTTTCAAGATACCCTTTATTATTATCTAATTTATATAATTAGGTATATAACATATCCTTTTAGGTTCAAAAGCTTTATCCTTGAAGCATCGAAAGAATCATGTTAAAATGGACATTTAATTTATAGTTGGATCCTTTCTAGGAGTCAACATAAGACCACCATGTCCTACTTGTAAATTTTAGAATTTGTTAATCCATACTTTCCATAATTTCTAGAATCATTAGAATAAAACTAGGCGTATGACCAAAAAAACTAAATTCAAAATTTTAATTTTAATTTATTTATTTCATTGTAAGTTCCTCTCTCTCTTGCTCTCTTTAATAAGAAAAATTTAAATTAAACTTCTTACTTTTATTTTTTTTGGCTGGTTGAGTTTAAGAATTTTTTTGAACTTAAAAAATAATTGGTAAGTTAAGAAAACCTCACAAATACCTTCACACTTAACCAAATTTTTATTTTCAATATGCTTACTATACTTGTGTTCACTCCTTTTTATTCTAGAATTTTTTTCTTTTTTCTTGAAATAATTTTTTTTAGTTGAGTTGGAGTGAGATTTTATTACATAGAACCTTAATGCAACATAATCTAAAGCCTTTGCTGATGGACCTTGAAACTAAATAGGGATTGAAGCGGAAACATTTTATGATTTTGAATTAAACAATTCATTAGCTTGAGATGTTGTTCTA
The DNA here is from genome assembly GCA_028583015.1 of Wollemia nobilis. Taxonomy (NCBI): domain Eukaryota; kingdom Viridiplantae; phylum Streptophyta; class Pinopsida; order Araucariales; family Araucariaceae; genus Wollemia; species Wollemia nobilis. The sequence goes on from JAQPPZ010001195.1 coordinate 10,806,512, forward strand.
ATTTTATAACTTGAGGACGTCGACACATTTTATCCACTAAAAGTTACTAAAAATGACATGTTGAAGAAAAAAATCTTGGGAAGAGAAGTAACCTTAGCTACTACAATTTTGAACCAAATAGTAGAGCTTCTCTGTTGATTCTCCATGAGGCATAATTTGTGCATTGAGCAAAAAAAATGTGGTAAATGACCCATTATATTTCTACAAAATAAGGTCTCTTAATTGTAAAACTAACCATAAATAACATTGTGATAGTGGAGAGACCAATCAATAATAGAATTTGAAAAAAGACTAAAAGGGCTTTCGTTTGAATAATATAAGGATCCCAAATGTTTAGCCCTTAAATCACATAATTTATCATAAATTATTTTTAGGGAATCCACTACTACCACGTGTAACTAATCTGACAATCAATGGGTTACCACTTGTGCACTTACTATGTAGGCGACCTGAAAAATAGTCACTACCTCTATTGAATTCATTGCTGCCATGTATTGTTAATAGGGCATTGAAGGGTTACCACCTATACATTACCACGCAATCCACTAGATAATATTTCATACCTACAATAAATTCATATATATGATTCAACAAATATATAAATGATAACTATTTGTTGACTCTACTATTGACTAGGTAAATGAGAAAGAAAGATTATAATGTGTATTTGAAGATTGGATCTTCCTCATTTTATAAGAAAAGGATTATTTTGTATGCCTTCACCAAGGAGCCACAATGGCCAAGAATCCTCCTATGTTGGCCAATAATTTACACACTATCTTTAAATATAATACAATATAAGTGAATGGGATTTAAACCCAAAATATGTGGCATAGACATCATTCATGCTCTTCATTGGCCACAAGGGGCATGGACCACACTAACATTAAGATAGAAAAAACTACCCTTATCATGCATGCCATAATGGAATGATGACCATCAAGTGTTGCTTGAATCCATGTCATTAATATTGTCAATATTACCCTTAATAAAAAGCTTAATGTGCATGTTTTCTACCTTTTCTTTCCTATATCAGAAGGAACTAAATTCCACATGGTGTTCATGTATCCCAAGGTACCCTTGAGAATAAAATTATTGTTACAAAGAAAAGAAATGTCAATATTGGCTGAGTGGGGGGTGCGTACACCCATACAACCTCACATTTAACATTATAGTTGAGAAAATAAATATCAAGAGTCAATCGGTAGTTTAAAAATTGATAAAAATGGGCAATGAATCGACAAAAAGAAAACCGAATAAAACAATATTTTTTTTATTTTTTTTCATTCATATTACAATGAATTAACATTATACAAAACAAATATTGCAATAAAAGCAATAATTCAAGTCAAGACATCATACCAGGATCAAGCTTTAAGTACTCATGAAAGTGATAAAACACATCATATATTTCTTATAATATGAAAACGTACAAATTACAAAATGTGTCAAAATACCTCAATAGGTCTACACACTAATGTCTTACAATTCCTTTGTCCCTTGTCCTAACATAAGCCCTAGTCTCTCTTATTTTATGTGTGCTTGTAGTTGCTTACACCTCTTCTTGTGCTAAGGCCTCTTGTTGGTCCCTTGCTGCCATCTCCTCCGCTAGGTTCTCATAGTTTTGTAAATCTTCCATGGTTAATAGAGGATCTTATTGTTCCTACCGCTTCTATGCTACTGCATTTGTGATCCATTCTACTACATATCTGATCCATTCAGATGATGGATCATTGTCATTTAGGTCAATAGGCTTAATATATATATATTTTTAAACGTTTTTGGTGGAGATGAAGGTTATAATGTATAACACAAGATCAGTTAATTTTTCTTGTGTAAGTTTGTTGCGATTCTTGGAGTGTATGTGCTCAAACATACTCTAATTGTGCTCAAAACCTAAAGAACTACATTATAGAGATAATATTCTAATCACCATGTGCTACAAATTGGGCGTACTATCACCAAAGTCCTGCCACCATAAATCAAGAAACAACAATTTTTTTTTAATATTTTATGTGTAATAGCTTAAAAGTTTAAATTTAAAAAAAAAATCAAAAGACAATAAATAATAATTCGATGAGGCTTACCTGGACGCAGTATCTCAATAGTATTTTTACATTGCTCAGATGGGAATTGGTGGCCATAATATACATTATAATCTTATATCTCAGTACACATTTTATCGTGCAATTGTTTACTCACAGAGAACACGTGATCAATGCAATATTGAAGGTCAATCTTGACTTCATAATCAGCATGGAATGTAGGGGTATAAAAGAATTAGGGTTTCAAATAGTAACCTGTTGCATGAAGAGGGCTATGGAGTTGTGATGTCCATATGTTATCAATGATAGGCCAAATGACATCATATTTTATGTGGTTTTGTTCAAAAAATGCAACAATTGCCTCTTTTGGCCTATACATAGCCTCATATACAAATCTCATTGGAAATTCTTCTCCATAAAAAAGATAAAGAATTTTTACCAATGGATCTAAGATCGTAAATATATATATATATATATATATATATATATATATATATATATATATTAAAGAAAATTATTTTACAACATAAATAAAATAAAATAAATTAATAAGCGTAGTCTTGTACCTTGATGGTCTCATCCATGGTCATCAATAAGTCCTCCTCAAACAAATAAGTATAAAATTTTTACCCCTTAGGTGATGTTCGGTATCTTGTAACTAGTTCAGAATTTCACTCATCACTCACAAACATTTGCTTTAGTGACCCTCTTTCATCATAAATGCTTTGCAATATTATAAAGTTTATGGTGAAGCGTGTAATGCCAGACCACACTAGATACCTTCCATTGGTAAATCACCTCATGAGTCTAAGTACCCATGAATGGTTGTAAATGAATTTGTGTGTCTTATCCCTCCTTACAACCTCTACCACCCAAGGTAATTTTCCAACGTCCTTGAGGAGTAAATCGAGACAATGGGTTGTACATGGGATCCAAAAAATGATGGGGAATCTCTCCTCTAAAATTCTCCCCACTGCCTTATATTATGATGTGTTGTTCGTGATGATTTGGATAACATTATCCTCCCTAACCTCTAAGACAATCTCCTCCATCAACCTTGGAAGAATTTTGACACTCTTAATATGTGTCGATGCATCTACTGATCTAAGGAACATAGCAGATGCAACTAAAAAATTAAGCAGGGTTCTTCCCTTACCATCTTTCCAACCATTCAAAAGTACTCAACCAAATAAGTATAAACATTTTTCCCCTCAGGCGATGTTTAGCATCTTGTAGCTAGTTTAGAATTTCACTCATCACTCACAAACATTGGCTTTAGTGACCCTCTTTCATCATAAATGCTTTGCAATATCATAAATTTTATGGTGAAGCGTGTAATCCCAAGCTGCACTAGATACCTCCTATTGGTAAATCACCTCATGAGACTAAGGACCCATGAATGGTTGTAAATGAATTTTGTGATGGTCTTATACCACCTAAGGTAATTTTCCAATGTTCTCAAGGATTAAATAGAGACAATGGGTTGTACATGGGGTCCAAAAAATTGTGGGGGATCTATCCTCTAAAATCCTCCTGACTGCCTTATATGATGATGTGTTGTTCGTGATGATTTGGAAAACATTATGCTCCCCAACCTCTAAGACAACCTCCTTCATAAAACTTGGAAGCATTTTGACACTCTTAACATGTGATGATGCATCTACTGATCTAAGGAATGTAGTTCCTTCTAGATATGCAACCAAAAAATTAAGTAGGGTTCTTCCCCTACCATCTATCCAACCATCATACATTATAGTGCAACCCTTGGTCCTCCACACCCTATGTTGGTTGTCAAGCATAACCTGAAGTATAAAAAAATTAGTCATGCACATTGTATATTGATTTTATCATATTAATATATATATAGTCATGTCATATATATAAATTTAGTCAATCACAATGACACAACCTAAATTATGTCCATAGATTATCAAAGGAAAGGGCCTCTAAGGTCATCATAAGTTGGCACCTTAAATCCTACACCGTAGCTTGTGATAACATCTATCATGCATCGACAGTATGGATACCCTACCACATTGAAAGGAATGTTAGAATAGTATCAAAAAGTGGCAATGTCTATCCTTGATGTACTGTGCTTCTCTTGGTTGCATGTGGTCATATCCTCAAACATGGATTGTACCCCTGGCACAGAATGATCTACAAAATAAGACTCTCATGTTCCACTAGCTACTTGTGCACTTAAAGGACTGAACTACTTTGTTGAAAGTACTTCTTAAGGTTACCACTAGTATGAGCACCTTTGGAGGGGGGATGAAATGACATCGCTATGACTCCTTTTGTGACTAGTGTTTTCATCTTCTATAGTGATCATGATATTTACTTTATTTTTAATATCTTCTGGTACCTTATCACATATTGCTACATTATTTCCTAATATCTGTGCTTAATGGAATTTGAGGTGACAAACTCCTCTAGTATAATTTTTGCCACAAAAATAACATTTAAAATAACCTCTTCTTGGCCCTTGCATTGCATATGCCCATGCTGGATTCAATGGTTTTATTTTTTATATGCCTACAAATGGAAACAAGTTAGTTACAACAAAGTTATAAACTTACAATCACTTGAAAAAAGAGTGAAAAAAAACTAAATCCTAAACCAAAAGGCTAGGTTTTAGGCTCTTTAGGATTTAAAATTGAAACATTGAGTCATTTCTAGCTAAAAAATAGGCTTGCATACATAGTTATTAAGCAATAATATTTACTTAAAAAGAGAAAAAAATCCTAAACCCTAGACTAGGGTTTAGGGTTAATTGTTAATGTTTAAGTTAAAGTTTAACATAATAAAAATTACAAATATTGATAGGAAACAATATTTACTTAAAAAGAGAAGAAATTCTAGACTAGGGTTTGAATTTTAACATATATTGATAGGAATCAATATTTACTAAGTACGTAAAACTTAAAAAGAGGAAAAAAATCCTAAGGACCTAAACCCTTACAAAAAAAAACCCAAACCCATTTAATTTTTAGTAAATATTGATGGGATAGCTAATAATTTGGCTTGCATATATCAATTTAGTATCTATTTAAAAGGAGGAGAAAAGAAACCCTAAACCCAAAACCCTAAACTAGGGTTTTGGGTTTTAAATTTGAGAACAACCCTAATATAATTTCAAACAACCCTAATCTAATTTCAAACAAGCCCTAATATTTAAAAAAAAAAGTTTTTAAAAAAAATTATGACCTTGAATGAATACTTTAGGTGGATGTTGTTGGCTGCTGGATTCCTTCACATCGTAATCGCTCGCGCTACTAGGATGCCTTGGCATAGTTGGTCGGGGTAGTAGCAAAGTGAGAGAGTATCCTTTTCTATTTGCAAGAGGTCAGGAGAAACAATGAAAAACAAGTGTTTTTTTTTCCTTTTTATCGACTGCATCCTCTACCCGCGTGACTGCGGTCAATTTTTTTAAAAATCGACAATGAATCGTTGGACTCACGATTGTTTACCTATTGAATCGACCAACAAAAAAATTGGTAAAAATCATGATTCCATCGATTTTCTCAATAAGGTTTGACATAGTCCCCTTCTTTAATAGACGTCCTCAAACAACTAAACACCAAAATAAATAGGAGTATTATGGGTCGAAACTATGACCTCCCTTGTTCAATATCTCTATGGAGAGGGATTGTATCATTATGTCATGACATGTGTTAATAGTTACACTTGCCCTATCCAAAAATGCTCTATCAGCAATGTGTGCATAATTCCAAATCTTACATGTTGTACCTTTGCTACCCATAAAACACAAAGTTTTGGAGGACTATTTTGAATTCAAAAAATAAATTTTAAGTATTAGAGGCAAAAGGATAATTTTTCCTAACAGTAAAAGAAGGTATTTGAAGATGCTCGTATAATTTCACAATGAATAAAAAAGTATTGATAATTTTTATAGGGCCTCATCTATGCTTTATACCATTTTTCTAGAAATTAACACACTAAGTTATCCTTTCTTAACAAAGAAACATAAAAATTATTGATCCATTCTAACAAATTTGTGAAATGGCTCAAAGATAATTGCCATACATTGAAGTTTTCCTAAGGCTTTCTTGGAAACTAGAGGTGAGTAAAATATATTTGACCTCTTCTTCTCTACCTCAAAAACCATGCATAAAACCCTTTCACTTGTGTTACATTGTTTCTTAAAAATCTAAAGGAGTTAAGGAAATAAAATTTATTATAAATATATATAAAATACAACCAAGGTATGTGAACAAACTTAAAATTTTCAATCCACTATTTTCCATCAAAACTGCCTAGTCATTACTTAAGGTATTATTGGAATAATCCATCACAAACATGGTGTTGGAAAGTAATGTTTAATGTGTAAAAACACATGCATGAGTTTCCTTACAGAAGAAGAAACGAGTTGAGAAAACAAAAATATTATTTTTGAAAATAGAAAGGATTAATTACAAAAATAAAAATATATTTGTAAAAAAATAAAACTTTACTTGGTGGTTAAGGAAAGTTTTAATTAGTGTTGTAATAATTCTATATATTGTATTCACCACCAATTGAATCTTCCATTCATACCACAAGTAGATCATCCAATATGTGTATCATCCATAGTTGGATTATATTGTTTGGAATGGATTAATATGTAGCAAAATTATATCATGTAATGAAGAATATTGTATGGATAAAACTAGATTATGGTAAATTCACTACAATTATTTTTAACCCAATGGAATAATTGAGTGGTACAGTTGCAACCAGATTGATCATGTGAAATGTATTGTGAAATATCTTGTATATTGTGCATAAATTAATTTATAAGATTTCTAAGTTGTGATATAATTTATATGCTCTGAAGTGTTTGATTTTATAGCAATTTGACTATCAAAGTATTTGATGTAGACATTGATATAAAAGTTAGTTTTGAAGCTAGGATCTAGATTTAAAGCTATAGGAGACCTGAACACCCTTAGAGTGGCTTATGGGGGATGTTGGAGCAATTAGTAGCAACAATCCTGTATTTAAATCATAGGTTGGTTCAAGGAGGGTTCATAATCTCATTGGTAGAGCAACCTCAACATAAAAAGATCCTATATTCAAGTCTTAGTTGTTCCATACATTTAATAGGGTACGAGAGCCAAAGTAATAAAATTAAATAAAATAAGTAGCAACAAGAGTAGCCCCACAATATAAAGGGTAGTAGCAAGTATATCCTAGTTTATCCATACCTTTAACATGCTATGGGAGCTAAAGTTGTAAAATTGAAGAAGACAAGTAGCAACAATAGTAGTCCAAAGCAAAAATATAAACGAGTGTATGTCCAAAAGAGAAAGGGGGAGTGATAAGAACCATTGGATGAAGGTTATGCATGGTAGAAGCAAGTTCCCACACATGGGAGAAAAAATATGAAGATTTGGTACAATAAGAATATTTATAAAGAGAGAAGAAAGAAGTGATCAATTTGTTCTAGTAGAAAAATATGTGAAGGAACAAATAATATGTTACAGTTAATACCATAGCGAGCCTTGCAAGTAGTAATTTACTCTATTACATGTGAAGGTTGCAGTGATTTATTATCCATGTAATTCGGTAGGATAGAAAGGTTTCCATAAGGACACTTCTAGTTGATTCATTGGATGAAAACCATGCTAAAGAATAAAATAAGTCAATAGTTGAGTAATCAAATAAGTTATTTGGACGAGTATTCAAACAATAAGTTTAAATATATGTAAACATATGTGTGAAGCGGTGAAGGTGTATTTATAGAGCAAGTTGGCGAGAGAGTTTTGTTAGAAAATAAATATATTTTATTTAAGAAATTTAAAATTAGAACATTAAGCATTAAGGGGGAGAATATTAGAATAAGTAATGCTTAATGTGAAAATGCATATGCATGAATTTTCTTAAAGAAGAAAACAAATTGAGAAAACAAAAAAAAATATTTTTGAAAATAGAAAGAAGTGTTTCCAAAAATAAAAAATAAAAATTGTAAAAGAAGAATAAGTTTGTGGTTACAAAAATTTATTATTAGTGTTGTAATTATTACATATATTCATGTATTCAACACCAATTGATTTACCATCCTTCCCATAGATGGACCATCCAAAATATTCATAATCCATAGTTGGATTAGATTGTATGGAATGGAGTGATATGGCAACAAAAGCCTATCATATAGTGAAGAATATACTATGAAGAAAATAAAATGGTAGCAAAATTTCTATATTGATTATTTTTTTTATACATAGGGGAGTTGGTTACATCCACACTATTTTTAGTAATCGTCAAGTGCAGGGTTCAAATCACAATGGGTGCTCCCAACAAGCCTATACCACCTCGTTATCATTCACCTGGCATGATGGGGATCATGGAACGCTCAGGATTCGTACCATCATCACCGATTTTACGTGCACTCAAAGGATTCAAAACAAACTACTACCTTTGCAACAGGCATATCCCCAAGGTTACTCTACATTGATTGTTAATCCAATGGAATAATTGAGTGATGCAGTTGCATCTAAATTGAGCATGTGAATTGTATTTTAAAATACCTTGTATGTTATGTATTACATAATTCAAAAGTTAGAAAATAATTTATTCATTTCCATAGTGTTTAATATAAGAGCAGTTTGAATATATGAGTATTTAGTTTTTTTTTTATTCCTTCCCAAAATATTCATTTATGGTGATGTTGAAATATTTTAATGTATATTTTATGAAAAAGATAGTCTTTAAAGAAGATATGGAAAAAAACAACCACAAAAAATAGAATAAAAACAATGACAAAAATATAAAAACAATTATTAAAAAAAGGAGAAAGGATAAAAGAATAGAAAGCTAGAAGTTATATTTTTTGGATAATAATTAGTGGTCTATTATTAATACTTTTAGAGTGTTAAAAATATGTTATATCTCCATCAATTGGATTATCCCTGTTTAGTATAAGTAATCCCCACTTAGTACATGTATCCCTATTTAGTATAATCAATCTCCATTTAGTGGAGTATATCATTTAGTGAGTGTATAAGAACATCAATTCTATTGAATCCGTTTAGTGTAACTTAATTGTATTAATATTAACGAGTGTAAATATTATATACTACTGAGTCTATTACAACTAATTTCATATCTTGTGGTGAAATTGATTATTGTGTTGTATTTAGATATTTACAATATTTATTCTTTTGGCATAATATTAGAGCTTTGAGTTTTCGAAGATATTATAAGAAGGTCCATATTCTGACATGGTATTAGATATTTATAGAAATAGAATATACAAAATATTGCAATAAAAATATTTTACCACTTATATAAACAAAATACACAATTAGAATACCTAAAAATATATATTGGATACAAAAAATATACAAACATATATCCTAGACAACAACTATCTACAATACATCATACTTAGATGAAAAATATACCAACAATACACTTTGACTTACTACGACATCCACACACTCCTCTTAGAATCTCCTACATAGGTGTGTACTTATAGACTTAATGGGATTGGTAGGTAGTTGGTAACTACCCAACTACCTTGTGACTATAGATAGACATAAAATATTAATATATCCCATTACATCAAATTATTACAAATAATTTTCCATGTGCACATTATTACAAATACTTTGTATGTGCATATTATTACAAACACTTTATCACTTACACACACAATACTACCTCACAACTTATTATAAACACTTTATACACACATATTAACACATATAATCACATGCTCTTGCATTCATATAGATGTATCAACCATTTACCTACATATTTCCCCTTCTTTTGTTTCAAACATCTTCTAGAATTGGATTTAACTCAATTTGGTGATAAAAATATATTTTTCTCTGATTGTTTGTTCCAATTCCTATAATCGACCACATCACCAACATGATAAGCAATGTTCACCATTTATTTTATTATGGTTCAAGGGAGTAGGATCCCCTTGTTTGTATTTTGACGGTCTTCACTCGACCCACTCAAATAATTTATTTGTAGCTTTGGATGACATCTCTTGGATATAGATGACCTCTTCTTGGCCATTGAGGATTGTCTCTTGGTCTTAGATAACCTTGTACTGGCATCAAATGACCATCCCTTAGCCTCACAAATCCTAACTTGGTTTCTGATGAACCTCCCCTATCCTCAAATGACTCTATCTTAGCCTTAGACAACCTACTTCTAGGGATAGATGATCCAACCCTAGGCCCAATAATCCACTTATTTGGCTAGCCAATCCATCTCTTAGAATAAAAGATCCTAGGCTTAACGACCCATTTCTTTCTAGGCTTGATGATCTTAGTCAGGTTCCTAATGGCGTTGGGGTAGTTTATGAATCAAAAAACCTCTTTAGATAGTCAAGGATGGGGCTAGGTGATTCCTTTAAGATTGTTATCCCAAGGGTCATCTATGACTATTTTATCCCTCTAGGTGGCAAGGGTGTAACCTAGACGAGCCTCCATTTGGTTGGACAACCTATTTACAATTAGGTGACCTCTCTAGATGGTTAGGGAGGAAACATGATGGCCTCCCCTAGTGGACAGGTTGTTCCAAATGGCCTAGGGATCTTGACGACCCACCCAAATGGCCTGGGTAGAATGACAACATACCCAAGTTACCTAGACAACTTGATGATCCACCCAGATGGCTTGAACGATTATTTTTTACCATAAACTAATTGAGTAAGCTTAAAATCCACCCCTTTGGTTTCTAGCACACCCTAGACAGCCTAGGTGGCCTTATGGCCCACCCATTTGGTTGCATCCACTCCCTAGATGACTTAGGTGGCTTAATGACCGATCTAGACAACCTAGAAAATTGGTCAAATTCAACATATACTGCTATTTTTTACTTGTAGAATTTTCATCTAAAACTTAGCCTATTTTTGATATTTTTGACTTCTTTTTCGGTAGGCTTCAATTGAATCTACTTGTTCGTACCCTCCATCATTTGCTAATTTGTTGATTCTCTAGTGTTACAAGTACTTATTTATTGCCAAATTTGTCATAGTCATACCTAAATTGACTCTCAACTTGATCATGCCATACACATTGTACTGTGTTATATAGCGACTAAATTCCACTTTATGACATGTTCACTCTATTATCTAGTGTCTCATCTCCATTATCTTACAAGTGATTATCTTGTAAATGAATTACTACTTGGTACTTAACAAACACCCTATGTTATCATCATTCATTTTCCATTATGGTAGTAGTTATGTAATGGCTTTTTATAGTTATCGTAACTATCCTAAATATTTTCTCTATGTTTTAAAGCTTGAGCTAGAGTTTGCACTACCTCCAGCTTCTTTGTTACTATTTAAAAGTGTCAAGGTTACATTGCTACTCTCTATCATTGACCTTTACACTTAACTGTTTGTCAAATGGCTTCCATATGAGTAGTTAGTTGTAATATCCCTTCCTGGTATCTTATTGTTGTCATTGGTAGAATCAACTGGTATTTGATGCATATCTCTACATCTAGTTTTTGTCAAACCCTCACTTTCTAATATCACTAAGTTGTTGCTCTCCAAACTATTATTCACTTTGTTACTCTTTACCAAGATGCTACTCAGGTTGCTACTCGCCAAGTTATTCAGTAAACTATTGCTTTCCAAGTTGTTCACCAAGCGACTACTCACTAATTTGCTTACCATATTATCCCTTGTTATATGTCATATTTCTAGATTGTTCACTAACATATTATCCTCTATAAGATTATGTATCATTATATTATTCATCGTCAAAAATTTCTCTACTAGATTTCTCGTCACTAGGTTACTCATTTCAAAATTGTTCACTGCCAGGTTACTATTTTCCAGATTTTTCGTTGCTAGATTGTTCTTTACCAGATTTCTTGTTACCAAATTTCTTGTCATCAAATTGTTCATTACTATATTACTCTCCACCTACTCAATTATAATCAAGTTCACCTCCTTAATTAAAATTAATTTTATCATGTTCACCTTATCTATTTCTTGGATAGGTATGTGATTCTTCTCCATCTCTTCAAACTCTCTAAACATCATTGGATTGTCTTAACTTGTAGTATTTTGACATTCACGCATGAAGTGATACCACAAATGACATCATCAACATTGCATAATGGATCTATCCTTAGTATTATATTTAATTTAGTATTTCCAATATGTTAGCATTTGTCATGCACTACACCACCACTAGCATTCTTCCTTAGTAAAACACACTATAGTGATGATTTCACATCTTTATATGCCTTTTTTGCATCACATTCATCCTAAAATTCATTGCTATTCTCTTTAGATTCACTCTCTTCACTGAATTATTGACCCCAAAACTTGGATGATGCACTCAAATCATTATCCAATCTACTATTATTTCTAGAATCATCACTTTTGCTGCAATAGTCACTCACATCATCAAGGTCACTTTTAACATCAGAGTCATTACCATCTTTGAGGTCACTCTCATCCTAATTAACATTATCCCAATATTTTGATGATATATTTACACCATTGTTGAAGTTCAAGGACTATTCAAGGAATTTTGATAGGATATTTGGAGGACCACCCTCATATCCTTTGGTTAAACAAGAAATTCCTTCATAAACCACATTTTATTTTAATGCGTCTGATGGATCATCCTCTAGATCGGTAAACAACCTAATCAACCTCTAGTTGTAGGATCAAATAAACTCTTTCTCATCCTATTTTATTCTATACATTTTAGCAATAACCTCATTGTTATTGTGGAATAATAAAATTTTCTTCACAAATGCTTTATGTAACTCTTTTTAAGTTTGATACTCACTCGTTAGAAATATTAGGTAAGTTCATTATGATTCCACAAAATTTTACAAGAAATAACCTCCTTAAATCTGCTTCATTCTTCTATCCATTAGCTTTGCATATTATGAGACAAACTTTCTAATAAGTATTTTTATCTTTTGATTCACCACCAGAATATAGGGGACACTTGTGCAATATGTAAAATGAGCATTATCATGATGGGTTGATTTGACATTGGTAATGGTTTTTTGTGTATCTCGTACTCTTCATAAACATCATTAGATGCATTCCATCACAATGGATATTGTGTTAGACTCTAATTCTATGCACCATAAAACATGGAAAATTGCAATTACTCCAATGTCAGACTCTCATCACGCTCACCATTAAGCACAACAACCTACAATTGCTCTAGTGTCAGACTTCCATCTCGTGCACTATTGGATACCCCATCATCCATTTTCTTTGATGTCATAATTTTATCTCACTCAAAAATGAACACAACTACTTTCAATTGCTTCGGTGTCTAATCTTTCTCATGTGTATTGTTACCCCACCACTTGCTCCAATCACTCCCAAAGTAGGTTTTCTTCTTTGTTAAACTTATTATCAGCTTTATCATGCTCAACTTCATTATCTTGAATAAAATCCTTCATATCTATATACTTGTCTTCGTGTGAATGAGTTCATCCATCTACATATGCATATTTGCTTGTGCAAACTCATATTTATCTATCCATATCTTCATCACCTTTGCATATGTTATCACATATTTTCCCATATTTTTCAATGCACACGTCCATGTTGACATGCATATCTTCACTTGCACAAACTTCTTCATTGACATGCATACCTTTGTCAGCACATAATACATACTTCTTCATGTGTAAAACTACTTCATCATTGCACACATCTAATTCATGCTTAGAAACTCATACATCACCTTTGTATGTGAGCATTTATACTTCTCCCTTATTTGCAAAGACATACATGCCTCCGTTGTGTATGAACGCTTACACATATCCTTCATGTAGGTCTAGTTATGCATCCATTAGTACATTGGTCCTTTGTTAGTGTTTTTTAATTTGTGGAAAACACCCAAATGGGATACCAATTTTGTGTATGTCCCAAGGAGACAGAGGTATATATTTCATAAAAAATACCCAGGGCTCGCACCTAGACTGCCTCCTTTGGCACACTTAACAAGCATGCCTAAAACAACAAAAACAATAACAACCAAACAAAAAAAAACACAAAAAACACAACATCAAAAATTAAAGACAATAAAACAAACAAACAAAAAAATAAAAACCACAAAACAAACAAAAACAACATAAAAGCATAAAAACAACAAAAAACTAAAAAAAAGGTAAATAAATAAATAAAAATAAAATAAAATAAAAAGTAACAACAAAACATAAAACACATAATAAAACCATAAAAACAACAAAACAATACACAAACACCTAAAAACAAACAAAAATACAAAACCCAAAAAACACAAACATGAAAAAGAACAAAAACACACAAAAAAAACACAAAAACACAAAAAAACACAAACCACAAAAAAAACACAAAAACACAAAAACATAAAAACAACAAAAACACAAAAAAATAAACAACTAAAATAACACAAAAACAAAACAAATACAAAAAAACACACACCCCTCAAAAAACTTAAAAAAAAAAAAAAACAAATAAACAAAACACAACTATGACCTTTCTAGGCCAAAAGACTATTAATGCAAGATTCAGCAGAGGAAACATAGGAAAGATATGTCTAAGATAGGGAACTAAAAAACCCTAACCAAACCAAATAGAAGAAAAAACAAAGCAAACAAGAACTAGGTACCTCTAGTACTATAACCATCTAAAGAAAGGATAAAAAGCAAAGCTTCCCTTATATGTGAAGCCCACCATCTGGGAGGGTGGTCATAGCAAGTAATATCACCTTTGTTCAATGCCCAATTATCTATAGTATCAGCACTCATGTTCTATTCTCTGACCACATGACTATAATCCACTTTCACAAATCCCATCTAGATTAATTGACTCTTCTTAGCAATTCTTTTTATTCTCCAATAAACCTTATGATTCTTAGAAAGAGTCTTTAGAAGATTAATCGTGAGTTGGGAGTCAAATTCAACCAACACCTTTTCCCATACAACCTTAGAAGCCTCTTGAAGGCCTTTGAGGATACCATACCCCTTAGCAAGGTTATTGGAAAGGATACCCAAATTCTCAGCAAAAGTGAAAACCACGGAGCCATATGAAAGTCTACCAATTCCTCCTACACTAGCTTTTCCAGGGTTCCCCTAGAGGCTCCATCGGTATTGAATTTTCCATAATCCTTAGGATGAGGCTACCAATTTCTTGTTCTTTCCATATTGTAATTACTCATATTCCCTTTAAATCGGTTACCCTTAGAAAATTTAATATTCAATAATTGCTTCACTTGATCCCATTTTTGGTGGGATTTTTGTGGGTGATTAAGGAGTTTTTGGACTGATTCAACTAAGTTGGCAATGGTCTTTTACCAGATATAGTGAATATCCTTTATTTCTTAATTGAAAATTTGATTGTTCCTTTCATTCCAGATATTCCAAGGTAGAATGGTAGAACCCATCCAAACTAACTATCTAATGAAATGATCAACACCCTCCTGTTTAGGCCAATCCCTCCAAAGTTGTTCAAAAGTAGAAAAATTGGACCATTGTAAACCAAGTAAGATGGACATTCTCCTCCATAACTCAGAGGCTAAGGTACACTTAATAAAAATATGGCTAAGAGTTTCCAAAATTTTTCCACATTTTCGCATCTAAAAGGGCATGAAAACTACATTTCATAAGTTGTTCACTAGTTAGCACCCTAAAATGCAATAAAATCCAAATTAAGAACCTCACTTTAGGCTAGAGCTTTTGACCCCACAAATAAGAAAATATGTCATATAATTAGTTGGTATTATTATGGAATAATACCAAATAACTTTGAGAAACTAAATACTCACCCTTAGTAGTGTTGTCCCTTCCAAAACAATCTTTATCATGGGACCAAGATGGAGATATCATATGTAGGATGTATTGGATATCTTGTATTTGAATTTTTGGAATTTGAATAGGCCAGTCCTCAATAGGGATCCAATATCTACCAACCTCTAAATTACCAGTATGGTATCGATAGTAATTAGCCACCTTTATCCAATTAGCTCAGTGAAGCTCCTCCATCCAAGGCCTCCAATAAGGAAATTGAGTTATCAAATACTAGTGACCATCCTAAGAATTTATCCAAAGATTTACCTGCTGACCATTTTGAATTATCCAAAATAAATTTTTCTTAATCATATCATCACTGGTCTTAATAACCGCTAAAGTGAGAGAACCTTTGGTATGAAATTGATAGCGAATAAGGTATTTAGAAATTTTGTTCACATCATATTTAGCATGAAGATTATTGGTCCAAATGGCATTGGGGTTATGTAAAATGCTCCAATACAATTTAGCAGCTAAAGATTTGTTGTTATTAATAGTAGATAGGAATCCTAACCCCACTTCATTCTTATTAATTTGATCCAATTCTCGAAGAACAACCTTTAGAATATTCAACACGTAGAAACATAAATATATATAGCTTGAAGGATAGACTATACCAAGGTAATTCTACCCCCAAAAGAAAGCCATCTATTGGTCCACTTTCCAATTTTCTTCTTACCTTTCTCCAACAACCAATTCCAGTATATATTTTTATATATTTGAGTATTGATAGGGATGCCTAAATAAGTTATGGGAAGGGAGGTCTTATTATATCTTAATATATCCAATACCATTGATTCCTGTTTGGGAGAGCAATGAAAAAAATGACTTTAGACTTGTCTTCATTTATCAACTTCCCAGTAGCCTTAGAAAAATAGCTATTGATTTGCTTAATTTTAGAAGCTTCCTAACTGTAGATTTACTTAACAGAGTAGATTTATCAACAAATTGAAGATGAGAGATAGGCCTAGATCCATGAGCAATGGTAAATCCCTCAAGGGTTTTCTTGTCTTTATTTTTGGTTATAGTCCTACCCAAGCATTCAATAAGAATGCTCACTAAATAAGGGAAGAGAAGGTATCCTTGCCTAATACCTCTAAAATATGGGAATAATTATGAAGGCCTACCATTGATAATAATTGAGTAGAATATTCAAGAGATACAACCCATAATCCAGTCCATCTAATATTGAGAGAAACCAAATTATCTCAAAAATTTGATAAGGAAGTGCCAATCCACTCTGTCATAAGCTTTGGATAAGTCTAAATAAATAAACATAGAAGGATATTTTTGTATTTCCATGGAATGGATGGCTTCTTGAGCAAGAACTATCTCATCCACTATTTGACACCCTTCCATATAACCTCCTTGTTCAGGGGAAATAATATTATACAAAAGAGGCTTCAACCTTTCTACATGATCTTAGTAATGTTTTGAGAAGAACATTACATAAAGCAATAGCTCTAAAAGCTGAGATATGATAAGCCTCTTGAGATTTGGGATAAGATATATATAATTTTTATTGATAACCTTAAAAATCTCCTTGGATATCTGGATTCTTCCACCACCTGTAATAAATCAACATGAAGTATATCCCAAAACTCTTGGTAGAATTCAATGGGAAAACCATCAGGACTTGGGGTTTTTACTTTTTTGTATTTTAAAAACCACTTTTTGAAGATCATTAATAGTAACAGGAGCAGTCAAAATAGAGTTCTCCTTAGAAGTTATAAGATAAGGGATTGCTTGAAGAACATTTTGTTGAGAATTTGTGTCAAGAGGAGTAGAAACAAAAATATTGGAAAAGTAATTCACAACAATAGAGTTCATTCCATCCCAAGTGTAGAAAACCTCTCCAAAATATGAATTAAGGGATAAAATAAAGTTGTGAGATCTTCGATCTAGAAGATATTTGTGGAAGAAATTTATGCTTCGAACTCCTTCTTTGAGCCATTGAATTCTAGATTTTTGCTTCCATAAGAGTTCTCTTTTTTCCAATTCCTCTAACTGAGTTGTGATTCTAATTTCATATATACTTCTATTCTCTATGAGGTCATCTAAACAAATTTTCTTATTCGAATTTTCAAGTTGAGCAATAACTTCATGTTTTTTTATTGAACATCCCCAAACTCCTTCCATATCCAAGTCTTGATTTTGGATTTAATATACTGTAACATTTTAGAAAAATAATACATCTTGGTCCCATATCTTGGTTTACCTTCCTTCCACCATTGTTGCACTCGAGGTCTGAAGGAACTGTATCTAAGCCACATTAAATGAAAATAAAAAAGGAAAGAAACTCACATTGGTTTTCTAAATTTCCACCATGATTGGCCAGTGATCTGAACTAGCATTATTAAGAGTCTTCACTTTAGGAATGTGACCATGGATTAATAAATGATCAAAGAGCAGAAACCTATCCATACAAGCTAAGCCTTTCCTTCTATTAGACCAAGTCTTAAGGCCATTATCTGGCTAGATGTACACAAGATGAAGGTTTACAATATATTCATTCATGAGGTCAGTGCTCCTGTCAAAATTTCTATTTTCCCCTATTTTCTCATCCAGAGAGAGGATGGTATTGAAATCTCCTCCTATCAAGATCAAAGCTTCAGGAAAATAAGAGATAATAGGAGTTATATCCTTACATTGTCTTTTCTTTTCCTCCAAATAATTCAGAGCATAAACATTTATGCAATGCATAATTTGGTTGGAATGTCTACCCTAAATAGCAATATCTAAAACACCCCAAATACCAACCATATGGTGAATAACTACCTCTTTTAGGTCCTAAAGGGAAGCAATGCCACTAAAAGTCCCCTAAGAACTGACGGAAACAACTTTTCAGTTGGCCAGATTTTACTAGCAATTTAATCCATTTCCTCTATTGACATCTTCGTTTCTTAAAGGAAAATAAGATGAGGATGGTTTAATTGAATCATTCTTTTAATTATTTTTTATTTTGAAAGACTCCCTTTGAGTCCTCTAATATTCGAAGTGATGATCTTCATTAATACTAGGGCTAAAATATTTGGTAAGAGAATTAATCTTACCTTCCTCTACAAGATTTTCATCTTCTTTTACCATATTTTATTGATTGGTATTATGACCTACCTTTTGATTAGAATCCATCTTCAGTTTTTTTCCCCTATTTCTTGACTTACTTCAATTGAATCTGGGATGTATTCTTACCTTGAAAAATGTATGTACAAATTCAAACTGTTGTTGTAAGGTTCAACATATTTTATCTTGGGATCTGTATTATTTGAAGTCTCACCATTAAAATATTATTTTTCTTGTGTATATTTTCTCCCTTTTTTTAGTTGAAAACTTTTGATTTGTTGGTTTGTATCGAATTTATTCCTTTCATATCTAAATTATGTTTCTAATATTTATATTTCCATTATGTCCTCTTCCTCACCTAGGGCATTATTTGTGGAAAAAATTTCAAACACACTAGCTGACAACTTTGATTGATCCTTCAATACTATTTTTTTCTGAGTGTTCTTCTTCTTAGGCATTTGAAAACCTGTTGAATTTGTATCTTCTTTCTTTTAATTTGGAATTTTATTTGTGCAAACACTAGCCAAATAACCATATTCATGATAAATTTTACAACAAAAAGGAATGTTCTCATAGTCCACTACTTGCTCTCAAGTGTCCTCCCCAAATTGTAAAGTGATGTTTTTAGGTAGGGGTTTGTCAAAATCCTATAAAACACAAATACAAGCATAAATAATATGTTCAAATTTTTTAGTACAATTAGCAATCATCATAAGAGTTCCCAAAGAGTTTCCAATTGAAGATAGTAGAATTAAATTGGGATGCCAAATATTCTAATCCACATGAGACTTGTAGAAGGCATATCTTCTTCGAATTTAAATTTACTATGCCAGGGCTTCATAAAAATCCCTGCCCATCCAAAGAACTAGGTAACCCCTTGAAATATTTTCTCTCTATATTCATTATTAGAAAATAAAACAAGAAAATAACCATTTGTATAAATAGATATTTGTAACTCACCTTTAGTTTTTTAGCTGTTTGAAACCCAGACTTTGAAAGCATATAGGCTTAGACGAAAACCCAAGAAATGATAAATTAGTCCTCTTTTTTCTAGATATTCAATGCTAGTCTGAATATCGCCCATATCAATCTTAACAATAGGAGTTCCATCAACTGCTCTAAGACATCTTGACTTAGTTTTCCTCGGATAAATATTAGGTATTCTTAGAGGTTTACAGGAAACCCTAATATTAATTTTAGCATTAGGTTGAGTCTATCCACCATGGAGGACATCCTTAAAATTTATTTTTAGGGCTGAGTTTTGCGAATCCTTACCCTTGAAAGGGGTTTTTATTATGGATTTATTTTATTGGTGCACCTTAGCGCCAAATTCGCTTGAGATATGAACTATTTTTTATCAGTTGCTTGAAACTTATCTCATGATCTCTTTAATCCATGCCCTAGACACAGAGGAAAGGTAAGCTTTTCACTTTTATTTTGTGCAGCAAATTGGAAGCCATTGTCAATCAATTTCACTGCATGATCTATTGAAAGATAAGTATCTACCTCATCTTCAGTCTCCTGCAATATATCCTGCTAAAATATTAAGCAAAAACCATAGATATGTTGGCCACTAGGGCCCAACGACCCCAAAAAACAATCTCTAGAGCTGCTTGCACTCAACCTAGATGAAACCCTCACACAATTACTTGCAAAAAATTTTATTCACACATAGGGATACACTAGGATCTATGTTGATCCAAATAATATAAAAAATGGAGACGTTCTAGGGTTTTTCGACATCTACCCTCAAAATTTCAGCTCAATCCGAATCCAGATGAGTGAAATATGGCAGAAACATGTTTGGCAGTTTGGGTAGTCCTGCGAAAAATGTCTCTTCATTTTTTTTCAGAACCTCAACTTACCATACACTTATTTTCCTTAACTTATGCTATAAACTCACAAATTCAAATAGAATTAACAAAAAAGATAATAAATAATAGACCCACTCCATAATAAATAAAAACCTAAGAGATAATCATCCTTTGTTAATGTTGATAAACAAGTCTACATCTTCTTTTTTTATAACCTTTAACATTTTCTTTTTCTAAGAGAAACTACATAATTTCTCAATTGCACTGTAAACATCCCATTGTTGTCATTGCTACCTTCTTGAGTATCACAACTCCATATCTTCAAATTTGACCCAAATTCGAATAGTTAATAGTACTATAATATAGAAATTGAATTGAACACATTGCAATACAATTCCATTATCACTCACATAAAAATACATAATGAGAATACTTACAAATTTTAATAGATACATGACACACACAACACGTATCCTGCACAACAACTATATAATGCATCATACTTTTACGAAGAATCTGTCAATAATACACTTCATCCAATACAAAATGCATAAGGTCTCCCTTGCATCTCCCACATATATGATTACTTATAAATGTAACATGAGTGGTAGGTAGTTGGAAACCATCCAACTATATCAGAACAGAAGTACCCCATTATATTATATTGTTATAAATACTTTGCCACATGTGCATTACTACAAAAATTTTGCTGTGCATATTATTATACACTTTGTCACATACACTCAATACTACATGATAACTTATTATATATAATTTATGTGTACACATTTGCACATATAGGCTCTTGTATTCAAACAAAAAAAGCTATTTATCTGCCTATAAGCTTTGGTATGTAGTAGGGAAGATAGTGGCAATTAAGTGAATGTACTACTAGTGGTTCCACACATCAGATCTTCCAGGCTATAAATTATTTAGTTGGATTTGTGAATTTGATTCAAGATTATGAAGGAAATATTTTTGGCAAGTAGAAATGAAGTTTAGAAGAAGTGCAAAATATTTACTTATATTATTTCAAATATAGAATGAGGTCTTATTTCATGTTTTCATTTTTTAATATTCTTTAATCTAGAATGAAATTTATCTTATTGTTGTCGGATTCTATTTTTTCTCATTCAATATCATAATTTCCAACAAAGGTGTAAAAAAACACCATTTTCTATAGTGTTTTGATTACAATGTACTTGCTTTGAAATTGTACATGCCAAAAATTTATTAATCCTCTTATTGAATGTAAATGTTTATATTTCAACTTTTAATAATAATCATTATAAATGAAGTATTTATTAAGTGCACTAGAAGTCTTAGTTTTTTATTATCATATGTTCTCTAAATAATCATTTTAAGTGATAAGCTTGATTTAGACTAAAGGACATAAAAAATTAAGCTGAAACTGATTAAAATTTTGTAATTGTTTATATTACTAAAGTTTGGCTAGAAACTTGGGAATGTATCAAAGGTATTCTACTCCAGGGGAATATTGCACCCAAATGTGCGAAAACATACAGGTATATATATATTTTTTATACTCATGAAGTTGAATTATTCTATTGTTTATTTGCATGAGATTGCTTATTTAAATAATCTTATAAACTACACTAGGAAATGTTCATTACGTAAGAAATAGTGGTTCTCTCATTGTAATAGATTGTATACCTTAGGTTACATCTTAGTAGGTTGTTGGATAAATATTTTTGGATGCAATTTGAGTTAATATGTAATGTATGAAATATTAAAATTATTCTTTTCTAATAAAAATGCTTTATATTTCAACAAGTAATTTATAATTTCAATTAAAACTAGTTAGAAATATTTTTTTATGTTAAGGATTTAATAAATCTAAAAATATTGCATTATGGTATATCTATATTTACACTATTAAAGATATTTCCACAATGGTTCTATTTTGGAGTGATTTTTTTTTATTAAAAGATAAAAGGAAGGTTTTTTTTTAAGGACCCCAATCGTTTCTTACAATCGGAATCTCCTGGACATAAATGAACACTAAACTACATAATGAGACAAACAAAACAAAAAATAACCTAAATGTTGCATCTAGAAATTGTTGCATTGCTTTATTTAACTCTTCTTTTATTATTTCAATTAATGACGTAGACAAAAAACTATATAAAAGCATCTACAATGAACTCAAAATAAAAAGCACCAAAAACATGTCAAAGGATTTATCACTCCACCTTGTTCCTCTGGGCCAAAGCAACACATACATCCAAATCTTAGCAGAGAATATCCAAACAATATTTTATATTATCCACACTATTTTTCAGGTTCTCTCTAGATGAATAATATCAATTTTAATTTTTTGCAACTTTGGAATAGAGCTAAAGTTGGTTGATTTCCCCTGTTGGTTGAACACTTTTCACATCCTTTGACATCTAAAATATTTTCTTACACAAAAAAATCATTTTCACCTCAATTTTTGTCTACTTCTCAATGGATTGATTATCCTAAATTGTTTGCTTTTTCTTTATAGACTGCCTCTTTGGTATGAATTGGATAAAAATATAGTTAGACACAAGGACATATAGACAACTAAAAAACTGCATAGTTAAAAAAATGAACAACTTTTGCATTCCAATATTTGCTACATATCCTCCATCCATAGCAACTAAATTGAATCTCCATCGAGACTAAGAAATCCATAAACATCCACATGAAACAAAGGATCTGTAGAAGCTCATTAAATATGCTAACTCTCTCCTAAAACTGCAAAACCTGCAAGAAGAAAACTTGTCATAGAAAAATCCCCACATAGCTTTCCTGCCTATGAGAGAATTAGGAGCATAAATATTAGTTAAAACCCAACTGAAGTTTGATAACTTAGAGAGGAAAACCACTAATATATGTATTCCAAAATTTTGAATATAGCTCTCATCAATTGAATGCCAGTTCCATTAAATCGAGAGGCCTTTTGAGGATCCATTAGTTGCTTTGACTACATAGTTTATATTTTTTCTAGATATTGTTCTTAACTGCTAAAATATTCTTGATGTCAATCTTAGTGTGTTGAACAAGAAGAATGTTTAGGTAATTATCCTCCCTAAGAGTTTTAGTTACATGCTATTTGGAAGGGGTATTCATACACCTTACATTCCAAGATATGATATTTATTTCTTGCCCAAGGTGGAGGGTTTTATTTCGCTCAGATCTAAAATTCTTTGTGTTTCATTTGTTGTATCCTTAGAAGTTTATCTAAATTTGTCTTTTGTTAATTTAGGTCTTCATACTCTGGTCTCCCTTTCTACATTTATTGTTCTTCAACAGTTTCTAGTAGGATTCATACTTTTTTTAACCTAGATTTTTAATTGAAGACTTTGCAAGGGAAATATGAAGAACATCAAAAGAACAAGAGACCATCTCTTCAGAGTCAAATAATATTTTCATACCTTGTTTTGATCGATCTAAATGCTAGAAAGTGGTACCTTCCATTTGCCAATTTTTTCTTGCGCTATATTTCTCTATAATTGATATATACTTAGGCTTTTCTATACAATTAACCTTATGTTCTTGATCTTGGATTTCTTGTTTTTGGTTTTTCTCCTGGGCTTCAATATTTACCAGATCATCGAGTTGAGAAATTGTTTTTTATTAGGTAGGAAAACATGGGATGTTGAAAGGATCCCTAACCTTTTACAATGAGATACATAATAAAAATAAGAATAATATCAAGAGGAGAACAACCCCAAGGTATAGGGGGATACAATAAAACAACCACAAATAGGCAGAATGAACAAAAGACCTTCAACAAAAAGTAAGAGGGAGCACCTTATAAACTAGGGACAAAAAGAGAAAAAAATTCAAAACTAATACACACTATGTCTAAAAGGTACAGAAATCCTTCATCCATATTTGAAGAGTGTTATGATTGACCCTCTAGTTTGTCAATAGATTAGCTTCCTTATTTCCTTATCTAAAGGTGTGCTTGAATTTAATACCTTCTAAATTTTTTGTGTGACATAAATATCTTCTATTAAATCTACAATGTACCAGTGGGAGGAACATTTTCCTTTAGAAATATTAATGATGGAAAGAAAGTCATCTTTGATCACCACCTTCTTTACATTCAACTTTTCCAAGATCATGATCTCTTGATAAAGCACTCGAGCTATGATAAAAAAAATTGGAATGAACACTTAAGAAGTCAGTAAAAGCCAAAAGAGTAGCCTCTTTGTCATCCCTGATGATTCCTCGAACCTTGCAATAGCTGGTTTACCTTTAGCCACCCCATAAAATTTAGTTTTATCCAACGTTAAGGCGAAAGCTTCCATATGACAATATATATAGGATTGGGGGTGGGTAGACTCCAAATACCTTTCAGATTCAGGATACCCAACTAGCTGGTAAGCTTACCTTCGCTATAGAACTTTTTTTCATCTTTGATTTGGATTATGAAAATATTTTCTTTCAAGGAATTGAAAATTTTAGCTTCCACATACAAGATATCCTTTTTAACATTCTTGAAGGCGCTATTGTTTCTTTTATTCGAAATACCCCTCAAGAATGAGGTAAATAAAAAGACCAGCAAAATATTCTAGAAGGAGAAACCTGCTATAAATACAAGTCCATAATGTAATTAGGCATGATCAATGTATAATTGAATTTTATGAGAAGAAGGTGGATAACTTCTAAGGAGAAGGGACACTCAAGAAATAAATTATTAACATTCTCCCAAGCAGATTCACACAGATAACACCTATTTAAAATGGGTAGGCCTCTTTTGTGAAGGTTTTCAATAGTAAGGATTTTGTTCTGAATGACCAGCCAAAAGAAGAAATTAGTTTTAGGTATGAGGTGTTTGAACCATATTTTACTGGATGGAAACCATTCCTCTTCGTCTTCAAACTAAAGAAAGTAAGCATATTTAATCATGAAAAGGCACTTATTGTCCACTTTCTAAATAGGGAAATCAATTGATGGGTTAGGATTTAGGAGATGAATTTTGAGAATATTAGATAAAGAACTTATAGCACGTATTTGCCTTGGGGAGGGGCTAACAAGAGATAAAGTTTTATAAACCCTTTTTCATCCCTTAACTCAAGAAAGCTGACAACTCTAGATCCAGGATTGCATAGTAAAGGGCTCTACAAAATTTAGAAGTTGATCTCTAATTAAAGGTTCATTATGAATACAACTATCTTCCCAAAAGTTTACTTTCCTATCATCATCGATCTTCCATATCAAGCCTTTGTGAATAATAAACATGGAATCAATAAGGTGTTTCCAAAAAATAGAGCTCTTTGGATTGGCTTGAATACTAAGGAAATTACCATCTTTTCCAAGAAATTTAGCTATTAAAATCTCTATCCATCCAGCTTAATCCATTTTGAAAAACTTCCATCCTTATTTTGCAATAAGGGCTAAATTCATTTGTTTTATTTTCCTGAGGCCTAATCCATTCTTTCTCTTCCTAGAAAAAACATACTTCCAATCCACCAGATAAATTCCTTGTTTTTCTACCATGCCTGTCCAAATAAAGGCCTTTTGAATACTATCAATCTTTTGGTGGATTTTCTACGACATCTTGAACAACAACAAAATGAAGACCAAGATACTTTTGAGGGTGGATTTAATAAGTTATGTCTTTCCAGCTTGCCAATTTTCTCCTAACCCTCTCCACCATAGGAAGCCAAGAAGAATCTTGTAACGTATCATTGAAAAGTGGTAAACCTAGATAAATGGAAGGGAGCTGCCCAATGGAACATTTAAATATTTTTGTGATTTTTACATGCCTTTGAAGGGAGGTATTAAAAAAATACCTTGATCTTGTTGAAATTTATCTTCTATATAGAGGCATCCTCATAAGAAGATAAACTTAATCTCTTTCAGTTGCAGAATAGAGGATCTTGAGGTAAGAATAGTATCATCTGCAAATTTTTGGTGGGTTATAGGATTACAAGGGGAGATAGGATTTATCCCTGAAACTAGCCCCTTAGACTGGGCTGCCTGAATAGATCTACCTAAGGCTTCTACCATAATAAGAAATAAATAAGGAGATAAAGGATCCCCTTATCTTAGGCCTCAGAGGCTTATGAAATAACCTGCTAGAGAACCATTTATTAGGAAAAAATTCATAATTGAGAACAAAAATCCTTTGATGAGGTCTATCCAAGTAGGGTGAAAGCCAAATTTACTCATAACTTTAAACAAAAATTCTCGGGATACTCTATCATATGCCTTTTTCATGTCTAATTTCATGGAGTGAAGAACTTCATGAATAGTAATCATGCCATCCAAGATTTGCCTCTCTTAAAAAAAGTACCTTTGTAAGGATCAATAATATTAGGAAGAATGGCCTTCATTCATTGGCTATGACTTTAGCCAATATGTTATAAAGAGTATTACACAGTGGAATTGATGTCGCTAGGAATATTAAGGGTATTTTTATTTTCACCCATAGCATTATATATCCTTCCCCACAATTTCCCAAAAAAAATGCTAAAGAATTGCAGGAAAACCATCAGGTCTAAGGGCCTTATTACCGGCCATGGAAAATACAGCCTCTTGAAAAAAGTTATAAGACTAGAGTTATTCAGAAATTAGAGAAGGAATAAAATTCAAAAAATAATTGGAGGTCTCCTCATCGATAGGTGTCGCCACTCCTAAGAGATTATAAAAACATTGTACAATATCCTCACGAATTTCTAAAAAATTTCTAGTTTTAGTATCATCCTCAATAATTTTAGTAATCTTATTGAAACTCATGTTTCAAGGTTGTGGCATGAAAAAACCTAATATTTTTATATCCATATTTAAACTAGAGAGACCTAGACTTCTGTATCAAGTAGAATTCCTTGCAGGCCAAAACATTATGAAAATCCGTCAACAAACTCCTTTCAAGATATGGCGGGAAAGATTTCGCAATAACTTCAATGGCTAAAATATATAGTTTCAAGGATTTATTTATTTGGAAAATGGTATCAAAGATATTTTATATCCATTATTTTAAATTGCTCTTAACAAACTTGAGATATTAGGGGACCTGGAAAATCCTTTATCAGGGACTCAAGGGTATCATTTTTCAACTACATGACCTGAAAATGGAGGGGAAACTTAAAAATTTTATTCTCAACTAAAACATCTAGTATCAAAGGATTGTGATATGATCCTATTATTTTAAGAGGAGAGAATAGAGTTGCCAAAATGATGAAGCCCTTCTTTTGAAATAAAAATATGTCCAAATTTGATTGGATAAGATATTACCCTAGCCTTCTGTTGGTCCAAGTGAACTTACTTCCATTTAGCTTGAAGTTCACCAACTCATTAGTTTTTATAAAATTTTGAATTCCTCCATACCATTATATGGGTATTGGATTTCTCTTTTATTTTTAGGGAAATATGAGGGGATTAAAATCCCCAACCAACATCCAAGTAAGATTAGGGAAAGCATTTATATTTATGCTCAACTCCTCCCATAGTCTTCCTCTTCCTGCAACTAATTTTGGAACATACACATTGGTTAAAACCCAAGATATTTTAGAACCTTTGTAGTATAAAAACTTGTTAATGAACCTATTAGAAGAAGAGAGCACTCTGCCTTTAATTTTTGAATTATCCCAAAGGCACATTAAGCCCTTAGAAGTTTTCAAAGTATGGCTTGCAGAATAACATGCCTCCTTCCATATGAAATTCTTAACCTTATCAAAATTATTCTCCTTAATTTTAGTTTCTTGAATAAAAAAATGAGATTTCATATCTTTCCTAATAGAAGCAACTAGTCATTGCTTCGAAGGGATATTCAAACCCCTTATGTTCCAAGATAATATTTTTATTTACAAGAATTTGTGGGGTGCTTCTTCTCCCCTCCCATAGAAAGTATCATTTGGGTTCCATTAGCTATGTATTTTAGGGCCTCCCTCAGACTTGAGTCTTGGTTTGAAGGTCACCCTTGGTTAGACTCAGCTCCGACATCTATTACCCATTTTTTGTTGCTCCTTGTGATGCAATTGGGATTAGATTTGAAACTTATCCATTAGGTGGTGAATCTGTAGCACTTGCCTATTTTACCAACATGATTTGGATGGAATAAATAACATAAGCTAATGTTGAGTTGGCTTTTAAACCTTTCCCATTAAGAGGTAAATTTGAAGCACTATCATATTTTACTAACAATCTTTGAATGGTAGAAATAACAAAATTTGAGGTTGGGAGGAAAACCCTCAAACATTTATATTTGAGAATGTCCATAAGTGGAGTTCCCTCTAAATAAACTTCCTATAAACCATCAAAAGAGGGGAGTTGGGAATTAACATCCATATCATTATCCCGACTCAAAAGACTTAAAAATATATTTGCCACAAGAATTTCATTCATTATAGAGAAAATAGGTTTAGTAGGAGAACTTAACTCATCTTTTCCTAGAAGTCTCTCCCCATATTCAATAGGTGATGGATCTTGTGCCTTAGTCAAACCCTTAGAAATTTTCGAGACCCTTCCTTAATGCAGAATAAGGTATAGACAAGTCTTGACCAGATAGAAGTAGCTCGATCAATGGTGAGGAGCTGATCCATATGCCTAGTGATTCTAGAAAAAATATCTTCATTGCACATATAGAGAGGTAGACTCGAAAGATGAACCAATACTAGAATTTTTTGAAGACTCTAAGAATAGAGGTCAAAATTGGATGACCACCATTTCATAAACAATCCTCTTCTACCAAAGAACCAAGGACCTTAGGACTTTCTCTATGTCTTCTTCGCATATGAGTTTGACCAAAAAGAAATTTTTAGGTAAAGCAATAATATCCAAATAGTCATAGGATATCCATTTATCACGAGCCTATTTTTGGATAGCATCTAAATCCGACCTTGCTCCCAAAAATTTCCCTATTAGGCATAAATCCCTTGTGCAGTTTCCATCTTAGCAAGATCATTGGGAACTTTAATTTAGTCTCCCACAAGAGAGATATTATAGAAAGAAGCAAAATCCTACATTTTTTCCACCAGAGCTTATAACCAAGGCCTCTCTCTTGGGTTGAAGACTTAGGCCTGGGAATTCGTAAGGTTTCCTGCTCACTCGTCATTTAAAAATTCAATAGAGCAAGAACCTGTCTGACCAACTTCCACATTACCTTTTTTGCTACCTTCTCTACTGCTCATCATGCTTTGCATACTATTGTTATTGTTTCAAACACTATCTCTCTGTTGTGTTACTATACCAAACCTTACTCTTTGTTGTGTTACTGTGCCAAACCCTAGCTCTCTCACATTCGAGTTGGCAAAGTGTTTCTTTATTCACATTTGATTCATTCTTTATTTTTGGTGCTATTTATCCTTCCCCCTACTCATCCAATTAAGAATTATTAGTACCTTCCATATAAGGAGTTTTACCTGTGCCTTCATCATCCTTCTTACCTTTCTCTTTGTTCATATTTTATTTCTCTAAATTTTATTCAAGGATCCTTCGAAGGAAATTTTTTAGCTAAATGTCTAGATTTATTGCATACTCTGCATTGATTCCACAAGTTTTCATATTCAATATTTTACTTCCAATACCTAAATTTAGATATAAGCCTTATAGACGTTGGTAAAATTTTTCCATGTAGGTATTGACATAGAATATAGTGAAAATTAGCCTAGTTCGAGCTTTAGTTATTGAGTTGAAGGTTAAAACCTGATCTATCGATTTTGCAATTGCTACAATTATATATTCATCCCATAATTCTATAGGTATTATCAGAATTCTTACGCAAAATGGGTCAAGACTTATATATTTATTTTTAGATTGAAACTTGGTTTCCACCTCCTTAAAAAAGGGATCACTCTCCCAAAAAACAAGGGCCCTCCTAACAAATTTTTAACACAGTCCTCGTAGTTGGAGAAGGTGATGAGAAGAAAACCTTTTGGGAGAGATTTTATTCCCATGTGTCCTTGAGGTATCCTTTTTCTTACGATCCACTTTCTTATAGAGTCAAGATCCAAGCGAGTTTCTATACATTTTTCAACTAGATTGTTAGTTTTACAAGATTTTCTAGAACTTGCAAATAGAACCCCTTTCTGCATCAAAGGGAGAGATATCATATATTTCTCCACAAATTGGTTCTTTTCCTTTGAGGTTATCAGTCCAACTAAATGGAAATTTACCCTTGTCATGGGATGTTCTTGGGTCAAATTATTGGGTTCCTCTACCATAATCATCACCTTCACTATATTATGGACCAAATATGGAAGATATTGTCCCATCTATGGAATTCTTTGCCCCTGCCACTTTTGACCAACCCATATGTATGTAGTCTAAAAAATCCATTTCCCTATGACTGCTTATTATTTGTTCTTCATCATTGCACTAGGGTTTGATCTCTGCAATCTACTTCAGATAATCCATAGCCCTATGATTGCTTATTGTTTGTTCTTTATTTTTGCACTAGAGTTTGATCTTTACCACTTTCTTGAGAAAATTTGCTGCCCTAGGATTTGAATTTTATTGTTTACTGCAAAAACATTGTGGCACTAGGTTTTGTTCTCTACTACCTACTTTAAAAACTCCACCACACTAGGGTTTGATTTTTGTTGCCCGCCTGCTTCTATTGCCCTATGACTACTTATTGTTTGTTCTATGCCACTGCACTAGGTTTTGATCTCTACCTCCGTCTTCAGACATTTCCTCACCCACACTTTAGGATATTTATTCCTTTTAGTATCTTAGGGAAGTTAGTTTGCAGTAATTTTACTTCATATAAATATTTTTAATTTAGTTTGATTTTATTTTAAATTTATGTGTTCGTTTTTTAAAGTTATTAGGCATAAAAAATAGTTATTCTACACAAATAGTTACTCAATGAGATCCCGTTATTCTTTTTTAGATTATATATTTGTTTTAAAATCTATAAAAATACCTCTTAAACAACTATATCTCTATTTTATCATACATAAATAACTTAATTATTAAATTTGTGTAATATGATATTTTGAGGCCAAGGTCAAATGTATATTGATGTGCTTATAAATATAGTTTATGCTACCTAAGGGTATGTGATTATGTAAACCTATGGGTATTCCTCATTTATGTAAGTGTACGAGATGTAATGGATCATCTAACTTACGCA
The DNA here is from genome assembly GCA_028583015.1 of Wollemia nobilis. Lineage (NCBI taxonomy): Eukaryota > Viridiplantae > Streptophyta > Pinopsida > Araucariales > Araucariaceae > Wollemia > Wollemia nobilis. The sequence continues at coordinate 10,838,296 of JAQPPZ010001195.1, forward strand.
TCATCGATAGATGGATTAGATTATATGAAGTGAGAAAGATGGTGGCAAAGCCTTGATGTAACAAAAGATATCAGTATATTTGTGTGGTGTAGTTTCACCAAAATTGAGCATATTATTTGAGATAGTGCAAATATCATATGTTTTTTCTTTGGATTACAAGAATAATCAAAGTATGTGAATGAATTTCCATAATTTGTATGGTTCCACAATATTTCATATAAAAGTAATTTTATTATCAAAATATTTGATCTCAATAACTGATTTCAGTGTATATGATGCTGACATGGCCATGTTTATGTACGCCTATAGGCCCTTTTCATATCCTACTCATAGTGGAATTGGTTAATCTACATTTATTGATAAGCCTCACTTAAAATAATATTGTTTTATTATAAGGTTAACCTCAAGGTTAAGTTTATGTTGGCTTGAGGTTAACCTCTCATTGGGGATTTGGTATCACTATAAATACTCCTCAATAAGGATCCATTTAAATTATAACTGTGAATTAAATATGATATATTGGGGTGCCCATAGGTACCCACTTGATATTTTTTTGTCTTTGTTTATTTTCTTCATGTTATTTATTAAAGCTTTATTCTAATTATATTATCTTTTTTTGGTATATTATTATGGTGAATGGAGATATTTCACAATGGTTCTATAAAATATTACAAATTCAAACATGATATAAAAACAATATCTAAAGCAATTTCACTTATAAAAAAAAGGAGGAATCAATTCTAGCAATTGAAGCAAGCATTCAGGCAACATCCCTTTTGTTATGTATTCAAATTTTCAAATTATAGTTTTACATCCTTATTCTTATGCCATACTTGCACACATGCTTTGTGCGACCTATCATCCTATGTATACATCATCTAACATGAACAATGTGATGGTATGATTGTGTGCCCTAGGCTAGGAGGTCGGGAGCTTAAATCCTGGTTCTATTAATTAGAGTTATAGTCTACTCTTTACTAGGTCCCTATTTGTCCATATACCATCCAAGAGTGGCATGTTGGTAGAGAAGGATCTCATCCTAGAGGCGGTCGTGTGTTCAAATTGTTGGACGTATTTTTCTTGCGAGCTTTTGGCTAAACCAAATAAATGGCTCTAGCAACCTCTTCTTAAATCACATTTATGTTGATAGCACTATGGTATATACTCTACTTGCAACAGGGAGGTCACTAGGTCAAATCACCACCTGCAACCTTTTTGAAGAAATCCTTGTGATTATTGGAAGTTTATGACTAAGTCAAAGGAGGTCTTCTTCCACCTTAACTAACTACATAGCATAGTAGTTTATTTATGGTGAAGTGCTAATTTCAAAACTCGATAATGGTGCTTTTTTTGGAAAGCATCCTTGGGCCCGAACCACATGGTCAAATACGTTTCTATTTGTTTTTCTTTACAGTTGTATGCATGACATAGCAATCCACTCTCTTGTTTGAAATTATACCATCTTAGGTATAATCCTCCATTGTTTGAAAGTAGGTAATATTGGTTTCAAGCCCTGTTGGCTCTAGAACACTTTCAAATATTTTATATACATACGAGAAGCTTGAGTAATTGACAAATCATATAAAAAAAGTATAAAACCTAGATTTTTAGGTACATTCAATCTAGTGGCACCATGTCGTGATTGCTAATTTATCAATATTATTTCTAAGGTTTAGCATTTAATTTTTTCCTGATGTAAGTGCTAACTTAACCTAATATTCAATAGGCCATAACTTTTGTATACAAAAGCATTTGAATACCATGTTGTTTCTATATTCCATGACTTTTCAAGCTCTATACAGTGGTGACATCAAATTATAAACTTCCTATGGATCTATTTGGGGTTTTTATACAAAATAGATTCCCTAGGGTATGCTACCCATCTCAAGGGAAAAAATTATAGTACTTGGTTGGTTCAAATGGTAGGATTACTCAAAAGCAAACATCTCTAATTCATATTCAATAATCACAAGAAGGTCCTAGTGATCATAAACTTGGTAAGAGAAAGGATGAAGCTCTTGGAAAATTTATCATGTTAGTGGATCTAGATGTAAATTTCCATATCAGAGATATGACATATCTTGTTGACATATGGACTACTTTGGAATATGTCTATAGAAAAGTAAGTTCTAGTGAAGTTAATAGAATATGAATTAATCTCTTTAATCTAAAACTTTTAGTTTTTAGCAATGTCGAAGACAATATATCACACTTCAAATATTTAAAAGTTGATCTAGCTATAGCAATACATAAGATAAAGAGTGATGAAGGGAATGTAAAATCTATTGCTTATAGTCTTTCTCCTCCTTTTCATTTATTTGGCTTGGTTCTTTATGTGAATATTATAACTATAAAAAAACCATAAACTATATTTGTTGAAGCTCTTTTGAAGCTGCTATTCCATTATGAAGTGGCAATGAATAATTGTAGAGATCTTTCTCATATAGAATCTCATCCAAAAGTGTTCAATTCAATAGTTCAAAATAAATCAAACATTTGTAAGTATTATGAAATAGAAGGACACTCCATCAAGAATTTCATTACAAGGCTAAAGAAGATTAAAATAAAATTCTTGAGAACTGGACACAATCTTTTTGATGATAAAAATAAGGATGAAGGAGGAACATCCAACTAGATCATCCATTATGGTAGGAGGTGTTACCTCTAATGCCTTCACTCCTTGGGCCTCTCAACTTAGGTTATGGGGGGTGTTGAAATTTGTGTAATCTGATCTTTTTTAGACCAATGTCAAATATGTGCTAATGTTCTTATGAGTACCATTTATACAACTTATAGTTATGTGATTATGTAAGCCTACAATTATTTATCATTTATGTAATCCTAAGAGCATGCTCATGTAAGCCTATGGGCTCATTTCATAATTCACCCTTAGTGGGATTGGTTAATCCACCTTTATTGATAACCATTAATTTATTATTAATTTTATTGTAAGGTTAGCCTCAAGGCTAAGTTTATATCGACCTAAGGTTAGCCTCTCATTGGGAATTTGTTTATCACTATAAATTATCCTCAATGAGGATCCATTTGAATTAAAAGTATAAATAATATTTGATATATTAGGGTGCCTATGGACACCAACCTTATACTTCTTGTCTTCTTCCTTAATTTCCTTCATGCCATTTATTATTGTTTTCTTCTATTTGCATTATCTTTTTTCGAGCATATATTTGTGGTGACTAAATGTTTTGGAATGGTCTTAAAAAATAATGCATTAAATAGTTAAATATTCTCAACACTAAGGGCTAAATATATTTACAATTAAAGAGGTATTATAAGCAAAAATAATTTCTTGATATGTTAGTCATCTAGAAGAATTACAATGTATGAGAAGATCAATAGTTTTTCTTACTTTTGGGATGTCTCCTTTTACAAATATATAATGAAGCTAAATTAAATCTTAACTTGGAAGGAATGATCATTCCTATGTTTATCCATATCCAACCTTGTACCATTCATATAAATATTTAAATAACAATAATTTTTTATGACCCATCCATATTCTCTTAAGAAATTTGTTTTTATTGGTTCCTTTATTGGTTTTTCCACTCTTTTGTAGTTCAAAAATATAATTCATGCCTAATAAAGATTATGTGAGATAGACATATCATGACAAGTAGAAGCATAACTAAAAAAATCTATATTGTTGTATTATTCCTATTCTATACATAATGAACTTTTGTTTTAAGTCTTTGTATACTTGTACTATATCTTCCCAGTAAATGGACCAAAGTTCCATTAACCAGCTATATCTTTTTATTTTTTGGTAAATTAGATAGGATTGATTCCTTCAAATATGTGTTAATATTTTTTATAATGTTATCCTAAAAGATTTAAAATATTTAGTGTTTTTTTTATATAAATGTTGACAAGGGATATGAATATATCCTACAAATAATTCTAGGACATTTTTAAAATTTAAGCTAAAAATGCACAATAACTGAAAATTAAAATGATCAACAATTTGTTATAGAAAGACAACTCTTTGACACAAAAATTAATGCCTTATTATGGTTACAGATAAAATATATGATTTATTTAAATATTTTATTGTGATAAGGATCAAATCATAAATCTATTCTTTTAAGATATGATCTACTCAAGAATGGTTATGCAAAGCCATTTTGATTTTTATTTTATGTAGCTCCAAGACTTTATTTCATCTAGATGGTTAGATGATGGTGAGATGAAGCAATAGTTTAAGGATCATATATAGACAAGTTTGTTCAAAATAAGAGATATCTAAAGGGGTAACTAAAACTTTGGAATGTCAAATATTTTAGTAGCATAGTTTAAACAAGACAAAATTCAGGCTTAACAATTTACAAAAATAATAGAATTCAATGGAATGGACCAATATACTAAAATAAGAGAAAATAAATTACTCTTTGATTTTGATTTTGTAATGAAAAATGAAGATTCACATTGGTGTTAAAAATAGGGAGAAATATATTAAGGGGGAACAAAATGTCAATTTTTTATATGCTACAATCAACATAGATTTATCTTTTCGTCGAATAAAAAATATTTTGAATTGATATGGATGGAGTATTCAGGAAGAAGAAGCCATTAGCATGGAAGCAATTAATTATTTGAAGGATACTTTGTTTGAATTTTATGAGGATAAAGAGGCTCAAAATAAGGTTTATTCAAGTATACAATCAATTATCACATAAAATATAATGAAATATTGATGAGGGATATCTTTATGGTGAGTCTACAAGAGGCAATTTTTCTATTTCACCCTAATAAGAAACTTGGCCCGAATAGATTTCTTGTACTTTTCTTTAAAAATTTTAGGGAATTGTTAAAGAATAATATGTTGGTTATGGTTGAAGAGGTAAGGCAAAAGAAGACTACAATAAGTTATATGAATGTCTCCATTATTGGAAATTGCATTTGTTTCTAAGAAAATGACACAAAATATTTTGATAACTTTCATCTAATAAGCCTTTGTAAATGATAAAATAATTTTGAAAATTTATGGTGAATAGATTGAAAATATTTTTAGATTGTATTATCTCATAACGATAAGGTGGTTTTATTTATGGTAAACAAAATATTTATGTTATAATAATTGCATAAGAGGCCATAGATTCTCTTCATTCCACCAAAAAAAACCCAGCTATACTTATAAACTTAGACATGAACAAAGCATAAGAATAAGTTTGTTGGAGTTTTCTATATGATATTCTCAAAAAGTTTGGTTTTGAACAAAGTTAGTGTGAATGGATTGGATGTTGTTATAGCACTCTAAAATATTCTATTTTGATAAGTGGATCCCTCAATCCACACTTTGAATCATCTTGTACACTCCACAAGTGACCTACTATCTCCTTATTTATTTTTTGTTTTTATGAGGTATTAGGGAGAGATTTCTCAAAAGTTAAATATATTAAGGTTGCAAGAAATTATTACTTAAAATGTGACCTCTAATTTATCTTTTCTCTTGGGTCATCTCCTAATTAGTAAGGCCTATGTTGTCATACTATGATAAGGTTGCTCAGTAGTTGGTTAATACCATAGAAGCCATGTCTGTTTAATTGACACTGCCTTAGAAATACAATGAATTATTATGGATATTTTAGGGTAATTTTTTTGAATCTATATACCATGTATCTTTTTTTTTTTTAATGTTTTGATGAGATTCAAGTGATCTTGTTTCATGTCTTTGAGTATATCTTTGATTCTGAAATTTTCTCTCATAAAATTTGGCCTTTTGAATTTGTATGATTTTCTTGATGCATTCATTTCTTTGTATTCTATCTATGGTATAATTTTCTTTAAACTTCTTAAAATTTTCAAATTCATTCCTTTGAATTAGTAATTCTTATTTATCTCAAATTTAAACCAAGCAATTTCTTCAATCAAATAATTTTCAAATTTCAATCAGTATTCAATAATATTCAATTTCTTTAAATTCTCAATAATCAAAATTCTTCAATTTTTCATTCATCAAATTGTTCAATCCTTACCTCTCCAAAATTCAACTTTCTTTCAATTTCAGATTATTATATTTTCTCCTTTTTCTCTAATATTTTATAATATGTAGAAATAATTTATCTGCTCATTATAGCACTCAAATATTCAAGGTAATAAATTGAACTTTACCTTTTTTAGCACTCACTTTTCTTTGTTAATCTGTGTGGCAATATGTTAGAGAATTTCTAACCTGAATATCTCCACCTCAAGCATTACACTGATGATTGCAACTTCGATTCAGGCAACTCCAAGTTAATATTTACTCCAAAGAATTCAAAATATTTTTGTTCGGGTAAACTTCTTCTGGTATTGCACTTCTCAGGTGTTGTCTACCACTACTATTATTCATAGATGTTTATTCTTTCCTTCATAGGTGATTAGCTCTTTGGCTTCTATACTCAAGCACTCTCTATAGCTCTATGTTCTAATTATAGGCTCTATTCTTTGACTCATAGGCTTCTATGATGTTTGGCATTGCTTTATGCTCTTTGACATCTATATTTTGCCTAGTGCTACCCTTCGCTCTTTAGCTTGTCTACTCATCAGTAATATCCTTGTTTCTTTGGCTTATATTCTTGTTGTATTTTTTTTATTCCTAGACTTCATTCACACGTGTTATCTAGCTCCTAACTATTTCTCCTTAGGTGTTGTTATTTGCTCTTGTTATTTCCTTCACTTTGGAAAACTTGTCCTACTTTCATGGCTTCCTCAAATCTTTACTCACTTCAGGAATATTCACTTTGACTTACCCTTTAATATTTTATGTTTTCTTCCTACCGATTCTTTCTTTAGGTGCTTTTGGCTCATACAATTTATCTTCTCCTCATTGTTTGAATACTCTCAGGTATTCATTCAATATTAATACTGCTTCATGTCCCTTATCTTCCTTTAATGCTTCATGGGATTCTTAATTATTCTTTGTTTCATAGTGATATATTCATCAAAATATTTAACATAAAAAACTCTTCATTGATGTACTATCAACCAAACTTTAATATTTAAATTTTATGGGTCGCTGAATATCAAGTGGCTCCAATTTTTCATAAACTTCAACCCTATCCTTAAAAAGAATTTCAAATTCAAAATGACTAGAACAAGGCTTTGATACCACTATTGTAATTTTAACCAGATTTAATCACATGTCCCAATATCTAGTATCTTAAACAAAATCAATATTAGAGTATTGAATCACTCTGGTCAATATCAATGAACATAACATTCATGAAATAAGAACAATATCCATATACAAACTTAGAATATTATTGCTCAAATTATATACAAGCTTTGATTTTCTTAGATGGTTTCTTAATTCAAATGATATAATACATGGATATTTATCTCCATAATATAACCTTAGAAGGTGACTCTTAAATACTTGACTATTGCTCTCCTCACATATGCAGGAAATGCATCCTTTTCTATTCCACACATATGACAAACCTCTCATATCTTGAGTTTACATATTTCCACATATTATGTGACTCTTCACTTGTATACTTGTAACCTAAACATATGACACATTGCACACACTCACATATTACATACTTGCACTCTTTATTACATGATACTTTACACACTCTTATACTATACACACATGCATACTTTATTACATGATACTTGGACTCTTTACACATTGACACATACTTTAGGGGATATATAAATCACACTCCCTAATCTAAAACTCATCCTCTAATCTAATATTTAAAATATGTACAAATGTATCATGGGGGTACTTTATAATTTACCAAATAATGTATATTATTCAACAAGTTCTTCATACAAAAATTGAGTAAGTCAAACAACTATTGATTTTATTAGAGTAGCATAAACATACAACCTATGATAGGAAAACACTAAAACTTTCGACCCTTTACAATGATAGGTATTACCCTATTTATAATTTATGTTAAGCTAACTAAATATAAGTACTATGTACAATCATAAATATAATTGATTGTGCATGATAATTAGGATGAGATGGTACCACTCAATATTTTCACTATATCTTGTGTCAGGCCTTGAGCGGTTATGAAAGTAGGGACTTCAATAATGCTTTGGTGGAGAGGCTATCATTTTTTAGTTCTAAAAATTACCACATGTCGTCATTGCTTTTTTCTTGGGTGTTGAGTGCCTTTCTTGTCGAGGCATTCCAATCTTGGGGGTTACTATTACCTTTATTACCTTCAACATTGTTTATCTTTCTTTATGTAAGTGTGTCGAATATTTTAGTGATGGCATTGCTTTTGTTGAGAATCTCTAGTTTGATATGCTTCTCCTTTTGACTTGTGTTCTTCTATAGTCCTTTCATCAGGCCAAAACTTTTTGAATGTTGCACTGATATCATCACTGAAGAAATTTTGGTTTATCTTATTTTAAAAATATCCACTTCTTTGAAAGCCTTGCAATATACCAGAGACTTTTTAGCACTTATCTGAAGTCATCCTTTAAATTTTTTGGCTTACCTCCTTTTCTTATTCGACATCAAGCTAGTCCAAAGAAAATATTTCAGGCTGAATAAGTAGACACGTTGTTATAGAGCGGAAAAAATGGCACACCTAGCAAAGAGAAATGAAATGCACCTATTTGTTTAAGCATTCAAAAGCAATATTAATGTAATCATGATGATAAATAAGTGAAATAAATGGAGGGTTCTCTTTATATTAATCTATTTGCAAAATACAAGGTTACAAAACCTCCCCTTGAGGGCTCTTAATTGATACAATCCATTACATAAGTTCAAAGGATCTAATCCTTTCAGAAACTCAAGGTGTGCTTTCAATGTTTTCCTCACACTCACAAATTGAAGAGCGAAATTTTTCTATCGTAAAAATAATCTATCTAAATTCAAACCTGTATCTCCTTCCTTGCATGTTCAAATATCTAGATCTACACAAACGATTCAAATTGGTTAAGAGCATGTGCAGATTAATATACAATCAGAAAGATGCATGCAACATTAGATATAAAAGGTGAAAAATGTAATGCAAAACTATTTTAAATTGTACAAAAACTTAGCATAATGCATATTATCTACTTTAGGAATAATCTATGCAAAAATTAAAATTAAATTATATGTAGAATTCATGGCCATCCCTGGGTGTTCCATTTAGGACTGTTAGAATGAAAGATCTAATTGACGGTTGAAAACTGCTTCAAATTTTACCAAATTCTAATATGATGCATATAAACTACTCTAGAAATGATCTACACTAAAATTGACCTAAAATTATTTCCATATTTATGGCCATCCTTGGGTGTTCCAATTGGGACTTTAACCGTCCCAGGTGGGAACGTCCATGAAACCTGGTGGTTTTTACCACCAATTCCTCTGGGATCTAGTTCAAACTACTCATAAAGGTGTTATCGTCAAATTTGATGATCTAATCCATAGAAATGGATGGGTTTTGGAATGGAAGTGTGTATTTGGGATCACTTGGTAATCTCCTTCGATCGATGGATATTTCAAGGGCAAATGCGCAGGCAAAAGGGAGAGTGAATCTCGACAGCACTTCGTTGCAAAATATTGCAAAGACCTCCTTTTTGAAATTAGGTGGAATGACTCCAATTTATATCCCAAGAGGGCCATAGGGTCAAATGGGCAATTTAGGGCATCCAAGGCAGGTGCCACCACTTATCAAAACCCTTGCCATGCATTGGGTGGGAGAAGCCTCCAATTTGGGCCTCTTATTTTCAGGATGTGATGGATTTGACAAGCTCTCAATCTGTCATAAATTATTGGACAGGATAAATGGTAGAATTTGATTGCCATTTATACCACCCTTGACTTTTTAAGGGGTCTAGGCCATGGCCATCCCACCCAGGGATGGTTTCTAGTGGCCATCCCTGGGTGGGACGACCATAAACTATGGTTGTCCTGGGGTGGGAAGAACATGGCTACATGGCCGAAAACTTTCCAAAAGTGGGGTGAACCTTTCTAATAGTGGTTAGGACCACTATTTAACCCCTAAGGGTTGCTCAATGGGGCCATATAGTGTTGATAAGAGTGCATCATTGTAGTCTAATCAGATTGGTGTAATTTTAGTATCTACAAATACCCCTTTTTGATATGCATTGTGTGAAACAGAGCGTGGAGTAAAAATAGATAACTAAAATATCAAATAATTAAGGTTATTTAGTAATCTAACCAACTTTAGATACCTCCATAATGGAAGGAACATATATCTTGGAATCCTTTCTTTTGACATATTTGAAGGATTTTATTTTGGTATACCTTTTAGCTACATTGTAATGATAGTTTTAGGGGCTTAGGGTATACTTGGTCTTGGTTCCTTATTTGGCTTATAATCCTATTCTGGGATACATGTATCAAGCCTTCAAGGATACCAAGACTTTTTTTTATTGAATTGGTGCTGAATTATATACCCCAGCGTGGGCTTGAAATTTATTTTTGGCAATAATTCTTTTTAATGTATGCAAGTTGCACTTTTGAGTGTTTTAGTGTTGATTTTGATTATGAATTCGTTATTATGACTACCCCCTCAAGTGATGATTAAATGAGGGCATGACCAATGATTAAAGAAATGAGTTTCTTAACCAATATGACTTTATTAGGGTTCCTTCAACTTTACCCATTGTAAAATTGATCAGTTTTGCTAGGATTTTGATGTTTTTGATGATATTTCATGGAAGAAAGGAAATGAATACCTCGTTATTGTGGACTAGTTCGACTACAATGGTATTCTTGGGGATATAAGTAGATACTTTTCAATTCATTAGTAAAAAATTTGGTTCAATCTTGATCCTTTATGAATTTTATCGGTTTTGACATGTTTTTGGTGGTTTTAGACCTTTTTCTTTACATTTTATTCTTCTTTTTGGTGTTTCAATTGTTTTTGAATTTTTTATTTTTGATGAGATTTCATAGAAGAAAGGAAATGAATACCTCGTTCCCGTGGAGCAATCCGGCTATAATGGCCTTCTTGTGGATTGAAGTGAAGACATTTCAGTTCGACTATGAATAATTTGTTCAAGTAGGCTTATGGTAATTTACTCATCTTGCTGGATTACATGGAGTGCAAGTCCCTACAACTGCCAAGTGTATAGGATAAATAACTGGGTACGAGGTGCACTTTATATTTTGCTCTATTTGATTTTTTTTGTTAGTTTTGTGATATTTTATGGTGAGCAAAGATATGCATTTATATCTGATTCTTGGTTTACTGATGCATTTATGGATGCAATATCATGTATGCATATATTATAATATGATGTTAGTTGATGATATGTACATGTGTGTATGCATAATGAAATGGATGATTTGTTAATATGTATTTATGAATTTTGAACACTATTTGACACACTAGATGCTAGCACCATAGATTGTAAAAAATTCATCTATCATTTTAATGCTATCATAAGACTTATATAATGATTGTGCAAATATGAACTGAAAAACATGTGATAAAATGGTATGGCATGGAATGCATAGTAAGATGTTATATAATGTCCTTGAGGTTTTCATGAGACTCAAACACTTTAGTGATCTAGTAAAAAATTATATGTTAACCATGCAAGACGTTTTAGCAAGGTATAAATCTACCAGGATGACCAAGATATTCAATATCCTTGTGTGTGCATGTGATTTCATTGTTATAATAACTCATAAAGTTACCCTAGTGCCAAACAGGATTTATGCAGCCCATCTGTACTGAATTTCACCCTGTGAATATCATGATCCTGAGTTTTATATGTAGTTGGATTAGACCATAGGTAATACAGGTTATCAAAAGCTAGCTCATCCGCATGCAAATATTAGTCTATACAAAATAATATTACTAATGTGATATACATATCATCATGCATAAAAATACCACCATTTCCAAGCAAGATTGATGCTACCCAACCTATAATGAGGATCACCTTATGGTTGTCAATTGTTGAGAATTCTAGGGATTCAAGTTCTGTACTCCCTTATTTTCTTTTATTGTTGAATAACTCGAGGTATTTGCTCATGTTTGTTTGGTGAGTAAGGGATTTTGATAGTGGTGATGTTTGGGGAATTTTTTCTTTTTGTTAGTGGTAACAACCACTATTTTTTTTTCTTTTGCTCTTGTGGCTTTTTAGATACTTATCCAAATTTGGCGTGGGGTAAGAAATTTTGATTACTTTGGGTAGGGAGGAGCTTGTATTTTTGTCAATTCTCAATATTTTTTAACCATTCGCATAGGGGGATGAGCAAGGTAAACTTTTCACTTAAGGTAAAATGAACTGCTTTGTAGTTTTCATATTTCCTTGTGCAAAACTTAGATTTATTAGTGTGAAAATATGTTGAGAATATATCGTATACAAGATATAATCAAAGTAAGACTCTACCTTATAAAAATTAGTATAGCTTTCTATAAAATATGAAAATAAAACTAGAGACGGTTAAGTGACCGAAAATCCTAAAGCCGCCATACAAAAAATGACTAGGTGAAGGGAAAAAGACACAAATACGAAAGGTGGGGAATGTAGATGGAAATAATAATTGTAATGTAGATGGGTGTTAATAATGACTTTTGACAAAGTTGATTTTGAAGGATGACTAGTGTAAAGACCTCATGCTAGACATGTATGACCATCTCTCAAATGAAAAATGCCATGATGGGTATGCCTAATGCAAGTGATTGTATAATGCAGCGATATGAAATGTAATGTATATATATATATATATATATATATTTGATATTTTTTAGATTTATATATATATATATATATATATATATATATATATATATATATATATATATATATATATATATATATATTTGACCAATGGGCTTAGTGGATGCCATTGGGACTTTTTGGATGACCCAAGTGTTTATGGGTACCTTTGGGGCTCTTTGGGTGACCAAAGGGTTTATGGATACCTTTGGGACATTTTGGGTGACCAAAGGATTTATGGGTACCTTTGGGGATTTTTGGGTGACCAAAGGTTTTATAGGTGCCTTTGGGGCTTTTTGGGTGACCAAAGGGTTTATAGATTCCTTTAGGACTTTTTGGGTGACCAAAGGGTATATATATACCTTTGGGGCATTTTGGATGACCAAAGGGTTTATGAGTACCTTTCAGACTTTTTGGGTTACCAAAGGGTTTATAGATACCTTTGGGACTTTTTGGGTTACCAAAGGGTTTATAGATACCTTTAGAGATTTTTGGGTGACCAAAGGTTTTATAGGTACCTTTGGGGCCTTTTTGGGTGACAAAAGAATTTATGGGTATCTTTGGGACATTTTTGGGTGACCAAAGGGTTTATCGGTACGTTTGGGGATTTTTTGGTGATCAAACGGTTTATAGGTACCTTTGGGACCTTTTTGGATGATCAAAGGATTTATGGGTACCTTTGGGGGGATGTATGATCTCCATTGTATGGGTGATTGGGTTTATCAACAAATAGTTGTTGCAAGACTTACGGGGGTGGTTGCAATGGAGGTGGAATGATTGGAGGTGGTCTATATAGAAGGGGGTGAAATTTCTCCTTGAGTGGAAAAATTTATTGCTAGTTGGGATGTTGCAATGGGAATATACGTAGATATAAATCTTCTTTTTCATACAATGGGACGACCTATTCGTATTCCTCATCTAAACTAGGTGATTTAATAGGTACTACACCGTAATCTGATTCATCATCAGTTTTCTATTAATCATGAGGACATTTATCCTCTTCCTCATTATCGTATGGGAGATTATGTGAACCTTCATCTTCTTCATAGGATTAGGTGAATCATGAGATATCCTTTTATCTATCATATTTACTACAAAATAATCCCCCAAAGAATGGACATGATTAGGATTAGTGTAAGGATCACGTGTAAGCTCATCCCTATAGTTCAAACCTAGGTGCTCTAAAATTTTTGTGAGGACATCAAGAGGCACAAGCTTGTTGTGTCCTAATCCAGATTTATCATATGACAATTGATATTGTAGCTGACAAGGACTACGATTACCTTGTTTATAAAACCACAAATCATAGCCATGCCAATGGTAGAAATGGAGATATCGCATGGTATAGCTTGGATTGGACATATAATTGATGTCCTTAGAAAAGGGTTCTTCATCCTCTTCTTACTGAGGAGATGGTTATGTGCCATATTCAATACCCCATATATGAAGTTCATTTGATTAGGAGGTATACCTAGAGGTATGATGATACCTATAGAAATACGAGATCGTTCCATATTTTATATTGTCTCAATGGTTGGAACTATTGTAATATTCCTCACCAGGTATTCTCCTAAACCCTTAGTATGTAAATGGATTGTGACCTACGATGGTGAGGATGGAGGAGATGGAAGCGAGGCTTGATATGAATCAATACTTACCTCATAAGGTGGTTCATCATCTACTAGACTAGGAATCTCTTCCATGGAAATAGTCGAGATGATTGAAGGGATCTCGTCAATTGGCCTCTTTGACATGTTCCTTTGTGGAGGATTTTATGATGACAAAGGTGTATTTGAAGGTGCCAATGACGAGGGTGGTATAGAAAAATATGGTAATCGATCAATGGAAGGCGATGGTGAAGGAGTCGAACCTTGAGTGGATGTTTTAGGTTGGAAGTGTACATGAGTTGATGGTAAGGTCAACTCAGGGATGTGCTGCACCAATTTACAGTATTTGAAGGGCTCAAGGTGTACGAAGAAAACATGTACTTGCCATTCATAAGTGTACTTCAAAAATTGGTGAGCTATGGATGGCATTCACTTCATATCCCTAATCTAGGGTCTTTCCAACAAGATATTATAGGCCATTGTACCCTCTAAGACATGACACAATGTTGGTATGGTTTTGTGTCCTACCTGAATAGGTAAGACTATAGTGTCAACCATTAAGCATAGAGTATCGTTGAATGCTCTAAGGGGGTATATGTGGATGCAACAATGTGGGATGGTGGAAGACCTAGATATTGGAGAGCATTCGTGGTGATGATATTGCTTGAAGAACTAGTGTAAATTAGAAATATTTTATAAGGTGTTCTATTTACACATGCAATGACGTGCAAGGGAGGATCAACGACGTCATTTGATATTTGGTTTAAGTTTATGTTTATGAAATGTGATTACTAGCTCTTTGCATTACTAAATGTGCCCCATAAAATTGATAAAGGAGTTAGACTCTTAGGGCTGCAGTTCAATCAACTTAAGGATCTCCATAATATCTTCTCAATGAGGTGGAGACTGTTAGATAAGATCATAGATAAAGAGTTGGGTCGATGTTGTTTGCAAGCTTACTTTTTATGGTGACCATTGAACAAGGTGGAAGGCTTTGCACTGGAGGTGGTGGAGGCTATGAAGTGGAGGGAATATCATTTGAAGCTGTAGGTGGTGCAACTTGATTTGGATAACACCTATTCCTTGTCACGATGCTAACCATCCCAACGAATCCTTATTGAGGGGGTGTAATTTGGGTATCGTTTATCTATTTTGTTTGATTTACCTGCACCTCGTAAGTGGTAATGGGTCTTTAAAGATATCCATTGTTGATTTTTTATTCCAATAGGGTTATCAACTTAAATATCATTTCTCTTAATTATATCTTGTACTAGGTGTTTAAAACCGTAGCATATTTGCATGTCATGTTCATTCTATCTATGGTACTTACAATATCAATCTTCACGATGTCCCATAGACTTTGGTTTACCTGTATTCGGATATATAGATTGGATCTCAGGTATAGTAATTTCTTTGGCCGCATATATATGATCGAATAGGGAATCCATAGACTCAAATAAGGGTGTAAATTGTATCTTAGGATGATGTTGCTGGTTTTACCCTTGATTCACTTGTGTGTTGTTATTATAACTTGTAGGAGGAGGTTGGGCCTAATAGTTTACCTTTTGAGGCAGCGTTGGTTTCATAGGCCCTAGAATATTGATGGAAACTTGATTAATTGTTGCCAACTTTGGTTGGATTGGATTCTTATTTTTGTTTTTATTCCACTCCGGGTTTTGTGATCTTCTCCTCTTGAATTTTTATTTCTTTGATTTTTCTAGCCTACTCTAGAGCATCTCAAGAGTTTGGTATTATTAGAGTTGTAGCAATAAGAAATTGGATTTAAATAACTCTTGGAAAACATGCGAGTCAACTTAGACACTTGTAGTAGATATGGTAGCTTAGAAAGAAGTATTTTCCACTTGTTACCATAATCCATGATTGACTCGTCTTCATACTGCTTCAACCCCGTGAGGTCTATTAAAGTCGCCTTTCACGTAGTGTTAAAGGCAAAACATTCCAGGAATGCATTTGTAAATTATTCAAAGCTATGGACGTTGTACCTTGTAAGTTGATTGCACCACTCTACGACTGTGCCAGAGAGGGTAATCAAAAATATTATTAGAAGTAAGGCATCGTTATCCTGGATACTGAAGCATTGATTCATAAACCTAGTAACATGCTCCTGTGCATCTTCCTCTCCTTTGAATCTATCCAACGTGGGTAATTTGAAATGCTTAGGGTATGGAGGGGAAGATATTTATGAGTGAAGCGGTTGACTTTGAAGTTGGTGCAAAGTAGTATTTTAAATCTCGGACCAAGAGGTCTTGTTCTCTATTATTTCCATGCTCTCAAGCAATGCTTTATAAGCATCAGAGGATTTGATCTCCTCTTATTTGCTTTGGCCTTGCAGAGGAGGATGAGGAATGTCAAGCATATGGCTTGGTGGTTGATTATAATCAAGAATACCTCCATAAGGTTCTTCCAAATACTCCTCTTATGGTTCGAGATTATCGTAGGCTCCATAAGGTGTTTCTTGAATTAGCTTACAAGGAAGAACAAATTCCTGTGAAAGGTGTTCTATGCTTGACCTACGAGGTAAATCTCGATTAGGAATAGGTGGTCAATGAGGCAACAATTGATTAGGCCTAGGAAGCCTATTTTGATTAAACATATGTTACCTCTGATAAACCCCCTATCTATGTGTACTTATGATAGGGACCCCGTTGCATAATTTCTCTTGAAATAACTCATGGGTTTACTATTCAATATTTTATTTTTATAACTGATGTTGGTGGTCCAAGCATTGTTTATCTAGCTGAAGCTGATTAAATTGAGCTTGGTGGTCAACATATCTTTTAACAACTTGGTTTATCTTCTTAGTTGTGTGAAGTCTATTAGCACTAGCACTATTACCATGATGCCTATGTTGTTCAAGAGGATATGAAAGGTCACCTACGAGATTCCCTCGATCGAGAGAGATCACATTCACTTGAGGCCCAACCCTAAATAGACGTCCTTTATACTCAGCTGGCTTAGAAGTACATCGTTCTTGCATGGAATAATGAAACCAAGAATAATCAGGATTCTCCTTGGATATTCCTTCATAAATGAGGAAATAAAGGGTTGAATTTCCTGTTATGATCTATTAGAGTTATTTAAGGGTGTATTTTGATCATTTGACCCTGCTCATGGTGAATAATATTGGTCCTATCCGTGGGTGGACTAGATAGATCGAGTAGGTACACTGATGCGTGGTATTGCTCTATTTGTTTGCACCTTAATGCATAGTTGTTGTTATTGAAATAAGGCGTATGAAGTGTCTATATTATAAAAGTAAGTTTCTTGATTAGGATCGAGACCTATAGTGGTGTCCTGTGTAGGGATCCCTTGTAGGTTAGGTTCCTTATTTGACATTCTAGGATTTGGGTGAGTAGGAGGCTACTAAGGAGGTATAATCATATCCTTAGGGTCAAATTGGAGATGGTCTACGTCTCCTAGCCTAATCTCTATAGAATTATCCCTTGAATGGGCTTGGCTGTGGATGCATACCATAGCTACTTTATTCCAAACCCTACGTGACCATATATTTTACAAATTTAAATGATGCAACACACAAGAATGAAAAAACATAATAATACAAGTGTTTATCTCTTTTAAAGATTTATATGTGTTCCCTAAAACAGTTTGGTGTGTTTTTGATTTATTGTTTGCAAAGAGATCTCTTTTCACGTGTTTGAATATTATTGATGTAATTCTCAATTTGTTTAAATGATTTTACCTGTATACTTGTAGCTCAACAATCGGTAATGAATTTCGATCATGTAAACCAACCACAATATGGATATGAAGCCCATACCCGATCAAGGAGCATAGGTCATACCAATCCTATCGCATATTGACCGTGGACAACGATACACCCTCCAAAGAGGAATGCATGCTATTTTCCATGGCTAATACGGTTCTTGAAGCCGAATTTGACCCAAAAATAGGGTTCGTATCATGCGAGTCAACGGGTGGAGATGATGCCCTCCATCATTGGTTTATTAGTGGTTGGGAATGAAGTTCCAACTTACTAATGTTAAAATATGACGTGGTGTGTGTGGTTCTTTTTATACTTAAAGAAAGTAAAACAAAAGAGCACTCAATGAACCTTCACTAAATGCAAAAGAACATTTCACTTTTAGAAGTATTGCATAAATAATGGAACCTACAAAATGCATACCCTATATGGCAACCTAACCATTAGGTAGGTCACAATAAATCAACCCATACAAATCATACTTAAGTTGTTCTTTTCCTGTTTTTCTTTTTATTTTGTTATTTTTAATCAAAAGCAAAATCTACTCTTCAACAAACAAGGAAAAAACATAAAAAACTAAATTTAACCTTCTCTAAACAGTAATAATGCAAAGTGAAGGTCTATATAATTATCTTGAAAGCCTAAGATGTTGTTCCTATCAATTTGAGCTACAAACCCCTTATTTTTTGGTCATCCTAGGGTGGCATGGTTGCAAATTTAGGGGCCGTCCCTGGATGGGATGACTGTTGTGGCCATCCCTAGGTTTTCCAATTAGGAAATCAGGGGTCGTTTCAGGACAGAACGACTAAAAACCTACAATATTTCAAAGAGAAAAATAGGGTCAAAAATTGCAAAAATAAAATGGGATAGGGGTCCCACCATAATTGCCACTGTAGAGCAAAAAAAATGGTGCACCTAGCAAAGGGAAATAAAATGCACCTATATATTTAAGCATTCAAAAGCGACATTAATATAAGCATGATGATAAATAACTAAACGAAATGGGGGGTTCTCTTTATATTACTCCATTTTCCAAATATACGGTTATAAAATGTCCCCTTGAGGGCTCTTAATTGATAAAATCCATTACAGAAATTCAAAGGATCTAATCCTTTCAGAAAATCAAGGTGCGCTTTCAGTGTCTTCCTCACACTCATGAACTGAAGAGCAGGATTTTTCTACCACTATGATGATCTATCCAAATTCAAAATTGTAGCTCCTTCCTTGCACACTGAAATATCTAGATCCACACACAAAGAATTCAAGTTGGTTAATAGCATGTGTGAATTAATATGAAATCAGAAATATGCATGCAACATTGGATATAAAGTGTGAAATAGGTGGTGCAAAAATATTCCAAATTGTACCAAAATTTAGTATAATGCATATTATCTACTTAAGGAATGATATATCTATAAATTGAAATGAAATTATATGCAGAATCCATGGTCATCCATGGGTGTTCCAATTGGGACTGTTAGAATAAAATATCTAATTGACAATTCAAAACTACTCCAAATTTCACCAAATTCTAGTATGATGCATATAGACTACTCTAGAAATAATATACACTAAAATTGACCCAAAATTTTGTGAAGATTTATGGCCATCCCTGGGTGCTCCAATTAGGACTGTTAATAGTCCTAGGTGGGGATGGCCACCAAATCTGGTGGTTTTTACCACCAATTCCTCTAGGATTTGGTTAAAAATACTCCTAGAGATGTTGTCATCAAATTTGATGATCTAATTCACATAAATATATGGGTTTTGAAATATATTTACGTATTTGGGATCACTCGGTAACCTCCTTCGATCGATGGAGATTTTAGGGTAAATACATGTGTGAAAGAGAGAGTGAATCTCGGTAGGACTTCATTATAAAATATTACAAAGATATTTTTGAAATTGGGTGGAATGACTACAATTTATAGCCCAAGAGGACCACAGGGTCAAATGGACATGTTAGAGCATGCAAGATAGGTGCTACTAGTCAAAACCCTTGTCATGCTTTGGGTGGGAGAAGCATCCAATTTGGGCCTCCCATTTATAGGTTGTGATGACTTTGATAGGCCCTAAATATTTCATAAATAATTGTGTGGGATAAATGGAAGAATTTGATGGTAATTTATCCCACCCTTGACTTTTTGAGGGATCTAGGTCATGGTCGTCCTACCTGAAGAACACAAGCTTATACTGAGAGGGGGGTGAATAGTATAAGAGCACTTTTTACTTTTCTTTCCAAATCAATATTATGCAATGTATAGATAGCAATATTAACAACAGTAATCAAAGCAATGCATAAATTACCACACACAATAGAGACACCAATTTAATGTGGTTCACCCAAAGATGGCTACCTCCATGAATAAAATATTTTACTAAAATTTTCTCAATTAATCTATTGGGAATTCTTTCCCTATTAAAATGCTTATGGACCTTTGTCCAATGGAGATATTTATCCCCTAAATCTTATTCATGGATCTCTATCCACAAGAGAACTGCTTCTCCTCTGCTCTGGCTGGTGATCCTCTATAAGACTATTGCCTCCACTGTACTGGCTTATGGATATCTCTCCATTGAAGACTCTTATACCCACTCGGAAGACCTATCCTCACTACCCTAGATGATGGATCTCTATCCACTGGAGACTACTTTCCTCTCTGCTCTATCACCTCCAAAGATCTATCTCAAATCTATACTAAACACAGTCTAGTCAGTCTAGTACAAATTTACTCAACAAGTCCACTCAAATTTGCACTAAACATAGTCCAGTCAGACTAGCACAAATTTTCTAAACAATTTGAATAAAAAATATACACTAAACACAGTCCAATCAGTCTAGCACAAATCTACTCAACAAGTCCACTCAAATCTGTACTAAACATAGTCCAGTCGATCTAGCACAAATATTCTCAACAAGTCCACTCAAATCTATACTAAACACAATCGAGTCGGTCTAGCACAAATCTGCTCAATAAGTCCACACAGTCTAGTTGGTCTAGCACAAATCTGCTCAATAAGTCCACTCAAATCCTGCTCAAATCTGCTCAGCAGGTCCACACAGAACCTATCCAAATCTGCTCAACAAGCTCACACAGAACTTATCCAAATCTGCTCAATAATTTCTCTCTAGAACTTAACCAAATCTGTATTGTAACCTTCCACAAATGCTCACACAAAATTAGTCAACAAGTCTCCTTAAATACTTACCTCAAATCTGCTTAACAAGTCCACACAGAACTTGTCCAATCTCATATAATCATAAAGAGAATTGTTAGAGACTCTATATGTTCTACACTCAATGCTTAATCACTTTCAATCTCATAGAAACATAAAGAGAATTGTTAGAGACTCAATATGTTCTACAATCAATGCTCAATCACTTTCAATCTCATTGAAGCATAAAGATAATTGTTAGAGCCTCAATATGTTCTATACTCAATGCTCAATCACTTTCAATATTATATAAGCATAAAGAGAATTGTTAGAGACTCAATATGTTCTATACTCAATGCTCAATCACTTTATCAACTCAAATTAGAATAAAGAATAGTTTGTTTTATGGAACTTGAATAATCACTTCATACAACCACTTGACTAGGCTCAACCACTCAACTCAACCAATTGCTTAATGAAACATCCCTTTCTCACAAACCCTAGTCCAAGCATATATCAACCAACTCAAACTATTTTCAACAATGCTCAACAACAAATCTCACATAACAATGATACTCATGGTCTTTTCTAACCCTGGTTCAAGTTCTTTGTAGAACAACTCACTTCATCAACAATGCTTATAAAACAATCTTCACATAACAATGATACTCATGATATTTTTAAAACCCTGACTCAAGTTCTTCACACAATCCAATGGCTTCAACAACAATGCTTATAAAACAAGGTTTTAATCAGAACTCTTAATTCCAGAAAACCTTGAAGCATTAAATCAAACACTTTTGAAATGGAAACCCTAACCAAATACTTTTCACTTCAAACTTTATTTAGAAGGCCAATCAACCAACTCAACCAAGAAATAATTTGTCAATACCTTTTTGCTTGACAAGGAGTAGATCTCACAAATTTGCCATACTCACAATTTCTTCTTTGCCAATATAAATAAGGGTTAGAAGATTATAATTTCTTCAACAAAACACAATACAAAATGATATCAAACAGAATACACCTTATCACTCCAAATTTAAAATAATATCAATACCCTCATAATAATCTCTTTGGCAAAAATCGTTTTACAAATAAAATCAACACACTAAAAATCACAACCTCTTACTACCTTATTACTCCCATTTAAAAATAATATCAATCTTTGGCAAAAATTCTTTTACAAATAAAATACACTCACTAAAAATCACAACCTCTTACTACCTTATTACTCCAATTTAAAAATAATATATCCTCTTTTATAAATCTCAATTCAACACATGATAATTTGCTATCACTCCTTATTTCTCCTAACCACTAATTGTATTGCCTAACTAAAACCTTTTAACAAACTCCTTATCACTCATAATAATGACTTTAATTAAAACTTTAGGCAATAAAAATATTTACAAAAAATACCTTTGCCTCTCCACGGGTTTCGAACCCTTAACCTCTGCCTCCGCGAACACCCTAGCTGCAGGCTCCTCAGCCACGTGTGCTTAACGCATGTTGAGAACCAAAAGGCCCTATGCGCACTATCTTCCTTCTGTGGAACATTAATCAAAAAATACGAAGCACGAAAACCTTTCCCTTTGGCGCTTACCACCAACGAGTTTCGAACACGGGCTCTTGCTTCCTCCAACGTTTTTGTAGATGATTAGCTGCCAATGGACCACCGTGTCCAACGTGCTTAGAAATATCCAACCTATTCACCTTATACCTGGAGGTTAATACAAAAATATTTTTCGTCTTCTTCCTTAATGAAGCTCTTGAAATCGCACATGAAATATTTCAACCTTAGCGCATATCCATAGTTCGAGGGATAATCTTCAAGGTCTTTTGGCCTCCCTTTTTATACACAAAGTTGCCATTATATTCAAACGTCGACGCTTCAAATTTTCAATGATGTTGGCGCATTTGTCCTTTGTAATTTATAAAAGATTTAAATTCCAAGAAATTTAAATTTTATAAATTATAATTATAACCTTTGTCTTTTAAGGCCTTCTCTTATTGCATAACATTGTATTGATGATATTTATTTATAAAATTTAAATTCCTCTTGAATTTAAATATTTTATAAAATAAATATTAGACCTCCTTTGAACTTTGCAATAGGCCTCCTTGGGTATTTATGAAAACCCATTTTAACTTATGCTCTCATATAATATTAAAATATTATGGAGCCCTTTTGCCTTTAACTTTTGCACTATTGAAGCTTCTTCCTAACACCTTTGATGACTTTGTTTTTTTTCGAATTCCTTGACATTAAATATGACTTCATTTATTGACATCAATGACAACTTTAACTTTTAGGACTCAAAATGTCCAACAGTCTCCCCCTTTGTCATTGATGGCAACCCAAAATGTTTTTACCGAAAACTTGACTTCTTCTTATGTGCTGCTCCCCCTGGTTCAATGCTCTCTCAATTATCAAATCTCTCCCCAATACTCAAATATCTCTCCCCTTTGACATCAATGGCAAAGGGTCATATTTGGGGCTCGGGGCTAAGAATGAGCCTCTTAGCTTAGCCCCTCTTCCACCTTCTGTTAAGATGGTTAATTTTGGGGTGGGAGTATTTCTACTCCCAGAAAGCACTGTTATTTACCTTTATCCTCCTCTCTTCTTCTCTAAATTTTTTGAATCTTTTGACTGTTTGTATCCATATCTATGTTCCTATCCATGTCATCATTCTTTTTCCTGTTCCCATTCCTATTTACATCCATGTTCCTATTCCTGTTCTTATCCATGTTCCTATTCCTGTTCCTATTCATATTCATGTTCATGTTCTTGTTCCTATTCTTGTTCATGTTCTTGTTCATGTTCATGTTCTTGTTCCTGTTCATACCTATTTATGGAATGTCTGCTCTACACCACTTTGTTGTATGACCATAATTATTTCACTTATAACACTTAATATTATTATTCCTTTGAGGTGCAAATATCTTAGGATTTCTCCTAGTGAAGCCATATTCTCTTTTGTCATGAACCCTGCAATTCATTGCCTTATGACCAAACTAATTACATGAGTAACAATACCCATGAAAAAACTATCCATTCCCATATTCTTATTTTTCATGTGTCTTGCACTGTGAAGCCATGTGCCTAAACCTGTGACATGAAAAAAATCTTCCAATGAAGTTTCCTTGTCTTGACCTCATACATCTCTTGTTCTGATTGTTGTTCCATCTATATATTCTTTGTGCATTGTTCTTGTTTTATTGAACTCTCTATTGTCCAACCCATCCTCTTATGACTTATTTTATTTTCCACTATTTTATTTTGAAGTATCTTCATCAGAAGTTTCTTCTCATCCAAAACTTGAAGTTGACTCTCCTTCCCATTTCTTTCGATCACTTTCAAATCCAGGACCTATTTTCTTTGATGTAGTCTTTTGTGTCTTTATGAACTTATCCAAGTTATTTGATCTAATTTTAAATCCCTTCATATTGATCTTGGAGTCCTCTAAATCTTCTTTTATTAGTGTCACTTCTTGTGCTAACTTCTCACATTCCAATATCTTTGCTTCTAACTTATCTTTGAACTTCTTTGCTTTAGCCTTTGATTTTTATAAATCCTCTATAAGCAATCTTCTTTCTTCATCACATTCTTGAAATTGAATTTCAAGTTTAAAGTGTTGCTTCCTTACCTTTTTTACCGTTTCAAGGGCATAGATGAGTTTTCCATTGATATCATAACCATTTTCTCTTGAATAATCCTCTATTTGTTTGCCTTTGTCCACATCATTACTCTCTTTTGGCTTGTCTTCTACAGGATCACTTTCATCATCTTCTTGATTGCTTTGAATGCTACTTCCTTCTGAGGAGTAGGATCTTTTGTTCTTATCTCAAAAGTTGTTAGCATACCAAGTAACTTATATCTTGTCAAAGTATCACCATCAAATGATATTTCTATAGCATAAACCTGTTCACTGAATCTATTTGGAAGAGATATTAAGACTTTATCAAAAACATTTGATTCATCAATATTCATTCCAAGTCCTTACATATCATTAACAACCTCATTAATTCAAATTAGATAAGCACTGATATTTTACTATTCATTCATTCTCAATGTTTCAAATTGTCTTTTGAGATTTCGTATTTTGGCTTTATTTACACTTTTATCTCCCTCATATATACCTTGCAATTTATACCACCTTTCTTTTGCACTTCTACAATGCATAACTTTCATATAATCTGTTCTACGCAAACCTCTCACAAGTGCATTCATTTATTTTGAATTATAGTGTTGTAGAAGCTTACCTTCCTTATATGTAGGAGGATTGACTGTTGGATCATATCCAAATTCCACTGCATCCCAAATTTCATTGCCAAGTGCCATTAGGTAGATCCTCATCATCATACTCCAATACATATCATTTTCATCAAATATTGGTGTTGAGTTAGTTGAGGACACCTCCCTAGGATCCATTGTGTTCTTGTTAGCTTTTCTTTCAAGCTGTTAAACTCTCATGAAGGCACACACTCTTATACCAATTGAAGAACATAAGCTTATACTGAGAGGGGGGTGAATAGTATAAGAGCATTTTTTACTTTTCTTTCCAAATCAATATTATGTAATGTATAGATAGCAATATTAACAGTAGTAATCAAAGCAATGCATAAATAACCACACATAATAGAGACATAAATTTAACGTGGTTCACCCAAAGATGGCTACCTCCACAGAGAAAATATTTTACTAAAATTTTCTCAATCAATCTCTTGAGAATTCTTTCCCCGTTACAATGTTTATGGACCTCTATCCACAGGAGATGTTTATCTCTTAAATCTTGTTTGTGGATCTCTATCCACAAGAGAACTCATTCTCCTCTGCTTTTGTTGGCGATCCTTTATAATATTACTGCCTCCACTACATTGGCTTGTGGATCTATCTCCACTGAATACTCTTATCCCCACTTAGAAGACTTGTATTCACTGCCTTGGCTAATGGATCTCTATCCATTGGAGACTCTTATCCCCACTTAGAATACTTGTCCTCAATGACCTGGCTGATGGATCTCTACCCATTGGAGACTATTGTCCTCTTTGCTCTGTCACCTACAAAGCTTTATCTCAAATTTTTACTAAACACAGTCTAGTCGATCTAGCATAAATTTGCTCAACAAGTCCACTTAAATCTATACTAAACACAGTCCAGTCGGTCTAGCACAAATCTACTCAACAAGTCCAATCAAATCTGCACTAATTATATTCCAGTTGGTCTAGCACAAATCTGCTCAACAAGTCCACTCAAATCTGCACTAAACACAGTCCAGTCAATCTAGCACAAATCTGCTCAACAAGTCCACTCAAATCTGTACTAAACATAGTCCAGTTGGTCTAGCACAAATCTGCTCAATAAGTCCACTCAAATCTGCACTAAACATAGTCCAGTTGATCTAGCACAAATATGCTCAATAATTCCACTCAAAACCTTCTTAAATCTGCTTAATAGGTCCACACAGAACTTGTCCAAATATGCTCAACAAGCTCACACAAAACTTATCCAAATATACTCAATAAGTTCTCTCTAGAACTTAACCAAATCTGTATTGTAAGCTTCCAAAAATGCTCACATAAAATAAATCCACAAGTCTCCTCAAATAATTACCTCAAATTTGTTTAACAAGTCCACACAAAACTTTTCCAATATCATAGAAGCATAAAGAGAATTGTTAAAGACTCAATATGTTCTACACTCAATGCTCAATCACTTTCAATCTCATAGAAGCATAAAGAGAATTGTTAGAGACTCAATATGTTCTACACTCAATGCTCAATCACTTTCAATCTCATAGAAGCATAAAGAGAATTGTTAGAGACTCAATATGTTCTACACTCAATGCTCAATCACTTTCAATTTCATAGAAGCATAAAGAGAATTGTTAGAGACTCAATATGTTCTATACTCAATGCTCAATCACTTTCTCAACTCAAATCAGAATAAAGAATAGTTTATTTTATGGAACTTGAACAATCACTTCATACAACCACTTGACTAGGCTCAACCACTTAACTAGGCTCAATCACTTCATACAACCACTTGACTAGGCTCAACCAATTGCTTAATGAAACATCCCTTTCTCACAAACCCTAGTCCAAGCATATATAAACCAACTCAAAATATTTACAACAATGCTCAACAAGAAATCTCACATAACAATGATACTCATTATATTTTCAAACCCTAGTTCAAGTTCTTTGCACAACAACTCATTTCATCAAAAATGCTTATAAAACAATATTCACATAACAATGATACTCATGATATTTTCAGAACCCTAACTCAAGTTCTTCACACAGTCCAATGTCTTCAACAACAATGCTTATAAAACAAGGTTTTAAGCACAACTCTTAATTCCAGAAAACCTTGAAGCATTAAATCAAACACTTTTGAAATGGAAACCCTAACCAAATCATTTTCACTCCGAACTTTATTTAGAAGGCCAATCAACCAAATCAACCAAGAAATAATTTGCCAATACCTTTTTCTTGACAAGGAGTAGATCTCACAAATCTGCCACACTCACAATTTCTTCTTTGCCAATCTCAATAAGGGTTAGAAGATAATAATTTCTTCAACAAAACACAATACAAAATGATATCAAACAGAATACACCTTATCACTCCAACTTTAAAATAATATCAATACCCTCATAATAATCTCTTTGGAAAAAATCATTTTACAAATAAAATCAACACACTAAAAATCACAACCTCTTACTACCTTATTACTCCAATTTAAAAAGAATATATCCTCTTTTATAAATCACAATTCAACACATGACAATTTGCTATCACTCCTTATTTCTCCTAACCACTAATTTTATTGCCTAACTAAAACCTTTTAACAAACCCCTTATCACTCCTTATTAAGACTTTAATTAAAACTTTAGAAAATAAAAATATTTACAAAAATTACCTTTGCCTCTCCATGGGTTTCGAACCCTTAACCTCTGCCTCCACGAATGCCCTAGCCGCGGGCTCCTCAACCACATGCGCTCAATGCACGTTGAGAACCAAAAGGCTCTATGCACACTATCTCCCTTCCCTGGTGCCTTAATA
Source organism: Wollemia nobilis (assembly GCA_028583015.1). Classification (NCBI taxonomy): domain Eukaryota; kingdom Viridiplantae; phylum Streptophyta; class Pinopsida; order Araucariales; family Araucariaceae; genus Wollemia; species Wollemia nobilis. The sequence continues at coordinate 10,866,535 of JAQPPZ010001195.1, forward strand.
GAAAATCGTAAAGCACGAAAACCTTTCCCTTTGGTGCTTACCACCAATGAGTTTCGAATGGGGGCTCTTGCTTCCACCAATATTTTTGTAGATCATTAGCTTCCAATGGACCATTGTGTCCAACGTGCTTAAAAATATCCAACCTCTTCACCTTATGTCTGGCGGTTAAGACAAAAATAATTTATGTCTTCTTCCTCAAAGAAGCTCTCGAAATCGCATACAAAATATTTCAACCTTGGCGCATATCAATCGTTCGAGGGATAATATTCAAACATCGGTGCTCCAAATTTTCAATGACGTTGATGCATTTGTCCTTTGTAATTTATAAAATATTTAAATTCCAAAGAATTTAGATTTTATAAATTATAATTACAACCTTTGTCTTTTAAGGCCTTCTCTTATTGCATAACTTTGTATTGATGATATTTATTTATAAATTTAATTTCCTTTTGAATTTAAATATTTTATAAAATAAATATTAGACCTCCTTTGAACTTTGCAATAGGCCTCCTTGGATATTTATAAAAATCCATTTTAACTTATGCTCTCATATAATATTAAAATATTATGGAGTCATTTTACCTTTAACTTCTACACTGTTGAAGCTTCTTCCTGACACCTTTGATGACTTTATTTTTTGCCGAATTCATTGAAATTAAATATGACTTCATTTCTCGACATCAATGACAACTTTAACTTTTAGGACTCAAAATGTCCAACACCACCCAGGGACAGTTGTTGGTGGCCATCCTTGGGTGGGATGACCATGAACTATGGTTGTCTTAGGGTGGGACGACCATGGCTACATGGCCCAAACTTACCAAAAGTGGTTAGGACAACTATTTAATCCCTAAAGGTTTCCCAAGGGGGAAATATGGTGTTGATAAGAGTACGTCATTATAGTATAATCGAATTGATGTGATTTTAGTGTCTATAGTTGTATCAATTCTAAGCCTAAAATTGCTCTCTTAGGTTTTTATAATAAATATTGAAAATGATCATGAATCTAAAAAGGTACCTTGGTCTTGAATGCTAGTCGGTGTTGGAAATAATACACTGAGGTATTCTCTTTATCTGGTTCTTAATAATTTTGCCCTCTTTTTGCTTTCTTATAAAGAACTTATAAGGGAATGTGACCCTTGTATGGACCATCAAGCTTAGACAATCTACGGAGGTCCCACAACTTAAATTTTATAAGTTGTTTTAGTTTCTTTAGTTTTCTAAGAGATTTGAGATTTCCTTATTGGTATTTTTACTAGATGCTTCAAGATATTCTCCTTCCCCTATGGTTTCTTGTTTTTATACCATCGAGATCCTTTGCCAATGCCATCTATAAGTTATTAGTTGAATAGCCATTAGCTACTGCACTCACTCTGAGTCAGATGTGGAGTATTATCTAGTTTATGGATCCATAATTTTGCAGTGGCTGTATGGGATGAATTCCTACCATAAGTGGAGCCTCTTTTGCTATCACTGGACAGAATTTGAGACTGCTACCAATGGCAGGTTCTAGATTAGCTACCACTCAAAAGGCTATGAACCATTGCTCTTCTGGTAGGGCTGGTAAGTGTGGTATAGGAAGATTAAGATTTACTTTGAGCTTACGGTTGAGGCCTTCTCTTGTTAGCACCTTCTGCTTCTTTTCAATACTTTCTTCTTGATCGATTGAAGGAACCTCAAGTCTTCCCAATTTTGATTTTTTTTTCACTCTAGATAGAAATCTTATGCTATCTAGTGGGATTTGCCTAGTTTAGTGAAATTTCACTACAACTATGGTGGCTTATTGAGGATATTTTACTTGTAGCAGATAAAGAACCCAAAAAAGGGCCTTATCTATTAGACACGAAGTTTATGGGGTTAAATCTAAGGCTTGAGGGTATATATGAAGCATATTGCTTTGGGACGGTAGTTTTGATTGGGGAATTGTGAAAGACTTAAGAGGGAAAAACTCCTTTTATAGAGGTTTTTCTACTTGGATAGTCATTGTATTTACTTTACTCTAACATTCACCTCTTATTAGTTTCTCCTCTGAGAAGGTAAGTAAAAAAGAATTCTCATGTGTGCCTGAGAAATGAAGATATGATCATTCATAATCTCATATCATGCTTAATTATAGTGACTGTGCTTCTACTCATTGAGCGGTCCTTGATTGGCTAATGGTATTACCAATGGAGCTATTTTTTACCTATATTTTTGAATCTCGTGTTTACCAGATTTTTTATAAATACCATGACTTTGTGTGAGTTATCCTTAAAATAAGTCATTGATCTTATCCATTTGTTATAATTTTGGACCATTTATTTCCTGTAAAATCTAGATAACACATCAAAGGAAAAGGATATTTATATATTAATACCATAGGTACTATGCTACAAGATTTGTTGCACTTCCTCCTACTATTTGTTTTGAATACTGACCATTTACTATGATTGGTAATGTTTTACCTTCAACTCTAGTCAACTCAAAAGAGTTTAAGTCTCATGTTCTAGTGATTTGGTATGGTCTAGACCAATGCAAATTAAATTTTTTATGCTTCGAAGGCTTGGCTCTTTCTTCATCCTATTTTAGAACCAAATATCCAATTTTGAAGTCTTAAAGATCTTCTTTTCAAACCATCAATTTACTACATATTGAAGTTAGCAGAACCTATTGTATACCTTATTTTTTGTTCTTCTAAGAATAGTAATTCAGCCATTCTTGCTTTCATGGGCTCAACATCTAGGAAATCACATGCAATCAAAAATTTATTGCAAGGATATCTAAATATAATATAAATATAACTCGTTTACCATAAATTAGAGAATATAGAGATATTTTCAAAGTGTCCTTCAATGTGATCTGCTCTACCCAAAGCACTTGATCTAGCAACTTGTACCAAATCCTTTAGTTTTTTCCAACAATCCTTTTGATAATTTGTAGCAAATTTTTATTTGTTGATTTATCCAAACCATTGCCTTGCAAATAATTATTGGATGATACTTTTGAATATATACTATACTTAGATTTAAAATCCAATACTTTAGCACATAATAATTTGGGTCTGTTATCTAGTTATAGTGTTCCATAGGGATGCATCCCCCACATTGAGGTATGCATCCCCTTGTCTCCTCTATCCCCAACACGAGGGACAGTGGGGGGGCCATCCTTTGGATTATAGGGGTCCCCAGGATGCTATACTTGGGATGTATCCTATGAGAGGATATCCCTAGGGATGCCCAAGTATCCTCGAGGACTCCTGGGGGACGCCTAGGCACCCCTCGAGCATCCTTGGAGATTTCCAACCATCACCCATAGTTGGGCATCTCTCACTAAAATAAAAAATATATATATTTATAAAAATTAAAAAAATATGGAGGGTGGTATCCATGAAAATATCCATCCCCCAAATCCTAAAAAGATACTATAAGGTAAAAATAAAAATTTAAAACCTAAAAGTTTAAAAAGTAAAACAAATTCATTCAAAAACACTAGTGAAGAAGAGCAGTAGTGAAAAAGAAGAGTAGGCAGCAACAATAGGGAAGAAGAGTAGCAACAATAGTGAAGAAGAGCAACAACAATGGCAATGAATATAGTAGCAGGAGAGTAGCAACAAAAATAGTGAAAACAACAGCAAAATAGCAGCAACAACAATAGTGAAAATAACAATAGATTAGCAAAAAAAGAGCAGCAAGGGATCCAAGTTTATTTTCTTATTTTTATTACCTTATCTATGTCTATTTTCATATTTTTCTTTCAAGTTTCAACATGAGCAGCAGTAAGGACTGTGAATCAGACCCATTTGACATTCAAATGGAAGGGGAAAACCAAAATACAAATAAAAACATTCATATTACTAAGGATTGTACCTCTACTATCCAACCTCAAATTTCCAAAGAGGACAACACTACTTATAGTTTTTATTGTCTATCACCACTATTCAAAGAATATGTCAAGGGTCCATTTAATATTAAAAAACTTCTGTTGCAATTTGTAACCAACCGTGACCAAGGAAAAAAAAATTGGTGGCTCAAGAACATGGCTTTACAATTTTTTTCAAACTGAGTTTAAGGGTAATTATGCTAGGTTTGAATATCATCTTATTGATAAAACAGGAATTGAGGTTAGGCCTTGCAAAAAAAGGACTAGCTACAAGTGGCTAAAGCCAGTAGGCTTGTGCAAGAGGCCAAAATTAGAGGTTCAGTCATACCTTTCTCTAAATATGACCAATCATCTAGAACTAGAAGTTACTTTGGAGCCTCCTCAAGACAGTCACGACTTTACTCAAACCTCTAGTATGCCATCACTGGACTCAGAGAAAAAAAAATCTATAAATGAGATGTTTAGTGTTCAAGCAAGACAGGAAGCAGATGATGCTATAGCACACATATTTTTAAACATGGGATTTTTTCTATATTGCACGTTACCCATATTTCAAAGAAATATTAAAAAAAACAACCAAGGTAGGGCCTCCATATGCACCCCTTAGAGAGCATAGGCTTTGTTTCTCTCTCTTGGAAAAACAATATTCCAGATGCAGTATGGTTATGGAGTAGATGAAGGATACATGTTTGACTAGTGTATGTTATATCATCATGGATGGGTGGCTGACATTCATCATCGTCCACTCATCAATATTATTCATATGTTCGGTAGGTCCCTATTTTCTTGTAGCCATTGATTACATAGGGAAAAGAGAAAACTTTGAGTATCAATACCTCCTATTGAAGGAAGCTATTGAGGAGGTTGGACCCTCCAATATTATACAGGTAATCAGTTTTTATTTTTCTGATGAAAATCTATATGATTGTGCAAATGAGACTATTTTTTTTGTGTAATTATTCTAAATATTTTTTTGTACACTATAGGTAATTATAGATGCATCTCATGTTTGTTAGCGTGTGGGGAAAATGATAGAGAAGTCATATAGACATATGTTTGGACCCCATGTGTTCATACATTGAACAATACATTGAAGGATATTGGGAAGATAGATTGGGTGAGGGCTATGGTTGCAAAAGATAGATACTTACGAATATTCATTTGCAACCATCACACTTCTTTATCCCTCTTTCATTCCTTATCAAATATGGAGTTCATCAAACTAGTAGATACTAGATACGCCATATACTTCATTTTATTGGAGAGGATGATCGAGGTGCATGATACTTTACAGTCCATGGTAGTATACACGAAGTGGAAGAGGTGGCCATAATCAAGAATGAAGGATAGAAAGAAAATCAGAGATAAAGTATTGGATGATAGTTGGTGGACTCAAGCCAAGTAAGAAATATTGAAGTTAATATTTGGTTCATGTTTATTTTTTTAGTTACTATTCATTAATTTATCATTTATGATTTTATGTTATTTTTAGTTTTAACTTGTATAGCTCATATAGTGTAAGTTTTTATTTTTATTTTTAATTTTTTGTAGGCATATTGTGTCCTTTATTTTACCAATTATTGCAGTCATCAGATATGCTATTCATGATGCACCTAATCTAGGAGAGATTTATGAGACTTTTGACAACATGCTAGGGGGGATGAAAAGAATTATTTGTGTTAGAGATCCAACATTATTATTCGATGAGGTCTACATTAGACCTATTATACAGAGGAGGTGGGATAGGATGAAACATGTAAGAAGAAATATGCTTACCTCTCATAGAGCGGAGAAGCTAGTTTTAGAGCATAGCTCTCTTTGCCTTCGTGAGAGAGATAATCTAGAGTACAAGCAATATCCAACTACACGATGGGATGTTGATCGAGAGTATGTGGGACAAATTGACGAGGATGAGCATTAGAAGGGGTTGGTTAGAGTTCTATTGGAGGATCTTCACTCAGATGATGAGGGTAGCTCATAGATATTGATAGTGATAACCCAACAAACGTTCCTACATAATGAGACTATTTTTGTTATAAACTCCTTTTATTGTAATTAGCATTGAGAGTATTAGTATTTTTGCATCTATTTTTCATTTTGACATTTGTTGTAAAATTTAATTTTTAAATTATTCTAATGTCTTCCAAGTTCTAAATATTTTTGTTGTAAACTATTAGTAATTAGTATTTTCTATTTTTTGCATGTATAATATATATATTATTCTAAATTTCTAAAAAAATTCATATTGTTATACCAGTCATACTCCAACCATCCTTTAAAATCATCTTACCGTCCCCTATCATCCTTGACATTCATCCCCTATCCCCCAACCTTGTGTAACCTTGTCTATTTATAATTGTATTTATAATACCAAACCTGGTGATTAGCTTCTCCATGAATCTGATGTAGTGGGATGAATTTATTCCTAGCAAAATAATTCTAGTTGATGACCCTAATGAAATCAATCCCCCATTGTTTGAAAGGGTCATCTGCTATTACTTGTTGTAGGGGAAGTGCAACATTCCTTCTTCCCATAAAATTTTTGTATGTGTTGTAGGTATTTGTTTTTATCCTATAAAAGGGACAACCAATAGTATCCAACCATTAAGATTTTTGTTGTTGTAGTTTGACCTGAATAATATCCTCTAGAAAAACCTGAGTAAAAGTCATCTAGTATTGTTTTAGCTTCGTTCGGATGGATACATTGCATGAGAACTCCAACGAAATTTCTTTAATATATGTTTTAGCTATTTATAATATAATTTATGGCTTGAAGCCTATATCTCCTTTTTGAGGATCTTAGATTTTTTGGAAACCTACCTATACAAAAATATTTAATTGGGTCTAGTACGTAGTTATCTTGCTCATTTAGACCTTCTTTTGATCCCAGTTTAGTGAAACCTCCCAGAAACAGATTTTGTTCCGTGTCGAATGAATTAAATAACTATTCGTAAAGATCCCTTCCCTAGATGAACATAGTTGGCTTAATTTCCAGCTTATATTCTTGGATATTAGTAATCGATCCTACTCTTTTCTCACCTAATTATCCTTGCAAAACAAAGTTTTGAATGTTCGAATGTACGACATAGATAATAGTTTTGCTTTGAGATATATAATACCTTAGTTTCTTGAGGGATTTTATAAGAGCAAATACTTGTTTCTTGATGAATTTATACCACTTATGATAGTTTTGGAAACTTTGACGGATGAAATATATTGGGTGTTCTTAATATTATTTATTTTGAGTTAGTACCATGGGTATGTTTTCTTCAACACCACAAACATAGATGATGAAGCCCCTTTCATAGTCTAGTTTCACCAAAACCTTAGCTTTATATTTACCTATTGCTTACTTAATATTTCATTTCTTGTGTTTAAACAAGAGGTACTTCCTTCTTTAGTTAAATAGTTATGGGCTTGACAATTTGAGTGAAATTTGAGATGACCTTTTGAACAAAGTTGATTTTCTCAAAGAATGATTGCAAATCCTTCATATTCATTAGTAGGAAAAGTGATAGTATTGCCTTTACTCATTCCAGGTCAATATACAATCCTTGATTTTAGATTACATGTCCCAATAATTTTCCCTCATGGACTCCAAAAATAGATTTCTTGGGGTTTAGAGAAATTTTGAACTCCTAGTATTTTTGAATCCTCAACCTTAAATGGTCTATATACTAATTATTATTGTGAGAGAACACTAACATGTCATTTAGGTAAATAATAATTATCTTGTTTACCAACTTCTCAAAATCAAGGTCCATAGCTCTCTAGAAGGTAGCCCAAACATTGGATAGACCGGATGGCATTAGCTGATCAGTGAATATTCCCCACTTCATGGTAAATATTATTTTATATTGGTATTCATCCTTTACCTAGATTTTATTAAAACCATATAATTCATCCAACTGAGAATTTTTTAGCCTTGGGTAATATCTATAATATTTGATCTATTTATGGCAGAGGATAATGATCCTTCAATGAAGCTTTATTTAAATTACAAAAGTCAACTCATAGACAAATTTCACCATTTTTGTTTTGGATCATAACTAAATTTTCCACCCATATGGAATGCTTTACATGGTGTATAATTATTACTTTTAGTAGCTTCAGCAACTCTTGCTTCATTAGGAATTCAATTTTAGGATTCACCAGCCTTTGCTTTTGTCGAAAAGGCTTAATATCTAAAAGTAGCTAAATAGTATACTGAATGACCTTTTTGTCAAATACTTTGATATTATCATAGCACCAAGCTATTAAATATCTATATTCCTTGTAGAGTACAATGAGGTTGTCTATTTTATTTTGAGTACAAATTGTTGTAACCTTTATCAATTTTTCGAGATCCATTTAGACTTACCTAATTTTTTTCTCATCTATCTTTATTTTTTGGCTTGTCATCAGGTCATTATTATCAAAAAGACTCTCTAATGTAATCAATATTATGGGGATATAATTTTTTATTTGTGTAATATCCTCCTTGTCAATAATATTTTTTATTTCTCCTAGGTCATTGGCATATATAGATTGTTGCATTTAAAAAGTTCACTATTTTCTCATTGTTATCAAATATTTTTGAGAAGTTATATTTACTTAAAAAAAAATTATCAAAAAATAAGCTTGACTCTTCTTGATGCTTTGTAATTTCTAGAAGAAGAGCTACAGTCTACTCCTTGTGAAGCTAATAAATTTGCTAGTGCATTTTTATTTCTAGGGATGCCTTTTACATTGATGGCATCAAAGCTTTCAAGAAAATCCTAAACTCTATTCTAGTAAGCTCTGAGATAGTGATGTCTACCCCTGCATTTCTTAGTAATCTGGTTTACCACCAATTTTTTTTTTGTTAATTATAATAAATTAACAGTGGGTTTTTATAGAGGATCCCAAAACCTTATATACAAAATCAGCCTTGCCAGATGATGTTTCATGCCACGTGGCTGGGTAAGTAAACCAGATTGAAGAAAAAACAAGGAGTTGCTAATTGTCGGAAGGCACCAAATGAGGCAGACAGTCCTGAATATTCTGGTTATGAAAGACATTCAAACAAAAATTATAGCCGGATAAACAAGACAATAAACAAACAAAAACCATCCAAGTAGAGGGGAAGCTATTCGGGATCCTCCTGATCCTCATGAACCTTGGAAACATGGAAACAACCATATTTGAAGAAAGGAGTGCGAATGGCGAGGTTAGAGGGGTCCGCCACCCGACCCACAAAAACATCAGGAGAAAACACCTGACACTGATGAAACATCATGAGGGAAAATTCGCCTTGGCCAAGCTATCTACCTCGGATGGAAAATGAGATCGCCAAACCACCGGACACGTGGTCACAAGTCCTTTTTTGTCCAAGTGGTCTGCTACCTGGTTACCTTCTCTGAAGATGTGCCCCGCATCCCACCTGACATGCTAAGAAAGAAGCATTCTAGCCTTGAGAATGATGTTTAAGACCCGCCAGGACGGGTCTTTAGAGCCACGGAGGTAGTTGATAATGTTAAGAGAGTCACCTTCAATAATTAGAGGCTTAGGATCATCTGATAGGACTTGCAAGCCTTTCAACACACCTCGGGCTTCAGCAAAATGATTCGTCTGAGAGCCCAAATCTTCACAGTAAGCCAGAATCAACTCACCATTATGGTCTCTATTCACACTTTCGGGTCTGGCGGGCCCCGGGTTGCCTTTAGTAGCCCCATCAAAATTAATTTTGATCCACCCCATAGGAGGCGCGGTCCAAGTGGCATTCCTACGACCTGTCACAGAACCAACCTTGGAATATGGGAACAGGTCCAACCTTTTGAAAACAATTTCTTCCCTAGGAAGGTGAGGACGGGAACTGGGAATAATTTTTGAATTCTCGATGGTGAAAGATAAGGCTCTCTGGGCAACAGAGGGTGCCACCCTAGGGGTCTTGCCAAAGACTCTGGCATTTCTCTCAAGCCAAATTTTCCAGATGGAATGGTGGAAGGAGGCTTCAACAAGAAAGCGGAGTTTGGGATTCTTGAAGGGATTGGGCCATTGGAGGAAAGCATCTTTGAGGGATCGGGGAGTGCACCAAAGGATTTGGAAGGAGGACAACACAAAGTTGAGGACCGAGTGGGAAAAGGGACAGTGTAAGAATAAGTGGTCCGATGATTCACAATCAGCTAAGCATAGATAGCACCTGTTGGGAATTGCAAAGCCTCTCTTGTGCAGATTATCTATGGTTAGGGCTTTATTATGAAAGGTAATCCAAGCAAAGTAGTTCACCTTAGGAATAATCCCTTTCCTCCAAATCGCCTTCCATCGGAGATCCAAGGCAACCTCACACGTAAGAAGGTCATAGGCGGACTTGACAGAAAAACAACCATCCTACGTGCCGCACCAAATAATTATGTCCTCCCTTATGACCGAAGGAATTAAAACAGATTGAAGGACACTAGACAAAAAAACCAACTCATTGTTAAAGCCATCAACAACCGAAAGTTTCCACCGAGGGGGAAGAGAACTCCGATCAATGAATTCTGCCACCTTGAGTTGAAAGTTTGGATTGATCTGGGTCCTCAGACTAGCCAGGTCCACTTTCAATTCAAGAGCTTCATCTGTAGCCCACCTATCTCTCCAAAAAAGGATAGAGGATCCATCACCCAAGATCCAATGAGCTCCCCTGCTAATCAACGAACGGGCCTAAAGAACAATTTTCCAAAAAGCAAAAGCCTCGGGCGAAGGCACAACTTCAAATAGTGAATATCGACCAAGATACTTCCTTTTAACCAACTTGACCCACTCCGCTAGTTCATTAGTAAGGATCCTCCAAGCATGTTTGGCAATCAAAGCCGTGTTCATGAGTCTGGATCTTCTCATTCCCATGCCACCTTGATCTTTTCGTAGACAAACCTTGTCCCAGGCCACAAGAGGAAATCTGGATCTTTCTTCACTGCCAGACCAAAGAAAATTCCTTTGTATCTTCTCAATCTTGGAATGAATCGACACAGGAAGCATGAAAACAGACATGAAATAAGTGGGAATTCCTTGAAGGCAGGCTTTGGTAAGGGTGGCCTTCCCAGCTTGCGACAAAAGTTTGCCTTTCCAGGTGCTGAGTTTCTTGTGAAGCCGTTCTAGGATCATGTTCCACATGTTTTCGTCGGCACGTCCATTACAGGCCAGAGGTAACCCCAAATAAGTTGCAGGCAGGGAATCAATAGTGCATTTGAGAATTCTGGCAATGCGAATTTGCCTGCGCAATGGAGTATTAATAAAATAAATTTTGCTCTTGATATAATTAACTTTTTGGCCAGTAGCCTTCTCATACCGGATCAAAATGCGCTTAATAGACTTGGCCTGGGTGACAGACGCTCCAGTGGAAATGAGCGTGTCATCCACAAATTGTTGATGAGTGACAGGATCAACTCTGGAAGTGGGCAAAATGCCAAAAATCTTGTTTCGGCGGAGAGCTTCATTCAAGGACCAACTTAGAACCTCAGCCAGAAGAATGAACAAAATAGGAGACAGAGGATCACCTTGTTTGAGGCCTCGCGCACTTTGGAAGAACCCAACAGGGGACCCGTTGGTCAGAACCGAAAAGGAAGGAGTGGAAATGCAGCTGCTCACTAGGTCAATCCAATGAGGGTGAAAGCCAAACTTGTAGAGGATAGCACAGAGAAACCTCTTGTCGACTCTGTCAAAAGCTTTATTCATGTCAATATCAAGGAAAAGCGCAACATTTTTGGAACAGTGGGTAGAATGGAGGGTCTCATGGATTGTGATGACACCGTCAAGGATGTTTCTGCCCTTAACGGTGCTTCCCTGAGCAGGACCAACCAAGGAATTGAGGAGGGACCTCAGACGATTGGCAATAGTCTTGGTAATAATTTTGTAGAAAACATTGCACAGGCTGATGGGTCGATAGTCAGAGAAGCTTTTGCAGGCAGGCATCTTGGGAATGAGAGCTAAAAAGGTAGATTTGAGCTTCGGATGGATGGATCCAGAGGCTTGGATTTCTAGAATTGCTTCACAGACATTAGACCCTACAACATCCCACATAACTTGGAAAAATTAGGGGGGAAAACCATCGGGCCCAGGGGCCTTATCTGGTTGCATGGAGAAGAGAGCTTCCTTAATCTCGAAATGGGAAAATGGTTCCAGGAGCTTAATACTCACCTCATGGGGAAATTTTATGGGGAAGTTAGCAAGCAGGGATTTTTGGACTTGGAGATCGTTGTCAGGAGGAACACCCAACAGATCCTGGAAGAACTCGACAGCTTCACTACGAATTTCCTCAATCTCCCTGGTCATATGACCATCCTTGCATACCACCTCCCTGATATTATTGGCCCCCTTGTGCCTCATGGTAGACACATGAAAAAACTTCAAATTAGATTCTCCATGCTTCAACCAGATATCTCTGGACTTCTGATGCCAAAAAATTTCCTCCCTAGCAAGAATGGAATGTTAGTCCACCAGGAGGCTCTATTCCTCCTCTCTGAGGGCTTCAGAATACCCTTCGACCTCCATCTTCTACTCCAGAATCTTTAAGTTTTTTGAAATGGACTTTTTAGACTCAAAAATGTTGCCGAAAACCTCCTTGTTCCACAACTTCAAATTCTTTTTAATCAGCTTCAGTTTTAGGGCCAGTCTTTTGGATTCTAAACCTGCCACCTTCACCTACCACCAAGCCGACACCACCTCTCTGAAATACTTGTGGGAAATCCACATGGACTCGAATATTAATGGGGTATTAAAACCAGGCCGTCAATGACCTCTAGGAGAATGGGATTATGGTCAGACCCGATCCTTGGCAAAGCTGAGAGAGTTGCAGTGCCGAGGAAGGGAATAGCTTCATGGGAAATGAAGAACCGGTCAAGCTTGACCTGGATAAGATTTCTCCCAATCCTCCTGTTGCTCCAAGTGAAGTACGCCCCCTTGAGATAAATTTCAAGCAGGTTATTGGAAGATAGGAAGTCTTTGAAGTCCTCCAAGCTACGGCTGGGAAGTTCAACGCCTCCCTTATTTTTTGAAGGATGAAGAGGGCAGTTGAAATCCCCTCCTTCAACCCATGGAAAGTCGTTAAAATTATCCCTCATCAGAGAAATAGCTTTCCACATCTCTGCTCTCTTCGAAGCAGAGTTCGAGGCGTAAACATTGGTCAAAATCCATGAGGAATTATCAACTTTGGAATGAAACAAAACATTGATAATCCTGTTGGAAACTGATAAAAGGCTGCCCTCGACACTGTCAGGATCCCACAGTACCATGAGGCCGCCTGCGGAACCAATTGTAGGACTGAAAAGGAATTTTCCCTTGGCCCAAATGGCCTTAGCAGCCTTGGTAGAAGCAATAGCATCAGACTTAGTCTCTTGCAAAATGAGGATGGAGGGGTTAGACTTCTTCCGGAGATCGGCCACCACCCTACATTTGGCCACTCCGTTAAGGCCTCTCATATTCCATGAGAGGACCTTCATCTGGACACTTTAAGATACTTCTTACCTCCCTTTCCCTGTTGGATGGGAGGTTTTTGGACAAGCGATTCACCCACCAGGGAGTCGAAATCTTCTTGAAAAAGCAGTCGCTAAGTGCCATTTGCAACATTTGCTGCCGTCTCCTAGTCCCTCCTTTCTTTGTTAGGAGGACGCCCCTGCTTCCTTTCACAACCAAAATCCACCCCTTGCTTCTGGCTCCTGGTGTTTTGAGGACTAATATTGCCAAGCTGTTCGTGCCTCTTTCCCAGAAAGTAATCTTCAAACAGGATTTGGGCCTCGGGAGGGTTCTGGTTATGGATTTTTGGTGAATCAGCCAGAGCTGGAGTATGAGAGGGGGATTGTTCCTTTTTCGCATGATGTTCTGGTTGGGAGCTTGCACCACACTGAGTGGGTCCTGAATGGAGGATGAATCCCTCATCAGGGATGGAAGATTCGGGGAGTTCCCTAGAAGGATCTGATGACACAGGCTCTGTCACAACAGGGTGTTTCAGTTGCCCTTCACCATGTTCCAGGGGGTTGCAGGAATCCCCCCTCTTCTTCCTCGACTTTTGAAGAGGACAATTAGACTGAATATGCCCTTGAGAACTACACTGAGGGTAGTAGGCAGGCCTATTCTTGTAGTTAATGACTTGCTTGTGAAGAAATGACCCTCCAGACCGTAGAGTGATGGAGGACGGAAGGTTCGCCTCCAAATCTACCAAAACACAGAAGCGAGCTTGGACAAATCTGGTTTGAGCTCGGGTGGGAGGGTCAATGGTGACTAACTCCCCAATGGAGTGAGCAATGCCTTTGATAACTTTTTCATGACAAAAAAAGGGGGAGGTTCGGGAGCCTAACCCAAATTGGGGCAATGTTAATATTCTGAGTTTCGGGGTTGAAATCCATCCCCCACTTCCTGAGAAAGAGACTCCTACGTCCCAAAAACCAAGGACCCCCAGCCAGAATTCTACAATAGTCCTTTGCATTGTTCAGTCTAATTACAAAAAAACCCTAGGATAGGGCAGCCAACTCCATGTGACCCGATGTCCACCACTTTCTTGCCGCCCACCTACGAATGGTCTCCATATCGGGACGACCCCCAATAAACTTACCGATTAGGTTAAACTTTTTGAAATCCATGAAACTTGAGAGGATTTCGTCCGAGATGTCCAACTCATCCCCAGACGAAAACAAGTCCTTAGTGAATAAACCACTGGGGGTTTTAGAAGCCGCTACCTAAGCATACAATTTCTATTGACCAACCCACCGCTTGTCAGGCGGATCCTTCCCGCGGCTGACATCATCTTCGGTTGACTCCATAGAGCCTCCGGCCTCTGACTGGCCTCCCTTCGCCTTGTTGTGGCCCTTTGCTTTGCTAAGCCCCTGGTTCAATACATTGGTACTCTCGCTCCCGTGCCCTCCCGACGCGACCTTCCTGCTCTGCGACATCTCTTTTCATCTCTTCCCTTACCAAAATACTCTTCAAGATTGAACCGAAAAGTTAGCACTTTCCCTTCTGTTACAAGACCATGATAACCTTCGTTTACCACCAATTTTAAGTCACTGTAGATCAAGAGATTATTTATATCCATATTTATAGATTTTAGTAAGCCTAAACACAATACTTCATATTTAGCAACATTGTTTGAACAACTCCAGGTTAGTCTATATGAGAACTTCTTGATCCCTTTAGAAGGGGATTTCAAGACTATACTGAATCACTCCATTTTTTATCTTACTCCATAAAATATAGCTTGCACATTTCTATTCTTCAGAGCATTTTATTTGTGAATCAAAAATATTTGGTTCTCTAGTTATGATATTCTATAATTCTTGAATCTAGTATTGACTAGTACATTAAAATATTTTAAATAAAACTCATCTTCCATTTGCATTTCTTCAACCAGATTTTCAATAAGTTTTGGGCTATCTCCAATAATATCAATTCTTCCATCATCTAGCCCTTTTATATGGGCATTAGGTTTATACTCACTCACCCTAGGAATTTGTTGATATTGAGCCAAATTCATGTGTATACATCCAAATCTACTTAGAGACATCTTCTCCAGGGCCAAATTAAGAAAATCAATTTATCCATAAAACCATAATGCATCATATAAGCTTACCCTTGAAGAATTTTTCTTCAACTCTTCCACAATATTGTATTCAAAAGTTTTTGCCAACTTTTCTTTCTTTCAGAGTGGTTCCTTAAACCTTTTCTAAAATTGCTAAGTTGATTTTTATATTTTCTTGCTCAAGATCAAAGGTAAACCCAACTTCTCCAAGGCTTACTCCCTGTGATGTTTGAATGATACTTTTGGACCATCAACATTTTGAAAATCTAATAGAAGTGGTATTTTATAGATCTAGTTAGTATATGAACAACATCAAAAGTTGAAAACTCTTTAGTTGTAAGACTCAACTCTAAATCTATAAGTATACCAACTATACCTTTTGACTTCTCTTTAGATTTTTGAGCTACAACTATTCAACATTATTGTTGATAGACTATACATGTATCAACATTGTTAGGATCATTGTAAGCCAAACACCAGTAGTATTCTCAGGTCATAGATGTCTCTCCCTCTTGGCTTCTCGCAATTGCATTATAATTTCCAGTACTATTTCTAGTTTAAAACCCTTGGCTTCTTGTGACATAGGGGTATCTTCTTAGTTGGTACCCTTTGAATCTTCTTTCAACATTTTGTCGATCCATAAAAATGATCTTATTTATGTGAATTTTGACCATTGCCTTTAGTTCTTGTATCCTTGTAGATTATTTTAATTTCAAAGTAGGTAGAGACTGCATTGTGATAATTGGAATATTTAGTTGAGATAATGCCTTAGATGTAGACAAAGCAATTAATGAATGAGTTTGTTGAGCTAGAAGAAATAATTTTTGGTTATGTTAGGCAATATTTGAAAATTATAACATCATAACCTTTAGAGGAAGCTTACAAATTGAGATGAGTACATTCTTTGCCACAACAAAAACTTGGGAAATTTATATAAATCTCATCTCATTAGAGTAATGGATCTACAGGCTTAGATGTAGTGAAAAATATTGGAGGTAGTATATGTAAGCTTGAGCTTGAAAAGGTCACACCTTCTCAACAATTTTCCTCTAATTATTGCTGAACCAGATGTTGAAACCTATGATATTCTCTTGAGGATGCCTATGTAGAGAATTAAACATTATGAGTGAGAAGGAATCCTGTAGATCAATGAATTCCTGGATGAAGGGTTCAGATAGATCAACCCATGTGCTTATGTTGCCTTCTTCCAAAGAGTGGGAGCATGCTAGTACATTCCCTCTAAAAGATAAGGCTAATAGTCTAACCATTAAATCTTCATGGATGATATTATAAATTGTAGCTAAGGAGGCTATATATTGGCAATGTTCAGAGGTAGTTTTTGGTCATCAAATCTACCTAGGAAAGGATTTGGGTAAGTGTATGCGCCCTAGACCTGGACCAACATTGAAAGGCCGAAGGGAAGAGATGCCCCTCGTGCCAATCTCCGGAGAAAGGCCGGCTCCTATACTAAACTACTTTGATGTTTAAGATAAGGGTGCAGGAAAGAGATAAACAGAGTGAGGGTGCAGGAAAGAAATAAAAGAGTAAGGGAAGAAATTTTAGTAGTTTAATGGTGGGAAAGAACCAGAAGCACGATTACTAGCCAATAACTTGAAATAGCAGCAAAGAACACCAAGAATAAATGAAATGAACACAGTATTAGCCCACCTATGTATCCTCTGGACGAGTTCCAGGATTCTCCTTTCCCTTTCGCCAAAATTTAGAGTTCAGAGTAACGACGATTAAGAAAAGTGAATATAACAGAAACACTATCCACAGGCAGCATAAAAGAAAGCCAACACAACGTTTTCCTCTCCTATGTATCCTTCGGGAAAATCTCAGGGTTCCACTCCAATCACACACCTAAATCCAGAGTTCAGAATTACAGTATGCAAATGAAGAAAAGATAAAAGAAATAATCGTAGAAGGCAGCAAGTAAGAGAGAAATAGAGTCCAAAGCTCTTTAGTATTAATCGCAAGAATCTAAGTTACAACAGCTTTCTAGCAGAAAGTTCCCCCCCTTTTTACATTACAATGCCTAGGTTTTTATAGAGGACCCGACCCTCTGAGCCATTAATGCACAAAATGGAGGAGTACACCCTCGAAATCTGAGAAGTCGGCTCTTCGTAGCCCTCGTGACTGAGCTCTCAAATCTGTTACCAAAACTGGAAACTATGACCGGGTCAACCATGGAAACATGCATTAATGAGCCGTCTGAGCGTCCTTGGCTTCTGGGTACAGTGCTCGAGTGGCCGCCATGCTCGTCGGGCTCTTCTTCAGGGACTGATACTTCATTTCCAATTGCTAAAAATGAGCAACGGGCTTACCGGGCACGTAAAAATGCATTTATGAGGCACTTGATCGCCTCGGGAAAATACTCGGCTTGGAGTGCGTGCCCTTGAAGCGCTTCGCTAGATCTTCATTCGCAACTTCGCTTCGCAATGGATTTGAGCCAAAGCAGATCCTCCTTCTTGATTTGTACTTCGCATGGTGGAGCTTCGCAAAACTGCTTCGGGGATGGTGAGTGCCGAAGCATATTTCCTCCTCAAGGTGAGGCCCTTCATTACTGCTTCACTGGAAGATGTGCCAAAACTGCTTCGCTGATGTATCATCAAAATGCTTCACCGTGATCTTCTTTCAAAATTATGGTTCGGGAGGATTTTGGCCGAAGCGCATCCTTGCCTTCAAAAATGCTTTGACTGCTTCCACTTCGGGTGAAATTACTTCGCATGGAGGTTTGCCGAAGCAGATGCTTCGCAACGACTTTCGGCGAAGTAGAAATGGTTCGCTGGCGAAAAGTCCCGAAGTGGGTGCTTCGGTGGTTTTTTGGCGAAGTATTTTCAACGTTGCGCTCCTTCAAATCCCGCTTCGCAAGTTTCTTGCCCGAAGTAGCCTTTTGAAGTGCTTCGGGCCCGAAGTAGTTTTATTCTTCTTCCCTTATATTTTTTCTTCGGCAACACCGCTTCGCAAAACTTTCGCCCGAAGTGGCTATTGGAAATGCTTCGGGTGTGAAGCTCTTCTTTTATGCCTTCTTTGTATTTTTTCTTCGGCAACACCGCTTCGCAAAATTCTCGCCCGAAGTAGCTGTTTGAAGGACTTCGGGCCCGAAGTAGTTTTCATCCTTCATTTCTTCCTTTGGGCGAAGCTATCTTCCTTAGCTTGTTCGGCAGCGAAGCTTTTTTCCTTAGTCCGCTTAGTAGCGAAGCTCTTTCATTTTTATTTTATGTACAAGGGGGATGGCAGGGAAAGCCAAAATTGTTGCAACTTACAAATATTCTCAAAATCAACAAAGAAATACTTTACAAAAGAAACATTGTACAAAATTTTGAATTTTCTACCCCATTGTGCAATGTGACAAAATTGTCAACATTCTTGGTGGCTCGTGGGGCAACGAGCTCGTCTCGGTGGGAGAACCCTCAGCCTTGATCCATTGGGCCAGAGTTACCTCCAGACCCTTCTCCCTTTTCTATCTCTAGGGGTGCTTCCACAGCTTGTCCTTCTTCTTCTTCTTCTTCTTCCTCTGGCGTGGCTTCCTGCGATGGCGATGGGGCAAGGCGATCGCGGATGCGCTTCATGGTTCGGCGGACATGAGCCCAGGCACCCTTCGAGAAAGGCTCTTGATCTTGCAATGCCTTAACCAAAATGTGGAACCGATCAATCTGCCCAATATCAGCATGTTTGGCTCTGGTGTACAGATCGTTCAGGCAGGCTGCAATTTTGTAGTGTCTCAGAATGAAATCTATGACCTGCCTCTCTGTTATCGGCTCCGCCCACTCGTCTACCTCCGAGACGTCGCTTTCAAAATGAAGCCATGCCGGCTTAAGCTCTTCCTTGGTCAGAAGGTTCCCATCATCATCCGTGAAGCTCGGGAAACCTAAGGAAGAGAGATCCTAGAAATAGCCTAGCGATGCACGCTGCTCATTCTCAAACACATCCAGGAGGTCCTTCACCTTCTGAGCTTTCCTCACCTTGGAGAAGAAGGCGTGAACTGTGGCTTGGGCCGTAGACCAATCCCTAGCCGTTCGACTCATTGCAGCAACCTGCAAGTCCTGATATTTCATGCTTTGGACATCAAAGGCTAATTTGAGTCGGCCTCTAGCTTTCTGAGTGACCTCATCTATGATTGGCCCTCCTTCGACAGTGGCACGCTGTGCTTCGATGATGTAGGTTAAAATTGATAGGGCACTGGAGGCCCGAGACCTAAAATTCTTGAGCAAGTGTGAGCGAATCTCTTTGATTCTGCCTCTGTCAAACAACTCTAGGCTTTCTTTTTCGTGCAACTGCTGTTGCAACTGCAAGATCTTGCTTTCAAACTCTTTGGCCCTTAGCTCAGCTTCGGCCTGTATTTGTTCCTGACTTTTAGTTGCATTCTGCAGTTGTCTTACTTGTTGTCTCAAGGTGATTACTTCTTTTTTCCTTTGCTCACACTGCTTCTCTGAATCTTCCAGCTTGGAGCGGATTCTAGCTAGCTCTTCTTCCAACTTGATGTTGGCATTCTCTGCTTCAAATCTGCGCTGACTGGCGATGTTTGCATGCGCACGAAAAGTTTCAATCCTGACGTGCATAGATGCAGATTCATTATCTACATTTAAATGCTCCAGGTCCTTGGATTTATCTTGGTAATCATAGTCCGCTGGAGTCATTTCATCCAGGGGCTTCTGGACCTTGGGGATATTTTTTACCTTATGCAATTTCTCGGCCTTCAAATCGAAGACAACGCATTTTTCAACCTGGGCCAGAGAGCGCCCTCTCTTCTTCCTCGCCTCCTTCAACATTTTTTCTATGTTTTGTCGGGCTTGGAGTAGCTTTTCAGCTAGAGGGCGTTCCTTAATTAAGGACAACTCAGATTCAAATGAGGCTGGATCTCCAGCCGAAGGGGTAAACAAGTATAAAGAATGAATGGGGGATGCCTCACCAGTAGGTTCGACGACAGGTGTACTAGGAGTTCCAACGAGTGAAACAATGCCATGTGAGACAGGGGAATGAGGAACAGGGTTCGACGTTGGGGTACTATCTTCACCCCGGCTAAGGACCAAAGGAATGGTTGCATGGGGAGACAAAGTAGCATCAACAGATTTGTCTCGACCGGACGACTCGAGTGGAGTGGGGCTAGCGGGAACACGAGGCAGAGTTGGAATAGCAACGGGTAATACACGAGGAGGTGATTGACCTTGCGTGGGTGAGAGAGACTGATGAGAACCTTCGGTCGGGACCACAACGGACGTGTGAGAGACCAAGGCAAAGGGTGGAGAGTGCGTACCTACGTGCCCTCCTGGCAGAGCGGCCGTGGTGACTTCTTGTGTAATCGGCTCCTGCTCCTTCTGGACTTCGGCACTTTCGACCTCCATGACTTCTACTTTGGGGCCTCCCTCTTGTTGGAGGAGTTCCTCCACATCAATGATGTCTATATCTGGGACTGCCTCAGTACTTTGTGCCACCGCACCCTCAATGTTTGCTTCGGTCGGGCTTGATGTAGGTTGTCCGGCAGGAGCACTTGGAAGCTTCGTGCGGGGCCTCTTCGGGTGGCTCGGAGGCACTTGAACTTGCTCTTGCCTCTTCCTTTTCTTCTCTGCTTGTTGTGTCGATCCCCCGACACTTGTGTCATGGCCCTCCGACGGTCTCTGTGGTAGCGCCTCTGGGGTAGCTTCGGCTTCTTCCTCCTCTTCTTGTTTCGAGGCATCGTCAGCTCCTCTTGGGCTTTCGCCCGATCCTGGGGTAGCTGGAGGAACAAAGTCGATGAAGGATATGGGCTTCCAAGTCCCAGCGTTGGCTTCGTAAACAATTGCGAAGTCCTTATCCATTGTCAAGAGTCCATAGGAATTCATCTTTTGGTGATGGACTCTCATTATCCACCACTCCCTTAGTTGTTCCTCGCCCCAATTCTTCAATTCCTCCTTCAAATCATCTTTCGCCTTTCTCCAAAACGTGGAGTCTGGAGTTGGGAAGGGATGCTGGTCAGGGTCAAACTCGACCTCCATAGGGTAAAATTCATGCCAGGGAGGCAATGTCCTCATCCTTTCTAGATGCCACTCCAGATCCTTCCCATTGGGATTATTTCTTTGCTCCACAATTTCAGGGTGGGGGCAGATATGAAAATTCTTGAATTTTAGGTGATCCCTCATCACTCCCAAGGGATCATAGAGCCATTGTTGAGGAATCTAGAGCAAACCAAAATTGGCAAGCTTTTCCTCCAAGAAAACATTTTGCTTCAGGGCAAACACTTCAATTACCCCCATTTTGAAGGGGAAGTCGCAAGTGTGCGCCCATTTTCGACCGTGGCCGTACACGACGTTTGTTACGTCGCTCTGTCGAGCGACCTCCAATGCGAACTGGTACTCGGAGGGGTAGACTGGTAGCAGGAAGGGCTTCCCTATGAAGCCGAATAGGTGAATCACAAGCCCCTGAGTCAGTTGAAACACATCTCCCTTCTTCTCCTGCACCACTCTGTCTCTTAAACTGAGGGGTACCCGAGGGCATGACCCTATCAACAAATGCATAGCGGGTCCCAAAAATTGTTGATTAAAAGAATAATAAGACTCCTTCCTCAATAGGAGGGGAGTCCACTGGTACACAGGCAGAGGATTTCCATCCTTGCTGCTTGGTGAAATGGCGATGTGGGGAAAAATTTTATGTACATGGTAGAAGAATAGCCAAACAAGGAAAGAGCAGGGCCCGAAGTACTGGCCCGTTCCAGTGTTCTTCATGCTGGTAAGCCGTGTGTGCAAGGTTCGGGCTACCCATTCTGCCCAGTCGAAGAAGACTGGGTTGGTGTTCGGCCTCGCAACATCAGGAGCATAAAACTCCCCTCTGGAAATACACTCGGCCAAAGACACCTGCCAAGGGTGCACCAAAGCATCGGTTGACAGGCCCGCCACCCATGCAATGATAGAGAAAATATCAGTGTTCTTGAAGGCTGCCAAGGGTAGGGGCATTTGAGGCAGCTTTCCTGAAGGGAGCCCACTCTTGAGGTTCTCGCGCAAAAATTTCAACATGTAGTTGTTGGAGGTGAACCTCTCCATCTGTTCGCTCAGAATGACGTTGCGAACCGTATACCCCTTAGGTGGCCCCTGCTGTGGCGCGAAGGCTGCTTGCACATCCTCTTTCAAAATTGAGAACAATTTGTGACCAGCGGCGTCTAACACTTGTCTGGAGGTGGGCTGGTAGTTTTGCGCGATGGCATTGATCAGCTCAGGACAATGATGCGCGGGCGGGGTCAGATACCAATATATCTGAGAGTAGTATGCAGCGGCCCTCTTGTTTTCTGTTGAGAGCCTACTCCTCATGAACTCAATGGTATATCTGAGTTCGGCCATGCTCTTTGAAAGTTTGGTGTCCCTGATTTTCTCCCACCCATCAATTGGTGGTTCTTCGGGTTGTTCATCTTCAGAATCTTCCCTCTCTTCCACCGACTGCTTTTCTGGGTGGGGATTGAGATTGATCTTCTTAGGTCTATGTTTTTGCTCCTCTTTGCCCTTCTTTGTTTTTTGGGGGCCGTGACTTCTGGTTCCTTCCCTTTCTCCTTAGAGTTCTTCTTTCCCATTGTGGAGATTGGCGGCGACAGGGTCCTTGATGCAGAGAGCTTCGAAGTGAAGGATTTCGATGCAAAGGGTGTAAGACTTGCAGAGTAACAGCAAAGGCTCTTAATCTTGCATGAACTGATGGATGAATAACCTTCTCCCTGCTAGGACCTTGCATTTTATAGCCCTAAAAGGCAACTACCTAAATTTATGGCACCTGCCATAATTAAATTTTCAACTCGAATGAGGAAGGTTGTCGTGCCCTCTGATTGGTTTCACGATGGCGTAGTACGCGGGTCCATGCACTTTTATGATTATGTTTCGCATCGAGAACGTGACCTGCTGCCACCTTGTACCTCGGAGCGGGATTTTTTCTTAACCGAATCATCTCGGGATGCACTCCACCACCTTTGCATTAAATTCATCCGCTTCGAACTCCTTTTAAGGTAGCTATCGACACGTTCTCCGAGACACATTTTAAATGCCCCCGCCTTGCGCATCATTGGATTGGCGAAGTAGGAATAGACGCTGAAAATGCTTCACGGTGAACCTTCGGTGTGGGCTATTTTTCAACACTTCGGGCCCGAAGTAGTTCTTCCTCGCTGCGCTGCCGCCTTGTTTCGCGAAGGCCGCCTATCGAAGCTCGTTCTTCTTTGAAAAATGACTTGCTGGATCCACTTCAGAAACTGCTTCGCCTATGCTTCTTTTTGCGAAGCATTTTTTATGCCTTGGTTTCAAAGTTTGTTTGGCCTTTTGAGGGTAAAGTGCTTCACTGCGAACCTCTTCGCATCGGCTACTTCGCATCAAAAGTTCTCGAAGTAGATTTTGGTTATGCTTTGGCGAAGCTAGAGTTTATCATTGTGGCGATGTGGTACTTAACTCCTCTGTCATTTTGGAACATGGTATATATACAAGAATGAAAAATTATATACAAGGTAAAACTTGAACACACGCACACATTTTTTTTTTTTAGAGTCCTTTCGCCTCAGCGATGGAAAGTCTTCAGATGAAGACCATTGACAGAAATTGGCAAAACCTGGCCATCTGCATCCTTGAGAATGAAAGAGTTGGCCGAGTTCACCTTCATGATTTTGAAAGGTCCATCCCAGAAAGCATCCAGCTTGTCGTGATTCCCAGGCTTGGCCTTCCAGGAGTCCCACTTCCATACCAGATCTCCCACTTTGAATGTGCGATCGGATGATTTTTTCTTGAACCAATCTCGGGTGACTTGAGCATGCTTAGCGAAGCTCTGGTAGGCTTTCTCATGATCTTCCTTTAGCTGTAACAACTGAGCTAGTCTATTCTCCATAGGATTGACTCCATTTTCCTCATCTAACAACTGCAATGCAGGGATCTCTACGTGGGTAGGTAAGATGGCCTCCTTGCCGTAGACCAGGGCATAAGGTGAAATCTTGATTGACTTCTTGACAGAAATTCGATCGGCCCACAAGGCACGATCTAGAAGGAGATGCCAAGTCCTTTTGTTCTTCTCTATGAGCTTTCTTAGCACCCTTAACAAGGTCTTGTTGGTGGATTCCGCCAATCCGTTGCCCTGTGGATAGTAATTGGAGGATACTTTATGATATATCCCATATCTGTAGAGGAATTCATTGATTTTGGTGCCTATGAAGCCAGGACCATTGTCCATGATGATTGCTTCTGGAATGCCGAACCGTGTGATCAATCCCTCTAGGAAAGTGATGACAGTCTCCTGATCAGCATTCTTCGTGGGTGTTGCTTCGGCCCATCTGGTGAAGTAGTCGGTTGCGGTTAGGATGAACTTATGCCCAATGGAGGAGTTCGGCGATATGACCCCTATGAAATCCAATCCCCATTGTTGAAAGGGCATTTCTACTTGTATCGGTTGGAGAGGCATTGAAGCATTTCTACTTCAGTCGGTGAACTTCTGACACTGCTCACATTTGTGACAAACTACGAAGGCATCGACGAAGAGTGTGGGCCAATAGTAACCCGCCTTGATGATCTTTAATGTTGTCGTTCTTCCCGTGAAGTGACCTCCAGATAATCCTGAATGGAATTCTCCTAGGACTCTCCTTTTATCATCATATTTTATGCACTTGAGAAGGATGCCATCAATGTTTCTGAAAAATAGGCCTTCGGGGCGCAAGGTATATCGGGAGGACCGCATCCTGAAATGCCTTCGTTGTGAAGCATTTAGATGTAAAGGACATCTGTCGGTGTTGAAGTATTCGACTATCTCACTGACCCAGTCTTTCTCGTCCTCTTCCTGGTTTGTGAAGCATCCTTCTACTGGTGAGTCATCCCACTAAGATTCTATAGCTTCGGCCGCTACGCTCTTCGCCAGTTCTTGACACAATGCGCGACCGCGAACCAGTTTTGTAGGTTTGATCTCGATGTCGAATTCTTGTATCTTGCTGACCCAACCGGCTCTTTTACTACCCAATTCTCCTTGGATGATGAAATTGCGCACATCAGGGTGAATGACAAAGATTGTAACCCGACTTTGGGAGATGAACTGCTTGAATTTCCTAAGAGACTTCATTACTGCATGCACCTGTCTTTCTATGAAATTATATTTTTCTTCATGGGGGTTTATCACTTGACTTAGAAACGCGATGGGGCGCTCTTCGCCATCTTCCCCCTTTTGTGTTAGGACCGCAACATAGCTCTCAGGTTCTCCTATAGCATATAGGATGAAGTCCCGATTGTAGTCAGGGTTGGTCAGGACCGGTGCTTGAGCAATTCGGGCTTTTATTTCTTTGAATGCTTCTTTTCTCTCCTTCGTCCAGATGAATTCTGCACCTTTCTTCAAAAGTTTGGACATCGGCTTGATGACCTGGGCAAAATCTGGGACAAACTTCCTCACGAAGTTGATCTGTCCGAAGAAATACTGAAGTCCTTTCTTGTCCACTGGGAGTGGGAGCTTCATCAGAGCCTCAGCTCTGTCAGGATCTACAGTGAGACCCTTCTCTGATATCGCATGTCCCAGCAACTTCCCTTCGTTGACTGCGAATATGGATTTCTTCGGATTGATTGAAATGCCAAACTCTCGACATTTTTCGAAAATCTGTTGTAAGTGTAAGGGGTGATCCTCCCTTCTTCGGGAGAAGATGGTCATGTCATCTAGGTAGATAACAATAACCTTATTCAAGAGTTCGCCAAAAGCTAGATCCATGGCCCTCTGGAAAGTGGCACCCGCATTCGAAAGGCCGAATGGCATTCGCTGGTAAGCAAATGTTCCCCACTTGGTAGTGAATGCGGTTTTATGCTGGTCTTCGTCCCTAACCCAGATTTGATTGTATCCTGAGAAACCATCGAGTAGGGAGAAGCATTGAGCCCCAGCCATCGAATGCAAGATCTGATCGATCTACGGGAGAGGGTAGTGATCTCTGAGAGAAGCCTGGTTCAGGTTGCGAAAGTCCATGCATAATCGTATATCTCCATTCTTCTTTCTAACTGGGACTAGATTCGCTACCCAAGAAGAATGTTTGATGGGATAAATTATCTTTGCCTCGAGCATCTTCAGGAGTTCGGCCTTCATCAGGACCTCGATCTTTGGATTAACAGGCCTTTGCTTCTACCGAAAAGGTTTGATCCCTTCCTGCAACTCAATTGTATGCTGGATCAGTTGTCGATCGTATCCCTTTAAGTCTTGATAAGACCAAGCCACTATGTCGGGATACCTTCTGCATAGAGATCGGATCTGTTCTAGCTCTTTCGAAGTGCAATCTGTTCCAACTTTTATTGCTTTCCTAGGTTCAAGTTCTAAATCTTGATACTGCTTTGCATTAACTTTGATCCTGTGAGAAACTGCTCGATCATTCTGATCAAAGAGGCTTTCAAGAGTAATTAATCCCTTAGGCACATGATTATTCTTTAATTGAACTAGCCCATCATATTCCTCATCGTCAGGGCTTCTCTTTTCAACTGTGGCTGCTTCTTGAATCATAAAATTCACAATCTGCTCATCACTATCAAAAACTTGCCAATGCAGATCTCTGTCTGGGACGGAGGGCCTGTAAATCATCCTCACAGCTTTAGGCTTGTGCACTATATCTTCTGCTGGAGAGTACCTAGCTGCGATGGATGCTAGAACATCGGCGTGTCGGTTCTTTTCTCTTGGAATAGACTGCAGATTGAGAGATTCGAACTGGTCGAACAAGTCCCATACCCTATTTCGGTATGACTTGAGATAGTGCTTCTTTGAAGTGCACTTGTTTGTGACTTGATTGCATACCAATTCAGAATCTCCAAAGATTTGGAGATGCTTTATGCCTAACTTTTTTGCTTTCTTGAGTCCTAGGCATAATGCTTCATATTCTGCTGCATTGTTGGTGCAGCTCCATACCAACCGGTAACAATATTCCTTCTGCTCTCCAGAAGGTGATACTAAAAGAATGCCCGCCCTAGCGCCATTTTTGCATCGGGCGCCATCGAAGAATAATTTCCATAATTCGCCTTGGGCGGAGACCTTATCTTCTGTCTTGATGTGTTTCTCAGGCTTGGCGATGGCATAACATCCCATCTCGGTTTCTATCATGGCATTAAAGTCTGCCAATGAAAACTCATCTTCACAACTTAACTGTGCGAGGGACTCCTCGACTAGGTCCACCTGCTCTATCTCTTCCACTATTGCATTCACAGGATCGTTGCTTTCTCCTTCGGACATCTTCTCTACGAGGAAGGTGGAAGGCTTCTCGTTGTAAATTTTTATCTTCTTCCCTTTGAATGGAATCTCCAAGTGCGAGTAATCCATAGATAGATATCCTCCCAGCTTTCATCGTAAACTCTCTCGACAAGCACATACTGAAATATGGCTCAAGGTCGACGACCACCACCTCTTGTATAACTGTGATCTGAGGCATCTTGTGTAGTCGGATAGGAATATCTTTAATCACTCCTACAGTCTTCATAGGAGTACCATCTAACTGGAGTACGCCATGACTGCTTCGCGTATATTCCATCCCTATCTCTTCGCACACTGCCTTGGGCATGACTGTTGTTGCGGCCCCAGAGTCGATCATACAGTTGTGTACAATATACCCTTCCATCTGTAGAGACAGGTAGAACGGAGGTGGTCGATTCTTCCCTGTAATGGATGTGGATAGGGTCTACACTAGGGCAAGCGGTGCTGCTTTTCTTGCTTTGGTTATCTTCAATGATTCTTGCAACAGGTCCACTTGTCCGGGTAGTTGCAGTGCATCGTACAGACTGATTTTGGCTGGAATCTTCTTCAGCTCATCTACAATGTTGTACGCTAGGGAATTGGGCACCTCAGGTTCCTTCCTCGGCTCATATCTGGTGTGATAATATTTTGTAGCTTCGACCCTTTGTCGTTTGGTCAGCGAAGGAAGTTTGAGCTTCTCTCTAGCCTGTTCCTTAGTTTCCACCTACGGTGGATTTGCAGGGGCTTGTTGGGCCTTCTCTTTGATTGGTGTAGGCTGTCGAGCTTCGTTCGGGGCCGATGGAGGTTGTTGTCCTTTCTCATGATGAGCATGCACCTTTAAGGGAGCCATTTGAGTAGCATCTACTTCTATCGACCTTTTGCCTCCTCTGGTAAGGACTGCAACTGGCTCTTCTTCACCAATTACCAGGTTTTGATTCAATTGCCTGATGACGTTGACTTGACCGCCATGACTACTGCTCGCCAACGTTTGTACATAGTGTTGGTGCAACATACAGGTATTCTCTTCGTGAGGGTCATTACACGTGGAGCACCAATGTATATAATCGAAAGTGCTCGGGGTTTCGTCTATTGCAGCGTTTCTAGCCGAAGCTCTTCCTTGCTGGACCGCTTGATCTTTAGTAAGCGCAGGTGTAGGATAAGACCTTCTTGGTAGAAACTCTTGTTGCGCTTGCTTCTTCTTCATAATGGTCATGTCATTAGACAGGGTCTGCACTATGGAGTTCAGGGACTGAACTTCTTGCAATATTTTGGCTTGCATATCATCGGTTTTAGGAATAGGTGGCAATGGAGCCATCGTGGGTATTGGAGGTAGGGCGGGGTGTTGAGGTGGTGCTGGAAGTACAGGGAATGCCGAAGTGACCATGGGCTACGGAGTCAAAAAAGTGGGAAAATGAATTTGTGGAGCGGTGATTTGGGATACAATGGGATTCGGGTTCCAAGATGAGATCGGGTATGCAGGGGTTGCGGAGATCTGCGAAGCGGTTGCGCTCGCATACTGGGATTGATGGAAATCGGGAAGTATGGGCATCGACATCCTTTGGGGAAGCTTACCCATAGCTATTAGATCCATTTCCACTTTTTGGGCTAATTCATATAATTTTGGGAAGGTATTGATGTTCGAATACCTTACCATCACACTGATATCGGGGTTGAAAGCCCGAAGGAAATAGTATGTTGCAGCTTCATCAGATGGCCAAAGTCCAACTGGTATTCTTTGCCAGGTTCGAGCGAACCTAACATTGAAGTCTGTGATCTCTTCTTGTGGATGTCTCTGGATCATCGTGAACTGATGCAGGAGAGAGGTCGGATCGGCGGACTCATTGAAGCTTCGCATCAACTATCCGGCTAACTGGTCCCATCCCGTAATGGTACCGGGTGGTAAAGATCTATACCAGTAGAGGAGTTTCCCTCTAAGAGATAGAACCAGAAGCTTTACCATAACTCGCTCCTCTGTGATGTCATGGATCGCCGCCAGAGAAACTATGTCCTGGATGTGCTCCAGAGCAGTCTTCCCAGTTCCATCGAACGTTGGGATCTTCTTTATAGCAGTAGGCGGCACTTGCCCTTGTCCCGCTAGATTTAGCGGTCCCAAAGAATTCCATGCTGGGAATAATCTGGGCGGTGGTTGTTGCTGCATTTGTTGTTGTTGTTGTTGTGCCATATTTACTCTTGGATTTTGAGAAACAGGAATTCCCGAAGCTCCTCCTTGATTGCTAATAGGACGACCAATAGGAATGGAGGCACTGGGATGCTTCGGTGAGTTGGGAGGATTAGGAGGAAAGCTAGCCGTTGTGCTATCAGAAGTTAGGCCTTGTTCATCAACAGCGGCCTCTTGCGAGGATGTTCCATGTAACAACGACTCAGGGGTGACCAACCTAGAGCGTTCCCCAAAGGCATCAATATCAAGCTCAAAGAACTCAGTTTCCTCTCCTCTATTCCTAACTCTCCATCTTGTTTGCATGAAGGCACAGACTTCGGTACCGGTCTTTATGACTTAAATATTCTCGGGTAAACAGAGTCGCCAGATGCTAAGAGTCTTTTGGTAATGAGAGCATCGGTTCTCACTACTACTCACAAGGTGAGACTGACCGGGTCCCACCGGGCGTGCCAGAAACTGTTGGTCATCAAATCTGCCCAGGAAAGGATTTGGGTAAGTGTATGCGCCCTAGACCTGGACCAACATTGAAAGGCCGAAGGGAAGAGATGCCCCTCGTGCCAATCTTCGGAGAAAGGCCGGCTCCTATACTAAACTACTTTGATGTTTAAGATAAGGGTGCAGGAAAGAGATAAATAGAGTGAGGGTGCAGGAAAGAAATAAAAGAGTAAGGGAAGAAATTTCAGTAGTTTAATGGTGGGAAAGAACCAGAAGCACGATTACTAGCCAATAACTTGAAATAGCAGCAAAGAACACCAAGAATAAATGAAATGAACACAGTATTAGCCCACCTATGTATCCTCTGGACGAGTTCCAGGATTCTCCTTTCCCTTTCACCGAAATTTAGAGTTCAGAGTAACGACGATTAAGAAAAGTGAATATAATAGAAACACTATCCACAGGCAGCATAAAAGAAAGCCAACACAACATTTTCCTCTCCTATGTATCCTTCGAGAAAATCTCAGGGTTCCACTCCAATCACACACCTAAATCCAGAGTTCAGAATTACAGTATGCAAATGAAGAAAAGATAAAAGAAATAATCGCAGAAGGCAACAAGTAAGAGAGAAATAGAGTCCAAAGCTCTTTAGTATTAATCGCAGGAATCTAAGTTACAACAGCTTTCTAGCAGAAAGTTCCCCCCTTTTTACATTACAATGCCTGGGTTTTTATAGAGGACCCGACCCTCTGAGCCATTAATGCACAAAATGGAGGAGTACACCCTCGAAATCTGAGAAGTCGGCTCTTCGCAGCCCTCGTGACCTCGATATTAGACCTATAATATCTCATGGATTATGAACTACCTTTATACATCTGCCCAATATCGTTTCCATTATAATGAACAAGTATGGAGATAGAGGATCCCCTTACCTTAATCTTATTTCACTTATAAATTATCCAGTTGGACTTCTAGTTATTATAATATAGAATCTGGGAAGGAAATACAATTTCTCATCCAAAATTTCCACCTTCTATTGAATCCAAATTTAGACAGAACTTTGTCCATAAACTTCCATGATATTCTATAATATGCTTTATTCATCTCCATATTTAATATCATTTCTTCCTTACCACTTCTTATTATTTATTGAAGTGCTTCACGAATTGGGATTATTCCATCCAGAGTTTGTATTCCCTAGACAAATCCCCCTGGTTGTTCTGATATTATATTTGCAAGGATATTTTCTAATCTTAATGCTATATGTTTATTCCATACTTTGATTTTTTTTTTAATATTTTTAATTTAGCTACTGCCACATACATTTTTGATCCCTATATTGGATAATTCCACCATTAATCTATTACTTCAAATATGTTTGTGTGCTTTAACTACATAAACTAAAATTTAAAATATATACTCTTCCTAGATTTTTAATTTATGTAGAGTACCAATGGATTGTGGTATGATCTTGATCTTGGTAATATTGTAAAAAATTATTCTAATCTATCTACATACCATTCTCACGGTAGGAGCACTATATCTAGCTTCCCTTGAATAAGATTATCTCCTAGTCTCTTCTTGGTCCATGTAAATATTACTCCATCCACATCCACATCTATCAAACCACTTCTATATATGAAGTTACTTAGGCTTTCCATAATTTCTAAGTATCCTTGATTTTCTCCTTTCTTTTATCTGGACATAAGTGGAGTATTCAAAGTCCCCATTGCCAACCACTTGAACTTATTTCATATTCTCTTGTTTGCTCCACTTCATTCTTCAGGCCTTTCCCTTATAATTATTTGCTCCACTTCCCTCAAAAATTTCTGAATTCCACATTTTTTCTAAGTTTTCTAAGGCCCCTATTAGTTCTATTTTCTTGTAGTGTCCTTTCTTTGGTTGGTTATCCCTTATCATGGATCTCCACAAACTTTGTTTGTTAGGGGTATTCATTCCCCTAATATTCCATGTTATCATTTTTATTTCATCCTCATATTGGTCGGATTCTGCCCACCCATAGTTATTCTCGATTTGTTTACCTCTATTAGATCCTTCTCTATCTCTTTTTTTTTATTTTCTTCGCTAATGAA
Organism: Wollemia nobilis; assembly: GCA_028583015.1. Taxonomy (NCBI): domain Eukaryota; kingdom Viridiplantae; phylum Streptophyta; class Pinopsida; order Araucariales; family Araucariaceae; genus Wollemia; species Wollemia nobilis. Next base: position 10,898,774 of record JAQPPZ010001195.1, read on the forward strand.
GGTCTTCTTGCCTTCTTATTTGGTTCCAATACTAGATTTGGATGTTTCTTGGAGCTTCGTATCATTCTTACTTTTGAGTCTTCTTGATATCTTGTCTTCATTGGACATTCTTATTTCTCCTTCTCTTTTTCTAAGGACTCCTTAAATATGTAAGGGACAACTTCAAGGTTACTTTCATGTATTTCTTCATTTTTAAATGAGTATTAGATCTCCTTTATTTCCTCTTCCTCATCTTTTTGTTCACTGTTTTCTTCCTCCTAAACTAATTTGTGATCCTTTGCATCTTTATTATTCCCTTCTTCTATGGGTTGCTTTATATTTGGCTTGGATCTATCCTCTTTCTTATCTTTATTTTCAATGATTTATCCCTCCTCTTGAACTAGCTCTGAATCTTCTACATCCTTCTTATTCTTCTTCTCCGATGTGTTTTATCTTTGTATTATATTCTTCTCTTAAGCTATTATACTTATATGTATCACTCATATGTTTCTTACTTTCCATATTAACTTCCTTCCTCTAGGTCTTCCCTATATTTTTGTCCTCTCTTTTCTTTTTATTATTCACATAGTCTTTTGTAAGATGACCTGTTCTTCTACACTATTTACAATAAAATATGTCATTTTCATATATGATTGGCTGGTTTCACAATCCATATTTTAAAACTAACTTAACTTGGTCTAGTTCTTGTTTTCTAGATTCTTTTATGACACACACCCTTGAAAATAATGCTCCTTTTATCTCTCTTGTTATGTAGTCTACTGATATGTATCTTCCAATAGAATTTGCTATTCCTTCTAGAACTTCTTTCTTCCAAAATTTTATTTGTAATATTGGAAGTCTAATCCATAGTAGAGCAATATCAAATTTTTCATTACCTAGGTTGAAGCTTAGCAATCAGTTTTTGAGGAAGAATACTACTTTATTGTTGAATCAAAGTCCTCCATATATGATCTGCATATATTATTGTTCTTCTATGAAGGATGCCATAAAGAATCCCTTTAGGAGCATTGTGAATTTACCTTCCCTTTGATCTTCCATTGCCTCATGGTTCAATATTTTAATTGATCTAGGTTTAGTTTCTAGCCTATGAACTTTCCTATTAGGCTCTTATTCAGTTTAGGATGTGCTCTATCTAGTATATTGTTTGGAATATTCACTTTTATTCCTTCTACACTAGTGTTTGTGTGGGTTTTTATACATTTATTCTTGTTCTCCTTATTTTTATCTACTTTTAGCAATCTTTGCCCAACTATGAATATTATTGTTAATTACTAGAGTCTTGTCTTTATTTATATCTAGTTGGCTATTTTGCTTCTCTTTGTTCAACAATAATTCTTCTGGATCCATACTCCCATTATGATAAGCTCTTGAATCTTTACCACCTATATTTCCTTATTTTTTCCCACTCACATTTTTCATTGCCAACCACCTATCTTTTTCTTGTTTTTTGGCCCACTCACATTTTCATTGCCAAGAATCTTGATCCTTATTTATTATATCTTCTCTCTTCTGATATATCCTACTTTACTTGATTTCCAATCTTGATTCCTTCACTACTACCTAGATTCAAATTTTCATTCGGGTTCAAATCCTCGCTAGCCATTACCTAGATTCAAATTTTCCATTTTTTTTGTTTTTATAATAAAAATAAATAGATTTAAAAACTAAAGGTAAAAAAATAAATGAAATCAAAGGAAAAAAACTCATCAAAAGAAGATGCCGTTATATAAATGACAACCTCATGTCAGTCGTATTATCCTAAAAAATAAAAAATAACAAGGGCTTCTAGTTTTAGTTCTAGCTGTAATCAAAGAACTCATTCTCATCCTTGTAACAATTTCTCTACACAACAAACAATATCACTCGATCTGTAATATCAACTCAAAATATCTGACAAAAATCTCTACGGAGTAAAGAACATCACTTGATTTGAAAATCTAGCTCAAAATCTCTAATAGAGACCTCTATAGAGCAAATATCACCGATCTACAAACCCAACTTAAAATCTCTAAGATAAATATTTACACAACATACAACATCATTTGATTCAATATCTTTGATAAAAACCTGTACACAACAAAGAACATCACTTAATCTGTAAATTAAGCTCAAAAATCTGATAAGAACATCTATTTATCAAACTACAACACCTCTACAAATCCAGTTCAAAATATTTAACAAAAACCTCTACATGGTAAACAACACTCAAGCTACAAATACAGCTGAAAATCTCCAACAAAAACCTCTACACAATAAACAACATCACTCGATCTACAAACCCAACTCAAAATCTATAAAATCCTCTACTCAACAAATGAATTCCAATTCAATAACAAATGAATTCCAATTCAATACTTTTTATACAACTAATATTTATTAATTGAATCTCTTACAGAAGATATTATTTTTACTAATTATATTTATAATTAATATAAAATCTATTAACATGTGATTAATTTTAAGTTATATAAATTTTTCTTCCAAACAGTCATTTTACTTCATCTTATTTCTTTTTATTAAAAAATATATATTTTTTCTATATTTTAACATGATATTAGGATTAAACATTGGCTATAACTTTATATATATATATATATATATATATATATATATATAAAATTTGAACTCATGTAATAAGTGTAAGAATATCCTTATGATCTAGATATAGTACCCAACTAATTTTATTTATTTATTTTCTTAGGTGTTACTCTTGGAATTGGAAAACTTGGAAAATATTAAGACCACCTTGGAAAATAAGCAAAGGTAATAGCCCTTTAAAAATAAACTAATGAGCTTTAAATATTTATTATTTAAGGATTATAATGTTCATATATATAAAATATCTTCACTTCCTACGAAATAGGAATATGAGCGGTGAAGAATTAGGCTCCCTAACTTTGAAAGAAATAGAACGTCTTGAACGTTACCTCAACATCGGTGCAAACAAGATACACTTAAAAAAGGTAATTTATGATCATTTTATATAGTTTATTTGATATCTAATACTTTCTATTTATAAAATTTGTATTTGGCTTTATCAAGTAGCATATCTAGTAACAACATGTTTATTTTGTAGGGAAAAATGGTTTTAGAGAATATTGAGTTACTAAAAAGAAAGGTATTGTAAAACTACTCAGGCATTTGTTTTTTATAAATGTTATTTTTATTTTATTTAAGATATTATTTATATTGTTATTACTAAAAGTTAGTTATAAATGATATTTTATAATAATTTATGTTTGATAGAGTAAGTGCAAGTTGAAAGCAAGTGTGAGTTCAAAGTGAAGGGCGATCAAGTAGGAAGTAAAGTGTGAACAAGGAGCAAACAACATTTCTTGTTTTAGATCTTAAAATATAATAAAAATTTAAGGATTCATATAAAAATATTTTTAGTCTCAAAAATTAAAGGATTCATATGAAAATGTTTTTAGTAACATGGTAGGAATATCATTTTTGAAAGTCCTTATTGGAAGTAAGGATGTCGTAGTTGTAAGTATAAATTCCTTAGTTAAGGATAAAAGGAAGAGTAAATCTATGCGAAACCATATTCAGGTAGTAGAGACTATACAATCAGTGATTATCAAGGATAAGATTATCAAGCATGATAAAATGATTCTTAAAACCAAAGGGTTAATATGTAAGTTCCATGGATATTGGGCAGGTTTTTCTACGATTTAAAATTGGATAAAGTGGAAGTGGAGATTAAATTCAAATTACTCCATGACTTTTCTTTTGATAGGAATTTTTCTCATTATAATCTCTAGTTCAGAGATAAGGGATAAAATAACGGATGGTGGCCCTTTAAGGGTAAATATGCATTATGTTCAAGACCATGGAGTGTAGATATAGATATATTGAAAGGCTTTTGGTGTGGGTTAGTATTTTTGTACTTCCTTATGATCTCATCAATAAGGAGGTTTTAAAGAATATTGGCAATGCTCTAGGGAGTTCATCCAAAAGGGACCAACTATAAAGGATATAAGGCATGTTTTATACAGTCAAATATGTGTTGCCATAGATATTTTAAAACCTTTACAATGGTCCATTAGAATTAAGTTTAAATCAAGATAATGGGATCAACAAGTGGATTATAAAAATATTTGCATTTTGATGTTGCAAATACTATGAGACAAGACACATTTCAAGAGATTGCAAAGTAAAAATGATGGAGAAATTATTTAGGGCATGAGGTAAACTTTAATATGAAGCAAGGAGATCATATCATAGTATACGATGTATCAAAACAAGCATTTTCCACTCCTAAGAAAGTGGTAATAAAAAATCCTCTATGTCATCAAATGGAAAAGTCCGTTATAGTTCACATGAATCAATCGTTATTAGAGAAAATAACACAAGTGATGAGGAAGTACAATGTGTAAGTTTAAATACAAGAGTTAAAGGTATGAAGGAATATGAGGAGAAAAGTTTTAAAGTGAATCAAGGGAAAGAGGTCAAGGTTAATCCAAGTAAATCATGTTTTTTTGCCTCAAGTAGCATAATATCTTCTCATTGCAATAAAAATGAAAGAAGTACCTAGTGCATCCATTACACTTTAGGGTTTCAAGAGTACCATAATAAATAAATGCATATGAAGGATATACATGGATTTTAAGATTTCCAGGGCAACATGAAAAGGTAATTACTATGAAGGATTATCTTTGCACTTTAGCATTTTTGGGAAAACAAAATAAAAAAGTGTTTATAAGGCTATTCCTTGCATTTCAAATTCTTTATTGCAACATAAATATTCAGAAGAGAAGTCTCGTTATAAATAATATGAAAAATATAAATAAATTAATGAAGATGAAATTATTGGTTAGAATGAAAACAAGAGAGGGAGACCCTCAAAATATGAATAAAAAGAAAAAGTAACTAAAAGGGATACTGTTTTGAGAATCCAAATAAAAAATCACAAGCGTCTAATAGGTTGTTATAATCTGGATGCTAAAGAAAAATAGGCAGGTCAAAAATCCATCGATATACACAAACCTAAACCTTATTAGGCTTACAGACAAATGGACATCGAAATATATGTGATTCAAGAAGGCATGACTATACTAGAAATCTCAAAAGGAGGAAAATGATCTATTGGACTATGGAAACTATATTTTGATGGTTCCAAAAGTAAAACAGGGGTTGGTGTTGGTGTATGCATAATTTTTCTAGAAGGATATAAATTGTTTTAGGCATACAAATAAAAATTTACGTGCTCTAACAATAGGGCTGAATATGAAGCTCTAGCCCTTGGACTTTAGATGGTTAAAAATAGAGGCATCAAGATGCTTTTGATCTTTGATGATACTCAGTTAATTATAAGATAAGGAAGAGCACAATATCAGGCAAAAATAGGTTAATGAATATTATAGACATTATATTTGGGATCTAATGGAATACTTTGATGCTATTAATATAAAAGTTATCCCAAGAGACCAGATTACAAATGTAGATAAAATGATAATTTTTTATTCATAGTTTGACCTAATCATTATCTACTACTAATTCACCGATTGGTGAAGGTAGTGATGAGGCCAACGGTTCTTGACAATGATAAGAATTGGAAAGAGTTTGAGAGTGATGAATTTTTTTTTTGATTTCTACAATACTACAACTAGCAAATGAATATGTCAAAGAAATATCTCCAAAAATTGAGGAAACATATAGAGACTAGATCATTTGGTTAAGAACTAACAAACTCTCTAAAGGGATAATTACCCTAGAATATCTCTTCAGTCCAAATGATAGGTTCAAAGGAAAGTAGGGAATTATTGCTAATAAAGCAGATTATCAAGAACTAGAAGTGGCTCTAAAAAAAACATTGAAAATAGGACAGGTATCTACACAAAAGGAAAAAATTCACTTATAAAATTATTTAAAAAATACAAAGAGTTAATGACCTAACCTATGAGAACCTTAATTAATATAACAAGGATGTTATGCAACACATAATTCAATTATATTCTAATTCCAAGTATGTAAGGCAGAAGTAAAGGCCAGTTAATCTAAAATTGAGCCCCTCATGAGGAAAGAACTATGTAAGTTAATTGAATAAAAAATTATATATCCTATTAAACACACAATATGGGTTTCTAACCTGATGCTTGTAAGGGAAAAAAATAATGAAATTAGACTATGCGTTGATTTTAAGAATCTAAGTAAGGCTTCTCAGAAGGATCATTATCGTTTGCCTTCCATGGAACAAATTATCCAAACAATAACTGGTTCTAAAATGTTTTTATTAGTCGATGGGTTCTCTATATTTACTCAGGTTTGGATAAGGGATGAAGATCAACACAAGATAACTTTTACTACAAAATGGTGAACTTTTGCATATTAATGAATACCTTTTGGACTATCTATATTGGAGCAACATTTTAGAGAGCTATGGATATTGCCTTCTATGACCTAATTAATTGTTGGAGAATATTACATTATTTGGTACATATCAATTTACCACCTTGGTATATTATTGTAAATATTAGATTAGGGTTATGCCCTAAATTAGTGAGTGAGTAAATATTTTATGTAATGTAATAATGTACAGGAAATGCACAAGTGTCTTTTAGATATGTGTGCAAGTGTTATGAGTGTAAATGTGCACAAGTATATCATATTTAAGTGTGCACATGTGTCCTTAGAATAGAAAAGTGAAGAGTTGTAAAGAAGAGTGAAGGTCAAGAGTGCAACATATGAGGAGTCACATACAATTATATATTTGTGACAAAGTATTGTAATATTCATAAAAAATGCATAGCTTTATGCTTGCATTAGTAGACCTTTATTCAATAGTATTTTCAGTATTTTGTGTGCAGTATTGTGAGAATGATTATATGATTATTCTATGAGTATTCTAATTTCAGAGTTATTCTATTCATTATAATTTGATTCATTATATTGCAACTTTATTATATTTGATCCTATGCTTATTTTTCTGTGAGATTTATATTGTTATTAAGGCTTCAAAAGCCATCATTAATAAGATAATCTTGATTTATATAGATTATATCACAATATTCTCTATAAAAAAGGAGGAGCATTTGGAACAACTAGAAAGGATCTTCCAATGATACCAAGAATTTGGGGTGTGCCTCAACCCAAACAAATGTTTCTTCTATGTACCACAAGAAAATTGCTAGGGCATGTTGTATCAAAATATGGTATATTTATAAACCTACACATGATTGAATATCTTGCAAACCTCTTATTACGTAAGCACAAAAAGAGGCTACAATATTTTTTTGACTAAATCAACTTCCTCAAAAACATTATCCCAGATTTTACGGCTATAGTAAGACCCATGACACTCATGCTAAAGAAGAATCGACCATTTATATAGATGGAAAAAGAGAAAGAAGCTTTTGAAAGGATAAAAAGGGTCATTGTAGATGCTCTAGTACTGGTCAACCCAAATTTCAACAAGGATTTTATCATCTATGCATACAGGGGGATCTTAGTATAGCAGTTTTAATGCAACAAAAGGATGAATACCAGCATGAATACCCAATGGTATTTTTAGCCAGACTTTGAAAGGATATAAGAAAAATATAATTTTATCCACAAACAACTATATGCTTTGGTTAGAAGATTAAAACATTTTAAATACGTGATTTCAGATAATAAGATCATTGCTTATGTCACACACTCTACCATAAAAGAATATATAATGGATGGGGAAATGAATGAAAAGAGGCTCGATGGATTACTAAGATCTTCGAATATGACATGGAGATAAAGACCAAAAAATTGGTTAGAGAAAGAGCACTTTGTCAGTAGTTGGCTGAAGATATAATCAAGGAAGAAGCAGATTCAGAAGATGACAACAAAAAATAAAATCATATAAATGTATGATGAACAAAGAGGAGTAAGATTCAGACTAGATAGAACAAAGGATTGAATATATGCAAACAGAAAGATATCCTCTGAATCTAGATAGGGTCCAAAGAAGAGCTTTTCAATCATAGAATGTTCACTACACAATAGTTGATGAAATTCTATTTTGAAAAAACTTTGATGGAGTACTTACTCTGTTGTGTAAAGAAGAAACATGCATAGCCCATGTTGCAAGAGTTTCATCAAAGATTTATGGTTACACATTTCTTGGCCCAAACAATTGCCAACAAGATCATGAAAGTAGGATATTACTAGCCTAGCATATTTATAAATGCTCACCAGTGAGTTAGAAATTGTGATAAATGTAAATTATTTACTGGAAATGAAAGAAATGCTCCCATGCCCTTAAGATCCATATCTGCAGATGTACCTTTTTCTCAATTGAGATTGGATTTCATTGGAATGATAAACCCACTTTCTATAGAGGGCACAAATGAATCCTTACAACTACAAACTACTTCACTAGATGGGTTAAAGTTATTCCTTTGAAAGGAACCACTAAAAATATATGATCATAGAACTTTTAGAAAACATCATAACTAGGTTTGGTATTTGTAACACAATAATTACAAACAATGCCAAGGTGGTTCAAAAATTACTTTACATTCCAGCATGGTATCTATTTAAAGGCCTCTTCAAGTTATTATCCCCAAGGTAATGGTTTAGATGAATCTACAAATAAAAAATTTGTTAAGAATCCTAAAAAGAGTGGGATCAAAAAATTAATGGCAATGACATATTTATCTCAAGAGTGCTCTTTCGGAAGATTGTATTACCACAAAAAAGTATTAGTGTGTTCTCCACATAATTTGGTATATGGCAAGGAAGTTGGGTTACCCATTTCCATAGAATTACCAGTATTTCAACTACTATACCAACTAGAGCTGTAGGAAAATGATTGTATGACAATAAAAATTGGAGAGATATTAAAATGTGAAGAACAAAGAAAAAAATCGAAGAGCAATTGTTAAGGCATAAAGGAGTAGTCAAGATATTGTTTGATAAAATTTCTACTACACAAAATTTTGAAGTTGGCAATATGGTCCTTAAATAGGATGAACATAAAAGTAAGCCTGGAAATCATACCAAATTTGATACATTATAGAGTGGGCCATATATCATAGTCAATTGTAAAGATGAAAATTAATTTGAGCTAGAGACCATAGAAGGGGATATTCTCCCTATACAGATAAACGAGATTCATTTAAAAAATTACCTTTGAGCCTATGTGAGCTCTCAAACACAAGAGTCGTTTGAGAAAATAAAGCCGATTTGGCACCTATTAAGGGAGGAATCATAAAAAATTAAGCAATCTTTAGGAAAGCTTATGAATTATTATTTTCTATCTTCTTTCTTATGTTTTATTTTGTAAGGTTTATGAAATATCGACCCTGCATCCAAGGATAGAGGGATATGTTTTAGGTTCTCTTCAAGCCATCATAAAGGCCCTTGTGAGCTACCAAAACTATAGTGACTTCTCACTATATGAGGAAGGTTATACTGTAGATTTAAAATAAAATGAAGGTGAATTGATTAGAGGTACAAAATTTTTGATCTAAGGCAATTGCAATTTTGCAAAAGTCTTTAGAGAAGGAGATGGGCCAAAGTCCTAAGCACATGCATGAAATTCTAAGATCTAAGCCGAGTATAATAGTCAAGAATTTTGAGAATACCTACAAAGTGGAAGGAAGAAAAGTTTTTATGGTCATAATGCTTATATCTTGATGAAAATTTAAAATTCCTTGAATTACTCTCGCTAGTAGAGGTTTTTGAAGATCCTCGTAAGGAATAGAAACAAGATGTTTTGACAAGTAGGCAAAAGCACATCAAGATGTGAAGAGATTGATGGCACACCAAGATTTAAAGTTGTCACCAACACCAAGGATGAGTTAGATTAAGTTGCACAGAGAGGAGATATAATGCACAAGGTCCCATGAATGGTAGGTGAGATGAATTAACATGCTTTTATTGAAAAGGTAAGGATAACCTACCATTGTCATCTCGAGTGAGAAATACAAGAGGATATTAAAGGTATGTATGGTGGTTGTAGTCTTGCATTCTACAATAGTAATGATAGAGAATACCCCCAATTAATTTTTAGAATCCACAAAACAGGTAGTTGAAATTTCAAAACACCCTACAAATTTTGGAACGAAACATCCCTCAACTATAATCTATATATAGTAAGTTTATCATTGTAAAACATCGACAAGTTTATAAAGCTTTCATTTTATTTCTATTAGTACATACATTTTTGTATGGTCTTGTGGGTAACCGAACCCCTACTTCTAGCATAAACTTTTGCAATACTTTTTACATTCAGATATATATATATATATATATATATATATACTGACTGGAGGTCTATCTGTCTACTTTAATTCCATCTGTGGATATCATGCCTTGACTCATCTCTTTTTTGTGCATGTATCTGCATCTTGATATTTATGTGCTTATCTATGTCAAGGAGAGGAAGTGTTCACGCCAACACATTATGTTTATGTAAGGATATCTTATTTTATCTTTGGTGTATCATCACTTTTTAGCTTAAGCTTTTACTTTTGTTGTTTTTATTTTGTTCTCTTACCCTTTTTTCCTTAACCTGTTAGATTAGAAAAAAGTGCACTAGATCTCATCCTATAAAGGATTTAACCTTTGTCAAAAATTTGGAGGCCTCCAACTTGAGCCAAATCCTTGTGCTATCAGGATTGGTCTTGTTGTGTCATTCCACACAAGGCATGATCTTACCCATCCGTTAGTTGAGACAATCAAAGAGGACAATAGATATTTAACAAGAAATTTTGTATCTATTAGAGGCCTTATGGATAAATTTAATAAGGTCTTTGTTAATAAAATATCCTAAGGAACTCTTGTTCTCAGCTTCTTCCCAGGTAGGGGCTAAGGGTTAAAAATCTCAACTAGATAAGCCATCAATTCTTGGAGCCTTATCAAGTTGAATACCCTAGAGGGCTTCTTTTATGTTCTCTAAGGTAAGATCCTTTCCAAATTGTTCATTTGGTAGGTATCAACCACATTAGGGATGCATTCCTAAATTTATTCATTGGAATAATGCTCCAAATCATTTGGTTCACTATCCAAAAATGATAGAAAAGTCTTTTAAGAAAATTACCTTGATTTTTCTCATTATTGGTCATAGTGGATTTATCCGCTTTGTGATTTTATAAATTTTTCTCAGTTTTCTTCTTGTGCTTTAGGTATTGAAAGAAAAACTTGGATCCCTTTCCCTCATGTTTTATCTAATGGAGTATGGAGTAAACCTCATCTTTTATAAATTAAGCTTGAGTAGTTTTTAGATTAGATTGAAAGTCTAGATCAAGAGTATGCTGATATAAATTGATCTTAACAAAATAAACATCTTGGAGAGCTTTTCATTTTTTTCTTTAATGCTTGGAAACCATCCTCTTATGGCTTGTAAGAAACTTAAAAATATGGAAGACTATTGCATCCCATGAGTCAATCCAATCCACATTGCCTTAAGTTATTGGTTAAAGTTACTAGACATTACAAATAAAAACTTTGCAAGAATATGACCTTAAGTAGGATGTATTGAATTTGAAAGGAATACAATAATTCAAAATTATAGTCAACTAGGTGGAAGAGATATTAAGAATAATAGGTACATGATCTAATATAATAATAGAAGGGTAAAGAACTAAAGGATGATGAGAGTCTAGATTGTTTAAAATGGATTTTCTCATGTAGAATATATCAAGCTTGTAATAGATTCTATTGGGTCCATCTATAAGTTTGGATAAAGTAAACCAAGGCATGGAATGAAAGGGGGTAGTCCCAGAAAAAGGATCATATACCCTTAGAAAGTATTTATAAAATAACTAATTTATAAATTCAGCATTCAAAGAGGTTGATGTTAAGCCCAACTTCTATCTTTGGAATATTCCATCGTACTAAAATCACCATCCATGTCCACTTAGAAGGAGGGAGAAAAGAATCAAATGACTCCCATAAATATAATCTACTGTCAGGGTCATTGGGGGCATAAAAAATGTAGAAGCCATAGGTTTTTCATCAAGAAATACAATCACCTTGACATAAGTGTGTTTAGGTTCCTTACCATTATTGGTGGTATTAGAACTAAAAAGGAAACAATGAAATTATGGTCTCCCACCACTAAAGGGATGAAAGGTATTGAAGAAACTTAGAAAATCGATTTAAGCATAAATGTGAGTTGAGATAACAACATTAACTTCTTGAAACATAGTAATATATGACATGACATTAGAGACAATAGAGTGAACCTTGAATTTATCTTTGGGATGGATAACTTTTAGACTAGAACAATATTTAAACTTAATTATTAGGCAATAGTTGGAGATAGAATCCCAAGTCAACAAAAACATTTGATATAAAAAATGGATGATGTTGGGATGAACCGCCAACATCCAATTGAGGAAAATTATTTAGCTCATGAATGGGATTCACATGTTGAAGGAGACTATACTACTTCACTCTTATTGGGGAAATGGAAGTATGGTTTCTTTCTTTATGGTCATTACATTTGTTACATGAGGATGTAGTACGAGAGATAGAGCGATATCTTTTAGCAACCACAAGCTTCCTTTCATAGTGTATATTAATATCTCTAGGCTTAGAGGTCTTTGAGGGATAAGAGATTATTTGAAAACCTATGTCTAGTTGTTAAGTTAACTATAATTACCTACTTAAGAGGAAGTATGTTGAGTTTCAAGTTTGACCATATTTTTATTGTTGCTTCCTCAAGATTTTTTGCCTTGCAAGGTACTTAGAAAATTTTTTAATTGTATTTTTCTCTTTTTGATAAAAAGAGGTATTTGCTAGGTTTAGGTAAATTTTAGGCTATATTATTTATAAACTTGGAGTAACTTTGTCTAGCAATGGCAAGGTACTAGGTTAAATCCATTTATAAACAGACCCTTGGATGAAGATAGAGACCAAAAAATTATCGTTCTTATTTTTACACCATATGATTCTACCTACACAGGTGATAATGTTTGACGAGAATGTACAAATATAAAGGGTATGAAGGAAAATTCCAACCATAATAGATATTTAATTCTAGAAGACCCTTTCAGGTGAAAGATCAAGGATCAACTTTGCAGGCAACAAATTTGATAACAATTATCCATATCTCATAATGAAGAATAACATTGGCATGGTTAGCATTATTAAACATAAAAGAAACATAGCCTTTTATTAACCTACTAATTGAGTCTATCATCCACCCACAACTTTCTTTCTAGGTGTTTATCAACTATTTATAAAAGTCATTTTATATTGTTGACCTTAGAAAAATTATTCAAGAGCATGGCATAGAGGTGGATCTCTATGGGATTTTCAAGGTTGGGTTTCTATGAGGTGATCTTGTCAAAAACTAAATTTCTAGGTGTTTGACCTTCTTCAACAATAGTAAAAATATTTAACAATATTTGTGGGGTTTGATAGTGGGAAGACATAGGATATCAACAAGTATATTTGAAGAGTTAGCTATATGATATGGAAAAAGGGTTTAATAAGTGAAGAGGTCTAAAGGTGGATTGTACATATTCATCATCATAAGTAGAGTAACCCATCTATACTTATCAAAATAAATACATCCCAAGGACCGAGCAAGCTAGAAGAGTCACAGGTATTGGAGTCAAGCATTAAAATTGATAAAACTAGCCATTATAAAGTTATTCCTCCAAAATTTATAATTTTCATTTATTATATTTACTTGTTTTCATCTATTTATATAGAATTTCATACATAAAATAATTAAATCCTTGAAATATTTTGTAACAATAATACTCATGCTAAATTTATATGAAACCATAATTATGATTTTTGAAATATAATAATAATTTACTTGTTATTTTCTTTTATAGCCACCCTCTTGTATCTAAGTGTTGAATTTAATGATCTAGAATAAAAATAAAATATATCAATAATGAAATAAAACGATTTTAGTTATGTCCATGAGATTAAAGCAATCTATGGAACTAGTAGCTTTGAAAATGGTCCAAGAAAAAACAATAATATATCTATTTACAAAATTTATAAAACCTGAGAAAAAAATCAAAAATCTCAACATCCTCTTATCATTTTTTAGAGTATAATTATTTTGATAAGAAATTTCTATATTTTTCTATTTTTATTTTCTTAAAAAGATACCTCAACAAGTTGACTTTTAAAGTATCTTCATATGCATTCCTTGTTAGAGAATATTAATTCTTTGGTATAAACATAAGTATGTTATTACTAGACTAAAGGTGTGAGAATATGTACAAGTGTCATGTAAGAATGTGTCACACAATAAAGTGTGATAGTGATTAAAAATTCAAGAGTCATGAGAGTTTTATTTCTTGTATGGAATAAGAAAGGTTGCATATATGGATGTTAGAGGAGATCTATAGTCAAGTATTCAAGAGTGGTATTCAAAGGTTATATTATGGATACCAAACTCCAAGTAATGTATGAAAGAAAACCATGCACTATTATATTCTTAAATTACATATGATTTTATGAGTTGTTTATTTAATGATGTTGTGATTTACTTATACTAGTATTATTGTATTCTATATTGTTTTGATCCTAGATATTTGAAAGGAGTCAGAATATGGTTAAAAACTATCATTCCTATAGTCATTATATCCTTCACATTCAATGATAAAATATTTTTCGGTCTTCATTGCTTCTATTATAGAAAAGATACAATCATTTTGACCATACCTCTATAGATCTTGTCCATCATCCAATTTCACACCTAAGTTGATATGAACTATATCTTAGTTGGGATATAAGCATTTTTTCTTACATTTGAGTGTTTTTGCATCTATTTAATTATTTTAATTGTGTTCATAGTTAGTGTTGAACTCAATGATATAATAATATTTTTTCCTTCCTAAATTTGTGGTCCAAATGATGAGTTTGAATTTATTTCTTACATGTTTGATTTCTTTGTTGAAATTTGGGACCTTGTGAACTTTAATGCTTCTTTTTCCATCCATTAATTATTTTTGCTATCCAAGTGTCTTTTCTTCCATTCAACATTTCTTCTTATTTTGGCATGCATAGTAGCTTCCATTCTTTTTATTTTCTTTATGTGCCCTAATAGCCTAACCATAGATTCTACTTATAGTGGAATATACCCTATTTTAGGAAGTAGAATATCATATAGGATTGATGCTTTAATTCTAAAATTATTTGTAATTAGTCATTTTTGAATGATTTCTATTTATCTCCATTTGAAATTTGATGAACTACTAGCCTAGAACTCACACTCGTATAACATATAATAAAAAAAGTACCCTAACAGTTTTCCAACTCATAATTCTACTTTTTGACCCCTATTTTTCTCATAGTAAAGTATCTTATGTCATGCTTGTATTTATTTCATATTTCATGTTTTCCAATTGGATTTGCTTTAAAAATTTACCCCAAGGTAATTGTATTTTGTTACTACGTCTCACAAATTTCCTTCAAATAAGATATATGACTTCTTTTGCTCCCTCCAAGTAGATAATACCATAATCATTGTTTTTCTAGTGTTTACTTGTATCCCAATGATCCATGCATGTGACTTTTTGGGGTCATGGATTCATGCCTAAATATACCCAAAAACCTATTTTTTAATCCTAACCACACTATTAGGGGCATAACTTTATGCTCGAAACTTTTTTTAATCCATTGAACAAGGCTTAGAAATATTAGAGTGATAAAAAGGTTTTTAGCAAGAAACTTTATCGCGGATGTAGTTACTAGCAATTACATGCAAAAAATGCTCTAGAGAACCTAAAAAATACAAAACAAATTATTTTTTTGATTGGTAAAAGGGATTTGAAAGGATCCCATAATGTTTTAAAAAGAGAAGAAGGTTGGAAGAAGAGTTTCCAATAAAAAAATAGCTGAAGGAACAAACCCTCTGTGGGTTATTAGAGAAAAATAGTTAAACCAGTAAAATTTGAATTAGGGTCATCCCACACCATACAAAGGATGGAAAATTTGAATCAGGGCCATTCTGTCCAAAACCATACAAAGGATGGAAAATTTAAAATAGGGCCATCCTACCCAACACCATACAAAGGATAGAAAATTTTATACAGGGTCATCTTGCCAAAAATTTAAAATTGAAATTTGAAAATGAATCGAGAAAACCAAAAAAATTTGAAATTTGAAAATCGTTCTTGCCCACGGGTGGATAGGGATGTAATTGTAGGACATAGACCAAGAATCATCTACAGGACGTGTTGGCAATTTTGGGTACCTTGGGTACATTGCCTTTGCTCTAAGTGTAGATGTTGTCATTGATGTCAAGAAGGTCTTGAAGCAATTTGGTTTGATGTCAAAGAATGTGTTTTGATGTAGGTTTCAGTTTGGACAATGAGTTTCCAAGAAGATCAGAGTAGCCCAGTTGCAAAAGATCAAGAAAAAGACAAGTAAGAAAAAGTATGCAGGCGGCTGGAAAAACTGTCGCGATTTCGTGACATGTTTTAGGAGAGAGAAAGTGCTGGAAAAACTGTCGCGATTTCGTGACATGTTTGAGGAGAGAGAAAGTGCTGGAAAAACTGTCACGATTTCGCGACATGGTTGAGGAGAGAGAAAGTACTGACAAAACTGTCATGATTTCGCGACATGTTTGAAGAGAGAGAAAGTTCTAGCAAGTCTGTCGCGATTTCGTGACATGCTGGAAAAAAGAGAAGAAGTTGGCAAAACTGTCGCGATTTCGTGACATGTTGGCAGAGAAGGAGAGCAAGTTGGAAAGTGTCACGATTTCGCGACATGTCGCATTTTCGCGACTCGAAAAGTGCAGGAAGGCAGAGAAGGAAAAGTGTCACGATTTCGCGACATTCTGCAAAGAAAGTTGTACGGACGAAAAAGTGTCACGATTTCGTGACATGATGCTGAAGAGAGAGTCCGCAAAGAGAACTGTCACGATTTCATGACAAGTTCGAAAAGAGAGAAAGTTACATGTAAAATGTCATGATTTCGTGACATGCTGCAGAGGTCGAGTTGAGGACTGTCACGATTTCATGGCATGCTGAAAAGCTCGAAGTGAGAACTATCATGATTTCATGACATGCAACGAAGGAAAGAGTTTGATATGAGAAGCGTCGTGATTTCATGACAGGCAGTAGAGAAAGTGTACGAAAGCTGAAAGCGTCGCGTTTTCGCGACAGGATGGAGGAACAGCTTATGGATGCAAAAAATGTCATGATTTCATGACAGGTTGAGATGGCAGCATTCAGTTGGAGAAAGTGTCATGATTTTCGACAAAAATAGTTAGCAAGTCTTCAATAGAAGAAGCGTCATGATTTCATGATGAATTCAGGAAGGAAGAGCTCGAAGGCGAAAGCGTCACGATTTCATGACTTGTTTTAGATTTGCGAGCGTAAGGCAGAGAAAAGCTTAAGGCAGCGAAAGTGTCACGATTTCATGACATGTTTCATTTTCACTGGGGCAAGTCGAGAAAAAGTTAAAGAAGTGAGAAATGTCACGATTTCATGATAGAAGTGAAGATGACGTCAGCAGAGGCAAAAGTGTCATGATTTCATGACAGAAGCTGAGAAGGATGCCATGAAGACAGAAGGGTCATGATTTCATGACAAGAGTATAGATGACGTCAGCAGAAGTAGAAAGTGTCGTGATATCATGACAAAAACTAATAGGAAGCCAAAAGAAGCAAAAGTGTCACGATTTCATGACAGCAGGCAAAAGAAGGTGTACGGCTGTAAAAGTGTCACGATATCGTGACATGTTGTAGTTTCACGGTGGAAGCTACAGGGAAGTGACAGAGGCAGCAGAGGCGGTTGAAGCCAACAAAGTTAAATCTGGGCCGACGAAGATTAGGGTTTTATAGCCGACGATCTTTAGGGTATCAGCCGACTAAAGATTAAGTTTTTGATCATGAATTAATGCTATAAAAGGAGGACTATTTTCGAGTTTCAAGGTATCGAATGGGTGTATCGAATTTGTGCAAGTGAAGTCTGTTGTGCGCAAGAGAGCGAGTCGAGTCGAATCGATCGAAGTGTGCATTCGAAGTGTGATATTCGTAGATAGAGTGCGGGAGAGAAGTGCGATCATCGAGAGGCAGAGTGTGCAAAGTCTGTGCTGCTGTGTTTGCACGATCAGTGCAAAAGTAGTCTCGACCAAGTGCGGCTGTAACAGAATAGAGAAAGAGGAAGAGGACAGACTTGTGCCAGATCGAAGAACTGTGTTTGGTGTAGATCAGATAGAGGACATATGTGCTAGACCGAAGGACTGTGTTTAGTGCATATTCGAGGACCAGCTTTGCGATGATAGAGTTGAGGACAGAGATCTCCAGCCAGAGTAGGGAAGACAGGTGTCTTCTGTGGATAGAGTTCCACTTGCTAAGGGCAGAGGAGGTAGAGGTCTTCTAGAGGATCACCAGCCAAAGCAGAATTAGGGGAAGGTATCTCCTTTGAGCAAGAGGCTCATAAACATTGTAATTGGGAAGGTTTCCCAAAGAACTGTGATATAACTTTTAGAGAAAAGTTTTATCCGTGGAGTAGCCCACCTTGGGTGAACCACGTAAATTGTTGTGTCACTTTGTGGATGATGTTTTGTGCATTGCTTGATTACTGCTGTTAATACTGCTATCTATTTTCTGCATAACATTGAATTGAAAGCTGATTTGAAAGAAAAAATTAAAAGTGGTCTTATACTGTTCACCCCCCCTCTCAGTATAAGCTTGTGTTCTTCAATTGGTATCAGAGCCAGCACCTTCGAAAAGTTTAACAACTTGAAGGAAAAGTTTGCAAAGAACACAATGGATTATTCAAGTGGCAATGCAACACCTATTCTTGATGGATCAGATTTCGGTCTGTGGAGTGCAAGAATGAAAGTCTATCTAATGGCACTTGGTAATGAGGTTTGGGAAGTAATTGAAGATGGGTACACTATCCCTGTAAATGGTCCATACACTAAAGAAGACAGGCTCTTACATCACAGCAACTCAAAAGCCATGAATGCAATCCTGAAGGGTTTACAGAAGGCTGATCTTACCAAAGTGATTCACTGCAAGACAGCTAGTGAAATGTGGAAACAGTTGCAGGTGGTTCATACAGGTGATGCTAATGTCCGAAAGGCCAAATTGAGACACTTTAAAGGTATGTTTGAACAACTCAAAATGAATGATGATGAAAATATTAGTGACTACATGCTTCGTATGGATGAGATTGTTAACTCCATGAAAGACTTAGGTCTTGAACTTGCTGAAAATGATGTGTGTGATAAGATTTTAAGGTCTCTTCCTAATAGATTTAGTGAAAATATTTCTGCCATTGAGGAAGCTAAAGATTTAGATAAATTGAAGAAGGATGAGCTCCATAGTATACTTGCAACATTTGAGCTGAGAACTCAAGTGAAAGTTGATGTTAAGAAAGAGGCAGCCTTCAAAGCTACCAAGAAATCAAAGGGCAAGCAGATTCAAGAGAGTGATGAGTCTTCTAGTGATGAAGAGGCATATTACAGCAAGAAAGGCAAGTTTTCCAGAAAGCACAAAAGCAAGAAAAATATAAGATGTTTCAACTATGGGAAATTCGGTCATTATGCTACTGACTGTACTGTTTCCAAGAATGAAAGTGATGAAGATATACAGGATGTTAAGAGCAAGGATTCTGAAAAGCACAGGTATTTCAGAAAGAACAAAGATGAGCACAACAATCAAGGAAAGAGGTATTCACACAAGAACAAGAAAAGCTTCTACCTAGACAAAGCAAGTAAGTGTTCTAGCAGTGATAGTGAAAGTTCTTCTAGTGATAATGAAAATGAGATGTTGTTCATTTCAGAAAAGGAGGAAGAACCGAAACATAAATTCATTGTCATGAAATGTTTTAGATGTGGAAATTTTGGGCACCTTGAGGATAAATGCAAAAATAATGATTTGGTTGCTAGTATGTATGAGGATGCTTCAGAAAACTACAATGAAGATGCATGTATGGTTTTTGAAAAGGGTAGCACCTCTAGTGATAAGAAATCTGAAAAAGGCCTTGATAATTCAAAATGCAATCAAATAGAGGATCTTGAATGTGAACTTACTAATGCTCTTAGTGTTTTGAAAAAGGAAAGAAAGAAGAATGCTAGACTCAAGGATAAGTTAGATGAATGTTGTATGGAGAGAGACGAACTTATAGAAAATCTTGAAGTCTCTATGGCTAAGACACAAGAACTCAAGACTGAGTTAGAATCTAAGGTGCTTGAGTATAGTGAATTAGAACAGAAAATGGCTTCTTTGGAAGTGGAAACTAAAGAGTACAAGGATAAGTTGTACAGGTTTCAAGATAGCTCCAAAAGGGTTAAATCTCTCATCAAAGGTCAAAGAAAACCAACAGATAAAACAGGTCTCGGGTTTGTTGAGCCGCACAAGAAACAGGTTGGGGAATCTAGCAAGAGATTACAAAAGGAAGAAAGTTCTGATGTAGAAAGTACTTCAGATCAAGAGTCCGTGAGTGATAAATGCGCAGAAATAGAAAACAGAATTTTGAATGCGAAGAAGAAGTTTACCCGACCTAGAAGGTCATTTACAGGAAAGTTTAATGGCAGATGTTTTGCGTGTCACAGGTTTGGCCACATGGCTTCGCATTGCATGACTCAAGTAAGGAAGATAAATGACAGTTTCAGGGGCCGTAACTTATTTCAAGGATATTGCTACTCTTGTAATCAGTTCGGGCATAAGGCAATATTCTGCAAAACTAACAACAGGAACACGGTTACTCATAACAGACGGATTCAAAGAAGAGGTATGCCGAACAGAAATAACTTTGTTACGTGCTATAAGTGCAACAATGAAGGACACACAACTAGACAGTGTAGAGCTGATTTTCCAAGGTACAAGAACAGAAAAAGTGATATAAACAGGTCCAAGGATCAAGGTATGAATAAAAATAGGAATGATAAAAGAAACAAGAACAGTAGTATGAACAGGTCCGAGGATCAGAACAGTGACAGGAACAGAAATACAGACAAAGAATTCAAGAAAAGGCCCGACAAGGAAATTGTAGACACTGATGATGATGAGTGTCTAATGGGAGTGTCACTCCCAACCCTATTTTAAATCACCTCATCAGGAGGTGGGGGAGGGACTAAGCTAAGAGGCTCATTCTTAGTCCCGAGCCCCAAAGATGACCCTTTGCCATTGATGACAAAGGGGGAGAGATATGAGAAAGGGGGAGAGCTTCAAGTAAAGAAGAAAGCTTCAAGTCAGGGGGAGCAAAAACTTTAATTGCAGATTCTCAGTTGTTGGATCAGTAGGGTTCAGTTTTGGCTCTTGAGATATGTTTTCAGTTAAGGGTTGCCATCAATGACAAAGGGGGAGATTGTTGGCAATTTTGGGTACCTTGGGTACATTGCCTTTGCTCTAAGTGTAGATGTTGTCATTGATGTCAAGAAGGTCTTGAAGCAATTTGGTTTGATGTCAAAGAATGTGTTTTGATGTAGGTTTCAGTTTGGACAGTGAGTTTCCAAGAAGATCAGAGTAGCCCAGTTGCAAAAGATCAAGAAAAAGACAAGTAAGAAAAAGTATGCAGGCGGTTGGAAAAACTGTCACGATTTCGTGACATGTTTTAGGAGAGAGAAAGTGCTGGAAAAACTGTCATGATTTCGTGACATGTTTGAGGAGAGAGAAAGTGCTGGAAAAACTATCACGATTTCATGACATGGTTGAGGAGAGAGAAAGTTCTGACAAAACTGTCATGATTTCGTGACATGTTTGAAGAGAGAGAAAGTTCTAGCAAGTCTGTCACGATTTCATGACATGCTGGAAAAAAGAGAAGAAGTTGGCAAAACTGTCATGATTTCGTGACATGTTGGCAGAGAAGGAGAGCAAGTTGGAAAGTGTCACGATTTCGTGACATGTCGCATTTTCGTGACTCGAAAAGTGCAGGAAGGCAGAGAAGGAAAAGTGTCACGATTTCGTGACATTCTGCAAAGAAAGTTGTACGGACGAAAAAGTGTCACGATTTCATGACATGATGCTGAAGAGAGAGTCCGCAAAGAGAACTGTCATGATTTCATGACAAGTTCGAAAAGAGAGAAAGTTACATGTAAAATGTCATGATTTCGTGACATGCTGCAGAGGTCGAGTTGAGGACTGTCATGATTTCGTGGCATGCTGAAAAGCTCGAAGTGAGAACTGTCACGATTTCGTGACATGCAGCGAAGGAAAGAGTTTGATATGAGAAGCGTCGCGATTTCATGACAGGTAGTAGAGAAAGTGTACGGAAGCTGAAAGCGTCACGTTTTTGCAATAGGATGGAGGAACAGCTTATGGATGCAAAAAATGTCATGATTTCATGACAGGTTGAGATGGCAGCATTCAGTTGGAGAAAGTGTCATGATTTCATGACAAAATAGTTAGCAAGTCTTCAACAAGAAGTGTCATGATTTCATGATGAATTCAGGAAGGAAGAGCTCGAAGGCGAAAGCGTCGCGATTTCGTGACTTGTTCCAGTTTCACGGGCGTAAGGCAGAGAAAAGCTTAAGGTAGCGAAAGTGTCACGATTTTGTGACATGTTCCATTTTTGCTGGGGCAAGCCGAGAAAAAGTTAAAGAAGCGAGAAATGTCACGATTTCATGACAGAAGTGAAGATGACGTCAGCAGAGGCAAAAGTGTCACGATTTCATGACAGAAGCTGAGAAGGATGCCATGAAGACAGAAGGGTCATGATTTCACGGCAAGAGTATAGATGACGTCAGCAGAAGCAGAAAGTGTCGCGATATCGTGACAAAAACTAATAGGAAGCCAAAAGAAGCAAAAGTGTCACGATTTCATGACAGCAGGCAAAAGAAGGTGTACGGCTGTAAAAGTGTCACGATATCGCGACATGTTGTAGTTTCACGATGGAAGCTACAGGGAAGTGACAGAGGCAGCAGAGGCGGTTGAAGCCAACAAAGTTAAATCTAGGCCGACGAAGATTAGGGTTTTGCAGTCGACGATCTTTAGGGTATCAGCCGACTAAAGATTAAGTTTTTGATCATGAATTAATGCTATAAAAGGAGGACTATTTTCGAGTTTCAAGGTATCGAATGTGTGTATCGAATTTGCGCAAGTGAAGTCTATTGTGCGCAAGAGAGCGAGTCGAGTCGAATCGATCGAAGTGTGCGTTCGAAGTGTGATATTCATAGATAGAGTGCGGGAGAGAAGTGCGATCATCGAGAGGCAGAGTGTGCAAAGTCTGTGCTGCTGTGTTTGCGTGATCAGTGCAAAAGTAGTCTCGACCAAGTGCGGTTGTAACAGAACAGAGAAAGAGGAAGAGGACAGACTTGTGCCAGATCGAAGAACTATGTTTGGTGCAGATCAGATAGAGGACATATGTGCTAGACCGAAGGACTGTGTTTAGTGCATATTCGAGGACCAGCTTTGCGGTGATAGAGTTGAGGACAGAGATCTCCAACCAGAGCAGGGAAGACAGGTGTCTTCTGTGGATAGAGTTCCACTTGCTAAGGGTAGAGGAGGTAGAGGTCTTCTAGAGGATCACCAGCCAAAGCAGAATTAGGGGAAGGTATCTCCTTTGAGCAAGAGGCTCATAAACATTGTAATTGGGAAGGTTTCCCAAAGAACTGTGATATAACTTTTAGAGAAAAGTTTTATCCGTGGAGTAGCCCACCTTGGGTGAACCACGTAAATTGTTGTGTCACTTTGTGGATGATGTTTTGTGCATTGCTTGATTACTGTTGTTAATATCGCTATCTATTTTCTGCATAACATTGAATTGAAAGCTGATTTGAAAGAAAAAATTAAAAGTGGTCTTATACTGTTCACCCCCCTCTCAGTATAAGCTTGTGTTCTTCAGGATGTAAACCAGGATGCCAATTGGGATGTAATCCATGAAGCAGCAACTGGCCAAGATGTCGATCAGGATGCAAATCGGGAAGCAGCTACAGGAAAGCGAACATGATGCAGTCATAGGACATGGTCTAGGAAGTAGAAAGAAACTAGGGATGCCACAATACAAGCCTAAAAAGTGGAACAACAATATTGAGGATTCCCTCAGGCTAGGATATCCTCTTGCACATAGAGGTGAACTTCAAGGAAGCTAGAAGACCCAAGGAAATGAAGGACTGCAAAACCCAGGCGAAGAACATCAATGGGAAGGAAGATTACAAGGATCCAAATATGGAGGAGTCAAGATAAACCAAAGACCAAAGGATACAATATGGTATCCTAAGCAACCAAAAAGGATTTGGAACCCTCTATCCCTACAGATGAATAGCTTCAAGGACTGAACCTGGGAAGATAATCGATCCACTCAATAGCATTAAAAATGCAAGGCCACCCTCGAATCCAAGAAGAAAGATATGACTGTACACCAAAAGGATTAGGTCCAGCAGCAAGAAGCCCTTGAATAGGATCCTAAAAATGAAACCCACCCATGATAATGGATCACCAACGAGCACCCACCCACGACACAAGTTTGGAGGAATCAGGATAAACCAAAGCTACCAACAAAGCATAGGTCCACTCTCCAAATATCGAAGGATACAGTATGGTACCCTGAGCAACCAAAAAGGATCTAGAACCCTCCATATCTACAAATGAATAGCTTCAAGGATTGAACCTGGGAAGCTAATGGATCCACTCAATAGCATTCAAAATGCAAGGCCACCCTCGAAGCCAAGAAGAAATATCTAAGTGTACACCAAAAGGATCAAGTCCAGCAGTAAGAAGCCCCTGAATAGGAGCCCAAAAATGAAGCCCACCCATGAGAAGGGACCACCAACAAGCACCCACCCATGACCTCACCACTTTGCATGAACTGAAGGGACTTTGACCTCTGGTACCAAGAAGAACACCATTGTTGAAACTGGAGAAATAAATCTCTGTAGGCCACCAAATCTAGGAAACCTAAGACAACCATGGGGCTAAAAGTAGTCAGGGGATCAACAACCAAAAATTTCCACGAAGTCAAATGCAGCCAAGGGAACACCCTCAGATAGTTGTAAAAAAAATATCATACCATTGTATGTGTTATTACAAATTCACCCTAGCAGGTTTGTGTTAGTAGATGGTCCTTTTTCCTCATTCGAAATCCAAAAAAATATAAAACTACTAAACCCAGAAGAAGTGTTGCACCATCCAACCAAGTCCCCAGAACTGACAACGATCCATGAAATGCAACCAACAAGACCCCCAACAAGCAAAACACCCTGGACACAGGCCACAATAGAGAACTAAGCATGACTAGCAGCCATATCCAGAGTGGGACAACATGATACCTCCTGATCAAAGAGTTTTAGAGCACTGGAGCCAGAGCGGGAGGTCTCTCACAAAACAGAATATTTACTAAAATAGTATTTTTTATTTTTAAATTATCATAGCCAAAATGTATCTCTAGCTATGGTTACATGTTGGTAGAACAAAACTTACAAGGACAAGTCATATCTATGTAATTTTAACTTAAAATACACTTTATAACTCATGGAAGGTGAAACACCATATTTCCATACGAGTGAAACTCAATAATGTCTCCCCTTATGAAATAAAACCCTTCAAAGATGAATTTTTGTGTGATGTTATACCCTTGGATATTTGTGATGTGATTTTGGATCAAGAATTCATATGGAACAGGTATGGTGTTTATGAGTCTAGGATTTGAAGTAACATCATCACTATCGGATCTTAGTGCTTCAAGAGACCAAAGGTATCTCCTATCTCTTTTTCCTTAATCAGTGCTAAACAATGCAAGATAATGATAGCCAAATTAAGGAAATTTATTTTGTTGTTGATCAATATGTAAAATAGGAAGATAATTACCACATCAATTTTAGGCTCCACATAGG
This sequence comes from Wollemia nobilis, assembly GCA_028583015.1. Classification (NCBI taxonomy): domain Eukaryota; kingdom Viridiplantae; phylum Streptophyta; class Pinopsida; order Araucariales; family Araucariaceae; genus Wollemia; species Wollemia nobilis. The sequence goes on from JAQPPZ010001195.1 coordinate 10,924,454, forward strand.
GAAAGTAGATGGATTGGATTGTACCAAAATATGATGTCTTGTTCAAGTCACCAAATGGGGCTCCACTTCATTGTAAGCTAAAGCATTCCATTTATTTAGTTAATTATTCTCCTTTGTCAAATGCACATGTTTTTCATTGAGTAGCCCTTATAAATAATAAAATATGAAGGCATATCCAAGAATTGATTCGAAAGGGAAGCATCAGACCAAGTGCTTCACAAATGGTTAGCCAATTACCTTGTATTTAAAGAAATATGGAATATGAAGACTTTGTATTGACCATAAACACTTGAATAAAATAATTGTGAAATTTATGTTCACTCAATCACATAGAAGACTATGATACTAATAATAAAAAATTAGTCTCTAGTTTGGCATCTTTGCAGATTTCTTAACAAGGATAGTTAAAGCAACTTTCTAAAAACTTAAAAATCAGTGTTTTAAAGGATATTGGTTGACAATAAGGGAAGGTGCCTAAGAATAGAACTTTTTCCGTTGGAGATAGCTAGCTATGATGTACAAGTGACCTGATTTTTAGGTCACTATTAAGGTTTTGAAGAAATGCCGAAGTGGTAACTGAAGAATGTAATTTGATATTTTCTTAACATGAAATTAATTTTTTTTTTAGGAAAAAAATAATCCATAAATGGTAGAAAATAATTTGATATATTAATATCAAACTATCAAAAGATAAAAAAATTATCTTTGTATATCCTATATAATGATGTCGTATCTAACTATGCATGCATTTGAACTGATAAATCTATATAGAGATAACCAAATTAATCATGTTGAAATTATTATGGGACTCAACTCCAGTAAAATTTTTCTTGTTACTAAACAATTATAGATATACCTAATCATATCCTTTAGATAAATTTGAATTAGAAGACTTCAAAAGTCATGATTCTTGTAGATAGTGTACTATACTTACAAAAAAATATTATCAAATTTTTTTCATCTTAATAATATGATAACAAAATAAAATTATTTGTAATATCAAATATCATGTTTGTTTTACCTCTTTTAACATGTTTTGGCATCATAAAATCATTTTTATTAATATTCTTTTATTAATTATGTGACTAGTTTTTTTTTTTTTTTTGGTAAGTAAGAGAATATTATAATTAACACCGGGTTTTAACTGGTTGACCCAAAACCATTTTACAAAATAGGGTCCACTGACCAACTGGACAAAGGCCAAGCCCTAAAAGTTTAAACTGACAACAAAAAGGGCCAAGACCTACTCTTCCATCAGAATACAACCAAACTAAACTATGGAAGCCTAATATTATGGCCATCAGAAAAGAAAGATGCAAAATAGAACTAACAAAGACAAAAACTAATCATGCAAGCACCATGCAGAGTAGCTTGTGCCCATATAAAATAATAGAATATGGTCAAAAAAAAAAAACATCCCATAGAATGGACAGCCAAGAGGCCAAGCAGTCTTCCTTGTAGTCCTCATCTAACTTCTTATCATCCTCCTTGCCATCATCTTTAGATTTTTCCTTTGACTCCTTGTTCCCCTGGAACTGCTGGCTATAAAACAGAAGATTTAGAGAATCACACAAATCAATAGCTGCACTGATGAGGCCAGATAGACTCTTCAACTGGTTGATACTGTTGGAGGCTGATGAAATTGTCATCTTCTCCAAGACTATTATGGTGGGGTCTGGTACCTCATTGTCAGGGATCTCCAACAATTTGTTATTTCTTGCTAGGGCCTTTTTGTGACATCAAATCCAAACACACCTTGGGAAATACTTGAGGCCAAAGCGGATGTTTCCCATGCATGAATTTGTAGATAAAAAACCTATATCAGTGCCCCACCGACTACAAAAAACACTAGTCACATGAACAAAAAAAACAAATATGACAAAAGCCATTATAAGGTTCAAAAAATATTTTTAAAAATGCCCCCATTTTCTCGTCATTGATCCACTTTGAGCCTTCCAATCTAAAATTTTTCATTATCTATCACCATTGAGATTGCATGAGGAAGATTTTCAGTCCACGTGATCAAATTTGCTGCTACAATGCCTTCATTTGCCAGCCTATCAGCTGCCATGTTTGCTTCCCGAAAGGTATGCAAAATTATGGCCTTAGGTCGATCATGAATTAGAGCCCTTGCTTTGTGGATGTAGTCATAAAATCTCCAAGGAGCTCTCTTAGTATTCTTTAGAAGATTTATAATAATAATAGAATCACCTTCCACCAACAGTTTCCCTGGATAATTCTCTGCCACCTTGAGGCTCCTCCAAACTGCCCTCGCTTCAGCCACATTGTTAGTTTGAGCTCCAAGATGTTCAGCAAAAGCTACAAGCACCTCACCCTTGTGGTCTCTAAGTAAGCCACCAGCCCTAGCTTCACCTGGGTTGCCCCTAGATGCCCCATCAAAATTTAACTTAATCCACCCTAGGGGGGGTGGGGTCCATGTGATCATGGTTCTAGGACAGACTTGAGGATGATTGAGGCCATCAATGAGAGGTAAGTTTAATGACTCGGCCTAATGAAGCTTCAAAAGGATTTGGAGGTCTAGATGCTGCAGGCACTAAACAAGCATTCTCATTAGCATATACTAAATTTTTTGACAGGACAGAGGATGACTGAGAAACCTTATCCAAGAAGGCCCGACGATTCCTTTCCAACCATATCTGCCACAAGTAGTGATGAAGGCAGATCTTCCACATATACCTAAGACGCCTATTCAAAAAGGGAGAAGGCCACTGGACAAATAAGTCAAAAATGGACTTAGGATGGACCCAATAAATATGAAACACTTGTAACAGACCTAACAAGATTGAGACAGAAAAATTACAATACAGAAACAAATGATCAATAGACTCCCACTCAGACATACAGAGATAACACCTATTAACAACAATCATACCTCTTTTTATTAAGTTATCCATGGTGAGGATCTTATGTGACTAGTTTAGTACATGTAACTATGAGTGCTTTTATTTTCATTGAAATTATATTTTTGTGTGTATTGAAAATATTTAAATTAATGAGTTGATAAAAATTATACAAAAAAAGTTGCAATATATTGTAATGGGAAATCAAATGGCATTAATGGGTTAATTTCCTTGACTTCCAAGGAGGATACCAAGGTTCAAAATCTGTAAAGAGATACATGCACTATTGCCATATTATCCTAATACCATTTATGGTCATTATGTAATATGAGTGGGGCCTATTTTAATCCCATATACCTGATTAAAAAAAATATTGTAATGGGAATAAATCATGTTTATTTTTATTATTATATTCATAATAATAACATGAAATTATTATGAGGAAAGCATATGTTTACCTAAAGGATTTTTTCCATCAAATTAGGGTTCCTTTCTTACTTTTGTACATCTCTCCAACTAAATTACCAAAGTAAAGGACTCATTATAATCCTTGGTCAAATATGTGATTGAGTTATCTCGTACTACATTTGGCACCATTGATGAGGGAAGGTAATCTATGATTATGAGGGAAGAAAATCTGTAATTATATTATCACTAACTATCTATATGTCAAATGAGATATTATCATTTAAAATCCAAGTGTTCCCATCAAGAGGAGGGAAGTTCCTAGATAAAGGATTTTATCCCTAATAAGGAAGTGTAAAAAATGTTGAGTAATTATCATGAAATACATTGTGGTAAGTTGAATATGAACAAATGATCAATAATGAATATATTCACAAGATATCTCTACATATAATGAAGTTCATGCATATGAAGGAGTTTTCATAGATAAAGTTCATAAAGATGGTGTTCAGGCATATAGAGAAGTTTGTGCCAATGAATATTATCATGATAAAGTAGCTTGGAATACAAGTAAACATGACATACAAGTGACCCCATTATTAATACAAGTAGAGAATAAGTGTTTATAGGTGTATGGGATGAGAGTATGGTACAAAGACAACTATAATAGACCATGTTGATAGTTGATAGAGTTTTAGCACTTGACTAGATTTGGCCTTTGTATGCTTAAAAAGAAAGTCAAGCATAAATACAAATATCAAGAGATATTTGAGATTTTAACAAGCATTGAAAGGGATACCATCAGTTAATAAAAACATTCAATCAATTAGTATACCATCATTAATAAAAAGAACGAACACAACATCATAACTAATAGTAGTTGCAATAAGGATATGCTATTAGAATTTTCTATAGATAAAGTGTGGATACAATTATTTGTGTCTCTACTAAGCGACATAGCTATGGGCTTAAATCTGTCATTATAAACTTCATTTAATATTAGGGATAAACTTAATAAGTCCATTAAAAAATAGGTTAGACTCATGTCATGATACAAAAATCATCAACAATATATATATTAAAATTCAAAAGAAGGACGAGGATAGTAATTCATACATCTACTTTATGAATAAATTCATTGATAAAATAGAAAGACAGCCTATTGAAGACTACAAAAAATGTGTTTATGAGTAGAATTCATTCAAAATTGTGAAATACGATCAACCTTATATCCTTGAAATTATACCTAGAGTATAAATTCTTAAACTTAGAAAGTTAGATAAAAATGATAATGGTGAAATAAAGAGTTGTAGGAGGAGCATCTCTACATTAAAGGTGAAGATGAAAAATGTGGTGCACAAATCAAAGAACTCAAGAAAAACAAGTTGTGCATACTATCACATGAAAGGACACAACTATAAATTATCTATAGAGAAATTATTATAGGACTTATAAAGTGCAAAACCATTCATTTATTAGATCATAATATTTCAAATTATTGTATTATGGTAGTGACGGGTAGTTAAGAACATAAGATGCTTGTTTCAGGTAATAACAAACCCTAAAACAAACTTACAACTACCTTTTTCCTATACTACATGCATGTACCTTGTGAGGAATGGTTATATCACTTGAATTCTCACGCGGTCTATGATGTAATAACTCCTAACATACCCTCCTTATTACATCATAGTCAAAATCTTTATTTTACTTATGACCAAATAATAATTTCTAGGATCATGTTAGAATTTGAGAGAGAAATTCCTCCTCTTAATGTAGATTTCCTACTTTGATACTTAGAAGTGTCGGGTTCTACCGATCATGCACTCCAAAATACTTATTCAATTCTTGTAGAATTTAATGCTTAAAATGTGTTTCTTCAATATCTTCAATTGAAGCATGTGTTACCATGCATCCAATATTTCTTGTTGAATTGATTATTTACAGATTTTTATCTTACATATGGTGGAATGCAAGTTGTGCATGGCTTATTTTTCTACATTTACTTTCTCTTCTTTTTATTGTGACAAAATCCTTGATTTTTTTCAAGCTCTCCTTTATCATAAGTTCTATGATATGATAAATGGGATGTCTATATCTAAATACAATCTCTAACAATTTCACATACTTGTTTGTGTCCTTTCAATGATCTCATAGCTGCCATAATATTTCTTTAACTAGAATGTAGTAATCTGTTAATTACTCTATGGTATTTAGAGTCGATCCATTAGAGCCCAATAGTTGTTATCTCTGTCTAAAAAATCCATATCTATCATGAATTATGTTATCAATATTGATGATATCACAATGCATTGTATCATTTAGTATCTTGATAGCTTGTAGTACTAGTACACTTCTTGATAGTAGTCTTATGATATCTTGGGCTTTGATAATAATGTATGAATATCTTATTCCAGTTGCAAAGATAAATAATATTATTTCAATAGGATCTAATTTACAAGCTATCCCATGCCTTTTTAAAACATTCTTCATAATGGGCCATTCATATTGTAGATGCTTTTCTCTATACTTGGGAAAGTGAATAGAAAAAAAATTAGCTTAGAACATATCATATTCGTTCTATAATGTATTGAACTTTTCATCCTTGGATGTGTCCCATAGGTTATGCTTGTAATGGTTCTCTTTATACCCAAGTAATATTATCTCTTGTTAGTTCTTTGGCTTGGTGTGATCAATTGGTGGAACTCTTCTTGTATGATGATTTGAGTGTTTCCAAGTTTCTGGACCCGAAATGTTTGGGGTTATACCAAACATTACTATGTTGTCTCAAGTTTTCTTGTGTGATAAACACATGTTCTTCTTCTTCTTGAACTTCTTTTGCTTATTTAACCTGATTCTCTTTAGCTATATTACTTTTATTTTCTTTCTTCAACTTTGATTTTGGTGTTCCTGAAGATGACCCATCATGTTGTGGTTCATATCTCATGAAGGGGATCCATTCTTGAATGAAATATGCCAATATTTTCTCATGGTGTATCCATTTATTTTACAATTTTCACACATCTTTTGCATGTTGAAATTACTTATTTCTCATTTTGATACCTTTGAAAGTTGCTTCTTTGTTGGAAGTGTTGTGGAGGTTTCATTCCTTTTCTAAATAGTTATTTCTCTCTTTGAATTGTAAGTAGTAATTGTTGTTGTTCTTCTATTGTATATGAGGCCTCTACTTTCTGATGTAGATTCACTAGCTTATCAAAGCTTGGTGTTTGCTCAATAATATTTAGTGTAGTCACAAAAATATTGTACTTGGTTGGGAGTGATCCCAAAATGATAGGAAATAATATTTCAAGATATACATGAGTTCCTAGTGCTTGCAATGATGCTCGTAATTCTATTATTCTCCTTATGAATGATTCCAAATTTTCTCCACTCTTCATACTTGGATAATGGAGCTGGCTCTACAGGAATACAAATCTAGTTTTGATCCTTAGATTCAAATACCATCTTCAACTTCTCCCATGCAACCTTGGTTGTGGTCGTATCCTCAATGTATACTTGAACCTTATCTACTACTCTGAATATGATGATTAGTCTTATTTTTTGTTTGCATTGTTAAAATTTTTTTGAACTTCACCTTTTGTAGTAGGATGGAAAGTGCTCCCATATACTACTTCTATACTTCTTCAAACTCAAGTTGTGTCATGAGTTTGGTCTTCCAAGCAGTATAATTATTTCCTCAATAATTGAAAATCTAACAACAAGAATTTTGGTGCTTCACTAGCCATAGTAAACTATTACAATATTTGATTATCTTCTTTTCAATGAATTAGTCTCAAAAACTCTTTCCAATGAGTATATATAAGCTTATACTTGGAATTTTAATTGATGCTTCAAAACTGAAAAATAGTTGTTTTCCTAAGTGAAATTAATGGAGGTGAAAAATCTTTTCTTCCCTCTTTGCAAAAATAATATTTTTAAAATCCATTAAAAGGAATATTTTATTCTTTTTGTATTTTGTTATTTAATCAAAAAGAACTTTATACATTTTTTTTCTTCTTTTTTTCCTTTCACTATTGGTGTGAGGATAAATATTTGTCTTCCTTTATCTTGAAGACAATTGATCAAATCACAAACTATTTTTACTTTTGTCCTACTGAATTGTTTTCTTTTGAGAAACATGTCAACTTAGACTTAACTGCATTTAAAATATTTGGTAGTACCTTAATTTTTAAACATTAAATATTTTTGATACTTTTGCAGATGTAAACCATTACCTTCTTCTTATTCCCTTTGATTGCTTTGATTGTGATTTTAAATATTCCCAATACTTTTGCAAATGGAAGATTGAAAAAATTATTAAATTAGAGTTCCAATGTTATTCAAGTTCACATTAAATATAAAATCAACCTTGTGCATATTTCATTTATGGATGGTGTGGTTAATGAATCTAACGAAAATAAAACTACCATTGTCATAGAAACAATAAAAATAAAAAGGGTTATAAAAAATGTCATGAAAAAGAGGTATATAGTATTCATGGTGAAAATAAAGGGTATAGACTTGTGGTTTTAGAACCTCTTGCAGGTATGGTTGCTTCCCATGAGGATTTTGCTCTTGTTATGGTTCATCCAGATGCTATTAGAAAGTGGGCTCAGTTAAAATGGCATCCTAAGGGTTATTTAGAGATTGTTAAATTACCTAAGGGTTTTTTTAGTTAGGCTCAATGGTTCAGAGGATCATGATAGGATCCTTAAAGGTGCTCCATGGTTCTTTGAGCATAGAGGTTTATTCCTAAGAAAGTGGGTATCCAATTTTAATCCTAATTCTCAATCCTATTACGAAGCTCCCATGTGGGTTCACCTTCCTGACCTTCCTTTATATCTTTTGCATGAGGATATCTTGGCTAAAATCACAAGTGAAATATGAGATATGGTGGTGATAGAGTTTGTTATCATTGCTAGATCTAGGTTTTTGTTTGCTAGATTTTATGTTATTGTTATGCTTGATAAGGACCATCCGAAGTCAATTGAAATTGAGTCTAAGTTTAGGATCTGGATCTAGACTTTGATATATGAGAACATAGCTATGAAATGATCAGTATGCAACAAGTTTGGTCATCCCATATTCACTTGTGCTCTGTCTCAAAAAGTTGATATAAGAAAAAAGTTATGGGAAAGGAAGCAGACTCAAATCCAAGTTTTTTGACATCTAAGTCAGGGGTACATAGAAATGGTGCTCATGGTGCTTCTAAGAAGTTTAGTAAAGTTTCCACATAAATCTTGGATGCCGGTGTGGTTGAAGGTCTTATTGTAGATTAAATATATGAAAAGTGCTTAGAGTTAAATATTCCATTGGTTGTTCCCTATGTTTGTGATGATGGTATTGAATATAAGAATACCTTTGATTGTCTTTAAGTTTTAGATTGTGTTAAATCTATGACATAATATTTTAAAGAATCCAAGAAAGAAACCAAGTTTTCATTTGTTGTAATGTCTTTTTGGATGAATCTGGTTTTTGTGATCCTACTATTTGTGGCCCTGGGAAAGATGTGGATATTGCCTTAATTTAGAGGGAGGGACTTGTTGCCACATTTTGCACGGGGTGCCAAATTCTGAAAATTTTGTAAGTTTGCTGCTTTACCTCCCCTCTTCCTTCTTCCCCATTCTTCTCCATGCTCTTTCTCCCCTTCTGCTGTCAGTTTTCATTTCCCCATCATCCATTTCATGTTTTTAGTGTTTTCTGCAATAAGGGAAAAGTTTGCCTAAAAATTTGTCTAAGTCTAGATTCCACCCGAATTTGTAGCACAGTCAAGTGGCACTCATCATATTGTACGTACCTGGTCAGTATTATGGAGAAAAGGCCCAAAATTTGTTTAAGTACTAGACCCGCACGAATTCGCAGTGAAGTCGGGTGGCACCCGGGGTTCGGTGCGCACTTTGGAGGTCGATATAAGAAAAATGCCTAAAAAATCTCTTAAGTACTGAGGCCATCAGACTTCACAGTGAAGTCAAGCGACACTCATATTTTAGTGTGCAATTGGACGACCATATTCAAGAAACAACAAAAAATATTCTAAGTTTGAGCTTGTCTGACTTCACTGCGAAGTCAGGTGGCACTCATCCAGTTGCGCGCTATCGGGAGGACTCCTTTAAAAAGATAGCAAAAAAGACTAAGTGTTGAACTCCGTGCGACTGTACGCTTATATTGGTGCGCACTTGGGTGGAGAAGGAAGAAGGCATTGAAAATTGACTAAGGCATGGAGGTTCATCCGACTGCGATGCGCAGCCCGACATTGCACCTACTTTGGTGCGCCATCGGACGGGAAAGAAATAAACTACAAAAAAAATTCTAAGGTATGACCCGCCTACCTGCGCTGTTTTCAACTTGCGCTATCCGACTGTGCTTCATTTTTGTCACTATTAGGCGGGATAGGAAGACAATGACTGAGCTTCTAAATTTCATACCCCATGTTTTATCAGCAGTTTCAAATGCTAACAAGTGTGCAGTCTCGGGATTAGAGTTGGGATGTGATAGAAGGTGTTCTACCCAAGTACAGAGTACATGAGTGTGAAGAGCCAGATCGTGCTACACCTTCCACCATTTAACCAAACTCAACATTTCACCTACCAGATTACCACAGAGCTGCAATATTTCTAGGTGGACCTTGCTGCAAGTACACTCCTTGCCTGTAGATGTCAAGCATCAGCTTTTATTAGGTATGGGATTTTGAGCCCAAAATGTAATTGGGGGGGTTTATTTTGCCATAAATAGCAACTTCATTTCATTGTACAAGGGTGGAAGTGGGATATATTGCTAAGGAACTTTTGTAGTTGTGCACTTGTTTTTAAATACAAAGTATATTTAGCTCTATTAGCTGTCTTTGTCTTGTATGCTGCCTTTATTAAGTATTTCTTCTTCATGTTGCTTATATTTCTGATTACTGTTATTCTGCACTTCTGGATATCAGTATTGGTAATTAAGTATATCTGGAATACTGACGTAAAGGATACATAGGATGGAATAACTCTAATAGTTTCTGCTACATACATTGTTTTGATTGTTGTTGGTAATAGTGATTGGTTAGTTGTTGTGCTGCTTATCTTCCCCACACAAAACAAGCATATTTATGTTTCTTTCTACATTTTCTAATTTCTTTCTTGCACTTTGAGATAATCCCCCCAAACTAAAACCATAGGAGTCGACCTTATACGGATATTGGTACAGAAGGCATCCCTTCCTTCTGGATTTTCAATATGCTGGGCAAATCTAGGGTGCAATAAGATTAAAATCCTATCCTAGTGGTAGATTCATAACCAACAAGACTTATTACTCCCAACCGAATCACTAAAAGTAAAAAAAGGTACGGTTGATGTTGGTTTTGAGAGTCAAAGGGGTTGCCCATAAAAGTCTAAAATGTAAAAGAAGGAAACAACCATGGAAGTGGTGAATGAATCTCGAAGAGTTTTGAACTTTAGGGGAAAAAGCATCCATAAAAAATATAAAATACAAAATTTATTGGAATATTAGGGGTTTGAATTCCCCTTAGAAACACTAGGAGATTTTGATGCTAAGAAAGGAAAAACAATTAGATATGGTAATGCTTCAGGAAACCAAAATGGATGTACAAAAGGCTCAAAGTGTAAAATAATTTTTATAAAGAGAAGAAGATAATTTGATTAGCACATCAAATGGAGCCTCTGGAGGGCTTATGTGTTTACAGAATAAGGAGAATATTGAAGGTCGACTTATTGTAAATAATAATAGTTTTCATCTCTATGTTTTGTCATTAGTTCAGAATATGACCAAAATTGGATTTTGATAAATGTGTATACCCCTAACTTGGTGATTGGAAGACACTCTTTGTGGGGAGATATGAGTTGTCTTAGGAAAGAATTCAAAGACATTCCTTGGGTATTGGCAGGTGATTTCAATACATAACTTTAACCATATGATAAGAAGGGAGGCTATCTACTTTTGTCTGAGTGAATGGAGGACTTTGGGAAGTTTTTGAGTGAGAATGAGTTAATGGATATTGATCTTAGGTAGTTTAAGTATACATGTAGTAATCATATATTGGGTGACCAACTGATTCAGATAAGGCTAGATCGGTATTTAGTTTCTCAAGAAGGTCCAACATTCTTTGGAGACACTACTCTTACACCCCTCCCCAAGATTGGATCTGACCATAATCCTATTCTTTTGAAAATAGAGAGTGGAAGAAAACTCCATAAGAGCCCCTTTAGATTTGAGTTGATTTGGATGAATCATGATAATTTAAAATCCATTATAGAATATTGGTGGAAAAAAATTATTAGGGGACCTAACATAATTTAAAATACTTGTAAATTGAGGTGGATTAAATCCAATCATAAAGAATGAAATAGAAGAGTCTTCGAGTATCTATTTATCCAAAAGAAGGATCTAAAGTTGAAGTTAGAAAATATTAAAAAGTAAGTAAACCAAGTTGGTCTAGATGATCATTGTAGAAGGATTGAACGCTAGATTTTATCTTATTATCATAAGAGGAAGTGTTTTAGAAACAAAATTCAAGGCTAGTTTAGCTTAAATAAGGTGATAGAAACACAAGATTATTTCATATGTCTACCCTAATATATAGAGATAAAAATAAGATAAAGGATTTGATTGAGGATGATGGCTCGGTGGTAGGGGAACCAAAGGATGTCAGGACAGAAGTTGTCAATTATTTTTTAGGCCTCCTAGGAGAACCTGTGGCAGTGAATGGTGAAGCTGAAAGCAAACTCCTTCCTAATATTATGAAATTGGTGACTAATAAGATGAATTTTTCTCTTATGGTCCTCTTTATAGATGAGGAAATTAGAATGGGTATGTTTAGTCTGGGTGGGGAAAAGGACCTAGGACTGGATGGTTTTCCAACTACTTTTTTTCAAAAGTTCTAGAATATTGTAGGATCAAATGTTACTGAGGCTATCAAGGAGATCCAGAGAACCCAATACCTACCTAAGGATATCAATTCCATTTTTTTGGCTTTGATTCCAAAATTACAGGGAGCAAGACATCTTAAAAAATTTAGACCTATCAGTTTGTGCAACACAATATATAAAATTTTATCCAACATTATTGTCAATAGATTAAACAGGGTTCTACCTTTTATTGTGGTAGATTAGCAAGGTGGTTTTGTTAAATATTGATCAATTTTGGATAGCATAATTATCATTCATGAGGTTATTTATTCTATGAAAAACAGTAAGAGGTATGATATGCTTCTAAAGTTAGATATGAACAAAGCTTACGATCATGTTTATTGGAACTTCTTAACGAAATTCCTATTGAAATTTGACTTTTTGAAATGAATGGGTTTGGTTATAAAGTGTTTTTGTTTTTCATCTACTATGTTAGTATTGGTAAATGGAGTCCCTACTAGCTAATTCAAAAGTGGGTGAGTAGATGATATCAAACCAACCTCGATATCGAATCCTATTTCTCATCAACATTTTGTTGATGATACTTTGTTGATATCCTGCTCCTCTGTCCCTCAAGATAAGGAGTTAAAAAACATTTTAGTGTCTTATGAAGAAGTTACTGGTAAAAATGTGAACTTCCTAAAAAGTAAAGTTTATTTTACCAACACCCCAACTGGAAGAAAAATTAAGATCACAAGGATCTTTGGGTGTGACATTGGAGAAATTCTAGCCACGTATTTGGGTATGTCTATGTTCAAAGTTAGGATTGAGTTACATCTTTGTAATCCAGTTCTAGATAGACTAGCAAAAAAGTTAAAAGGTTGGAGAGGAAGTCTTCTTAGCCAGGAAGGTAAAGCTTAGCTTGTGAAGTCTTCTTTACAGAGTATTCCCATTTATTTTATCTCTTTTCAATATTTCATCTAAAATAATGATTAAAATAGAGAAAATTCAAAGATCCTTCATCTCATCTGGTTCTAAAAATATGACTTCATTTATATACTCTATTATCCTCCCATTTCAGTGATTCGATCATTTAGAAGGAGGAAAATAATAAAAAATACTTTGTTAAGTTTGGATACCATTTTCTTGAGATAGAAGGTAGAAGTTGATTTCTAGTGAGAAAAAAATGGATTAAAGGGCTCATCCCTAAAATAGCTTTCTTCTTATGGTTGGTGGCTCAAAATAGAATATTAACTATTGATAACTTACATAAAAGAGGAATCCCTGTTGTAAATAGATGTCATTTATGTGAACAAAATTTGGAATTGGTTCATCATTTTTTCTCGAATGTTCCTTTGCTAGACAAAGTTTAGAGAAGGTTTTGGAGCCCTTTGATGTTCCTTGGGTATTTCTAGCCACTATAGGAGATTTATGTGTGAAGTGGGATCCTCATTTCAATAGTGGTAGAATGAAAGTTCTCTGGAGGTTTTGTCTCCCTCATTTTCTTTGGAGAATTTGGAATGAGAGGAATACAAGGGCTTTTGAAAATAGGGAAAAAAAGCTTTTGTAGTTGCTTTTCATATTTTATATGCTGTTGTGGAGAACACTCAAACCTTCTCCTTTCCTAAGGTATATGAAAGTAGAATCAAGGAAGCCATTATTTTTTATTGTAATTTTAATCCTTTAATCTGTGTAAATGTATTGAGATCTTTAAAGTTAGAAGCTAATTGGGAATCCCCTCCAGATGGGTGGATCAAACTGAATATGGATGACACTGCAAAAGGGAACCCAGGGCATGCTGGTATGGGTGGAGTTTTTAGGGATTCTAGGAGGATGATTATGCAAGCCATTTTTGAACCTCTATCCATCCAGTCCAACCATTTTACTGAGGCTCAAGCCTTTTATAAGGGGGTTAAGTTAATAAAAAAGACCATTATAAAAATATTATTGTAGAAGGGGACTCCTTAAACCTTTTAAATATTCTGAAAGGAAGATAAAAATCTGGTTGGAGCATTGCAGATATGGTTGTGGGGATGAAAGATATCCTACAGTCTTATGATAACTTTTAGTTGAAGCATATTTATTGAGAGGGAAATGGAGTTGCAGATTTATTGGTAAACATGGGCATGGAAGCTCAAGATATTATTATATCAGAAGATAATTTCCCATTTCAACTTATTGAATTTGTGGCTAAGAAGCTAAATTAGACCAATGATGTTGACTTTCCAATTGGAAGAAGCTAAATTTTGGGGTTCATCTCTTGGGGCAAACTGCTATGGGTGTCCTAGTCTATATGTGGTAGACTTTCGTGTATGTAAAGCCAACTATTGTCTGGTTATTCTTGTTATTGGCAGTGTAGTAGGTATATTTCTTAGCAGGTGCTTTAGGTTGGTTCTTTATGATTTTTAATAGTTCAGATGAACTTGGCACCATATTTTCTTTATATTTTATTATTTTATTGTAAGGAAGTTTATGTATAAGGGATGGGGCCCTTTCAATCCCCTTCTTAACCTATTAATCAAAAAAATAATAATAAGGGGTATATTAATTTTAAAAATATATTAGTAGGGGGTATTAATAATATAGGATTGAGAGGTAGAGGTAAAATTTATGCGTATTATTTAGTTGCCTATGAACCGATATGCTATTCCATAGACTAATTGAGTTGATATCAATGATTTTGTAAGTTGTGATGAGTTATTTTTATTTGTTATAATTGTATGTTACTTTCATTCGTTATATTGAATACAACATTTTTGTGCCATATCCATGAATTTATTGGGAAATCATCAATGAAAACAACAAAATAACTAAATCTATCAATTGTTCCAATGTAAGAACCCAAGTCTACTCATCTAGTTGTACAACAAAATCAAGCCAAGAAATTTCTCAGGGTAATTTTTTTATCTAAGTTTATTGTTTAAACTATAAAGTGCTTTCATATTTATAGCAAGTGCTTTCATGTTCTTAGCATTTACGTTTCCCCCAATGAATCTCTTAAAAAAAAATTAATCAGTACAAGTATATCAAATCACTTTTGAGTTCCAAGACTGCTGCAGACAACCACCCAAGTGGACGAGATTGGCTAAATTCCATAAAACCTATCATTTTGTGGAATCAACTTGTCTCATTTATCATCCTTTTGTTCTGGCATGAGAGTCTAACCACGGCTAGGATTATATTCTCTAAGTTCCATAACACCTAGAGGGTGGACGCATGCTTTCCCGGTCTCTTAACATACCTAAAGTTTGACTATTTGATCGACTAATTATAAGATTTGTATGTAATGATTTTAGCGTGCATATGCCTACTGTCTAGCTGATTATCCTACTACTTTGAGTCAGCTAAAACCATATCATTTCTCTAATGCTGGTCTTAGTCACTCATACCCATTATGACTCATGATAGTTTATCCCATACCAAACGTCGTGGTTGAACTAGCTAAGTCAAATGAAACATAGGACTTATCACTGTACTACTTGGGTAATAACCTAGAGGTGATGTTCCATACCGCCCCTTACTACTATTTCTGACTAGGTCACTTGTTGTGTGTATACCATCAAAAAAACAATTATTCTTGAGACTTATTGTGTGTATACTCGTACCCCAACAACACTGGGTATTCATGTTTTGTTATCCTTCAAGAGGAATACATTAACTATTCCATAGAATCAAGGATTTTGGGTTAAATAATGACCACGAGGGAAATCATTCATTTATCCCTCCCCATATTTTCAGGTATAGGATTAAGGTTCACTAGTAAGCTCTCTATTTTCCAGCTCTAACTTCCTCCAACCCAAATTACATATTAGTTTTCCCATCATTTATCTCTAAGTTTACTTCCATGGATACTTAAGGGAGCGCATTCTTTTCTATACCTCATTTGACTATTTTACAGGTTATATATAATTAAATACATAAACCTTCCCTAAATGAATCTATTTTATTATTTATTACTTATTAACCCTAATCTATGTCACAAGGAAGTTCTTCAGACAAACACTTGAGTTTCTATTCAATCCCATCCTTTATCGCATGGACTTATATCCAAATTATCATTTTTATAGTAAAGTTATAGAAACTAGTAATTCATTACTAACTAGCTAAAATTCACATGTAAGGGTCAACACTCACGGTGATCGAGTGCATATTTGACCAACATGAATCTATCCCAACAAGGGTAGTTTGCAACTTGATTTAAATATGTTTTTATATATGTTTTGGTATCAAATTAATTTTTATATCATAACTTTCTACCTTCACATTGCGGACTTATCCATAGCTACTTTTAAAGTCAACATGGCAGTATAATTTCCAGGTTTTCTTTTAGTTAAACTATCATATCAGTAAGTCTAATTAAAATTCCAGGAGGCCTCCTAAATGATCCCCACGTTCGAACCCAAAGGTTTGAGAAACCTGGTACAATCTATTTTACTTATATAGTACTTGTCCTTATATTGTATTTAGAAAATAATTCATGGTTTTACAAGCTAAACTTCCTCAGATATTATGTATAATAACGAGGCTGAAAGCTTTGCTTTACCCAGTCCTGTTTTCAGTTGAAAACAGTTGTTGGAATTTCTCCTAAATTTTACCATTTAAATGATTCACACAGCAAATGATAACACATTTCCAAAAATTATAAATTATAAATTTATTTTCTATTTCCAAATTATGTATCAGGGCATACACACGTAACACGTAACAATATGAACATTTTAATTAGAGTTCTAAGCTCAGAAGCTTAAATTACAAATTCCATCTTTGTACATCTTTGGTATATTAACATAAATTTAGGAGTGTTGCTGTCCCATATGTTACTACCATAAAGTTTGAATTTCGTGCAATAATCCATTCTTTCTTCAGCAATAGTCCTTGGAACTTTTCTTTGTTCTTCTCGGGTTCCTGGTTTGATTACAGTGCAGCTCTTGCCCTAAGAAGATTTGTTCAAGATAGTACAATCTCTTTCACCAATATCGCAGCCAATATCTATATAGAGATCAGTTCAGCCCTTAAGATGCTATGCATGTATTCAACTACACGTGCATGCACTTAATTCATCTATTATACCACCAAAACACAACAAACATACACTCATGCATAGTAATGACAATATTTCATATCATTTGTTAATTCTAGAAAAACTTCATAACTTAAGGTAGAGGAACATTGGTCATCCGGTATGCAGTTTTCAAATCCATAACAAAGAAAATTACAAGTTTTCAAGACTACTTTTATAAACTGGCATTCTCTATTTTCCCATAGACAAAGCTCAGTATTACATACAATCAGTATTCAGTTGTCACACACATAAGCAATTTCATTGCAGGTTTTCTATTTAAGGTTTCCCAACTATCATACATAGTTCTCAATCATTTCACTATTGCTCCTTAAAATTTAATAGTACGTATTTTCTTCATACACAAACGGTAATTTCAAGAAGCACACCCAACCATGCTAATGAAAAATACAGATATACCATCCAACAAGTACAGTTTGTTCGATTGCAGATTTTCAACATATAAATAGCCAACCTAGTAAATTCGAATTTTCACTGGGTTTGACAAGTTCTTCTACTCCACTCAATCTTTTTTTCCAAAATGTATAGCAATATCATTCTTTTTTTGTTCCCTCGTTTTCTCGGGTGCTCGTCCCTTTCAATTGACATGGATTTCCTTCTCTATTTTCCTCAAATGCTCGATATAACAAAATTATAATGATGTTTTTTACCCCTCCCTTACTCGTTTCCCTCAATTTTCGTTACCAAAAACATGGAGAGGTTTTAATATAGTCATTGCAATGCACGTGGATGATTCCTTTCATCATGATCACAATACTCAAATTAAAACCATTAAATATAACAGACCTATTTACAATTTTATCATTTCTGATTATAAACTAATATCCCTTCATTGATAACTTTACGATATTTTATAAATCACACGACCATTTGGGCATAAACTTTATAAATAATTATAAATCAATCATGCATAGATTTTATATTCTTAAATTAATCTTAAGATAGTCATGCAATTATTTTCAAATTATTCAAAATGGTTTTCATACCCTTAGGCATCTTCACTGCAAACAAAGATTATATGCAATCCATTTTTTTCTTCAACCAGCAAACACATCATCAAATCAAAACACACCATAACATAAATTATTTACTCGTGATATCCTTATATGAATGCACGAAAGCTTGAGCTTTCATGTACTCACAAGCTGATCATCATTTCCCTCTTAACTTTTTTGTCGACTAACCTTATCTATTGAGAGCATATACTTAGTCCTACATGCACAATGTCCATCAACAATACCACATTCTATAGGAAAAGATAAGTTTTAAACATCAATTGTATTACAATAAAAGGTCATGCGAGGAGGGTCGTTACATACAACCTTTATTGCCCCATAAATACTAGTGTATGCTAACTCTAGGATTTCATTACATATTTGTGTGTTTAATAAAAAAGTACTCTTAAATTGTTTTCCTAGTACATATCTCAAAAAATTCAAGGAAACCATTTGTTATAATTTTAATGCCTTGCACCAAAACCTTGTTCACTAATTTATCCCATCCACCTATTTCATAACATTCTATCGATGGAAAATGAAATCATGTTTCATACAGGTCTCTCTTTTTGTAACATTTCCTTTATTTATAATATGAGTAATAGCTTCCAACTTGTAGAGGGTTTCAACCCAAACTTTCATTGCCAACATGAGAGCAATATGAACTAGTTTATAGGTATTTGTAACAAATGTAACTTGTACATCCTCATTGGTTAATTGGATCATTAAGAATGATTTTTTATTTAATTTAAAAACTTGTTTGAGGCTATATAATTTTTTATCTCTTTCATATTCAATTTTTAACCAAAAAGTTTCCTTTCCATGTACAACATGAGAGGTATTGTCTTCTATGAAAACTATTTTATTTTCTTAGTTTTCATAATCTGTGAACCACTCCTTGTGAGGAACCATGTTGAATGATGCTTTTGAATCTATGATCCAACTTTCTTGATTTTTATAAACTTCCATATAGGAACTTTGAATAATAATTTGAAACTCCAAATAGGAGGTTTAAGGTTCGAATCCAATGGGGAGTAAAGTTGTACACCATACATTGGTAATTGGAGTTTGGTTGGATAAACATATGTAGGATAATTAATATCCTCTATGAGGATGGATGTTTTATCTTTTTATATTTATGAGTGAGATGCAGGTTGGTTATTTTTTTCTTATATCTATATACCATAATTGTAGATGTTTCTTCGTTTTTTCCCTCTTCATATATCAACTTTATAATATTTTTGGATGTGTCATCAATGGTGGTATTTCCAACATATAACATCAATTATTCTTCTTTCTCTATTCATTGTTTTTCCTCTATCATTGGATCTACTCTTTTCTCTAGATCTATGGTTTTTCTTTTTTTAATCATCCTCCATGACAAATGCTTCTTTTCTTACCTTCTCTTAAATATGGATTTTCTCATTTCTTTATTTATAAATTGGCTCACAATCTTACTGTCATTAATACTAAATCCCTAATAATAAGATTATTAAATGATGGATTAAAACTACTTTACTCTTATTGTTTAATATCATCTTCCATTGTTAATACCATAATCACTGAGACATTAAAAGAGTTAAGATGTTCACTTGCAACCTTCTATAAAAATTTGGTTCTTCAAAGAATTTATTTATACGAAGATTTCAATTTATCTCATAAATCTTCAAATGTAAAAAGCTCTTTAAGCCTTAATAAATACCGAATAAACAAAGTTAAATAAATCAACCCTTCACATCTTGTTCACTTTATTATAATATATTGTGCAACATCATAGGGGCGCAACAAGCTCTTTCTCTTCCAATTTATTCTATTTGTAACTTTTAAAATTAAAGATTTGCCTTTTAAATTTTTATTCTTAAAACCTATTAAATGATGAAGTCATTCTTCTGATAGCAGTCTTCTGATGTCATTGAAATCTCAGAATTTCTTTCACTGAAACAAAACACCCAATAGGTTTTTTCCAATTCCCTAGGATTTAGGTCTAGAACACAAATCGCTATTATATTACAAATTTCAAATTTCTCTCTAGGATATGATACCACTCAACAACTGTCAAAGAAGATTAATGCAAAACAGAGCAAGCCAATACACATACTTAAACATGTATTTGAAGGTTGCATGTAGTTGAGCACTTGTTCTTGCACAATGCATACTGTCGTGGTAGTAAGAGGTTATTGTTAATAATTATTAGTTTGAAGTTGTGTAAGGTTAGACTGACTTACCTGTCTGATTAATTGATTAATATTCAAGTCAGAACTTAGCCTTCATTTGTATTGGGCATATAATCACCTTGTTTTACGTTGTTTTACTTATGGCTGCCACTCTGGGCATGAAGGCACGATCGTGTGAAGAGGAAAATGCTGTTCTTCCTAAACAAGTAAGACTATATATTCAATACATGCTGTTCGAGTATATTATTTGTGATAATTTAACAATCTTAGAGCAGGGTTATTGATTAGAATGAACTCTTGTCAGCCAGCCATAGACTGCAAATATTTAGAAGGTCCCATAAAAGTCATGGAAGAAGATAGAGATGTAGATGCAAGCCTAAACCTCAGGTGAGCTACAGTATTTTATAGCTTTGCTTTTGTATTTTATAGATAGTGCACTATCTTCAATTTGCATATTTAACTCGAGGCAAAAAAAAAAAACCTATGTTTGCAGCCTCTCTTAACTCGGGCTATGGCTGACTGTATTATCTACAGCACATGGAGTTAGCAGGCACATTCATGAGTTTTGTGTGTTTGGAAATGCACTTTGTATCCAGAATGATTTAGTAACTGTACTTAAATCTGTAAAAAATTCCTCTTATTTGGTCAGCAATTCGGTCTTGAATTTCATATTTGGTCAGCAATTCGGTCATGAATTTCAGCAATTTGGTCATTAAATCTGTAAAATGCTATTGTAAATTATCATTCTGGGTTAGTTACCACGAAGGATTTAGTATCGATCGAAAATAATTTAAAAGATGAGAATTTGCTTGAAATTTGAACGTACATCATTTATATACTAACATTGTAAATTACATTGCAATAGGGAATTTCTTAGAGTCCTTCTTCTATAAAGATCATTGCAGGCTGATTAAGCAGAGTGCACCTTAAACTTGGATTGAAGCCTATCTAGTATGACTAGGACAATAACATGCCATAAGATTATGCTCCTAGATTATCATACTTTAATACTTTATGTGCATGTTAGGTCAAAGGCATATGCTACCCTACAACATTTTCCAACAGCAAGGGTAAGTAGCAACATTCTCCTTGTAGAATATTATTGCTTGACCTTGTATAGCGATGCCAAGGCATATGCCACCCTAGATGATAGCTACCTCTACAGCTAAAATTAGTCATATAGCATTTTAAAAAAACAAGATTAGATTTTATGGCACTCACAAATTTTCATCTTAGCAAAAGGAATATATTAATGTTATTAAATGGATTGAAGTTTGATCAATGGTGAATGAACGAAGCAAAGAGGTGGTAATTTTTAATATAAATAAATTTTTATAATCAGATTTCACCTTATAGATCTATAACAAATCTTATCTTTCCCATCAATAGCCAGATTTAGATGTACTCGAATTTAATACTGGAAGTTGGAATTTTTCGGGGATCAGATTACAATTGTTTATCAATTAGATAGACACCATACTTTTAAATTTAATGGCGTGTCAAAATGCTAGTAGGGTTTCCCTCCAATCCATAGCTATAAATATATGAGCAGTCGGTATAATCAAGAGTGATAAGCAAGCAGAAGAAAAGAAGAAGAGCGCGCAACAGAAGTAAGAGAAAGCGTGAATATATAAGTAAGGAGTTGAAGCGGCAGTCTTTAGAAAAATCATGTGCAAATGTAACTTTCAATATTGTTAAGTTGCAGATGTTTTGGATGTATTTTCATTTTTGAGCAATATAATTATTTATGTGTATTTATGCTTCTATTTTTCGAGCCATTTAACTTTACAAAGTTAGGGTTCTTTCCATTTGTTTGCCACCTTGCCGAAATCTTATTTTCGTTATTGTTTGTATAAAGTATTACAATCGCGAAATTTGGAAATCACCTTTCTCACCTGAAAACTTAGATTCACTGAAAATCTTAGTTTCGCTGTATTTTGGCATTTTCTGAGAAGGTATTAAGTTTCTCTCTTCCCTTTGTATTTTCCACGTAAATTAGTTTTGCTTGAATTCTTTGTCGCATATCTCAGTTTCACTCATGTATATGTAATTTAGGGTTGAGTGAGATTTCACGTATTTTGCGCTTGTGTGTCTTCTTTATTTCATTTAAAATTTAACGCTTTTATGTTTCGCTAAGATTTTCAGTTTCTCACTAGCTAGTGTAAGCCTAGCGTATTTTAGTTTGATCACGATTCTCCATAAAATCGAGATTCGATGCTTTGACCTGATTTCACATTTGCGCGCTCCTTGTGCATTGGAAATAGTGTATGTCATTTCAAGCAATTTTTTGAAATCTAGCGTATTTGTGCTTCATAGAACTTTTCAGCATATCAACGCATCACTATTTTTGGATCTGGGTAATTCTTTTTAAAATCAGCGTATTTGTGTTTTTAGAGCTTTTTCATTTTTTATTGAAAAAAAACACTTTCTGGAAATAGCACATTTGTTATTTTCTTCAAATTGGTATTAGAGCTAGCACCATTTGTGGAAGGCTATAGAAGCAATGGCTTATGGCAACAATTCTTTGTAGTTGCAGATCTCATGTTTCAATGGCAAGAACTATATTTATTGGAGCATCTAGATGAAGATATTATTTGGGTCTCAAGAGCTATGGGACTCAGTGGAGAATGGTTATGTAGGACCTGTAGATACAATAGCATTGAGCGCTCTCTCCCAAGCGAAGTCAAATTTGTTGAAGGATAATTAGAAGAAAGACCAGAGTGTATTATTTTATATAATATAAGCAGTTGAGGAGACTATTTTCCTGAGAATTGTAATGACAACCAAATTAAAGGAGGTATGGGAAATTTTAGCCAACTCCTTCAAAGGCTCATTAAATTTAAGTTGGTGAGGTTGTAGATGCTAAGAAGAGAGTTCAAAAATCTGCAGATGAGTGAATCAGAGTCCATGTGCATCTTCTTTACCCAGATAATGGGTATCATCAACCAAATACGGTTGAATGGTAAGAATATTCAAAACCAAAAAAGTATGGAGAAAATATTGAGGAGCCTACCAGCAAGGTTTGACTCAGTGGTGATAGCGATTGAAAAATTGAGGGATTTAACAACTCTCTCTATAGATGAGCTCATGTGTTCTCTACAAACACATGAGCATAGGTTGAGTCGATCATCTCAGTTCTCATTAGAGCAAGCGTTTAAGACACAAGTCTCATTTTGAGACAGTAGCAAAAGAGAATAATCCCACTAATCCATCTCAAGTTATCAAGGAGGAAGAGGATGAAATAATAAAGGTAACCATGTGAGAGATCATAATAGAGGAAGAATATCAAACTCTAGTGAAGGAGAGACCAACTGTCACTTTTGTCAAGCAGGAGGAAGAGGTAACGATAAAAATCAACAAGGAAGATCAAACCAAAGGTATGATAAATCAAAGATCCAATGTTATTACTTGTAATAAATTCAGCCATTATAGTAATGAGTGTAGAAAGAAGTTAGCCAAAGAAAATCGACAACAGGCCTACTATAAAAATGAAAATTAAAATGTAGAGAATAGAGATGTATGTGGGAATATGTTGTTAACTTGCAATATAGATGAAGAGATCCAAAAGAATACTTGGTATCTTGATAGTGGTTGTAGTAACCACATATTTAAAAATAGAGAAATATTCTCACATTTGGATGAAACCATCATGTCTGAGGTGAAGATGGAAAACAATAGCAAGGTACCTGTCATGGAAAAAAGAAAGATCATAATCCATACTAGGCAAGGTAAAAGGAAGCATATCTTTGATGTGTATTATGTTCCTGGGTTAAAACACAATTTGTTGAGCATTGGACAACTTGTGTAGAACGGGTACACTATGCAATTTAAAAATAGAATCTGTATCATTAGATATAAAAAGAATGGTCTCGTAGAAAATGTGTCCTTGATAAAGAATATAGTATTTTCTATGCAGATTTAAAATGAACTACTACTTTCATTTAGTTCAGTTGTGAAAGATGATACACGGTTATGACATCTTAGATATGGTCACCTGAGTTTTAGTGGCCTGAACTTGTTGCACAAGAAATAGATGGTGAAGGGATTACCCCTTATAGAGCAACCCAATCAAGCATGTGAAAATTTTCTAGTCGACAAGCAACACAAGGATATATTCCCTATAGGATAGTCATGGAGATCTTCATAACCTTTAGAGCTGGTGCATTCAGATATTTGCAACCCTATGCAAACTAGCACATTTACGGGTAATAAGTACTTCTTGAATTTTATAGATGACTTCAGTTGGAGGACATGGGTCTATCCCATAAAACAAAAGTCAGAAGCTTTCGGTTTATTCAAGGAGTTCAAATATTTGGTTGGAAAACAAAGTAGCTATTATGTGAAGACTCTTAGAACAGATGACGGAGGTGAGTACATTTCCAATAAATTCCATAATTTTTGCAAAGTAAATAGAATTAAAAGGTGGTTCACATCTAGATACACACCACAATAGAATGGTATTGTAGAGAGGAAGAATAGAACTATAATAGAGATGGTAAGGAGTATGCTGAAGGTAAAGGTATTTCCACATGAGTTCTAGGTAGAAGTTGTAGTTTATACATTTTATCTGCTAAATAGATATCCCATGAAGAGTGTGAAGGACAATATTCCTCAAGAATCCTAGAGTAACCCAAAGCTCAGCGTTGCTCATTTAAGAGTATTTGGATGCATAGCATATACAAATGTTCAAGAAGAGAAGAGAAAGAATTTGGATGACAAGGCAAAAAATGCATCTTCATGGGGTATACTGAAGAATCAAAGGCTTATAGGTTGTATAACCCTATCACAAAGAATCTTTTTATAAGTTGAGATATAAATTTCATGGACGAAGAAGCATGGAATTGTAAATTTAATACTAGTTAGCAAGATCCAACAATTATTAAGTATGTGGACTTGGAAGAAGACAGAGTG
Source organism: Wollemia nobilis (assembly GCA_028583015.1). Lineage (NCBI taxonomy): Eukaryota > Viridiplantae > Streptophyta > Pinopsida > Araucariales > Araucariaceae > Wollemia > Wollemia nobilis. The sequence goes on from JAQPPZ010001195.1 coordinate 10,949,723, forward strand.
CATCTACCTGTGGCTTCAAATATAAATATCGGTTTCAATAGTAGTGTTGCCTCATCATCATAGTCACCTCCAATTGCAAGAAGGATATTCAACTTGAAGACTTCATCAAAGATAAGGAGCTTGCAAGATATATATGAGGTAACTAGAAATAAAATTAACGAAGCAAAAAATTCTGATTTTGCTTTATTTTTTGAGTGTGATCCAATTTTATTTGAAGATACAATAAAGAATAGGAAATTGATGAAACCTATAGATGATGATATAGAAACCATAGAGAAAAACTAGACCTGACAGTTAATGGATCTTCCTGCAGGGATGAAGATCATTGGAGTAAAATGGATATATAAAACTAAGTTTAATACCCAAGGTGATTTTGATAAGAATAAGGTCATATTGGTAGCAAAGGGTTACAAGAAAAAGTTAGGAATTGACTATCATGAGGTTTATGAACTTGTAGCAAGAATTGAAATAGTCAGAATAATCCTGGCATTGGTATCTTAAAAAGGTTGGAATATTTACCATATGGATGTCAAGTCTGCATTTCTGAATGGAGTGTTGGGAGAAGAGGTCTATATAGACTAACCACCCGGTTATGAGCTGGAAGGGCAAGAAGGTAAGGTCCTAAAATTAAAAAAATCTTTGTATGGGTTGAAGAAAACACCAAGAGCTTGGTATAGCTGCATTGATGCATATTGTCATGAGAATGGGTTCATCAAATGCCCATATGACCAAAATATCTATATGAAGATAAATGGAGAGGGATAAATGATAATTGTCTACTTGTATGTAGACAATATGATTTATATTGGAAATAGTAATATGCTATTTGAGAAGTTTAGAAATGTCGTGAAGGAGTTCAAGATGACAGAATTAGGCTTGATGAAATATTTTCTTGGTATTGAAGTTACCCAATATGCAAATAGTATCTTCATTTCTCAAGGCAAGTATGCAAAAGATGTCTTGAAGCAGTTTAAAATAGAGGACAAAAAACCAACGATCACTTCGATTCCAAAAAACTTAAAATTGAGTAAGAATGATTGCGACAAAAATATTTATCCAACATTCTACAAAAGACTTGTTGGAAGTCTCATGTATTTAATAGCAACCAAACCAGATATAATGTTTACAGTGATTTTAATTAGTAGATTTATGGAGGCATCAAATAACACTTGCAAGAAGTCAAAAGAATTCCATGGTATGTCAATGGGACCAGAAACCATAGAATTTATTATGCCAAGAAAGACCAACTTCAACTTATTGGCTACACATATAGCGATTGGGTTGGCAATATAGATGATAGGAAGAGCACTTTCAATTATGCTTTCCATCTTGAATCGAGAATAATTTCATGGTTATCAAAGAAGAAACCAATTGTTGCATTATCAAATGCTAAGGCAGAGTATGTTATCGCCACTTTAGCCGCATGTCGGGCAATATGGCTCAGAAGAATTTTAGGTAAGCTGAATCTTCAACCAGAATGGATAATAATAATATTTTGTAATAATAATGCAGACATAGCACTGTCGAAGGATCCAGTGTTTCATGGGAGGACCAAACATATTAACATCCGGTATTATTTCATCAAAGAATTGGTAAAATCTAATGAAACTCAGTTATTGTTTTACAGGTCCAAAGACCAGGTTGCAAATATTTTCATAAAACCTTTGAAGGAGGAAGATTTTAAAAGGCTAAAGGAAATAATCCATGTCAATTTTTTTATGAAATCTAATTGAAAGGAGGATGTTAGAATTTAAATTAGATTTCACCTGATAGATCTCTGATAGATTTATCTTCTACATCAATAGCTACATTTAGATGTACTCGAATTAAATTCTAGCAGTTGGAATTTTTGGTGAAGATTTCATTTTTTTACCAATTGGATAGACACCATACTTTTAAATTAAATATGTGTCAGAATGCTAGTAGGGTTTCCCTCCAATCCCCAACTATAAATATATGAGCAACTGGTATAATCAGGAGTGAGAAGAAATCAAAAGAAACGAAGAATAGTGCGTAGCAAAAGGAAGAGAAAGTTAGAATATATGACGTAGGACTGGAATAACACACAAAAAAATCACCAATATTTCATTCACAGAGCTTTAAAATTTGAATTACAGAAGATACCAAAATGGCCAACCCCTTTTACAATGCATGAACTGCTTCTTATATCGGACCCGACCCCCCTTCGGACATCATTACACAGACTATGAAGTTTGTTTCTAACCACCCACACGAATGTTCTGTCATTGCCTGCATATTGCTGCCAAGTGCCTCGAATCATCATGGCATGTAATGGCGGAGTGCGCTGCAGCCGCCTGTCCATCAACCTACCGAGTCATCATTCATAGGAGTGCTCTATAGCCATCTATAGTTTGTTGCCACGTGCCCTTCTGCAATGGCCTCTGTAACCACCTAGTACTCCATGGCCACCTATAATTCGCTGTCACGTGCCCTTCTGCAATGGCCTCTGTAACCGTCGGCTTGTCTGGAGTCGTGAGCGTTCTGTCGCGATATCGCGACGTTTTTGCTTCCTTACGCTCTCTCTCCTCTTCGGTCGCGATATCGCGACATTTTGGCGTTCGGCCTCTATTTTCTCCTTCGGGCCGCGATTTCGTGACACGTCACAAAATCACGACGCCTCCGCCTTCCGCACTTGCTTTTCGCCTTCGGGCCGCGAAACCGTGACATGTCACAATTTCGCGACGTCCTTGCCTTTCGCACTCGGCTTCTGCCTTCGGGTCGCGAAACCGTGACATGTCACGATTTCGATGTCTTTTCTCCTGGACGTCTATCCGCAAAATGCGTCGCAAAATCGTGACGACTCTTCCCCCTGGCGCCTTCGCTCAAAATGTGTCGCGAAATCGTGACAACTCTTCCCCCTGGCGCCTTTGCTCAAAATGTGTCACGAAATCGCGACAACTCTTCCCCCTGGCGCCTTTGCTCAAAATGTGTCACGAAATCGTGACAACTCTTCCTCCTGGCGCCTTTGCTCAAAATGTGTCGCGAAATCATGACAACTCTTCCTCCTGGCGCCTTTGCTCAAAATGTGTCGCGAAATCGCGACAACTCTTCCTCCTGGCGCCTTTGCTCAAAATGTGTCGCGAAATCGCGACAACTCTTCCTCCTGGCGCCTTTGCTCAAAATGTGTCACAAAATCGTGACAACTTTTCTCCCTGGCGCCTTCGCTCAAAATGTGTCGCGAAATCGTGACAACTCTTCCTCCTTGGCGCCTTTGCTCAAAATGTGTCGCGAAATCGTGACAACTCTTCATCCTGGCACCTTTGCTCAAAATGTGTCGCAAAATCGCGACAACTTTTCTCCCTGGTGCCTTCGCTCAAAATGTGTCGCGAAATCACGACAACTTTTGTCCTTGGCGCCCATTCTTCAAAAGTGTCGCGATATCGCGACAGATTGCCCCTTGGAGGCTTTTCTCAAAAAGTGTCACGATATCGTGACAGCTTTGCCCCTTGGAGCCTTTTCTTAAAAAGTGTCGCGATATCGCGACAGCTTGGCCCCATGCCAGAACTTAGAGAAAAAAATATTTTTGGATGATGCAAGATTGCTCTTCCACCTCCGGATGCTCCTGCATCAGACACCCGGGGTGAATTTGAGAAGTGACCTTCACTTATGTTCTGTGTGAGGTAGACCCAGGCGGTCAACCTCTGCCTTCGACAACCAAGTCGCATCTTCTATGGGCCTACCTTTCCACTTGATCAAATATTCAGAATAACACCTATTTCGAGTACTTCGGCCCTCACGCGTATCAAGGACTTCTTCTATCTCATCTACGACTGGAGTGGCCGCGGGAATGCTCCACAAATCTGGGCTTGGTGTTGCACTGCTATCTCCTTCATGATACTCAACCAAATCTGAAATGTTAAAAATGGGTGAGATGTTAAGTTCACTCGGCAACTCCACCTCGTATGCATTACCCGAATCCCATTTTCCAATGATTCTGCATGGCCCAAACTTCTTCATCTTCAACTTGTTATAGGTCTTGGTAGGAAACCTTTCTTTTCTTAGATGGACCATGACGGAATCTCCTACTTCAAACTCCTTAACCCGGTGCTTCTGGTCTGCCCTGGCCTTATACTGAGTATTCATCTTAGCGATGTGCCTTGTCACCTCCTCATGCACGCCCTTCAGGTGTTCAACAAAGTCTTCGACCTCAGCACTGCATTTTTCTCTTGTATCCATCCTTCTCAACTCTAAAGCGTTTCTTGGGCTGCTCCCATAGATTATCTGGAATGGCGATTTATTGGTACTCCTGTTGACAGAGTTGTTGTAAGTGAATTCTGCCTATGGCAAAACTAAATCCCATCCCTTGGGCTTGTCTCCGACCAAGCATCTTAGTAGATTGCCCAAACTCCTATTTACCACCTCTGTTTGGCCATCTGTTTGGGGGTGGTATGCAGAACTGAATTTTAAATCCGTCTTCAGTTTCTTCCACAGGGTTCTCTAGAAATACCCTACAAACTTGGTATCCCTATCCGACACAATGCTCCTTGGCAGACCATGAAGGCGTACCACTTCCTTGAAGAATAAACCAGCCACATGGACCGCATCGCTAGTCTTCTGGCAGGGAATAAAATGAGCCATTTTTGAAAACCCGTCCACTACCACAAATATGGAGTCGTGTCCCCTTGTGTCCTGGGTAAACCAAGAACAAAATCCATACTAATATCCTCCCATGGCCTTTCGGGTATAGGTAGTGGTTGATATAAACCAGTAGGCTGCCTCACACCTTTTGCCATCTGGCATATCCTACAACTTTGCATGAATTTTGCCACATCTTGTTGCAATTGCGGCCAATAGTAATTTTCACTAACCAGGGAGATGGTCTTGTCTCGACCAAAGTGTCCAGCCAAACCTCCACTGTGCTTTTCCTTGATGAGATTATCCCTCATTGAGCTCCTCAGAATGCATAATTGGTTCCCCCTAAACAACATTCCATCTTGAATCAAAAAATTTAACCACTTAGTTATGTCCAAAGTAGCAGGCGCGGTGCAAGCCTTCCAAGCTTCTACGAAGTCGAGATCTGCAGGGTATAAACCCTTGAGCTCAGCAAACCCTACAACTTCCACTTTCATTTCCATCAATAGACATTGCCTCCTACTCAAGGCATCTGCCACTCTATTGGACCTTCCGCTCTGATGCTTCAGCACAAAGGTATAGCTCTGCAGGAACTCAACCCATTTCAGGTGCCTCTGATTTAACTTTCCTTGACTGTTAATATATTGTAGTGCCTGATGATCAGTATAAAGAACAAACTCCTTTGGCAACAAATAATGCCTCCATTTCTTCAAGCCCGAACTATGGCATAGAACTCCCGATCATATACCGAATACTTCTTCCTGGCATCATTGAGCTTCTCGCTAAAATAAGCAACGGCTTACCCTCTTGACTCAATACGGCCCCTATGGCACTACCACTCGCATCACAGTCTACCTGAAACACCTTGTTGAAATCTGGAAGTGCTAAGATAGGTTGCTCTGTGACCTTCTTTTTTAGCATAGCAAAGCTCTTGTCTGCCCCGGCTATCCACTTGAATTCCTTCTTGTTCCCCCTCATTGTCTCCGTAAGGGATGCGCAAATACTGCTGAAATTTCTGATGAACTTTCTATAAAAACTGGCTAGACCATGAAACGATCTTACCTCAGTCACGCTTCTTGGAGCAGGCCATTCTATGATAGCCCTCACCTTTTTTGGGTCCATTTTGAGACCGTCTGCTGAGATGACAAATCCCAGGTATACTAACTCCCTCTTCACGAAGTTACACTTCTTCAGATTTATCAGCAACTGCTCCTCCCACAGTTTCTCAAAAACCCTCTTGATGTGCATCAGGTGTTCCTCCAGGGTTTTGCTAAAAATCAAGATATCATCCAAGTAGACAATAACAAATTTGCCTAGAAATTCCTTCAAGACTTCATTCATTAACCGCATGAAGGTACTCGGTGCATTGGTTAGCCCAAATGGCATGACCAACCACTCATACAGCCCCTCCCTGGTTTTGAAGGCTGTCTTCCACTCATCCCCTTCTCTAATGCGGATCTGATGGTAACCACTTTTCAGATCAATCTTCGTGAAGTACTCAGCTCCACTCAAACAGTCCATGATATCATCCATCCTTGGCAATGGGAATCTGTATTTGATAGTGATCTTGTTAATTGCCCGAGAGTCTCGTGCACATTCTCCACTCTCCATCCTTCTTGGGTGCTAGTACTACGAGTACTGCACACGGGCTAAGACTCTCCCTAATCAACCCCTTCTTTAGCAGCTCTTGAACTTGTCTATTCAGCTCCTCAGTTTCCATAGGAGTCATTCTGTGTGTGGCCTTATTCGGCAAGCTCGACCCAGGCACCAAATCTATGTGGTGACTGATCTTCCTAACAGGTGGTAAACCCTCGGGAACATTATCAGAAATGATATCTGGAAACTCCTCTAACGGACCCATGACTTCCACTGGGGTTTCCTTGCATTCTTCTTCCCTAACCCTAGGGATTATTGCATAGCACATATGATCTGGCTTCAGGCCATCTAAAAATATTCTTCCATCAACTAGACAGACTCGTGCAATGCTGCATACCTTCTCATCCACCTCCTTCGGGGGTTTCAACTTATGGCGAACTCCATTTTTCGACAAGGAATATGTATTGGCTCGACCATCATGTACAGCACTCCGATCAAACTGCCATGGTCTCCCAAGCAACATGTGACATGCATCCATAGGCAAGATGTCACACAGGACCTCATCTCGGTAAGTTCCAATGTTAAACTTCACTAGGCATTGCTCACTGACCAATCCTCTATGGTCCTTTTGTAACCATGCAATCCGATATGGATGCGGGTGTCTTCTTCTCTCCAGCTGCAACTTGGCAACCATCTCCTCAGAGACCAGGTTATCAGTGCTGCCATTATCGATAATGATGTTACAGACCTTGCTCGAGCACTTGCATCTTGTGCGAAATAGGTTGTTCCTCTGGTCTGCCTTCTTTTCCTCATTCAACAGGACTCTCCTGATGATCATCGCTTCCCCTCGTTCGGCCTCCTCAGAGTGCTCAGATTCGACACCTTCTTCTGCTACAGCAGCTCGGGCCTGACCCTCAGGTCTTCGATTTGGCCTTTCTTGGCGCTGCGGGCAGTTGTATGCCCGATGTCCTTCTTCTCCGTAGTTGAAGTAGGTTCCTTGAAAGGCACCTCTCCCATACCCACGCCCAGGCCTACCTCTTCCTCTCGGGTAGTTGTTGTTCTGATTGCGTGGGCATTGGGTATTCTCCTCTTTCTCTTCTTTCTAGTTCTGGCTACTGCTTGCTTCACCAGTCTTCCTCAGATCTTTGTATCTTCCTCCACTGGTCCTTCCACCAGCTCTTCCACCCCGCTCCTTTCCTCTCTGCTTACCATCAAATCTCCTATTCAGTTTCTCTTCCACTTTTAATGCAAACTGGTATGCATCCTCAACCGTGCTCATCCGAACCAGGCTCAGCTCTTCTTGAATGCTGGTTCTCAATCCATTGATGTAGCGGGCAACCTTCTCCTTATTTGCCTCAGAATGGCCGGTTCTAATCGAGATCTGATAGAACTCCTTCGTGTACTCCTTGACAGATTTACTTGCCTGTCTAAGACTCTGCATCTTCCTCAACAGGTCCAACTCATAATCCACGGGGATGAATTGCCTCTTTAATTTCTCCACCATCCTATCCCACCTGGTGATCTTTTCCTTTCCCCTCCTGTTCCTTTCCAGCTGTACTCCTTTCCACCAGATGCTAGCATGTCCCTTCAACTTTGTTTTTGCGAACCTGATCCGATTTGGATCTGAGATCTCCTCATACTCAAAATATTCCTCCATGTCGTTGATCCAATCTATCAACTCCTCGGGATTGAGATTCCTAGAATAAGTGGAGACGTCAAACTTTGGCTTCTTCCCGATCTAGGATATGGCCCTATACAGCCTAGCTTCTGCTGGATCCAACGCTTCTTCCTCATCAGATGGAACCTCGTCTTCCCAAACTTCATCTTCACTGGGTTCCTCTCTTCTTGGCTCAACTCCTCTTCTGATTTCCTCCTGCAGGGCTTGCACTTGCCTCTGCAAGGCCCTGAGATCGACCTCTGCTCCCCTATTCCTCGCACCACCACGGTTCCTACGTGGAGGCATCCTGCTCACTTTCTCACAACCCCCAACCACAAGTCCTGGCGCAAAACTACCTCACAGCCGGCGATCTGTTCGCACACTCAGAACCTTCTGGCTCTGATACCACTTGACGCAGGACTGGAATAACATGCAAAAAAATCACCAATATTTCATTCACAAGAGCTTTAAAATTCGAATTACAGAAGATACAAAATGGCCAACCCCTTTTACAATGTAAGCACTGCCTTTTATAACGGACCCGACCCCCCTTCGGACATCATTACACAGACTGCGAAGTTTGTTTCTAACCGCCCACATGAATGTTCTGTCGCCGCTCGCATATTTCTGCCAAGTGCCTCGAATCATCATGGCATGTAATGGCGGAGTGCGCTACAGCCGCCTGTCCATCAACCCGTCGAGTCATCATTCATAGGAGTGCTCTATAGCCATCTGTAGTTTGTTGCCACGTGCCCTTTTGCAATGGCCTTTGTAACTGCCTAGTACTCCATGGCCACTTGTAATTCGCTGTCATGTGCCCTTCTGCAATGGCCTCTGTAACCGTTAGCCTATCTGGAGTCATGAGCGTTCTGTCGTGATATCACGACGTTTTTGCTTCCTTACGCTCTCTCTCCTCTTCGGTCGTGATATCGTGACATTTTGGCGTTCGGCCTCTATTTTCTCCTTCGGGCCGTGATTTCGTGACATGTCACAAAATCGTGATGCCTCCGCCTTCCGCACTCGCTTTTCGCCTTTGGGCCATGAAACCGTGACATGTCACGATTTCGTGACGTCCTTGCCTTTCGCACTCGGCTTCTGCCTTCGGGCCGCGAAACCGCGACATGTCGCGATTTCGTGACGTCTTTTCTCCTGGACGTCTATCCGCAAAATGCATCGCGAAATCGCGACGACTCTTCCCCCTAGTGCCTTTGCTCAAAATGTGTCGCGAAATCGCGACAACTCTTCCCCCTGGCGCCTTCGCTCAAAATGTGTCATGAAATCGTGACAACTCTTCCCCCTGGCGCCTTTGCTCAAAATGTGTCACGAAATCGCGACAACTCTTCCCCCTGGCGCCTTTGCTCAAAATGTGTCACGAAATCGTGACAACTCTTCCTCTTGGCGCCTTTGCTCAAAATGTGTCACGAAATCGTGACAACTCTTCCTCTTGGCGCCTTTGCTCAAAATGTGTCGCGAAATCGCGACAACTCTTCCCCCTGGCACCTTTGCTCAAAATGTGTCGCAAAATCACGACAACTTTTCTCCTTGGCACCTTCGCTCAAAATGCGTCACGAAATCGCGACAACTCTTCCTCCTAACGCCTTTTCTCAAAATGTGTCACGAAATCGTGACAACTCTTCCTCCTTGGCGCCTTTGCTCAAAATGTGTCGCGAAATCGTGACAACTTTTCTCCCTGGCGCCTTCACTCAAAATGTGTCGCGAAATCGTGACAAATTTTCCCCTTGGCGCCCATTCTTCAAAAGTGTCATGATATCGTGATAGCTTCGCCCCTTGGCGCCTTTTCTCAAAAAGTGTCGCGATATCGCGACAGCTTCGGCCCTTGGCGCCTTTTCTCAAAAAGTGTCGCGATATCGCGATAGCTTGGCCCCATGCCAGCACTTAGAGAAGAAAATATTTTTGGATGATGCAAGATTGCTCTTCCACCTCCGGATGCTCCTGCATCAATATATAAGCAAGGAGTTGAAGCCACAATCTTTAGAAAAATCCTATGTGGATGTAACCTGCAATATTGTTAAGTTGCAGATGTTGTGGATGTATTTCCATTTTTTAGCAATAAATTATTTTTATATATTTATGCTTCCATTTGTTTAGCCATTTAACTTTGTAAAGTTAGGGTTCTTTCCATTTGTTTGCCAGCTATCCAAAATCTTATTTTTACTATTGTTAGTGTAAAGTATTGCAATCACGAAATCCTAAAATCACCTTTCTCACCCGAAAACTTAGATTCATTGGAAAACTAAGTTTCGTTGTATTTTGACATTTTCTAAGAAGGTATTAAGTTTCTCTTCCCTTTGTATTTCCCCCACAAATTAGTTTTTCTCAACTTATTTGTCACACATCTTAGTTTCTCTCTCGTATGTGTAATTTAGGGTTGAGTGATTTTTCGTATATGTTAGCGCTTTAGTGTCTTCTCTATTTCCTTTAAAATCTAGTGGTTTTATGTTTCACTAAGCCTTTCAGTTTCACACTAGCTAGTGTAAGCCCAACACATTTTAGTTTGACCACGATTCTCCATAAAATCAAGATTCGTTGTTTTGACCTGATTTCTCATTTACGAGCTCCTTGTGCATTGGAAATAGTGCAAGTCATTTCAAGCGATTCTTGAAATCTAGCATATTTGCATTTTATAGCATTTTTCAACATAATAGTACATCATTATTTTTGGGTCTGGGTAATTCTTTTTAAAATAAGCGCATTCATGTTTTAAGCACTTTCTCATTTTTATTGAAAAACAATGCTTTCTAGATATAGCGCATTTGATATTTTCTTCAGTATCCTAGGATATTGGAACAAATAACAAGCCTCAATGCATTTTAAATATTATTTTTATCCTTGCAAACAAAATTATTTTTATTGTTATATATCGACTCCATATTAACCTTAGGATAATGGTTAGGTGAAGAACTCAAAAATATCATAACTAAAACAGTGACTATTTATTTATTAGTGTAACTAGAATAGTCAACTACTTGAAGTAATGTCTATTCCATAATATGGAAACCAACTATAGGGTTTATCCCATAAAACATGTATACGAATAAAATGTAGTTTTATCAATTGAATGCAACATCAATAATATATTTTTATAACTTGAATGGTCCAACAAAATAGAACAATAACATCATTCATAATATATAGGTTAACGTAGAAATTTAGATATTCTTGTGTGTCTCTAAATATTTGAACTTCAAAGATAAACTTTATACTAGACTGCTAAGCAATAATACCCAATGGGCATTAGTTGAATCGTATAAAATGTATTATTCAAAGAATATTTATTTATAAAATTAATAATTATAAATATATAGAGTCAATGTGGACTATTTAAATGCTTCTTGATTCTAGAAGAATCCCTTGGTCTTAAAATTTTAATTTAATAAATAATTGAAAATTCTCATGGTGATTTGGCATGGACAACCACCTAAAAATCAATATATTCACAAATGATTGTATAAGAAAAACTTTAGTACACATATTCACCTAAACCAAGGTACTAGTTAGTGCCTAAGTCAAAAGATAATGGTGAGGAGAGGTGAAAAGGGAAAATATTGTACCATTATATAAATCATTTTCAAATAATGATAAAGTACTAGTGGATCCTATATCATAAAATAATTTACCCTATGCAAAATCCCTTTTGATAGCTTACACAAATAATCATATTATTAATGATCTATTGCTTATTTCTAGCTTTCTAAAATTTATTAGGGGGAAGGACATACTCACCAATTTGTTGCTCTCAAACCTATACATTACATGTGCATATACGCCATGGACCGGGTCTTAATAGATTTCCCAACTATCATATCAGGATAGAAAAGGTAAGGATGGAACATAAGAATGAGATAATTCTAAATATACTTAATTTTTATATTACCTCTCAATATTTTTATCAGAAAGAAACTTTCATCCTCTATTTGGATAATCTATCCTAGAGAGTTTATTTTATTTAACAAGTAGCTTAGCTTATATTCAACCACTAAACCTTGTAATTATTATACCAATACCTATGGTCTAATCTAATAGTTGATGGTTTCCTACCTTGTGTTCATTACATTGTTTGAGAATAAGCTCCTAAATTTTTAGTTGATATGAAATCTGGACGATTTATTAAATCTAGAATTAATCTCATCATTCATGATTGTATGGAATACATCAAATACTTATGCAATATAAGTATGTAGTCATATTGGAAAAATATATGACATGATGCTGACAATACTAGACTAAACTTTATATGATGTGAATGCTAATGATCACATATTATGGTTGGATAAGTTAAATCTAGATCATTGTAACTATATCCTATCTATAACATGTTAATTATGGATAGGATATACATCATAAGGATAATTATCTCCTAAATATATGAAGTAAACTTGGGTTAATTTACCCATGTCAACATTATTGAATTGTAATTACATCACATAGAGAAAACATCAATTACTAATATTAAAGATGTATCATTATAGGCATATGCTTATACTTTCTTTTGATATTAGTATTTTTTTATCAAGATATTAGAATATCTAGATTCCTCAAAGGGAGGAATCCACGATACTGATTTCTAATACTTACTAAAATAGGACAATTTTTAAATTTTCTCTCACTTATTAAAATAAAAAAATACCATAGCATCCTTTCAAAATAAAAATTAACATACAATAATTTAAAACTAGTAGCATTCATATTTCATAAAAACAAATGGAATGATTCATACATCTATCAAAGCCAAGTATAAATACTATAACAACTTAATTTACTATTGAACATAACATATAATTATTATAATTGTCAACTCACAATATATAAAATAACTATCAAATTTATACATTAGATACAATGTTCCTTTACTTGGATTAAATTTCTTTTGAACAAATATAATAAGTATAATAATCAACAAATATTATTCAAGATAAGGTCTTTCATATTTTTTATTTTTATTACTTAACTTATAAAAAATATGATAAAAATACCAAAAAGTCTTATTATCGAGGTTTAGAAACTAGCCCTAACATGACAAGATCTTTTTTAATACCCCTTTATTTCCTTCCATCTCAACTAAGTTTAACCTAGGATTTCATATATATTCAACTTATTTTCTATTACATGATTCAATATCCCTTATTTTATTTTTTATTTTTCCATTTAAATCACTTTGAGTTTCATACCATCTTCTATATATCTTCAATCTTCATTAGGAATTTACACCATATTATCCAATCCAATCAAGTGATAACACCATGCAATCACCTATTATTTCTATTTTATGACAATGCATGGTTTGATGAGTATTCCAAGATACCTTGTTATGTTTATTATTCATGGGTGACGTATAATTTAATATAATCATAAATTTCATTGAAGGCCTATTTAGAAGGCCTAAGAGAAAAGATAACATGGTAATTACCATTATAGATTTATTTTAAGTGGGATGAAACACATAACTTATTTGTTACCTTGATTTTATTGAGTAGCCATTGTAATTTACCATGTTATTTCTATTTGACTATATATTAAATATCGTAAGACTATTTGATATGATTTTATATCGAATCTATGTATATAAGTAATTTTTTTAGAACTTGTATATGATTGATGTGTTCATGTGATGATTGTGCATGCGAAGCACTTGATAATGAATAGATATATATGTATTTATGTATATATATCAATGTCAATATGTCAATGTAGATAAGGAAGTTAATTTTGATGTAGAAGGACTAAATTATCTATTCAATTTAATCTCTTGTTTATATTTCAATATGAAGCCCAGTTGGTACATTGATTATGGAGCTAATAGACTTGATAATTCAGAAAAAATGGTTTGTGAACCTTGACCATTCATCTTAGCATGGGGGAAGTAACACTTGACAATACTTTGACATACATCATTGTTAGAATCCATGATGTTAAATGATATCTTGGACAGTGTACATGTTTTCTAACTCAAGTTCTTTATGTGCTTGGCCTCATGAAGAACTTAATTTCTATGAATCAATTGTTTGATCATAATTTACATGTTGAATTTTTAAAAATAGGTTCAAATATACTTTGTATCATTTGAGATAAATCCAGAGGTTTGATGATCATTGTTTATGCTACTAGCATAGGCAATATGTTTTAAATCATGGTTTTAATACGAGACACTAAGCATTGGAAGCAAAAGCAAATGAAGTTACCTTACTATGGCACAGGTAATTTTGACATCTAATTTTTAGCCATTTAAAGTCACTCCTATATCATGGAATGGTACATGGACTTCTATCTTTGATAAATCCTCATGACCTTTGTACAAGTTGTTTGGCCAAAAATTAGCATCGAGCTCCAGTTGTATCAAATAGTCACAAAGTGACTAGGCCACTCAGCCTAATGCATACTGATCTATGTGGATCCATTGATTCAATTTTTAGTACTTGTATATATTTTCAATTAGTTCATTATTATACATGATGAGTGTGGATGTATTTCTTAAAGATAAAGAATGAATCTTTCCACTATTTTTAAGAATTCAAATCTCGTGTGGAGAATATTGTCGATCATCCCATTCTTACACTCTACTCAGGTTGGGGAGTACACCAATAATAAATTTTTTACTTTCCTAAAGCAACGTGGTACAAAATGATAGCTAACAAATACCTACATGGCTCAAAAAAATAGATTTGTAAAGGTAAACTATTCAAGATATGGTATTATGTATACTAATTCATGATAATTTAGAGCTGACATTTTGGGCAAAAGCTATTTGTACTATGTCTACTTGCTAAATAATGCATCAATACTTCCATTGAGTGGTATCACATTTGAAGAGGTATGAATGGAAAATAAACCTTCTATGTCATATATCCATGTTTTTGGATGCACAACATTCATACATATTTTAAAGCAAAAGTGTATAATTCTAGAGGAGAAATCCAAGTAATCTATCTTCATAGGATATTATAGTGAGTCGAAGGGATATTATCTCATGGATCTCGACACTAAGAAGTTATACATTAAAAAAGATATGTTTGATAAGAAAATTTAGTGTACCTCCTCTTCTCAGCCATATTTTGTGGAAAAATCACCTATTATTTTCTTGCCTAATGATGATGATGAATTATTTGAGAGAAAATATTAATTTTGTTGAATATGAAGTAGATGTTCCTAATGGAGCTAATGTATCAAGACCATCCACTTTTAGTATGACTCGTAGACCCAAGTGATTTCTCACTATAATTTATGATGTAAAATTATATTGTGTTCCCAAAACATCTAGTTTTGGATCAAGAACGTAGAGTAGAGTTTAAAATAAGATAAAACTAGCCTTGATGAGCATTGTGTTGTAGATATAAAAACCTTAAATAGTTCATAAAGTACTTGCATCAAAGGAGTGGAAGGATGCAATGAACATTAAGTGTTTAGCATTGGTGAAGAATAAGATATGGTAACTTGTTGATCTTCCACATAGTGAGAAATCCATTTATCACAAGTGGGTATTCAAGACCAAATGCAAAGCAAGACTTATTTCAAGGGATAATTCATAGAGTGAAGGAATTGACTATGATGAAACTTTTGTATCAATAGTGAAGATCAAGACTATTTATGCAATTATTTCATTCATAGTTTGAATAGAATTTGCATCAAATAGATATGAAGATTGCATTTCTTAATAGTAACCTTAATGAAGAAGTTTAAATTACACATCTAGAGTAATTCATCATACTTGGTCAAGAGAACAAGGTACACATGCTCATTAAATATCTCTATAAGCTGAAGGAGACACCTAGAGCTTGGTACATGAAGATCAATAAATATTTTCCGCTACATGGATTTCATCATAGTCCATATGATCAAAACATATACTTTAAAATGTAAAAAAAGTATCATAATCATCATTGTATATGTTGATTATTGGGTCATAATTAGGAGTTTAGTATTGTTGATTGAAGAGACCAACAAAGCATTGAAGAATTTGTTTATCATGTCTAATATTGGGCTAATGCACTATTGTCTTAGCTTGAAGGTGTGGTAAACTAAGAACCATGTATTCATGTCATAAATGAAGTATATTAGGAAATTACTTGAGAAGTTTTGAATGATAGGTTGCAAGCCCATGGACACTCCAATAAAGGTAAGATTGTAATAGTCACACTAATATCAATATCCATATGTGGATGAAAATCTATCACCAATTGATTTAGAGTCTCATTCATATAATGTATACTAGACCTAATATTAGCTATATTATGATTTATATTTCATGGTTTATGTAAGAACCAAAGGTGTGTCATTGGAAAGTAGTAAAGCAGGTACTTAGGTATGTCCATGGTACAACTAACTATGGTTTGGAGTATAAGAAGAATGATCAATTCTTCTTGATAAGTTTCATGAATGAGGACTATGTAGGATCCTTTAATTATGGGAGATCTACTTTTGGATTTGTATTCTTTCTAGGATTTGGTTTGATTTCTTGGAGAAGTTAGAAGTAGCATGTTATTTCTTATTCTTCCATTGAGCCTAAACATTATGCCACATGAGGAGTTACCTATGAGACAATATGGTTATATCACATATTTTCAAGAATTGTAATCCCACAAAAGAAACCAATGATCCTGAGTTGTGGCAATCAAGGAGTTCTAAAGAATTTTTAAAATCTAGTTTTTCATAAGTGCATAGAATACATTGAGGTTCAATGTAATTTTATATATGAATATGTTCAAGAACATGACACAAATCTCCAATTTTATCCCATAAAGGAGCAATGTGTAGATATTTCGGTAAAGTATCTTGCACGTGTAAAGTTTAATTTATTTAGAAATTTTATTACATGTATTTTGATTAAGAATTAATTCAATAAGGGAGAATATTGTGAATGTTAATTCATGCTAACATATTCACCTTAAGTGTATGGATCTTACTGAAAGTTAGAAATTACTTGTAACTTCCAACCTCATACCTTCTTGATTTCACATGTATATGTACATCTCTCATGTCAATATAGATGTTGATCATAGTGTTCAAATCTATTCCACATCTCTAACATCTCTCAAGTGAGATTTTTCTAATTAAGAAACAAAGGAAATGGAAATGATAGAAATGCATATATAAAAATAAACTATATTAGCCACTATTTCACTAAGCAAAAAATGGTTCCATTATAGGATCATAAAAATAGTTACGCTGCCTTTAATGTTAATATTTCAAATTAGGATCTTTCAAAACCTATGGGACTTTACCAAAGGGTCTTTATCAATTTAGGGTTTCATGGATCACTATAAGAAATATTATATTTATTAATCAAAATAATATGTACTATAGGTGGACACCGAAATTTGGCTAGCTAGAAAAACTTTGTCTCCCATTATTCATTTTTTATTTACCTATTAATTCTAACCACCTTAAAGATGATACCCTCTTTATTCCAGATGTGGTCAAGAGCATGGGTGGATGCTAGAAGTTTTGTAGTTTCATATTTTATCCTACTCCATAATAAATTTTGATGTTGACTATCAGTTTCTATCTCTATTTTTATGCAACAAGGTAACATATAATTACTAGACAATAGTGGCCCTATTTGTTGTTGATATTTGAGAAATTCAATATATTTCTTCAAAACATCAAGTTGTTGGAATGCAAAATTTACCTTATATCCATTCCCCAGGATTATATTAAGCTACCTAATTTTTAGAATCATGGCTTGTCTCCTACTTAATGTATCCCCTTCGTCTACAATAACTTGAACACTTTTAAGAGTTACATGCACATATTTTTATATTTATTGAGTGGTATATTTCTCTATATTTTCATCTTTGAAGAAGTAAAATGTTTTCATAAAAGAGGACTCCTACATGAGTTTTCTATTATTATGGACTTTTTTGCTTCTAATATAAAGTTCTTTCATATTGTAGCCAATTTATTCCTTTTTGTTTTTTTTTCGTGGAAAAAATCCCAAAAGGGATGCCACTTTCGGGTAAGACCCAAGGAGGTAGGGGTATCCAGCCAATTTATTCCTTTATCACTTCTATAGGCTCTCATATAAATGTTAGGTCTAGTACAAATACTTCATATTATAGTTGAAAACTTATCTCTATTGCCATTATGGGTATCTCTCCCTCAAAATAAAAATAAATACCCCATATTCTGAGAGATTAAATATTTCACCTTCCTTTCTAACCTCTAAATCCTCATTTTTAAAACCTTCACTTTTTATTTTCGATCCTCTCTCTATTGGAGAGAATTTAAATTTTGGTATAGAGACTCCTTTAGATAAGTTGATTCTTGAGGATTACACATGATGAAATCTTAGGTAGGAATATGATATTCATATTCAAGGTACTTCAAGTATAAGATGCATTTTTTATTCACATTATATCCCAGGATTCTAGTATATCTCTTCTAGAAATTCCTCTTTAAAGAAGTAAAATGCCTTTCAAAAATGTGGTTCAAATGTTAGTTCTTCAAATCTTGTAAAATTTATTTACTCTTTATATTTTGGTGCAATTCCTCTTTCGATTGCACCTATATCCTCTAATTTATTATTTGAGAGAAGCCCAAATACCTCATGTCTGATTGTAGACTTACCTCTATTTTACCTCCATAGGTTCCTCATCCTCAAATGGTAAACCAAATTTCTTGTATTTTATCTTGCTTCTTGTTCCCATTATAGACATTTTTCTTTCTAGGGGAGAACTTAACACCTCGTATTCTTCTATAGCCTCTAACTACTTAGCTAATAAATGAGTAAATGATTCACAATATTTTACAACCTTTTATTTTTTATCTCTAAAATATTTGCTTTCAATATTAAGGTTTTCTTGATACTATAAGAGGTATGTCCTTTGATGATAATATTGAGGCTCTCCTATAGGAATCATCAATCCATCATCATGTGAATATTCCTTTATAACCTCATATTTTTTCTTTGATGGAGGGGAGTGTGATTTTTGGTGAGTAGGCAAATAATTTTATGAAGATCTTGCTAATTCATCATAATAAGGATTGTACAATGTTGCACATTGATTGGGAGGTAAAATGTTTATATATTGGGTGTTTTAAACATTGCATAAGCTTATGTTACATTAAATTGAGATACATCTACTTGGTTTTCAACTGTTTAGTTCATTGTGAGTTGACTAACCATTGCTTGCTCGACTTCCATGTGTTGATTCGCTAATATAACCTGATTTTGCACTTGTTAATTCATTTTTAGGGCATGGTGAATAGCCATAAAATAAATTGTTAGATTATAGGCTACATTATAGGTGGATTATGTACTTGATTTTAAATTTATATTTACCAAGTTATTCTATAGTTGATTGGTCAACTACATGTTTTTCTATTGGAGAATCTACTCATTTTCCTCTTCACATTTATAATCATGTGTCTATCCATATTCAATACATGAAGGAACTTATTAAATAACATAAATTTGTAGAATTAGGAGTTATTAGGTTTGTTATTGATAGGTTTAGACCAAATGAGCTTAGATAGTTTTGTTGCACAAACACTATTGAACCTTGTTATTGAATCAATTAAGATTGTTAAGGCACTTATCCATACTCTATTTGTGGATCATAATATCATTGCTTATATGTCATTTGGAACATATATTTTCCCATTAATACATATGTTGGTTTTTATTGAGGATATTGAACTCGTGGTTGATTTTGCATAACTTGGAAATTTTGAGAAACCACCTATTATTGTTGTTTGAATAGCTAATTTAGGTTTTGTATTGGTTATTGGTTCCGATGTACCTATCACATACTAGGATTTTACATCATATAACAAGTTTACATATTCGGCTAATTCTAAAGGAATTGCTAATATTATAGAATTTATTGATTTAGGGTGATATTAAAATTCTTAAGAAATTATTGTTGACCTTGGGAAATTTGTATGTATTGGGTTACTTGAGGATTCAAAAACCATGGTATATTGTGAATTATTTGAGGATTAACCCCTAGTGAGCTACCATGAAATTTTCTAAACTCTTATTTTTTAAAGATAATACTAAAGGTTTTTTGATACCCCTATTTAGGGTGTGGGGTTTGAGGAATTACCCAAACAAAATATTTTGGGTGTTTATTTTTCAAAGAAAAATATTTTTCAAAAATAAAAATGCAATTTGCAATTACACCTAAAAATTATGAATCAACAATTTAATTTTGGTAAATAATAACTTTCTACATTGACGAATTGCCATTTTAAGTGTTAGTAAAATTTTGGTTTTCATCTAGAAATAGTTAATCGCCATTTGCAAAAATGATGAATTGCCAAATTTTCATATAATTTTCATAGAGTTTTTGAAATTGTGGAAATTACAATACACTACTAGTGAATCACTATTGTAGCCAAAATATGAAAATTTTACAATTGAAGTGGTAAATCACTAGTAGAAAATGGTAAGCCACCAATTTACACTTAACAAATAATTTTGAAAGGTGAAATTGATTTTATGGATTTCAAGAATTTTCATTGGGTTTCATAATGGAGTTACCATTCCAAAAAGTACCTACACATAGGGTAAAGTTAGATTATAAACCAAAAAATTGTTAAAACTAGTTAATTATAAAAATATTTAACGATCACTATAAAAATGACAACTAACAACTTTGGAAAAACTAAACAAATGACTATTTTGAAAATAGAAAATTATTATTATTATTGTTAGGTTATTTTTGAATCTTCTTGATGAGCAAACCACTGGTCAAAAATATGGTGAATCATTGTAGTTTAACTTAGAATAATTTTTCTTTCTAAAATTATAGCAAATTGCTTTTTGCCACTAACAAATTGATGTTTTAGTCAAAATTGGCTATTTTATTAAACTCGAGTAGTGGCATGCTTGGTAGAAAGTAGTGAATTATTAATCTCACACTTGGAAATTGTTTTGAAGATTACAATTCCCCCATCTGCAATAGTTAAGATCAATTAAAGGTCCAATATGGGAACTTTAGTTTAATCATAGATTCATGAATTTTTTTTTCCTGAATTTTTAATGGAAAAATTCTATGAAGATACCTATAAATTGAAGGATGCAAAAAAAATAGATTGAAATTGTAGTAGGTATATATGATGAAACAATTATGGGTTATATGTAAAATAGCATAATAAACAAACACTTTGATAGATCTACAAATATTCTATGTAAATTTATATAGATATATCTTTTAAGAGAAAATGGAGTAGGCTCAATTTCAACAGGAAAAATGAAGCTCTTCATCCTACTCTACATGCCGAAAACTATTAAATTGTGGAAAGGTATATCTCTAGTTGTGTCAACAATTCCATTTAAATAATTGGAAGAAGGGAAATCATACCCCCTTACACCTATGGACTTAAACCATCACCCCACAAATCATGCTAAACTATCCTAATCTAAATATAAAAAAGTAAAATTTGCAAGAGTATGTTCTAAGAATTCAAAGTAAAATGCAATGAAATATAATATGGCCATAACCATAGTAGGATTTGTGTATGATCAAGTAATATATTCATGGAATCAAGTAACATTAGTATTTATAATAATAGAAGGAAAGGACTAACAAAAATTGAAAGAGTAGCACAATAGTTACTATGCATTCCATAGCTCAAAAGGATAGTGCCATAATTGATAAGCAAATATCATGCACACTCTTTCCATTATTAGAAAATAAATTAAATATCATGATGTGAAGTCCAAAAACGGTAGCTCTAATTTCATCAAATGGCCAAAAGATATATGTAATGGAACCTATAGCTCATATTCTTAAGAAATTTTTTACCTATTAGTTACATAATGTGAATGCTTTCTACTTATGGTAAAATCACCAATTTAAGGGTGTTTTTAGAAAAATTATATACTAAATTTTGCAAACCTCTAAAAAAAAGTTTGAACATGTTTGGTATCCTTCTATCTCTTATTCGGAGCCATGTGGAGGCAAACAATTTCTTTCTTAGTAGTTTCCTCAATCTGGTGTTGATCCTTAACTTGGTTGTGCTAAGAATGGTGGTTTGCTCATTCTAAAAGTGATAATTTGTCAATTTGAAAAGTGGTGATTTTATAATCTAGAAATTAATGATTTGTTAATTATAAAAGTGGAAATTTACCAATTTTGGAATGGACTAATATCTATTGACTTTGCTAATTTTCTAGAAAAATTTGTAAAAATTCTAGTTCACATTTCTACTATTGGGGCTAAAAAAATCTTTCTCAATTGCCATCCATTGGCTAATTCCTCGAAAGGATTTTATAGCTAAAAAAAACTTGATGAATAATTCTGAATCATAAATTCAACTAATTTTTTAATTGGTTACACAGGATTGAAACATGCCCTACTCGTATTACATCACCACCTAGTGGTATTCCAACAAATTATCAATTATCAATTGGCAAAATTTGAACTCGGGTCTCCTCGAAAGTATTACATCCAATATCCCTTATTTTGAGAGTTGATCCGATGATTAGTGAAATAATTAAGGATATAAACTTCTAACCCTCTGTTCGTCTTCCCACATAGCTACTATTAGGGTCGTATTGAATTTTGACATAAATAATGCTAAGATTTAAAGTCTTAATATATAATTTCTATGATTCACATTGTTTCTAACTTTAAATTTTTTTATCATCAATAAAAAAGCATCCCAATCTAAAATATACATTGTAGCAAGTTTATAACATTTAATTAAAGATATATAAAATACATTATAAATTCAAGATAGCATAGGGGATAGAATCAAGTAGTATACATAATGACTAAGAACTTCTATCACATCAATAGGACACCACAATAGGGTGAAATTTATTGGATTATACACTAGTTTGGAGAAATTAATAGAAGAAATTTATTCACCCAAATCTTATACAAAAATCATTAAAAAATGATGAAAGAGAAACATAGATAATGGGTACCCTTGAACATGAACTGTTATATTATCTATATATAATAATCATAATACTTTGATGCAATGGATGGAGTGGTGTGGGGGTATTTATACCACTACCAAAAAACCCCAATTACATAATCAAGTTAACCTAATCCAACATAACAAGTGGGCTTTAGATTAATTATAAAATATAAAAATAGGTTTAAACATAATGAGGTTAATTATGACCTATAGGGCTTAAATTAAATGCATAATTAAATATAATTGTATAATAATTACCTATAGGCCTATTCAAGATCACATCATAAAATGTTGACCTTGGCCATAAGTCAGATTACACTTTCAACTTCCCTCACAGTTTGAACTATGGGAATAAGGAGATAAGATATTAGCAATAAACATCTCCTCCCATAATGGATGATCTAGTGTTCATAAATACTTGAGGAATTCTTAGTCAAATCCCATCATCATGTGGAAATCTACTTATATGATTAACCCCTTCTATTTATATTGGACTATAGTTACCACTTCTAATATCAAATACTCCTCTATGTATACAAAGAACTCTCACATGACTCCTATGAGAAAGATAAATTAGAAATACCCACTCTTAGAAGCTACTCCAATATTCTATAGTCATTTAAAGCAAGGCTTGGAATCATGCCTTTCTTGTTTACAACACACTTGAATTTATTTAAAAACTCTTAATTACCCTTGGGACACTTGATTTTTTATCAAAAGAGGCTTTGCATGAACCTATTTATGAGAAGAACCATTATAAAATTCCAAGAGTACCTAGATAAACAATAAAAGAACAAAGAAAACATGAAGGATTAGATCTTCATGTATAAAATAAACCAATAGCCAAAGCATCTAATAGGAAGAGGAGTGCTTGACTAGATAACATTCATAATATTTTTTCTCTATGCCTCTAAAAGATTCAAGAACTACTTCTAATACCACAAATACAACTCTTTGCCATGAATATAGATCAAATATTTTAATTGCATAATATACTATAAATTCATCCTTTTGAATGGGGCCAGTAGGTCTTGAAGATAATGTCAGAAATTTGAGCAATATTTGTTGATGTCAAGAAGTTTGATGTCTAGTTTAGTCGTCATTAATGTCATAAGGTTGTTTTTCCAAAATGCAAGGAAGTGGTTAAAAGAAATAGGATATAATATTTATTTTAAATATTATATACCTAAAGAGGCCTAAAAGGTTGAATACCCAAGGAAAGAGAAGCTGGTTTAAAAATATATAATAATATTATAATATTTCGGGCAAAAGGATGAGGTGAAGAAAACGAGGTCCAAGGAATATTTAAAAATAATCTATCCTTAAAAATACTGAGTGAGTAGATTATAAAGGATTTAATTTAATTTATTTAAATTAAAATATTTTAACCTATGGTTAAAATTTTAATTTAAATAAACAAAAGGCACCAAATTTTTTAAAATTTACAATTAAATTTAAAAATCAAATTTCGAAATAGACCGACGTGTTAAGCGCAAAGGACAAAATTTATAAAAAGGAGAAACGATTTTTATTTCCATCGCCTATGCTATTCGAACGCTAATATTGTAAAATTATTTCGTGTGCTGCATTATTGAAAAGAGAAAAGGATTTGTGTGTTTGATTTGTGTGTTTTTAATTAAAGAGAGGTAGATATTGGTTGAAGTATGTGTGGAGCGCCCAATCGATTCCAACATGCTTGATAGCGCAGTCGATGGTCGGAGGTTGGTTAAGAAACTCGTGAAGCAGAGGTCATGGTTCTGAATCCCACGTGATCGATTTTGCAAATGAGGGAGAAGCATTTTGGTTTAAAATGAAATCTGAGTGGAGGTATTAGTGAAAGGACATGGACTTAGGTTCACATGTGGGCATGTAGCCTATGCGGTAGCTTAGCCTTGGACTAAAGTGTTATGCTAGAAGTTAGTTGCGGGTTCGAGTTCGGGCACATCCAAGATGTGAGCAATATTTTTTTTTGAAACGTGGACAAAATATTAAAAGGTAAGCACTTTTTATTTTTTATTTAAATTCACCAAAGTTTAGAAGGTGTAAGTATTATAAAGGCCAAGTGATTATAAAGTGCATTGTTTGAATGCATAGGGAGTCATAAGGTTAATTAAAAATATTTTATATTTTTGTTGCTTAGGAAAATAAATAAAGAATTGGAGTTATAAGGGTTAACAAAGGAATTTGATTTTTATATGTTGAATGTTATTTTTGAAAAGGTTGGAGTTTATAAGGTGTTAATAAAGGAACTTCATTTTTTTGTATTGAATATTATTTTGAGAAGTTTAGATATTATAAGGTGTTAACAAAGGAACTTTGTTTGTATGTGTTGAATTCTATTTTGAGATTATTGGAGATAATAATGTGTACTTGAGATTTGATATTTTTGTATGGTGAAATTTGAGAAGAATATTTGTATGGATATTTTGAGATAGGTTTTTGCTATCTCCATCAAATCAAAAGGTATGAGTACATCATCCTTATAAGTGAAATATTGTTGGATTGAATATTGTGAAATGCAAAGTTGAAGTGCAAAGGATTGTTTGATAAGCATTGTTAGAAATGTTTGATTGAGTTTTCATATGCATGATTG
Source organism: Wollemia nobilis (assembly GCA_028583015.1). Lineage (NCBI taxonomy): Eukaryota > Viridiplantae > Streptophyta > Pinopsida > Araucariales > Araucariaceae > Wollemia > Wollemia nobilis. Next base: position 10,975,051 of record JAQPPZ010001195.1, read on the forward strand.
GTGAATGATTAAGAGAATATTTGAGTTAGAAATTAAGGATTATTTGAGGTCGGACTTGTGAAATAATATGAGTATCATTGTTATGTAATATTGAAAACTATCTTGAACTAGGGTTTGTAAAAGAGCATGAGTATCATTGTTATGTGACATTGGAATTATTTTGAGTCAAGTTTTGAGACCCATAGTGTGAGTTTTTGGAAGTATAGTGACACACTTGGTTAGGGTTTGTAATCAAGTTGTGTTTGATTGAGTAAAGTTCTTGAGCATTGGTTTTGAGTGATATTGAAAGTGAATGTGCAAACATTAAAAATTAGATCTATGGAAGCGATAGACTTAATGATTGAGTAGAATATATTGAGTTCTTGATAAAGTACATCATTATCTATATGTTCCAGACGTTAAAATAATTTTGAATAGAAAATGTCTAAACTATGTTAAGTTAAAGGAATTACTTTAAATATTAGACAAAGCAATTGATAGCATTATGTGTAAGATTTGAGATTTATGGAGCATATCTTGTGAGCTATTTTGATCATGTGTTTGAGAAAATTTGAGTAATATTTTGTGAAATATTAAGGATAAAGTTGTGTAAGCTTTTATGAAATCTTAAATACAGTGTTGAGCAAGGTTTTATGAAAACTTATATGCAGATTTAAGGTAAGTCTTGATGAAGACTTGAGAGTAGATTGAGAAAGTTCTTGAGAGGAATTAAGAGCAGATTTGAGGTATGTCTTGGTGAAGACTTGAGAGCAGTTTGAGCAAGTTCTTGAGAGGACTTAAGAGCAAATTTGAGGTAAGTATTTGTGAAGACATGCGAGTAGATTGAGCAAGTTATTGGGAGGACTTAATATCAAATTTGAGGTAAGTATTTCTGAATACTTGAGAGTGGAAGCACGAGGATACAGAAACAAAAATGAAATGCCAAGATGTGATGTAAACGAAACTAAACTTAACGCTAAATCCTACGAACTGAAATGCATGAAAGGAGAGAAACATAAACGCATTGAAACAAGGTGTAAAAGTGAATATGGAGTACAACCCTTTTTATTAATATGCTTTAGAACCCAGTTACAATCTGTCTCCTCCCTTTTCATGGGCTAGGAGTGTTAAATATGTTCTTGTCACATCAAAAGATGGTATTCCTTCTTTCGCATGCCCACATGTAGAATGGGCGGACCAAACATCGCCGCCGCTTGCATTGATGAGTCTTGACTCCTTGCTGCTCCTCTAATGTCGAGATCCTGCATTCAAGGAAACATAAAATGGTCAGTAGCACCTGTAGATAAAATGAAACATGCAATCCCCAAGCCTACGATTAGTGCATGCAAAAAATAAATAGAACGATAACCAAATAGCATCGGAATGATCTAAAAATTTAACAAAAGCATGAGGACATTACTAGGATGGCATTGCCAATGGAACAGTCAAAAAATTCACCACGGATTTCTAATTGATCCGAGGTGGGACGATTACACCTGCAACAAAATGTCATAAATCACTATCCCAAATGTCACATTTGGGAAGCTCCAAATCACCTACAAAGTTGGGGGTTTGGTAAAACAGTGTATTTTAGGACGACCCAGATGGTCGAATTTTGCCAATTCAGCCTCTATCGCCGTGAATTTGATGATGCTACCTGCATGTTAGCAAAAGCGGGAAATGACAAAAACATGATCAAAACAGCTCAAAATGATGTAAAATTTGAATGAAAACCTATCTAAGCAACATAGAATCAGATGCAAAAATAACAAAAAGGAAATCTGCTATAGATTTCTAATCGCTCTAGGGTGGGGCGATTAGGACTGCAGCAGTGTGGGGGGCGCCCGGGGGCAAGACGCCCGCCGTTTTGGGCCTGATTTCGACACCAATCCACTTGGGATGGGTCCAAAACCTCTTGTGGGGTGTTGTCGACAAATTTGGTAGGATGTTATGGCCAAATGTCGGGTTTTGGTTCTAGATTTGCGCTTCCAATAATCACCCAATGACCTCCCTTCCAAAAGAGATCAAGGATGTGAAAGGCACAAATCAAAAGGTGTGAGGATGTAAAATGGTAGCACTTCGTTGCTCAAAATTCTCCCTCTCTATCACTTTTTGGGGTGAGAAGACTCACCATTTTATAGACCTGACGGTCTCTTTAGATGAGCATGCAAAGGCACCACTTGGCAATCATGCCTTCCTAGGGGGAAGAAGATTCCTCCCTGATTAGGGGCTCCATGACTACCCCTGTAACTGCCTCTAGCACTCAAAAATGCTCACTCACACTCCCATGCAATGAAGGAAGAGTTAAGTGGTGGATATGAGCTGCCATTTGTCAAGATTTGACTTTTTGCCCGTCAAACCTCCTATTCGCCCCATCCTAGAGCGAATACTACTAATCGTCCCTGGGTGGAACGAATACCAGTTTGTAATCATCCCTGGGTGGAACGAGTAGAGAGCAGAGTGCCTGAAATGTGCCAAATTGACCTCTGACCTTCCAAAACTACTATGAGAGTGGTTAGGACCACTGTTTAACCTCTGAGGGCTACCCTGGGGTTGTGTGTGTCAATGCGATTAGTGTTTGCAGTCACATAATCGGATTGGTGTTGTTTTGGTGTCTACAGATGCCCCTTTTTGGGATGCGTTGTGCATGGCGCAGTGTTGAGCAAAAATAGATAACCAAAGAACTAATGATTAGGGTTTATTAGTAACCTAACCAAATTTTGATGCCCCAAGTATGAAAAGGGGCATGCATTCTTGAATCCTTGCTTCTCACAAGCGAAGGAACTTAATTCAAGTGTTAACCTTTTTTTATGAGGTGTTACTTGAGCTTGGACATTGATCAGTCATGAATAGGCAAAGGGCGCAACCTTTTGTCTATGGGAACCTTGAGTTCATGATTCAAAAATGCCAAGTTTTTTATCAGCTTATGATAATTGCTTGTTTACTGCCCCAAGCAGGAGCGTGATTGTCTTTGTCAATGATTCTTCGAATGCATGCCATTTCCTTAATTGGGTGTGTACTTGTTGATTGGTGACTAAGTGTGACTACCCCCTCAAGCGACGAATCGATGAGGGAATGACCGACATGAGAAAATCAACGAGTCGCTTGACCCAAGATGACTTGTGTAAGGGTGCCTTTCAGTTGTTTATCTTTGAATGTGTGTGCAGGTTCCCAACATTTAGACCTATTTTTGGTGGGTGTTAACCCTTTTGGTGACGCTGCTTGGGGTTGAAATTGTCGTAAATTTTTCCTCCCATGGAGCGGTATGGCTATGGTAGCCTTCTAGGGGAGTAGGATAGTGACAATTTGTGACCCCGACATTGGTTTTGCATGCCAAGAAGTATAGGCACAAATGCATCTTGTTCGGCAATGTTATTGCTATTTTTGTATGGGTTTGGACCCTTTTTTGGACACCGTTTGGGGATGAAATTATTGGCAATCCGTCTTCCCATGGAGCGGTCCAACTATGGTAGCCTTCTTAGGGAGTAGGATAGTGAGGATTTATGACCCCGACGTCTGTTTTGCATGCCTAAAATGTCAAGTGCAAAAGCACTCTTATTGGACAATTTTATTGCTTGTTTGTGTGCATTTTGGTGCATTTTTTGTTGTTTTTGAAATTTTTGCTCTATAATCATCTCTGGGTGGGATGAATACCATTTTTATAATCATCCTAGGGTGGGACGAACACTAACTAGAGCGCTCGTCCTAGGGTGGAACGATTACAGGCCTAAAAGCCTATTTAAGGGCCAAAACTAGGTTTTGGGCTCATTTGCATTCAATTTTTCTGGCGATTTGGAGCTTTGAGGAGGAGGAGGTCGATTCTGCGAAGCGAAGCACTGCCGAATTTTTCCCGACACCATGAGTTCATGAACCAAATCGAGTAGTAGAGCCGAAGCGAGGCCGGTAAGTGCTCCTTCTCGTTTAGTTAGTTTGTGTTTTATGTTACAGTTTTAAAATCGTAATTTATTTTGAATGTATTTTTTCGTTTAAACTAAGGTAAAACCCTAGGCTAAAAAGAAATGTTGTTTATTTTTTGTTTGTAATTTTTTTAAGGTTACAAGAAACCCTAGGTTTAAATGTGATGTTTTTATCATTTTTAAAACTAAAACCCTAGGTTAAACTGAGAGCAAAACCCTAGCTTAAAAAAATTGTTTTAATGTCAATTTTTGTATTTTCATTTTTTTTTTAAACCCTAGATTTAAATGCGTTCTTTTTTTTTTTTTTGAAACTAAAACCCTAGGTTAAACTTTAGAGAAAAACCCTAGCTTTAGAAAAATTGTTTTTATTCTAATTTTTTGTATGTGAACTTCAGTTATAAACCTGAGGTTAACGAAAAACTGTTATTTTGATTTTGATTTTTTTTATTTATTAGTTTAAACGTAGAGTTAAAAACCCTAGGTACTGACAAACTGTGGTTGTTGAATTTTTTGTTTTTAGTTATCAATTTAAACGTAGAGTTAAAAACCCTAGTTATTGACAAACTTTTTTTTTATTTTTTTTTTGTGTTTTTATTTATCAGTTTAAACGTAGAGTTAAAAACCCTAGGTACTGACAAACTGTTTGTTTTGTGAATTTTTTTGTTTGTTTGTTTTTATTTGTTAGTTGTAGACTTAAAGTTAAAAAAAAAAAACTAAGTGCTGACAAACTATTTGTTGTTGTTTTTGTGTTTTTATTTATCAGTTTAAACGTAGAGTCAAAAACCCTAGGTACTGATAAACTATTTGTTGTTTTTTGTGTTTTATTTATCAGTTTAAACGTAGAGTTAAAAACCCTAGGTGCCAACAAACTGTTTGTTTTTTTGAATTTTTTGTTTGTTTGTTTTTATCTGTCAGTTGTAGACTTAAAGTTAAAAAAACCTAAGTGCTGACAAACTGTTTTTTGATTTTGAATTTGTTTTTGTTTTTTGTTTTTATTTGTTAGTTGTAGACTTTAAAGTTAAAAAAACCTAAGTGTTGACAAACTTTTTGTTGTTGTTTTTGTGTTTTTATTTATCAGTTTAAACGTAGAGTAAAAACTCTAGGTATTGACAAAATGTTTGTTTTTTTGAATTTTTTGTTTGTTTGTTTTTATTTGTTAGTTGTAGACTTAAAGTTAAAAAAAAACCTAAGTGCTGACAAACTATTTTTTTATTTTGAATTTGTTTTTGTTTTTTGTTTGTTTTTAGCTATACAGTTTATCATGTTTTTAATGTTTTTGTTGTTTTTGTGTTTCAGGTGATTAATATTCGGTACTATTAGCCGACAATGTTCTCTGACACCCGGGGGCCATTGACTTTGGCAAATTGGGAATGGCTTGACACCCTTGGGATCAAGCATGTGACGTGACTAGATCCGATGGTGGGGGATCGGGCATACCTGACCGCACTGATCAACCTATGGGAACCTCACACCAATACCTTCCATCTCCCAACAGGGGAGATGACAGTGACTTTGGAGGACATCTATCAGATTTTGTGGATTTTGATAGATGGGCTGCTAATCAGGACGATGCCACATGATCAGCAGATAGCTATACTGACACGATACTTCGGGCATGGGGTGGATTTGGATGTGGACGGCCTAGTGGAGAGGGCAAATGCTGACTACCAGATTGGTAGTATTTTGGTACGGTGGTGGCTAGAGAGGGGCGTGTTGGGAGTGAGGCATGCATTACTGATGAGCCTCATTTCCAACATGCTGCTGCCCAAATCTTCAGGCGTGAGGTTCCCATGGAACTTGTTGGAGGTGTTCTTCAGGTTGGTGAAGTGTCCGACCACAGAGTCCCTGATTATGAGATGGGGTCAGACACTACTGGCATAGCTCTACGATGAGCTGTACGAGGTCCTCTACCAGAGGCAGAAGGGTATTGGATGCAGTTACCTGTTACGGTGCTGGGCTTGGCAGCACATAGTTGTGGAGAGGCCATTGGGGTTGTCGTGGATGACTCGGGCAGAGATGGTAGACAGAGAGATCGGGTATGGGGCACTATGGCATCGATCAGAGGAGCGAGGGCACATTCGATGGTGGGCAGGTGTCGTGGGGAACTATACTAATGATTTCTCATGGCTTGCTCCTGGGGAGGTTGTCTGGCAGCCATACCTGGATTGTCTAGCTTGGACTAAGGCTGGGGAGTGGCTCTGACGAGTTCGCAGGGGGAGGTGGATGATTGGGTGGCACAAGATTGAGCAGGAGTATTTCCTGTATGTCCGGGTGACATGACATTTTGGGCTATGCCAAGGATTGCCTAGGGAGCCCTTGACCTATAAGCGTCGAGGCGACGAGAGGACACTGGATTGGCCTATCATTGAGCCATTGGGCGAGGATTCAGATACAATGATTGATGTCTGGACGTGGATGATGTCGAGGTTACTGTTGAGTACGAGCAATGGTGGACTTTGTGGTGGTGGCAAGGTGAGGGGCCTCTAGGGGGTCCAAAGGTAGCAGCAGCAGGTGGCAAGGGTGCAGAGGCACCAAGAGAGGGTTGGGGGGCTCCTTTGGATGATGCAGACATGGTTGAGGTTGATGAGGTGGGTGAGGGTTTTTGGGTTCCAGAGCAACCGGATATGCAGGACGTCCCATAGTAGTGGGATCCATATCAGGCTACTATTCCGAAGATGTCGATGCCTCAGGCAGTCCCAAAGGATACGAAGGTAGGGTTTTGCACTGAGATAGCACGATTAGAGGGGCTACTCTAGAGATGAGACATGGAGCTCGAGGATGCGCTACAGGAGAGGAATATCCTACAGACGTAGCTGGTAGAGAGGGAGAATGCATTGGCTGCATACCGCTGACAGGATGGGGATACATATACTATGTGGGAGATGGATCTCCTATGGACACAACTAGGGGAGAGGGAGAGTGCATTGGCGCAGCACGACGAGAACTTGGTGACAGTTCTTTTACGAGATATGGACTTGATTTGGCATTAGTTTGAGCTGGAGGTGAATATTATCCACCTCGATGGGTAGATCCCTATGGTTAGTGGAGGTGGATCGTTGCGTCGCATGAGAGGGAGCGATACTGAGTAGTCAACATCCTCTCAGTGCAGGCGACTGGATGAGGGAGGTGCTAGTAGGCATGATGCAGGGGCTAGTAGTAGCCACCCTAAGGGGTCCCATAGGACCCACACCATGGGGGGTAGTTCCCGTTGCATCGATCCTGCATGATCATGGTGGCCGACGCCCTAGGCTTGGGGGTTTTTGAGCTTTTGGCTTTTTTTGAGGTCATAGACCGGTTTATTGTATCCTGTGGGCATTTTTGATGATATATATATACAGATGACTTTCTTTTGTTTATACACGTGTTGTGATTTGATTTTTTGCACAGTGCCTAATGTTTGATGTATGCATGTTAATTTACATTATGTATGGATATTTTGCAATTAATGCTAATATTTCTAATTGATATGATTATGCAAATGGAATGGATGAATTGAATTTGTGGTTTTTGGTAGTGGCACCATAGACTGTTTAGAACTTATTACTTTTTGTCCTAGGCGATTGTTGTGGTAAATGACTTTTTGTGTTATTTTTTTTGTATTTTTGGATGGCGATGCAAGGATGAAAGATATCACAGTTGATTTAGAATGTAGTTAAGGTTTTCTTAGACTCAAATTTTTTAACTAACTAGCCAAGACTGTACTTTTATCTTACAAGACTTTTGAACAAGGTATGAATCGGACTTGTATTTGACCAAGTTATTTCACATCCTTGTGTGTGCAATTGAGTTTTTTATGTGGTATTTGTTAGGATACCGCTAGTGCCGGATAGGCTGTCAACCAAACCTATACTGAGGATCACCTAATTAGCTCCACTAACTCCTTTGTTGTATTTAGTCAGATTAATCTGTGATGCTATCTAGGATACCATAAGCTAGCTCATCCACATGCAAACATTGATCTGCACACAAGTTAATGTGACAGATATATCATCATGCGGTAGGTATGTCACCAGTGACCGATAGGTTATCCACCAAACCGATACTGAGGTTTAACTCATGACATTCTGAATGCTAAGAGTTCCAGGGATTCAAGTTCGACTCCCTTATTTTCTTCAATTGTATTGGGCTACTTGCTCTTATATAGTGATAAAAATCACTATTTATTTATTTTTTTTTTGAGCAAGGGATTTGAATATTGAGTGATGAGAATCACTAGTGTATGTATTTTTTGATGTATGCACTTTGTGGGATTTGATGTCAAACTTTGTAGTATTGACTTTTGTAAATTTTTAATGTTTTGCAACTTTTTGAGAACTTGGGATTCTTGGGGAATTGGGTAGGGAAGATGCTTGTCCTTTTGCCAACTCTCAGCATTCTTGGGGTCATTTGCATAGGGGGATGAGCAAGATAACCTTTTCACTAGATGGTATCCTGGATTACTTTGCAGATTTCATCTTTTGTTTACACAACTTGGGAATTTTTATGTGTTTTAACTTGTGTTGGGATGCTACGTAACAAGGTGTGATCCAAGTAGAACTCTACCTTTGTAAAATCTGTCTGACTTTGTACGGTATTTGGCTAGAAATATAATGACAGCTGAATGAAAAAAACTCTAGATACATTAGAAGACAACTGACTATGATATGGTGAAATGGCATTTATTTTTGATGGACTATTTATAGAGTGGAGAGATGTGGAAAATGATGGATTTGTGGAGTAATTACAGTCTATGGTGCCTTTGACCTGTATGACCAACAAATATGCTATGTATGGATGTGATGCTTAATGCAACTATTATTTTTATGTTTTTGATGGATTGATTTTTGTGAGTATGAAGATGAGATGCAAAAAGAGTTCTTTATTATTGTGATGATTTTGAGAATGCATGGAAATGAGATGCAAATTTTTGTTATTTTTGATGATTTTATTGTTTTTGAATTTTCTTATTTTTGACCAAGCGATTGTGGGAGCCCTTGGAGCTTTTGGGTTTGACCAAAGGGTTTATGGGCACCTTTGGGGTGTTTTGGGGTTGACCAAGCGACTACGGGAATCCTTGGAGCATTTTGGGTTGACCAAGTGATTATGGGAATCCTTGGAGCGTTTTGGGTTGACCAAGTGATAATGGGGATCCTTGGGGCTTTTTAGTTTGACCAAAGGATTTATGGGCACCTTTGGGGCGTTTTGGGTTGACCAAGTGATAATGGGGATCCTTGGGGTTTTTTAGTTTTACCAAAGGATTTATGGGCACCTTTGGGGCGTTTTGGGTTGACCAAGCGATAATGGGGATCCTTGGAGCTTTTGGTTTGACCAAATGGATTATGGGTACCTTTGGGGAATTTGGGGGTTGACCAAGCAACTACGAGAATCCTTGGAGCCTTTGGGTTGACCAAGCAATTACGGAAATCCTTGGAGCTTTTGGTTTGACCAAAGGGATTATGGGTACCTTTGGGGTGTTTGGGGGTTGACCAAGTGACTATGGGAATCCTTGGAGCCTTTGGGTTGACCAAGCGATTGCGGGAATCCTTGGAGCTTTTGGTTTGGGCTATGGCTCTTTTAAATATGGAATGGTCACAAATGACTGATGTTCAAGGGTTCTAGTTCCTTGATTCCATCAAGGGAGGCTAGCCAGTATGTTCCAAGTCCTATTTTACTGTCGATCACATAAGGACCTAACCATTTTACCATGAAATTGTCCCTTAGATGGGATGGCAAGTTCGAATTTTGTTGGTTCTCTTTTAAGACCAAGTCACCAACCTGAAAGTCCCTTAGGTGAAATTTCATGTTGTACGCTTTCTTAAGTCGCTCTTGATAGATACGAAAATTCTCGAGAGCATTGAAACGTCATTCTTCAATCAACGTAAGTTGATCTAACCAGGCTTGTCGTGTAGTGTCATCATCGATGAACTCTTGCATTGATATGCACAATAAAGGGATTTCTAACTCGAGAGGCATGGCTACCTCGGAGCCATACACCAACGAAAATGGAGTTGCCTTAGTGGGCATTTGAATGCTAGTGTGATAAGCCCATAGGGCAAGCGGGATTTGAATGTGCCAATCCTTATGACTATCTGCGACTATCTTTTTGAGGATGGCAACTAGTTTTTTGTTTGACGCCTCTGCTTGCCCATTTGCTTGCGGATAATAGGGTGTTGAAAAACTGTGCTAAATTTTGTATTTTGTGGTCAAAGCACGCACGTATTTGTTCTTGAATGATATCCCATTACCCGAGATGATCTTGGATGGAATACCAAAATGACATATGATGTTATGTAAAATGAACTCCATAATGCGAGGTCCAGTCATAGAGGTAAGCGAAATTGCTTCCACCCACTTTGTGAAGTACTCTGTGGTCATTATCATGAACGTGTGATGACCCGACGATGTAGGGGAGATATTTTCGATTAGATATAAGCCCCACTGTGAGAATGGCCAAGCTGACTAGATCGGCTGCAAGGCCTGAGAAGGTATGTGTGTCAAATTGGCATGGTATTGACACTTCACGCACTTCCTTACATATGCACAATAATCTCACTCTAAATATGGCCAATAATAGCCCATGCAAAGAATGCGCTTTGCGATGGCCATACCGCTGAAGTGGCCACCACATGTTCCATCGTGCGCTTGGGTGATCGCCCAAGTGGACTCCTGTTGGTCCAAGCAACGAAGGAGGATTCCTTCGTATCTATGATGGTACAAAATGTCTCCTAACAAGACATGTTTTATCACTTTTTGTTTGAATGATATTTTCACGGCATGCATCAATCCAAGTGGGAGGTTACCTAACTTGAGATAATCGCGTATGGGTGTATACCAATCCTGCTGATTGAAAACCTCAACAGTATGAACAGCCAATCCCTCGTGAAGTTCATCCCTAGAAAAAGCCGAGTAGGAAATAACTTGTAAGAATAGCAGTGTGTTGCTATAAAGGGGAGTAAGGGAGAACAAGGACCCCTAGTTGGCATGATTCAGACAATCGTGGATTCGAGAGAACTTGTCCGAGGACGGTTTAATATGGATCAGGTGGATTCCTGGTGTTAAGTCAGAGCTTGCATGCTCCATCGCGGATTGCGATAGTATTTTGACTTGAATGGTTGTCATATCACCAGAAATGTCTTGTGGTATTAGGGACCCCAAGGAGGCCATAGTGTCCGCAAAATGGTTTGATGACCGAGGGAGTACCTCGATGCCATACCATTCAATATTTTCCAGGAATTTATCCATAAGGGCTTTGTAGGCCTATAGAACTGGGCATTTATATTGGAATACCCCTTTGACTTGGTTGACAATTAACAACGAATCACCAAATATGTTCAATTTTTTGATGTTCATGGTGATTGTTGTCTGAAGACCTATGAGCAAGGCTTCATATTCTGCATTGTTTTTGGTGCATGAGAAATCTAATTTAAAGGATAGAGGCATTGGAGCCCCTTGCGGTGTGAAGAATACAATTCCCACCCCACCCCCTTGCTCACATTTAAAACCATCATAAAATAGGGTTATGTCGGCCTGTGACTCAGGCTCATCAGAATCTTACGATTCTGAGACATGGAAGACCCCATCATCGGGTAGTTCTATGATCAAAGGTTGATCATCTTCGAGAGGAGCGTCTGCTAGTTGATCGACTATGACTTGACCTTTGATGGATTTCTTTCCAATGAACTCGATGTCAAACTTCATCAACAACATGATCCATTTCGTCATGTAGCTATTATGATAAGTACGACTCATCATGTATCACAATGGATTCTCCTTAGACACAACATATGTCGTGTTGCTCAACATGTAATGGCATAGCTTTTTGGTAGCAAACACCACTGCCAAGCAAAGATTCTCAAAGTATGCATAGTTAAGTTCATAACTGACCAGGGTGCGGCTAAGATAGTAAGTAGCCTGTTCTTTGTGTAGTTCATTTTTATGGGCTGGCATGGCGCTCAGTGCCACCTCAGTAGCTGAGATGTATAAGTAGAATGGCACTCCTGGTCTAGGTGGTGCCAATACTGGCGATGAAGACAAGTATTGTTTAATATCTTCGAAGGCTGACTGGCACTTGTCATCCGAGTGAAATGCTACCCCCTTGTGCAATAATTTATTCATGGGTCAGCACTTGTCAGATAGCTGCGCTATGAAGCGCTTGATTGACATGACCTTTCCCTATAGGCTTCTAAGCTGCTTTATGGTAGTTGGGGGAAGCATTTCAAGGATTTCCTTGACTTTGTTTGGGTCCACCTCGATGCCTCGCTTTGAGACTATGAAACCTAAGAGTTTTCTAGATGTGATTCCAAATACGCACTTCTTGGGATTTAGTCTGACTTTATGTTCCATGAGGTGATCGAGGATCTTGCTTAAGTCATCGAGATGATCTGGGTGCAAAAGATATTTGGCCAACAAATCATCCATGTAATCTTCCAAAGTTTTATGCATGTGATCGTGGAAGATGTATGTCATGGCACGTTGGTAGGTGGCACCAACATTTTTAAGGCCAAAGGGCATGACCTTATAACAAAATGTCCCCCAAGGTGTTGTGAACGCCATTTTTAGTTGGTCCTTAGGATTGATACGAATTTGATTGTATCCCGAGAAACCATCCATGAGGGATAGCATTTTGTGGCCTACTGTAGCGTCTACCAATGCATCGATGCTAGGCAAGGGGAAATCATCCTTAGGACTCGCTTTGTTTAGATCTTGAAAATTAGTGCATATGTGAATCCTCCCATAAGGATTTTTGATGGGCACCATGTTGGATAGCCATGATGGGTAATCCATGCAGATGAAAAACTCTGCATCCAATAACTTTTGTAATTCATCTTTGACCATTAAGGCTATTTTTGGGTGCATCTTACATAGTTTTTGCTTAACTGGCTTGACTGTCGAATCAAGCATAATATTATGTGTGACTAGTTGCAGATCTAGACCCGACATGTATTTGTAGGACCATGCAAAAACCTACTTTTCTTTAAGAAGGGTTATGTAGTCGACTTGCTCTTCGGGGGATAGGCTTACCCCTAGATTGATAATATGTGGATTCATTGGATTTGAGTCGATGTCTACGTCAGTCATCTCCTCAACTGACATATGGGATCCGTCCTCCAACTAGTATGGAGTTGGGATCAAGTGAATATCATTTTCTGAGTTTAGATATAAGTTGGGAACCTCGGGTTCCTCTTCAGCATGGAAGATATCTTGAGTTGGTCATGGGTTGAAATGAAGCATCTCATCGAAAGGCTAGTACTCTGATGGGGATGGTGGTGAATTGACGAGATCCCAGTCTATGGCATCTATGTCCAAATATAATGACTTTGTTGGATCGTCTGGATTGTGGATGGGGGTGGTTAAGTCAATGGAGATCATATTGATGAAATAATTTTGGTCTCCATTACCGCGAGTGTGGTGACTAGGAAATCCTGAATGATTTTTGTGCTTTGAATCTAGCTCTGGAGGTATTGGTGCGAATGGATCGGCCCTATGTGCGGGGAGGAGGACAGGGTCTGCCCTCGGCACTGATATCTCTATAGGGTCTCTGGGCGGTAGGTTCTCTCTATATGCCCAAAGTGGTGGATTCAACACTTGGTCCCACTACGCTGGGTTTAGGTGCCACTCATGCCCTGGCCTTACATTTAGTTATTTAAATATGTCTTCAATATCTAGGGGGTATTATTGCTGCATCTACTACATGTGATTGAGATATGCCATCTCAGTTTCATCTTCATAATCACTGTCGGAGATCCAAAGGCCTTAGTTGGTTCCAGCAACTATTTGCGACATTAGAGGCTTGTATTTCTCGAGTAAATTGATTTGGCCCCATCAGGTTTGTTCCACTCTCTACGGGGGGGCCTCATTTTCTTGAGGTGGCACTTTATCGATTGGAGCATCCAAAGGGAACATTGCCAAGAGGTTTTATTGATAATCATCCATGGGGGTCACTTGTGAGTGATTGCTATCTGATTCGAAGGGGTCCCATGGTGCTACCTCTTATTCTGACTCGTCTTCTAAAGATCATTCCTGACCTTTTCTATATCCCCATTGTAGGTGAGCTCTCAAGCTTTCTCCTTTCTTTATCAAAAGGGAGGAGTTGCGAAGGTCAACAAGGTTGGTTGTCGACAATGGGAGATAATCCCCCAATGTATATGTTGTGTTAGGATTGGCATATGGATCTAATACCAACCCATCCTTGTTGTGTATCCCTAGGCCTTGCATGCTCTCTACCAAGATGTCCAGGGGCAAGGGGTGGTTGAACCCTACTCCTGACTTGTCGTATGGCATCTGATATCTTGGTTGGAAAAGAATGTGCACTCCTTGCTCATATCTGCCTAACCCATATCCATGCATTGGCCAAGATATCTCGAAAACAAATTTGGGTTGGAAAAATAGTTGACGTCTTCAGCAAAGGGCTCTTCATCTTCGTCTTCTTGCATGTAAGGTTCAATGCCATTATCAAGGCCCCCATATACAAAGTTTGTCTGGTTTGGCGGGTAGCCTAGAGGAACAATAGTGTCTATGGGGAGGCGAGGTCTCCCCATGTCCTGCATGGATTCCAGTGTGGGTGTTGCTACAATGTCCCACACCAGATACTCTCCCAATACCGTATTGGCCATTTCAACGATGATTGTTGGCAGTTGAGGGGGAGGGAACATAAGTTCTTCCTGAGTCCACTCCATGTCGGGTGAAATAGGAGCCTCGAATTCCATTTTGCTAGGCATTTCCTCAGTAGATATGGTTGAGACTGATGGCGGTGCCTCTTCCAGGGGTTTCTTCCCTTTGTCCTTCGATGTGGCCATCGTAGGCAGCCTCGTTGGTGAAGGATCAGGTGATGAAGATGGACCCAACTGGGGATTTTATGGGCTTGTCAATGGGGATGCCTACAAAATCAGACCCTATTTAGATGGATTCAACTAAAAATCCAAATGCATTTATGGAAGGGTCGATTGCGGCATTAGCTGCACCATATTGCAATACTTGAAGAGCTCCAAGTCTGTCGGGACTACATGCACTTGCCCTTCAAATGTATAATTTAAGCACTGATGAGCTATCGAAGGGACACACTTCATGTCCCTAATCCATGGCTAGCCCAACAAAATGTTATAATCCATCTCACCTTCCAAGATGTGGCACAATGTAGGAATAGTCTTTTGTCCCACTTGGATGGGTAGGACAATTGTGCCAAATGTCGAGCATATCGCATCATTGAATGCTCACAGAGTGTAGGTGGAGGCCACTATGTTAGATGCTGGCAAATTCAGATGTTTCAATGCCACTATTGTAATGATATTACTGGATGAGCCAATGTCCACCAACACCCTCTTATACAAAATCTCGTTGACCCATGCAATAACATGCGGGGGTGGATCCGCCATGTCACCAGTCACTAATTTTAGCTCGTCCTCTCTAAAGGTGATGACTGGCTCGGTGCATCTTTTGACATGTCCCACAAAGTTGTTGAAAGAGTTTGCTTCGTGGGGCTACAACTCAATGGATTTTAGTATCTCCATTAGAGCCTCCCGATGGGGCAATGATTGTTGTATGAGCTCATAGATGGAGAGCCTAGCCGATGTGGTCCTCAAACTCTGGGTGAGTTTGGTTCGAATCGTGGCCACTAGTCTAGGTGGAGCAGGTTGCATAAGGTGTTGTTGCGGTTGTGACGTTGTTGGCACCTCTCTTGTAGCTATCATAGGGGCAGTTGTGCTTGGGTACCTCTTGTTTCGAGTCACTATACCTATCATTCCTACATACCCCTGCATGGGGCAGTTCTGTGTTATCTCATTGACTTATAAGGTTTTTGCCTATGCATCATGGGCGGGCAAGGGGTCCTTAAAGACCTTCATTTGTTGGTTGCTTGGTACCATGGGATTATCCATTGCTAGTGTCTTGTTATCTATTAGGTCTTGCACCAAGCCTTTAAACTTCCAACATGCATTAAGGTCATTTCCCTTCCATCTATGGAACCTACAGTACATTTTTTCCCTATAGCCTTTAGTTTTTGGTGCATTGGGGTCTATGGGTTGACTCTCGAGCAGATTGATCAAGTTTACCACTGAAAAGTGGTCAAACAGGAAGTCTCTGGACTCTGTGTAAGGTGTGAATTGTTGCCTAGGGCGACGCTGCTAATTTTATTCTTGCCTCTGATTTTCTTTGTCATAACTGATAAGAGGCACCGCCTGATAGTTAGCCTTTTGGGGTTGTGTTGCTTGTGTAGGCTTAGGGATGTTTATAGCAACCTGATTGACCGCAGTGGGTTTCTGTTTCGTGGTCCCTGTTTTGGTGTTCTTAGACCATTATTTCTTCTTTGGATTGGCTATATCACCATCTTGAATCATGATCTCCTCAATGATTTTGGCTTTCACCAGAGCTTCCTCTAAAGTGGCATATTGCTGCAGCTGCAATAGCATGAAGATCGATCTCAAACATCTCTTTGAGAAAATTTGGGTGAGGTCGGACATAGGAGGGAGGTAGGGCAGCTTTGAAAGCAAAGTCCTCCACCGATTCCCATAGGCCACCATGGTTTATTCCTCATACTGCCTAAGGTTGGCTAGGTCGCTTAGTGATACCTTCTTCTTGGTGTTAAAGGTGAAGCATTCAAGGAACACATCCACTAGATGATCTAAGTTACTCATGTTGTGCTTTGGCAATTGAGTGAACCAATCCGAGGCAGGGCCTGCGAACATGGTGATGAATGTTCTTAGCAACAAAGCATCATTGTCCTGAATGCCAAAGCATTGGCTCAGGAATCTAGTCATGTGCTCTTGGGTATCCTCCTCACCTCTAAAGATTGCCAACTGAGGCAGTTTAAAGTGTTCAAGGTAAGGGGGCGCTGGCACTGATAGATGCACAAGATGACTGTGGAGTTGGTGTAAAGTGGGCAAGAAGTTCATCAGGCTGGGCATCTTCTTCAAAGTAAAATGGAACTGGAGTAATGATGGTTGGAGGCCTGAACCTGAGACCTATCCAGTTATGTTGCATGATCTGGATCAGTTGGACTACACCTTCTGCTCTTCTTCTGGACCACTCTAGATTGATGGGGGAGATAGGTTCTCTTTTTCTTAAAGACATGGAAAGTTCATTCCATCTGTTTTTGCATACTGACAATGCTGGGAAGAAATTGTGATCACAAAAATTGTTAAATCTGGTTACACAGTCCCTCAAATTGTTCAAGTACATTCTCTTAATATCATCCTTGTTCATCATTGAGAAGTGCTACTGAGTGATATTTAGGTGATTTGGTTGGATTGCTCTGACTAACAACTCAGCCCTTGTTTCAATCACTTTATTCTGCCTTTTCTCATGATCCCAATAAAGCTGATTTTGCACAGTAGACATGAATGCTCTCAACTGAACATCTCCAATGTAGATTTGAGGATGAGATTCAACTTCCTATGGAATGAAGAAACTATGCAAAAATAGTTCACACAAAAGATTTTTCTGCGCAAAAGGACTGTCAAAATATGCCTCTAGAAAATCTTCAATAGTGTCCAATTTGTATGGAAGGTTTGAAGTAATCCTCATGACCTGCCATCTAAGGTATTTTTCCTTCAAAATAAGGCTGTAAAATCTGGCTGGCCGTCTAAATTGGACTAAAAACTCAGTAATTTGGCATAAGTCATATACCTTTTCTTTCAATGCCTGAATTTCTGTGTCCTTGGCTTCTAGCTGTTTTGCTTCCAATTTGAATTTTTTAGTTTTATTGGCAAGCTGTTCATATCTAATCATCCAGCTAGCTATGTCTGCATTGTACTGCTCTAGGGACACAGTATTAGGTGGTATTACTACAGGGGGGATCCTAGGCAACAAATTTATCTGAACTCCTTTTCTCGCCACTTCCACCGGTCGTTTATCTCGTCAATAACTCTACTTGCACCCCCTTATTTGCTATTTCTATGGGGTTGTCATCAGATAGTATTTCTACTTGTACCCCCTTATCTCGTTGTTTCTATTGGAAGTGTAACAAGTTGAAATGTGGGGACCTCAGTAGGAGTACTTACTTGAGCATTTTCTTGCTGTTGGGACTGTTCCTGTGTTGGTGGTTCATTTTCAACATTTTTTGCAATATTTCTCACCATTTTTGAAGCATCTTCAGAACAAGAAGGCACTGCTTCAGAATGAACAGGCAGTTCTTCAGAATGAAGGAGTGCTATTTCAGGATGAACTTCTATGTCTGCCTCAATAGAGTCATCTGCTCTTGATAAACCCAAAAGCAATTGAACCAAATTATCTTCATCATGGGACATAGCTGGCTGTTTTTTAGATTGTGACAACAACAATTGTTTTAGTTCTACCACTTCTTGATGAAGTTCTGCAATTTTTCTTTCTTGCATCTCAATGATGCTTTATTTATTTGTGATCCATTTGGTCTATGTTTTGACAACACTTCTTGCTGCCCTCAGCTGCTCAGTGATGTCTTCCACTTTTGTTTCACGCTTGGAAGTCGATGCGGACAAATCGATTGCAGATTGATCGTTCAACCAAATTTTATTCTTTTGCTGCAACAGTTTGTTCTTGTTCAGGAGGCTCTATGAGACTGTCTATAAGGGCATCTACCATATCTGTAGCCTATTGAACTGTAGCCTCTTCCAAACCAACTTGCTCAATTTTTGCCTCAGCTATCTATTCAAGGAATTTTGGAAAATTATCAGATGCTGGTTGTATTTCTGTGACATCTGGGCTACTTGGTCTATCTTCTTCCTCCATGACCTGTTCTACAGTTTCTTTCAAATAGATTCTTGTAGACCTCCTAGTTCCAAATGCAAATTTCTTCTTTTTGCTCTATTTTTTGGTGACAACAGGGGTCATGGGGTCAGTTTTTGATGCCTCTGTTTCCCTTGTTTCACTTCTCTACTCTAATAAGTCAGTTGTAGCTTCAACAAACCGAACTTTCTTTTGTTTTTCTGCTCTGCTGCTAGTTCCAGATCCTCTTCTCTTTTTTCTCTTAGCCTGTGAAGTTGATGGTTCAGGAGCAAGGTTTTCTGCTGCTGCTATGGGGTGTAGTTCTGTAACAGCTTCAGGGGCACCTTCTGCAGCTTCCTCTGCAACATTTTTTGCAGCAACTTCTGCAATAATTTCTGCAGCAGCTGTTTCCTCTTCTGCAGCAACATCAGTAGTATTTGGCTCCTCTTCTTCCTCACTTTCATCCCTAAAAATGACATCATTTAGGTTAGAGTAAAACCTGTCAAAACTCTTAGGGTTTCCTCTAAAATGATGTTGGCAAATTAATTTAATAAGGCCATGATGGAGAAGGCTTCCTTTACCCTCCTGATATATTTTTTCCATGTTCTTTAACTCTTGATACAAATACAGGGGAAGATTTACCCTAACTTCTGGTTGTTGTCTACCATGTTTGAGATGGTTCAAAATTCGTAGATGATGCCCTGACAACAGCACATACTGCCCTTCACAGGTCAAAAACTTAATCACCCGTGTGGCTACTTCATCCCGGGGTTCCTGCAGTCGGCCCTTTTTAACCCTTTGCATGTGTTGTTATGGGTTAAGTATTCGGGTTCTCTATCATTTTCTTCTACAAACCGATTAACTACATTTTCCAATGTGTTCTTGCCGGATCTAGTAATTGAAATTCCCTCTAATGGCAGACTCCGTAATCCGACTTAAAATTTCAGGGCTTACCTCAATAGACATGTCGTTGACATGTGCTCGGTTGTTTCTGAACGTATGGGCAAACATGCCAGCTAAATCTTCAGAAGACCCATTTAATTTGTCCAAAAATGTCATAAATCCTCCGTCTTCAAAAATCTACACAACTGCCAGATTTTCTCGGAGGTAATTGGTGTCTGTGAGCTCTGTTCTGATCTTTCACCCCATTTTTCTCTGTTTAAAAATCGTACATCGGCTGCTGTTCTATTGTAGGATTTCTGGCTATTTTTTGTTGCAAATTTGCAGAGTTTTAAGTTAGAACCCTCGTTGCCCTGTTTCTCGTCTTCTTCTTCTTCTTCTGGAATGAACCGTATTCTGTGCACTGTACCTCGCAACACGTCTTCGAAAAGAAGGATGGCACACATATATACTTCTGCATTGTACACCTATTCGTTGATAATTGCATGGATGTACTTGCCATCATATCCACCTCATTAGTTTTGCAGATTCTCACGTGCATGTTAATTGTCATTAAAAACTGGTGGCATATGGTTGTAGATTCTCCGTATTTCCAATGAGTGCAAAAACAGACCATGTGTTGATTGACACGTGTCCCTTCTTCGCATGCAACTAAGAAAAAATCTTAATTTTGTCGTACCTTATTTTCTTGGATGCCACGTGGAAATGCTCTTTCCAAAAATGCAAACAAAATTTCATTCCGAAGATTATGACCTCATTCGAAGACAGGTCTTCATTCCAAAGAAAAATCCTCATTTCGAAGATTATGACCTCATTCCGAAGACAGGTCTTCATTCCGAAGACAAATCCTCGTTGCAAAATTTGCATTTCGAAGATAGATCTTCATTCCGAAGATCAATCCTCATTTCGAAGATTAATCCTCATTCCGAAGATCAAGCTGTATTGTGAAAGTAAATCGTCATTCCAAAGATGATGCAGCAAATCGTCATTCTAAAGACCAAGTTTCATTCTGAAGACAAATTGTCATTCCGAAGACAAAGTTTCTTTCTGAAGATAAAGTGCAACATTCATTTTGCTGTCATTCTGAAGACAATTTCATTTCGAAGATAATACAGCAGGTATTGTTTTTGGCATTCTTGTTCCGAAGATTAGGCATAAATCAATATTGTCATTCTTAAAACATGTTTTTAAGTATGCCAACTCTTATGAATACCTTTTATGCTAATGGTTAATTGTCACATACTATATACCAATCATTTTACAATGAAGAAATGTAAGAAATATATACTTGATAAAAACAGTTAATGCCACTTTTGAAGAATGACTGCTTTTGTTGATATTCTCACTGAGATTTTCTGCAACATTTCAAAACAAGTGCACTAGGTGAATTTGTACAATGATGGTTCAAAAATTTCTCAAGGTTATGCATGCCAGAAAACTGGTTTTCATGCACACCAACTCAATAGTGCCTTAAGAAAAGGTTTTCACTGCTAGGTTATTCATTTTTCTCTCCTTTTTTCTTGATTTTCCCTTTTTTTTTTTTTTTTTTTTACCTCTCCTTTTCTCTCTTTTTTCTCTTTTTTTTTTTTTTGGATCCTGACTATGCCCATGAAGGAATTTCATGATTTCCCCTGAAACCATGCCCATGAAGGAATTCATACTCAGAATTTATTCATCTTTTTGTTTTCTATTTTTCTGATTTTTTTTTTTTGTATTTTCTATTTTTTCTTGAAATCCACTGATCATGTTGATTGTTTTGAAGTGGAAGAAGGATTCTCTTCCACTCGTCGTGTATCCAAACTATCAAGTTGCTGCAAGAATTCTTCTTTAGTCCATGGTGTATGGTATACCCTGAGGCGATGTCCATTCACTACCAACTTTCTTCGTGACCCATCAATGGGGGATAAACGAGCTGCTCCATTGTTAAATACCTCTTCAATCCAGTAAGGTCCCAACCATCTAGTTCTCGGTTTTCCAGGGAAGTCTTCATATTGAGAATCGAACATTAAAGCCCAATCTCCTTGTTGAAGTTTCCTCTCGCTGAATGTTACTCGTCATGCCACAGACTTCCTCTCGCTCCCGAATTACCTCGGTTTGGTGCAGAGCATCCAATCTAAGTTCATCCAATGCATTCAGCAGCAGAATCCTGTCTGTCTGTGCCTGCGACAAGTCAATTCCAATTTCCAGTGCTGTGCACAATGTTAGTAGCTCAAATTCAATAGGTAAGAGAGGCTTTTTACCAAAGACTAGTTCATAAGGTGTGAATCCAGTGAGTGGACTTCCAAGTAGTATTGTAGGCCCAAACCGCTCGTGTAATTTGTCTAGCCAATTTTTCCTATGAAAAGCTACTATTTTTGTCAAGATGCGTTCTAGTTCCCTCGTTTGTTACTTCAACCTCGGCCATTTGCTTGTGGGTGGTAAGGTGATGATTTCCTATGTTTGATTTCATACAATTCTGTAAATACTTTTATGACTTTGGATGCAAATTGGGGTCCTTGGTCTGTGGTGATAGACCGTGGAGCTCCAAATCTCTGAAAAATCCGAGTATACAAGAAATCAGCGACCTTCTCTTCACGAGCATGTTTGAAAGCACACACCTCTACCCACTTTGTCAGGTAATCAGTGCATACTAGAATATGCACCTTTCCTTGAGAAGGTGGATCAATAGGTCCTACAAAATCAAGCCCCCACCTCTCAAATGGTTCTAAAACCATTTGAGGCTGCAGTGGCATCTCATTTGTATGAGTGGGTTTCCCCATTCTTTGGCATGCATCACAATGCCTGATGTACTTTTTCACATCCTTGTGAAGAGATGGCCAATAATATCCTATCCCTAAGATTTTTCTAATTGTGTTTTTTACAGAATAGTGTCCACCTGAGGGTTCATCATGACAAGCTCTAAGGATATCATACACTTCATCCTTTCGGATGCACCTACGTAACACATGGTCAGGATTGCACTTAAAAAGCATACCCTTAATCCATTCAAAAGAACTCTGCTTGATCAATTGTTTTTTTTGTTTTGAAGTAAAATGTGGAGGAACTTTCCCTGTGACCAAATAATTGGCTATATCTGCAAACCAAGGTGATTGAACTGATATAGCAAATAGTTTTTCATCAAGAAAAGTGTCATCAACTAATTCCCCTTCATCTGTGTTCTGCAACCTGGACAAGAAATCTGCCACAACATTAGCTTTTCCTGGTTTGTTGATTATGGTGATATCAAATTCTTGTAGCAACAGCAACCAACGAATAATTATTGCACTTACCATAGGTTTATTCATCAAATACTTAATGGTTGTATGATCCGTGTGAATAAATATTTGATAACCTGTGATATAATGCCTGAATTTGTTGATGGCATAAATTACTGCTAGGAATTCTTTTTCAGTTGTTGTATAATTTTTCTTTGCTCCTGTCAAGTTCTTGCTAATGTTGTAGATGGTATAATGTTCACCATTATCAATTTTTCCTAATGCTGATCCAATTGCTGTATTGGAGGCATCAGTCTGAATGTGAAATGGTAATGTCCAATTAGGTCCTCTAAGCACAGGTGGAGTTATCAATTTCTCTTTCAGAGCTTCAAATGCTTCCTGACACTTTGCAGTCCAAGAGAATTCAAAATCTTTAGTCAATAAGGCAAACATAGGACTGGCTATTGTACTAAAGTTGGGAATAAACCTACGGTAAAAACCAATGTGTCCTAGGAAACTTTTGACATTAGTCTGAGTTTTAGGAGGAAGGAGATTCTTGATAATTTCAACTTTCTTTGGATCAACTTGGATCCCTTCAGGAGAGATGTGATGACCAAGAACTATCCCTTCCTTCATCATCATGAAGCATTTATCTGGATTTAAGGATAAGTGGTATGTTTCACAGCGTGTTAAGACTTTATCAAGATTTTCCAATGTAAAATCAAAAGTTTGTCCACATACTATGAAATCATCCATGTAAATTTCAACACTTTTGGTGGTCAGATCAGCAAAAATTGCTAGGACTGCTCACTGAAAAGTTGTTGGGGCATTACACAAACCAAAAGGTAAAACCCTATAGGAAAATGTTCCCCATGGACATGTAAAAGTTGTCTTTTCTTGATCTTCAGGTGCAATCTGAATTTGATTATATCCACTAAATCCATCAAGAAAACAAAAGTATATTTTTCCAGCAAGAGTATCTAACACTTGATCTATGAAAGGTAATGGAAAATGGTCTTTGTATGTCACCTTATTCAATTCTCTATAGTCTACACATACTCTCATTTTTCCATTTTTCTTAGGAACTATTACCAATGGAGAAACCCATTGACTATCAAAAATTGGGTAAATGAATCCTACTTCCAGGAGTTTTTCAATTTCTTCTTTCACAATATCTCTTAAGGCAAGATTCAATCTTCTTTGAAATTTTCTGACTGGCTTGACTTCTTCAGTATATATCTTATGGGTACATATATCAGGATGAACTCCTGACATATCTTTGTAGTTCCAAGCAAAAGCATGAACATGCTTCTGCAAAACAACTATCAATTTTTCTTCCTCTTCCCTAGTAAGCTGGTTGTAGATATTTAGAAATTTGCCTGGCTGGACTTCTATTTGTTTTGTATTTAGAAGGACTGAATTCACTCCTTCATACTTGGTGATTAAGGGATTAAGAGGACATTGCTGTGATGGGAGAAACGAAGCAGTTTTTGTTTCATTACTATTTGAGGGAAGCATTTCTTGTATGGAACAGTGAGAAGAAAAAATCAGATGATGGTGCCATCCATGTGATAGTGAAACAGAGTTTCCTTGTGATAGAACAGATGATTCATCTTCAGATTTTTTATTCTCCTCATTACTTATCAACTGTTGGATATTTGTTGCTTCCCCTTCTAAACCTTGTTCATGCAGAACATTCATCAGGATTGTTTCATTTTCTAAGTTTTCTATGTCACTGAGGTCTTCTGTGTGTTCTCTTACTACTAAGGTAGCTAGTGTAGAAATGACCTCTTATGGTTCCTCATCTGAGTCAAAAAACCATAACTGACCTAAAAATTTGCTAGATGGTTTTGCAGGAGGATATAAAAAAATTTGTTTCAGCTCAATACCATTTGAAATAGTCATATTTCCAGATCTACAGTCTATGAAGGCTGCTGCAGTTGCAAGCCAAGGTCTTCCCAGAATAATGGGATATCCATGTTTTGAATTTCTTGGCTGTAAAACCAAAAAATCTGCAGGGAATTCCCAAGAAGAAACCTTTTTAGGGACATCTTCAATGATTCCTTCAAGTTTTGCAACTGACCTATCAGCCATTTCTAAAACTGTAAATGTGGGGCTGAGATGTTTGAGCTGTAATTGTTCCATTGTATCTTTAGTCATGACATTTATTACAGCTCCTAGATCCACTAAAACATTTGATATTGGTACTGAACCTATGGTGACAGTGATAACTGGGCTTCCTGGATCACTGTACTTTGGAGGTAGTAGTTTTCCAGGATAAGAGATCAGCCTATCTTCCCTTCAACCTGCACAGTCTTGAGGAATGCTTTCTTCTTTCTTCCTGCTCTTTTAATGCACAAATTTTGGACAGTATTGTTAATTTCTGATATTTCCTTAATGGCTTGCAATAAGGGTAATGAAATAGTCAACTTTTTTAGTTCTTTGACCAATTCTAACTCAAAAATTTTTGGTATTGCATTAAGTCTTTCAGGATATGGAACTATCCTTGGTAATTTTTCTGCTTGTGTCTCTTTTTCTATTGTTGAATCCAATTTTTCTATTTCTTTTATTGGTTGGATTCTCTCTGGTTCTGATGATTCTTGCTCTTCATTATCTTTGGTTTCCATTAAAACTGGTTTAGGTACAACTTTTCCTGAACGGAGTTGAATGTCACTACAATCAAGAACATTAATTTCAATATTTTCTTCGACTTCAGCCACATAGACAGGAGGTGTCTGTCTTAAACTGTTTGGATTAGTGACTGGCTGAGCTGGCAATTGAGGTTGCTTCACTTGCTGTGTTTGTTGTTGTTTATCTTGAAAATTCTGATTAGGTGCAAGCAACAAATGCTGAGTTTGACCTTGATTCCTTTGCTGCCTTGGATAGGACCGGTATTGCTGATTCCACTGTGGTTGGTTTTGCACCCAATGTGGATTAGTCTGATTTTGATTCCAAGTCGGATTGTTTTGATTTCATGAGGGGTTGTTTTGATTCTGATTCCAGGTCGGGTTACTCTAATTTGATTGTGGCCATTCTTGGGAATTTGTCCATTGAGGATAATTCCAAGGACGTTGGGGTGGTTTCGATTGTCCCCAAGGCATAGTATCGGGATTATGCCCCCAATTTGTAGGAAAACGAGGAGGATTTTGATATTGAGAGAAATTCCCCCCTTGTTTTGGTCCAATATAGTTGAGTTCCTCGATCTGGTTTTCTAACACAGCTTTGAGTTGTGGTAGCAGGTGGCATTGATCAGTTGAATGTCTTTTTGAATAGATACTGCAAATGGCTGAGATGGTTGTTTTATTCAAAGGACATTCCTGCAAATCATGTTTACTTCTACATCTTGGGCAATAAATTGCCAAAGGTTCTATGTTTTTATCTTTTGCAGAGATTTCCCCTAAAGTAGTGTTTAGATGCACTAGGATATCAGTTTTGAAATTTGCAAGTTCCTCTATCAGGTCCTTTACATCAGTACCATTTGTGCGGATTTTTCTTCTTCTCTGCTTAGTGCGAGAGTAATTCCTACAGAGATCCATAATTTCCTCATTACTGAGAGTGGTTACATCCCCTTTTCCCATTAAATCCAGAACTTCTTTGGATTCATCTTGCAATCCTCTCAAAAATATGGTTTTACATAATTCTGGTTCTACTAGTCCACATCTCCTTTGAACAAAGGAGAACCTATCAAGGTAATCTTCCAAGGTCTCATCATATTCCTGCTTGATTCTAAATAACTCATCTTTTCTATTCCTTACACGACAGTATTCCTGATATTTGTCTAAAAATATAGTCTCCATTTGATCCCAGGTTCTTATGGAATTTGGCTCTAAGATCATGAACCAACGTAATGCTGAATCCTTGAGAGTTGAGGGAAAAACCTTAAGTTTTTGATTGTCATTTATATAATCATAGGTCTAACATACTACCTTGAACTCAAACAAAAACTGGCCAGGATCTTCAGATACAACACCTCGGAAGGTTGGAAGTACTGAAGGTGAAATGGTCTTCATGGGAGAGTTTTGTGTTGGATTCAGATGAATAGGATATTCAAATTTTCTGGACGGTTGGAGTATATCCTGATCATCCCCTGCATTATGAACATAGCCATGCTGGCCATCTACATTGCCTCCTTCTACCATAGTTTCTTGTTTCCTAGGAGAAGTTAAAGCTTCCCAAATTTTTTTCTCAAGAGGTCCAAGCTTTTCTGTTGATGAGTCTGATGAATTATCTTCCTTAAGATATTCTGTTGATACAATTGGTGATTTCCCTTTCTCAAAATGTTTTACTGATGGTGAGACTAGTGATTTTTCTATCAATATTTCAGGTAGTTCAAACACAGGTGATTCACCCCTTAGGCGTGAAGATCTCCTTAATGGGACAAGCCAAGGATCCTTTGGGGTCTCCCTAGACTTACTCATTCATGTTTACTCCTAAATGACATAAATTAAGTCAATAGTTGTTATCTTACTCTGCTGTTATATTCAGATTTTAACCTGAATGTTCACAGTTTAGTCTGATTACAGCTATTGGACTATTTGTTTTCTTCTTACAACACTATATCCCCGGCAACGGTGCCAAAATGATGCGTAGTCGTTATACCATCATTAATTCTCAATGAATCTGTCAATCCAGGGCAGTGTACAAGGCTATCTGTGGGAGAAGAAGTGAAACAACTATAACTTAGGTCAATCTAGGGCAACAAGTCTTTATTGGTGGAACCAATTTTGTGGGGGTTTTGGAACATTCCTATCTCTAAATTGCATGAATTAAATCTTAATCTAAGTTGCATAATTGGAAACTAATCACTGACTACAGAAATGAAGTCCTAATTACAATTGCAGAATGAGACCTAATTATATTGCAGAATTAACGGTTGCAGAATTGAAAGTCCGATCCTAATTGCAGAAAGGAAATCTAATTACTTTTGCAGTAATGAAAGTCTAGATCTAATGTGGAAATAAAAACTATCAAAATTCTGTAACAGAAGGTTGTCAATCCTCTATTCAGATTTTGACAGCAAAACACAAAAATGCAGGAAATTGCTAAAAAATAGTAAATTCTGAAAATAACAGTCTGAAAATAAAGTGGAAGCCTGGCTGAAAGTAAGATTGCAACTAAAATATTAAGCACAAGATTAATATTAGCATAACTAAACTGATACTATGAATATTATCAACTATTTACAAGCAATTGAAATCACAAGTTCTACAACTCATTCTGCTGCAGCAAAATCAGAATAAAAACCTGCTTTGTTAGTCCTCCTCCTAGGTCTGGAAGTGGCCACCTCTTT
Source organism: Wollemia nobilis (assembly GCA_028583015.1). NCBI lineage: Eukaryota > Viridiplantae > Streptophyta > Pinopsida > Araucariales > Araucariaceae > Wollemia > Wollemia nobilis. The sequence continues at coordinate 11,002,986 of JAQPPZ010001195.1, forward strand.
GTCCAGAAGAAGGTGTAAGTCTCTCTCTTTTTCTAAATCTTAATCACACTCATTTACAAGTAATTTTAAATAGAACTGGTGCACTTTATTGATCAAAAGACATGATTACAAGAATTCCGCTGAAAAACTGTTACAGGACTGTAACAGTCAATTTCTAGTTATACTCTGTATTTTCTGCTAGGTTCCTTACTCTATTTTCTATCTATCTACTATTACTTCTCTGGCTCAACCTGAATGGGACCAATATTTATAGCTATCCTATGATCTGATTACAAACAAAGAATATCTCAAAAGATCTAATCCTACAATGCTGCAACAAATTCTGGTTTTATCCTAGAAGAGGACTAAAACCTGATATTTCCCTTAATGATAGCTTTGGTCGGCAATGACGGCAAAGACAAATGTAAGATATTTCTCTTTACTTTTTCCAAACTTTATTTCCCTTTTTTCGACTTCAGAAATCGGTCAAAAGGTCAAAAACACATTCTGTTCTTCATTCTGAAGATAAGTGGCTTCATTCCGAAGACAGTGCAGTTTTCATTCTGAATATCGCTCATTCTGAAGATACTGCATTCTCATTCCGAAGATCGCTCATTTCGAAGATATTGCATGCTTCATTCCGAAGATCCACTCATTCCGAAGACGTTGCATTCTTCATTTCAAAGATCCTGTTCATTCCGAAGATACTATGTTTCTTCATTCTGAAGATACTTCGGAATGAACAAATGTATGCTTTTCCATTGATTTCTTCTGCATCTCTCAGGTGGGTTATCTCCTAAGATCAAATTCTAATGGTCTTCATCCCTTTTCTCATGTGAATTCCATGCCTTGCTATTTATGGACAACTGACTGGAATTTACATGGGAAAGACCAGTTTTTGCTGCACAGAACAGTTTGCTTGCACTGTTGCCAAATTTAGGTGAAGTAAATACTTGAAACAAATCAAAATATGATTAGTGAAATGCTGCTATTATTCTAATAATATACCATTGTAGCAAATCATAGCAAAAAGAACACAAAACTATGCAAAAAGCTGTAAAATCAGCATATAATATTTCAAATACATTGATAATACAAAATGGTTAATATACAGCATATTAAATCATCTTAAATAACATATAAGATAAAACATAAGAGTTTATAGGCATTTTTAGTGTACAAAACATGTCATGATTGAGGTATTTCCAGGCCTCATCAGCCCTGAAGTCTTGGTCTCCACAAACTGGAAGCGCTCTACCAGCACTTTATATGCATCATAATATTTAATCTCTTCCTCATTAGTTTGTTCTCATTGCGGGTTACGGGGAACTTGAGGCCTATAGAGTGGTGGCCGAATAGCACCCCCTCTACCTTGGTAGGGCATTTCTGCCCACTCTTCTTCTTGCTCATACTCCTCATAAGCTTCTTGAGGAGTTCCCGGGCAAGACCCATGACCATGGGTGGGCTCTCGCGGAGGGTACCCATCATTGTTCTTGGGAGTGGCCTCCCTCTCAGGTCTAGGGGGTCTCGGAGGCAGCACTTGGTAAGGTCTTGGAGACCTTTCTTGCACTAAGGGATTATGACTCTCATACCTTTTTGCCCTCTGTGTTCGAGGGGTTGGAACCCTCTCAGGCACAATTTTGTGAAGCATCTCATCTATTTGGTGTCGAATGCGCTCTTTGCTAAGGTGATATAAATGCTCTAGCTACTTTTGGTCTTGCTCAAGCTGCGTGATCTACACTTGGCGAGCGACATGTTTGGCAAATGCCAGGTCGATATACTCTGACATCTTGAGTCTAGGATTCCTAGATGACTCTCCTACACATCTTTCTCAGTCATGGTGATCCGAGATTTCTATGGGTCACTTCCCTCTGTCGAGGTTAGTGGCATTCACCTAAGGTTTTGGCCTCAGTGGGTGACCCTGATAAATAGTAGGTGCGGAGGGACATTGCTCCCGTGTTGTATATTGCTCTTGAGGAATGTAGTGGTCTTCCTAATTTTCCCTTTCATAAATGTGAAAGGGGCGGGTGGAGTTGGCTCACCCTGCTAGAAGAGCCTTGTGCTCTGGATTGGTCCTGTTGTTTTCGATAATAAGAGGGGGTAAAGGAGGGATGATGTAATCATGTGGCCCCTCTCGATGGACCCTGTGTTGTCCTACTACTTCATTGCACGGTGGCCACTTGTAGTGAGCATCTAAGGGATATTTCCCATCTATGTTGAGTGCCATGTGTAAAGAATCCTCCTGAAAGGGTCTGTGCTGAGTGGGCATGCCCCTCGAAGGGGTTCCTCTATAGTCCTATTCTATCAAGGCACGAATTGGACTATCTCGTTGGTCAGGCTACCAAGGTGGAATGACCAAGTCCTTGGGGCTGTAGCGGAGGTGACTTGTGCCCCCTTATACACTCTTCGCAGCTTCCACCCTTGATTGGGCTTGGCTATGGGTGTACACCATGGTGGTGTCTCCCTACAAGATGCGTATATTTTTATTTATTTTTATGATTTTTATGCTACGCTAAACAAAAAAAATTGCACACACACAAAGTAATTATTATCTTGTTTTAAAGATTAAAAGTGTGCCCTAAACCTGGTTTAGTGTGTTTTGATTTTTGTTTTGACAATTTTGTAAAGAATTTTTTGTAGCAAATGCAATATGATGGCTCTTATGACTCCCAAAAATGGTCACCCCTTCGATATACCATTGCCAGGCCATTATACCAAACCTCTCTATATACCCACCCTTACGTGAGGGAAACTATTGGTACGTGAGAGCAGAATGGTACATGGAACATAGGCGGTACGGAAGGGGGATCACCCTATTTTTGAAACCTACCATAGAAGACTTATCCTTATGTTCTGGGAATCACCCCAGCTACACTTGGTCAACTTTCATCAGGATTTACGTCTAGCAACAATAGCGATCGGGGTTATGGATGCAAAAATTCAAGCCAAGGTGGTGATGAAATCCATCGTTGGTCTTGATCAAGGGCTGGGGTTTTACGACCAGATCCTTGGTGTTTAAATTGCCATGTGATGTGTGGGGTTATTTTTATTTTGCATAAAAGAGATCAAACATGCAGTAAAAACTTTCCCTAAGCAAGCAAATAACCAGAAAATTGAAAATAGAAAACAAAAAATGACAGAAGGTGTTTAGGACCCCTACCTCTTCTCTGCCCAAACATGATGCCTCTGAGTTTCTATTCTAAAATTGCACAGATAGCTATTCATCCCTATGTGGGATGAATAACAGAGCTGTATTCATCACAGGGTGGGACGAATGCCAATTCGCCCTAGGGTGGCACGAATTTCAGCTTTGTATTCATCACAGACTGGAAATAACAATAGTCTAGCATTTGAAAACTTGGTACCTGCAAGCAAAAACAAGAATTTTTTTATTAGGAGTTTGATATCAAAAATAGAGGACAAGGTCCCACCGTGATCACCACTGGAAGAATGAGGATACGAAAACAAAAAGGAAATGCCAAGATGCGATGTAAACGAAACTAAACTTAATGCTAAATCCTACGAATTGAAATGCATGAAAGGAGAGAAACATAAACGTATTGAAACAAGGTATAAAAGTGAATATGGAGTACAACCATTTTTATTAATATGCTTTAGAACCCAGTTACAATCCGTATCCTTCCTTTTCATGGGCTAGGAGCATTAAATATGTTCTTGTCACATCAACAGATGGTATTCCTTATTCCGCGTGCCCACATGTAGAATGGGTGGACCAAACATCATCGCCGCTCATTTTGATGAGTCTTGACTCATTTTTGCTCCTCTAATGTCGATATCCTGCATTCAAGGAAATAAAAAACAATCAGTAGCACCTGTAGATAAAATGAAACATGCAATCCCCAAGCCTACGATTAGTGCATGCAAAAAATAAATAAAACGATAACCAAATAGCATCAGAATGATCTAAAAATTTAAAAGAAGCATGAGGACATTACCATGATGGCACTACAAATGGAATAGTCAAAAAATTTGCCACGGATTTCTAATCACTCCGGGGTGGGACAATTAGACCTACAACAAAATGTCAAAAAGCACTGTCCCAAATGTCACATCCGAGAAGCTCCAAATCACCTACAAATTTGGGAATTAGGTAAAATGGGGTATTTTGGGATGACCCAGATGGTCGGATTTTTCCAATTTGACCTCTATCACCAGGAATTTTATGATGCTACCTCCATGTTAGCAAAAGCGGGAAATGAAAAAAACATGATCAAAACAGCTCAAAATGATGTCAAATTTGAATTAAAACCTATCTAAGCAACATAGAATTAGATGCAAAAATAACATAATGGAAATCTGCTACAAATTTCTAATCACTCCGAGGTGGGGCGATTAGGACTACAGTAGTGCAGGGGGTGCCCGGGGGTAGGAAGCCCACCATTTGGGGCCTGGTTTCAACACCAATACACTTGGGATGGGTCCAAAACCTCTTTTGGGGTGTTTTCAATGAATTTGGTAGGATGTTATGGCCAAATGTCAGGTTTTGGTTTCGGATTTGCGCTTCCAATAATCACCCAATGACCTCCCTTCCAAAAGAGATCAAGGATGTGAAAGGCACAAATCAAAAGTTGTGAGGATGTAAAACGGTAGCACTTCATTGCTCAAAATTCTCCCTATCTATCCATTTTGGGGTGAGAAGACTCACCATTTTATAGACCTGACGGTCTCTTTGGATGAGCATGCAGAGGTGCCACTTGGAAATCATGCCTTCCTAGGGGGAAGAAGATTCCTTCCTGATTAGGGGCTCCATGACTGCCCTTGTAACTGCTTCTAGCACTCAAAAATGCTCACTCACACTCCCATGCAATGAAGGAAGAGTTAAGTGGTGGATTTGAGCTGCCATTTGTCAAGATTTGACTTTTTGTCTATCAAAACCTGCTATTCGCCCCACCCTGGAGCAAATATTGCTAATCGTCCCTAGGTGAAACGAATACAAGTTTGTAATCATCCCTGGGTGGAACGACTAGAGAGCAGAGTGCTTGAAAGGTGCCAAATTGACCTTTGACCTTCCAAAACTGATGTGAGAGTGGTTAGGACCATTGTTTAACCTCTGAGGGCTGCCTTGGGGGCTGTGTGTGTCAATGCAATTAGTGTTTGCAGTCACATAATCGGATTGGTGTTGTTTTAGTGTCTAAAGAGAGCAAATTGAGCAAGTTCTTGGGAGGACTTCAAATTACATTTGAGGTAAGTCTTTGTGAATACTTGAGATCATATTGAGTAAGTTTTTGAGATAACTTGAGAGTAGATTTGAGGTATGTCTTGGTGAAGACTTGTAAGCAGATTTGAGATAAGTCTTGGTGAAGACTTGAGATAGAATTGAAAGCAGAGTTGATTGATTGATTTGTTCAAGCTTTGTGTTAAGGCTTGGGTCAAATATAAATAGATTTAATTTATGATTGGATCAATATTTGTTTTAAGTCTTAAGGATAGATTTGAGGATAGAGTTTGGTAAAAATTTGAGAGCAAATTTATGCTAGATATGAAACAGAGTTAGAGTAGATTTATACTAGATCGAGGATAGTGTTTGGTGTATATTTGAGATAGAGTTGAGAGTAATATTTAGAGGTGATATAGCAGAGGATATTAGTATCTAGTTGATATAGATTCATTAATCAGGGCAGTATATACAAAGGTCTTTTGAGTGAGTGGAGATATCCATAGTGTGGACAACAGTCTTATAGAAGATCATTAGCCAGAGTAGAGGGAAACGAGTTCTACTATGGATAGAGTTCCAAAAACTAGAGCAAGGAAAAAGAGTTCTCCTGTGGAGTGTGATCCGTGAAGCAACTAGGAAGATAGAGTTTTTTTGTGGAGAGAGATCCATGAACAAGTTGAGGAGAAAGAGTTCTCCTAGGTCAAGTTCCATGGACCAAAAAATGGGAAAGAGTTATCCTATGGATAGAGATCCACAAAGCAAAGCATTAGGGGATTGGTATCTTCGTTGGACAAAGGTCCATAAATATTGTAATAGGGAAGTGATTCCCAAGAGATTTTTTGAGAAAATTTTAGTGAAATATTTTCTCCATGGAGTAGTCCACATTGGGTGAACCACATAAAAATTGGTCTCTATTATGTGTGGTGATTTATGCATTGGTTTGATTAATTTTTTTGATATTGCCATTGATATATTGTATAAGTTTGTTTAGGAAAGAAAAGTAAATTTTGGTCTTATATTGTTCACCCCGATTTAAGTATAAGCTTATTTTCTTTATATAATCATACAATGAGATCTTATTCCACTTGTATAAGTCTTAAGAAGATTACGACTAATGCAAAGAGAAAAATCATATGATGTTTTTTTTAAATAGTATGCAAAATTTGTGACCTACAAGTTTTTTGTCCAAAATAGCCCAAGAGTGACATTTTTGAAAAACGTCTATTTTTTAAAATTCATTCTAAGTTTTCACAAGAAAAACAATAAGAAATAAATTTATTCCTTTAATCCTTATATCAAATGATAGAACACCCTTATGCCATGATCATATAGTTTAATTGACACTATCACTACATGGATCCAAAGGTAAACCTCTCCATGAAGAAGGGTATCATGATCCATAATAGTAAAGAGCTCTAACCATTTAAATAAATATAGTGTATAGGATTTGAAATAAAGCAATTGAAAATGCCTCCTTTTCCTTTTTATCACCAAGGTACCAAAGCTTCCAACTAGGATGAAAACATCTAAATTTTCCTTCCTTTGTAAAGGCACCAAGTCCTCTTTGTTATAAAATGATGTTTGAATCTCTATGATTAATTCAAGACACCTGTCTAAGATAAGAATGATAATACTTATACTACAAGTGGTTTGGATCTATATAAAATAGATAAAAATATATTGCAATAATAATGGAACATGACTTGAAGTTGGCATACCTTATCCAAACAAATTAGAATAATTACGAAAATAATAAATACGGTATTTGATTTACCTATTTTGGAAAATTTTCTTATGAATCTCTAAGAAGTAATTAATCCTAAAGTTTGGAAGAAATATCAAAGGCTCCACAAAAAATTATGCATGATCAAGAAGTAAAGCTCCTTACTCTCTCTAATACTGTATTAGATTTCACACCAATTTATAGAAATAAACAAGAGCAATCCATTCACTCAAATTTTATACTTAAAGTTTTTAATAATGATGAAAGAGAGATATTGATGGTGGGTGCCCTTGACCACTAAATAATCACTATATTAACTATAGATAAAAATCACAACACTTTTATGCACTGGATAGAGCAGTGGGGGGTATTTATACCAATACCGAAAATATAAATTATATAATCAAAAGTTAAACTAAGCCAATATAATATTAGGGCTTTATGTTAATTAAAAAATTGAAGATGATTTTAAGCATAACAAGATTAATTGTGGCCCATAGACCTTAAATTAAATAAATAATTAAACACATTTGTACCGTGATGCTTATAGGCCTATACAAGATCATATAATACAATGTTGTCCTTGGCCATAATTAAAATTATACTTTCAATAAAATCTTAGAGACTTTCCCATATTATTTGAATATTTATGAGCTTTTATGAATAATAAAATATTTTTTCAATATACAATGTTTTGGGGGTTCAATGTAATTCAACATAATTTTTTTATTGATCAAAATATTCATTGTCTTTGCTTAATTATTGTTCCTTACCAATGATACTCTTGTAACAAATCAATATTAATAATAGCCCTATCTTCTAGTCAATTCCAAAATAAAGGGGTAAAACACATACTTCTATTTAAGAATTCAAATATTATCATTTCAATCAGATAATGGTAAATATTATATAGATAAAATCAACAAGATGGAGGTAATTATTCCATTATTTCTGATCTAGACATACATCTCAAGTACATTCTCCATGATTTGGTTCTTTTTCCTTATGGACACTTGTTTTAGGATGGTATAAATGCTTAATTTTATATGGGTCCCAAAATTAGCATGAAAATACTTTCAAAACTATTCTAGAAAAAATTATCTATGTATAAGATGATGGTTTTTAGAATGCCTTGCAAAGGCACAACTTATTTTATAAATCTTGAGGTCATATTATTTGACTTATCAGTTAGGTTTCTTAGGAAAATAATGTGTTTTTTGGTCAATTTATCTACTATTGGTTGCATTATGGGTATACGATTTTGTGGGCATTACAAAGTAACTCTTAATTTTGAAATATACCTAAGTCAAGAATAATTTTGATGTGTGTCTTTAAGTCTTCAACCAAGATATTGGAAGACTCGAAGAAAAGGGATTTATAAGTACCTCTAGAGAAGACCAGTTCCTTTGCCTAGATAATCCATCTAAATGGGAGGGTTGTAGACTAAAAAAATGTAGAGTTAGAAAGATGATTTAAAAGTGGTACAAATTTGGCAACATTAAGAGACATGGTGTAGAGAGTCTCACAATCTAAAATCAAATTGAACACCTAATAGAACAATCTACACAACTTATGCATTTAAAAAATTTATCATTAAGCACAATTAGCTAAGCTAAATCATTCCACAACTATAATGGGAATCCAAGTAGAAATCTAGAATGCAAAATAACTATAGCAGAATATACATTCATAGATTTACAAGAAAATAATTAACATAGTAAGACATACATACATGTTTTGCACAAAAAATTGGCAGGAGTCCAAACAACAATCCAATTCTCATTCAAGAATATGTATAGCCTCAATCAATATAATCATACCAATTGTAAAAACTAAATAATTGATCATTAGAATATCTTGCATTCTAGTATACATAGAGATTTTACAATGTATTCAGTTTTCCTATGATGATTGTTGTTAGAGCATATTATAGATTTTAGGGTAGGCATAGAGAGTGATTGACACATTCAGCTTATATATGCTTAACCACTTTAGGTATACTCTAATGATGTGGATGATGTAGAGTTTATTTAAGGTTGGATTGCATGGTACATCATTGAATTGTAACCATCAAATGATAATCCACTCCTTTCTGTTAAGCATAACCAGCTAAGTAGGGGCATGTGTATGATGTGAAGGGCTTTGATTGTTGAGATCTTTTGACAATGATGATTCTTGGTGGCTGATTGATATGCACACATCTATTGTTGTGGATGATTCTAGATTTCTTTTGTAAAGGTTGGCATCATGGAGGTAGACTTCTTATCTTTGGGTATTTGTCACAACTGGGTGAATTTTCTTCTTTCTCCTCATGTTAAGCTAGACTTATTCTTGTCATGTGTTATATGATGCCTTTATTCTTAATTATTTTTGTCTAAATAATTTGACGATGATGCTTGCTTATGTATGATTCTAGATACCAAGAGTCTTTAGACCTTGTAAATATTTATTTTTAGGTCACCTTGCTCGTTCTTACTTTGCATATGAGAATGAGTTTTGATTTGCCAAAATTTTGAGATCTTGGTGCTGACATCATTACCTTATAAATTTTAATGTTGTTAGAAGCTCCACAAGATACAATTTTTAATATCGGGTACTGGGTTTGATGCCTTAGAAACATTCTCACTTGATGTTGATTTATATTATGTCATACATTATACCACCTTGTTGACATAAGTATTGTGATCTGTTTGACTAGCCTTGTCTTCATTGCTTGACCTCTGGGTGGTTGAATGATAGATATTGAGTCTTGTACCTTAGCTTTTACTTTTGCTATCGGATGTTGTAATTCCATCATACTTTTACTGAATTCAAAATTTTATATATTTGGTAGGCTTAACATTCTTAGCCCAATTTCAATCCATCCTCTTCTTCTTCTTCAGATGTTGGGTTTTATACCTTGGCTTAAAATATATTCTAACGTTTACTTGCTTGATGCCCTTTTCTCTACTTTGGCCTATCTCAAATATGACTACACTTGTCTACACTCTGCATCTCCTTGTACTCTTTTGGTATGCCTTGTTTGCTACAATGGCTTATTTTTGTGCTCTTCTATTTTAATTATAGACTATTGTATGCTTATGGATACCCTATTTTCTTAGAAAAAGAACAATATAGTCTATGTATACCACATAGTAAATATAGGTGGAAAAATTCACCTATATAATTGGTGACTTACAAGGATTTTTGTTCATAAAATTGAGAACATAGTATACCTTATCTATGGGATAACAAAGCTTTGGGAGGAAATGGAGATTGAATATAAGATGATGGTATAGAGAGTGTGATAGAAAAGGTCGATGGTTATAGTTGTTAGAGATGAAAAAAATTTGTTGTAGGGAAGGGAATTTATGTATGGGAAGGGGGCGATCAATGTTCTAATAAGAGAAGGGGAATGCTGGAAAAAGAAGAAAAGAAGAGAGAAAAGATACCTGAAGGCAATCATCTCCTCGAAAACTAAATTTTGTTGAGAATATTCCACTACAACTAAACATTATTTAAGTCCTACTCTATAACATTAGGTGAATTTTCACTTGTGTAGACAACATTAGGTAAATCATTGGACTACTCAAGAGCTTCCTTTATCTTATTTATTTCTTCTTTGCAAAAATACATAGGTAGACTTCCTCCTCCATTTGACTCTCCTCTTGCTCGATTGAGTGCATGAATTTCTAGGATAATCATGGAACTACATTAATTTAGATCCTCATGCATTATTTAATAGACACTTGTTGAAGTTGATGGCATATATATTTCTTTATACTAGCTATTTGTTAGTGTTGGTGTGATATTATAAGATTTAGTTACCCAAGTGATCGCCCAACTCTTTTATTTTCTTTTTTCTTAGTCAATTAGAGCTTTGTGCTAGGGTACTATTATTAATATAAGGTATGCTTGATTTTATTACTTTGGTACTTTGGCACATGGAAATCAGATCAGCATGATTCTCATATTTTTAGATATTACTGTCAAGTGTCATATGCATTCAACTCAAAAATTCCAAGACATCATTTTAGTGGCACTTGAATTTATCATGAGGGTACCACAGTATCTTCTTTGAACATTATCACAGTCATGAGAAATAATTATAGTCATTTATGGAGGACAAGTTGCCAATTTTTACCTTGGGCTATGTAGTGGAAAAAATAGAAGGAAGAAGATAGAAGTGGAATGTTTGGAGTAAAAGTTGCAATGATGGGAATTGGAAAGTAGATGAGTGGGACACATGTGATATGCTCTGTTCAATTTTTTTATTTCAAGGCTTTTTCAATATCCCTTTCATTGCTATATTTTGCTATTGCAAACATTTATTTAATAGTTAACCTATTGTGTACCCCTATATGCTAGTTGTGCTTGCTTCTTTATTATCTACATATAAATTTGCAGTGACTTGACAATATAATGCCAAATTTATGTTTCTATCTATGGCATTCATCTTAGGAAGTGTGACCAATTTGATCAGGAATCTACAACAATATTAATTATATGCTTGTCTTTGTTTTAATTTTTTTGGAAAAATGATGTACATAACCAATGGTGGAGGTCATTTTTGATTACATGAAGCATCAGAAGATAATTTTATGCACCTTTTAATATGTACTATATTATTTATTAGAAACTAAATAGAATTGTTATACTAAATGCTTCCTAACTAGCCATGTAGTACAAAGTCTTCATTCATCACCATCTAGTGTTATACTTTATTCTTTGGAAGCTCTTCAAATTTTTGTTGAACTTTGCTCATAATCCTATGATTTACTACCAAGACACATCTATTATTTGAGCTTAGATGTAGTATGTGATCATACTTCACTAAAGTTGAGGTATTATAGGTTGACCATTGTGCATCTTCTACCTAGTCAATGATATCTATTTTGACCAATTTATGAATCTCCTAAGATAAATTTACCCTGTATTATTCATATTTTTTCATGTGAAAGGATATGATATCTTCAATGTAAATCTAGGATAATTTATTGACACATGGAACAACTATATGCACTCCATCAAGCCCCATGTGACCACCTATTTGCATCAAGAAATCTCTTGGTAAGACCGTGTCAAATGTTGGAGGCATCTTCACCATCATGATATCTAGAACTATTTCTAAGTCTAGCATTCTTTGCAATATTTTTTATATCTTTTTAGCTACCCCTATTACTTGGACCTACATTTTCTTGATTGTATAACTTGATGCTCTAAGCCAGAGTATTTCAATCCTATAGAATCACCAATGGCCTTGGGCATGATAGCAAATTTAACTTCCTAATCTACCAAACAATTGTGTAATATCCATATCCCTAGACCTTTTGATCGATAACATAGGGAAGAACTATCCTCTCTCATGCTAAAATATAATTGTGCATTTGTTGGTTCTGTTTCTAGTAAAGCAGTGGTGCCTATAATTGAACTTTCCAAGGCTATTCTGACCAAGTCAACCCTTTTGGATACCAATAAATTTTCCTTCAAATATCTTTCTTCTGTAGCATCAATTTTAGAAATTTTCCACCTCTTGATTGTGTCTACCGATAACTCTCTTAATTTATATGGGTAATACAATGTATGATAAGCTTATCTATCTTGGCAATATTGACATGAAGCTCTTAGATTACATATCTTTGGCTCTAGTTTCTCCTCAAAATTCCTTTGTAGATTTGGGATACTTTTTACCTCATTTGTCTAATTCATCCTCATCTTCCTTTTCTCCTCCTATAATTGCATTCAAGCTAATTATATCATGTAAAGAGTATTTTTCCACTGTTGGGAGATGATCTCAGTCCATATTGAGGGCTACAAAATTTTACGATTGATGATTCATTACTGAAAGAGTATACAATTGGTTGTATTCATGAAGTATTGAACTCTTATGTAAATCTAAATCAATATTATCTCTTTATTTCTTAATTGTTGCAAGCTCATTGGTAAGGTGTTGGATGATGTATTTTATCTCCTAAGTTTCCTGGGGATTCATTACAATATACATTTTTTCATTTGAGTATTGAACTAAGGGTGTTACATCCACTAGAGAAGTTAACTAGGGCACTGATGAGCTAAGGTATTGTAAAAATATGTGATAAGTTAATGAACCATTGAATTCATCTATCTTGGAAGGTAGTTTTCCTACTAAAATAAACATATTTTTAGCCTTCAAATCCATATGAAACACCTATGCAAATCTTTTCTCATGGTAAAATTGAATTTGAAGGGCCAATTCTAAATCTAGAGCTCATATATAGAAGATATAGGTCCATGCTTGTTATGGCTTAATTTATCAAGGGATTTTATCTCATAACCTTTTAAATTGAATATTAAAATCTCGGAGAGCTTCATGGGAACCTTTCTTAATATAGTAAAACTACATGAGTAGTGAAAAGAGATCCCTTGGATCATCAAATACCAAGATCAATGGTTCAGCTAGGTCAACCCAGGTTCTAATGCTATTGTCTTCTAAATATATGAACCATTGTAATACCCTACCCTACAAGGATTGGGATAGTAGTATTATCATGATATCTTCAAAGACAATATTTTATAAGATAGCTAGAGCTAAGATGTCTTGGCAAAACTCATAGGAGATTTTCTTACTACCATCATATATGGGTAATAACTTTAATGTAGCCTATGAGATTTCATAGAGGACAAAGAGGTTGAGTCGCCTAGTATTATTTCAAGTTGAACAATTTTATCCAACCATGATTCTAGGATTTATATTAAAAATTTGCAAAACCATATGATATACACAACATATTATTATTGCTTTTTTATACTTTTACCATTTTATTTTGAGCCTTTCCTTCAACAATGTCATCACTTTTCAGTATTCTTGATTCAACAGATTCACCAAGTGAATATATAGTCTTCGTAAGTGAGGTCAAGCCTTCATCAAAATCTTGAGTCCTCTACGTGATTTTTCCAAATATGACTATTGGCATGTTATATAGCTTTTGAGTGTTAAATACTAGTAAAAAATACTACATATTCGATGGAAGTGAGATATTCAAGTCCCACTAGGAATACCATAAATTTACTATTGGTCATACAATGGGCATGTGATTTTGTGGGTGTGCCAAAATAAATTTTGGTTTTGAAATCCACCTAAGTCAAGAATAAGGTTGATGCATTCCCTTAAGACTTTGACTATGATATTGGAAGACTTGGAGGAAAGGGATTTTGGATTCAACATTTGAAGAAGGCTAATTACTTTGCTTAACTAATCTATCTAAATGGGGGGGTGCAAACTAAAGAAACAAATGCTTAGGATTATAAAGATGAGCTTAAAGCGGTACAAATTTGGCATCATTAAGAGACATGGTTAAGAGAGTCTCACAATCCAAAATTAAATTGAAAACTTAACATAATAGCATATGTCCCTTATGCGTTCAAATCATTTATCATTAAGCACCCTTAGCAATGCTAAATCATTCCACAACTATAACAAAAGTCTAGGTAGAAATCCAAAATGTAGAATAACTATAGGATAATATTTGTTCATATATTTACGAGAAAATCATTAACATATTAAGACATACATACATTATTTGCACAAGAATTTGGTAGGAGTCCAAAAAAAATCCAATTCTCATTCAAGAAGGCATATAGCCTCAATCAATATAATTATGCCAATTTTATACACAAAATAGACGACCATTAGAATGTCTTTCATTCTAGTATATATATATAGATATTTTACAATGTATTTAGTTATCCTAGAATGGTTGTTGTTAGATCATATTATAGGTTTTAGGTCAAGTGTAGAGAGTGTCATCGCATTCTACTCAGTTATGCTTAACTGCTTCAGAAATTCTCTATTTATGTGGATGATGTAAATCTTAACTTGAGGTTGGTTTGCATGCCACATCATTGAATTGTAACCATCATATGGTAGTCCACTCCTATTTCTTAAGCATATTAAACTAAGAAAGGGTAGGTGAGTGATATGGAGGGCTTCATCATTGAGATATTTTGAAAGTGATTATTCTCAATGACTAATCAACATGCACACACTTGCTACTATGGATGATTCTAGATTTCTTTTACAAATATTGACATCATGGAGACAAAATGCTTATCTTTAGGTATTTATCACAATTGAGCATACATTCTTCTTTATCCTCATACCAAACTAGACTTCTTATTATCAGGTGTTGGATTATGTCTTTATTCTTGATGATCATTATCTAAAGAATCTGGTAGTGATGCTTGATTATGTATGATGTTGAACATCAAGACTCTTTATACCTTGTAAAGATTCATTGTTGGATCACCTTGCTTGGTCTTATTATGCATTAGAGAGTGAGTTTGGATTTGCCAAAATTTTAAGTTCTTTGTGCTGACATCATCACATTTTAAAATTTGGTGTTGTTGGAAGCTACACAAGATACAGTGTCATATGTCGAGTATCAAGTTTTATGCCTTAGAAACCTTCTTGCTTGATGTTGCTTTATATTGTGCCATATATTTTGTGCCACCTTGTTGACATCAACATTGTGATCCATCTAGTTGACCTTATCTTTTTTGATTGAACTTTAGGTGGCTAGGAAATGGATACCGGATCTTGTACCTTTTTTGTTGCTAGATGCCAAAATTCCATCATGCTTTTACTAACATCAAACTTTTATATATCCAATAGGCTTTCCATACTTGGATCGATTTAAACTCATACTTCTTTTCTTTTTTGGATGTTGGGTTTTATACCTTAGCTCAAAATAGCATCCAACAGTTATCTGCTTTATACCTTTATATTTTCCTTGGCCTATCTCCCATCTGACTACACTTGTTTGCACGCTCTATCTCCCTGTACTCTTTGGGTCTACCTTGTTTGCTACAATAGCTTTTTATGGTGCTCTTTTATTTACCTTTTGGACTATTGTATGCTTATCGATACCATATTTTCTTAGCAAAATATTAATATAGTCTATCTATACCACATAATGGATGTATATGCAAAAATTAACGTACATCTATCATAACTAATATCATGTCATGTTCTTTCTAATACTTAGGTAATCCACCTATGAAGTCTATAGTTACAACTCACCATCCACAATTTGAAATAGCATGAGGATATAAGTATTTACCATCATGACAATGTTCTATCTTAACTCATTGGCATTTGAGAAATCTTCCCAAATACTTTATAATATTATTTTTTATCCTTTCTAATAATACAAGGTTGTACTTGGTAATATTATTTTTTACTTCTTTCTAGTGATATGAGGTTTTCAAATTGTGCTACATTTTTATAACTCTTAGATACCTACTATAGCTCTTTCCTAAAATACCCATTCTAGAAAAAAAAATCTTTTTTGAACCTAAAAGGGTTATTTAAATCTCGTAGTGATTTTCTTTCACTTATTAATAGAGGACATCCTCTACATATATTTTAAATGGATTTTCGAAGGGTTTTTCAATAGCATATCATTACCACCAAGTATCCTTTCTTGCTCAATGCATATACTACATTGTTTTTCTTATATTTCATATAAGAAATATGTAGATCATAGCCACTCAAAAACTCTAACTAATGTCACTAATGAACATTCAATTTGGGTTGAGTAAATAAATATTTGAGTATTTGATGATACTTCTTAAATTTATTTAGATTTTTCTAGTTAAGAATAGATTTTTATCTTTAGATCATGGACAATAATATATATTTGTAAATCATGTGCTAGGTAGTTTTTCTTATGTTCTTCTATATTTTACAATTCATAAATGACCACATGATCATATTGAATAAACACACCTCTCAATTCTTATAGATAATCATAAGTATAAACTATCAAATATTTATTGGGACCTAGAACCATTAATGCAAGCATTGTGGTGAGAAGCTTATTCAACTTAGTGAAGGTTACTTTATTTTTTATTGTCCATTCAAATTTATTACCTTTCTACTAAAAATAGGTAATTGGATTAGAAATCTAAAAAATAAAAATCCATAAAACACATAATATCTAGCTAATTCCATAAAAAATGACTTCATCCAAATTGTAAGGAGCAAGCCATTCTAAAATTACCTTTAATTTGATTAGGTCAATTGTAATATCTTCAAAGATAACATATCCCAAATATTTAATCTCCCTTTATAAAATGTACTCTTAGATAAATTACCATACAATTTCCTCTCCTAAAGTCATTTAATACTATTTGCAAGTGTTTCACATGCTCTTGTTTATTCTTATAATATGTTAGAATTTCCCAATAATAGACATGCAAAACATTACACAAAATATGAAGAGAAGAGTGGATCTGATTTATTTATTTCAAGGATCAACTTTGTATAAATAGCAAAGTTGATCATTGAGATTCGTTGGATTAAAAAAACTCATTAGACCAGATGAAGACACCACTGAGATTTCTCTTGACACATGGAGGAGTGGAAACTCAAGTGTGTATCCTAGTGGAACTTAAGATAATATTCACTTATTCTAACACCCCTCTTTAAGTGATACTAGGGGAGATCATAAAAATGAGTCTCGACGACAAGGCCTGATGAGGTACTCATGTACAATGACTTCTTTTTGAAGAGATGGTAAAACCCAATGGGAAAAACCATCAATCAAAAGGAAGTAAGAGGCTTGTCTTTGTATGGCAAATATTGTCCTCTTTTACAAAAATAGAAATATGAGTCCCAATAACTTGGCCTGATTAGGTACTCATTTACATTAATAGTTTGTGAAAAAACCCCTATGGAGAAAAACCAACTATGAGAAGAAGAGGCTTGTCTTTGTATGGAAAATATTGTCCTCTTTATATAAAAATAAAGATGAGTCCCGATAACTTGGCCTGATTAGGTACTCATATACAATATATAGTTGGTGAAAAAACCTTTGTGGTGAAAAACCAACTATTAGAAGAAGAGAGGCTTGTCTTTGTATGACAAATATTGTCCTCATAAAACCAATCAATGCAACTATATAACTCCAAGCTTATATCGCAACTGAAGGTAACGTGGAGAAGGAAATGACTTAGTGAAGATATCTGTAATTTGTTTCTCAGTTGGAATATATTCCAAGTATATGTTCCCATTTTGAATATGCTGCATTATGAAGTGCATGTGTATTTCAATGTACTTGGTGTGTTGATGCTCAATTGGATTGCGTGCAATATGAATTATGCTCTTATTGTCACACCAAAGAGTAATAGGTTTTTCATGTGTGAAACCAAATTCTCTCAGAATTTGACGAAACCAAAGATCTTCCTGACTTGCCAAACATGCTTCCTTATATTTTTCCTATGTAGAAGATAAGGCTATTGCTTGTTTTTTCTTGTATAACCACGCTATTGGTCAAGAACCAAGGAAAAATACATAACCTGAGATTGAACATCTGTCTTCTTTTGAACCTGTCCAATCTGAATTTGTGTAGCCAATGATATCCATGGATTTTGCCTTGTAGAAAAGCCCAAAGTGTGTAGTGCCCTACAAGTAATGGAGGATCATTTTTGTTGCTTACCAATGACTGAAGTGAGATTGATGAGAGAATCTGGATATGATTCTAACAACATATGAGATATATGGATGAGTATGAGTAAGGTATAGTTGACTCCCTACAAGCCAATGGTATAGAGTTGCATCACATAGAGAGGATGAGTAGGAAGTACTGACATGAATGCCATATTGAAAATGGGTAGGAGAAGGTTTACAATCTATCATTTTAAACTTTTGAAGAATATCTAGAGTGTACTTTTGTTGACACAATGAAATTCATGTTTCTGTTTGACTTATTGGAATCCCAAGGAAGTAATGAGCTAGACCTAGATCGGCCATTTCAAACTTTTTAGAGACGAAGTCTTTTATGGTCTGAATGTTAGTGAAGTTACTACAAGTGAGAAGAAGATCATCAACATACAGAACAAGAATGGTGATTTTGCCTTTATTTCTCCAAATGTAGACTGTGTTATCAGACACAATGAGAAAAATCTATGAAAATAAGGAAGAAGTCCATATTTTCATACCAAGCTCTAGGGGCTTTTTTGAGACCATAGAGAGACTTTGTTAGCCTCCAAACAAGAGAGAAGTCTTGAGTGAAACCAACAAGTTATTCCATGTATATTTCTTCTTTAAATACCCATGTAAGAAAGCACATTTTACATCCATTTGATAGACATGCCACTTTTGTAAAGCATCCAGAGCAAGAACCAGTCTAATAGAATCCATTTTAGCAATTGGAGCAAATGTTTCTACATAGTCAATACCTTAAATTTGAAAAAAACCTTTTGCTACTAGATGAAATTTGATTTTATCTATTTCTCCAGTAGGCCCATATTTTATTTTGTAGATCCATTTACAACGAACTAACTTCCTTCCTTTGGGAAAGGGAACTAAATCCCAAGTTTTTTTTTTTATTAAGGAAGAAATTTTGTTTTCCATGGAATCATCCCATTATTTGATATTTGTTGCTTCTTTTAAGGATTTAGGATTAGAGGAAATAGACTAACATACAAGACCAGTACCAATGGGGTTGGATGATCTGGAAGATGGAAGATTTTGGATGTAAGGAGTAGTTTCTTTAACAATGGTGTAGGCCCATTTTGTCATAGAGGAAGGAGTTGAAAGACATTGAGTTGAATTTATAGGTTCCTCATCTTTATTATCAATGACCAAGTTAACTTCAAGAGTTGGCTCTTCATAATATTGAGGTTCTACTATAGGAGAAGGATCAATGGAGGAAGAGGGTGTTTGAGGATCTTTTTGAGGTAATGTTTCATCAAATTGGACATTCCTATGAAATAAGACCTTATGTGTTGAGGTATCATCGAAGCTTGTAAGATATTAGTTCTTCACAATAACCAAAAAAATAATCTTTTTGCTTTTCTTATCAAGAGCCTTCCTTTTCTTCTTTGGTATGTGAGCCCAAGAAGTACACCAAAAAATATTGAAGGAGGAAACATCTAGTTTTGAGCTAGACCATGCTTCTTCAGGAGTTAAATGGTCAAGAGATTTATGATGTGTGCAATTTTAAATATAATTGGCACAATTAATAGCTTCTACCCAAAAAAAAATGGAAGATCTCTTGAATAGAGAATACAATTTGCCATTTCTTTTAATGTCCGGTTTTTCCTTTCTGCAATGCCATTTTGTTGAGGATTATAGGAGACAAAATGTTGATGAATGATACCATGTCTTGAAAGAAATATGGAAAATTCATTATTGTAGTATTCCCCTCCATTATCTATGTGAATCTTCTTGATCTTGCAAGATGCCTGATTTTCAACTAAGGCTTCAAAAAATTTAAAGTGGGATAGAACATCACTTTTATATTTCAAGAAGTAGACCCAGAATATTCTAGAAAAATCATCAATAAAGGTTAGAGCATAATTTGCTCCTTTGAAAGAAGGTTATGGAAATATCATTAAGTCACTATGGATTAAATATAGATGGGACGCGGCTTTTAGAGAACTACTTAAAGGATATTGATGTTGCTTTCCAATAGCACACCCAGGACAAACTCCATCACTAGAAGAGACTTGGGGTAAACCTGTTACCATATCATGGGTGCTCAAATATTTTAGGTAGTTGTAACTAATATGACCAAATATTTCATGCCAAATTTGTCTTTCAAGATATCCATGAGCCAAAAAACAGGAGGCTCCTTTTGGAATTTGGAAACCTTTGAAGTGAAATAGACAAGAGTTTTGATCAATATTTCCTTTGGTTATAAGAGAATGGGGATCTTGAAAGTCTCTTATCTCAACTCTTGTTGGAGAGAAGAGAACAATTTTCCCCTTTCTAGAAGTACAAATTTGATAGACAGAAAGGATATTTGTGGCAATGTTTGTAACATAGAGAACATTATTTATAGATCTACCATCCATGATTATATCCCATTTTCCTTTGACAAGGATAAAGGAAGAGTCACCCACTTCTATGATACAAGTAGAGATAGAGGAGATAGAAGAAAAAGACTTATCTGAAGCATTCATGTGATGAGTAGCTCCAGAATCTAGGACCCAAAAATTAGAGGAAGAATTGGAGGTTTTTCCTTGAATATTAAGGGCTTTTCCTATTTGCTTTTTATCGTCTATATTTTGATCCTTTATAGATGCCTCTAGTTGTTTTAATAATTTCTACCATTTGTTTGCAGAGTGACCATTCTTTTTCCAGTGAGTACAGGTTATGGGGGTTTTTTCCTTCTTTCTGAATTTTTCTTTAGAAGAGGTGGAGGCTACCAAGGCTTTATAGGAAGAGGGAGAAGAAGATATTTCATATATAGCAAGTTTTGTTTCTTCCCTAGTTAATCTATCACAAAATTCTTCTAAAGAAGGCATTTTAAAGGTTGCACCAAGAGCATCTTTGGTAGATATAAAGGTGGTAGCAAAATTTTGAAAAACACCATTTAGCTTAGAAAGGATTAGATAAATGCATTCCTCTTCAGTATTTTTCTTTCCACTGCCTTTGTATTGAGTGAGGACTTCTTTGAACTTAGTGAGGAAGTAAACAATACTACTAAAATCTTCAGGAGACAAAGATGTTAGTTCGACTTCTAGTTGTGTTGATCTCATCTGATCTAATTTCCCAAACAAGGTCTTTATTTTCTCCTAAATTTCATGAGGATTTTTACAATCTGTAATATGAAACCACAAACTTTAATGAACATTAGAGCTAATAATACCCATTTTTTCATGCATATTTCCTTTATGAAAAAAATTTCATATTCTTTCTCAAATTATGGTTGCTTTTCTTCTAACAAATGAGTAAGACCTTTTTGAGAGATAAGATTTAAAATTTTAGGTTTCCAAGTGTGAAAGTTATGAGGGGTGATAGGTTTGAATTCATCATTTTAACACAAGATAAAAATTGAAGTTTTAATTAACCAATATATCCCCCCTTAGAACTTCAATTAATTGATTAATGCAATTGTTTAGGAAAAAATATGAAGTTTTTCAATATATAAAAACTCAATATACCTGCCCTAATGAGAGGGAAACTATAAGTATAATGAGTTTTGAATATTTTTTTATTTTGAAATGCCAAGTCCTTTTAGTTCTTCTCAATACCCACCCTTACTTGAGGGAAACTATAAGTATAGAGAATATTTTATCAAGGGGTGTAGGCCTAAAATGCAGAGAGTTCAACCAGCTTTTTATTTTGTATTTTCTCAAAACTTGCCCTTACTAGAGAGATACTATAAGTGAGAGAGATATCCAAAATAAATCATGGATGAATGAAAAATATATACTAGGTCTTTATACCAAGTGCCTCCAAAAACCTGCCCTTATGTGAGGGAAACTATAAGTTTTCAGTGGTAATCATACATGGAACGTAGGCAAATATATTTTGAGTAAGAAGACTTTAACTTTTTAGGTTTATAAAATCTTTATGAAAAATTAATGTGTTGAAATTTTAAGAGATTAACACATATTTAAAATATTTTTGTTAAGGTTAAAGAAATAACAACTATGAATATCATAATTGAAAAGAATATTTTATTCAACAAGAACACCTTCTAGTTACTTAAGTATAACTTAGTGAAGAAGAAAAGGTTTATAAATATCTTCCTTAAAAAATTTAATTTGAATAAATTAATAAAAATTAAAGGAGATAAAATAACTAATATGAATTTAAAAAAAAACTAGAACTTTTTGGAAAATTATTACTTTAACAATAACAACTTATTTTAGAAGAAGATAAGTAGAATATAGCTTTTCGTTAAATATTAATTTGCGAAAAAATTAATAAACAAGATAGGAGTGTATTTTTAATTAGAGAGTGTATGCACATGAAATATTTTATCTAAAAAATTCAACAATTACACCTCTATTAAAATATAATACCTAAAAGAAAAAATACTTTGAGGAGAAGATAGGAAAAATTATACAACCCCCCCTAAAGAGACACAAATGTGCATTAAATTGCACATAACCCCCCCCAAAAAAAATTATATAATGGTTACAATATGACTACCACTTATCAAAGGCCCTTTAAATAATTAAAAGACTCTTTGAGGAGTCAAAAATAATACTTCGAAATTGAAGTTAAATAACATTTATAATAAAAAAATGGAAGGAAAATTTAAACAAATCCTTATGACGTCTGAGAATTAGATGTGCCCATAAATTAAAAAAATGTGAGCTCTTTTCCTTATACGCGTCACTAGTTCGAACCAGGCAAAGGCAAATAGTAGAAACCCAAGATCCACCTGCACAGACAATAATAAAGAATCCAAAGAATATATAAAGTATATTTTTTTTTAAAATGTTAACCTTCCTATAGATATAGACTATTAGGAAGAAGAAGATGCCCGCTATAAGCAAAACAAAAAAATACAAGCTCTCTTCTTTAGATGCGTCGCTGTTTTGAACCAGTCAGAGGCAAGTAGCAAAAAGGAGTATTTGAGGGCACCAAGAAACCTAAGACACCACCTGCATATACAAGGTTAAAATATCCGAAGAATATATAAAAGATATATTAAAAAAAAATTATACTCTTTAGATCTCTGGTTTTTGATCTTCTGATACGTGAGTTCGGAAGGGCCATAGAGGGATCAGTCTACTAGAAGATAACAGTAAAATAGTTGAGCGCTGCCTCTGAAAAATATTCCCTACAGAACAAGTGATATAAATAAAAAATTGCTAAACTTTAGATGAATCACAGATTGAAAGACTCGAACCAAAGATGATGAAAATAATAGAGCAAGTGTGATTTCTTCTATCAGGTGAAGAGTATAAATGGAGTGTCTTTCTATTGAGCACCATATTTATTTGCACCCAGTGATAATATATGGAGATACGTTGCAACAATGCCAAGAGTGACGTAGAGGTCATCAAGAGCCACGTCGCGGGTGGCATGCCAAGTATTAACGTAAAAAAAACACACATATGCTAATCTAAAAAATACGGATCTGGTTAGAGACAAGAGTGATTCGCTGAATATGTTAGCATTAAAAATATATATATTTAAAAAAAAAACTATCACCAATATTAGACTCAAAGGTGGAGCCACATATTAAGAGGCAGCACCAAAAAATTTTGGGGCTATGAAAAAGGACGCGGCTTCAATCAACAATTTGGGCCATGAAAAAATACACAATGCCTCTCTAGGAGGTTAAATACAGAGACACTATCTAGGAATTGATTGCTATATTTATTTGAAACGAGGGTTGATATTTTAAAAAATAAAAAAGGGTTATTCCTTTAGAAATTACAGCTGAAGGCATACAAAATGTAAGCCCCATAATGAGTAAAGGAAGAGCGGATAAAATTAAAAAAAAAACTCGAGCCTGAAACAATATCAATTTTTTTTAAAAACAATACATATATTATCAACAATAAATATTTTGCTGAGAAAAAAATATGGATAAAGCTGACTATTGCATATATCAAGCAAGTTAGTAAAAAAAAATACCCAAAGCAAATGAAGCAGTTCCTAAGACCTTCAAGAGTGAATGCTAGCAAAATCTATCATGCTTTGATACCATTATAGAATTTCACAATAATAGACATGCAAAGCATTACATAAAATATGAATATAAGAGTGGAATTGATTGATTTATTTCAAGTATCAACATTGTATAAATAGAAAAGTTGATCATTGAGATTCGTTGGATTACAAAAAATCATCGAACTGATGAAGACACCACCCAGTGAGAGTTCTCGTAACACATGGAGGAGTGGAAACTCAAGTGTGTATCCTAGTGGAACTTAAGAGAATATTCACTTATTCTAACAAAATATATTAAATATATCATCCCAGAATACTAGTGTAAACATGTCCAAAATATCTTTTAATGTGTTATTTCTGGTATTCATTAAAAAATGATAACTTTTTTCAATAAAATGGACTATGATGAACTCATAAGGAGCATATCAAGTTTGAAAATCATATTTATGTATTTATCCTTTATTCTCAATTAAGGATACTCTGATCTAATATTAATATTTAGAAGTATAATACTCCCTTTTATTTGATCAATTAGATCATCCATGCAAGGAATGGGGTATCTATTCTTAATGGATTCCTTATTCAACATTTTATAATGCACACAAAGTATCAAGCTATCACATTTCTTTTTCATAAAAATCATAATTACTTCCATAGTGACACACTATAATAGATTGATTCTTTATTTAATGGATTATAATTGCACTTTAAAATATTGGAATTTAATAGGATTCATATAGTAATTTTCTTTAGATACATGTTTAGATCCTTGTATTATAGCTATTTTGAAATCAAAACTGTATCTAGGAGGTGAAAGCACGAGATTCCGGAAGATTTGAAAAAGAAAACTATTGTGATGCATTCAAAATCAAAACTAACGCTTAAGTCCTAAAATGTGAAGTGCATGAAATGAAAGAGGTGAATTGAAATGAGATACAATAAATTATAGAAATCATAGCCCTTTTATTCAACTCTCTTAATCTCGGTTACAAAGGTGCCTCCTCCCTTTTCAGGGGCTAGGAGTGTTAAATGGATTTTGATTACAATCTTGACTTAGTCTTCTTCCTTCCGCGTGCCCACATTTGAAATGGGCGGGCCAAAGTGTTGCCGCCGCTTGCGTTGATGAATCCTTGGTTCTTATTGCTTCTCTTGCGATCAAAGAAACAACAAAGGTGTTAGTAGCACCTGCTGCAAATATGAAACATTAGTTCTCTAAAATTAATGAAAGATGCATGTAAAATATTAGCTAAATCAGTGAGTAAAATGAATCCAAATCACCTACAAATCTGACAGAGATCAGAAAACATTACCAGAGGGCCACTGCCATTGAAACAGTCGGCCAATTCACTTTCAACTGTAATTCGTCCCTGGGCAGGATGAATTCGACTGTTATTTGTCCCCGGGTAGGACGAATTCGTCTGTGACAAAGTGTCGAGGTAAAGCTGTCCAAATTTTCCATCTCGGGATCTCCAAAACACCTGCAAACATGGGGGTTAGCTAATTAGGGGTATTTTGGGATGACCCATATGGTCGGTTTTCCCCAATTTGACCTCCATCAGCAGGAATTTGGCGTCGCTACCTGCAAGTTAGTGGGACGACAAAAGCGACGAGAACATGATGAAATCTGATTAAAACATTAGGAAATTGAATACATAAACTATCTAGTCAGCATAGAATGAAATGAGAGATGAATAAATGATAGAAAAATGAATTAAAATGAAACTTAAAAAGTGTGGGGCGCCCGAGTGGGCCGCCCACCGTTGGAACTTGATTTCAGCACCAATCCACTAGGGATGGGCCCAAAATCTCTTAGAATGGGTTGTCGGTAAATTGGTGGATTAAGGTGGTCAAATTTTGGGTTTTTGGGTTCGAATTCACACTTCCAATAGCCACCCAATAACCTCTCTTGCGAAAGAGATCAAGGATGTGGAAAATGTAAATCAAAATGGTAAAGGCGTGGTATCAATTTGGCAGCACTTTGTTGCTTGAAAATGCCTCCAACTTGTCTTCTCTGGTTGGGAAAGTCCACCATTTTGTAGACCCAAGGGGTCTCTTTGGAGGGCATGCAGGGGTGCCATGTGGTGGCCATGCCTTCTCAAGAGGGAGGAGACTCCTCCATGACTTGGGCTTCCATGACTGCCCTTGTGACAGTCCTACAATGACCAATCTACCCACCTACACGTGCATGCAAGGCAGGAGTCATAAATTGACAGTATTTGGCTGCCACTTGGCGCCATTCTTCTTTTTGCCCATTAAACCTGGAATTCATCCTGACCAAAGATGAATTCAAAATTCATCCCTGGGTGAGACGAATCCCAGTTAGAATTCATCCTTGGGTGGGACGAATACTGAGCAAAGTTCCTGAATGTGCCAAATTGCCTTTTGACCTTCCAAAATTGCTACAAAAGTGGTTAGGACCACTTTTTAACCTCTGAGGGCTGCCCTGGGGGCTGTGTGTGTCAAAGCGATCAGTGTTTGCAGTCACATAATCAGATTGGTATTGTTTTGGTGTCTACAGGAGGTAATATAGGTGTTTCTTTAAAAAATATTTTTAATCTTGGCCAATATAGGAAATTGGTCTAAACTAGGTTCAACTTCTTCATTTTTGACACTTAGGATGAAAGGTTCACATATTTTTTCAACATCTCTCTTGATGTGTATATTAGATATAAAATAAGGATTAAATTTTATTGAACTTATTATAGAACTAATGGATGACATTTTTTATTAAAATACTAGGCTATAGTAGACAAGTCAATCTATGTCTAACATAATATCATATGACCTAAGGCTTGTTATGTGTAAAGTAATAAAAATAACAAGATTACATATAAAAAAATGTATGTTTCATACACATATTTCTACCACGGACCTTCTAAATGACCCATACTTTATCTCTAATTGATTTAAAATACACTTTTCAACCATTATAGGGGAAACAAAACTATTTAAATCCTAAAAATATCTCAGTTTACCCTTTGGTCATTTAATTTATCTCATATCAACTAGGGCATCTTGGAAAATCTTATGAATATCAACTACTATATAAGTTTTATGGTTTCCACCTACATTCACTTATGGTAGTTTCTCTAGATATAATACCCTTTTTAGGTCCAACAACATGTCTTTAACATATTTGAATGGTATTTTGTAGAGATCATAACATCACTTACTTGACTCAATTTTGCATTCACCATATTTTTCCCTTGTGTATAACTTATATTTTAGATACCTTGGTTAAGTTATATGACCCACCACTATATTGTTATCCATACCTCATCATAGGTATGTAGTATTTTCTATGGAAAATTTCTTATAGTTTTCTCAACTTAAAGCAAGGTATCCTATACTAGTAAAATGTATCGACCTTGGATTCCTAATTTTGAATTAATTTTATATTTTTTATAAATTTATTTTAGCCACTCTTATGGATTTATTAATGTTATCAATCTTATATATTTCTATTTTCATAGTTATATCATGATTGAGCCTTGACAAAAATTCTACACCTTGGCAATTTTATATTTGATATAAAGGTATGTGTTGTAACAAAGTAAGGAACTTTTGATAGTGTTTTATAATTCCAAGTTTCTTTATCTCAATCATAAAATTATCATAGCTTGAATTCGTTATATGGGTTAACTAAGGAGTTATATTTAAACATCTCTTATACTTAATCACAAGTCAACTTATTTTCATGTAATTGTATTCTCAAGTGGTCACCATAATGCTACATCCTCCTATAGATAAAATATGGTCATTACTACCTTTAATTTTTACATCAATATCATATATGAAAAAACCATTTTCTATCACAAATATCCATGCCTTTATAGCTCCATTAATATCTTGTTTTACATCACCCTTAATTCTTGGTAGTTGATATTTGTAAAGTGCCACCTTAGAGTAAATTTGGATATATGTAGTCTAAAACACTACCTTATCACCAATAGCCTAGTTTTCTTATTGAATCACATGTTGATGCCTACCTTGGGAAGACTCTTCCCCACACTTCAAAATTTGTTTTATATAATCAATTTACCTTTCTTTCCACTCCAATTAATCAAACATGTAATACAATATAAGGTTTGACAACATTTTACTCTTTGATTAGATTTTTATTAGGTTCATATTTTTGTACTAGATTTTATAAAGGTATTTTTTGAGTGCCTCGTCTTAGAAATAGTTCTAGTACTCAAAATTCCTTGGCTATAGCTTAAACCTCAACCAAACCCTTTGCTTCATCCCACACTTCTTCTCAATGAAATCCCACAGACAAGAAGCACCATTTTCATAGTGATCTAAGAGATACATCAAAATTTATAAATCCTAAACTATAATACTAAGTGTGCTACCTAGATTTATTCCTTACTGTAATAAAGTATATATTTTTTTTCATTCATTTATTACAATAAAGTTAAATATTAGAGCATCCACTTAACATAAAATATTAATATATAATAATTTTAAAATGGTAATGATTAGGTTTCATCAAAACTAGTATAATGGTTCATGCATATACCAATACCATATTTAAATATAATAAATATCTAACATATTGTTGAATATACATATAATATTCATAATTAGTAGCCCATAATACATAAAATTCAGTATCTAATGCATAAATTAAATGTAATATTCAAAAACCTAGGTTATGTTACATTGGAAGATATACAATAAGCATAATAACTAACACATCTTACCTAGGATAAAATCTCTCACCTTTTTCTCTTCATTACTTAACCTGTGAAGCAAACAACCATAAAAGAGCAATAAAAATTTCCATCATCTAGGTCTATTAACTAGCCCTATCATGGAAAAATAATTTTCACTACTACTTTATGTACTTCCATCCCATCTAGGCCAATGTACATCTAATTAAACCTAAGGTTTGATTTTGATTTAACTTATTTTCATTTATAGGATTCACTATTTTCTTATTTATTTATTTTAGTATATAGCTTCCATTTTATTCTTAGAATATCTTTGAGATGTCTTTAATAATATTGGATGGCAACATCTAATCCAACCCAATCTAGTGATATCACCATCCAATTATTTGTTAATTTTCTTATATGATAGTTGACATTTCCATGATTAAGAGAGGATACCCATATCATGGTTCTCATAATACCATCGTGGATTTCACTTAGACAAGGTGACCTATACAAAAAGATCTATGAGAAAGTATAAGGTTATTATTATATTACATTTAAGTGGTAATGATTTCTTGTCAAAAAAATTAATCAAGTTTCAACCATTTTCATGGAATTTTCTAGGCTCAAATCAATATTCAATCTATGAATATGGTAATTCACATATTAGTACAAAATTGCAATATTGGTAATATTATAATATATATTCATTTAAAAAATTAGTGATTCACCGTTAAATGTTCAATATCCATAACCATCACATGGACACAAAAATCATAAAAAACCATTGAATAAATATTGTATATCCATTAATTCCACATAAACACATATAGAAGAGTCATAAGTGCTTTAGAATGATCTCCTAAATAATCTCAATGGCTACTCAATAGGAGTACAATAATAAAAATAATCTTCTAAATTGATGTGAGTGTAGTCATGTATTATAAATATTATATTTTTTAGGTTAATATATAATATATACTTATCATACTATGAAGAAACTAATAAATGGATAAAATTCCATCATTATATAACAAGAAAATTAAATTTCAAGAAATAATCTCAATTATTAGTAGAATTATTGCATATAACATACAAATATAGGAATCTCATAAACAACCACTCAACATGCCATAGTTTTTCTAAATCTCATTTCAACTATTTAATATTTAGAAAACTTATTAAGGAAACATGAGACAATAAGTGTTCTCATAATATTAATTATTAAATCCATTTCTTTTATTTCATTATTATCATATCAAAATCTACATAGTTGAGTTAAAATACAACATGAGAAAAAGAAGTCTATAGCCTATGAACATCTCATCTCAATGATATAGGTACCTTTTAAATACATTTAATATTGACCATTAATATTGTCATATCCACTATTTTATTTGTCAATAGATCAAAATCAAGAGGGACATTTATTGATATAATAATTACATGGATAACAATAATAATAGATCATAAAAATACTAATCCTTTGGAATAGAGAGTAGTCTTTTTTAACCATCTTTCATATATAGTCAAAATTGATTCAAATACCATAAATAATTCCATGAATAGAATAAAATGGAATTCCAAAAAACAAATATATACTTCAATCATCATCAAACATAAAATTATTTTATATACTTTTTTTTATCAAACACATATATATGATATCTATAACCAACATGTTATTCATAATCATTTATCATTTTGCATCACTATTTACATCCATTATAGGACCTAGAATTTAAATTTAGCCATACCAAATGTCAATAAAAAATCCATGACAAATTTATTCTAACATAGAATTATGATGATCATGAAAAAATTCATTAGACATCTACTCACCCTATCCAAGGTGGATATCAATAAAAAAATAATGTCATTTTTACTATTCTAAATTCTTTATAAATAATAAGGATATAGATAAGATAATTTGGATAGCATAATACAATATTTTAACTAGATGATCAATCATAAAAACTTAACTGTTATACCTTAATAGGTTACTACCTACCCACAAAAAGAAAATTTCAAAAATCAAAGGTCGTACAATTGCATGTCATAGTTCTTCAAAATAGAATGTAATCACACCCTATAATTTAATCATACTAAATACAAATCTCGTTATATTATTTACTTAGCTAATACAAGTTTAATCTTAAGGACATTTGACTAGTGGATTTTTAAATCCAAAATAGAGATTTAAATAATTATCTAACCATCCATTTATCATCAAAAATATAGGACCCTTAAACTAGATGCTATACAACGAATTTATGATCCAAAATAGGGGACTCTTAAAACAAATTCCACATAATCTCTTTATCATCCAGAATAGGGAACCCTTCAAACATGGTTTTCTTTTTACAAAGCACAAAATATGGAACACGCGTGTCCTAGCTTCATGTTGTGTATTCCAATTACTAAGGCCATGTACATACATGACTATGATACTAGCAAGGTATATTTTATATTTTACTTTAAAAAGTTATAATATTAAGGTATCTCTAGTGAGAAAGGTCAAAAATCAAATCAAATATTACCTTATTATAGGGATGAGACAAGGATGAGGAGGAAGGGTTTGATTCCTATTTTTATCTTGATATTTCCTACTTTGAGAGGTTATGGGAGGATGTGTGATGGAACTACGTTTGATGTGTTTATTAAGAAAATGTCTATGGTCTTCTTTTAATATTCTTGCCTATTTCTATTTTTTCTAGAAATATCTAATAATAATAAATCAAAATATTAACTATTATTTAAGCTAGCGATGGAAGTAATACAATAATGTAGATAAATAAAATATCTAGGATAAATGCTTTTCTTTTTTTGTTGAAAACAAAAAGAGATATTCTTTTCTTTTAGAGAAAGGGTTAAATGGGGTTTATGTAGTAAACATAGTCTTAACCTCCATGTAGTTTACTTTTCCTTGAAGATGCAACAACTTTTGAATCTTTAGTCTAGAATGACAAGATCCATTAAAAAACTTCCTACACTATATGCACTCTTTCATTTCCTTGCAAACATGCATATAAAGGATAGATGAACCTATGATTACAACTAAATCAATAGTTGTGAAATGAAAACAAGAAAATTAAAGAAATAATTCAACACATGCTTACCTAGAATAAATGCTTTTTCTATTCCTTGCACATGCATATGTATCCTAATCTGACACCCAATAGAAAATAACTTGGGATGCAAAGCTAATAATGCAAGTTGAGCCCAAAAAACTATTGATCTAAATTAAAGGGAGCTAGAAATAATAGAACCTAAACTATTGATCTAAATAAAAGGGATCTAGAAATAATAGAACTTATTTTTTCTCCAAATGTTGCCAAACACCGTGATATTCCTCCTTAGCTTCAATATTGCAACATCATTTAAATATTTACCTACACACATACAAACATGAAAATCTATTACAATTTTTAGGGGTCTACCTCAATAGACCCCTATTATGTAACAAATGTAAAATATGATTATGTTGAAAGGAAATAGAGAATTCTATATTTTTAGTCAAATTAGAAAAATCACTACATTAGTATGGTGTTATATTTAGAACTAGTGGTGCTATCAATAGCATTTCTAAGCAATGATACTACTGATTATAATTATTGTAGACCAATATATTAATTTGAGATCCTATAAAACATATAATAACCCAATATTTTGATAAAAAATAGACTAACAGAGATATGATCCTGAAAATATGCTAAGATTTAAAATTAAATCTTAAAGATATAAGTAGATAATTATTTTATATCAAGATTGGTTAGATAAACAAGATATTCTAAAATAAAATAAATAAACCAAGATCCTAGCTAGCTAAATGAACAAGATAAGCTAAGAAAATATAAAAAAGATAATACACAGATGTAATCCAAATAGGGATTTAAGGGTTGTAACTCAACTACCCTTGTGTCTCATGTAGATGTGGACAAATCACTTGATTTGATATGCCCATGATTTTAAGACCTCGAACTTCTCCTGATTCCAATGTTATCCTTGTAAAGATTCAATATCCAATATTGGAAATTCCCAAGACCTAAGATCTCAAATTATGATTCACAATGAGAGATTCAAAATTACCAACTCAAATATTATTAATTAAATATTATTGACTCAAATATTGCTATATGAATATTGGAGATTACCCTACCTCAAGGAGAAGGTGGGATATTATAAAATAAAATAAAATGAGACCTAAATTGGGAACATGCGGTTGAAAAATACATTGGATGATTGCATGGGAATGATCAAGAGTAAATTGGTTTACATTATATTTAAAGGTTCAACTAATATGATTGGATTGGAAAAGCAATTAGAATATAGTGCATGGATGTGATTACTAGTTATGAGATATGACTGGTAGTCAAATTAAATTGCACAGATATTTACACATGGCATAGGAGATAAAATATCATGTTGCTATGCAACTTATACCAGCTAGCTAATTATTATATTTTTTATGACCAAGAAATAACACTTGTATTATAAGCACGATGACTCTAATGCTTCCTAGTTCTAGTGCAAAACATGACAATTGGTAGGTCAATTAAGCGGGAAAAAATAATATTTTAAATTTTGGTAAAAATGCTAACTCTTGGACAAAAGCACTATCAATGTTATTGCTTTTGGTGTATTGGTTTTTATTTAGATATTTAAATATATTTTTAATTAGTTTTAGCTTAGCTAATTAGTTATGATATTTTTCACTCTTCATTGGATTAATGTATTGATTGCATAGTTGATGACTTCCTGAAAATTGGGTGTTTACATTTGCCCTTTTTGATGCATCTATCAAATTATGAATACATGACACACTATCTTGCATGCCCCAATCATATGTTGGATTGTTTACTTAATGACTCAGATTTAAGATTTAGGATGACTAATGACTTTCATGAGTTGATTGTATATGATGCAAAATTTATCTTTATTGAAAAATTAAATATGGTCATGCCCTTATGTGCCCCTCTTATATTTTAGGAAAATTTAGGTTGAAAGAAAAATTGACCAAACTATCATAGACATAGTTAGACTGATGAGAAATATTGATTAAATAAGAAAATAGTTGTTGGAAATTGAGTCAAGTTATCTAGTTACTTTATGCAATGTAATAAATGCACTAGTGTCAATGTGCAAATTATCCCTTGCATAGCTAGATAGAGTGTTGGACAAGTATCCTATTTTACCTATATAAGGATGGTCTCTTAGATAGATAGTTATATAGAGAGTTTGGGGATATAGTTACATAGTCTATCTTAGTGGATTGTGTAGTTATGTGTGGTTCATCATTCATTGGTGATGGATACAATGGAGATAAGTAGTAATTTTAATGAAGTGCTCATTTCCTCCATAGCTACATTGTAATTTTTATATGATTTATATTTACAACATACTTTAGTCATCTAGCATATTTAATTTCCTTCATATTATTCGGTATCTTGTGATTGTTATCTCCTAAGGCCAATTCATAAAAAGCTAATAGTGGTATCAGATCCACAGTAGATATAGTCTGTGTAGGTCAATAGGGAAACCACCATTATCAGTTATCCTAAGAGTTTTATCAAATTGATGTGTCTATAGACTAGCCACTATCAAAAGATCTCAAAATAATCTAGGTGGTATATTTTGGAAGAGTCACAAAGATGAGACTGAAAGGAATCTTAGTTTTAGAAAATACTAAGATAATTTTCATCTAGATTATTTTACACAGATTTGTTAGGAAAACTCGTGAAGACTAGGACTCAACACTCAATCCACTAGATTGAAAATCATCTAGTGAATATCATCCAAGTTATCTAGAATTTACTAAATAGTGCCTAAAGTTTATTTTGTTCTAAGAAATTAATTCTTAAAGGATTGGGACTCCTCCTATGATAGAAATCTAGGTTAGTTCATTATGCAAGATGAGAATACTACTAAAGAATACTTCTAGTGAAGGATCATGGTGAAGATAGGAGACTAAAAGATCTCCATTTTTGGGTTATAGAATTCCATAGTTGAATAATAAGCCATAGGAACCTTGATATAGAAAGGTCATAGAATCCTTTAAGAAGAAGCCATAGAAGTCTTGATACTGAAAAGACCACATAAGTCTTGATACTAAAAAAATGTAATAGAAGCCTTGATACTAAAAAGGCCATAGTTGCCTTGATACTGAAAGGGCCTTAGAAGCCTTGATACTAAAATGGCCATAGAGGCCTTAGCACTAAAAAATGCCATGGGAGCCTTGATATTGAAATAGGCCACAAAAGCCTTGATCCTGAAGAAGAATGTGAGAAGAATATCTGATTCAAAATTAAACTAAATATTTTAGTACTAATATTTTTGTTGTAAGAATAGAAGATTCAGTGAGTTGGGAGACTTCCTACAAGAAAGTTAAGAAGAGTATCTTCTTTAAAATCAACTCAACCCTGAAGTAAAAGTGCAGATATCAGGAGAATATCTCATTGAATAACTTCTAGTCTTGGAAGAAGAAGGACTAGGAGATTCCTACTCGAACCCAAGAGCAGAAGAATTAGAAGATATAGGAGAATATCACACAACCAATACTTCCAGGAGTAGAAGGTAGAAGAAAAGGTCTCAAGGAAGACCATGCCAAATCAAAGACCTTGTGAAGGTCTCACCAAGCATCCAAAAAAGGTTAGGATATCCTTGTTGAAGATTAATAGAATTCTTTGGAGAACTCATTGGATAAATCCACTACCAAGGTGAAGTCCCCGATAGTGAAGGACTTGGGACAATTATCGCCATACAAAAAGAAGCCCAAGAGGAGGATTTATCAAGGAGTGAAAAATCCTAGAAGAAGATCCTTTTTGAAGTCAATATTTGACAAGAAGACTTGAAGATAAAAGAAGCTCATCAAATCTTGGATATTTGAATATTAGCTCTCACAGCAAGAAAGCACCGCTTTAGAGACATATACTTCTCTAAATCTATAGCAGAAGTAGGAGAACACAAGAGCAAAACAAGCCACCAAATCCTAGGCTCATGAAAGAAAGTTTGAGACCATAATTTTGTGAAGAAAGAAGTTGTTCAGGACATCCTACTTGAAGCAGGAACTTGATATTTTTAGACACCAAGGTCTACATCCTCTACAAATGCAGGAGAAGAGATACAAAAAAAACGTATGCAATTTTTGGTGCAAGAAGATTAATTAATTGCATTACTTACCATATTTATTAGAGAACGTAAATTTGGATTAAAGTTGCAAGAAGAAAATTAGATTACAATCTTCTAAAGTGTAAAAGGAAAAAAATTCTTTTTAAGGATATATTTGCACATTTATTAGGATTTGAATAGATTTTAGATTAGTTTCTATAAACTACCTATTATCTACTTTTGAAAAAAAAAGACTAAGTCCTACAACATTGATTGTAGTGAAATTGCAGAATAACTCTTAAACATTCATAGTAGGCTGATTCATAAAAGGCTAACAATAGCCTGATGGGGGTTAGGCAAGTGAAGGGGGTGGTTAAAATGGATAGGGATAAAAACAAAATCACTTTTAGCATTCACAATATAATGAAAGATACTTAAATGCATGATATTGACCCTAAATTTTATTGTTTAGTAGATGATACCAATGCACTATAATGACCATATGAGACCAGCAATGGTTGGAGAAGGAGACCATCTAAAATTTATTCAATTTTTTAAGTTTGTGTTAAAATTTAGATACAAAAAGAGGGGCAGTATTTTCAAGCAATGATAAAACCACTACATAGTGTGACTAACGCTACTAGTGCTATTGCAAGCATTGCTTCACTATGATGGTCCTTTTGTGCTAGTGGAATTTTTTCCAAAGTGTGGTGCTTTTTATTAGCTTATCTTAGGAATTTTCATGAATATTTTTTTATGTTACTAGGTTTAATTGAAAATTGATGGTTTCTTGTGTAAGTTAGGTTACAAATACTTAATTGTTGCAAGTATCATTCACATTATCTATAGATAATATTCACACTTCTAGATTTTAAGGATTACACACTCTTGTGAAAAGAAATGAAGAGATATGATAAATTAAATCTAGAAAAGTTGTAATTGCATAATCAAAAGAAGAAGATAGCATATTCACACATAAAACAATATTTATCTTGGAAACCCTTAACCGGGAAAAACCAACACAATATTATCTACCCTAATGCAAGTGTGATATATATAACAAAGGCACATGCACGGATTTCACATTATCATGGGTAAAAAATGATGGGTTCAAATATGGTATCCCAAAAAGCCCATATGGATCTAAAAATAACTTAAAAAATCCTAGCGAGTATATCGGGTGTTGTTATCAACTCGATTTCTTCTCTTAAGCTTTTTAAATTTATACCAAAATTTTTCTCTAATGCTATCTTTTGATCTAAAACTTATCTCTCCATGTTCTTTTAAATTCACACCCAAAAAAGTATGGTGCTAGCTTTTAGAGTCTACTGAAGGTAGCTATGATATTTTTGGATTTTTACCTAACTTAATCATAGGTTATAATATCCAAAATCTTAAGTAGAGTCAAATATTTTATTATATGAAGGTAAATTTATAGAATAATATCAATGTCAATGAATATAAAATTTATGAAATATAACAATAATATAACACAGTCAGAAAATTCACTATTATGATGAGCCAAATATACAATCACATATATGGATATTTTTCAATCTTTCTATAATGATTTGATGCTTTCTTTGTTATAGTCTGATATAATACATGGAAATTTATCTCCATAATATTGTAACATCCTCGCCACTTGTGACCATCTTATCTGGAAGAATGTGATTCTGCGTTAAGTTTTTGTGATGCAGGTGCAAGGTTTCGTGTGGGAGCAGAAGAGAACACTCATCCCTTGACAAAGACAAAGATTGGAAGCATCAAGTAAGGAGAGATATGACCGTGAGTACATGAAAGCCCATCGTAAGAATTTGCATGTAATTAATTTTGCTCGATATATGAATTGCTGCATTCCGTTCATGTTTATAATATAATTAAAAATTATAATATATAAAATATATATAATAATAATAAAAATAATAATAATAAATAAATAAAATAGAATGAAAAATAATAATTGAAATATATAATTATTTGACAAATATTAGTGGTGGTGAAGAATCTCTTTAAGCTTGTAATATAGTATACATATATATTAATTATTATATGCAAGATAACAATGGGCAGTATTTGCATCAAGAGAATATGAGCATTAAATTATGATAAAAAAATTATCAACCACCCGGATATAGAGAATCGCCACCACCTGGCCAAAATGAAGAAGGAACGCCTTGCATGATAAATCTAAGGTGTCAATCAATCGACATATATTTTTCCTTTTAAAAATATTTGAGAATGATGAAGAAGGTATGTGGTGTTTGCAATCAAAATTCTGCTGAACAATTTGGCGTCAACGTCCAGAGCCGTTCGTGGAGTGTGGCCATAACCAGTGTACAGGTCAGCGCCCTTATATATTTAGTGGTAGTAAAGAAATGTATGGTCATGTGTTGTGTATGTGGTTCTTAAACGCTGTGTTTTAATTGAGAAACTTGAAATCAATTTTTTTAAAAATAAAGAATGGGAATTAAAAACTTTTACATGATGGAATGATGTTAAAGAAAATCGTGTGACGTGATTTGGTTTGCTTTTATGCAATAAGAAGAAATGCCTCAAAACAATAAGAAGAAATTTTAATGAATTCAAAATACATATTATATGATATGTTTTCTTTAATATTATTTATTTTAAAATATATATATTCTAGAAAGCCTGTGTGTTCTACATGTTTGCCTAAGAACATGTAGATGCATTACACGGGCCATAAGGGAGGGTTCGCGAGAGCAGTAGCAAACCAGATTTTTAAGGTGTTGAAAGCAGGTGTGCTTATGTCATGGGGGCTGCGGCGTTTTGAAGTTTACTCAGAGAAAACCGTGGGAAATGGAAATAAAATTCCTTTCTTCAATTGTATAATTTATGAAATTATTATAAACCCTGTCCAAACTAGTTGTATAATTGCGAGTTACTTTTCAATAGAATATGTCTTTGTTTTTTGAATGTGCTAAGCAAACAGTCGGCTGCTTCATGCTTCTAAAGAACTGATGGGTTTTTAGAAAACTGTTGGGTATAAATTATTATGGGATAAATCATAATTTAGTTCAGTCACATATGATGTCGTAGTATTCTTTGTTTAGCTTAGATTGATATTTAAATTAGGGGAAAGTGTAGCTCTTCGGCATGTGTTTTAAAATGGAGTATCTTTAGAATTGTGTGGTAAATATATTGAATTCCATAGTCAGAGTTTAAGGTATTAAAAAAAAAATATTATTATTTTCCTCTTTTCCAAAGATTTAAAAGGCTCATCATACGAACATTTTTTTGGAAATGAAATCTCTTTAAAAGTCGTATGAGGTCGCAAGCTGGGCTGTGTATAAAATTAATTGTTACTTCCATAAGATTGATAGATTCATTATAATAAATGTTTTAGTTATAAAGAATTTTGCATAAAGTAGTTATTTTCTTATATGTCGTTTGGTTTTTACTAAGTATTTAAAATAATTTTAATATGTTAATGGTAGTTTTATTTAAAGCATGAGGTAATCATGTATTAATTGGATTTAAATTTATAATATAGAATTACGTGGCCTTAATGCTAATAATTTTAAATAGCTTTTAAGCTCTCAAATAATATTTATGAAGAGAATGTTTTTTTTAAAACAAAGGGGTAAAAATTTATTGATAAAAAGTCTGGATTACAGAGTACAACCGAGCTTTCAACCAAGACTCAAATAAACAACCAAACAAGCTAAAACTACTAGACTAGAATGACACCCATAAAAGACAACAAGAACAAACCACATTAAGTTTGTACATCTTTGTGGATCAACTCCCACAGGCATTAAGAGTCCCCAGACGGGAGACTCTCCCAATTATTGATACTCCAAGGATCCAATAGCTTAGAAGCCCTTTTGGCCAGGTAATTAGCAACCACATTTCATTCCCTTAGAATGTGCACAAATGATATAAATTCAAACTCTTCACTTATTATGAGAATCTGAATGGCTACAGAGGCCAACTGCCAATTAACTTCCTCCACCCTTTTACTATTTAAAATAGTAACCACAATTTGAGAGTCAGACAAAAACCCCCTCTGCAAAGCCTCAATAATTGCAAGAGCTTCCATAAAATTGTTTGAGTGAACACCTTTATAAATGGAAAAGAAAAAATTGACACCACCAGTAGAATCTCTCCCAACACCGCCAATGCCAGCATGTCCAGGAGTACCCATAGACGATCCATTGGTATTAATTTTTAAAACTCCTCTAGGGGGTGGCCTCCACCTGCCATCTCTCCTAACCTTCTTGTTGAGCTGAGGAACCCTACTACAGCTAAAATAGTTCACACCATCCCCAAAGAGACCAAGAGCTTGTAATAAATGCCTCACTTGGTATAATGTGAGGAATAGGGGATTTCAAGGTCCCTCTTTTTTTGTCCTTTGCAATAAGAATGAGGATGACTCTTCTCATTTATTTTTCCAATGCTCCTTTGCCAAAGACATTTGGCACCATTGGTGGAGCGCTAGGAACCATCCATGTTTTCATGTGTTGTCCCTGGTGGAGTTTTGGAGTAGTCTAGGCAGACCTTCGGCCAAGGCCCCCTTACTTCGGGTGGCTTGGAATTTGGGCCCTTATTGCATAATATGGAAAATTTGGCTTGAACAAAACTGATGCATATTTTAGGGCAGTTATTTGGTTGTTCAAAAGATCTAGCAAAGGATCTTGTATATGGTTCAGGAAACCATCCATAGAAGAGAAGGTACAACAAGCCCTCCTTTAAGGTACAACAAGTGATGCCATGAAGAGGTTTGTCAGTGGTCCACCAGCCTCGCATGAAATCATGAAGCTTAGGATCACGAAGCCACATAAGTTGAAACTTAAAGGAGGGATTCTTTTTTAGCCCTAACTCCAAAGTAGAGAGTTTGATAGACCAATTATCAGATCCCCTACCCTCCAGAATCATAGAACTAGCAATGATTCCTAAAGGTGGATATATGTGGGAAATTGGTTGGTCCCGAGCACTTAAGACACCAGCTGCAATGGTGAACATTCTTGAAGTGTGTTACTGTATGCCATGTACTGGATTCAAGTTGGGTATTCTTTGATAAAATTTATGATAAGAATATATGAATAAATAAAAATTTTGATATTTTATTTTGATAACCAAGTAAGATGATTTGGGTTTTTACAGTTGGTATCAGATCCTAGGTTGTGAAACCCTAGGCTATAAAACATAAAATGTTATACTAGCATAACTATTTTGACACCATGAATGGTAGGTACCTAGCAGAGGACTAGTGTTAATCTGCAAGAGAAAATTGCAAAGGTCCCGAGGAAGGGACGAAGGCAACTCATAAGAGAGTCTAAGAGGGTGCAAGTTACTGATGTACCATAATAATTTGTCAAGAAAGAGAAAGAGCCCATAGCTACAAGAGCTACACAAAATAATGATAATATGGTTCAAATAATTCAATTGATGCAAGAGCAATTGAATCAATATTGTGAGCAAATGGAAATACAAAAAGTCAGAGAATTTTGCTAAGAGAAAGGCAATTGAATATATGAATGAGTTTCCATAGGGTTCCTCAAGAAGGAAAGTGGATGAAGAGCTGAAAAAGGAAATTAAGAAGCTAGGTATTTATAAATTTGATGAAAAAGGTGATGCCAAAACTATCGTTAAGTAGCTGAGTGAAGCCAAGGGATATTTTGCAATTCAGCCTATTTACTCTAATTCTAAAACTACTTAGGCAGTGGCACATTTAGAGGGTCCTACAAGAGACTAGTGGACCATATATAAGACAATTACTCAAAAGGAAATGACAGATATACCATAGGAAGAATTTGAAAGAGAATTCAAAGATCGTTTCCTTACTAATCAATTATATATTGAGAAATATGGTGAGTTCACCAACTTACGACAAGGCAATATGATAGTAATTGAATATTACTAGAGGTTTGTGCAACTTCTTAAGTATTCCCTAGAATATGATGGTCACGAGAAGTTCAAAGCTCATAAGTTAGTTATGGGGCTACACCTAAAATACAGTCAAACAGTGGGAATAAAAGTACCTTAGGCACTGTCAATTACCTATGATGTTGCTCGATATGAAGAATCAAGCCAAAAAGAGGTAAAGGCTTACTATCAGCAAGTCGAAAGAGAAAATTCAAGGAAAAGGAGATACCCCAAGCAAAATACGAACAAAGAACAATACAAGAAATACAGATACGGAGGATGGTATAGGAATGAAAATAAAAATAAGGGTAAATTCTAGGGAAACAAAGGGCAACCAGATCAAAGGAATTTTCAGAAGAAGAGAAACAACAATCAAAAACTAGAATAAGAAAGGTGACAAACAAAATAAAGATGGACCAAATTCTTGCTTTGCATGTAAAGCATTAGACCATTTTTCCAGACAGTTCCCAAACAAAGTTAACCAAAGAAACACCACTGAGGAAGCCCCTTTACTGCAATAGGTAACCCTAACCTTTCAAGGTAAGCTACTCCATTTTTTATTAAAGGAAAATTAAGAAAAAGAGATATACACATTTAAATTGATAGTGGTGTTACAGATAGTTTCATTTCAAATAGTATTTTGAGGGATAACCTGTTAAACCTAGGGTTATGGCAAGAGGATGGTAAGTCGAGTATGGCTTGGGATAAACTTACTTGGTCAACCAATGTCTCTTTGACCCACAAATAGAAATATCTTAGGGAAAAATAAATTGGCACCTATATGTGGCTCCTTTGCATGCATTTGACATAGTCCTAGGAGTAGACTGGTTAAAAGCTCATAAAGCCCTACTAAATTTTGAGGAAAGGTGGTTGGACTTTATGGATGATGCTAATCAATAAATCTATATCCACAGTAATCGAACATATCTTGAACCTCATTTTATGACAACAATGTAGATCAAAAGAGCCTTAAGGAAGAGATGTAAACTGTACGTAGTCAAACTAAAAAAAAGGAATAAACTGACTCAAGTTTCACACTATTTCAGTAGTACCCGATATTAAATGAGTGTAGAGATGTATTTCCTAAATATTTTCCTGGATTACCTCCTAAGAGAGTTTGATTTTTCAATTGATTTTATACCAGGAGTAACTCTAGTAGTTCAAACCCATTATCGTATGACACCTCTTGAATTGCATGAGCTTAAGACTCAACTACAAGACTTGTTAGAAAAATGGCACATTAAACCTAGTGTCTCACCCTGGGGAGCACTAGTATTGTTTGTTAAGAAGAGGGATGGATCCTTGAGGCTATACATTGATTATATAATTCTCAACAAGATGACACTTAAGAATAAGTATCCCTTGCCTAGAATTGATGATTTTTTTGACCAACTGAGTGGAGCTACAATATTTTCAAAGATTGACCTTAGGTTAGGATATCACCAATTGATAATTAGGGAAGAAGATACATACGAGACTGCTTTTAGAATACGCTATGGACATTATGAGTTCATAGTATTACCATTTAGGTTAACAAATGCACCAACTGTATTTATGAATT
Organism: Wollemia nobilis; assembly: GCA_028583015.1. Taxonomy (NCBI): domain Eukaryota; kingdom Viridiplantae; phylum Streptophyta; class Pinopsida; order Araucariales; family Araucariaceae; genus Wollemia; species Wollemia nobilis. Next base: position 11,046,465 of record JAQPPZ010001195.1, read on the forward strand.
TGATGAATAACATATTTCGTGAGCAATTAGATCATTTGTGTTAATATTTTTGGATGATATTTTGATTTACTCCAAAAATAAAGAAGAACATGATCAACACATGACTATAGTGTTAGAAATCCTTAGGAAGCATCATTTGTATGGTAAGTTGTCCAAATATGATTTCTATACACACCAAGTTTAGTATTTGGGATACATTGTTTCAACAAAAGGAGTAGTAGTAGATCCTAATAAAATTGAAGCTATAATAGATTTGCCAGCCCCTACCAATGTTTCTAAAGTGAGAAGTTTCATGGAGATGGCTAGATATTATCGATGATTTGTTAAGGGGTTGTCAAAAGTCGCATTTCTTATTACCAACCTACAAAGGAAAGGGAAATTATTTAGGTGGATGTTGCAGTGTGAAGAAACCTTCATAATTCTTAAGGAAAAATTGACAACTGCACCTATATTACAAATACCTTACCCTAACAAATCATTTATGATATGTACTGATGCCTCACTAGAAGGTTTAAGTGGCATCTTGATGCAATAATGTCATGGTTGCGTATGATTCCAGGAAGCTTAATAAGAATGAAATAAACTATGACACACATGATTTAGAGCTAGCTGCAGTAGTCCATAATTTTAAGATTTGGAGGAAATATTTTCTCGAAAAGCCTTTTGATCTTAAAACCAACCATCAGAGTTTGAGATATATTTTTACTCAACCTCTGCTAAATGCTAGGCCACGAAGATGGATGGAATTTTTGGTTGAATATGACTTTTGTTTTGAATATATCAAAGGGAAAGAAAATAGACTGGCAGATGCTCTCAGTAGGAGAATACATATGGCAACTATTACAAAGTGTCAGTATAGGCTGAAGGAGAAGATCACATAAATACAAAAAAATGGTGTTTTGCAACCAATGCTGTAACAAAATTGAGCAAGAACCAGGTCAACACTCAAATTACAATGTTAAACAGGATCTGGTATATTTTTGGAACTGAGTAATAGTACCTAAGGATGAATAACTCAAGAGAATTATCCTATAGGAAGCTCATTATGATCCATATTCAGCTCATGTAGGGGTAATTAATATGGGGAAACTCTGATGAAATATTTCTGGACTGAAATGAAAAAAGATGTAGTTCAATTTGTTGCAAGATGCTTGGAATATCATAAGGTCAATGCAGAGCATCAACATCCTAGCAGAAAGCTGCACCTATTTGATGTACCATAACAAAAGTGGTGAGTAATATCTATGGATTTTATTGTTGGCCTTCCCAAGACACGATTTTAGCATGATGTAATATTTGTAGTGATGGAAAAATTAACTAAAGTAGCGCATTTTATACCAGACAGTGTTCATGATGATGCAACAACTATAGCATAAACGTTTACTCGAGAAATTATAAGACTGCATGGGTTTCTTGAAATAATCATCTCGGATAGATATTCGAGATTCACTTTTGAGTTTTGGTAAGCTTTACATTGAGATTGGGAAACAAAGCTCAATATCAGCACTGCTTATCATCCTGAGATGGATGAACAGACCAAGTGGGTCAATCAAGTGCTAGAAGACATGCTATGCATATTTTGTCTGGACCCTCAAAGTAAATGGGAAGATTATCTTTTCATGGTGGAATTTTCTTATAAAAACTATCATACCACGTTGGGCATGTCCCCTTTTTAGGCCCTATACAGGCGTAGGTGTAGGACACCATTAATGTGGGATAACTTGGACGATCGAGAAGTGATCGGTCTCGATGTTGTTAGAAAAATAGATATCCAACTTAAATAGATTCACCAGTGACTTTGTGAATTCATTGATCATCAGAAGAGCTATGCTGACTCAAAGCGAACCCTTTGAGAATTTTTCATTGGTGACAAAGTTTTCCTTAGAGTCAAGCCAACCAAAATTTCAATTAAATCCACTAAATTAAGTCTTAGATTTGTTCATCATTTTGAAATTATTGCCAAAATCAGTCCTGTCGCCTACGAGCTTGCCTTACCACAAAATCTTTCTAAAATCCATAGTGTTTTTCATGTGTCCCTCCTTCACAAATATGTTGCTAACTCATCACAATTTTGGATGTATTTCATTTGCATACGTCGAACCCGCAACTCATTGAGGTTTGACCAGTTAAAATTTTGGGGTTCAAAACTAAACATTTGAGAAAAAGGACTATGGAGCAGTGTAGGGTTCAGTGGGACCACTACTCCAAGAAAAATGCCACCTTGGAAGATGTTGTTGCCATGAGAAACTAATTTCCTTATTTGAAAATTGATAACAAAAAGACAATTTGCTATTTGTGTATGAGATGTAAATTTTTATATGATGATGTGTTGGGACTGGATATATTAGATATGACTATTATGTAATTTTTCTTGATATTTACTCATATGTATATGTTCTGATGTTATGAATTCCTGCATATGTATTCTTTAGCTAACACAGGGACTTTGTTAATTCCTAGTGGGGGAGTATATAACATCTCCGCCACTTGTGACCATCTTATCTGGAAGAATGTTATTCTATGTTATGTTTTTATGATGCAGGTGCAGGGTTTCGTGCGGGAGCAGAAGATAACACCCACCCTCTAACAAATATAGAGGTTGGAAGCATCAGGTAATGTGAGATATGATGTTGTACTTCGTGCACCTTGGTCCGTGGGTACATAAAAGTCCACCGTAAGAATTTACATGTAAACAATTTTTCTCGATATGTGAGTTGCTGCATTCCGTTATGTTTATTACTATTCTCTTGTATTTTACCCTTTAATGTCAATAATAAAAAATGATAATATATAAAAATATATATTATAATAATAATAATAATAAATAAATAAAATAGAATAAAAAATAATAATTAAAATATATAATTATTAGTCGTGGTGAAGAATCTCTAAAAAAAAATGCATTTAAGCTTGTAATATAGTATACATATATATTAATTATTATAAGCAAGATAACAACGGACAATATTTGCATCGGTAACTAGGCTAAGAGAATATGAGCATTTAAGCTTGTAATATAGTATACATATATATTAATTATTATAAGCAAGATAACAAGTGACAATATTTGCACCGGTAACTAGGCTAAGAGAATATGAGCATTAAATTATGATAAAAAAATTACCAACCACCCGAATATGGAGAATCGCCGCCACCTAGTCAAAATAAAGAACGAACACCTTGCATGATAAATCCAAGGTGTCAATAAATCGGTATATGTTTTCCCTTTTAAAAACATTTGAGAACGATGAAGAAGGTATGCGGTGTTTGCAATCAGAATTCTGCTAAATAATTAGGCATCAACCTCTAGAGCCGTTCGTGGAGTGGGGTCATAACCAGTGTGTAGGTCAGCATCCTTATATATTTTATTGGTAGTAAAGAAATGTATGGTCATGTGATGTGTATGTGCTTCTAAATGCTGTGTTTTCACTGAAAAACTGGAAATCAATTTTAAAAAAAAAAAATTAAAGAATGAGAATTAAAAACTTTTACATGATGGAATGATGTTAAAGAAAAGCGTGTGACGTGATTTGGTTTGCTTTTATGCAATAAGAAGAAATGCCTCAAAACAATGAGGAGAAATTTTATTGAATTCAAAATAGATATTATATGATATGTTTTCTTTTGATATTATTTATTTTAAAATATATATTCTAGAAAACATGTTTGCCTAAGAACATATAGATGCATTACAAGGGCCAAGCTGACCCTGTAAAACCCTTTCCTTCCTCTACATCTCTATCCACAAGGGAGGGTTCGCGAGAGCAGTAGCAAACCAGATTTTTCATGGGGGCTACGGCTTTTTGAAGTTCGCTCACATAAAACTGTGGGAAATGAAAATGAAATTCCTTTCTTCAATTTTATGATTTGTGAAATTATTATAAACTCTGTCCAAGTTAGTTGTATAATTGCGAGTTAGTTTTCAATAGAATATGTCTTTGTTTTTTGAATGTGATAAGCAAACAGTCGGCTGCTCCATGCTTGGAAAGAACTGGTGGGTTTTTAGAAAACTGTTGGGTATAAATTATTATGGGATAAATCATAATTTAGCTTAGTCACATATGATGTCGTAGTATTCTTTGTTTAGCTTCGATTGATATTTAAATTAGGGGAAAGTGTAGCTCTTCGGCATGTGTTTTAAAATGGAGTATCTTTAAAAAATTTGAATTGTGTGGTAAATATATTGTCTGAATTGAAACTGGTTTCTACTTGTGATGAGAATTCAACCGCGTCCTTGTTATGTTCTCCGCCAACCGTGGACAAAGTTGGATGACCTCAATTCGTAGGCCCTGAATTGATATCTGAGATAGTCTTACCAAATTTAAAAATAATATTTAACTAGCCTGCCAGTAATACTCTATCATAACCCTAAATGTTGAACCTTGGCTTTGAGGAGTAAATGGATTAACGCATATTGAAGTCCATAGTCAGAGTTTAAGCCTGGAAACGTTTAAGTAAGCTTGTTATAGTGTCTTAATAAATGCAGCTGAGTTTACGTCGGTATGGTACTTAAGAAGGTATTAAAAAAAATTATTATTATTTTCCTCTTGTCTAAGCAAACAATTAAAAGGCTCATCATACGAATAATTTATTGGAAATAAAATATCTTTAAAAGTCTTACGAGGTCGCAAGCTGGGCTGTGTATAAAATTAATTGCTACTTCCATAATATTTATAGATTCGTTATAATAAATGTTTTAGTTAAATAGAATTTTGCATAAAGTAGTTATTTTCTTATATGCCATTTTAGTTTTATTAAGTATTTAAAATAATTTTAATATGTTAATGGCAGTTTTATTTAAAGCATGAGGTAATCATGTATTAATTGGGTTTAAATTTATAAAGTAGAATTACGTGGCCTTAAAGACCTTGACAAATAAGTGGTAATAGTTTAGAACAGGTTTTAAGCTCTCAAAGAATATTTATGAAGAGAATGTTTTAAAATAAATTATACTTCTTTATATTATGTGCTCGGTTGATTTGAGAGTAGGGTAAACGAATTTTATTAGGTAGTCTTATTTTATTAGGAGAGACAGCTTATGTATGAGAGTAGGGTAAACGAATTTTATTAGATAGTCATATTTTTTTAGGAGAGACAGCTTATTTATGCATAACACCTTAAGTTTATTGTAAGTTATTTTGGTTATAAAACTGGCAATGATTATCCCTTTATTAGTTAGAATAAATATAACTAATAGGGGCTACATAACCAAACTTTGCGTATACATAACATTTTTTTTGCTTAGGTATTTAATTGGATTTTATTCTTAAATCCTTTTTATTACAAGGATACTTAATTTTCATGAAAGTCATGAGATGGGGTCACTTAATTTGCCAAAAGGCTTTCTCGATAATCATCCATGGGGTCACTTGTGAGTGATTGCTATCTGATTCGAAGGGGTCCCATGGTGCTACCTCATATTCTGACTCGTCTTCTGAAGATCCTTCTTGACCTTGTCTATACCTCTCTTTTAGGTAAGTTCTCGAACTTTCTCCTCTCTCGAGCGAAGGGAAAGGGTTGTTGAGGTCAACAAGGTTGGTCGTCAACAATGGGAGATAATCCCCCAGTGTATATGTCGTGTTAGGATTGGCATATGGATCTAATGTCAATCCCCCCTTGTTGCCTATCCCTAGGCCTTGCATGTTTTCTACCAAGATGTCCAAGGGTAGGGGGTGGTTGAACCCTACCCCTGATTTTTCGTATGGCATCTAATACCTTGGTTGGCAGAGAACGTGCACTCCTTGCTCATATCTACCTAACCCATATCCATGCCAATTGCATTGGCCAAGATATCTCAAAGCAAAATCTGGGTTGGACAAATAATTGACGTCTTTAGTAAAAGGCTCTTCATCTTCGTCCTCTTGCATGTATAGTTCAATACCATGATCAAGGCCCCATACACAAAATTTGTCTGGTTTGGCGGGTAGCCTAGAGGAACAATAGTGCCTATGGGGAGGTGAGGTCTCCCCATGTCCTACATTAACTCAAGTGCGGATGTTGCTACAATGTTTCGCACCAGGTATTCCCCTAGGCACGTATTTGACATTTCAACAGTGATTATTGGTGGTTGAGGAGGAGGGAACGAAAGTTCTTCCTGAGTCCACTCCATGTCGGCTGAACTAGGAACCTCGACTTCCATTCTGCTAGACATCTCCCTAATAGATATGGTTGAGACTAATGGCGGTGCTTCTTCTAGAGTTTTTTTCCCATTGTCCTTCTGTTTGGCCACCATAGGTGGCGTCATTGGTGAAGGACCAGACGATGAATATGGACCCGACTGGGGATTTGATGGACTTGTTAACGGGGATGCCTGTAGAATCAGACCTTGTTTAGATGGATTCAACTAAAAATCCAAATGCGTTGATGGAAGGGTCGATTGCGGCAGCAACTGCACCGCATTGCAATACTTGAAGGGTTCCAAGTCCACTGGGACTACATGCACCTACCCTTCGAATGTATACTTTAAGCACTGATGAGCTATTGAAGGGACACACTTCATGTCCTTGATCCATGGTCGACCCAATAAGATGTTATAGGCCATCTCACCCTCCAAGATGTGGCATGATGCATGTATAGTCTTTTGTCCCACTTGGATGGGTATGACAATTGTGCCAACTGTCGAGCATATTGCATCATTGAATGCTCGTAATGTATAGGTGGAGGCCACTATGTGAGATGCGGGCAACTTGAGGTGCTTCAAGGCCACTGTTGTAATGATATTACTAGACGAGCTAGTGTCCACCAATACCCTTTTGTACGAAATCCCGTTGACCCGCACGATGACGTGCAGGGGTGGATCCGCCATGTCACCAACCACTGATTTCAATTTGTCCTCTTGAAAGGTGATGATTGGCTCAGTACGTCGTTTGACATGTCCCACGAAGTTGTTGAAGGATTTTGCTTTGTGGGGCTGTAACTCGATGGCTTTTAGTATCTCCATTAGAGCCTCTCGATGGAGCGTTGATTATTGTATGAGCTCGTAGATGGAGAGCCTAGCCGATGTGGTCTTCAAACTCTGGGTGAGTTTGGTTCGAATTGTGGCCACTGGTCTAGGCAGAGGAGGTGGTGCAAGGTGTTGTTGTGGTTGTGATGTTGTTGGCACCTCTCCTGTAGCTTTCGTGGGGGCAGCTGTGCTTGGGTACCTCTTGTTTCGAGTCACTATACTGATCATCCCTACATAACCCTGCATGGGGCAGTTCTGTGTTACCACATTGACTTTTAGGGTCTTTGCCTGCGCATCATGGGCAGGCAAGGGGTCCTTAAAGACTTCAATTTGTTGGTTGCTTGGTGCCACGGGGTTATACATCGCTAATGTCTTGTTATCTATTAGGTCTTGCACCAAGCCTTTAAAATTCAAACATGCATTAAGGTCATGTCCCTTCCATCTATGGAACCTATAGTACAGATCTTCCCTATAGCCCTTAGGTTTTGGCGCATTGGGGTGTATGGGTTGAATCTCAGGCAGGTTGATCACGGTCGCTAACAAGTGGTCAAATAGGGAGTCTCTAGACTCTATGTAAGGTGTGAATTATCGCCTAGGGCGACGCTGCTGATTTTGTTCTTGCCTCTGATTTTCTTTGTCATAATTGTTAAGAGGCACCGCTTGATAGTTAGCCTTTTGGGGTTGTGTTGCTTGTGTAATATTAGGGATGTTTATAGCAACCTGATTGATTGCAACGGGTTTCTGTTACATGGTACCTATTTTGGTGTTCTTAGACCATTCTTTCTTCTTTGGCTTGGCTATCTCGCCATCCTGAATCTTTATCTCCTCAATGATTATGGCTTGTGCCAAAGCTTCCTCTAAAGTGGCATATTGTTGTAGCTGCAATAGCACAAATATCGATTTCAAATAGCTCTTTGAAAACATTTGGGTGAGGTCAGACATAGGAGGGAGGTATGGTAGCTTGGAAAGCAAAGTCCTCCACCGATTACCATAGGCCGCCATGGTTTCTTCCTCATACTGCCTGAGGCTGGCTAGGTCGCTTAGTGACACCTTCTTCTTGGTGTTGAAGGTGAAGCGTTCGAGGAACACATCCACTAGCTGATCTAAGTTACTAATGTTGTGCTTTGGCAATTGAGTGAACCAATCCAAGGCAGGGCCTGTGAACATGGTGATGAATGTTCTTAACAACAAAGCATCATTGTCCTGAATGCCAAAGCATTGGCTTAGGAATCTAGTCACATGCTCTTGGGCATCTTCCTCCCCTCTAAATATTGCCAACTGAGGCAGTTTAAAGTGTTCAGGGTAAGGGGGTGTCGACACTAACAGATGCATAGGATTGCTGTGGAGTTGCCATAAAGTGGGCTTTTGGGGGCCAGAAGTCTTGGTCTCCATAGATTCCAAGCGCTCTAGCAGCGCTTTATATGCATCAGAAGATTTAATCTCTTCCTCCTTAGTTAGCTCCCATTATGGGTTGTGGAAAACTTGAGGCCTATGGAGGGGTGGCCAGATAGTAGCCCCTCTGCCTTTGGTAGGATGTTTCGGCCTGCTCTTCTTCTTGCTCATACTCCTCATAGGCTTCTTGAGGAGTTTTTGGATGAGACCTATAACCATGGGTGGGTCCCCACGGGGGTGCCCATCGTTGTTCCTGGGAGTGGCCTCCTGCTCATGTCTAGGAGGTCTCGAAGGCAGCACTTGGTAAGGTTGTGGAGAACTGTCTCGTACCAAGGGGTTGCGCCTCTCGTACGGTTCTGCTCTTTCGGTGTGAAGGGTTGGAACCCTCTCAAGAATAGTGTTATGGAGAAGCTCATCTGTTTGGTGTCGAATGTGCTCTTTGCTAAGGTGATATAGATGCTCTAGTTGTTGTTGGTCTTGCTCAAGCTGCATGATCTACGCTTAGTAGGCGGCATGTCTGATGACTGCCAAGTCAATTTGTTTCACCAGATTGAGTCTAGGAGGCCTAGATGCCTCTTCTATGCATTTATCTTGGTTGTGATGATTCGAGATCTCTATAGGTCGCTTCCCTCTATCGAGGTTTGCGGCATTCACTCGAGGCTCTGGCCTCAGTAGGTGATTCTGGTAGATAGCAGGTGCAGAGGCGCATTTCTCCCGTGATGTGTATTTCCCTTGAGGAATGTAATGGTCTTCCTCATGCTCCCTTTCGTATATGTGAAAGGGGCGGGAAGAGTTGGCTTGCCCTGTTTGAAGAGCCTTGTGCTCTGGATTTGGCTTATTATTACTAACAGTGATGGGGGTAAAGGAGGGATGACATAATCATGTGGCCTCTCCTGATGGACCCTATGTTGTTCTAGCGCTTCATCGCACGATGGCCACTCATACCGAGCTTCTAAGGGAGCCTTCCCGTTTATATTAAGTTCCATGTGTAAGGACTCCTCCTGAAAGGGTCAATGTTGGACGGGAGTGCCCCTCGAAAGGGTGCCTCTATAGTCCCATTCTAAAATGGCATGATGTGGACTCTCTTGTGGGTTAGGCCGCCAAGGTGGTATGACCAAGTCCTTAGGGCTATAGCGAAGGTGACTTGTGCCCCCTTGTACACTCTCTGCAGCTCCTGCCCATGATTGGGCTTGGCTACGGGTGTACACCATGGTGGTGTTTTCCTACAAGATGCGTAGATTTTTATTTATTTTTTATGATTTTTATGCTACACTAAACAGAAAATATCACACACACAAAGCAATGATTATCTCGTTTAAAGATTAAAAGTGTGCCCTAAATCTGGTTTAGTGTGTTTTTATTTTTGTTTTGAAAGCTTTTGTAAAGAACGTGTAAATGCAATATGATGGCTCTTATGACTCCCAAAAATGGTCGCCTCTTCGATATACCATTGCCAGGCTAATATACCAACCTCTCTATATACCCGCCCTTACGTGAGGGAAACTATTGTTATGTGAGACCAGATGGTACGTGGAACATAGGCGGTACAAAAGGGGAATCGCCCTACTTTTGAAACCTACCATAGAAGACTTATCCTCATGCGTTGGGAATCACCCCAGCTACACTTGGTCAGCTTTTGTTAGGATTTACGTCTAGCAACAATAGCGATCGGGGTTATGGATGCAAAAAATCAAGCCAAGGTGATGATGAAATCCACCGTTGGTCTTGATCAAGGGCTGGGGTTTTATGACCATCTCCTTGGTTTTTATATTGCCACGTGATGTGTGGGGTCCTTTTTATTTTTGCATAAAAGAAAGCAAACATGCAGTACAACTTTTCCTAAGCAAGAAAATAACCAGAAAACAGAAAATGAGAGAAGGTTTTTAGGACCCCTACCTCTTCTATGCCCAAATCGGCTGGTTCTAAATTTTTGTCTTGAAACTGCACAGAGAGCTATTCGTCCCTGGGTGGGATGAATAACAGGATGTATTCATCACAGGGTGGGACGAATGCCCATTTTTCCCTGGGTAAGATGAATTCCAGCTCTATATTCATCATAGACTGGAACGAACAACAGTCCAGCATTTGAAAACTTGGTACCTGCAAGCAAAAACAATCAAGTTTTAATCATATTTCTGATCTCAAAAATAGATAACAAGGTCCCACCATGATCGTCACTGAAAGCACGAGGATACGAAAACAAAAAGGAAAAGCCAAGATGTGATGCAAACGAAACAAAAGATAACGCTAAATCCTATGAATTGAAAGTGCATGAAAGGAGAGAAGCATAAACGAATCGAAACCAAATAGAAAGCCAATATGGAAGACAACCCTTTTTATTAATATGCTTCTAAACTTGATTACAATTCACCTCCTCCCTTTTTAGGGGCTAGGAGCATTAAATGTGTTCTTGTCACATCAATGGATGCCATTCCTTCTTTCGCGTGCCCACATGTAAAGTGGGCGGACCAAACATCACCATCGCTTGCGTTGATGAGTCTTGAATCCTTGCTGCTCCTCTGATGTTGAGACCCTACGTTCAAGGAAACAAGAAATAGTTAGTAGCACCTGTAGATAAAATGAAACATGCAATCCCCATGCCTTCAATTAGTACATGCAAAATATAAATAAAATGATAACTAAAATAGATCCAAATGAACTAAAAACTTGACAGGGGCATCAAAACATCACCAGGAAGGCACTACAAATGGAACAGTCAAAAAATTCGCCACAGATTCGTATTCGCTCCGGGGCGGGACGAATAGACCTACAACAAAGCGTCAAAAAGCACTGTCCCAAATGTCACATCCGAGAAGCTCCAAATCACCTACAAAGTTGGGGGTTAGCTAAATGGGGGTATTTTGGGAAGACCCAGAAGGTCAGATTTTCCCAATTTGGCCTCTATCACCGGGAATTTGATGATGCTACCTGCATGTTAGTAAAGGCGAGAAATGATAAAAACATGATCAAAAATGCTCAAAACGATGTGAAATTTGAATGACAACCTATCTAAGCAGCATAGAATCAGATGCAAAAATAATAGAAAGGAAATCTACCATAGATTTCTAATCGCTCCGGGGCGGGGCGATTAGAACTGCAGCAGTGTGGGGGCGCCGGGGGCAGGACGCCCGTCGTTTGGGGCCCGATTTTGGCACCAATCCACTTGGGATGGGTCCAAAACCTCTTGTGGGGTGTTGTCGGAAAATTTGGTAGGATGTTGTGGCCAAATTTCGGGTTTTGGTTTCGGATTTGCGCTTCCAATAACCACCCTATGACCTCCCTTCCAAAAGAGATCAAGGATGTGAAAGGCACAAATCGAAAGGTGTGTGTGGATGTAAAATGGTAGCACTTCATTGCTCAAAATGCTCCTTCTTTGTATATCTTGTGGTGAGAAAACTCACCAATTTATAGACCTGGAGGTCTCTTGTGATTGAGCATGCAGAGGCACCACTTGGCAATCATGCCTTCCCAGGGGGGAGAAGATTCCTCCCTGATTAGGGGCTCCATGACTGCCCTTGTAATCGCCTCTAATGCTCAAAAATGCTCACTCACACTCCCATGCAATGAAGGAAGAGTTAAGTGGTGGATCTGAGCTGCCATTTGTCAAGATTTGACTTTTTTCCCATCAAACCTGCTATTCGCCCCACCCTGGAGCGAATACTGCTAATCGTCCCTAGGTGGAACGAATACCAGTTTGTAATCGTCCCGAACGAATACCTGGGTGGAACGAGTAGAGAGAAGAGTGCTTGAAGGTGCCAAATTGACCTCTGACCTTCCAAAACTATTGTGATAGTGGTTAGGACCATTGTTTAACCTCTGGGGGCTGCCCTGGGGGTTGTGTGTGTCAATGCGATCAATGTTTGCAGTCACATAATCAGATTGGTGTCATTTTGGTGTCTACAGATGCCCCTTTTTGGGATGCGTTGTGTGTGGCATAGTGCTGAGCAAAAATAGATAACCAAAGCACTAATGATTAGGGTTTCTCAATAACCTAACCAAATTTTGATGCCCCAAGTATGGAAAGGGCATGCATTCTTGAATCCTTGCTTTTGACGAGCGAAGGAACTCAATTCAAGTGTTAACATTTTTTGGTGAGGTGTTACTTGATCTTGGACATTGATCAGTCATGAATAGGCAAAGGGCGCAACCTTTTGTCTGTGGGAACCTTGAGTTCATGATTCACGAATGCCAAGTGTTTGATCAGCTTGTGATTATTGCTTGTTTGCTGCCCCAAGCAGGGGCGTGATTGTCTTTGTCAATGATTCTTTGAATGCGTGCCATTTCCTTGATTGGGTGTGTATTTGTTGATTGGTGACTAAGTGTGACTACCCCCTCAAGCGACGAATCGATGAGGGAATGACCTACATGAGAAAAGCGACGAGTCGCTTGACCCAAGATGACTTGTGTAAGGGTGCCTTCAGATGTTTATCTTTGAATGTGTGTGTAGTTTTTTGACATTTAGACCTATTTTTGGTGGGTGTTAACCCTTTTTGTGATGCTTTTTGGAGCTAAAATTGTCAAAAATCCATCTTCCCGTGGAGCGGTCCGGCTATGGTAGCCTTCTTAGGGAATAGGATAGTGACAATTTGTGACCCCAACATCGGTTTTGTATGCCAGTGAATGGCGGGTGCAAAGGCGCCTTTGTTCGGCAATGTTATTGCTATTTTTGGGTGGATTTTGACTCTTTTGGGACGTCGCTTGGGGATGAAATTCTCGGCAATCCGTCCTCCCGTGGAGCGGTCCGGCTATGGTAGCCTTCTTAGGGAGTAGGATGGTGAGGATTTGTGACCCCGACATTGGTTTTGCATGCCCAAAATGTTAGGTGCAAAAGCACTCTCATTGGACAGTTTTATTGCTATTTTTTGTGCATTTTGGTGCATTTTTTTGTTGTTTTTGAAATTTTTGCTCTGTAATCGTCCCTGGGTGGGACGAATACCAGTTTAGTAATCGTCCCAAGGTGGGACGAGCGCTAACTAGAGCACTCATCCCAGGGTGGAATGATTACAGGCTAAAAAACCTATTTAAGGGCCAAAACTAGGGTTTGGGCTCATTTGCATTCTATTTTTCTGGCGATTTGGAGCTCTGAGGAGGAGGAGGTCGATTCTGCGAAGCGAAGCTGCTACCAAATTTTTGAACACCATGAGTTCACGGACCGGGTCATCAAGTGGTGGAGCCGAAGCGAGACCGGTGAGTGCACTCTTCCTCTCGCAATTATTTGGAAATTGTTTGATTTTACAATTTAAAATCGCAATTTGTTTTTCTTTTGTAGTTTGTTTCGTGATTTTAAAAATGAAACCCTAGTTTAAATTTATTTTGAAAAGACGTAATTAAATTCTGAAATTTGTTTTTCTGTTTTAAACTAAGGTAAACCCTAGGTAAAAAGAAAAATTTGCTATTTTTTTGATGTTTTTGTTAAATTAAAACCCTAGGATAAATGCAAAACCCAAGCTTAGAGTTTTAGGTTAATTTTGTCAGTTTTAAAACTTAGCTGAAAAACCCTAGGTTTTAAAAAACTGTCATTTTAATTTTGTTTTGTTTGTATATTTTTATCAGTTTAGACTAGGATTATAAACCCTAGGTTAACTTTTTTTTTTTCATTTTATGCTGTAATAAAATTTTGTTTTTGTCAGGTAGACTAGGATAAACAACCCTAGGTTAACTATTGTTTTTATTTTTTATTTTTGGTTTGTTTTTGTAGTTATTTGTCAGTGTAGACTAAGGGTAAACCCTAGGTTAACTAAAAAATTTGTTTTTGAATTTTTTGAATTGTGTTTATCAGTTTAAACATAGAGTTAGAAACCCTAGGTACTGACAAACTGTTTTTGATTTTTTTTTGAATGTTTTGAATTTTGTTGTTGTTTTAGTTATCAGTTTAAACGTAGAATTAAAAACCCTAGGTACTGACAACTATTTTTTTTGAATTGTGTTTATCAGTTTAAACGTAGAGTTAGAAACCCTAGGTACTGACAAACTGTTTTTGATTTTTTTTGAATGTTTTGAATTTTGTTGTTGTTTTAGTTATCAGTTTAAACGTAGAATTAAAAACCCTAGGTACTGACAACTATTTTTTTTTGAATTGTTTTGAATTTTGTTGTTTGTTATTTGTCTATTTTTAGTTGTACATTGTTTATGCATTGTTGTATATTCATGTTTGTTGTACAGTTTATCATGTTTTTTTAATGTTTTTGTCTTGTTTTCTTTTGCAGATTGTGAAGAGTCGGTACCGTGTGCCTACGGTTTTCTCAGAAGCATGGGAGGCGCTGACTTTGGCTGACTAGGAGTGGCTTGATGCCCTTGGGCTCAAGCAGGTGACTCGACTGGAGCCGATGGTTGGGGATCGGGCTTATCTGATGGCCCTGATCAACTTGTGGGATCCCCGGACCAACACTTTCCATCTCCCAATAGGGGAGATGACAGTGACCTTGGAGGACGTTTATCGAATTCTATGGATTTCGATAGACGGGCTGCCGATCAGGACGACATCACGGGATCAGCGGACAGTAGTGCTGACATGTTGCTTTGGGCATGGGGAGGAGATGGGTGTGGATAGCCTAGTGGAGAGGGCAGAGGGTGACTGCCAGATTGGTGGCATTCTTGTACGGTGGTGGCTAGAGAGGGGCGTGTTGGGAGTGAGGCATGCAGTGCTAATGGGCCTCATTTCCAACATGCTGCTACCCGACTCTTTGGGTGCGAGGTTCCCATGGAACCTGTTGGAGGTGGTCTTTCGACTGGTGGATTGTCCGACACATGAGCCCTTGATTATGAGGTGGGGGCAAACACTGCTGGCACAGCTCTATGATGAGTTGTATGAGGTCCGCTGTCGAAGGCGAAAGGGGATTGGCTGTAGCTATCTATTGCAGAGCTGGGCTTGGCAGCACATAGCGGTGGAGAGGCCGGTGGGGTTGTCGTGGACTACTCGATCAGAGATGGTGGACAAAGATATAGGATATGCGGCTCTGTGGTGGCGATCTGAGGAGCAGGGGTAGAGTCGACGATGGGCAGGTGTCGTAGGGCACTATGTCGATGCCTTTGCTTGGCTTACTCTAGGGGAGGTATTCTGGTGCCCATATCGGGACTATCCAGCCTGGCCTAAGGCTGGAGAGTGGCTCCGGTGGGTATGCAAGGGGAGATGGCTGATCGGGCGGCACGAGATTGAGCAGGAGTACTTCCCGTATGTTCGGGTGACATGATAGTTTGGGGTGCGCTAGGGGTTTCCTGGTGAGCCCTTGATCTATCGGCATCGGGGGATGAGAGGACCTTGGCCTGGCCGATCATCGAGCCGCTAGGGGAGGAGGCAGATACAGTTATTGACGTGCCTAACGTGGACGACGTTGGGGTGACGGCTGAGTATGAGCAGTGGTGGACACTACGATGATGGCGGGGAGAGGGACCATTGGGAGGCGCAGAGGTAGCAGCAGTAGGCGGGGAGGGTGGAGAGGCACCAGGAGATGATTGGGGAGCTCCATTGGAGGATGCAGACATGGTGGAGGTGGATGATGTGGGTGTGGATTTTGGGGTTCCGGATCAACCGAAGATGCAGGACATCCCAGAGTAGTGGGAGCTAGAGCAGGCTATTGTTCTAGAGATGTCAATGCCTCAGGAAGTCTCGGAGGACACGGAGGCAGGGTTATGCACTGAGAATGCATGATTGGAGGGGCTGCTCTAGAGGTGGGATGAGGAGCTCGGGGATGCGCTATGGGAGAGGGATCTCCTACGAACATAGCTAGCAGAGCGAGAGAACGCATTTGCTATGTATCACCGATGGGAGGGGGATACAAATGCTGCATGGGAGATGGATCTCCTGCGGACACAGCTGGCGGAGAGGGAGAAGGCATTGGCATAGTGCGATGAGAACTTGGTGATAGTTCATCAGTGGGAGATGGATTTGGTTCGACATCGGTTTGAGTTGGAGGCAGAGATTATCCGCCTCGATGGGCGGATCCCTGTGTTTAGTGGAGGTGGATCGTCATGCCGCTCGAGAGGGAGTGATACTGAGCAGTCAGCATCCTCTCGATGTAGGTGATTGGATGAGGGGGGCTCTAGTAGGCATGATGCGGGGGCTAGCAGCAGCCGCCCTGAGGGGTCCCATAGGACCCACACCATGGGGGGTAGTTCCCGTCGCATCGATCCTGCATGATCATGGTGGTCGACGCCCTAGGCTTGGGGGTTTTTGAGCTTTTGCCTTTTTGCGAGGTCAGAGGACCGGTTATTGTAGCCTACGGGCATTTTTGATGATATATATACATATGACTTTATTTTATTTATACATGTGTCGTGATTTGATGTTATGCACAATGATTGTTGAATGTGTATGTATGCATGTTAATTTATGTTGATGGATGCATATGTTATGATGAATGCAAATGTTTCTAATTTTTATGATATGCAAATGGAATGGATGAATTGAATTTGTGATTTTTGGCGGTGGCACCATAGACTGTTTAGAACTTATGGATTTTTGTCCTAGGCGATTGTTGTGGTAAATGACTTTTTATGTATACATGTTATTTTTTGTATTTTTTGATGGTGATGCAAGGACGAAAGATATCATAGTTGGTTTAGAATGTAGTTAAGGTTTTTTGAGACTTAGATGTTTTAACTAACTAGCCATGATTATACTTTTATCTTACAAGACTTTTGAACAAGGTATGAATCGGACTTGTCTTTGACCAAGTTATTTCACATCCCTGTGTGTGCAATTGAGTTTGTTTATGTGGTATTCGTCAGGATACCACCAGTGTCAGATAGGCTATCAACCAAACCTATACTGAGGATCACCTAATTAGCTCCACTAACTCCTTTGTTGTATTTAGTCGGATTAATCTGTGGTGCTATCTAGGATACCATAAGCTAGCTCATCCACATGCAAACATTGATCTGTACACAAGTTAATGTGACATATATATCGTCATGCGGGAGGTTTACCACCAGTGACCGATAGGCTATCCACCAAACTAGTACTGAGGTTTACTTCATGACCTTTTGAATGTTGAGAGTTCCAAGGATTCAAGTTCGACTCCCTTCTTTTCTTCAATTGTATTGGGATACTTGCTCTTTTGTAGTGATAAAAATCATTGTTTATTTTTGTTTTCTCTTTTGAGCAAGGGATTTTGAATATTGAGTGATGAGAATCACTATTGTATGTGCTTTTTGATGTATGCACTTTGGTTGTGATGTCAAATTTTTTGGAGTTTTGACTTTTGCAAATTTTTGATGTTTTGCAACTTTTTGAGAACTTGGGATTCTTGGGGAATTGGGTAGGGAAGATGCTTGTCCTTTTGCCAACTCTCAACATTCTTGGGGTCATTCGCACAGGGGGGTGAGCAAGATAACCGTTTCGCTTATGGTGATCTGGATTGCTGTGCAGGTTTCATCTTTCGTTCACACAACTTGGGAATTATTTTATGTGTTTTAACTTGTGTTGGGATGCTATGTAACAAGGTGTGATCCAAGTAGAACTCTACCTTTATAAAATCTATTTGACTTTGTTAAGTATGTGGCTAGAAAGCTAATGACAGTTGAATGATGAAAACTTTTGATACATTAGAAGAGAACCGACTATGATATGGCAAAAAATATGTGCATGGCGTTTTGATGCAAGAGCATCTGGAGGTGGAAAAGTAATCTTGCATCACCCAAAAATATTTTTTCTTTAAGTGCCAAAGCTGTCGTGATATCGTGACACTTTTTGAGAAAGGGCGCCAAAGGGTCAAACTATCGCGATATCGCGACGCTTTTTGAGAAAAGGGGCCAAGGCGCAAAATGGTCGCGAAATCGTGACATTTTCGAAGCAAAGTAGCCTGGACGCAAAATGGTCGCAAAATCGTGACATTTTCAAAGCAAAGAAGCCAAGGCGCCAAATGGTCACGAAATCATGACATTTTCAAAGCAAAGAAGCCAAGGCGCCAAATGGTCGTGAAATCGTGACATTTTCAAAGCAAAGAAGCCAAGGCGCAAAATGGTCGTGAAATCGTGACATTTTCAAAGCAATGGAGCCAAGGCGCAAAGTTGTCGCAAAATCGCGACACTTTCGGAGGCAAAGCTCTAAGGCGCAAAGTGGTCGTGAAATCGTGACACTTTCGGAGGCAAAGCTCTAAGGCGCAAAGTGGTCGCGAAATCGGGACACTTTCGGAGGCAAAGCTCTAAGGCGCAAAGTGGTCGCGAAATCGGGACACTTTCGGAGGCAAAGCTCTAAGGCGCAAAGTGGTCGCGAAATCGGGACACTTTCGGAGGCAAAGCTCTAAGGCGCAAAGTGGTCGCAAAATCGTGACACTTTCGAGGGCAAGGCTCGAAGGCACAAGTGGTCGTGAAATCGCGACACTTTCGAAGGCAAGGCACAAAGGCGCAAAATGGTCACGAAATCGTGACACTTTTGAGGACAAGGCTCGAAGACGCAAAGTGGTCGCAAAATCATGACACTTTCGGAAGCAAGGTGACAGGGTGCAAAGTGGTCACGAAATCGTGACACTTTTGGGGCAAAGGCACCAAGGGGTAGAATGGTCACGAAATTGTGACATGTCGCGGTTTTATGGCTCGAAGGAGAAAATAGAGGCCAAACGCCAAAATGTCGCGATATCACGACTGAAGAGGAGAGAGGGCGTAAGGAAGCAAACAAGTCATGATATCACGACAAAAATGCTCACGACTCCAGACCAACCGACGATTGCAGAGGCCATTGTAGAAGGGCACGTGGCATCAAATTACAGGTGGCCATAGAGTATTAGGTGGTTACAGAGTCCATTACAGAAGGGCACGTGGTAGCATATTACAGATGGCTATGGCGCATTCCTATGAATGATGAAAGATACCTGGCCACAACATGCATGCAACGATAGAACACTCGTGTGGGCGATTACAGGGAATCCCGCATTCTGTGTAATGATGTTCGAAGGGGGGGTCGGGTTTGTTATAAAAAAGGAAGGCATACATTGTAAAGGAGGTTCTTGGCCATTTGAATATAACTACTGTATTTGCGAATTTGAAACCTCTGCTAATGAAATTTGTGTGAATTTTTTGTGTGTTATAACAGTCTTGCTTCAAGTGGTATCAGAGCCAGAAGGTTCTGAGTGTGCAAACCGATCTTCGGCAGTGAGGCAGTTTGCGTCAGGATTGTGGTTGTGGGTGTGAGGAAGCGAGCAGGATGCCTTCGCGTAGGAACCGTGGTGGTGTGAGGAATAGGGGAGCAGAGGTCAATCTTAGAGCCTTGCAGAGGAAAGTTGAAGCCCTGCAAGAGGAAATCATAAGAGGAGTTGAGCCAAGAAGGGAGAAACCCAGTGACGATGAAGTTTGGGAAGAAGAGGGTCCATCTGATGAGGAAGAAGCATTGGATCCAGAAGAGGCTAGGCTATATAGGGCCATATCCCAGATCAGGAAGAAGCCGAAGTTCGATGTCTCTACTTATTCTGGGAATCTCAATCCTGAAGAGTTGATAGATTGGATCAACGACATGGAGGAATATTTTTAGTATGAAGAGATCTCAGATCCAAATCGGATCAGGTTCGCAAAAACAAAGTTGAAGGGACATGCTAGCATATGGTGGAAAGGAGTGCAGCTGGAAAGGAACCAGAGGGGAAAGGAAAAGATCACCAGGTGGGATAGGATGGTAAAGAAATTGAAGAGGCAGTTCATCCCTACGGATTATGAGTTGGACCTGTTGAGAAATATGCAGAGTCTTAGATAGGCAAGTAAATTTGTCAAGGAGTATACGGAGGAGTTCTATCAGATCTCGATTAGAACCGGCCATTCTGAGGTGAATAAGGAGAAAGTTGCATGATACATCAATGGATTGAGAACCAGCATTCAAGAACTAAGTCTGGTTCGAATGAGCACGGTTGAGGATGCATACCAGTTTGCATTAAAAGTGGAAGAGAAACTGAATAAGAGATTTGATGGTAAGCAGAGAGGGAAGGATCGTGGAGGAAGAGCTGGTGGAAGGACCAGTGGAGGAAGATACAGAGATTTGGGGAAAACTGGTGAAGCAAGTAGTAGCCAGAAACAGAAAGAAGAGGAGGAGATAACCAACGCCCATGCAATCAGAACAACAAATACCCGAGGGGAAGAGGTAGGCCTGGGCGAGGGTTTGGAAGAGGTGTCTTTTGAGGAACCTACTTCAACTACGAAGAAGAAGGACATCGGGCATACAACTGCCTGCAGCATCAATAAAGGCCAAATCGAAGACCTGAGGGTCAGGCCTGAGCTGCTGTAGCAGATGAAGGTGTAGAATCTGAGCACTCTAAGGAGGCAGAACGAGGAGATGCGATGATCATCAGAAGAGTCTTGTTGAATGAATAAAAGAATGCAGACCAGAGGAACAACCTGTTTCGAACAAGATGCAAGTGCACAGGTAAGGTCTGTAACATCATCATCAATAATGGAAGCACTGAAAACTTGGTCTCTGAGGAGATGGTTGCGAAGTTGCAGCAGGAGAAAAGAAAACACCCGCACCCTTATCGGATTACATGGTTACAAAAGGACCATCGGGTGCTGGTCAGTGAGCAATGCCTGGTGAAGTTCAACATTGGAACTTATCGAGATGAGGTCTTATGTGACATCTTGCCTATGGATGCATGTCACTTGTTGTTGGGGAGACCATGGTAGTTTGATCGAAGTGTTGTACATGACGGTCGAGCCAATACATATTCCTTGTCAAAAAATAGAGTTCGACATAAGTTGAAACCACTGAAGGAGGCAGATGAGAAGGTATGCAGCAATGCACGAGTCTGTATAGTTTATGGAAGAAGATTTTTGGATGTCCTGAAGCCAAATCATATGTGCTATGCAATAATCCCTAGGGTTAGGGAAGAAGAATGCAAGGAAACTCCAGTGGAAGTCATGGGGTTGTTAGAAGAGTTTCCAGATATCATTTTTTATAATGTTCCTGAAGGCTTACCCCCTGTTAGGAAGATCAGTCACCACATAGATTTGGTGCCTGGATCGAGCTTGCAGAACAAGGCTGCACACAGAATGACGCCTATAGAAACTGAGTTAAACCGGTAGGTTCAAGATTTTCTAAAGAAGGGGTTGATTAGGGAGAGTCTTAGTCCATGTGCAGTACCTGCAATGCTAGCACCCAATAAGGATGGGAAATGGAGAATGTGCATAGACTCTCGGGTAATTAACAAGATCACAATCAAATACAGATTCCCACTGCCAAGGATGGATGATATCATGGACTTCTTGAGTGGAGCTGAGTACTTCATGAAGATTGACCTGAAAAGTGGTTACCATCAGATTCGTATTAGAGAAGGGGATGATTGGAAGATAGCCTTTAAAACCAGAGAGGGGCTGTATGAGTGGTTGGTCATGTCATTTGGGCTAACCAATGCACCGAGTACCTTCATACGGTTAATGAATGAAGTCCTGAAGGAATTTCTAGGCAAATTTTATATTGTCTACTTGGATGATATCCTAATTTTTAGTAGAACCCTGGAGGAGCACCTGATGCACATCAGGAGGGTTTTTGAGAAACTGTGGGAGGAGCAGCTGCTGATAAATCTGAAGAATTGCAACTTCATGAAGAGGGAGTTAGTATACCTGGGATTTGTTATCTCAGTGGATGGTCTCAAAATGGACCCCGAGAATGTGAGAGCTATCCTAGAATGGCCTGCTCCAAGAAGCATGACTGAGGTGAGATCGTTTCACGGTCTGGCCAATTTCTACAGAAAGTTCATTAGAAACTTTAGCAGTATTTGCGCATCCCTTACGGAGACAATGAGGGGGAACAAGAAGGAATTCAAGTGGACAGTCAGAGCGGACAAAAGCTTTGCTATCTTTGAAGAAGAAGGTCACAGAGCAACCTGTCTTAGCACTTCCAAATTTTAACAAGGTGTTTCAGGTAGACTGTGATGCGAGCGGTAGTGCCATAGGGGCCGTATTGAGCCAAGAGGGTAAGCCTGTTGCTTATTTCAGTGAGAAGCTCAACGACGCCAGGAAGAAGTATTCGGTATATGATCAGGAGTTCTATGCCATAGTTCAAGATCTTAAGAAATGGAGGCATTATTTGTTGCCAAAGGAGTTTGTTCTATATACTGATCATCAGGCACTGTAGTATATTAACAGTCAAGGGAAATTGAATCAGAGGCACCTAAAGTGGGTGGAGTTCCTACAGAGCTACACCTTTGTGCTAAAGCACCGAAGTGAGAGATCCAACAGATTTGTGAATGCCTTGAGTAGGAGGCAATGTTTATTGATGGAGATGAAGGTGGAGGTTGTAGCGTTTGCTGAACTCAAGGGTTTATACCTTGCAGACCCCGACTTTGCAGAAGCTTGGAAAGCTTGCACTGCACCTGTTACTTTGGACAGGACTAAGTGGTTAAATTATCTGATTCAAGATGGAATGCTATTCAGGGGGAACCAATTATGCATTTCGAGGAGCTCAATGAGGGAGAATCTCATCAAGGAAAAGCATAGTGGAGGTTTAGCTGGGCACTTTCTTCGAGACAAGACCATCTCTCTTGTTAGTGAAAACTACTACTGGCCGTAATTGCAACAAGATGTGGCAAAATTCATGCAAAGTTGTAGGATATGCTATATGGCAAAAGGTGTGAGGTAGCCTACTGGTTTATATCAACCACTATCGGTACCCGAAAGGCCATGGGAGGATATTAGCATGGATTTTGTTCTTGGTTTACCCAGGACGCAGAGGGGGCATGACTCCATATTTGTGGTAGTGGACAGGTTTTCAAAAATGGCTCATTTTATTCCCTGCCAGAAGACTAGCGATGCGGCCCATGTGGCTAGTTTATTCTTCAAGGAAGTGGTACGCATTCATGGGCTACCAAGGAGCATTGTGTCGGACAGGGATACCAAGTTTGTAGGGTATTTCTGGAGAACACTGTGGAAGAAACTGAAGACGGATTTAAAATTCAGTTTTATGTACCACCCCCAAACAGATGGCCAAACAGAGGTGCTAAATTGAAGCTTAGGCAATCTACTAAGATGCTTGGTCAGGGACAAGCCCAAGGGATGGGATTTAGTTCTGTCGCAGGCAGAATTCACTTACAATAGCTCCGTCAACATAAGTACCAATAAATCGCCATTCCAGATCATCTATGGGAGTAGCCCAAGAAACGCCTCAGAGTTGAGAAAGATGGATACAAGAGAAAAATGCAGTGCTGAGGCTGAAGACTTTGCTGAACACCTGAAGGGAGTGCATGAGGAGGTGACAAGGCACATTGCCAAGATGAATGCTCAGTATAAGGCTAGGGCAGACCAAAAACATCGGGTTAAGGAGTTTGAAGTAGGAGATTCTGTCATGGTCCATCTAAGGAAAGAGAGGTTTCCTACCAAGACCTATAACAAGCTAAAAATGAAGAATTTGGGCCATGCAGGATCATTGGAAAACAGGATTCGGGTAATGCATATGAGGTGGAGTTACCGAGTGAACTTAACATCTCACCGGTTTTTAACATTTTGGATTTGGTCGAGTTTCATGAAGGAGATAGCAGTGCAACACCAAGCTCGGATTTATGGAGCATTCCCATGGTTACTCCAGTCGCAGATGAGATAGAAGAAGTCCTTGATACGCATGAGGGCCGAAGTACTCGAAACAGGTGTTATTCTGAGTATTTGATCAAGTGGAAAGGCAGACCCCTAGAAGATGCGACTTGGTTGTCGAAGGTAGAGGTTGACCGCCTGGGTCTACCTCAGACAGATCAGAAGTGAAGGTCACTTCTCAATTCACCTCGGGTGTCTGATGCAGGAGCATTTGGAGGTGGAAAAGCAATCTTGCATCACCCAAAAATATTTTTTCTTTAAGTGCCAAAGCTGTCGCGATATCATGACACTTTTTGAGAAAGGGCACCAAAGGGTCAAACTGTCGCGATATCGTGACGCTTTTTGAGAAAAGGGGCCAAGGCACAAAATGGTCGCGAAATCGTGACATTTTCGAAGCAAAGTAGCCTGGACGCAAAATGGTCGCGAAATCGTGACATTTTCAAAGCAAAGAAGCCAAGGCGCCAAATGGTCACGAAATCGTGACATTTTCAAAGCAAAGAAGCCAAGGCATCAAATGGTCGCAACATTGCAACATTTTCAAAGCAAAGAAGGCAAGGCGCAAAATGGTCACGAAATCGTGACATTTTCGAAGCAATGGAGCCAAGGCGCAAAATGGTCGCAAAATCGTGACACTTTCGGAGGCAAAGCTCTAAGGCGCAAAGTGGTCACGAAATCGCGACACTTTTAGAGGCAAAGCTCTAAGGCGTAAAGTGGTCACAAAATCATGACACTTTCGGAGTCAAAGCTCTAAGGCGCAAAGTGGTCGCGAAATCGTGACACTTCCGGAGGCAAAGCTCTAAGGCGCAAAGTGGTCATGAAATCGCGACACTTTAAGAGGCAAAGCTCTAAGGCGCAAAGTGGTCGCGAAATCGCGACACTTTCGGAGGCAAGGCTCGAAGGCACAAAGTGGTCGCGAAATCATGACACTTTCGAGGGCAAGGATCGAAGGCGTAAGTGGTCGAAAAATCACGACACTTTCGAATGCAAGGCACGAACGTGCAAAGTGGTCATGAAATCGTGACACTTTCGAGGGCAAGGCTCGAAGGCGCAAAGTGGTCACAAAATCGTGACACTTTCGAAAGCAAGGTGACAGGGTGAAAAGTGGTCGTGAAATCGCGACACTTTTGGGGCAAAGGCACCAAGGGGTAGAATGGTCGTGAAATCGTGACATGTCACGGTTTTGCGGCCCGAAGGAGAAAACAGAGGCCAAACGCCAAAACGTCACGATATCGCGACAAAAACGCTCACGACTCCAGACCAGCCGACGATTGTAGAGGCCATTGCAGAAGGGCACGTGGCATCAAATTACAGGTGGCCATAGAGTACTCGACGGTTACAAAGGCCATTGTAGAAGGGCACGTGGTAGCAGATTACATATGGCTATGGTGCATTCCTATGAATGATGACTCGATGGGTGGATGGACAGGCGACTGCAGGGCACTCCGCCATCTCATGCCATGATGATGAAAGATACCTGGCCACAACATGCATGCGATGACAGAACACTCGTGTGGGCAGTTACAGGGAATCCCGCATTCTGTGTAATGATGTTCGAAGGGGGAGTCGGGTCTGTTATAAAAAAGGAAGGCATACATTATAAAGGAGGTTATTGGCCATTTGAATATAACTGCTGTATTTGCGAATTTGAAACCTCTGCTAATGAAATTTGTGTGAATTTTTTGTGTTATAACAGTCCTGCTTCACGTTTATTTTTGATGGATTGTTTATAGAATGGAGAGATGTGGAAAATGATGAATTTTTTGAATAATTACAGTCTCTGGTGCCTTTGACCTTTATGATCACAAATATGTAATGTATGGATATGATGCTTAATGCAGCTATTATTTTTGTGTTTGTGATGGATTTATTTTTGTGAGTATGAATATGAGATGCAAAAGGAGCTCTTTATTGTTGTGATGATTTTGAGCATGCATGGAAATGAGATGCAATTTTTTGTTATTTTTGATGATTTTATTGTTTTTGAATTTTCTTATCTTTGACCAAGCAATTATGGGAATCCTTGGAGCTTTTTGGTTTGACCAAAGGGGTAATGGGCACCTTTGGGGTGTTTTGGGGTTGACCAAGTGATTGCAAGAATCCTTGGAGCTTTTGGGTTGGACCAAAGGGGTAATGGGCACCTTTGGGACATTTTGGGGTTGACCAGGCAATTACGGGAATCCTTGGAGCTTTTGGGTTGGACCAAAGGGGTAATGGGCACCTTAGGGGCGTTTTGGGGTTGACCAGGCGATTGCGGCAATCCTTGGAGATTTTTTGTTAGACCAAAGGGGTAATGGGCACCTTTGGGGCATTTTGGGGTTGACCAAGCGATTGCGGGAATCCTTGGAGATTTTTGGTTTGACCAAAGGGGTAATGGGCACCTTTGGGGCATTTTGGGGCATTTTGGGGTTGACCAAGCGATTGTGGGAATCCTTGGAGCTTTTGGCTTGGGCTATGGATCTTTTAAATATGGAATGGCCTCAAATGACTGATGTTTAAGGGTTCTAGTTCCTTGATTCCATCAAGAGAGGCGAACTAGTATGTTCCAGGTCCTATTTTACTGTCGATGACATAAGGACCTAACTAGTTTGCCGCGAACTTGTACCTTAAATGGGGCAGCAAGTTAGAATTTTGTTGGTTCTTTTTTAAGACTAAGTCACCAACCTAAAAGTCCCTTCGGTGAACCTTCATGTTGTATGCCTTCTTATGTCACTCTTGATAGATACGTAAATGCTCGAGAGCATTAACGCGTCATTCATCGAGCAATGTAAGCTGGTCTAACCAAGCCTACCGCGCAGTGTCATCATCAATGAACTCTTGCATTGATATGCCTAGGGAAGGAATTTCCAACTCAAGAGGCATGACAGCCTCGGAGCCATACACAAGCGAAAATGGAGTTACCCCAGTGGGTGTCCAAATGCTAGTGTGATAATCCCACAATGCAAGTGGGATCTAAATGTGCCAATCCTTATGATTGTCTACGACTGTCTTTTTGAGGATGGAAACTAGAATTTTGTTTGACGCCTCTGCTTGCCCATTTGCCTACGGATAATAGGGTGTC
Source organism: Wollemia nobilis (assembly GCA_028583015.1). Taxonomy (NCBI): domain Eukaryota; kingdom Viridiplantae; phylum Streptophyta; class Pinopsida; order Araucariales; family Araucariaceae; genus Wollemia; species Wollemia nobilis. The sequence continues at coordinate 11,073,353 of JAQPPZ010001195.1, forward strand.
GAAAAACTATGCTGAATTTTGTACTTTGTGGTCAAAGCACGCACGTCTTTGTTCTTGAATGACGTCCCATTATCCGAGATTATCTTGGATGGAATACCAAAATGACATGATATTATGTAAAATGAACTCTGAAATGCGGGTTCCAGTTGTAGAGGTAAGCGGAATTGCTTCCACCCATTTGGTGAAGTACTCTATGGCCATTATGATAAACATGTGACGGCCTGACGATGCAGGGGAGATCTTTCCGATTAGATCTAAGCCCCACTACAAAAATGGCCAAGCCAATTGGATCAGCTGCAAGGCTTGAGAAGGTAAGTGTGTCAAATTGGCATGGTGTTGACACTTCACGCACTTCCTTACATATGCGCAATAATCTCGCTCTAAAGATGGCCAATAATAGCCCATGTGGGGAATGCACTTTGTGATGGCCATACCACTGAAGTGGCCACCGCATGTACCATCATGCGCTTGGGTGGTGGACTCTTGCTGGTCCAAGCAACGAAGGAGGATTCCTTCGTAGCTTCGATGGTACAAAATGTCTCCTAACAAGACATGCTTTGTCGCTTTTTGTTTGAATGATCATTTTGCGACATGCATCAATCCAAGTGGGAGGTTACCTAACTTGAGGTAGTCCCTTATGGGTGTATACCAATCCTACTGATCAAAAACCTTGACAGTATGAACAACCAATCCCTCTTGAAGTTCATCCCTAGCAAAAGCTGAGCGGGAAAGAACTTGTAAACTTGTCTAGGGATGGTTCAATCTGGATCAAGTGGATTCCTAGCGTTAAGTCAGAGCTTGCACGCTCCATCACTGATTGTGATAGTTTTTTGACTTGAATGGTTGTCATATCACCAAAAATGTCTTGCGGGATTAGTGACCCCCAGGAGGCCATAGTGTCCGCAAAATGATTCGATGATCGAGGGAGTGCCTCGATGTCGTACCATTCAAGCTTTGCCAAGAATTTGTCCACAAGGGCTTTGTAGGCCTGTAGAACTAGGCATTTACATTGGAATATCCCTTTGAATTGGTTGACAATTAACAACGAATCACCAAATATGTTCAATCATTTGATGTTCATGGTGATTTTTGTCTAAAGACCTATGAGCAAGGCTTCATATTCTGCATTGTTGTTGGTGCATGGGAAATCTAATTTAAATGATAGATGCATTGGATCACCTTGCGATGTGAAGAATACAATTCCCACACCACCCCCTTGCTCACATTTAGAACCATAAAAAAATAGGGTTATGTCAGCCTGTGACTCAGGCTCATCAAAATCTGGCAATTCTGAGACATGGAAGACCCCATCATCGGGTAGTTCTATGATCAGAGGCTGATCATCTTCTAGAGGATCCTCTACTAGTTGATCGGCTATGACTTGAATTTTGATGGATTTTTTTCCAATAAACTCTATGTCAAACTTCGTCAACAACATGATCCATTTTGTCATTCGGCTACTATGATAAGTACGACTCATCATGTACCGCAATGGATTCTCCTTAGACACAACATACGTCTTGTTGCTCAGCATGTAATGGTGTAGCTTTTTTGTAGCAAACACCACTGCCAAGAAGAGCTTCTTAACGTATGCATAGGTAAGTTCATAACTAACCAGGGTGCAGCTGAGATAGTAAGTAGCCTGTTCTTTGTGTAGTTCATTTTTTTGGGATAGCATGGCACCCAGTGCCACCTCAGTAGCTGAGATGTATAAGTAGAACGACACTCCTGGTCTAGGTGGTGCCAATACTGGCAATGAAGCCAAGTATTGTTTAATATCATCAAAGGCTGACTAGCACTCGTCATCCCAATGAAATGCGACCCCCTTGTGCAATAATTTATTCATGGGTCGGCACTTGTCAGATAGATGTGCTATGAAGCGCTTGATTGACACAACCTTTCCCTATAGGATTTTGAGCTGCCTAATGGTAGTTGGGGGAAGCATTTCAAGGATTGCCTTGACTTTTTTTGGGTCCACCTCGATGCCTCATTTTGAGACTATGAAACCCAAGAGTTTTCCAGATGTGATGCCAAATACGCACTTCTTGGGATTCGGTCTGACTTTATGTTCCATGAGGCGATCGAGGATCTTGCTTAAGTCATCGAGATGATCTGGGCGCAAAAGAGACTTGGCCAAAAAATCATCCATGTAATCTTCCAAAGTTTTATGCATGTGATCATGGAAGACGTACGTCATGGAGGCCAAAGGACATGACCTTATAGCAAAATTTCCCCCAAGGCGTTGTGAACGTCATTTTTAGTTGGTCCTCGAGATTGATACGAATATGATTGTATCCCGAGAAACCATCCATGAGGGAAAGCATTTTGTGGCCCGCTATAGCATCTACCAATGCATCGATGCTCGACAAGGGGAAATCATCCTTAGGACTCGCTTTGTTTAGATCTTGAAAATCAGTGCATATGCGAATCCTCCCATCCGAATTTTTGATGGGAACCATTTTGGACAACCATGGTGGGTAATCCATGTAGATAACAAACTGTGCATCCAACAGATTTTGTAATTCGTATTTGACCATTAAGGCCACTGTTGGGTGCATCTTGCGTAGTTTTTGCTTAACTGGCTTGACTATCGGATCAAGTGTTAGATTATGCGTGACTAGCTATCGATCTAGCCCCGACATGTCTTTTTAGGACCATGCAAAAACATCCTTCTTCTCTTTGAGAAGGGCAATGTAGTCGACTTTCTCTTCATGGGATAGACTTACTCCCAGCTTGATAATCTATGGATTCATTAGATTCGAGTTGATGTCTATGTCAGTCGTCTCCTCGATTGACATGTGGGATCTGTCCTCCAACTGGTGTGGGTTTGGGATCAAGTAGATATCATTTGTTGAGTTTAGATCATCATTAGGAACCTCAGGTCCCTCTTCAGCATGGAAGATGTCCTGAGTTGGCCCTGGGTGAAATGAAGCATCTCACTGAAAGGCCAGTACTCTGATGGGGATGGTGGTGAATTGACGTGATCCTAGTCTATGGCATAAATGTCTAGATACAATGACTATGTTGGATCATCCAGATTGTGGATGGGGGCGATTAAGTCAATGGAGATCATGTTGATGAAATGATTTTGGTCTCTATTACCACGGGTGTGGTGACTCGAACATTTTGGATGATCTTTGTGCTTTGGATTTGGCTCTAGATGTATTGGCACAAATGGATCGGACCTATGTGCGGATAGGAGGACAGGGTCTGCCCTCAGCACTGATATTGCTATAGGGTCTTTGGGCAGAAGGTGTTCTCCGTATGCCCAAAGTTGTGGATTCAACACTTGGTCCCACTATGCTGGGTTTATGTGCCACTCATGCCCTGGCACTATGTTTAGTTTCTCAAACATGTCATTAGTGTCCAAGGGGTATTTTTATTGTATCTGTCACATATCATTGAGATATGCCATCTCAATTTCATCTTCATAATCACTGTCGAAGATCCAAAGGCCTTTGTTGGTTCCAACAACTGTTTGCGATGTTAGAGGCTCGTCTTGCTCGAGCAAATTGATCTGGCCCCATTGGATTTATTTCCCTCTCTATGGGGGGATATGATTTTCTTGAGGGGGCACTTGCTCAATTAGAGCATCCAAAGGGAACATTGCCAAGAGGCTTTCTTGATAATCATCCATGGGGGTCACTTGTGAGTGATTGCTATCCAATTCAAATGGGTCCCATGGTGCTACCTCATATTCTGACTCGTCTTCTGAAGATCCTTATTAACCTTGTCTATACCTCTCTTGTAGGTAAGTTCTCAAACTTTCTCATCTCTCGAGCGAAGGGAAAGGGTTTTTGAGGTCAACAAGGTTGGTCGTCAACAATGGGAGATAATCCCCCAGTGTATATGTCATGTTAGGATTTGCATATGGATCTAATGCCAATCCCCCCTTTTTGCCTATCCCTAGGCCTTGCATGTTTTCTACCAAGATGTCCAAGGGTAGGGGGTGGTTGAACCCTACCCCTGATTTGTTGTATGGCATCTGATACCTTGGTTGGCAGAGAATGCACACTCCTTGCTCATATCTGTCTAACCCATATCCATACCAATTGCATTGGCCAAGATATCTCAGAGCAAAATCTGGGTTGGATAAATAATTGATGTCTTCATTAAAAGGCTCTTCATCTTCGTCCTCTTGCATGTATGGTTCAATACCATGATCAAGGCCCCCATACACAATTTTTTTTTGGTTTGGTGGGTAGCCTAGAGGAACAATAGTGCCTATGGGGAAGCAAGGTCTCCCCATGTCCTGCATGGACTCAAGTGCAAATGTTGCTACAATGTTCCACACCAGGTACTCCCCCAGGCCTGTATTGGACATTTCAACAGTGATTATTGATGGTTGAGGGGGAGGGAATGGAAGTTCTTCCTGAGTCCACTCCATGTCGGGTGAACTAGGAACCTCGACTTCCATTCTGCTAGACATATCCCCAGTAGATATGGTTGAGATTGATGGTGGTGCTTCTTCTAGAGGTTGTGCCTCTTCCAGAGGTTTTTTCCCATTGTCCTTTTATGCGGCCACCATAGGTGGCATCGTTGGTAAAGGACCAGATGATGAAGATGGACGTGGCTGGGGATTTGATGGACTTGTTAACGGGGATGCCTATAGAATCAAACTTTGTTTAGATGGATTCAACTAAAAATCCAAATGCGTTGATGGAAGGGTCGATTGCGGCATCAAATGCATCGCATTGCAATACTTGAAGGGTTCCAAGTCCGTCGGGACTACATGCACCTGCCCTTCGAATGTATAATTTAAGCACTGATGAGCTATCAAAGGGACACACTTCATGTCCCTGATCTATGGCTGACCCAGCAAGATGTTATAGGCCATCTCACCCTCCAATATGTGGCATGATGTAGGTATAGTATTTTGTCCCACTTGGATGGGTATGACAATTGTGCCAACTTTCGAGCATATTGCATCATTGAATGCTCACAATGTATAGGTGGAGGCCACTATGTGAGATGCTGGAAACTTGAGGTGCTTCAAGGCCACTGTTGTAATGATAGTATTGGATGAGCTAGTTTCCACCAATACCCTTTTGTATAGAATCTCGTTGACCTGCATGATGATGTGCAGGGGTGGATCCACCATGTCACCAGCCACTGATTTCAATTCATCCTCTCGAAAGGTGATGACTGGCTCAGTACATCGTTTGACATGTCCCACAAAGTTGTTGAAGGAGTTTGCTTCGTGGGGCTACAACTCGATGGCTTTTAGTATCTCCATTAGAGCCTCTCGATGGGGCGTTGATTGTTGTATGAGCTCGTAGATGGAGAGCCTAGCCGATGTGGTCCTCAAACTCTGGGTGAGTTTGGTTCGAATTGTGGCCACTGGTCTAGGCGAAGGAGGTGGTGTAAGGTGTTTTTGTGGTTTTCATGTTATTGGCACCTCTCCTATAGCTTTCGCGGGGGCAGTTGTGCTCAGGTATCTCTTTTTCTGAGTCACTATACTGATCATCCCTACATACCCCTGCATGGGGTAGTTCTGTGTTACCTCATTGACTTGTAGGGTCTTTGCCTATGCATCATAGGCAGGCAAGGGGTCCTTAAAGACTTCTATTTTTTGGTTTCTTGGTGCCATGGGGTTATCCATCGCTAATGTCTTGTTATCTATTAGGTCTTGCACCAAGCCTTTAAACTTCAAACATGCATTAATGTGATGTCCCTTTCGTCTATGGAACCTATAGTACAGATCTTCCTTGTAGCCCTAAGGTTTTGGTGCATTGGGGTCTATGGGTTGAATCTCAGGAAGGTTGATCAAGTTTGCCACTGACAAGTGGTCAAACAGGGAGTCTCTATACTCTATGTAAGGTGTGAATTATCGCCTAGGGCGATGCTGCTAATTTTTTTCTTGCATCTAATTTTTTGTCATAACTATTAAGAGGCACCACCTGATGTTAGCCTTTTGGGGCTGTGTTGCTTGTGCAGGATTAGGGATGTTTATAGCAACTTGATTGATCATAGTGGGTTTCTGTTGCATGGTCCCTATTTTGGTGTTCTTAGACCATTCTTTCTTCTTTGGCTTGGCTATCTTGCCATCCTAAATCTTGATCTCCTCAATGATTCTAGCTTGTGCCAGAGCTTCCTCTAAAGTTGCATATTGCTATAGCTGCAATAGCACAAAGATCGATTTCAAATAGCTCTTTGAGAACATTTGGGTAAGGTCGGACATAGGAGGGAGGTATGGTAGCTTGGAAAGCAAAGTCCTCCACCAGTTTCCATAAGCCACCATGGTTTCTTCCTCATACTACCTGAGGCTGGCTAGGTCACTTAGTGTCACCTTCTTCTTGGTGATGAAGGTGAAGTGTTCGAGGAACGCATCCACTAGATGATCTAAGTTACTAATATTGTGCTTTGGCAATTGAGTGAACCAATCCGAGGTAGGGCCTACGAACGTGGTGATGAATGTTCTTAACAGCAAAGCATCATTGTCCTGAATGCCAAAGCATTGGCTCAAGAATCTAGTCACATGCTCTTGGGCATCTTCCTCCCCTCTAAATATTTCCAATTGAGGCAATTTAAATTGTTTAGGGTAAGGGGGTTCCGACACTAACAGATGCATAGGATGGCTACGGAGTTGGCGTAAAGTGGGATTTTGGGGCCCAAAATTCTTGGTCTCCATGGATTCCAAGCGCTTTAGCAGTGCTTTATATGCATCAGAAGATTTAATCTCTTCCTCCTTAGTTAGCTCCCATTGTGGGTTGTGGGAAACTTGAGGCCTATGGAGGGGTGGCCGGATAGCAGCCCCTCCGCCTTGGTAGGGCGTTTCGGACCGCTCTTCTTCTTGCTCATACTCCTCATAGGCCTCTTGAGGAGTTTCCAGACGAGACCTATAACCATGGGTGGGTCCCCATGGGGAGTGCCCATCGTTGTTCCTGAGAGTGGCCTCCCACTCAGGTCTAGGAGGTCTCAGAGGTAGCACTTGGTAAGGTCATGGAGACCTGTCTCATACCAAGGGGTTGTGCCTCTCGTACGGTTCTACTCTTTGGGTGTGAAGGGTTGGAACCCTCTCAGGAACAGTGTTATGGAGCAACTCATCTTTTTGGTGCTAAATGCGCTCTTTGCTAAGGTGATATAGATGCTCTAGCTGTTGTTGGTCTTGCTCAAGCTACGTGATATGCACTTGGCGAGCGACATGTCTGGTGACTGTCAGGTCAATTTATTTCACCATATCGAGTCTAGGAGGCCTAGATGCCTCTCCTACATATTTATCTCGGTTGTGATGATCCAAGATCTCTATAGGTCACCTCCATCTGTCAAGGTTCGCGGCATTCACTCGAGGCTATGGCCTCAGTAGGTGATTTTGGTAGATAGCAGGTGTGGAGGCGCATTTCTCCCGCATTGTGTATTGCTCTTGAGGAATGTAATGGTATTCCTCATGCTCCCTTTCATATATTTGAAAGGGGCAGGCATAGTTGTCTCGCCCTGTTTGAAGAGCCTTGTGATCTGGATTTGGCTTATTATTACTAACAGTGATGGAGGGTAAAGGAGGAATGACATAATCATGTGGCCTCTCCTCATGGACCCTATGTTGTTCTAGTGCTTCATCGCGTGGTGGCCACTCATACTGAGCTTCTAAGGGAGCCTTCCTATTTATATTAAGTTCCATGTGTAAGGACTCCTCCTGAAAGGGTTTATGTTGGACGGCAGTGCCCCTCGAAGGGGTGCCTTTATAGTCCCATTCTGAAATGGCACGATGTGGACACTCTTGTGGGTTAGGCCGCCAAGGTGGTATGACCAAGTCCTTGGGGCTATAGCGAAGGTGACTTGTGCCCCCTTGTACACTCTCTGCAGCTCCTGCCCATGATTGGGCTTGGCTACGGGTGTACACCATGGTGGTGTTTTCCTACAAGATGCATAGATTTTTATTTTATTTTATGATTTTTATGCTACACTAAATAGAAAATATCACACACACAAAGCAATGATTATCTCGTTTAAAGATTAAAAGTGTGCCCTAAATCTGGTTTAGTGTGTTTTTATTTTTGTTTTGAAAGCTTTTGTAAAGAATGTTTAAATGCAATATGATGGCTCTTATGACTCCCAAAAATGGTTGCCCCTTCGATATACCATTGCCAAGCTGATATACCAACCTCTCTATATACCCGCCCTCACATGAGAGAAACTATTGGTACGTGAGAGTAGATGGTATGTGGAACGTAGGTGGTACAAAAGGGGAATCACCTTATTTTTGGCACCTACCATAGAATACTTATCCTCATGCACTGGGAATCACCCCAGCTACACTTGGTCAGCTTTCGTCAGGATTTATGTCTAGCAACAGTAGCGATCGGGGTTATGGATGCAAAAATTCAAGCCAAGGTGGTGATGAAATCCACCGTTGGTCTTGATCAAGGGCTGGGGTTTTACGACCAGCTCCTTGGTGTTTATATTGCCACGTGATGTGTGGGGTTCTTTTTATTTTTGCATAAAATAAAGCAAACATGCAGTACAACTTTTCCTAAGTGAGCAAATAACCAGAAAACAGAAAATGACAGAAGGTTTTTAGGACCCCTACCTCTTCTATGCCCAAATCGGCTGGTTCTGAATTTATGTATTGAAACTACATAGAGAGCTATTCTTCATAGGGTGGGATGAATGCCCATTCGTCCTTGGGTAAGATGAATTCCAGCTCTATATTTGTCACAGACTAGAACGAACAGTAGTCCAACATTTGAAAACTTGGTACCTGCAAGCAAAAATAGTCAAGTTTTAATTAGATTTCTGATATCAAATAGAGGAAAAGGTCCCACCATGATCTCCACTGAAATCACAAGGATACGGAAACAAAAAGGAAAATTCAATATGCGATGCAAATGAAACAAGAGATAACGCTAAATCCTATGAATTGAAAGTGCATGAAAGTAAAGAGGCATAAACGAATCGAAACCAAATAGAAAGCCAATATGGAAGATAACCATTTTTATTAATATGCTTTTGAACTTAGTTACAATTCACCTCCTCCCTTTTTAGGGGCTAGGAGTGTTAAATGTGTTCTTGTCACATCAAATGGATGCCATTCCTTCTTCTGCATGCCCACATGTAAAGTGGGTGGACCAGATGTCACTGCCACTTGCATTGATGAGTCTTGACTCCTTGTTGATCTTCTTATATTGAGACCCTATGTTCAAATAAAATAGGAAACAATCAGTAGCACCTGTAGATAAAATGAAACATGCAATCCCCACGCCTTCAATTAGTACATGCAAAATATAAATAAAATGATAACTAAAATAGATCCAAATGAACTAAAAACTTGATAGGGGCATAAAAACATCACAAGGAAGACACTTCAAATGGAACATTTGGAAAATTCACCACAGATTCGTATTCGCTCCGGGGCGAGACGAATAGACCTACAACAAAGCGCCAAAAAGCACTATCCCAAATGTCACATTTGGGAAACTCCAAATCACCTGTAAAGTTGGGGTTAGCTAAATGGGGGTATTTTTGGAAGACCCAGAAGGTCAGATTTTCCCAATTCAGTCTCTATCACTGGTAATTTTATGATGCTATCTACATGTTAGTAAAGGCGAGAAATGCTAAAAACATGATAAAAGATGTTCAAAACGATGTGAAATTTGAATGAAAACCTATCTAAGAAACATAGAATCAGATGCAAAAATAACATAAAGGAAATCTACCATATATTTCTAATCGCTTCGGGGCGGAGCGATTAGAACTACAACAGTGTGGGGGGTGCCCGGGGGCAGGATGACCACCGTTTGGGGCCCAATTTCGGCACCAATCCACTTGGGATGGGTCCAAAACCTCTTGTGGGGTGTTTTCAGAAAATTTTGTAGGATATTGTGGCCAAATGTCGGGTTTTGGTTCCGGATTTACACTTCCAATAACCACCCTATGACCTCCCTTCCAAAAGAGATCAAGGATGTGAAAGGCACAAATTGAAAGGTGTGTGTGGATGTAAAATGGCAGCACTTCATTGCTCAAAATGCTCCTTCTTTGTATATCTTGTGGTGAGAAAACTCACCAGTTTATAGATGTGGAGGTCTCTTGTGATTGAGCATGTAGAGGCGCCACTTGACAATCATATCTTCCCAGGGGGGGAGAAGATTCCTCCCTGATTAGGGGCTCCATGACTGCCACTGTAACTACCTCTAATGCTCAAAAATGCTCACTCACACTCCCATGCAATGAAGGAAGAGTTAAGTGGTGGATCTGACCTACCATTTGTCAATATTTGACTTTTTGCCCATCAAACCTGCTATTCGCCCCACCCTGGAGCGAATACTACTAATCGTTCCTGGGTGGAACGAATACCAGTTTGTAATCATCACTAGGTGGAATGAGTAGAAAGCAGAGTGCCTGAAGGTGCAAAATTGACCTCTGACCTTCCAAAAATGCTGTGAGAGTGGTTAGGACCACTGTTTATTCTTTGGGGGTTGCCCTGGGGGTTGTGTGTCAATGTGATCAGTGTTTGCAGTCACATAATCGGATTGGTGTTGTTTGGGTGTCTATAGGAAGAGCCAACATGTGTCATTATTAGAGAGCTAATAATGCATTTGGAAGGTCTAGTGATAGATGGTATGGACAATATTACCATCAACCAAATTTGGATCTAAGACATCTAGTCCAATGACCATACGATGGCAGACCCTGATAAAACCTTAGTTGAAGGTCAATGACCAGGCACTGACATACTATGCTAGTTCCAATAATTTGGTCAGAGGACCATCACATACATATAAAGGATTGAGAATCCTAGCTCACATGCTTGGGATAGGGGAAAACAGTGTTACCCTTCCAGGTGTATGGGCACTGGAAGGACAACCCCATGCTAGGATCATAAAGAAGCTTGAGAAAGGAGCAACGATCACTAAAGGCAGATATATGCAAGAAATTGGTCGATTTCAAGAACTTAATGTGCCAGCTGCAGTGGTGAGTATTCTTGAAGTGTGTAACTGTAATCCAAGTACTAGATTCGAGTTGGGTATTATTTGACAAAATTTATAACAAGAATATATGAATAAACAAAAATTTTGATGTGTTTTGACAACCAACTAATATGATTTGGGTTTTGACAAATATAACTGTAGAATATGACTCTTCAATACTTAACAATTGCTCTCCTCACATAACTGTAAGATGCATCATTTTATATTCCACATATAAGACAAACCTCTCATGTATCTTGATCTTACATCTTTCCACGTATATGTGATTCTTCACTTGCATACTTAATTACATAACACTTGCACACTCTCACACTCTACACACTTGCACACATTATTTTGTGACACATGTACTCATCCTATACATAGGCACATACTTTAGAGGAAATACAAATCACGCACCCTTATCTAATAACCTAAATGATAATTTAACCTACACTTGTCATTATTTCTCAGTGATATTTACTACCTCCACTATCTCCTTCATACTAAGTTTGCATTCATAAAGGGTTTGAGTAATGACAATGGTGTTGTTATTATTTTATGGTGGAAAGAAAATAATTAAGATTGAAAAATGATAGTTTAAGGTATATTTGACTCAAATATGTTACAATTTATGGGGAAGAATTAGTATTAGAAGATGAATGGGCATTTGGAATGGAAGACATGTTAGGAGTGGATCCCAAAATTTAGGAATACTAAGTAATAAGTGGCATAGGACATTCATGGGGCACATGGAATTTACCTACTCTAATTAAAATATATTCTACGTGGGTTGCATCTTCAAAAGCTATAGGTGAAACAATATGGTTAGCATTACAAATGATTAACACTAAATCAAATTGTAAGTCTTTGATATAGTATGAAAACACCTATTCCTAATTAGATCAAATATTAAGAGGAATTAAATATAAAGTCCTCATGAATATCCTATTGTAATCATGATAATTCTTAAGTATATCTTTGTATGTCATTGAATTGAAACAAATTAAAATACCATTTATCTATATTATCAAATATTTGTATTAAATATTTAATAACTAATGCGTAATTAGTAATAGAATTATCCAGTAATCCCTTATCACAAAGCAACTTTATCCCTTAATGAATAGATAAACAAATGTACTAGAGGGATATAGATTCTTTACCTTCAGCAGTCGAATATGAGGGCTCAATCAAAGGTATTGATGTGTCTACCTTTACAGGAGCTCGATTATACATAATGTATGACTTTCAAGAGTAATGGAAGGAATCACAGAGGGATCTATTTCTCCTAATATTTGTAACTTTCTTTCCTCTTCCCCGTTTCAGCTAATCCCAACCGATCGGGGCCCCTGATAAAAGGGAGGCTTCTCCTCTTATAAATAGATAAAACACCTCCCCAAAATGAATAATCCATAAAATTAAAATAGAATAAAATAGTTTAAATCCATAGTAAAGGCTAAAGGCCCTATCCCCCTCTCCTTTTTAAAGGTCCCCATGTTTAAAAAGGTAGGCCCAGGTTGCCCTGCCCTCTTTTCAAAAGCAAAAGAAGAGGATAAACAAATGTACTAGCATATATTCCTTTTGGATGTGATGAATTGAATTCAATGTGGAGAGTTCATTTAGGTGATTCATCATTATTTTAGTCTAATTTCAATCAAAATATTGTAAAGCTTTCATGGTAGTAGCTAGAGTAAGGGAATAGGTTCTCAAGTTTATAGTTCCTTGGTAGGTCTAATCTAGAAGTTGATTCTAAGGCCTAGGCAATGAAGGTGCCTAATTATTATGAGGTGGTTAACCATGTTATATTGGATAGCGATATACAGAACAACCTTGAGGTGGGTTCAACATATTTGATATTGAGGTATTTAAGGGATGATTTATTAGGGAACACCCTAAGGGTATATTATGTGATATATTACAATGAAAAATGAGGATTCAAGTTTTGCATTGATAGTGGATTAAGATAGGTAAAATGTTGATTAGGCAGGGCTTGCTAATTTTGGATTGAAGGAGGATATTGCATGCCTTAGTAATAAGCTTGATGGTTGGAAAGAGGTAGGTATAATTATATATTTTGTAATAGCACACCAACTAAAGGGGATATTTTGTTTGAAGGATTTTCAAGAACTCATTGCACCTCCATTTGACTTGTTAATACTTACAAATGCTTAGTGATACCCTAACGCTAGGTCAAGATATAAACTTATCCAAAAGTATTCATATTATGTGGCATAAACTAGATTGACTTTGAGGGCATTATTTTGGGAGTATTATTTTGTCGACTAGATCTAAGTAAACTTATATTTATGACTATACATGTTAGGGGGGTTGTTCTATATATTAAAGGTTGGTGGCTAACTTACCTTGAACTAACTATTTTAAGTTATCAAAATTTAACTAATTGAAGGATTAGTCACATCTATTTGGGGAATTTCATAACATATATTGGTATAAGTCATGATGGATCCCATTGTGGCTTAGTTCTGGTTAGAGGATTTAGAATGGAAAACGCATAATTGTAAGTTGGTGAAAAACTAGAAAAAACCTCTCTTGGAACATAGAATTTTGGTTTTTTTGATCGACCATTAGATATTTTCCCTTCAATATAGTAAGATAAATGTTGGATAAACTTCAATTTCATCATCCTAGTATTCCCACATGATAACTTATTCCTTTATTTTACATTTTAAATTCTATTGTTGATATGTTATCAATTTAACTAGTTAAATACTTTGATCAATTGTTGTATTTTTTACCGTGTATTCATAAGTCTAGGATATTATATATATGTACCTACATGCACATGGTTTCAAGGTCAAAATTTTAAAAAAATTGATAAGAGAGTGAATAACTCCAAAATATGACTTAGAGAAAAATTGATAAAGAAAGGGCTAAGCGAATCTCTCTAGATTTAGAGGGAAATCGCTTCGTTGTTAAGAGTTAGAAAAAAATTTTGTTTTCCCAAGTGAATCATTCTTCAAATACAACTTAGGAAAATTTTACTCTTCAAGTGGTTTGGTTGATGATTTTGGAAGTAAATTTCGCTTGTCTATTGAATGAGATGCTTGATGGTTGGACATGAATATTTTCTTACTTTTTTAGGCGATTGGTCTCAAATAGAGGGAATCACTCCAATTTTAAAAATATTGTTTCTCAAGTAATGACTTAGAAAAAATTTCTAAACTTTGAAAAGTTGCTTTTGGACTATAGCAAATACAAATTTGGTGCCAAAAATATATTAATTGTGTTGTTTTATGATTTTCTTGGCAACTTGCTTTGCAAAGATTTTAAAATTTTGAGGTTTGTAATAGAATTACCATTCACAAAGCACCTACAAATTTAAATATCATTTGAGGTTTGATTCTCTTGAGATCAATATATGTTTACAATAGAGCCCATGGATTTTATTTATAGGAATAATTCACTCCTAAGTTTCTTTGGATGATAAAATTCTTCCTTCTAATAAAATTAAAGATTTAGGGAATTTTTAGAAAAATGATGCACCTCTAGAAGTTACACGTGTCTAGATACATATTTAGACAATTTAGAAATCTTCTAAAATGATTAGTGGCACCACAATAAGCCAAAGTGTTATTTTTAGTGATCTTCCTCGATATCCAAACACTTACTCTTTCACTTCTACCTATCAATGAGTATATTGCTCTAGGAATAAGAGTGAATCCCTCCTATTTAAGGGTGCTTCATTCCATTATACTAGCACTTCACTCCTTAGGGACTAATCTGTCATCTCCCTCCCTTGGAAAACTTATTTATATGATGGACCTATGAACTGATATGTTATCTTATTGATGGGATGTTTGACTATTTCATGTTTAGTTTTTGTAAACATCTATTTTATAAAAGAATATGATGCTGCTAATGGATTTGCACTTTTGCAGGAACAAGATTTCTCATGGGTGGAAGAAATAATTAACCACCAAGAATGAGATACCATAAGAAAGGGAAATGATGTGATGATTTATTCATTGAACAACTTGGAGCAACATGGATGAATGCTCTTTTCATGTAGTTGCATATCATGATCTGCATTGGGGAAATACACCAAGTTTTAGATGAAACTTGTTTGTTGCATGATAATTTTATTTTAGATGAAATTTTAGTTGATATAAATAAATTCATTACAAAAAAAGAGTAAATGTGTAATTCCATTGCTTTTTCTTAAAAATATATATATATAACGCATTTATCCTTTGATTGACATTATTGTTTTAGCATTAATAAGGAAAGGATTATTATGCTTGCTTGAATTCAATAATGATTAAGGATTTTCATTATTATTTTTCTTAATGATTATTGTTTATCTACCATGGAAAATAAAAACATATTTCTTGGAAGGAAATATTCATTAAGTAAGTATTTCACAATATTCAAAGATAAGTTTTGGATTCAAATCTTGTTAAAAGATACATGCATAATTGTGAAGAAATTGTAATATTACCAATTGATCATGATGTAATACGAATTTGGTGGTTTCAATCATATATAATTCATTAAAAATATGTATATACTATCTTGTTATGACTTTTAGACCAATGTTTTCTATTATAGATAAAAACATTATTTAAAATTTTCCTTTTCATACTATAAAGATTTTAAAAATTTATGTTTTATTTAATAAAAACTTTTCACAAGAATATAATTTGGTTTTATATATTTTTTTATAGTTTGATTTTAAAATAATAAATAAATAAAATTCTTTTAACAAATAAATAATTTATTAAAACATCTTTCTACTTATAAGAGATAAAAAGATAATCACTAATAACAAGTAATCTAATAAAATATTAGTTTATTGGTTTTATGTGTTCTTTTTTCATATATTTTTTCTAATATTGAAAAGGCACACCTTATTATATCATTACCACTTAATAGTATTATAATAGTTTCATAATTATATATTTATAGTTTGCTAAAATTTGAACCTAGGCCTCTTCTTAAAAGTTGAGGAATATAACTAATCACACTAATGTCATTTAATATGTATAAATCGGAATATTTGTTCTTTATAAAGATATAATGAAGGCTTGGATGATATAACTTATCCAAAGTTTGGGGGGGATCGAACAGCTGAGGAAAAATTAGGAGGTGCTCTGAGGAGAAGGGATTTCTGAGATTTTTGGAATAGCATGAATGGCTTTGCCTGGAGGTACCCAATGTCGGAATAATGTCTCGTTTAAGGAAGCCCTTCGTGGCTCAGGCTTTTCTTCTGTTTGGCATAATGCAGAGGGTAATTCTTCAAGCCCAAGTAATTCTTCTTTGGAAGGAGGGTTTCGTGCAAAGTAATTTAATGGATGCTTGGAAAGGGCTGGGAGCGGCCTTGTTCTTGTGATTCGACTCGAGTCAATTGCAGATGATGTTGAATATATGCAAAATCATGCTTTAATATGCAAATTCTTGGGTAGTCGCATCCCTTTCTTGGCATTTTAAAAGTGGGCCAGGAGTACTTGGAACCCGGTCGGTGATATGGAGATCATGATGGGAGCTAATAATTTCTTTCTGGTGGTGTTTTCTTGCTTGGCAGACCGGAATAGGGCTTTTGAGGGGGGCCCATACTTTTACAACCAGATTGGCCTGTTTATTAAACCCTGGCATATGGGTTTTAATCCGATTGAGGAGATTCCTTCTAGGGTTCCATTGTGGGTTCGACTTCCATGGCTACCTTTGGAGTTTTTGCGGATGGATATTCTGCACATGATTGCATTGGTGTTAGGCAAACCGGTGGGACCGTCTCAGCAAACTTCAGACAAAAAGGTAGTCTCATGTGCCCGTATTTGTATGGAATTGGATTTATCTAAGCCTCTACCTGATTCTATGCAAATATGTGTTGGATCTTTTTCTTGGGTTCAACAATTAGACTATGAAACTATTCCTTTCTGTTGTCGGTTGTGTCATGAGTACGGGCATCTTCAGCGTAAATGCCCTAAAATGCTTGAAAATAAATCATTTGGTTCTAAAAATCCAAATCTACAATCTCAGGGTGGGAAGTCAGTTACACAAGAGGTTGGACCCGGACGGGGAGGGCTCCCATGGATGTTAGTGGGGTAGACAAAGAAGGCTTTGTTCCAGATTAAGAATCGTAATAAGGGAAAAGGGTTGAAGCGGACCTTACTTGCTAGACAAATGGATGGCTCTGTATAATAAGTTTGATGCCTTAGATGAGTTGGTATCTCCTGATGAAGGAATGAATGGTAATTTGAATATGGATACTCAAAATGTAACTGAGGTGTTGAATCCTAATGGGCAACAGGAAGTGACAGATTCTTCTTTGAACATAGCCCTGGCAATTGTTCCTGTTTCGGAGGGGCAACAGGACGGTGTGAAAGGGGATGACCCTCTTTTGGCTGATTTGTTGACTTCTAGTAGAGGAAAGGGTTCTTGTCCTAGTCCTTCTCTAGGGTTACTCCAATAGAACTTTAAAAAAGAGGCCCCTGCGAAGCTGATTAAGGCGGGTAGAAAGAAAGATGCACATAAACTGCATATGGAGGGAGAAACATTGGTTGAGAGTGGGGTGGTTAAACCCCTAGAGTCTCACTTTTCTTCTCTATCTAAATGATTTTTCTTTCTTGTAATGTGAGAGGTTTGAATAGCTTACCTCGTCAAAAAGCTATTCGGGATTTGGTTCAGGCACATAAGTTGGATGTTGTTTTTCTTCAAGAATCTAAATTATCGATGGAGGGTCTATTTAGTATTGCTTCTAAACTCTGGCCTCGAGGTCTTTGTCAGTGTGTTGGGGCTGTGGGTAGTGTTGGGGGGCTTGTTAGCCTTTGGAATCCATAGAAGCTTACTCCTCTTTGGTGGGTATCGAATAAGTCATATCTTTCTATGATAGCTTCTTGCCATGAGTCTGGAGAAGTGGTTTTGTTCACTAACATTTACGCCCCCTCGGATCTTGCTGGGAAGGTGCTGTTGTGGAATCATATTCAAAGTGTTCGAGCCTTGGTTCCATTCTATCCTTGGATTATGGCTGGAGATTTTAATGCTGTATCTAGTATTGATGAGAAGAGGGGTGGTGTGGGTACTTTGGGGCCTCCCTCTAGACTCCTTAATGATAATATTCAGCTTCTTAATCTGGTGGATATTAAGCCAAAGAATGGTGTGTTCACTTGGATGAATAAGCGGTGTGGTTCTAACTCGATCTCTGAGAGGTTGGACAGGTTTCTTACTTCTTCATTTTGGATTAGCAATTCTTGGGTTACTAACTCAACGATTCTTGACTGGAGGGGATCATACCACTGGCCTATTAAACTTGTTATCTCTCGGCAAGAAATGGATCATCATCCAAGTTTTAAATTCCAGTTAATGTGGCTTAGGGATCCCTCTTTGTACGAGTTGATGAAAGTCTGGTGGATTCAGGGCTGTCCTTCCCACGGTACTGCTATGTACTCTTGTTAAAAGACTCCAATTTGTGAAATATCAACTCAAAAAGTGGAATAGGCAGTGTTTCGGGAATCTATTTCAGGCTAAAACTTTGGCCCAAAGAAGGCTTGATGTTATCACCAGACATATCAGAGATCATGGGTTAACAGAGCAGAATTTGCAGGAGGAGTCTGAAGCTTTGCATGAACTTCAAGAATGGGAGCTTCGGGAAGAGATTTTCTGGAAGCAAAAGGCCAGGTTGGAATGGTTACAAGAAGGAGATCGAAATACAACTTTTTTCTTTAACACTGTTAAGGCTCGAAGACACGATAATGGTATTTCTTCGATTATTTCTTCTCAAGGTATTCAGTTGTCTGCTTCTCAGGATATCTCTCGGGAAGCTGTTTGATTTTTTTCTTCCTTATATTCTGAGGATTTTTGTGGGGATCATGTTGATGATCATACTATTTTGCATTGTATTCCTTCTGTTATTTCAGAAGAGATCAATGCATGCCTTCTTCAACCTATTTCCATTTATGAACTAGAAAGGGTAGTTTTCCTTATGAAGACTGGGAAAGCTCTAGGGCCTGACGACTTCCCGGTTGAGTTCTTTCAACACTTTTGGGAAATTATTAAATCTAATCTTTTGAGGGTTGTTCTTGAGTCCTTTCATAACCATCAGTTGTTGAAAGCTTTGAATTCCACTTTTTTTATGCTAATTCCTAAAAAGGAGGGTGCTAGCTCTTTTGATCAGTTTTGGCCTATTGCTCTCTGCAATGTGGTGTATAAAATTATTACTAAGCTGATTGAGGAGAGTCTCAAGCCTTGGCTGGATAGAGTTGTTTCTGATGAGTAGGGTGGTTATGTGGCTGGCCGACAGATTCTGGATGGCGTGGCTATTGCTGCCGAGGTGATTCATTCTATGAGCACTTCTAAGAATAAGTTTATGTTTGTGAAGTTGGATATGGCGAAGGCTTATGACAGGGTGAAATGGTCTTTTCTTCACAAAATCCTCTTGGCCTTTGGATTTGATCCTTCTTGGATTGAGTGGATTATGAGTTGTATTACAAATCCCTCATATTCTATCCTAATTAATGGAAAGCCCTCTCCTTTGTTTCATGCTTCCCGAGGTCTTCGACAGGGGGATCCTTTATCTCTGTACTTGTTTATAATTATGGCTGAAGGTCTGGGTCGCTGGCTTAAAGATCAGGTTCACCAGGGTCTTATTCATGGATGGAAATGGGAGAATAGTAGGCTAGCAATTTCCCATATTCAGTTTGTTGATGACACTTCTCTCTTGGGTGTAGCTTCTATTTGTGAAGCAACCAACTTTAGACATGCTTTGGACTTGTATTTGGCTGTCTCTGGTCAGGAGATTAATGAGCACAAGTCTATTATTTTATTTTTCAATACATATCCCAGGGTTCAAGCTAGAATTGTTCAGATTCTCAGGTTTCGGGTTGGAACTCTTCCTCTTACATACTTGGGGATTCCCATTTCTATTGGTCCTCTACCTAGGGCGGTTTGGACTAACATACTTGACAAATTTCATAGTCGAGTTAGTCATTGGACTCATAGATGGTTAATTTTTGCTGGTCAGGTTTTACTTTTGAAGTCAGTTGTTTAGGCTTTACCGGTGTATAGATGCCTTATTCAGATTGCTACAACAAGTTTTCTTCATGACCTGGATTCTCTTTCTAGGCAATTCCTATGGGCTGGCAATCTTGGTTCCTCAAAATGGAGTCTTGTTAAATGGGAGACTATTTGTCGACCAAGGCAAGCTGGGGGGTTGGGTCTTCGTCTAAGCTCTCTTTCTGGGACTACTTTGGCTACTAAGCTGTATTGGCGTTGGTGTAGTAATCAGGAGCAAACTTGGGCCAAGATTATCTCCTACAAGTATCTTAGGGGAGTGGAAGGTTCAGAGATTCCTCGATACAGCTTGACTGTTCGAGGATCATTTGTTTGGAATACTTTGAAAAAGGGAGCAGAGCTGGTTAAGTAGGGGTTATTCTGGATTTATTATACTGGGTCTCGGGCTCTTTTTTGGCAGGATTCTTGGGATGGCTTTGCTCCTCTTCTTAGCGAGTTTCCACATCTTCAAGATCTTGCTCAATGCTTTTGGGATCCTTGGATGGTTGAAGGTGGCGATTTCAAAGCTGTTAAGTCCTTTGGTCGGATGGTTAGTCTCCGGTGGAAGGATCCTCGAGAATGGCTTGCTAGTGGCACTATGAATGCGAGGGCGGAGATGGCCCATATTCTCGCTAGTCGTCCTCGCTCTTCTCTACCTGGGGATGATGTGATAGCATGGGGAAGAGATAATAGAGGGATATTTTCGGTTGCTGCTAGTTATTGTGTTTTGGATCGACAGTGGTTTGGTGAGGAGGAGGTTCCGTGGTGGAAGCAAGTTTGGAATAAGTTTATTTGGCCGAAGTGTAGTTTTTATGGGTGGTAGGCTACTCATAATCGTTGTCTCACTTGGGATAATTTTCAAAAGCGTGGGTTTGTTGGCCCCTCTTTATGCTATAACTGTGGGAAGGCTGAAGAATCTGTTGGGAATTTACTTCTCCAATGTGACTTTGCTCGACAAGTCTGGCATTATTGGTGGGGAGTATGGAATCACCCTTGTTCGCATGCTTCATCAATAGTTGATTTTTGGAGGAGTATGGGGCGGCCTCCTGCAGCGGCTTTCTTTTTACAAGTTGGATGGAGTATTGGTCCTTCATGCATTTTTTGGCAGATTTGGCTTGAACGAAACCATCGTATTTTCCAAGGTAAGGAGTTAACTACTTCCCAGGTCTGGCAGAGGATTTTGTGAATGATCCAGAAGCGTATACGCAAAATGTCGATTATTTCTCCCGTGGACCATGCGGAACGTCAGATCATGGAAAGATTAGGCTTGATGGTTAATGGTCCTGGTCCTAATGTCTCTTGCAGACAGATGGGTCAAAATAATCAGGTGCGGAGGGCTGGAAAATGGAATCCGCCTCCTTCGAGAGTGCTAAAAATTAATACGGATGGATCTTCCTAGGGTAATCCGGGTAATGTTGGTATTGGTGGTGTGGGGCGGGATAGTAGTGGTACTATCCAATTTTTTTTCTCTTGCTTTAAGGGACATCATTATAATAACTTCATGGAAGCACTCGTAATTTTATATTCTTTGGAGCAAGGGTATGCTTTGGGTTGGCGTCGGATTGTTTGTGAATCTGATTCTCAGATTGTTATAAATTTGTTAAATTCTGGAGATAGTCTTCATGGTTGTTGGCGGTTGAGTTGGGTTGCTCGGCAAATTCTTAATATCTCTGCTCACTTGGACTTCATTTCTTTTGTGCATATTCCTCGGGAGTGGAATAGGGTAGCGGATTTGTTAGCTAAATGGGCTTCTAATTTTCAATATGGTTGGGATGTTCAAAATTGGTCTCAACTTTCTTCTGATTGCTCTCAATCTCTCTCTTCTTTATTGAGAGCTGATATGTTTGAATAGCTTCTGCTTTTTCCTTGTATCATGAATGTTTTGCTGAGTTAATAAATTTTTACCCTCTTTTACAAAAAAAAAAATATGTATAAATCACATTTAACCATTTATTTTATATTTTTTAAAAATAAATAAATTTATTTTTAAGCTTAAATTGTTTTATTAAAAATATAATTTATTTAATGATTTGAATACGATATTATAAATTTAAAACTTGAGCAAGGTGAACTATTGGAAGGTCATTTTCTAAAAGAATTCAACAAAAACAAAATAAAAATAAAATTCATAGTGGTATTCTCATTCTCATATTCTTATATTCTTATTTTTACTTTTAATCTTTATGCATCAAAATGTATTTTAAAAGTCAAATATAATAATATAATGAATGCTTCTTTTAAGGTTGTACTTGAATCTCCCATTATTGATCAATTATAATTATCTACTTTAGATCTTAGAGATTACAAATATTTATTTATCATCTCAATTGAGTTGCTATATCTTGATATCTATATATTTTTATAAAAAGTCAAAACAAAATTTGTTTTGTGAATCTTTCAATTTCTTTGTAAATACAAATATTTTAAAATTCAAAATACTTCTTTTTAAAATTTTCTTACAAAAACCTTCACAATACTAAAACTCTACCTCTATTGTCTACGCATTGCATATTAGTAGAGTAATATTTATAAAACATCATGTTATCATAGTATGCTTTACTAGATTTAGACAACTAGTTTCCTTCTTGAATAATAAGTTCAACCACATGAATTATAATAAATAATTTATATGGAAACACATTAATTTTATAAAATGAAATAAATATTACCAATGAAAACATTAAATTAAATCTTAATCTTTATATGATTCAAGTAGTCAATATTTTATTGTCAACTTCAACTAAACTTACTACTTCCTTTAATCATGCAAAAGAGAATTTAACTTCACAATTCTTTATTAAAGCCCTTCTATTGGCTAGACAATCCAAAAATTTGTTCCCTTTCCTTAATGTATGTGTAAATATTATTTCATAAATCTTTGTAGCAATATCTTATATTTCCACAATGATCTCTTATATGTTCCATGGAGCATTTGCTTCCCTAAAATTTGTATTTGTTACTATTAGTGAATTATCTTCCATCCATACTTTATTCCATTTAATTTACCTATATTTTTTTAATTCTTCCAAAATTAACCAAGATTCAACTTCATTATTGTCTTAAATACACTATTTAAAGCATAATGCAACAAACTTTCACCCCTGTTATTTCTAATCATTCCTCCTCCTCCTATTGGTCTTGGATTTCCTTTAGATGCTATATCAAAATTCAATCTGACCAACTCCACTTCTGGTAGTTCCACTTTATATTCTTTATCTTTATTTTGTTTCTCCTATACCCAAAATCATAATTCCATTTGATGACTTAACTCTATCTATCAAGGATCTCTACTTCAATATTAGGGATTGAGTGAGTTGATAGGTTGGTTTAGACTATTTTATAGCTAAATAAATCTTCCTTTTCATTACCTTTAAACTACATTCCTTTAAATATTATTTTGTTCCTTTCCAACTATATAGTCCAAAGAATTATATATTTTGAAATATCTCAGATTATCTATAACACATTACTTTTAAGGGTGCTCTTCCATTTATTTAACCATTCTTTAATTCTATCATTCGTCACCATGCATTTACCAAATATATTAAGAATCCGTTATCATAGTTCCTAGACTATTGAGTAGTGTCTCAAAATATGATCTATACTCCCCTATTTGTGAGGAGCCATGAAAACCTCCTTTCATGACATTATGCTTGGATAAAGTTTTCCTATAACCTACTAGCCATACCTATATTTTAACTTTTAGAAAGCTTCAGGTATATCAAATATCTCTCAATATTGTTATGATATTCCTATTTTGTTAGTGCTTTATATTATATCTTCTTCTTGTTGTGTATTCTCCTAAGCTATTCAACTCCCATATTGTTATATTTTCGCTCAATTACCTCCTAGCAATAATGTCTCGTATAAATATTATGGTGATCCTTGTACACAATGTTTGAAACCCTATCACTATATTTGCTTTTAAGTAATCTCATCCATGGTTTCAAAATTAGAGCTAGAATGAGTAGTTTTTTATCACATCAGGTATTTATCCAAATAGATTTTTTTCTAATTCCCACCACACATCTTGGACTTTTAATTCTAGGTCAATCGATTTTTTTAAAATTATTTGGTAGTTCAAAACCATATGGTAGTGAGAATGTATTAAATATTAATATTGGCTCATTGAGCTCAACGTAGCTAGAAGAATTTGTCTCATTTTTTTTTACTCCCTTTTTATAATGTCTAAATTACTTTTCTCCTTAGAGCTAATTTTGCATCTACAAGAACTCTTAAACCAAGACCTCCCCTAGTTTTATCATCATACGTCTTACTCTATTAAATATCATTTTATCATATAATATTGACCACAAAATGACCGCATAATATAGAGTAAAAAATTCTGACTAATTTTGGGATAATATACAAGGACATATAATATGTTCTTTTAAAAGGTGAAAATCTTATTAAAAAGATAGGTCCAAAGTTACAATAGCGAGCCTATCACTTTTGATCAGCCCCAAGATCTTAATAAAACTAACTCTAACATCTTATTAAACCACATATTACTTAGTGTTATCCAAAGAGCCAAAGCTCCTATACTTATTACAATTTTTGGTTAATACTATTCTAGAGAGCTTGGATAAGCTATTATGTAATGACCTAAAAATATAACTAGCTAACTACCAAAAAAAATTAAAAGCATATATTTTATAGGAATTTACACATCCATAACGAACGTATGTCAATCTACAGAGTTATATAAGTCCTAATCTAATATTTATAAGTTGTTTGTTTTATATTCATAATGGGCCAACTTATCCTCTTTCTTAATTTTCCAAAGGATACACCCATATCTATATTATACATAAGCATGTCAATGTGAGTATACTAAGTGTATTGTAAATAAGCTATCAGTCTCATCCACATATGAGCTAACTTATCCCTTTTTTCATATCAAAAGAGTACACCCATCATTACACCATACATAATCCTATTTATGTAGGTGCACTAAGCATAACATAAATTAAGCTATCAATCTCATCCCAATGATGATCTAACTTACTCCTTTCACCACTCTTAATAGCAACCAAGTTCATTTAAATCTACTTGATATTTTGCAAATCTATGTAGTTTAGATTTTATAAAAAATATTTAATCAAGGTTATTTGGTGTTTCTTCCTAAGGGATACTATAATCCTTTAGGTTTCTCTCTCTTCTTATAATACATAGGCATAATCATATTAGGTAACAATTCTAATAATCTAACTACATTAAATCATTTTAGATCTTCTAGTATCTCTTTATTTAGAAGAATATGATTAAATCTATCTACTTAATTTAAGTATTGGATAACATCTATAAACATCAAGGGAAAATACATAAATAAGATTTAATAATATAATAGAATAGTTTATGAAACCACTAGATCATAGATTCTTTATAAATACAAGTAAGAGATACATCTTTCATTTACATATTAAATCATTACATAACTAAAGTTTGGAAAAAATACTTCCATACTTTAAAACAATAAGGTATTTACAATATTATCCAACTAGGAGATTAATCCTTGATAATTTTCCATACAAACTCCTCACTATAATATGTCAGAAGCCAAGTCTCGAATCCAATGTTCTCTTTGGTCCTTCTCATTTATCCATCGCTCAATTTATGGTGGTAAGGGGTCAGGATAGGCCATGGATCTTATGAACCATGCAACTAAATGCATCTACTAAATGACTTATGAAACAAGTACAATTATAATTGGATGCCAAATTGCAACTATACAAACTACTCAATACATTTTTTCGTAAGTTATTCATTCAAAACATTAGAAAAAAAACTCATACATCCATTCTTTATATTATTGTAAAAGGAGAGTCATTTTATCCTATAGAAATGAAAGTCATGGAGTAATTCATGAACCTTCCTTTAATCAATCTGAGGTTCATGCTTTTCATCATACAAAACCATTTCTTTAATCAATTTGTTGGCAATTTTGGGTACCTTGGGTACATTGCCTTTGCCTAAGTTTAGTTGTTGTCATTGATGTCAAGAATCTCTTGGTAGTTGTTGTCTTTGATGTCAAGGAGTTATTGAAGCAATTTGTTTTTATGTCTAAGTATGTGTTTTGATGAAGGTTTTAGCTGGTCAGTAAGTCTCCAAGAAAATCAGAGTAGCCCAGTTGCAAAATATCAAGAAAAAGATAAGTTAGAAAAAGTTTGCAGGTGGCTGGAAAAACTGTCGCGATTTCGCGACATGTTTTAGGAGAGAGAAAGTTCTAGAAAAACTGTCACGATTTCGCAACATGCTGGAAGGTAGAAATGAAGCAAGAAAAACTGTCATGATTTCGTGACATATTCGAGGAGAGATAAAGTTCAGGCAAAACTGTCATGATTTCGTGACAAGTTGAGTTAGCAGTGTTGAGTTGTAGGAAGTGTCGCGATTTCGCGACAAGTTGAGTTGGCAGTGTTGAGTTGCAGGAAGTGTCGCGATTTCGCGACAAGTTTCAATGAAGTTGTACAAATGCAGAAAGTGTTACGATTTCACGACAGGTTGAGTTTGCAGCTAGCAGTTGGCAAAAACGTCACAATTTCATGACATGTTCCAGTTTTGCGAGTAGTTGGGAGAAAAGAGCTTAAGGCAGCGAAAGCATCTCGATTTCGCAACATGTTCCAGTTTTGTGGGCATATGGCAGAAAAGTGCTTAAGGTAGCGAAAGCATCGTGATTTCATGACATGTTCCAGTTTCGCGGGCATATGGCAGAAAAGTGCTTAAGGCAGCGAAAGCGTCGTGATTTCGCGACATGTTCTAGTTTTGCGAGCAGTTGGGAGAAAAGATCTTAAGGCAGCGAAAGCGTCGCGATTTTGTGACATGTTCCATTTTTGCTAGTGCAAACCGAGAAAAGGTTGAAGAAGCAAGAAGTGTCATGATTTCACGATAAAGTTGCAGATGACGTCAGCAAGAGGCAAAGGTGTCACGATTTCATGATAGAAGCTGAGAAGAAGGCTTTGGAGTCTAAAGCGTCGCGATTTTGCGATAGAGTTGTTGATGACGTCAACAAGAGGCAAAGGTGTCGCGATTTCATGACAGAAGCGGAGAAGAAAGCTTTGAAGTCTAAAGCATCGTGATTTCGTGACAGAAGTGAGATGACGTCAGTGAAAGGCAAAAGTGTCACGATTTCACGACAAAAGAGCAAAGGAAGCAGACAAAAGCAAAAGCATCGCGATATCGCTATAGCAAGCTATAGAAGGTGTACAACAGGTAAAGGTGTCGCGATATCGCGACATGTTGAAGTTTTGTGCCAGAAGAAACAAAGAGGGAGTGAATCCGACAGAGTTAAATCTGGGCCGACACAGTGTAGGGTTTTACAGCTAACGTGATCGAAGGTTAATCAGCTGACTAAAATCAAGATTCTAATCTTGAGATTATGAATATAAAAGGAGGGATGCTTGAAGATTTTTACATCGATCGAAGTGTGCGTTTGAAGTGCAAGTTGCAAAGATAGAGTGCAGGGGAGAATTTCGATCGTCGAGACATAGAAGTGTGCGAATACTGTGCTGGCGCAGAGTGTGCGAAGACTGTGTTGTGGTGTATGCACATAGGAGCAAAAGTTGTTGGTGTTGCAACATTCAAAGACAGCGCGTAGAAGTGAGAAGTGTGATAGCCAAAGTGTTGTGTGCTACTGTGTTGCACAGTCTATGTGAAAGTTGGTGAAGACTTGGGGATAGCATTGAGCAAGCATCTAAAAGCTTGAGAACCATTTTCATTAACCATTTTTGAGGACCAGATTGAGGACAGAGATTGAGGCAGAAGAGGACATTTGTGCTAGACCGAAGGACTCGTGTTTTAGTGCAAATTCGAGGACCAGACTTTGCAAGTGACGAGTTGAGGACAAAGATCTCCGACCGAGTAGGGAAGATAGGTGTCTTATGTGGAAAGAGTTCCACTTGCTAAGGGCATAGGAGGTAGAGGTATTCTAGAGGATCACCAACCAAAGCATAATTAGGGGAAGGTATCTCCTTTGGGTAGAGGCTCATAAACATTGTAATCGGGAAGTATTACCAGAGGAATTTGATAAAATTTAGTAAGAAATTTTATCCGTGGAGTAGCCCGCTTTGGGTGAACCACGTAAATTGTTGTGTCTATTTTTTGTTGATGTGTTGTGCATTGTTTTAATTGTTGCTCTTGATACTGCTATCTATTCTCTGCATAAAGATGATTTGAAAGTTGATTTAAAGCAAAAGTAAAAAGTGGTCTTATACTGTTCACCCCCCCTCTTAGTATAAGCTTGTGTTCTTCAATTGGTATTAGATTAGGTTCCTTCGGAAAGGTTTTACAGTCGAAAGGAAGAACTGGTTAAGAACACAATGGATTTTTTAGGTGGCAATGCAGCACCTATTCTGGATGGATCAGATTTCGGTCTGTGGAGTGCAAGAATGAAAGTCTATCTTATGGCTCTTGGTAATGAGGTATGGGAAGTTATTGAATATGGGTACACCATTCTTGTAAATGGTCCTTATACTAAAGAAGACAGGCTCCTACATCACAGCAACTCAAAAGGCATGAATGCAATCCTGAAGGGTTTACAGAAGGCTGATCTTACTAAAGTTATTCACTGCAAGACGACCGAGTGAAATGTGGAAACAATTGCAGGTTGTTCATACAGGTGATGGAAATGTCCGAAAGGCCAATTTGAGACACTTCAAAGGTATATTTGAACAACTCAAGATGAATGATGATGAAAATATTAGTGACTACATGCTCCGTATGGATGAAGTTGTTAATTCTATGAAAGACCTCGGTCTTGAACTTGCTGAAAATGATGTATGTGATAAGATTTTAAGATCTCTTCCTAATAGATTTAGTGAAAATATTTCTGCTATTGAAGAAGCCAAAGACTTAGATAAGTTGAAAAAGGATGAGCTCCATAGTATTCTTGCAGCTTTTGAGCTGAGAACTCAAGTAAATGTTGATATAAAGAAAGAGGCAGCTTTCAAAGCTACCAAGAAATCAAAAGGCAAACAGATTCAAGAAAGTGATGAGTCTTCTAGTGAGGAAGAAGCATATTACGAGCAAGAAAGGCAAATTCTCTAGAAAGCACAAAAGCAAGAAAAATATAAGATGTTTCAAGCTGTGGAAAGTATGGTCATTATGCTACTGACTGTACTGTTTCCAAAAATGAAAGTGATGAAGATATACAGGATGTTAAGAGCAAGGATTCTGAAAATCATAGGTATTACAGAAAGAACAATGATGAGCGCAACAATCAAGGAAAGAGGTATTCACACAAGAACAAGAAGATCTTCTATCTGGACAAAGCAAGTAAGTGTTCCAGCAATGATAGTGAAAGCTCTTCCAGTGATAATGAAAATGAGATGTTGTTCATTTTAGAAAAGGAGGAAGAACCAAAACATAAATTCACTGTCATGAAATGTTTTAGATGTGGAAATTTTGGGCACCTTGAGGATGATTGCACAAATAATGAATTGGTTACTAGTATGTATGAGGATGCTTCAAAAAATGATAAGGAAGATGTATGTATGGTTTTTGAAAAGGGTAGCACCTCTAGTGATAAGAAATTAGAAAAAGGCCTTGATAATTCAAAATGCAATCAAATAGAGAATCTTGAAAGTGAACTCAATAATGCTCTTAATTTTTTGGAAAAGGAAAGAAAGAAGAATGATAGACTCAAGGTTAAGTTAGATGAATGTTGTATGGAGAGAGATGATCTTATAGAAAGTCTTGACTTCTCTATAGCCAAAACACAAGAACTCAACGATGAGTTAGAGTCTAAGATTCTTGAGTATAATGGGTTAGAGCAGAAAATGGTTTCTTTGAAAGAAGAAAATAAAGATTACAAGGATAAGCTCTACAGATTTCAGGATAGCTCCAAGAAGGTTAAGTTTCTCATCAAAATTCAAAGAAATCCAACAGATAAAATAGGTCTCGATTTTGTTGAGTCGCACAAGAAACAGGTTGGGGAATCCAGCAAGATATTTCAAAAAGAAGAAAGCTCTGATGAAGAAAGTACTTCATATCATGAGTTCGTGAGTGATGAATGCGCAAAAACATAAAACAGATTTTTGAATGTGAAACAGAAGTTTTCGGGACCCAAGAGATCGATTAAAAGAACATTTCACGATAGATGTTTTGTGTGCTACAGGTTTGGACACATGGCTGCACATTGCATGTCTCAAATGAAGAAGGTTAACAATAATTTCAGAAGTCATAATTTATTTCAAGGGTATTGCTACTCTTGTAATCAGTTCGAGCACAAGGCAATTTTTTGCAATTCAAATAACAAGAACTGGGTTAGTCAGAATAGGCGGATTCAAAGAACAGCTATGCCTAAAAGAAATAATGTTGTTTGTTACAAGTGCAACAATACAGGTCACTTAGCCAAAAAGTGCAGAGCTGATCTTCCAAGGTACATGAACAAAAATAGTGGTATAAACAGGTCCAAGGATCAAGGTGTGGACAAGAAAAGAGATGAGAACAAGAACAAGAAAAGTGCCAAGAACAGAAACATTAACAAAGAGCTCAAGAAAAGGCCTGGCAAAGAAATTGTAGACACTGATGATGATGAGTGTCTAATGGGAGTTTCACTTCCAACCCTATTTTAAAATCACCTCAATAGGAGGTGGGGGAGGGACTAAGCTAAGAGGCTCATTCTTAGTCCCAAGCCCCAAAGGTGACCCTTTGCCATTGATGACAAAGGGGGAGAGATATGAGTAAGGGGGAGAGATTCAAGTGAAGAGGAAAGCTTCAAGTCAGGGGGAGCAAAAACTTCAAGAGATTGTTTTCAGTTTTGGCTCTTGAAGATGTGTTTTTAGTAAAGGTTTTGCCATCAATGACAAAGGGGGAGATTGTTGGCAATTTTGGGTACCTTGAGTACATTGCCTTTGCTTAAGTTTAGTTGTTGTCATTGATGTCAAGAAGCTCTTGGTAGTTGTTGTCTTTTATGTCAAAGAGTTCTTAGAGCAATTTGTTTTTATGTCTAAGTATGTGTTTTGATGAAGGTTTCAGCTGGTCAGTAAGTCTCCAAGAAAATCAGAGTAGCCTAGTTGCAAAAGATCAAGAAAAAGATAAGTTAGAAAAATTTTGCAGGCGGCTGGAAAAACTGTCACGATTTTGTGACATGTTTTAGGAGAGAGAAAGTTCTGGAAAAACTATCATGATTTCGTGACATGCTGGAAGGCAAAGACGAAGCAAGCAAAACTATCACGATTTTGTGACATATTTGAGGAGAGAGAAAGTTTAGGAAAAACTGTCATGATTTCGCGACAAGTTGAGTTGGCAGTGTTGAGTTGCAGGAAGTGTCGCGATTTCGCGACAAGTTGAGTTGGCAGTGTTGATTTATAGGAAGTGTCGTGATTTCGCGACAAGTTTCAATGAAGTTGTACGGATGCAGAAAGTGTCATGATTTCACGACAGGCTGAGTTGGCAGCTTGCAGTTGGCAAAAGCGTCACGATTTTGTGACATGTTCCAGTTTTGCGAGCAGTTGGGAGAAAAGAGCTTAAGGCAGCGAAAGCATCGCGATTTCGTGACATGTTCCAGTTTCGCGAGCATATGGCAGAAAAGTGCTTAAGGTAGCGAAAGCATCGTGATTTCATGACATGTTCCAGTTTCGTGGGCATATGGCAGAAAAGTGCTTAAGGCAGTGAAAGCGTCGTGATTTCGTGACATGTTCCAGTTTCGTGAGCAGTTGGGAGAAAATATCTTAAGGCAACGAAAGCGTCGTGATTTCACGACATGTTCCATTTTCGCTAGTGCACACCGAGAAAAGGTTGAAGAAGCAAGAAGTGTCGCGATTTCGTGACAAAGTTGCAGATGACGTCAGCAAGAGGCAAAGGTGTCATGATTTTGTGATAGAAGCTGAGAAGAAGGCTTTGGAGTCTAAAGTGTCGCGATTTCATGACAGAGTTGCTGATGACATCAGCAAGAGGCAAAGGTGTCGCGATTTCATGATAGAAGTAGAGAAGAAGGCTTTGAAGTCTAAAGCGTCGTGATTTCATGACAGAAGTGAGATGACGTCAGTGAAAGGCAAAAGTGTCATGATTTCATGACAAAAGAGCAAAGGAAGCAGACAAAAGCAAAAGCATCGTGATATCGCTATAGCAAGCTATAGAAGGTGTACGACAGGTAAAGGTGTCGCGATATCACGACATGTTGAAGTTTTGCGCCAAAATCAATGAGGGAGTGAAGCCGATAGAGTTAAATCTGGTCCGACACAGTGCAGGGTTTTACAGCCGACGTGATTGAAGGTTAATCAGCCGACGTAAATCAAGATTCTAATCTTGAGATTATGAATATAAAATGAGGGATGCTTGAAGAGTTTTGCATCAATCAAAGTGTGTGTTCGAAGTGCGAGTTGCGAAGATAGAGTGCGGGGGAGAAGTTCGATCGTCGAGACGCAGAAGTGTGTGAATACTATGCTAGCGCAGAGTGTGCGAAGACTATGTTGTGGTGTATGCGCATTGGAGCAGAAGCTGTTGGTGTTGCAACATTCGAAGACAGCATGCATAAGTGAGAAGTGTGATAGCCGAAGTGCTATGTGCTGCTATGTTGCGCAGTCTGTGTGAAAGTTGGTGAATACTTGGGGACAGCATTGAGCAAGCATCTGAAAGCTTGAGAACCATTTTCATTAACCATTTTTGAGGACCAGATTGAGGACAAAGATTGAGGCAAAAGAGGACATTTGTGCTAGACCGAAGGACTGTGTTTTAGTGCAAATTCGAGGACCAACTTTGCGATGACAGAGTTGAGGATAGAGATCTCCAGCCAGAGTAGGGAAGACAGGTGTCTTCTATGGAAAGAGTTCCACTTGCTAAGGGCATAGGAGGTAGAGGTCTTCTAGAGGATCACCAGCCAAAGCAGAATTAGGGGAAGGTATCTCCTTTGGGTAGAGGCTCATAAACATTGTAATTGGGAAGTATTCCCAGAGGACTTTGGTAAAATTTAGTAAGAAATTTTATTCGTGGAGTAGCCCGCTTTGGGTGAACCACGTAAATTGTTGTGTCTCTTTGTTGTTGATGTTTTGTGCATTGTTTTAATTGTTGCTCTTGATACTGCTATCTATTCTCTGCATAAAGTTGATTTGAAAGTTTATTTAAAGCAAAAGTAAAAAGTGGTCTTATACTGTTCACCCCCCCTCTCAGTATAATCTTGTGTTCTTCACAATTAAGGTTCCATACCCTTAACTAATTAAATACTTATCAAAACCCATTTCCTTAATCAATCAAGGTCCCATACCCTTAACTACTTAAATACTTACAAAACCTATTTATTTAATCAATTAAGGTCTCATACCCTTAACTAATTAAATACTTACAAAACCCATTTCTTTAATCAATTATGGTCCCATACTTTTAACCAATTAAATACTTTTCAAAACCCATTTTTTTAATCAATTAAGGTTCCATATCCTTAACTAATTAAATACCTACCAAAATCCATTTCTTTAATAAATTAAGGTCCCACACCCTTAACTAATTAAATACTTGCAAAACCCATTTTTTTAATCAATTAAGGTCTCATACCCTTAACTAATTAAATACTTATAGAAATAATTTTTTAATCTAAAAAGAATAAATATCATTCTTTTATTTTTAAATAAATAAAATATGGTTCTTTCCAATTTATGATATTATCCCTTGATCTAAAGTAAAGTAAATAAAATATGGTTCCTTTCAATTATTTAGATTATCCCTTAATATAAAGCAAAAAAGGAGGTGTTCCAAATTTAAAAAACAACCCATAACACAGTCGACCCAACAACAAAAAAAATAGAAGTCAATGGTGGGTCAACCAACATAGTCCTTAATTATTTCCCACACATATCATGCCCAACAATTGGCATACTAGAATTCCTGCCAAGCGGTGGTTCACCTGACCACTACTTGGTGATCATCTACTAGGGATGACTCCCCCTTTTGTGGCATTGAGGCACCCCCAAATGGTGTGTGTGGGATTTAATCTGAATAAAAAAAAATGAAGGGTAATATGGCTTCCACAACCAATTGAGACTAATCCCATTGTGAATAACAACCCTTTGTGTGGCATAACAAAGGTATGCAAACTAAATGATAGTCAATAGATGGAAATCTTGCTATGTGATACAGGGTATGGAAAAGTATCAACACACACCTTGAAACTGGTGTAGGGTGGCTTGCCACATGGAGTATCTTCCCCCTCGACCATGTCCTTGTAGTCGATAGCATAGGGGAGGTTGACTACCCGTTAAAGCACCTAGGGTTACAGACCATGTACCATGTGGCATATTACCCAAGGAGGCTTTCTTGGCCTTCCTTTGTCTATGCCCAAATCGCTCGTAAATTTATCGCTCAACAATGTCATAAATGTGGTAAGATTAATTTAATTAAGCCTTCCCCTAAGATTAAATCTTAGAAAAATCTCACCAAGTGATGGTGATAATCTCATCGTATCAGACCTATGAATAGGTGATATACCTGTTAAAAAAAGAAATAGAGGATATTTGAATTAGGTAGAGCATCCACCAATAGATAGTGAACATGGTAGATTTTGAAAAACTAGCTTCAACCAAACAACCTCAAGGGAGCGCTTAAAAGGAGAAGCTTGGAGGATAACATTATTCAAGAGATGAATCAATGATTACACTTATTAAGGAGAGATAGAAGCTACAAGCGAGGTTTCAAATTATGAAGATACATTAGAACAATTTCTAAACACTTCTAAATAGAAAAATCCCTCCTCAACTAATAGGAGAACAAGTATCAACAAAAATAAAAATAAAGGAGAGCACTTAACAAATGGATTTAAACCATATTTTATAAGCACGACAACTCAATCAACTGCTTGAATAAAACAATAGTAGAGTGCATTGATCAAAAAGAAAAGAAGATGGTTTATTACATGATAAACCATAAATTGTTTATGATTTAAACTCTCAATCAAGCATGCAATGGAGGATTTTAAAAATAGTCTATCAGAACCTCCCTAGATACAAGGATATTCATTTTAAGGTAAAAAGAGTATATAATAAACCTAAATAAAAGTGACTACACACACAAAGCCATGGATTAAACCTCCAATCTGGAATATCTGAGATTTAGAATCCTTTGTAGTTGGTCTCTCCAAGCTTACTCTTGTGGCCTCTTAGCTTTCTCCTTTACCCGCACCATCACTTCACATCCCTCTCCATCAAGCATCCCTTTTTCTTTCTACCCTTGCCTTATTAACGAAGGGGAGTTCTATCTACCTCAATATAAAGTCTTTATTTTGACATAAATATAAGCTACCAAGAGTAATGTCATCCTTACCCAAGGTGGCCCCAAAGGAGATATTTGAATTAAAATAGTTCTTTCTCTTTTTCCAAATATCTTGCCTTAAATGAAAATCCATTTGTTTTCTTTATTTCATTTATAAAACCATTCTTTTTATTAACTATGTATAAAAGATAAAGCTAATCATTTCTTTATTCAATTTAAAAAAGTATAAGGCTATTCATTTCTTTATTTATTCAAAAATGTTAAAATAAATAATTAAATAAAACTTTAAGGTATTAATATTTATAATATTGCATTCAATTTAATTCAAACTATAAAAGCCATTGATCATTCCTTATTCAAATAAAATAGCTATACTAGTATTAAACGTTAGTATCTTTGAATAAATTTTTAAAAGAGTACGAAAGAGCTTATGGGCAAAAAGTTAATAGGACTAAGTCCAAAATTTACTTCCTTAACACTCCTGCTAACATCAAAGCAATAATTTACAGGTTGCTTCAAATGGAGGAGGCTAATTTACCAATAACTTATCTAAGAATGAATTTATTTGAGGGGAGAATGAGGATAGATTTATGGAATCCAGTTATTAGTAAAGTTTAAAATAAAATTCCAACTTGGAAAGGTAGATGGTTATTGTTAGCAAGAAGAGTGCATTTAATTAAGTCAGTCTTACAAGCCATTCTAGCATATTATATATAATTGTATTCTATGCCAAAATAAGTTGAAAAAAGTTTAATCTATATTATGCGATCCTTTTTATGGTCATGATAAAATAAATTTTCCTTTGGTGAAGTGGAACAAGTTGTGTGATGATAAAACTATGGGAGGTCTTGGTTTAAAAGTTCTTACAGATGTTAACTTAGTCGTTAAGGAAAACGTTATCTGGAGATTGTACAAAGAGAGTCAAAGACAATGGGCAAGAATTCTTCTTAGTAAGTATGTTGATCCCAATGACCCAAGTTTAATATTTACTGCATTCTCTCTTCCAAATGGTTCTACTTTTTACAATGGTTTAAAAAATCTATTGATCTTATGATTAAAGGTTTAATATGGGTGGTGGGAATTGGAGAAAAAAATCCATTTGGATGGATACTTGGTGTGATAAAAAACCACTCAACTTAGATCCAGTTTTGAAACCTTGGATGATATTACTTCAAGATAAATATGGTGATAAGGTTTCAAACATTTTTTACAAGCATTGAAAAGGAAGAAACAGATGGAAAGATAATTTTTTTACAAGTATACAAGACATTGATGCTATGAGGCGATTGAGTAGAAAGATAACGACTATGATTATTATGATGGGTGCTAAGGATAAATTGATTTAGGAGTTCAATATCTCAGGAGAATACACAACGAAAAGTGGATATAATGTTCAACACCAACATAATAATAATATCACTAGAATTTGAAGAGATATTTGGGATAGCCCAAGCATTCATAAAGTTAAAATGTTTTTTTGTCTAGTAAGTCATAGAAGTATTGTATCCTGGGATAACCTTATGAAAATGTGTTTTCATGGCCCCTCTCAATGTGTTATCTATAATAATGAGGAGGAGAGTATAGACCATCTCTTGGGACATTGCTCAATAGTTTAGAATATATGGAAATGGATTATTAATATGTTTAGAAAATGCATGGTGATGAATAGTAGAATTGAATATTGGTTAAAGCAATGGCCGAGCACTTATAAAAGTGAAGCTTTACAGATAATATGGGATATATCAAAAGATACAATAATTTAGACTATATGACTAGAAAGGAATAAAATAATATTTAAAGGAAAGAAAAGCAGTTTAGAGGTAATGAAAAAATATATTTTTAGCTATAGAGGAGTCTAAACTAACCCTATCAACTCACCTAGTCCCTAATTTGGAAGTAGAGTATTGATAAATGGAGTCAAGACATTAAATTAAATTATGATTTTGGGTATAGGAGAAGCAAAAGGAAGGAAAATAACATAAAGTGGAAACCTCTATATTAGGGTTATATTAAATTAAATTTTGATGGAGCATCTAAAGGAAATATATGACTAGTAGGAGGAGGAGGAATAATTAGAAATAATAGAGAGATTTTGTCTCATTATGCTTTCAATAGTGTATTTAAGACAAATAATAAAGTTGAAGCTTGGGTATCTTTAGAAGGGTTAAAATATGTAAACAAATTAAATGTAATATAGTACATATGGAAGGTTATTCTCTCATAGTAATAAATGCAATTTTGAATAAAGCAAAGGCTCCATCAAACATACAAGAGATAATTGTGGAAATTCAATATCTTGCTAAAGAGTTTGAAGAAAATAGGTTTACACATATATTAAGGGAAGGAAACAAATGTGCAAATAAGCTAGCCAATAGAGGGGTTTTGATTGAGGATCATGAAGTTAAATTATCCTTTCCATAGTTAGAGGAAGTAGAAATTTTAGTTGAAGCTGACAAAAAATGTTGATTACCTAAATCTATTAATGATTAAGATTTACTTTAATGATTTCCATTGGTAATATCGGCTTTATTTGGTAATAATAATGTGTTTTAATTTAGACTAATTATTATAATTTTTTTTGTTGTACTTGTGTTTCAGGAAGGAAACTAGAAATCCATATTTGGTAAAGCATACTATGATAGTGCGATGTTTTGGAAATATAAATCTACTAAGATACAAGGCATAGATAGTAGAGGTGAATTTTTGACATTATGAAGGTTGCTATAGGAAAATATCAAGAAAGATGCTAAATTTTGGAGTAATTGTATTCATACAAAATTTTGAAAAGATCCAAAAAATTAAATTCAAGAATTCAAACATTTTATGTAAAATGATGTAGGTTTCTAGCTATAGCATCTCAATTCAGATGAGAAGTGTATCTATTTATAAACTCTCAATCTCTGAATAAGAGAGATGTATTTTTTTAATGACGGGGGACCCAAGCACAACCCCTTATTATCTAATCTATCTATCTATCTATATATATATATATATATATATATATATATATATATATATATATATATATATATATATATATATATATATATATATATATATATATATCATTAGTGTGGTATTTAAGCGGACTAAGGATTAATGGAACCTTTATATCCATTAGTCCTTTTCAAATTGGATTCTATCCCAAGTCCGCTTACACATAAACACACATGTAACAAAAGCGAGTAGTCAAATATATCAAACAAGGGGGGATGAAATCATTGCAATCCAATCACCAATCCTAGCTGAGTACTTATGGTAACTTCTAGATTACTAGCTTTGGACTAAGGATGGTTGGGTTTTTGATGATTACCCCTAAAATAAAGAATACATGATTACATGAGGGTAGTCATTCGTGTTACCCTAAGCTACCATATTCATCATTTTCCTTTTCAAGTACCCCATTCTCGATTTTCGATCCTCTCCCACCCTTGAGTGTACCTCATCCAACACATCAATAATACATCAATAGTACCATATTCCTCAAGGATAAATCAATATAAACATTGCATAACCATCCAAATGCATCGTAACTAGAAATAAAATAGGCATTCATCAGTACATAGTTAATTAGTCAAAAATACCTACCAATATAGGATGACATACTACCCCCCATTGGACTAAACGCAGTCCCATATGTTTTCGTTGCCATAAAAATGTTATTACAATCTATTTTCAAATAAAAATAAAAATATTTCTTCATATCATCCACTTTTTCCCAAGTGGTACTTCTTTCAGAATAATCATCTCATTGGACATTACATTTTTCTAGAGTCTATTTCCTCATTGACATGGAATGAATCTCTAGAATATTCACCAATATTACTTCAACTACCTTAGGGTTTGCTATCTGTAATTTAGAAATATCCTACACAATGATCAGGGTTAGCAATGTACCTTCTAATATGGGATATTTGGAAGGTGTCATGGATATTTAATAGGTTTGGTGGTAGGAAAATTCTATGATCAACTGGACTAATATTTCCAATGATCTCAAAAGGACTTACAAAACAAGGATCCAACTTTATGGATTTGGTATTGCTTTTCATCAGTCTAACCCTTAAGAACACTTTGTCTCTCACATAGTATTTCCTTGGTGATCTTTATAGATCAGCATAACTATTTTGATGAT
This sequence comes from Wollemia nobilis, assembly GCA_028583015.1. Classification (NCBI taxonomy): domain Eukaryota; kingdom Viridiplantae; phylum Streptophyta; class Pinopsida; order Araucariales; family Araucariaceae; genus Wollemia; species Wollemia nobilis. Next base: position 11,112,596 of record JAQPPZ010001195.1, read on the forward strand.
CATTAGCTTCCTTAAAGCCTTTACCTGATCATCTTGTAGACACCAAAACAACATCAATTTGATTATGTGACTATAAACACTGATCACATTGACACACCCAACCCCCAGGGCAGCCCCCAAAGGTTAAACAGTGGTCCTAACCACTCACACAACACTCTACTCTCTACCTTTCAGGAACTCTGCTCTCTACTCGTTCCACCCAAGGACGATTACAAACTGGTATTCATTCCACCCAGGGATGATTAGCAGTATTTGCTCCAAGGTGGGGCGAATAGCAGGTTTAACGGGAAAAAAGTCAAATCTTGACAAATGGCAGATTAGATCCACCACTTAACTCTTCCTTCATTGCATGGGAGTGTTAGTGAGCATTTTTTTATTGCTAGAGGCAGTTACAGGGGCAGTCATGGAGCACCTAGTCAGGGAGGAATCTTCTCCCCCCTGGGAAGGCATGATTGCCAAGTGGTGCCTCTGCATGCTCATCCAAAGAGACTATCAGGTCTATAAAATAGTGAGTCTTCTCACCCCAAAAATATACAAAGAAGGAGCATTTTTAGCAATAAAGTGCTACCATTTTACATCCTCACACCTTTTGATTTGTGCCTTTCACATCCTTGATCTCTTTTGGAAGGGAGGTCATTGGGTGATTATTGGAAGTGCAAATCCGAAACCAAAACTTGAAATTTGGCCATAAAATCCTACCAAATTTGTCTACAACACCCCACAAGAGGTTTTGGACCCATCCCAAGTGGATTGGTGCCAAAACTAGGCCCCAAACGGCAGGCGTCTTGCCCCCGGGTGCCCCCCGCACTGCTACAGTCCTAATTGCCCCACCCCTGAACGATTAGAAATTTGTAGTAGATTTCCTTTATTTTATTTTTGCATCTGATTCTATGTTGCTTAGATAGGTTGTCATTCAAATTTCACATCATTTTGAGCTATTTTGATCATGTTTTGTCATTTCTCGCTTTTTCTAATGTGTAGGTGGCATCATCAAATTACCCATGATAGAGGCCGAATTGGAAAAATCCGACCATCTGGGTCATCCCAAAATACCTCGTTTTACCTAACCCAAACTTTGTAGGTGATTTGGAGCTTCCCGAACATGACATTTGGGATTATGCTTTTTGACATTTTGTTGCAGGTCTAATCGTCCCACCCAGGGGCAATTAGAAATCCATGGTGAATTTTCTGAATGTTCCATTTTTAGTACCCTCCTGGTAATGTCCTCATGCCTCTATTAAATTTTTAGATCATTATGATGTTATTTGGTTATCATTTTATTCATTTTTCGCATGCACTAATCGTAGGCTTGGGGATTGCATGTTTCATTTTATCTACAGGTGCTACTGACTATTTTATATTTCCTTGAATGTAGGGTCTTGACATTAGAGGAGCAGCAAGGATTCAAGAATCATCAACACAAGCGACGGTGACATTTGGTCTGCCCATTCTACATGTGGGCACGCGAAAGAAGGAATACCATTTTTTGATGTGATAAGAACATATTTAACGCTCCTAGCCCCTGAAAATGGAGGAGACAGATTGTAACTGGGTTCTAAAGAATATTAATAAAAGGTTTATACTCCATATTCGCTTTTATACCTTGTTTTAATGCGTTTGCATTTATCTCCTTTCATGCATTTTAGTTCGTAGGATTTAGCGTTAAGTTTAGTTTCGTTTACATCGCATCTTGGAATTTTATTTTTGTTTTTGTATCCTCGTGATTTTAGTTGCGATCATAGTGGGACATTTTCCATTGTCCTCTATTTTTGAGATTAGAAGTTTGATCAAAAATTGCTTGTTTTTGCTTGCAGGTACCAAATTTTCAAACGCTGGACTGCTGTTCATTCCAGTCTGTGATGAATATAGAGCTGGAATTCATATTACCCAAGGACGAATGGGCATTCGCCCCACCCTATGATGAATAAAGTTCTATTATTCATCCCAACCAGGGATGAATAGCTCTCTATGCATTTTTAGGGCAGAAATTTAGAGCCATCCAATTTGCAGCAGACAAGAGGTAGGGGTCCTAAATACCTTTTGTCATTTTCTATTTTTTGTTTTCTGTTTTCTGGTTATTTGCCTGCTTAGGGAAAGTTTTTACTACATTTTTGCTTTATTTTATGCAAAATAAAAATAACCCCACACATCACATGGCAATTTAAACACCAAGGAGCTTGTCGTAAAACCCCAGCCCTTGATCAAGACCAATGGTGGATTTCATCACCACCTTGGCTTGAATTTTTTTTTTTGCATCCATAACCTCAATCGCTACTGTTGCTAGACATAAATCCTGAAGAAAGCTAACCGAGTGTAGCTGGGGTGATTCCCAGTGCATGAGGATAAGTCTTCTATGATAGGTGTCAAAAATAGGGTGATCCCCCTTTCGTACAGCCTATGTTCCACGTATCATTCTACTCTCACGTACCAATAGTTTCCCTCACGTAATGACGGGTATATAGAGAGGTTTGGTATAACGGCCTGGCAATGGTATATCGAAGGGGCGACCATTTTTGGGAGTCATAAGAGCTATCATATTGCATTGGCTACAAAATTTTCTTTACAAAACTGTCAAAACAAAAATCAAAACACACTAAACCAAGTTTAGGGCACACCTTTAATATTTAAACGAGATAATCATTGCTTGTGTGTGTAATATTTTCTGTTTAGTATAGCATAAAAATCATAAAAAGAAATAAAATCTACGCATCTTGTAGGGAGACACCACCATGGTGTACACCTATAGCCAAGTCCAATCAAGGGTGGAAGATGCGAGGAGTGTACAAGGAGGCACAAGTCACCTTCGCTACAGCCCCAAGGACTTGGTCATTCCACCTTGGTGGCCTGACCCATGAGATAGTCCACTTCATGCCTTGACAAAATGGGACTATAGAGGCACCCCTTCGAGGGGCATGCCCACTTAGCACAGATCCTTTTAGGAGGAGTCTCTACACATGGCACTCAACATAGATGGGAAAGCTCCCTTAGACGCTTGCTATGAGTGGCCACCATGCAATGAAGCGTTAGGACAGCACAGGGTCCATCAGGAGGGGCCACATGATTACACCATCCCTCATTTACCCCCTCTTATTATCAAAAATAATAGGACAAATCCAGAGCACAAGGTTCTTTTGGCAGGGCAAGCCAACTCCGCCTGCCCCTTTCACATCTATGAAAGAGAAAACTAGGAAGACCACTACATTCCTCAAGAGAAATATACAGCGTAGGAGCAATGCACCTCCACACCTGCTATTTATCAGGGTCACCCACTGAGGCCAAAACCTCAGGTGAATATCGCTAACCTTGACAGAGGGAAGCAACCTATAGAAATATCGGATCACCATGACCGAGATAGATGTGTAGGAGAGGCATCTAGGCCTCCTAGACTCAAGAAGATAGAGCAGATCGACCTAGAATTTTCTAGACATGTTGCCCACCAAGCACAGATCACACAGCTTGAGCAAGACCAACAGTAGCTAGAGCATCTATATCGCCTTAGCAAAGAGTGCATTCGATGCCAAATAGATGAGCTGCTTCGCAACACTGTTCTTGAGAGTATTCCAACCCCTCAAACATAGAGGTCAGAAAGGCACGAGAGGCATAAACCCCTAGTGCAAGACAGGTCTCCAAGACCTTACCAAGTGTTGCCTCTGAGACCCCCTAGACCTGAGTGAGAGGCCACTCCCAAGAATAATGATGGGTACCCTCTATGGGCGCCCACCCATGGTCATGCATCTTGCCCAAGAACTCCTCAAGAAGCTTATGAGGAGTATGAGCAAGAAGAAAAGTGGGTGGAAACGCCCTACCAAATCAGAGGGGGCACTATTCGGACACCCCTCTATAGGCCTCAAGTTCCCTGTAACCTACAACGAGAAAAAACTAAGGAGGAAGAGATCAAATATTTTGATGCATATAAAGCACTGCTAGAGTGCTTGGAGTCTATGGAGACCAAGACTTCTGGGCCACAAAATCCCACTTTACACCAACTCTAAAGTTGTCTTGTGCATCCGTCAATGCTGGCACCCCCTTATCTTGAACACTTTAAACTACCTCAGTTGACAATCTTTAGAGGTGAGGAGGATGCCTAAGAGCACGTGACTAGATTCTTGAGCCAATGCTTTGGAATTCAAGACAATGATGCTTTGATACTAAGAACATTCATCACCACGTTCGTAGACCTTACCTCGGATTGGTTCACTCATTTGCCAAAGCACAGAATTAGTAAGTTAGATCAGCTAGTAGATGTGTTCCTCGAACGCTTCACCTTTAACACCAAGAAGAATGTGTTACTAAGAAACCTAGCCAGCCTCAGGCATTATGAGGAAGAAACCATGGCAGCCTATGGGAATCGATGGAGGACTTTACTTTCAAAGCTACCCTACCTCCCTCCTATGTCTGACCTCACCCAAATGTTCTCAAAGAGCTATTTGAAACTGATCTCCATGCTATTGCAGCTACAACAATATGCCACTTTAGAGGAATCTCTGGTGCAAGCCAGAATCATTGAGGAGATCAATATTCAGGATGGTGAGATAGCCAACCCAAAGAAGAAAGAATGGTCTAAGAATACCAAAATAGGGACAACGCAATAGAAACCTGCTGCGGTCAATCAGGTTGCTATAAACATCCCTAAGCCTACACAAGCAACATAGCCCTAAAAGGCTAAATATCAGGCAGTGCCTCTTAACAGTTATGACAGAGAAAATCAGAGGCAAGAACCAAATCAGCAGCGTCACCCTAGGCAACAATTCACACCTTACACATAGTCTAGAGACTCCTTGTTTGACCGCTTGTTAACAAAAAACTTGATCAACCTACCTGAGAGAAAAACCCATAGACCTCAATGTGCCAAAACCTAAGGGCTACAAGAAAGACTTGTACTATAGGTTCCACAGACGAAAGGGACATGACCTTAATGCATGTTGGAAGTTTAAAGGCTTGGTGCAAGACCTAATAGATAACAAGACATTAGCGATGGATAATCCTGTGGCACCAAGCAACCAACAAATGAAGGTCTTTAAGGATCCCTTGCCTGCCCATGATGCGCATGCAAAGACCCTACAAGTCAATGAGGTAACATAGAACTGCCCCATGCAGGGGTATGTAGGGTGATCAATATAGTGACTCGGAACAAGAGGTACCCGAGCACAGCTACCCCCATGGCAGCTACAAGAGAGGTGCCAACAACATCACAACCACAACACCTTACGCAACCTGCTCCACCTAGACCAGTGTCCACAATTCAAACCAAACTCACCCAGAGTTTGGTGACCACATCGACTTGGCTCTCCATCTACGAGCTCATACAACAATCATCGCCCCATCGGGAGGCTCTAATGGAGATACTAAAATCCATCGAGTTGCAACCCCATGAAGCAAACTTCTTCAACAACTTTGTGGGACATGTCAAATGATGCACTAAGCCAGTCATCACCTTTAGATATGACGAGCTAAAATCAGTGACTGGTGACATGGCAGATCCACCCCTACATGTTATTGCGCGGGTCAATGGGATTCCGTATAAGAGGGTGTTGGTGGACACTGGCTTGTCTAGTAATATCATTACAACAACGGCCTTGAAGCACCTAAAGTTTCCTGCATCTCACATAGTGGCCTCCACCTATACACTACGAGCATTCAATGATGCAATATGCTCAATAGTTGGCACAATTTTCCTACCCATCCAAGTAGGACAAAAGACTATACCTACATTGTGCCACATCTTGGAGAGTGAGATGGACTATAACATCTTACTGGGTCGGCCATGGATCAGGGACATGAAGTGTGTCCCTTCGATAGCTCATCAGTGCTTAAAGTATACATTTGAAGGGCAAGTGCATGTAGTCCTGGTAGACTTGGAGCCCTTCAAATATTGCAATTCGATGCAGCTAATGCCGCAATCAACCCTTCCATCAATGCATTTGGATTTTTAGTTGAATCCATCTAAATAGGGTCTAATTCCATAGACATCCCTGTTGATAAAGCCATAAAATACCCAGTCGGGTCCATCTTCATCATCTGACCCTTCACCAATGATGCCACCTATGGTGGACACACCAAAGGACAAAGAGAAGAAACCCCTAGAAGAGGTACCACCATCAGTATCAACCATTTCTATCGAGGAGATGCCTAGCAAAATGGAAGTCGAGACTCCTAGTTCACCCGACATGGAGTCGACTCAGGAATAACTTACATTCCCTCCCCCTCAACTGCCAACAATCACTATCGAGATGGCCAATACGGGCTTGGGGGAGTACCTGGTATGAAACATTGTAGCAATGCCCGCACTTGAGTCCATGCAGGACATGGGGAGACCTCGCCTCCCCATAGGCACTATTGTTCCTCTAGGCTACCCACAAAACCAGAAAAACTTTGTATATGGGGGCCTAGATAATGGCATTGAACCTTACATGCAAGAGGACAAAGATGAAGAGCCCTTTGCTAAAGACGTCAACTATTTGTCCAACCCAGATTTCACTTTGAGATATCTTGGCCAATGCAATTGGCATGGATATGGGTTAGGCAGATATGAGCAAGGAGTGTGAGTTCTTTGCCAACCAAGATATCATATGCCATACGACAAGTCAGGAGTAGGGTTCAACCACCCCCTGCCCCTGGACATCTTGGTAGAGAACATGCAAGGCCTAGGGATAGGCAACAAGGATGGGTTGGCATTAGATCCATATGCCAATCCTAACACAACATATACATTGGGGGATTATCTCCCATTATCGGCAACCAACCTTGTTGACCTTCACAAACCCTTCCCTTTGATCGAGAAAGGAGAAAGTTCGAAAACTCACCTACAAGAGGGGTATAGACAAGGTCAAGAAGGATCTTCAAAAGAGGAGTCAAAATACGAGGTAGCACCATGGGACCCATTTGAATCAGATAGCAATCACTCACAAGTGACCCCCATGGATGATTATCAAGAAAGCCTCTTGGCAATGTTCCCTTTGGATGCTCCATTCGAGCAAGTGCCCCCTAAAGAAAATGAGGTCCCCCCGCAGAGAGCGAAACAACCCCGATGGGGCCAGATCAATTTTCTCAAGAAAGATGACCCTATAATGTCACAAACCATTATTGGAACCAACGAAGGCCTTTGGATCTCCAACAGTGATTATGAAGATGAAACTAAGATGGAATATCTCAATCACATGCGATAGATGCAGCAATAATATCCCCTGGATATTGATGACATATTTGAACAACTAAACATAATGCCAAGGCATGAGTGGCACCTAAACCCAACGCAGTGGGACCAAGTGTTGAATCTGCCACTTTGGGCATATAGAGAACACCTACTGCCCAGAGACCCTATAGAGATATCAATGCCAAGGCCAGACCCTATCCTCCTCCCTGCACATAGGGCCAATCCATTCATTCCAATACCTCCAAAGCCAGATCCGGGTCACAAAAATCATTCAGGATGTTCGAGTAACCACACTCGCGATAATGGATATCAAAATCATTTCATCAACATGATCTCCATTGACTTAAACACCCCCATCCACAATCCAGCCGATCCAACATAGTCATTGTATCTAGACATAGACACCATAGACTGGGATCGCGTCAATTCACCACCATCCCCATCAGAGTACTGGAATTTCAGTGAGATGCTTCATTTCACCCCAGGGCCAACTCAAGATATCTTCAATGCTGAAGAGGAACCCAAGGTTCACAACATAGATCTAAACTCAGCAAATGATATCCACTTGATCCCAACTCCACACCAGTTGGAGGACGGATCCCACATGTCGATCGAGGAGATGACTGACGTAGACATCGGCTCTGATCCAATGAATCCACAGATTATCAATTTGGGGGTAAGTCTATCCCTTGAAGAGCAAGATGACTACATTGCCCTTCTCAAAGAGAAGAAGGAGTTTTTTGCATGGTCCTACAAAGACATGTTGGGGCTAGATCCGTAGTTAGTCATGCATAACCTAACGCTTGATCTGGTAGTCAAGCCAGTTAATAAAAAACTATGTAATATGCACCCAACAGTGGCCTTAATGGTCAAAGATGAATTACAAAAGTTGTTGGATGCACAGTTTGTCATCTGCATGGATTACCCACCATGGCTATCCAACATGGTGCCCGTCAAAAATCCTGACGGGAGGATTCACATATGCACTGATTTTTGAGATCTAAACAAAGTGAGTCCTAAGGATGATTTCCCCTTGCCTAGCATTGACGCATTGGTAGACGCTATAGTAGGCCACAAAATGCTATCCCTCATGGATGGTTTCTTGGGATACAATCAAATTTGTATCAATCCCGAGGACCAACTAAAAATGGCGTTCATAATGCCTTGGGGGACATTTTGTTATAAGGTCATGCCCTTTGGCCTTAAAAATGCTGGTGCCACCTACCAACATGCCATGAAGTATATATTCCATGATCACATGCATAAACTTTGGAAGATTATATGGATGATTTTTTTTCCAAATCCCTTTTGCGCCCAGATCATCTCGATGACTTAAGCAAGATCCTTGATCACCTCATGGAACATAAAGTTAGATTGAATCCCAAGAAGTGCGTATTTGGCCTCACATCTGGAAAACTCTTGGGTTTCATAGTCTCAAAGTGAGGCATCAAGGTGGACCCAAACAAAGTCAAGACAATCCTTGAAATGCTTCCTCCAACTACCATCAAGCATCTCAGAATCCTACAGGGAAAGGTCACGTCAATCAAGCGATTCATAGCGTAGCTATCTGACAAGTGCCGACCCATGAATAAATTATTGCACAAGGGGGTAGCATTTCACTAGGATGACGAGTGCCAGTCAGCCTTCAATGATATTAAACAATACTTGGCTTCACTGCCAGTATTGGCACCACCTAGACCAGGAGTTTCATTCTACTTATACATCTCAGCTACTGAGGTGGCACTGGGCACCATGCTAGCCTAGAAAAATGAACTACACAAAGAACAGGCTACTTACTATCTTAGCCGCACCCTGGTCAGTTATGAACTTAACTATGCATACATTGAGAAGCTCTGCTTGGAAGTGGTGTTTGCTACCAAAAAGCTATGCCATTACATGCTGAGCAACACAATGTATGTTGTGTCTAAGGAGAATCCATTACGATACATGATGAGTCGTACTTATCATAGTAGCCACACGATGAAATGGATCATGTTGTTGATAGAGTTTGACATCGAGTTCATTGGACAAAAATCCATCAAAGGTCAAGTCATAGCTAATCAACTAGCAAAGTCTCCTCTCGAAGATGATCAGCCTGTGACCATAGAACTACCCGATGATGGGGTCTTCCATGTCTCAAAATCGCTAGATTCTGGTGATCCTGAGTCACAGGCCGACATAACCCTATTTTTTGATGGTTCTAAATGTGAGCAAGGGGGTGGCACGGGAATTTTATTCTTCACACCGCAAGGGGCTCCAATGCCTCTATCCTTTAAATTATATTTCTCGTGCACCAACAACAATACCGAATATGAAGCCTTGCTCATAGGTCTTCAGACATCAATCACCATGAACATCAAATGATTGAACATCTTTGGTGATTCGCTGTTAATTTTCAACCAAGTCAAAGGGGTGTTCTAGTGTAAATGCCTAGTTCTACAGGCCTACAAAGCCTTTGTGGACAAATTCCTAGCAAAGCTTGAATGGTACGACATTGAGGCACTCCCTCGATCATCGAATTATTTTGTGGACACTATGGTCTCCTTGGGGTCACTAATCCCGCAAGACACTTATAGTGATATGACAACCATTCAAGTCAAAACATTATCGCAACCCGCAATGGAGCGTGCAAGCTATGACTTAATTCCAGGAATCCACCTGATCCAGATTGAACCGTCCTCGAACAAGTTCTCTCAAATCCACGATTGCTTGGATCATGCCAACTGGGGGTCCTTGTTCTCCCCTACTCCCCTTAATAGCAACACAACACTATTCTTACAAGTTCTTCCTCGCTAAGCTTTTGCTAGGGATGAACTACAAGAGGGATTGGTTGTTCATATTGTCTAGGTTTTCGATCAGCAGGATTGGTATGCACCCATACGAGATTACCTCAAGTTAGGTAACCTCCCACTTGGATTGACGCATTCTATGAAAATATCATTAAAACAGAAAGTGGCAAAACATGTCTTGTTAGGAGACATTTTGTATTGTCACAGCTACGAAGGAATCCTCCTTCATTGCTTGGACCAGCAGGAGTCCACTTGGGCGATCACCCAAGCGCACGATGGTACATGTGGTGGCCACTTTAGCGGTATGGCCATCACAAAGCGCATTCTCCACATGGGCTATTATTGGCCATCTTTAGAGCAAGATTGTTGCACATATGTAAGGAAGTGCATGAAGTGTCAACACCATGCCAATTTGACACACGTACCTTCTCAGGCCTTGCAGACGATCCAATCGGCTTAGCTATTTTTGTAGTGGGGCTTAGATCTAATTGAAAAGATCTCCCCTGCATCGTAGGGTCATCACACATTCATCATAACGGCAACAGAGTACTTCACCAAGTGGGTGGAAGCAATTCCGCTTACCTCTACGATTGGACCCCACATTATGGAGTTTGTTTTACATAACATCATATGTCATTTTGATATTCCATCCAAGATCATCTCGGATAATGGGACGTCATTCAAGAACAAATATGTGCGTGCTTTAACCACAAAGTACAAAATTTAGCATAGTTTTTTTACACCCTATTATCCGTAGGCAAATCGGCAAGCAAAGGCGTCAAACAAAACTCTAATCACCATCCTCAAAAAAATAGTAACATATAGTCATAGGGATTGACACATTCAAATCTCACTTGCCCTATGGGATTATAGCACTAGAATTCGGAAACCCACTAGGGCAACTTTGTTTTCGCTGTTGTATGGCTCTGATGCTGTCATGCCTCTTGAGTTGGAAATTCCTTCCCTGTGCATATTAATGCAAGAGTTCATTGATGATGACACTGTGCGGCAGGCCCGGTTAGACCAGCTTACATTGCTCAAAGAACGATGCATTAACACTCTCGAGCATTTATGCATCTATCAAGAATGACTTAAGAAAGAATACAACATGAAGGTTCACCTGAGGGACTTTCAGGTTGGTGACTTGGTTTTAAAAGAGAACCAGCAAAATTCTAACTTGCCACCCCATCTAAGGGACAATTTCATGGCAAATTGGTTAGGTCCTTATGTCATCGATAGTAAAATAGGACTTGGAACATACCGGCTAGCCTCTCTTGATGGAATCAAGGAACTAAAACCCTTAAACATTAGTCATTTATAGCCATTCCATATTTAATAGAGCCATAGACCAAACCAAAAGCTCCAAGGATTCCCGCAATCACTTGGTCAAACCAAAAAGCTCCAAGGATTCTTGCAATCGCTTGGTCAAACCAAAACACCCCAAAGGTACCCATAATCCCTTTGGTCAAACCAAAAGCTCCAAGGATTCCTGCAATCGCTTGGTCAACCCAAAGGCTCCAAGGATTCTCGTAGTCGCTTGGTCAACCCCCAAATCCAAAGGTACCCATAAACCCTTTGGTCAAACCAAACGCCCCAAAGGTACCCATAATCTCTTTGGTCAAACCAAAAACCCCAAAGGTACCCATAATCCCTTTGGTCAAACCAAATGCCCCAAAGGTACCCATCATCCTTTGGTCAAACCAAAAGCTCCAAGGGTTCCCACAATCGCTTGGTCAAAAATAAGAAAATTCAAAAACAATAAAATCATCAAAAATAACAAAAATTTGCATTTCCTTTCCATGCATTCTCAAAATCATCACAACAATAAAGAACTCTTTTTGCATCTCATCTTCATACTCACAAAAATCAATCCATAAAAAACACAAAAATAATAGCTGCATTAAAGCATCGCATCCATAAATTGCATATTTATTGGTCACACAGGTCAAAGGCATCAGAGACTGTAATTACTTGACAAATCCATCATTTTCCATATTTCTCCATTCTATAAACAGTCCATCAAAAGTAAACACCATTCACATCTTTTCACCATATCATTGTCAGCATTCAGCCGTCATTATCTTTCTAGCCAAATACTGTACAAATTCAGACAGATGTTACAATGGTAGAGTTCTACTTGGATCACACCTTGTTACGTAGCATCCCAACACAAGTTAAAACACATAAAAATTCCCAAGTTGTGTGAACAAAAGATGAAACCTACACAACAATCCAGGATACCATCTAGTGAAAAGGTTACCTTGCTCATCCCCATGTGCGAATGACCCCAAGAACACTGAGAGTTGGCAAAAGGACAAGCATCTTACCTACCCAATTCCCCAAGAATCCCACGTTCTCAAAAAGTTGCAAAACATCCAAAATTTTCTAAAGTCAATACTACAAAGTTTGACATCAAATCCCATAAAGTGCATACATCAAATAGCACGGGCAATAGTGATTCTAATCACTCCATATTCAAATCCCTTGCTCAAAAAAAACAAAAATAAATAGTGATTTTTATCACTACAAAAGAGCAAGTATCCCAATACAATTGAAGAAAATAAGGGAGTCGAAGTTGAATCCTTGGAACTCTCAGCATTCAGAAGGTCATGAGGTAACCCTCAGTATCGGTTTGGTGGATAACCTATCGGTCACTGGTGGAAAACCTCCCGCATGACGATATATATGTCACATTAACTTGTGTGCAGATCGATGTTTGCATGTGGATGAGCTAGCTTATAGTATCCTAGATAGCATCACAGATTAGTCTAACTAAATATAGCCAAGGATTTAGTGGAGCTAATTAGGTGATCCTCAATATAGGTTTGGTTGACAGCCTATTTGGCATTGGCAGTATCCTAACAAATACCACATAAACAAACTCAATTGCACACACAGGGATGTGAAATAACTTGGTAAAAAACAAGTCGGATTCATACCTTGTTCAAAAGACTTGTCAGATAAAAGTACAGTCTTGGCTAGTTAGTTAAAACATATGAGTCTTAGAAAACCTTAACTACATTCTAAACCAATTGTGATATCTTTCATCCTTGCATCGCCATCCAAAAATTAAAAAAATAACATAAAAAGTCATTTACCATAGCAATCGCCTAGGACAAAATGCCATAAGTTCTAAACAGTCTATGTTGCCATCGCCAAAAATCACAAATTCAATTTTGCATAATCATATCAATTAGAAATATTAGCATTCATCGCAACATATCCATACATAATATCAATTAACATGCATCCATCAAACATTAGTCACTGTGCATAAAATCAAATCGCAACACGTGTATAAACAAAAGAAAGTCATGTATATATCTATCATCAAAAATGCCTGCAGGCTACAATAAATCGGTCTATGACCTCACAAAAAGCCAAAATCTCAAAAACCCCCAAGCCTAAGGCATCGGCCACCATGATCATGCAGGATCGTTGCGACAGGAACTACCCCCCGTGGTGTAGGTCCTATGGGACCCCTCAGGGTGGCTACTGCTAGCCCTCATATCACGCCTACTAGCGCCTTCCTCATCCAGTCGCCTATGTCGAGAGGATGTTGACTGCTTAGTATCGCTCCCTCTCATGCGGCATGACGATCCACCTCCACTAACCACAAGGATTCGCCCATCGAGGTGGATAATCTCAGCCTCCAACTCAAATCAATGCCGAACCAAGTCCATCTCCCACTGACAAACTGTCGCCAAGTTCTCGTCGCGCTGCACCAATGCACTCTCCCTCTGCCAACTGCGTTCACAGGAGATCCACCTCCCGCACAACATCTGTATCCCCATCTCGCCAGTGATAAGCAGCGAATGCATTCTCACTCTCCTCCAGTTGTGTCTACAGGAGATCCCTCTCCTGCAGCACATCCCTGAGCTCCTCATCCTGTATCCGGAGAAGCCCCTCCAATCATGTTATCTTAGCGTGCAACCTTACCTTCGTATCATCAGAGAAATCCTAAGGCATAGGCATCTCCGTAACGATAGCCTACTCTGGCTCCCACTGCTCTGGGACATCCTACATATCCAGTTGCTTCAAAACCCCAAAATCATCACCCACCTCATCAACCTCAACCATGTTTGCATCATCCAGCGGAGCCCCCCAACCCTCTCCTGGTGCCTCTGCACCTTTGCCACCTACTGCTACCACATCTGGACCCCCTAGAGGCCCCTCACCTCATCACCATTGTAGATTCCACCACTAGTCATACTCTGTAGTAGCCCTGACATCGTCCACATCTGGGACGTCAATCGTTGTATCCGAATCCTCACCCAGCGATGCAATGATCGGCCAAACCAAATTCCTCTCATCCCCCCTATGTCGATAGATCATGGGATCACCAGGCAACCCATGGTGCACCCCAAACTGTCATGTCACCCGACCATATGGGAAGAACTCCTGCTCGATCTCATGCCGCCCAATCAACCACCTCCCCCTACAAACCCGTCGGAGCCACTCTCCAGCCTCAAACCAGGTTGGACAGTCTCGATATGGGCGCCAGAGCACCTTCCACAGAGCAAGCAAGCGAAGGCATCAGCATAGTGCCCTACGGCACCTGCCCATCGCTGACTCTGCCCCTGCTCCTTTGACTTTTGCCATAGTTCCCCGTACTCGATCTATCTATCTACCATATCCACTTGAGTCATCCATGGCAACCCCACTGGCCTCTCCATAGCTATGTGTTGCCAAGCCCAGCACTGCAATAGGTAACTGCATCCAATACCCTTCCACCTCTGGCAACAGACCTCATACAACTCATCATAGATTTGTGCCAGTAGTGTCCGACCCCATCTCATAATCAGGGGCTTTGTGGTCGGACACTCCACCAACCTGAAGACCACCTCTAGTAGGTTCCATGAGAACCTTGCGCCCAAAGAGTCTGGCAGTAGCATGTTGGAAATGAGGCCCATCAGTAATGCGTACCTCACTCCCAACATGCCCCTCTCTAGCCACCACTGTACCAAAATGCTACAAATCTGGCAATCACCCTCTGCCCTCTCCATTGGGCTATCAACACCCAACTCCTCCCCATGCCCAAAGCATCGTGTCAGTACCATTGTTCACTGATCATGCGACGTTGTCCTGATCGATAGCCCGTCTATCAGAATCCGTAGAATCCGATAAATGTCCTCTAGAGTCATCGTGATATCCCTTATTGGGAGATGGAAGGTATTGGTACGGGGATCCCATAGGTTGATTAGCATGGTCAGGTACACCCGATCCCCCACCACAAACTCTAGTCGAGTCACCTGCTTTATCCCAAGATCATCAAGCCACTCCCAGTCAGCCAAAGTCAGCGCCTCCTGTGCTTCAGAGAAAACCGTAGGCACACGGTATCGGCTCTTCACAACCTACAAAATAAAACAAAACAAAAACATTAAAAACCTGATAAACTATACATCAATAACATAAATATACAACAATGCATAAAACAATGTATAGCTAAAAACAGATAAATAACGAGCAACAAAATTCAAAAATAATTCAAAAAATAGTTTGTCAGTACCTAGGGTTTTTAACTCTACGTTTAAACTGATAAACAAAATTCAAAAATAATTCAAAAAATAGTTTGTTAGTACCTAGGGTTTTTAACTCTACATTTAAATTGATAAACAAAATTCATAAACAAAATTAAAAAATAATTCAAAAAATAGTTTGTCAGTACCTAGGGTTTTTAACTCTACGTTTAAACTGATAAACAAAATTCAAAAAATAGTTTGTTAGTACCTAGGGTTTTTAACTCTATGTTTAAACTGATAAACAAAAATAAAAAATAATTCAAAAAATAAATTTTCAGTACCTAGGGTTTTTAACTCTACATTTAAACTGATAAACAAAAATAAAAAATAATTCAAAAAAACAGTTTTTCAGTACCTAGGGTTTTTAACTCTACGTTTAAACTGATAAACAAAATTCAAAAAAATAAAAATTCAAAAATAGTTTTTCAGTACCTATGGTTTTTAACTCTACTTTTAAACTGATAAATAAAAATAAAACAAACAAAATCAAAATAACAGTTTTCGTTAACCTCGGGTATATAACTGAAGTTTACAAATGAAAAATCAGACTAAAAATAATTTTCTAAAGCTAGGGTTTTGCTCTCAGTTTATCCTAGGATTTCAGTTTAAAAACAAAAAGTTAGATTAAAACAATGTTTCTAAGCTAGGGTTTTTGTTCACTTTACCCTAGGGTTCTAGTTTACCAGCAAATAAATAACAAAAACAAAAAGAAGAAATGACACAACCTAGGGTTATAGTTTTAGTTTTTGTCAATTCGTTTTTGCCTCGGGTTTTACCTAAGTTTAAACGAAAAAACAAATTCAAACAAATTGCGATTTTTAAACTGTAACATAAAACAAAAGAAAATAACAAAGAGGAGCACTTACCGGTCTCACTTCGGCTCTGCTGCTCGATCCGGTTCGTGAACTCATGGTGTCGAGAAAAATTTGGCAATGCTTCGCTTCACAAAATCGACCTCCTCCTCAAAGCTCCAAATCGCCAAAAAAATAGAATGCAAATGAGCCCAAACCCTAGTTTTGGCCCTTAAATAGGCTATTAGGCCTGTAATCATTCCTCCCTGGGATGAGCGCTCTAGTTAGCACTTTTCCCACCATAGGATGATTACTAAACTGGTATTCGCCCCACCCAAGCACGATTACAAAGCAAAAATTTCAAAAACAGCAAAAACTGCACAAAATGCACAAAAAATAAGCAATAAAATTGTCCAATAAGAGTGCTTCTGCACTTGACATTCTGGGCATGCAAACCAGACGTCGAGGTCACAAATACTCACTATCCTACTCCCTAAGAAGGCTACCATAGCCGAAACACTCCACGAGAGGACGAATTATCGAGAATTTCATCCCCAAACAACATTCCAAAAAGGGTCCAAACCCACCCAAAAATAGCAAAAACATTTCCGAAAAATGTGCCTTTGCGCCTCTGCTTATTGGCATGCAAAACAAATTTTGGGGTCACAAATCCTCACCATCCCACTTCCTAAGAAGGATACCATAGCTATACCACTCCATGGGAAGATAGATTGCCGAGAATTTCATCCCCAAATGGCATCCCAAAAAGGGTCCAAATCCACCCAAAAATAGCAATAACATTGCCAAAAGAAGGTGTCTTTGCGTCTGACATTCTTGGCATTCAAAACAGATGTTGGGGTCACAAATTGTCACTATCCTACTCCCTAAGAAAGCTACCATAGCCGGACCACTCCATGGGAAGACAAATTTTTGACAATTTTAGCTCCAAAATGCGTCAGAAAAAGGGTTCATACCCACCAAAAATATGTTTAAATGTTGGGAAACTGCATAAGTATTCAAGGCAAAACAACTGAAGGTACCCTTACAACAGTCATCTTGGGTCAAGCGACTCATCACTTTTCTCATGTTGGCCATTCCCTCATTGATTCGTCGCTTGAGCGAGTAGTCACACTTAGTCACCAATCAACAAATACACACCCAATTAAGGAAATGGCATGCATTCGAAGAATCATTGACAAAGATAATCACGCTCCTACTTGGGGTAGTAAACAAGTAATAATCACAAGTTGATCAAACAACTTGGAATTCATGGATCATGAACTCAAGGTTCCCACAGACAAAAGGTTGCGCCCTTTGTCTATTCATGACTGATCAATGTCCAAGCTCAAGTAACACCTCACCGAAAAAGGTTAACACTTGAATTAAACTCCTTAGCTCATCAGAAGCAAGGATTCAAGAATGCATTCCCTTTCCATACTTGGGGCATAAAAAGTTGGTTAGGTTACTGAGAAACCCTAATCATTAGTGCTTTGGGTGTCTATTTTTTTTCAGCATTGTGCCACGCACAACGCATACCAAAAAGGGGCATTTGTAGACACCAAAACAACACCAATCCGATTATGTGACTGCAAAAACTGATTGCATTGACACACCCAGCCCCCAGGGCAGCCCCTAGAGGTTAAACAGTGGTCCTAACCACTCACACAATAGTTTTGGAAGGTCAGAGGTCAATTTAGCACCTTTCAGGCACTCTGCTCTCTACTCGTTCCACCTAGGGATGATTACAAACTGGTATTTGTTCCACCCAGGGACGATTAGCAGTATTCGCTCCAAGGTGGGGCGAATAGCAGGTTTAATGGGCAAAAATTCAAATATTTACAAATGGCAGCTCAGATCCACCACTTAACTCTTCCTTCATTGCATGGGAGTGTGACTGAGCATTTTTTAGCACTAGAGGCAGTTACAGGGGCAGTCATGGTCCCCTATTCAGGGAGGAATCTTCTCCCCCCTGGTAAGGCATGATTGCCAAGTGGTGCCTCTGCATGCTCATCCAAAGAGACCTCCAGGTCTATAAAATGGTGAGTCTTCTCACCCCAAAAATATACAGAGAAGGAGCATTTTGAGCAACGAAGTGCTGCCGTTTTACATCCTCACACCTTTTGATTTGTGCCTTTCACATCCTTGATCTCTTTTGGAAGGGAGGTCATTGGGTGATTATTGGAAGTGCAAATCCGGAACCAAAACCCGACATTTGGCCATAACATCCTACCAAATTCATTGAAAACACCCCACAAGAGGTTTTGGACCCATCCCAAGTGGATTGGTGCCGAAATTGGGACCCAAACGATGGGCGTCCTACCCTCGGGCGCCCCTCGCACTACTGCAGTCCTAATCGCCCCACCCTGAAGTGATTAGAAATCTGTAGTAGATTTCCTTTATGTTATTTTTGCATCTGATTCTATGTTTCTTAGATAGGTTTTCATTCAAATATCACATCATTTTGAGCTATTTTGATCATGTTTGTGTCATTTCCCGCTTTTGCTAACGTGTAGGTAACATCATCAAATTCTGGGCAATAGAGGCCAAATTGGCAAAATCCGACCATATAGGTCATTCCAAAATACCTTGTTTTACCTAACCCCAAACTTTGCATGTGATTTGGAGCTTCCCAGACTTGACATTTGGGACTGTGCTTTTTGACGTTTTGTTGCAGGTCTAATCATCCCACCCTGGGGCGATTAGAAATCCATGGTGAATTTTTTGACTGTTCCATTTGCAGTGCCCTCCTGGTAATGTCCTCATGCCTCTGTTAAATTTTTAGATCATTCTAATGTTATTTGGTTATCGTTTTATTCATTTTTTGCATGCACTAATCGTAGGCTTGGGGATTACATGTTTCATTTTATCTATAGGTGCTACTGATTATTTTTTGTTTCCTTGAACACAGGTTCTCAAAATTAGAGGAGCATCAAGTAGTCAAGACTCATCAATGCAAGCGGTGACGATGTTTAGTCCACCCATTCTACATGTGGGCATGTGGAAGAAGGAATACCATCTATTGATGTGACAAGAACATATTTAACGCTCCTAGCCCCTGAAAAGGGAGGAGACAGATTGTAATTGGGTTCTAAAGAATATTAATAAAAAGGGCTATACTCCATATTCGCTTTTATACCTTGTTTCAATGTGTTTGCGTTTCTCTCCTTTCATGCATTTCAGTTCATAGGATTTAGCGTTAAGTTTAGTTTCGTTTACATCGCATCTTGGCATTTCCTTTTTGTTTTCGTATCCTTGTGCTTTCACATATTTAGTTGATTTTCCATTTCCTTGACCATGTATGATCCAATCACAACTCGATCCTCTAAATTATCCTATGACAATGGTTTTCTACACCTCTTATCATACAAGACATCAAATAGGGTCATATACAAAGAAAAATGATACTCATTATTATAAGGAAATTCTACAAGATGTAGATAGTTTTTCCATAGAGAATTTTAATCCATGTAGTACATGCAAATCATATCTTATAGGACTTAATTCACCCTCTCGATTTGACCATCAATATTAGGGTGATATGGAAAGCTTATATTCAGTTTTGTACCCACTGCACGATGTAGGTATTTTAAAAATTTAGAAGTGAATCTAGAATACATATTCAAAATGATCATTTTAGGAAGCCCATGCAACCTGAATATCTCTTTGGAAAATATATTAGCCATAATATGAGTATCATATTTGATATTTCCTAGTATAAAATGCGTAACCTTAGACAAGCTATAGACTACTACAAGAATTGTATCATGTTGTTACCTGGTCTTGGGTAAATCTACTATGAATTCCATGGATATAACTTGTCATTTTTTAGAGGTTATCATGTGGATACAATTTCCCTATATGATGTCTACGTTCAACCCTTACCTTTTGGTATTCTAGGCATCGAGCGATAAAATTGGTGATATCCTTCTTCATTCTTGTGCAAAATAAGGTCCTTTCATATTCTTCCTTAGCTTACCCCTTTGATATGAGCAGAGTAAGGATATTTGTGTGCTTATTACATGATTAGTCTTCTTTCACCTATTATTGGTATAATGACCCTATCCTTATATCATAAAAGATCATATTTCATGTTGAAATCCTTATGTTCTTCAGGATTTCTTCCCATCTTGACCCAAATTTCCTTGTAATACTCATCCTGAGATTACATCTTCTTGACTTGGTCTAATAAATCTATATGGATTTGGGTCAAAGTTGCTATATAACTCCTTTTGATTAAGGCATAAGCCACCTTATTTTCTTTTCCTTTGATATATTCAATATCAAATTTATATTCAGCTAAGAACTTGACCCACCTTCTCATCCTTACGTTGAGCATAGGTTGAGTGAATATGTATCTCAAGCTCTGATGGTCGATCCTTAGCTCAAAGGGCCTTCCGACCAAGTAGTAATGTCAGGTATTAAGAGCATGCACAATCGTAGCCAACTCTATATCATGTGTTGCATAATTAGCTTCATGTTCCTTAAATTTCCTTGATGCATAATCTATGACCTATTTATCCTATGAAAGCACTCATACTAACCCTTCTAGAGATGCATTAGTACACACTAAGAAGTTTTCTTGAGGATTTGGAATATTTAGGATTGGTGTTGCGATGAGTTTCTTCTTAAAAAATACAAAAGCAAATTCACACTTAGCCGTCCACTTAAATTCCTTTTCTTTTATTTGGAGATTGGTTATGGCAGTGGCTATTTTAGAGTAATCCTTCGCATATTGTCTATAATAGTCTATCATACCCATGAAGCTTCATATTTTAGATACATTGGTTGGCAACCACCAATTTAAAATGACCTTAATGTTTTTTGTATCCACTGCAATTCCTTCAATGAATATTATGTACCAAATATCACACTTTTGAGACATAGAAATCACTTTTTGATAAATTCCCATAGAGTTGATTCCTTCTTAACAACTCCAATATGATTCTAAGGTGTCTATCATGTTATTTACTATCCCAATAACATATTAGAATATCATCTAAAAACATGAGGATAAACTAAACAAGATGTCTCCTAAATACATTGTTCGTTAAGTTCATGAATGTGGTTAGGGCATTAGCTAGACCAAAGGGTAAGATTATAAATGTATAATGCTTGTATTTGGTTTTAAATGTTTTCATATGAGTGTCCTCCTCTATTATACTTAATTAATGATACCCTGATCTTAGGTAAATATTTGTAAATATTGTAGCATACTTCAATTGATTGAAAATATATTCAATGCTACGTAAAGGATATCTATTTCTTGATGGTTTCTTTGTTGAGCATTCTATAGTCAATACATAACCGTAATGAACCATAATTATTTTTAACAAAGAGCATCAGTGCACCCCATGGTGACACACTAGGATTTATTAGTACCTTTTCTAACATACCTTATAGTTGTACCTTCAACTCTTGCATCTCTTTAGGACTCATTCTATAAGGAGTTTTGTGGATATATTTTACTTTCAATGTTAGCTCGATAGTAAAATAAAACTCATGTATAGGAGGAAGTCCAGGTAGGTCTTTGGAAAATACATCCTTAAATTCTTGTAAAATTGGATGTTTCCTAAATACTTATTTATTTTGATCCTCCTCAGCTTCGTTGAGTTTCACCACATAAATCATCCTCCCTTTCCTTATGGTTTTCTTTAGTTGCATAGCAAAAAGCAATTGGGGTTTAAAAGATCCTTGCTCACTGTGGATACTTATTCTTCCCTTGCCCTTTATTGAATACTCTATCCATATATCCTAAAAATTTATTAAGGCTCTATGAGCCTGTAACCAATCCATTCCTAATATAATATCGAAGGCATGTAGCGGTGCAACATAAAGAAATCCTACAGTAGAACCATTGGTGAGGGTAATTCTATCCATATAAAAACATTGATCCATTGAGTAGGTTTAACCGGAATCATACTTAACCTTCCACTCTTGTGCCAAATATCCTAGTATTTTAAGTATATCCTTTACTATACTAGAAGAAATAAATATATTTGTAGCTCCACTATCAATTAAAATATTTAATTCTTTATTAAAAATCTTACCCCTTAAGAACAATCAGGTGGCTTTCCCTTCCATTTTTTGGCTTTTAATCGCAACATAAATCATGTGGGTAAGTTATTTTCCTTTTGCACTAGATGTACTTGGTCTTGGTTGATGTGGATAATGGCTAGCATAGTGTGGACCTCTACAATTATAGCACCCACTCTTGGGTCTTGGGTGTACTCATTGCTTCTATTCTCTAGTTTTATCCACTAGCACCAAATTCGGTTGCTTTTAAGGTTGAGGTTTATTATTATTGTTGTTGTTATTCCTCCTTTGAAAATTCTTCCTAAACTTTCCTTGCTTCCCATAATTTCTTCTTTTGATTTTTGGAAATATTTTGCTCTTCTGGTTTTTTTATCCTTCTCACTTCATAAAACCAACACTAATTCTCTTCCTAAGTGATTATCGATCTTGCTCATATAAAACTACATAGTTAAATTGGAGAGGAGATTTTGCTTTCCTAGCCAAGTTATAAGCTTTCTATAGCATTTTTTGTTTGTGCATGCTTGCTTCATACCTAATCTTAGGTTCTGCTCCTAAGATTAATTTATGAATCTTCATCTTTTTGTCATAAGCAGGAACATATTTCAACAACCTAACCAACTTCTTGTAGTATACCTCAATTTATTTATTCCCTTACTAGAGGTTAGTAAACTCCTCAAACTTTGATGCATAGAAATGTTCTATAAGTAATCTATTTTTGAATACTGTAAAAAAGCCTTCCAATTTAAATCAACTGCTTCAATTTTTTGCTCTTCTTGGAAGGTTTCCCACCATTCCAATCCAACCCTTTTAGATGCAATATTACCCAAACCGTTTGTGTCCCAGTAGATTAATTTTCATTATGAAGTAGATTTCTAGTTCCCTTAGCCAAGCTTCGAATGCATCACCTTCTCTCTCTCCATTAAATTTGGAGGTATGAACATTCTTTATGCCTTTGACCCACTCTATCTCTATCAGAGCTGTAGCCGCTCAGTCTTTAGTGATATGTTCACTATATTATCTCTACTATAGTGAGGTTCTCCACTCCTCTACTGGAATTACCCAAAAGTTCATCTTAAGCTCTTCCTTCAATATCATCCTATTGGGTATATCTATTTGGAGGAATATACTTCCTTATTCTTATCAATATACGAAGTTATCTAGCCATAGGGATTTACACATCCCTAACCAACATATGTCAATCTATAAAATTATCTAAGTCTTAATCTAATATTTATAAGTTATCTATTTTATATTCACGATGGGTCAACTTATCCTATTCCTTAATCTTCCAAAGGATACACCTATCCCTATACCATACATAAGCCTGTATGTGTAGGTATACTATATGTATTGTGAATAAGCTATCAATATCATCCCATAGATGAGCTAATATATCTCGTTTTACCTATTAAAAGGGTACACCCATCATTACACCATACATAATGTTGTTTATGTAGGTGCACTAAGCATAACATAAATAAAGCTATCAGTCTCATCCCGATGATGAGCTAATTTACTCCTTTCACCACTCCTAATAACAACCGAGTTCATTTAAATTTACTTGATGCTTTGCAAATCTATCTAGTTTAGATTTTAGAAGAAATATTTAATAAAGGTTATCCAACGTTTCTTCCTAAGGGATCCTATAATCCCTTAGGTTTCTCTTTGTAATTCTAATACATAGGCATAATCATATTTAGGTAACAATTCTAATCATCTAACTACATTAAATTAGTTGAGATCTTCTAGTCTTTCTTTATTATAATAATATGAATAAATTTGTCTACTTATTTAAGCATTGGATAACATCTATAAACATCAAGAGAAAATACATAAATAAGATGTCAAAATTGTACTAAAAAAATAACAAAATAGAATAGTTTATGAAACTACTACATCATAGATTCTTTATAAATAAAAGTAAGAGATACATCTTTCATTTATATATTAAATCATTACATAACTCAAGTATGGCAAAAGTACTTCCATACTTTAAAATAATAAGGTATTTACAATATTATCCAACTAGGATACTACTCCTTGAAAATTTTCCAGACAAATTTCTCACTATAATATGTCAGAGGCCAAGTATCAGATCCAATGTTCTCTTTGGTCATTCTTGTTTCTCCATTGCTCAATTGATGGTGGTAAGGAATTAGGATAGCTCATGGATCTTATGAACCATGCAACTAAATGCATCTACTAAATGACTTATGAAATAGGTATAATTATAATTGGATACAAAATTGGAACTATACAAACTACTCAACATATTTTTTTATAAGTCATTCATTTAAAATATTAGAAGAATATCCCATACATCCATTCTTTATCTTATCATACAAGAAGAGTCATTTTATCCTTTATAAAAATTCATGAAGTAATTTGTAAACCTTCCTTTAATCAATCAAAGGTTCATTTTTTTCATCATAAAAAACCATTTATTTAATCAATTAAGGTCCCATACCGTTAACCAATAAAATACTTACAAAACCCCTTCCTTTAATCAATTAAGGTACCATACCCTTAACCAATCAAATACTTACAAAACTCCTTTCTTTAATAAATTAAGGTCTCATACCCTTAACCAATTAAATACTTACAAAACCCATTTCTTTAATCAATTAAGGTCCCATACCCTTAACTAATTAAATACTTATAAAACCTATTTCTTTAATCAATTAAGGTCCCATACCATTAACTAATTAAATAATTATCAAAACCCATTTCTTTAATCAATTAAGGTCTCCTATCCTTAACTAATTAAATACTTACAAAATCCATTTCTTTAATCAACTAAGGTCCCATACCCTTAACTAATTAAACACATATAAAATCCATTTCTTCAATCAATTAAGGTCCCATACCCTTAACTAATCAAATACTTACAAAAAATTATCTTTTTAATCTAAAAAGAATAAATATCATTCTTTTATTTCAAATAATTAAAATATAATTCCTTTAGATATATTAGATTATACCTTGATCTAAAGTAAATAAAATATGATTTCTTTTGGATTAAATTCTTTAATATTTTGAATACGATCTATGGAGCAATGGAGGAGCAACGACAATAGCAAATGAGGAATTTGAATTATCAAAGGGGAGAAGGAAAATATTGAACAAGGTCACCAAGATGCAGCAGGCGAGGATCCAGAGGTACGTAAGACTTCTAAGGAGAGGGAGGATGGACATGATTCCATCCCTAACCAAGTTGGAAAAGTTTGGGTAATAGAACTTCCTAACAAAGATCCTGATAAGGGACCCATCTAGGGGCTATGGGCCCAAAAAATGTCCTATCCTTTGCAAAGAAACTCAAATGTAAAAGGACCAACTTATTTGACTCCCTCCCACCCCTCATCCTTGAAAACAATAGGGTAATTTCTCTCCCAAACATTATAGAAAGGTTTTTATCTCTGGAAGCATATTCCCTAGTGGGGAAGTTTGTGGGAGGGAGTCCAGATATAGAGACCATAAGGACTTGTCCATTCTCCAAGTGGAGGATAGTAGGAAACATGGAGATCATGGTGTTGTCTACAAGATTCTTCATCATTTGGCTCAATAACTAGGAATATGCCAATCACATCCTAATGGGAGGGCCATGGTTCCTGGGTAGGCGAAGCCTCTTCCTTAGACCCTGGGGGAAGACTTTGATCCTGAAACACAGAGTATCAATATCGCTCCTATTTGGTTTTGTCTACCTAACCTTTTCGTCGATTTTTTTCATGAGTATTTTCTTAAAGGGATTGCTAGGACCATTGGAGAACTTATAGAAATAGATCATTCAACCATGGCCAGGTCGAGAATGACCCATGCAAGAATATGTGTAAATGCTAACCTAGAATCCAGGCTCCCCATCTTCATGAAACTCATATATGGGAAGTATCTGATGAAGCAGGCCATTGAATATGAAAAAAATCTAGCCTTTTGTGTGGAGTTTCGATCTCAGGGCCACCTTAGAAACCAATGTCCAAAGCTAGTAATTCCTAAAGAAGCATCAAATAAACATGATCCGAGAGGACTAAATAGTAAAGGGTACACAAGGAATCAAGGATTTCAGTTTCTACCAAATAAAGGAGTCTACAGGCCATCCAAGAGCAGCCAACACCACAAGGATCAAGGAGCTCAATCCCAACAAATGAACAAAGGAAAGCAACAGATCGAGGTAGATCAGGAGGAATAGGTAATTCCTTCAATACCCAATTACAATCAATTTGAAATACTAGCTGATGTTGAGTAAGAGCATATGATTGAAGGTATGAAGGAGTCCATGTTAAACCTCCCAGCTAGTTTGGAGTCCCCATCAAGATCAGGGCCCTTGAATGCCCCTCCAAGATGCCCTCCCCTAAATTACCCTTACAGTATGCCCAAAAACCCTGGATAATATAGACAGAGCATAGAGGAAGATGTCACCAGAATTGAAACCATAGAAATTATGATGACCAAAGGATGTGCTAGCCCTGTTCTACAACAAATTATCCCTCCCAAGTTTAGCCCTAAATAAACAAGAAGTTCAATGAAATCTTCCATTGATTGTGGCAGCAAAAAAAGAGAGGAAGGATCTCAAATACCGAGTAGTACAGAATACGGCTTAATAATGAGATCACAAATGTGACTCAAAAGACACTCTTCTCTCCAGTTATCATCAGCCCCAAAGAGGATAATAAATCCAACAAGCCTCCTCCACTGCAGGGCAGGGGAAGATTGAAGAAATCCAAACAATCTAAATGAAGATCCTCTCATGGAACGTAAGAGGCCTAAGCGGCCCAACCAAACAAAGGATGGTCAATTCACTAAGGAGATAAATTAATCCTAAAATTTTTATATTACAAGAAAAAAAAATAGATGAAGTACTATCACAAGAAATTACCTTTAAAATATGGTGACAAGAGAAAGTTACCTTTAGATAGGCTAGAGGAGCCTCTAGAGGACTATGGTGCTTATGGGATCCAAGGCAGCTAGAAGGCAGAGTCATCCAAGAAGATAATAGGGTCCTGATTGTTCTCTTCCATGACATGGACAATAACCATTCATGGATTTTGTCAAATATTTATACGCCTAACTCCCTCCAATGGAGAGCAGTATCGTGGGAATATCTGAGCAATATGAAAGAGAATTTTCATAATATTCCATGGGTGGTAGCTGGGGAATTTAACACACCCATATATCCTTCAAATAAACTAGGAGGTACAGGTCTACCCAATAGGAGTATGGATGAGTTCATAAACTCCAATGATCTTATGGATGTCAAGCTAAGAGATGCTAAGTACACATGGAGCAATAGACGTTAGGGGAACCAACTCATTAAATAAATACTAGATGGGTTCCTTTTATCCTATGTAGCCATCCTAGTGTTTGAAGATTCAACTCTCCACTCATTGCCCAAGATTGCCTCGGACCACAGTTCTATTCTTTTAGACATGTAGAAGGCCCATTCTTTCATAAGGCCTTTTTTCTTTGAAGCAATGTGGATGAAACACCATGATTTGATAGACCGAATTAACCAATGGTGGTAATAATCCTTTTAAGGGAGTCCATCCTTCAAACTTTCTCAAAAACTAAGGATGGTGAAGGACAACCTCAAAGTGTGGAACAAGGAGGTTTTTGGGAATATTTTTGAGAATAAGAAAGTTGTGGCCGAAAGACTAACCTCCATTGAAAATAAAATTCAAAATGGAGCATGTGACGAAGCTACCAGGATAGAGGAAAGAAACACCCTAGCTGAATACCACAATATTTTGGCATGTGAGGAAATTTATTGGAGGTAGAAGTCCAGAGAATTGTGGCTCAAGGAAGGGGATTTGGATTCCAAATTTTTCCATGTCACAACATTGAGGAACATAAGCAACAACAGGATCAGGGAGTTGATTAAATGGGATGGTTCTACTACTCAAGATATCCATGATATCAGAGGTGAAGTTGTCTCTTATTTTAGTTCCCTTCTTGGATACGAGACCTCGTGTGTGACCACATCCAAAGAGTCTATGTTGCAATTCATTCCTCAATCTATTTTAATGACATCAACATGAAACTTAATAAGCCTTTCAAAGATGATGAAATCAGACTGGACCTATTATCCATGGACCCTGATAAGCCCCTAGGCCTAGATGGATTCCCACCAAGGTTATTTCAAACCTTCTGGGACATAGTAGCATTGGATGTTTGTTCAGCCATCCAAGAATTCCAATCATCCAAGAACATTACCCGAAGTTACAATTAAACATTCATTGCTCTCATCTTGAAATGGCCTGCTCCCAAATCTATGATGTATTTTAGACTAGTTAGTTTGTGTAATATTATTTATAAAATCCTCACCAAATTGATCATAAATCACATGAAATATATGTTGCCCCTAATCATTGATATTTTCCAAGGAAGCTCAGTTCAAGGAAGATCAATCCTTGATGGAGTCATAACGGTCCATGAGGCCCTCCATTCAGTGTCTCAAACCAGAAAGGCTACTTTTGACCTTAAAATAGACATGAACAAGACCTATGACCATATCAAATGGGAGTTTGTGAATGTAATATTGCTAAAATTTGGGTTCCATCTATAATGGGTTAGACTAATCAAAGATTGCATCTGCAAACCTTGGTTTTAGGTCCTCGTTAATGGATCCATGATAGGGTACTTTTAGAGCAGTAGAGGCATCAGACAAGGGGATCCAATCAGCCCTATACTTTTTATAATAATTGCAGAAGCCCTAGGAAGGACAATCAAAAGTTGCTTGTTCTACGGGTCTCATATCTAGGATTAAAGTGACTTCCCTAACCAACCCGGTTACCCATTAGTAGTTTATTGACAATACTTTGTTGTTGACTTTGGCTTCAGTGTGAGAGGTCAAGATCATAAAACATATCACGATTATCTATGAGGAAGCTACAGGTAAGAAGGTAAATTTTAATAAAAGTAAAATTTATTTCCTCAACACCCTTGGCCCCAGGCAGGTCAAGATAGCTAGGATATTGAAGTACTCTATATCCACCATACCTATGTCTTATATGGACATTCCACTATTCACAGGCACTCCGACTGAGACGATGTGGAATAATGTGCTCGAGAGAATTCAAAAGAAACTCATAGGGTGGAAATGGAACCTTTTGTCCCAAGTTGATAAAGCAACTTTGATCATGGCCTCAATCCAAAGTCTTCCAGTTTACTTCTTATTAGTTTTCAAGGCCTTGGCCAAGGTGTACCAAAATATAGAACAATACCAGAAAAACTTCCTCTGGTCAGGGTCAGAAGTCAAGCAGAGGATACACTTAGTTGGTTAGAACAAGGTTTGTCGACCGAAGGAGAATGAAGGACTAGGCCTTAGAAGAGTCTCCCACCTTAATACAACTTTACTTGCCAAACAAGCCTAACACGTGATCACCAACATTAATAATGATTGGACTGCAATCATGAAATAGAAGTATCTTCAAGGAAAAAAATGTTTTAGTAACACAATTCCAAGCAGAGGATCAACCTTATGGAAAGCTATCCTAACAAGCAGAGACATAGTTGGTAAAGGACTAAGGTGGATCCTAGGGAATGGCCAAAAAATTATATTTTTGGAGGAAAAGTGGGTCAGAGGAGAAGCCCTCATTTAGGATCCCTTCCTAGCTAGTTTAAAAGTATACACTAATGAAATTGTGGGGAAAAAGGTGACGGACTTTGTATGCCAAGATGAAAATAGGCCCAGATGGAGACCGATAAAGATCCAACATTTGGAGGCTAAATATGAGGCCCTAGAATTCATTTTGAGGTATTAATTCATTCAGTAAGGAGGAGGAGAAGACCATGTTTGAAGGGCAACAACAGAGAGTGGAGACTTCTCTATTAAGTCGGCATATAAACTTTTATTAAATCCTGAGGATCCTTCGTTTCAAGTCCAGCTAGTGTGGACTAAGAAGTTGATACCAAAGATATCCTTTTTTCATGGCTTGTCATAAGGTAAAATTCTCACCATAAATAACATGATTAAGAGAGGAATTATGGTCCCTAACAGATGCTGTCTTTGTAGGGAAAATTGGGAATCAACTCAACATTTATTCCTTAATTTTCCTGTCTCCTTAACCATATTTAATGGGTCATTCCAAGCCTTCGATATTTCCTGGGCTAAACCAACCTCCACCTATGAGTTATTTATGCAATGGTCCAATACCTTTGTCAACACTAGACTTAGATTCATGTGTAAAATTTTTCTCCATAATTTCCTATGGTAAATATGGTTGGAAATAAATCATCGAGCCTTTTTTGAGTCTAGAAGGGATTCTGCGTCCATAACTAACAAAATCCTTGCCTTCACCGGGTAGAATGCTATTATACATCCTTTATCCTATCAGTGAGTTTCTTCTAGTGATAAGCCTTTAGGATAATCCTTTATTATCCCACTTGAGGATACTTCCCTACCAGGACTTCCCAACCTGATATTAGAGTCAAAGTGGAATCCCCCCTTCTAGATTGGTTGAAGTTAAAATTCGATAGATCTGCCAAGAGCAACCCTGGCAGGGTCGAGGTAGGAGGAGTGATGAGGGATCATCAAGGTCGTATGGTGCTTGCACTTGCTGAACATCTAGAAATCCAAATCGATAATGAAGCAAAAGCTAGAGAATTATGGAGAGGAGTGGAATTTCCAAAGGATATTCAAGGCAGACTAATAGTAAAAGGTGATTCTTTCAATATCATTAACCTTCTTAGGAACAATAGAAATATCCCTTGGAGGATTGAGACCTGCATAAAAGAAGTGAGGATCCTGATAGGGTCTAGAAGTGACACATGGATCCAACATGCCTTTAGAGAATATAATAAGGTAGCAAACAAGCTAGCAAACCTAGGAGTGAATTCAAATGGATTGATCATGTGGACCTAGGGAGTATCGCGTGACATGGAGGATCTCATTGAAAACAAATGAAGATGATGTGGATGACATGGATCACGAGCAGGTTTTGATCATGCTCTTATTTTTCATCTAAGAGGGTCCTCATTATCAGGTCCTAAGAAAAAATAACCATTTTTGGCCACGTCGGCTTGTCAGGCTCTTGAGAGTGGATAGCCTTGAAAGCCATAAAATCTGACATATTTCTTATGGGCATGTTGACAAAGCAGGTTACATTCACCCTAAAAATGCTAATCAATGTGGTACATGGTCTCGAGGAGAGCGGTTGGAGGCTTTCTACCATGTTATTGGCGGAGTAGCTTGTTTCGGATGCCCTAATTTTCCTACCAGGCTTTTCGTTTCAAATATATCCATGATTACCAAGATAGGAGGTCTAAACAGTTACGATGTTTGGAACATTGACATGATATTTTTGTTGATGAAGAGCACCAAGTGGATCACCATCCATATAGATTCCAAAGCAACACACATCCCCATGCTGGGCACCTTCTTCCATAATGATTCAAATTCTAGTAGCGAGGGCATCCAAAAATTTTGTCAATCTTCTATTAAAAGCAAGCTTCTACTAAGAGTAGGGACCTAGTGACCATCCTTGACATCGATAGGAACTATGAATGTGAAGTAACCATGACGTACATAGATATGAGCTGTGCAGAGATGGATATCCTAGTGAAAGCCATTATCACCGAGAGGGGCTACACCCTTACACCCTTTTATTTAACATATTTTTTGGATCTAAGCATGACATCATCGTAGCAGTGCTGGAGTTGTGGGAAAATGGTAGAGTGGTGGTCTGAGGGTGGGAATTTGTCATTGATATAAAAATTTTAGCTACTATCACAAGATAGATGACCTAAGGAATTTCGATACATAGGGAGAAACATAACTGAGAGGTGGAGCTAAAAGAATTTAAAGATAACTCAAAGATTTACAAGGAAGCCAAAAATGGATTGCTAAGGACTAACCTGCCTACCCCATAGAATTATGTGATGAATAATGTGATGGAGTTCATCAGTACTGAGGACCCCGTCAAGGTCCTCATAAGCTTCTATTATGATTTCGTGAACTTCTCCCGAGATGTAAACCCATAAGCATCCCCCAATTCCTGTTCAATTTAATGAACTACACCATAAATTCATGTAGGAAAAATAAAGGGTCAATTCTATCCATCCACCAAGGCTTGTATAAGATCATTTATAGTCATATTTTGGCCAATTCCCCTTAGAATGAACCCCCTTATATTTCCCAAGCTGAATATACCAAATGTAAGGAAAGCCCTCGACTACCCAATCCTTGCATGACATATCCAAAAAAGAAGAGGTTGGAGTTTTCGGCCTAAGGAGGGCCCACAAGGAAAAAAAGTGAAGACTAAGAACATCAAAGGCCCCACTAGATTATGGCAGCAATTGAAAAACAAATAGATCCAGGGCAACTCAAAAATCCTTGAGGTGGAGTCCTAGGATGAGGATCCTAATCCTACCAATCTGGTCCTCAAGTGTTATGTCATTACAACTGCTACGAATATCAGCCAGCAAATTAAGGGACTCCTAGATACGCTGACTGTCGTGTTCTTAAATGAAGGGTATCAGGACCGAGCTGAGGCCAAGAATGTAGAGGCCAATTATGACGCAAACGTGAAGGAGGAGGACAAATATTATTAGAAGGACGAGGATGAATATGAATGTCTCAGTGAGGCCTAAGCTATTTTATTTAGCTTCTTACTATTGGCTACCCTACATGGAGCCATTTTTGTAGAATGGGTCTTAGTTTTGTTTGTCTTGTTGGTTGTCTCGTTGAAATTAGGGGTTTCTTTTTGTTGCCTTGTTGGCTTATGCCTCTTGTCAAGTGGTTGGAAGTATTATTTTATTGTAGCTATGGTAATACAGTTAGATGCCCTATTGCATGGGTGTATCCCTATAAAGTATATTAGTGTTAGAGGATTGAGGATCCTCAGGTCCATAAGGATGTTATGCATCAGCTGTAAGTTGTCTTTTGTACACAGGTTTTGGGTCAACCTATAAAAACTTGAGCTTAATGAAATCCTTAAATTTAAAAAAATGATCCTTTCAATTATTTAGATTATCCCTTAATCTAAATAAAAAAATGGGTGTTCTCGATTTAAACAAACCTATAATACAATCGACTCGACATCAAAAATAGAAGTCAATGGTGGTTCAACTAACACAGTCCTCAACTACTATCCACATAGACCAAAGGTAGTTCTATCTACCTCAAGCTAAAGTCTTTCTTTTGACATAAATGCAACCTACCAATAGTAATTCCATCCTTACCCAAGTTGGCTCCAAAGGAGATAGTTAAATTTAAAATGGTTCTTTCCATTTTTCCAAATATATTGCCTTAAATAATAATCCATTTGTTTTCTTTATTTCATTTATAAAATCATTATTTTCTTTATCCATTTACAAAATTTAAAGTTAATCATTTCTTTATTTAATTTAAAAAAGTATGAGACTATTCATTTCTTTATTTATTCAAAAAGGTTAAAAGAGATAATTAAATAAAAATTTAAGGTATTAATATTTACATATTGCATTCAATTTAATTCAAACCATAAAAGTCATTGATCATTCCTTATTCAAATAAAATACCTATACTAATATTAAACATTAGTATGGTATTTAATAAAACTAAGGATTAATGAAACCTCAATATCCATTAGTATTTTTCGAAGGGGATTCTACCCCAAGTTCACTTATACAGAAACACACATGTAACAAAAGTAAGCAGTCAAATGTATCAAACAAGGGTGGGTGAAGTAATCACAATTGAATCACTCGATCCCAGCCAAGGATCTATGGTAAATTTTAGATTACCAACTTCATGCTAAGGATGGTTGGGTTTTTGATGATTACCCTTAAAAGAAATAATTCATGCCTATATGAGGGTAGTCTTTCATATTACTCTGAGCTACCATATTCATCATTTCCCATTTCAAGTACCCTATTATCGATGGTCGATTCTACCTCTCCCACCCATGAGTGTACCTAATCTTGTACATCGATAATAAATCAATAGTATCATATTCCTCAAGGATAAATCAATATAAACATTGCGTAACGATCCAAATGCATCACAACAAGGCATCACATAGTTATTCATCAATACATAGTCTATTAGTCAAAAAGACCTACTAAGGTAGGTCATGACATTCTCTTTCCTACCATGACTTTGAAGGCTACCCCAAATTGAGACTAAGAGCGATAAAAGCAACAATATAATGTTAGACAAGAGGCTAATCACCATAATCATCTACCTTGATCCTATACACTTTATTGCCTAAAATCCTATTGGATAGTAATAAAACTTATTGGTTCACCTGCATCCAATATATAATATTTATATTATGATCATATTTCAACAAGTAACCATCAAGATGCTCGCTTACCAGTTTAACCAAAACGTTGATCATAATATTATTTTCTCTACCTACATGAATAGTGATGACATCCTTACTCTACTACTAGACGGATTTAATTTGACTCACTATGTTCTTGATCCACCACACTTTCGGTCTAAAATTCCTAATATCATTTAGTCACTCAAAAAAAAATTATGAGTCATATTTCACTATAATATTTTGAACTCTATTCTTCTGACTAAGAGAGCCTTGTTTGATTTCCAAAGACTTTACTTAATTATTTGTTGCTACTCTTAGGTCTTCCAATTCCCCACGAAGCACCTTTCACTTGTAGTCTCTATGAGGGAAACAATACGTACTACCCTTGGGTTATCTATGGTTGTTCCATCTATGTTGATTTATTTCCAACCTAGGGATTTTTTACGCCCTATGAGTCATCCTCCTATCGATGCAAAAATTAATGACACTTATGGATGATGAATGAATGGATGATGTGGTGACTCTTGTGCTTTGAATAGGTTTAATATTTAATTACCCCAATTTAAGGTCAATGTGAGATACCCCAAGTATGGAGGTGACGAATGTCTTTGAATATTATCTTTGAAAATTTGATAAGTACTTTGGTTTTGGTGAATGGACTAGTCATATGGTTAAGTGATCCCATGTGCTATAATTTCTTATAGGTGGTGAGTCTTACAATTTTACCTTCATTATAACATTGTGATGTACCCTTACCAGACATCAACCTGACATGTGAGCCATGCAAATTTGATTAAAGTTTTTGGATTTAGACCTGATATAGTAGGGTGTATGATTAGTCGTGGACAAGATTCTTGGATAAACATTTAGTCCAAAATGAATGCTTACACATTGATATTGTTTAAGGAAAAGTGTTGGTATTGTCTACCCCCTCAAGTATCAAGTCAGTGGAATATAGATCAAATGATGGTGATGAGGTTATTCACCTTATTGAAATTGATGAATTGATATCATTTTTTGGTTAGTTTTCCCCTTGGATTTTTTTAAATTCACGAGCATTCGATATGGTCGCAAAACTGTGACCATATAAGATGAGTGTGGTGTGACCGTCCCAAATGGTCGTAAGTTGAGGGCTATAAATAGCCAAATTTGGTACGTAATTTCTCAATTGTGCTATCATTAATGAGGAACGAAGGGAGAGTGTAGTTACAAATTTAACCCAAAGGGCTAGCAAATTTGCATGGAAAGAATAGTTGATAGTGATGAGTGGCAAAGTAGTTGGTAGTGTAGGATCGATAAGGAACAAATACCCTTTTCTATTTTTCAATTTGGATAAAAATAAACATTTTTTGGATTTTTTTTTTATGCATTTATTTTGAGTTATGTTTGTTGTTTGTATTCATTGTTAGCTTATTATTTTTGTGTTGGTTGTTTGATTTTTGTTTTTTTTTGGTTTGTAGGTGTGTGTATTTTACAACCATTCGTGGGTGGATGGTTATGTTATCTGATCATCTGATTTATGTATGGTCATTTTGTAGTTGTATTTTTTTTACATGTGGATGTTTTGATGTTGTTGTATGAACATCCATGGGTGGACGATTATTTAGCCAGATCATGCGAGTCTTGGATGGTTGATCTATTAGGTTTATTTTTTGAATGATAATTTTGTGTTTCATGACCATCCAAGGGTGGACAGTCAACCACTTCGATCATTTGATTTATGGACGATGAGGATTCATGACTATATGATGGATGAACGATCGATTTGTTTTTATTTTTTTATATTAGTAGGCTAATGATTCATTTTTATGTATAGGCTATGCTTTGTTATGGATATCAATATGCTAATGATATTTTATGATGTATTTGTTTATACAACACAAATTATTAAGACCAAGATATCAGTTTAAGAGCTTACAAGGCTCGATGTAGACTATCAAAGGAAGACTAGCAGTGGTTGACAAACATTGGGCTATGGCATGTATCCAAACTGGATAAGATGCATGCTAACTATGCCTAGCTAACAAATTTAGTTAACAGATGGGATACTAACACTTGTATCTTCCATATACTTACAAGTGATATCACCATCACACTAGAGGACGTATATTAGATATTTTGGTTACCAGTGGAGGGTGCATGTATTATGACTGCACCAACTCACCAAAGAGAGGCCCTACTAGAGTGGGTATACAAGGGGATCTAGTGAGTGGTTAATGTCAAATTAGGAGTGTGGACATGGAGAGTCATGTTCAACTATGGTGGATCATAGCCAAGTATGTCATCCTTATGACATTGATCTCCAATGTCATTCTACCATATTCATCAAGCATGTTGTTCCCATGGAATCTGCTAGGATTGGTGTAGTATTTTATTGAGGAGCCTAAGGTGATGGTATGATCTCCTTACTTTTTGATACATATATACCAGGAGTTGTACGAGATACAATACCGAAATAGGTTGGACTTGGGTTAAATTTTGGCATGAGAGCACTTCAATATTGAGTGCCCTATGATTCTATGATGCTTGATACAATAGGAGTTGGGTGATGATATACCTTACATCATGATATGGCATAAGTATCAAGAGGAGGATAAGAGCCACCCATTCATTGGTATTTGGTTGCACTATGATGGAAGATTTACCTAGTTTCATCCTGAGCAGGTTGTTTGGAGGTCATAAAGGGGTGGGTTAACCTAAACCAAGCACCTAGGGAGAGTGTGGTAGAGGATATGGGTGATAGGCCTTCATGGGATGGAGTTCAAGTACTTCTAGTACATTTGTATGTTGTGGTAGTTTGGGTTACCCGAGGGTGTTCCTTTACCTCCTATATATAGGCAGTGGTAGAGTGAGACAATTTTTGACCCAACATATGAGCCAGTTGGGCTGATGTGGATGTGGTTGGACCAAATATAGATGTAGTGAATGCAAGGACCATGTTCGAATATGATGTTTGGTTAATTGGACAAGATTTTTAGCTAGGGCCAAAGGGTGCAATAGTAGGTAGTGGAGAGGAGGTTCCTCAAGAGCTAGTAAGGCAATGGGTATGATAGTGGATGGACCTAAGGATAACAAGATCATCTCGAGAGGTCAAGAAGACAATGCAAAGGGGAGATCTAGAGATGAGGGGTGTAGTAGTAGTATTGAATTGGTAGTAGATCTCTTTGTACTGTCAAATTGAGTATAGGTACTAGAGAGACAAAAGGTAGAGCTTGATACTACTATTGCCCAAGTGAGATGGTATGGTTGGGAGGAGCAGTGGGATACACTACAATCTCAAGTGTAGAGTCTACAAGAGGAGGGGTCTAGGCTAGTGGTGAAGCAATATGTACTATAGACTTAGCATGACTTACTATGGGTAGAGTGGGATATCATGAGGGTCGAGTGTGATAATCTACATGTATAAGGTGTTAGGAGTATCCAAGTGGCTATAATGATCCTAGCTTAGTTGAAGTGAGGGAGATATCAAGGGTAGCAACAATGGGATTGAGTGAGGGTGCTAGAGGATACCTTGTTAGTGAGAGATATCCTCATACCAAATTTACCTTCATACTCCTCTTCTTCTTATCAAAATCAAATGAGTGGGGCATTAGGTGCTCCTTCAACAAACCCATTGATATCATAATTCATAGAGGTATCATCATCGCAAGTGTTAGGAGTGAGGATATCTCGTAGAGAGAGTTATTGCCAAGGGAGCCACAATGAGCAGGCTCAATGAGAGCCGACCGAGGGCAATGGATATAGTGGTAGGGATGGTCAGTGATATATGGGCATCGTGCCCTGTACCAATTTTTAGATACCTTATATATTTTTATTGATAATGATGAGCTTGATATCTTGATATATATAGTCTACGAGTAAGACTATACATGTATTTATTTGATGATGATGATGATATATATATATATATATATATATATATATATATATTATGCATCATTTATTCATGTGATGTTGTTTATTATGTTTTTGATTTGATTTCATGTGTTATTTTATGATGAATGCAATGAACGTATGCAATATGTGATGCATATACTTTTAATTATCTTTCACAAAATGCTTTAGATATGTTTCTTTATTCATTATTTTAATCAATTAATCAAGGAAATCAATCCAATAATATTAATATACATAGAGAATGCATGTAAGTGAATGCAATGTAATGAGTTTTAGGAAATGTGCTACTATGGAGGCTAATATGACAACTTGTTATTTCACTTATCTTAGGGTAGAATAATCTAAAAGTGATTTTAG
This sequence comes from Wollemia nobilis, assembly GCA_028583015.1. Taxonomy (NCBI): domain Eukaryota; kingdom Viridiplantae; phylum Streptophyta; class Pinopsida; order Araucariales; family Araucariaceae; genus Wollemia; species Wollemia nobilis. Next base: position 11,151,377 of record JAQPPZ010001195.1, read on the forward strand.
GAAGCTCAAACAACCTAGTGATCTCAATCACACTCATCTACTGGTCAAGTAGGCACTTAAGGATACTAAGACCAACCAAGTAATTCAAGTTTCACAAAGACCAACTGTGTGTGTAGTGAATATTTATTTCCAATTTTGTCGGAGGTTAGACTCATCATTTGTGACTTATACCAATAAGCTAGCTCATCTGAGAGTATACATAGATCTGTACAAAATAAGATCACTAATATGACATATGTATCACCATGTAAGGTTTACTCCACTACCAGTCATGCATCTATAGCCCCGATGGAGGTTAGCCCCATGATCTAAAGACCCAAGAATTCAAGATCTTCACCCCTTTTTTAGAATTTTGGATTTTTCTCATTTTGTGGAAGAGCAAGGGATTTTTTCTTTTTTTGCTTTGTGGGGGCTTACCCATTTTGTGTAAGAGCAAGGGGATTTTTTTCTTTTTGTTTTAGGGGACTTTATCGTTTTATAGAAGAGCAAAAGGGATTTTCTTGAAGGGGGAGGTTATTATTTTACCAATTCTTAGGGTTACACCATGTGCATGATAGTATGAGCAAGGGAAATTATTCTCTTTATGGTGATAGTGACTCATGATTATATCTTTCCTAGACACCAACATTTGATTTAATGTGTGATACTTGTATGTGGTTTGAGAGAAAACTTAAGGTCACCAGGAATACCTATAACACTCAATAACTAATGATTTTCAATGTAGGCTAAATGAGAAACTAGGTATGGCTGAATGACCAAAAGCACCTAAAGATTTGTTAAACCATAGACTTGGGAAAGACAAACTGTCATAGGGTTTCTTTTTTTGTTTTCTTTCTCTTTTTTTTTTTTTTTAAGGATGATGGGGGTGGATGGTTGATGTATATGAAATACCTATAATTAAGAAAATGCAAGACACATACCATAAGGAATATGCCCTTGATTAATGTGATAAAATAAATCCTAACAAATAAATAAAAGCATGCATCAAATGATAACCAAAGTTTTATTGGTGATGAAATGATGAAATTTTATTGCTTTGTGGTTTTTGATGATTTTGATTTTTTTTTTTTGAATGATTTTGATTTTTTTTTACTATGATTATGTGGAGAAGGTTGATACCTTGATCGTCCCCAAGATATTTGACTAATTGAGTTTTATGCTTGTTTGATTGATTGATTGAGTTGATTGATTGGTGGAAAAGGTGTGATACCTTGAACATCCCTAATTTGTTTGATGATGGATTTTATTGATTGAATTGATTTGATTGATTGGTGGATAAGGTGTGATATCTTGAGCATCCTCAAGTTGGTTAATGATTTGATATGACTGATGGGGAAGATGCAATACCTTGAACACCCCCAAGTTGGTTGATGATTTGATACGACTGATGGGGAATGTATGATGCCTTGAACACCTCCAAGTTGGTTGATGATTTGATATGATTGATGGGGAAGGTACGATACCTTGAACACTCCCAAGTTGGTTGTTGATTTATTTTATTGATTTCTTGATAGAAAATATACAATACCTTGGTTTCCCCTAATATAGTTGATGATTATGTGTTTGATTGATTGATTGAATTTGTTTGATTGATTGATTGGTAGGGAATGTGCAGTACCTTTATTACCACCAAGTTGTTTGATTTATTAATGTGAATGATGGGGAAGGTGTGATACCTTGAACACCCCAAAGTCGATTGATGCTTGGTGATTGTAGGGAAGGTGCAATACCTTGAGTATCCCCACATTATTTTATATTTGTGATGTGGATAATTGGGAATGTGTGATACCTTGAGCCTTCCCATTATACATTGTGCTTTATTTGACATGATTGATTTGGTTAGGAAGAGTAATGGAGGTCGATGGCTCATGTTGTGGAAAGAGGTTCTAGTTGATGCCAAGGTTTTGGTTTGGTGGGGCCAAAGGATTGTTAATGGCAATAACCCCCTTCTCGATAATATCTTGAACCAAATTTTTGAATACGATGCAATCATTGATGGCATGCCCCTTCTGCCTGTGGTAAACACAATAGTGGTATTATTTGTAAGACATGGGTTTAGGATTATTCAAATTTTTTGGTTTCAATTATGGTAATATGATTTCTTGTGCTTCATAAAGCCTTTGAAATATGGATAAATAAGGTTCTAAAAGTGGCATGTAATTGCAAGGGGACCTAGCAAGATGTCTATTATGGTTGTTCAATTGTGGTTGATTTTGCGGTTACAATAGAGGTAGTGTAACCTAATATGTGGGTTGTTGAGGTGAATGCTAAAATTATTAGGGTTGTTGATATGGAGGTTGATGAAGTTGATGATGAATCAACTGTAGCTCAATATTTATGAGTTGATTCAAGATTTATTATAGAATTGGAAGAGTGTGTTGGCAACTCAATCATAGCTCGATGTTGGCTAGTCGATCCAAGATATGTTATAAGCCTAATAGAGGTGGTTGTCAGTATTATGTTATAAGCCTAATAGAAGTGGTTGTCAGTATTATTGGGGTGGCTTCTGGTGTTGTAGAATGAGGGGATGTTGGCTATAGGCCTTAGAATCTGGTGGTGGATGGATGGATGTTGATGATGTTTAGTGGCATCTAGTAGGTATTTGAGGTGGTTTTGGTCGTATTTGGAGAGGTGTTAATACCTCTATCATAGATGGTAGGGTGTCCCATGAAGGGGACTACGCAAATAAGTTATCCTTCACATATGCGAAAGGTGGGGGGTTTGGTCCCTATGGTGGTGGTTGGAAGACTACCTCTTACTGGGTCAGAGGAGCGATGGATGGATTGGAAGCCTAAGCAAATTGGTCCTTATAGGCTTGGGTAGTGGTTTGAGCTTGGGATTGAATTCAAGTCAAGACCATAAGCTGAGAAATAAATGAGATACATATATGAATATGTTATGGTGATGGTGTGATGGTGAACTTCTCTCTTTAACACAAACAAGAAAAGCAAACAATGATTTTGATTTTCTGTGTTTTAATGTGCCACTATTTAAGGTGATGTGTTTGTGAGATTGTTGAAACTATTTTTTTATATTTGGTATGTTTTTTTTTTTTTTTTGAATTGTTTTTCCTTTTTTGGAATTTTATGTATTTTGATGCAGCTAAACCTAGAACTACAAAATAAACTAATGGGATGTAAACTAACTGGGTGTGTTGGTGTTCACTTTTTGATTAAAAGTAGTGCAACAATGATTGAAATGGATTCCTATATGGATGGATGTAGGTGATGGTAACATAGGGGGAAAAATTAACCTCTTGAAAGAGGTTGTACTGTCTATGTCTTGCTACCAATTGAAATACGACTTTTGCTTCGCCCTCGAGTGGGCTTGAATAATAGCAATAACTATGGGTCCACTATTTATTAAACCCAATGGAAAGGGGTATCTAACCCAATCCACCCTGATATGTCCTCAAGAGTGTAAGATTCCCTAGTAGTGAAGGCTAAGAAATCACTCATGGGACCGGTATGGTTTTTAGGGGGTGAGTCAACATAAGTTGATGAATTCCAACGTCATTGGTATTGACCGATGGTTGGTGATTAAATCTAAATTGATGGCATTTACAGACATTATGTAGTGTGTGAAATTTATTTTTAGATTTTTTATATTCTTGTTCTACCTTTTAAATGTGATCTTTCTTTAAATACCTAATGCAACTATCCTAATGTAAAATCAATTCGAGGATGATTTTCTTTATTTATTTCATGCAAATGCAACTACACTATTGAAAATGAAAAGCTATCCTAACATGCTATGCATTCCTAGAGAAAAAACAACAATAGTTACCAAAATTAAAACAAAGAAATAAAATTTTTAAGTAAATCTAGATACAACTATGACTAAATCTAACTTAGAATAGAAAGAAATTGACTGTACCTACTTGTAATCCTACGATGTATCAAATACCAAAGGTAGGCGGTGACTATGTACTACAATTATCCAAGATTAGATGGTTTCTATCTGATATTGTCCCAAGGTAGAAGGTTATGATCTGAGATCATTTGAGATCAAATGATCTTATTTCTGTGTGTTTTGTTCATAACTTGTAAAAACATAAAAAAACAGTAATTGCCAGAAACCTATAAACTATAACAAAAAAATATGAAATATAGGATAAAATAAATAGCAAATTGGACTATTGCACAAATCAAAGCAAAAGGTAATGGTCCCACCGTGATCGTCATATAGTAGATGATAAAAGGGTGCACCATGTAAAGCAAATGAATATGAAAAGCAGTAAAATGTATTAACTTGAAATGTACCTTTATCCTTTGATTAAAATATTTACCCATATAGGGGTGTACAAATAATGAAGGGAGTGATATCTCTTATGAAAATAAAGATGGTTCAATATACCTTTATCTCTACAGCAAATGTGTGGGTGGATTTATGGTGACTACTACTTTGTTGAATGTGTCACAATTGTATATGGTGCTTCTATGTCAAGATATATTCCTATGCCTATCAAATCTATGATAGACTATCATTTGGATGGTGATCATGTATGTCTGGATGGTTGCAGCTCATGATAATTTGGGATCAAACGATCATTTAAGGTGGACTGCTATGATCATAGAAAGTACGGTCTACAAACTTGGGTGGCTTGAAGTCGTTGTCTAGCTCTAGGTTTACTTTCCTAGGATCTAGTCAGTACCTGTATTCTTGCACACAAGTCAAATAAAACTAGTCATTAATACCTACTGGGCCTCCCAAAGTGAGGCTTGAATTTAAAAAGTATTAAACCTAATGTAATATGTAAAATTAAAGCATGTAAGGAAAATAAGATATTGATTTTTACCTTCCTATGTATTGTTCTTGCTATCGATTTCATTGTTGACGTTGCTAGTGTTACATTACATTATATGTCGTGCTTCATCGGGAGGCCTATGTGTGGTTTCAGAGCTGATCATCAAAGGGTTTGACGATCATAGACCGAGATCATTTTGGGTGGTGTGGTTATAACCTTTTATATCCAAAAAATATCTAAGATCAGATCCAAACATGTAAAAGGACGTGATCGAGGTTCTGCACGGGATTGCGATGGTAGAGTGATAAAAATTGGGTGATTGAATTTTGTGAATGCACAAAGTTTTGTTAATGCTTCAATACTATTTCCATCCTCATGCTCTAGAAAGGAGGAGAGGTTTAATTTATAGATTTCTCAGAGAAAAGGGACAAGGAGGTGGCTTGTCTAGTTAACTACTATAACCAGGAGTCTTCTCCTTGCATTTATTTTATCACAGGGAGTGCATGGGAATAAACCTACCTCGTAAATATCACTAAGCGTGGAATTTACGTGTAAATTTGTGATGTGTGCACACTTTGGATTTTTCATCCACTATGCATGGTTATTTAACTAAATGTGCATGGATAGATTGAATGTGCATATCCTTTTAACTAAATGTGCATGTTCTGCATATCAGTTAACCAACTTTGTTGAATGTATGCATATTATGCATGTTGAGTTAACTAATTTTGTTAACTGAATGTAAATTGTGCATATTCCTTCAATGGATTGAGGTGCAACTACTAGTGACTTGAGTTCACTTGTGGATAAGGGTTTTCCTTGCACATGATTAAGATGGGTGATAATAGGTGGAACTACAAGTTAAGTAGATGATGTGGAGGGGTGAATGTGCCCACGAGAATGGGTGTATGGTTGTGCAACCTAAGCACTAATGAATTAATTATCTAGTGAATGAATTAATTAATCAATACTTAGGTGATGGGTGTTTATTTAATATTAATTAGCTTTTAATTTAATATTAAATATATTAATTAATCATGTTTAATTAATTAAAAATTATTGTGCTAGCTTTATGTGTCTACACTATATTATGTCCATATCTACCACAATGAATACATCTATTTTCTGTTACAAAGTTCCTTTTACCATTTTTACCATTATTGCAACTAATAATATTAGTCCTTGTCACTGATTTGATGTCACTATTTCCTATTACAAATTTAGTTCATGAGTCATTGTTGCTCATGTATCCTATATATCCAAGACCTTCACATTTTGATCTTAGTTTTGTAATAATTGGTTCTTTTATTCCTTGTCCATATGTTCCTAAACCTATATCTTTATATCCCATTTTACTTAAGAATTTTGAAACAACTCCTTTTGTATGCTTTTCAAAATAACCAAAGATATCATTAGATTGATCTTTATCAATATCAACACAAATTTTGAGCATCACTATCTCTATCATCATTTGAATCCATACCTTCATCAATTATGATAGTATAATATTTTTCTAAACAATCACGAACTACATTTAAATCACTTGTATCACATATACCATCTATTTTTTAATAGGTTCTTCTATCGTTGTCATGTACTCTAGGTCACAAGTATCATTGCTTGCATCACAATATATCCCTTCATTTTGATGATAATCATGATTTGCATCTTTTTCTTTTGATGAAGATCACTAGTATCACAATATGCATCTATCATCAATGGTTTTAATTCTATAGTATCACAACATGAATCTATCATTATGGGCCTTAAATCATTTGTATCACAAGAAACATCTTTCATCATTGGTTTGTTCCCTAATTCTTCAACCTTTTCTTGCTTTCTCATTTTGGAAATATTTAGAGTGATTATTCCCTTGTAGATTATTCTCCATAGACTAACATGTACAGTAACAAAATCTTTACAGCAATCATTAGCATTATCAACAAGTCTATCCTTCAAAGTGTCCTTTATTAAGAACACTTTGCATGTATTTTTGAAGTATCGAAAATTCCCCTTTTTTTGCTTCATTGGTATTATCAACAAGTACATCCTTCAAATTATTTGTTTCATCAATAAACTTGTTCTTCAAACTTTTAATCATTTTCTCTTGTCTTCTATTCTTTTCTTTAAGGACTTTGTTAGAAAAATTACAATATCCATCATTTTTTATATATCACTAGGTAAAGTAAAGTTACTTTTAAAATATCTATGTCTCATAAAGATTTGAACTTAGATAATTATCAAGTATTAAAAAAATTATTTTTGACTTCTCTCATAATTGATTGTAAAAAATTATTTTCAATTATTGATATATCATTTTGTTCTTCAATTTATTCTATCATGTGTTGTGTATGGCATTTTAATATTTTCAATATTTTTGAAATACCTTGTGTAGCACCATAAAATTTACGTAGTAAACCTTAGCAAAAATTAAAATTACCTTAGTAATAATTCAAATTTAAATTTTCAACCCCGAACCGCCCGTTAACCGCCTATTAAACCACTTTCATTGTTTTTTGCACCATTTTTAGGATTTGTTGTGACCGTTAGACGATATTGTCGCCGATCAGACGATATCGCCTTAGATCGAACGATTTCATCTGGAGCAGGACGTCCAAACGATTTCATCCCAAAACCGATTTTTCATAATTAGCTTCTATTTCAACGACGTCTCTAACCTGGGCAAAAGTGTGTCTACGCGGTTAGAGACCTCCCCCATTGGAGATATCCAAAATTGGGATGATCTCCAACCTCCCAACCTCCTTCCTATGCCTATTTAATCTTAGGCCCTCCCCTTGACATTCCCCTGGCTGAATTTTTTTGCTTCAAGTTTTACATGCATTAGAATGTCTTAGACTACTATTTGCCTTGTCCCTTTTCGAATTTTCTTGTAGGAACTTTGTCATTCTTCAGTCGGAGCAAGCTCAGATCATCACAGACGATCCTGTACAATCTTAGATGATCTCGCACCAATTCGATATGATTTCGACTGCAGTCAACATTGGGGGTAATCAGTGCCCTGAGTTTGCATTCTTTCTCCACTATCTACTATTTTGCTTTGCATTAGTCAGATTTATTATTATTTTGCATCTTGGAGTTCACCCATATAGTTTAATGCATGATAAAATTATAATTTGTCATTAAATAATTGTAATGCACTCATGTTTTGTTTATAATTATCAGTTTAATATTATTGTTGTCATTCTACATCATTGCCCTCTATTGGAATAGCTGCATTTTCTATGTTTTGTATCTATTTCTCTGATTGCAGGTCTTTGACGAATTCGTCTGACGAATTCATCAGATCTCAGACGATCTTATCTGATCACAGACGATCTTGTCATATCAGAGGTGATCCTGACTGCTTCAAAAATTAGAACCTCCATTAGACATCCGGATCAGGTATGGGTTTTTAATCTAGCTTATTCTCCGTGTTTTCTATTCAAAATTCTATTTCTTGTATTCATTAAAACCTGCATTTCATATAGAACAGTTTAGATTCATTTGGCCAAACCTAGGAGTTGAATGATCAAACATAAAAATGAACACATCAAACACTCTCTCAACCTAGGCGTGGAAACTGCCATTCAAAATTTTCCTGGTGAACCCACCATCCATCAAAAATTCACCTTTATACACCTCCCCCGAGAGGCGGGACCTTCGAAAGGCCTCTTAGTTCGAGGTATTGTCCCATCCTTCCCGCATCCCCATTTCGGGCGCGGATCCTTTAGCCTAAAGGTAAGGGTGCGGAAAATTTGGAACGATACATTTTGGTGAACCCGACGTGAAACTAAAACCTTTTGAAAAAAAAAAAAAAAAAAAAACATAGATGCATTTAAAATCATTAGAAAACTACTAAGTTGCATATCATGTTTAGATGGTAGCTCCTAAGAAAAGACAAGCAATTACTATAAATGTTAAAAATCAATTAATAGTCGTAGAGGTTGATTATTTGTCTAGAACATCTCAAACATACAGAGTCCCACCTTTGTGGGATGAACTTAATAGGAGACTAGGTATCATTTCATCTAGGTCAACAGAACTTAAAAAAATCAAGAGGCTTGCCCTAGATAGAATCCTGGATCCTCATCAACTCATTTTTTATCATGAACTTCAGAGAGCTTGCCATAGGTGGTTAGCTTATAGGAGAGCTCTTGTGTCTTCAAAATTGTTCACCTTCGAGGAATACCTCGAGAACGCAACCACTATACACCAATTCCTAGGTCGTGTAGAAGACCAAGATGTCGTTCTTACGGATAGAGAAATATGGAGGAGAGTTCCTAGAGCTGTGTTATATCGAGAGTATTGCCACGAGCTTTACTTTTACAAAACAGAATCCGAAACAGATAATATCACTATAGCACTTTTTGTCAAATTCTTGAAAGAAAATTTCCAATTTGAAGAAGAACATTTCATGACTCCTGAAGAACTTGAGCCCATTAATGATATTTATAAATTGTTTATAGAAAACTAGATCATTGCTTTCATTATTATTATTTCTTGCGTTTTGTGTGTTGTTTGTTATCTTTATAATATTGTTATAAAAAAACAAGGGAAACCAAAAAACATAACAAAAACAAAAACATTTTATTTTAAATATTATAATAGGTATATAATTAAAATATATACCTCTTAAGCTTGTTGCATATATATATATATAAATATATATATTTGCTGAAATCTAAGTTTAAGCACAATGACTAGACTTAGGAATGGTAAACAAACTAAAGAAGAAGAAGAAGAAGATTGGTTAGGCAAGAAAAAATAAAAATTAAATACCCTTCCTGAGGATCCAATTCCATAAGAAGAAACTCTAGAACAACCAGAAGATGACCTGGCTGAAGAAAATGAACAACAAGAAAATGTTAGAGAGGAAGGATCCTCATCCCCTAGAATGGCTCCAGACGAAACTATTACTTTTGATAACATAGATCATTTTTGGAAATTCTTCAACAATAATATTGGTGCTCTTAATATGGCAGTTCGTATTGATAGGGGACAAATTAGTGACACTCAAGTAGCCATGGAACATATGTTTGACATACACACTAATCCCTTGTCCTTTGTTGATCAAGAAAGTGATAAAGCTAGACCATCCAATATGGATATGGCCACTATAATTCAGAACATGCAAAAACAATAGGTTACCCAACCTCCTAAGGAACCTGTTATTGAGCCTAAAATCATTCCCACACAAAAGAGACCTTCATTCACTGCTTTATTTCGCCAAACTATTGATCAATATGCTTCAAATCGACAAAAACCTAAAATGAAGCCAAACACCAATTTCCAACAATCTGGGATACAACATAATACAACTTCAAAACTTCTTCATAACACCCTTCCTACCAACAATTTACACAATAGCAATATAGCATCTAATATTCATGTACCTCCATCATATGCTCACAAATCTCATATTAATGCCCTACAGAATCAATATGGTGGGCAAATTAGTAATCTGGAAGCCATGGTGAAACAGTTAGCTTCCCGCATGGACCAGATAGATCCCTACCATCCCTCGTACAATTATCGAGAGATGTGTAGTCAACCTCTAGATCCTATGGTTGTAGCACAACCATACCCTAAACACTTTCCCATGCCCGTCCTGCCTATATATAAAGAAACTGAAGATCCCATAGAGCATCTTCGCATGTTTAGGATAGCATGTCATGATATATCACATGATGACTTGTTATTACTAAAAATGTTCCCGAAAAGTTTAGGAGGAATGGCATTAGAGTGGTACTATCAATTTCCCACTCATTCTTTGAGAAATTTTGAAGAGACCGTTGAGTCTTTTGTGCATCAATTTAGCGCCTATATCGAAAGGCATGTAACCATTAAAGTTTGTACAACTTAAAACAAGACAAAGATGAATGTTTTGCTGATTTCTTAGCTAGATGGAAGCAGTTGATAGGAAAACTGCACTTTGTGCTACCTTATAGGGAAATGTTGGACATTTTTATTAATAATTTGCAAGAACAAATATCTTATGAGTTATCAAATACTACTTTGACTACCTTCGATCAGGCTATAGACTTAGATCGAAGAGTAGAAGATGCTCTCATTAGGAGAGGCTAGCTTAGGAAGAAAGATGATGAGAAAACATCCAGAAATCAATATAAAAACAAACAAGTTGTAGGTGATGGAGTCACTGATAGCAGAAATGTTGCTAATATCAATACAACGAAGACAACAAAAAAATTTATATTGAAACCTCCTGATAAACCTCCTCAAGAGTTTACTAGATTGAATCAATCATTATCAACTATTCTATCCCAATTACTCGAAAGAGGTTTGATTCAATTACCAGCTATCCAAGAACCTGATCCAACCATACCCGGATACATAGCTGATTTACACTGTGATTTCCATAGAGGGCCTGGACACTCTACCAACTCTTGTAAAAGGTTAAAGCATAAAATACAAGATCTGATTGATAATAATGAGATGGAGGTGCAAGCCTTCCAACCTAAACAAAATGCTCCTAATAGTGCTCAAAAGAACATTCCCCAAAATCAAAATCAAAATGCTAATCAATCATTAGATATATTTCAACATCCTTTACCAAAACATGGTAAAGAGGTGGCCAATCAAATTGAGCATCATAATGTCCCTCCTCCCAACCGATATGTAGGAACTATTAGCGGGCATTTACCTAATCATGATTTACAAAAATTTGACACAACTTTATCCATGGTCATGACCAGGCCCCTACATAATATTCAAACACCGGATCTCAGTGATGTAGAATCGGATACTGAAAGTGAAATAGACATCACCTCAAATAAATCGAATAGTTTTGAAAACGAATCAAATCCTATTCAACCTATCATAGATTCTATGGTTCCGAAAGAACAATTTCCTAGAAGAGTTACTACTCGACCTTCTTCTAATCAGTTCCTTCCTAATGAACAAGCTATAAATGCTAGACCAAGACCTATTCAACATCCTCAATATAACATTGTAGGTACCATCGGAGTTGTTACCAGACAACAAGCTCAAAATCTTCAACAAGAACCAAATCAGAACGATGGATCAACTCCATTTTTTTTGAAAAATCCCAATAAAGGGAATCATGCTCCTAATGTTCAATATAAACCTCCTTACAATATTAATGAGCAATTATCCAATACTACAGCCATAATTTCCCTTTTAGACCTATTAAGATCTTCTCCTACCCATAGAGATGAATTGATGCTTACATTAAGCCAAATGATGGTACCACAAAACATTCAACCTGAAGCCATGACCAATACTATCATCACTAGAGAAGTTGATTGTATTGACTTTCGAGATAAATATATACCACAACATAGTTTACATAAGGATAACCCCTTATATATTACTGCCCTAATAGGAGATGTAGCCATTAAAAGGGTCTTGATTGATAATGGTTCATCTCTAAATATTTGCACTTTTGACTTCTACCAAATATTTGGGTTTAGAAGTGATGAAATGAAGAAAACTGACATGATCATAAAGGCTTTCAATGACGAAACACAAGAAACATGTGGAGTTATCACCATCCCATTGCAAGTTGGTCCGAGAACCTTAGATACGACCGTGTTTATTGTACATTGCCCCGCATCATACAATATACTCTTGGGTCGTCCTTGGATCAATGCAATGCGGGCTGTCCCATCAACTTTACACCAATGTGTTAAATTCAAATTTAAAAATCAGTTGGTCACTATCCATGGTGATCCTAGACCCTTTGATATGTGTGCTTTGGCGAACTCGTTGGAGTGCAATTTTGCCCCGCTCTGTCATCCACACATCCTAATTCTTATTTTTCATCTAAACCTGTGAAACACACACCCATAACTTCATCTATTTCTCCTCCATTAATTTCACCCTCATATATAGATCAACAATCTTCTAAACAAACCACACTAGAACCTCAAAAAGATCTTAAATCCACAACCAATCCTTCATGTTTTGTCCCTATAATTTCAAAACCTATAGACCCATCTATTAACACCTCCACATTATCTACATCTATCATACCTTCCACATCTAAAGATATAGGGAATGATCCTTCTACATCTTATGCTCTTTCTGATGAACTCTTACCTAATTTATCTAACATTCTTATATTAGAAAAAACAAATGCTTCTATGCAAAATTCCATTATCTTAAGTAATTTGCCACCATCTCCTTGTACTTTGGGCCTCCCACAACCTATGGGAAGTACTTACCAAGTCGGGAGTTGTGCCTTCATTTATAAGGGATATGATTGAGGAAGAATACCCAGGAACATCAAAACTCATCATGAGGGATATGCTCGATGTTATTTTACTAATGAGTATATTAAAGCTAAACCTATAATGCTTAAAATGGGATATAAAGGGAAAGGCTTGGGACCTTTCCAAGATGGTATGAAAGAACCTTTTGAGGTAGAACCATGGCTCGCCCGATGTGGTGTGGGCCTATTTCCTAGTAAGGGTCAACCCTTCCCTTTTGAAGATGATGATCAACTCATATGTTATCAAGATTATTTGGATGGGTGTGATGATTTGCCTCTAAAAAATCAGCCATTTACATGCAATATGCTATCCATAGCTTATCTTGAAATGATTGCTGAATCCGATGATGAGTTGGAAGGAGATATTTTCCATGATGTCTCCATTGAGGAAATGTTACACAATGGTTTTTATTTTGATGGTTCTATACCTACTATATCCCAGCTTGAGGCCATGACTCCTCAAGATGAATTATCCAAGTTAACCTTAAAAGAATTACAAGAATTGGGCGTTTCACCCGCCCCACCTAATTTTGAAAGAGATCTACACATGGAAGTAGAAAACGTCATTAAATTTAACATTGGAACTGAAGATAATCCCCACATAATCAATATTGGATCAGAATTAAGTCAAGAAAAACAAGAGTAATACATTGCATTCCTTAAAGAATATGAAGATGTCTTCACTTGGACATATGAATATATGCCAGGTTTAGACCCTTCTGTAGTCATGCATCACCTAGTAGTCCATCCGGATGCTAAACCTGTTAAACAAAAACTTAGAAAAATGCATCCCAAAGTGGCCTTGCTAGTCAAAGGGGAGTTAGAAAAACTCTTGAATGTTGTTTTTATACAAGCTATTGATTATGCTGAATGGATCTCGAATGTAGTTCCAATCACCAAGAAAGAAGCTACCAAAGTTAGGGTTTGCATAGACTTTAGAGATATTAACGTTGCATGCCCTAAAGATGATTTTTTGCTTTCCAACATGGATCAAATAATTGATTTTAGTGTTGGAAGTGGAATGATGTCCCTAATGGATGGATTTTCTGGTTATAATCAGATCAGGATAGCTCCTGAAGATCAGGCTAAAACAACCTTTATTACCCCCTGGGGTACCTTTTGTTGGAAAGTGATGCCATTCGGCCTAAAGAACGCAGGTGCAACCTATCAACGAGCTATGACTTATATTTTTCATGACATGATGCATGATATCTTACATGATTACGTAGATGATATCATAGCTCATTCCATAAAAGAAGATGATAATTTAAATGACTTAAGGACAGTGTTTGATCGGTTAAGGGAATATCTTATCCGACTAAATCCAGCTAAATGCATATTCGGAGTTAAGTCCGATAAACTATTAGGGGTTATAGTTTCTTTACATGGCATTGAAATTGACCCTCTCAAGATTGTGGCTATCACTGATATGCCCACACCTACTAATCTATCTGAGTTACGAAGTTTACAAGGTAAGCTTCAAGCTATCTATCACTTCATCGACAAGCTGGTGGACAAAATCGGTCCCTTTCTTAAGCTTCTTAAGAAGGATGTCCCTTTTAATTGGGACGACGAATGTAAGGAAGCTTTTGAACTTCTCAAACAATACCTCCTTAACCCACCTGTGCTTTCACCGCCTAGACCTAATCACCCATTTATCCTGTATATTTTAGCTTCAGATTTTGCTTTGGGAGCTATGTTAGCTCAACTTGATGATGAGAAAATAAAACGTGCTAATTATTATATTAGTCGAACTTTAATCAGTTATGAAACCCGCTACACAACATTAGAAAAACTATGTCTAGCAGTCGTATTTTCTACGTAGAAATTACGCCATTATATGCTCAGTCAGAAAACTTATGTCATTGCTAAATATGATCCCTTGCGGTATCTCATGAGTCAACCTTATTTATCGGGTCACACAGCAAAGTGGGTTCTTGCTTTAAGCGAGTTTGAACTCACGTTTATAGGACAAAATTTTGTTAAGGGTCAAATCATAGCAAATCAATTAGCTGCTGCACCCTTAGAGTCTACCCATCTCCTCATCATTGAGTTTCCAGATGAATGCCTTCAATTAGAGGCAGACCATGTTGAACAATGGTCCTTATACTTTGATGGAGCCCGATGCATGAGTGGGGCTGGTGTAGGTATTATTTTAATATCTCCACAAAAACACATTATACCTTTGTCCTTTAAATTAACATTTGCTTGCACCAATAATACTGCTGAATATGAGGCTCTAATCCTTGGATTACGAGCTGCCTTGGTGCTAAAAATTAAACATCTACTAGTTTTTGGTGATTCTCAACTTGTTATAAACCAAATTAATGAAGTTTATCAGACCAAAGATGATAAATTGCACCCATATAAAGCATATTTTTTACAATTAATATCTCTATTTGATCAAGTTACCTTGGAAGCTATTCCTCGAACTAGCAACCATGCGACTGACGCTATGGCCGCCGCTGCATCTCTTCTACCCTTGGAGTTAGATGACGAATATGCCACCATCATTATTCATCGACTCTAGGAACCCGCTTTAAATAAGTCATGCTTAGAACCTTTGGATGTGTTTCTAATCAATGAAACTACTCCTGAACCTTGGTATACGGATATATTTGATTTTCTTCACAATGGGACTTTCCCTGCCAGTTCTAATAGAAACCAGCATCGGTTATTACGTAAACGAGCAAGTTGATTTATAATAATTGACAATACTTTATATAGGAGATATTTTGAAGGTATCCTATTGAGATGTTTGAATTTAGAAGAATCCAGATCAGCTTTGAGTGAAGCCCACGATGGATCTTATGGAGGACACTTCAGTGGTAGTGTCATTGCTAAAAAGCTCCTTAGGATAGGATACTTTTGGTCTACCATGGAGAATGATGCACATGATTATGTGCACCATTGCGACAAGTGCCAGGAACATGCTGACCTTGTCCATGCCCCTGCACAAGAAGCTGCAGGCTATTTCATCTTCTTGGCCCTTTTCAAAATGGGGCTTAGACATTATTGGCAAAATTAATCCTATGTCATCTGATGGACACAAATTCATCATAACCGCCATCGAGTATTTCACGAAGTGGGTTGAAGCTATGCCTTTAGCTTCCTGCACTGGAACACAAGTCTCTAAATTTATTTTTAATCAAATCATTTGTAGGTTTGTAATTCCTGCAAATCTCATCTCGAAAAATGGAACTTGTTTCAAAAATAAAGATGTTAAGAAATTATGCCAAAAATATAAGATTCAACATCGCTAGTCCACTCCCTATTATCCTCAGGGTAATGGCCAAGTAGAAGCTTCTAACAAAACCTTAATCAAAATTCTCAAAAAAATGGTCAATAAATCTGGTCGTGACTGGCACATTCAATTATATCCTGCTTTGTGGGCCTATCGAACTAGTGTTCGAACCCCCATTGGAACTTCACCTTTTGTTTTGGTTTATGGCGCTGAAGTCGTTTTTCCCTTTGAATTAGAAGTTCCTTCTTTGGCTCTACTACTTCAAGATACCGAAGTAGGAGATGAATATCGAGCTGGTAGAATCAGTCAGCTAGAACTCCTAGATGAAAAGTGCATCAATGCTTTGGAGCATCTTCATGCTTACCAAAACAAGCTTAAAAGATCATATGCTAAGAAAGTTCGTCATCGATCCTTTGAGGTCGACGATCTTGTTTTAAAATAAAATCAAAAGAATACTAATGCAACTAAAGACCTTAAAGGTAAATTTGAGCCCAACTGGCTTGGACCATATATTATCACTGCTAAATTTGAATCGAGAGCATACAAATTGTCTACCTTATATGGTAAAGAACTTAAAGAACCCATGAACATTTTGCATCTTAAACGTTACTATGCATAAAAAATTGGTCATTTCATCATTGTATATATTTGTTTAAAATATTTCAAAAAACCACTATCTTGTATTTCTTTCAATTTATAGATTCAAAAAACACTTAAAAACATTTTTCAAATTTTGTTTTTCCGCATTTTTACCTCAAACGTTCGATTTGGGTAAAAACATGGAGGGGGCACCATAGTAGCTGTCGTACGATTGGACCTAGAATCGTCACCTAAAAATGGGAATAATTTTTGCTTTCTCGTAGATCGAGAAGAGCTCAACTTTAACGCATTTTCTTTGAAAAATTCGCTAAAGAGGGGGCAAAATGTAGCACCCTAAAATTGGCGCAGTAAACCTTAGCAAAAATTAAAATTACCTTAGTAAAAATTCAAATTTAAATTTTCAACCCCGAACCACCCGTTAACCGCCTGTTAAACTGCTTTCCTCGTTTTTTATGCCATTTTTAGGATTTGTTGTGACCATTGGAAGATATCGTCGTCGATCATATGATATCACCTCAGATCGGACGATTTCGTCTGGAGTAGGACGTCCAAACAATTTCGTCCCAAAACTGATTTTTCATAATTAGCTTTGTTTCAACGACGTCTCTAACCTGGGCAAAAGCGTGTCTACATGGTTAGAGACCTCCCTCGTTGGAGATCTCCCAAATTGGGATGATCTCCAACCTCCCAACCTCCTTCCTATGCATTTTTAATCTTAGGCCCTCCCCTTGACATTCCCCTGGCTAATTTTTTTTGCACTTCAAGTTTTACATGCATTAGAATGTCTTAGACTACTGTTTGCCTTGTCCCTTTTCAAATTTTCTTGCAGGAACTTTGTCATTCTTCAGCCGAAGCAAGCTCAGATCGTCGCAGACGATCCTGTACAATCTCGGATGATCTCGCACCAATTCGAGACGATTTCGACTGTAGTAAACATTGGGGGCTGCCCTAAGTTTGCATTCTTTCTCCATTTATCTACTGTTTTGCTTTGCATTAGTCAGATTTATTACTATTTTGCATCCTGGAGTTCACCCATATAGTTTAATGCATGATAAAATTATAATTTGTCATTAAATCATTGTAATGCACTCATGTTTTGTTTATAATTATCAGTTTAATATTATTATTGTCATTCTACATCATTGCCCTTTGTTGGAATAGTTGCATTTTCTATGTTTTGTATCTATTTCTTTGATTGCAGGCCTATGAAGAATTCATCAGACGAATTCGTCAAATCTCGGACGATCTTTTCTGATCGCAGACGATCCTGTCATATCAGAGGCGATCCTGACTGCTTCAAAAATTAGAACCTCCATCAAACATCCGAATCAGGTATGGCTTTTTAATCTAGCTTATTATTTGTGTTTTTTGTTCAAAATTATGTTTCTTGTATTCATTAAAACCTGCATTTCATATAGAATAGTTTAGATTCATTTGTCCAAACTTAGGAGTTGAATGATCAAACATAAAAATGAACACATCAAACACTCTCTCAACCTAGGCGTGGAAACTGCCATTCAAAATTTTCTTGGTGAACCCACCATCCATCAAAAATTCACCTTTATACACCTCCCCTGCAAGGAGAGACCTTCGAAAGGCCTCTCAGTCTGAGGTATTGTCCCATCCTTCCCGCATCCCCCTTTCGAGCGCGGATCCTTTAGCCTGAAGGTAAGGGTGTGGAAAATTTGGAATGATACACCTTGAATGTCTATTTGATTTAAATTTTATTCTAATGAGTAATCTTCAATATATATTGGTTGTTCTTGGAACATGGGTTTTCTACTTCAATTATCTTTTACTCATATATTTCAGGTTTTATGTTTTGATAATTTGTTTTATTTTTCATTTAATTTTTCTTTGCCATGTTCCTTTGACATTGACAACCTTATCTCTCCAAAATTTATTAATTTGCAATATATATATATACACACACACTTGAATTTTAAAAATATTAAAAATAAATAAAACCTTTCAAAAATTAAATGACCTTGAAAAACTTTAAAATATCTTCTCACTCTAATTAATTAATTAATCAATTAAACTTTATATCTCAAATGATTCTTCCTTATAACTCCATTATAACCCTATTTCCACCCTTTTTTTAAGTATACAACCTATCACTCCAATTTGAAAAAAAAACTTATCAAAGATTAAAATAGACTCTTATCTCTCCATTTTAAACTTAAGAAACTTAAAAGATATCAAATTTGAAATTAAAATTTACTGGCAATTCGCTCCATTTGCTGATTGGCACTCGTGTCGATGGTGCTAAATACTCCTTGTCACCATCTATGAATTCAGATAATAAAGATATAATTTTTTATCTTTGTCTCATTTTAAGGTGTCTCTAGTGATGTGGAAGCAAATCTCTCAACCAAATATTCTTGACATCACCATGTAACGTTCCTAAAAATAGACGTTGCAACTATTGAAATTTTGGCTTCATTCCTACTGTTACGTGTTCATTACTGTGAGAGCACAAAATATAAAATACATGATTCTATATCAAAGGGTGTAATGGCTATCCATTGTAACAAATACCTTAAAGAAAAATGATAGCAAATATCTCCAATTATTCCATTGCCTCAACAACACTCGAGTATCTAAAATAAAAATACCCACAAGAGTTCATCATCAACTCTGGTCTCAGAATACCTTATACACAACATTGTGGTATCACCTTTGTGCATGCCTACACCGCCTTCCTTGGCAAGATTATATACCTAGCAGTGAATATGACCACCTAACTAGAGGTCTACTGACATGGCCGCAAACCTGGTGTACCTTGATTTTCCAAAACTTGATGCCTTGTGTTCTAAATCCATACTATATGCACTTCATGGGAGATGATATTCCACCTACAAAAATTGCATCACCATCTAAAAGTAAGTCAACCACCTCAAGTTGATTTTATGAGCATTAGTGTTCAAAATTTCTTTGGCATAGATAGCATCGATGTAGTCACTCAAGAGGGAAAGCTCCAATGATATTTACCACTTGCTCATCATTATCATGGGCAACCTCTTTTATTAAGCAACTACAAACACAAAGAGGGGTTTCGTGAGACTAGGGTTGCTCGTGTAAAATCCTTTTTATTATTTTAATGGTAGCGAGCGATAACAACATAGTTTTAACCCTGATATTCTAAGTTGGATTCTCATGTTTGATGAGGTTAAGCACCACCTCTTTTTCTAGTTGGAATACACTTTGTGAAGGCAGATAATTTTATGCCTAAATACCATATGATTCTTATGGTTTAAGTGCAAGGCTATCCCTAACTTCTCGCTTGCCATTCTCAATGGCTCGTCAATATTTTTAATCAAACAGATTGTACTCCTTCCTATGTAAAGTTGGCCACGTCTGTTGAATGCAACAAATAAATTACTGTTGCATCGCCTGAGCTTGAATTTCCTAGAACTTATTGTATTTTCATAGACTCAGTGGAGGATATAGCAACTTGGAAGTGATGAATTCTTTAAGGTACACCAAGTGTTCTCCTCTTTATCTATTCCAATATTCTATAATCTTCCTCTGCTTTAAACTTCACAATCAATATCTCACCAAATATTCTAACAAACATTCTCTCAATTCTTCCAATATCTTTTCATGTTCCTATTTTCTTTAATTTTCACAAGCTAATATTTCACCAATATGCTTATGTCCAATACCTTCTACAAATTTACTTATAAAAATTTTGAGCATGTCACAGATAGTGACGATTGTCTTAAACCTATACAAACAACCTATATTACTGGAACAACCTATGCAAGCAACCTTGGTGTGGCTCTAATACCACTGTTAACTTTCTCATTATATTAACTCAAAGAAATATCTATCAAATATTCTACTAACAATGAAACATAATATTTAAATTACAACAATATCTCAAAAATACAACTTAGATGCATAAAATATCATAATATTACATGTATGATTTAGATTGATTACATTACATGGAGCTTTACCTCCAATACATAATTTTTCATGAATTTTCAATTCTCTAACTATTGCTTTCCTCTTTCATCCAAGAAATACAATATTTTATATTTCTCTCATAAAGACAAAGCTCTCATCTTGCCACATCTCATGTGACTCTTAATTCTCTCGACACTTTGTAGTTTCTCTCAAATTATCACATACATTATAAAAATATAAATAATCTACCAAACTAATGTTACAAAGGGGTCAAATAATGTAATATCTCCAAAACTCCCTTGGTTTACTAATTGTTCATCCTCCATTTCTACTTGTTCTTGGTTTTATTTTCTTCCCACTCTTATCTTGGGTGTTTTTTCATATTTTCTTTGCTTGTTGAGTTCCAAGACTAGGCTTAGCTCTGTGTTTTATTAAGACATCCTTTTCAACCATGACTATATCTAGATTAAGGTTCTTTAAAGTTATTATGGTAACATGGTTCAATATTGGTTGGATATTTATCTCTAATGCCAATTTATTTATCCTCTATTGGACTACTTCAATATTTTTGAAGGGTATATTTCCCCCTTAGGATTCTCCCATTATAGTTATCTTATTTTCCATATCCATTTGGGTATTAAAAATTTCATATCTATTTAGGTTTCTCTCTTTAGTGTGGTTTGATCATGTTACCTTATTATTTTGCTTCCTCTTCCTCTTAGGTGCTTCAAAACCCTCTTTTGATGGGCTTGATATTGTGGCTTGAGATTCTACCTTCTTCTCAAGCATCTTGTCAAAATTTTCATTAGCCTCTGATGGGATGGGCTCTTTCTAGATAGTCAGGAAAAAATAGGCAATATGTTCATGCTTATGGCAAATCCCACATCAGAAGGTAATTACCTCATAGTCTACTTGTTGGATCTAGGTTAAATAACCTATATCTATTTTTATTTAAATTGGCAATAGGTTATTAGGATCCATATCAAAATAAATCTAAGCATAAATGGCTATAGTGCACATCATCGTATCTCTGGCTACTCTCACATAACATCGCAAGAAATTACCCAATATCTCAAAAAAATTTCTACACCAATATTCAACTAATAGAGCATATAATCAAATCCAAACAACCACTATAGTGGGTTCCATTCATTGATAAAATCCTAGCTTCTAGTCTTGCACAAAAATAGTTGTTGCTCCATAGCTTATTTTTTCTAACTCAAAAGCTTTGTCCTTGTCTTTTTTTGAAGAGAAACACACTATATAATATTTATTACAAATAAGGTATATTGAAAAATCCCCTAACAAATCCCAAATATTTTGAACTTAGGCAATCATAAAACCTACAAATGATCTCATCCCAAAACAAATTATAGAATAGATCATGATTACTCCTATACAAAATGTTTTTAGCCACTGAATTTTTTTCAATGACAATCTTGGGACCATAGGTACCCTACAAAAGACAAGCATTAACTCTGGACTAGAAACCTTTACCATTGACTTCTTAGCGGTAACAATAGAGAATATGGAAAAATCATCACTTCTCAAGGATTCATCCTTAATTTTTTATCTCTCCCTCATTGTGTTTGGAAATGACTGCTTGGTAGAAGGGGGTAGAGGGAGGGCCCTAAAAGGGCCCTCACATGTAACTATGGGAATCTAGAAATATGTTTTGAACCCTACTCAAAGCATTGTAACAAAACCCTAGCAGAGCATTCATTAAGGAGTTTAACGAGTTGAACTAATATCTCACTTATAATATGTTAGAATAGCATGTAAGACTAACTTAATTAGTTACACTCTTCCTGCTAATGATAACCATCTATATTTCCATGCTAGTAGTTTATTCTAAACTTTTATTATAACTAGATTTTATAATTATATCCTCATTATCCTCTCAAATAAGGACATCCCTAGCTATGTTCTTGAAACATTTGCCTCCATTTGATATAATATGCATATCCCTTGATTCTAGCTAAAGTGTTTAGGAAGTAAATTTTAGATTTTGTTCCATTAACTTTTTGCACTAATGTTCTTTCATATTCCTTCAATAAGTTATTCAAAGCTCTAGCCTCATTTTTCCTTGCTCTCCTAAAAAAGGTTATATCATCTACAAATTGTTGATAGGTGATGTTATCAATGTTATTACTAACCTTAAGTTTGCTCATTAGCTCCTCTTTGGATGTCTTCTTCAAGTTCCTTTCTAATACCTTTCACATAACAATAAATATATATGGTGATAGAGGATCTCCTTGTCTAAGACCCCTCTTGGATTTAAATGATTTTATTACTAGCCCATTGACCAACACTGAGCATGATACTATATATAGATAAGCTTTAATCCACCCAATTTATTTCTTTCTAAATCTAAAATTTTCTAATATTGTAAAAATAAAATCTTGTTTGACCTAATCATAGAATTTATTCATATCAAGTTTTAGGATCATTGGTCTCTCTTTTCTAGAAGTTGTTGAATAAATTAGTTTATGAGCTACTATGATCCTATCCATGTCTCATTAGTTTTGAAAAATCTTCCTTTGTCATTGTAGTTTCTTACATACCAAAAATATTGGGCTTATTACTTAAACAAAGGTCCCTAACACACCTATGCTTTGAGGGAGCTTTAGCACCCTTATATTTTATGAGATGGTAATCATGTCTCATTAGGGATTATTGGTCCCTGTGAATTACCAATATTGTTTTGTTGCTTGGTAAAGATAGTTCAACCACATTAGATTGTGTTCCTTTATATATTTTTGCTCTTGCTTCTATGAATCTTGCTTGATAATTTGAATGTTTTTCTCTTTTTAGTTTACCAATTTTAGGAGTAAGTCTTATTTTTCTATTCGTAAATATTTTCTTACAACTTTAATTTTTATTAGATTTATCCTCTCTTAGCAATGCTAAGGAAGCTTTTGACTTATCTTATTTATTTTTTGCTATTTCCTTTTTAATGGTAGAGGTATTAACATCTAACACCATGTTTTATCTACCACTTACCTTCTCTTGAATGGTGCATGGTACTAAAAAAGAGTCTTAAAAATATGTTGAGGCTCATTCCTTACGTTCAATAATAATGCTCATCTCTAAATTGAGATCATACTCAGTAGATGGTTTCTTGTTAATAGTATGATATTTTTGTACCATATCCCAAAGCTCCAGTCAACTTTTTCTTCATAAACTAAAGCCTCAAAACAATTGGTATTTCATCCAACATCCTTACCAGTATCCATTGTTTATTTACTTTTATCTATCTAGAACTATTTTTAGAAAAGTGAAATAAGTTTTTCTTGTAGTTTTCTACATATATTTTTATTGGACTCTTCTTAAGGATAATGAAACATTGCCTTTGTCGTGGACATCTATCTTTACATGGTCATATCTCTATCTCTCAATATTTCTTAGATTATGACCACTCATTTAAAACTCTTCAATATCCGCATAACCATGAATACATATGGAGGAATTTTAATTAGAGATTAACAGTAAAAAGGTGATGAAAAAAATGATAAATGGGAGTTAACGATTCCTGTTCTTAAACCTATATCTTTATTCCTTGTCCATATGTTCCTAAACCTATATCTTTATCTCTCATTTTACTTAAGAATTTTGAACCAACTCCTTTTGTATGCTTTTCAAAATAACCAAAGATATCATTAGACTGATCTTTATCAATATCAACACAACTTTTGAGCATCACTATCTCTATCATCATTTGAATCCATACCTTCATCAATTATGATAGTATAATATTTTTCTAAACAATCACGAACTACATTTAAATCACTTGTATCACATATAAAATCTATTTTTTAATAGGTTCTTCTATCATTGTCATGTACTCTAGATCACAAGTATCATTGCTTGCATCACAATATATCCTTTCATTTTGATGATAATCATGATTTGTATCTTTTTTTTTTGATGAAGATCACTAGTATCACAATGTGCATCTCTCATCAATGGTTTTAATTCTATAGTATCACAACATGAATCTATCATTATGGGCCTTAAATCATTTATATCACAAGAAACATCTTTCATCATTGGTTTGTTCCCTAATTCTTCAACCTTTTCTTGCTTTCTCATTTTGGAAACATTTAGAGTGATTATTCCCTTATAGATTATTCTCCATAGACTAACATGTACAGTAACAAAATCTTTACGACAATCATTAGCATTATCAACAAGTCTATCCTTCAAAGTGTCCTTTATTAAGAACACTTTGCATGTATTTTTGAAGTATCGAAAATTCCCCTTTTTTTGCTTCATTGGTATTATCAAAAAGTATATCCTTAAAAGTATTTGTTTCATCAATAAACTTGTTCTTCAAATATTTAATCATTTCCTTTTGTCTTCTATTCTTTTCTTTAAGGAATTTGTTAGAAAAATTACAATATACATCATTTTTTATATATCACTAGGTAAAGTAAAGTTACTTTTAGAATCTCTATATGTCTCATAAAAATTTGAACTTAGATAATTATCAAGTATTAGAAAAATTATTTTTGAATTCTCTCATAATTGATTGTAAAACATTATTTTCAATTATTGATATATCATTTTGTCCTTCAATTTCTTCTATCATGTGTTGTGTATGGCATTTTAATATTTTCAATATTTTTGAAATACCTTTAATGTCTATTTGATTTAAATTTTATTCTAATGAGTAATCTTCAGTATATATTGGTTGTTCTTGGAACATGGGTTTTCTACTTCAATTATTTTTTCTTTTTTTTAAAATGAAAAACCCCATGTGGGGCTGCCTTGGTCTGAGAGACTGCGAACAGGGGGTTCTACACCATCAAAGTCACCCAGGAGTCGCACCCGACCCTGCCCACACTAACATTATCAATTGGATTTTGGATACCCGAGTCAGCTTTTTGGTAGGGTGGAGATTTGAACCTGGGACCTCCCTTGGAGGTTTGCCCTCTCCTCTCCAACTCACCTACAACACTTGGGTTACTTCAATTATCTTTTACTCATATATTTTAGGTTTTATTTTTTGATAATTTGTTTTCTTTTTCATTTACTTTTTCTTTGCCATGTTCCTTTGACATTGACAACCTTATCTCTCTAAAATTGATTAATTTGCAATATATATATATATACACACTTGAATTTTAAAAGTATTAAAAATAAATAAAACCTTTCAAAGATTAAATGACCTTGAAAAACTTTAAAATACCTTCTCACTCTAATTGATTAATCAATTAAACTTTATATCTCAAATGATTATTCCTTATAACTCCATTATAACCCTATTTCCCCTCTTTTTTTAAGTATACAACCTATCACTCCAATTTGAAAAAAATACTTATCAAAGATTAAAATAGACCCTTATCTCTCCATTTTAAACTTAAGAAAATTAAAAGATATCAAATTTGAAATTAAAATTTATTGACAATTCGCTCCATTTGTTGATTGGCACTCGTGTCGATGGTGCTAAATACTCCTTGTCACCATCTATGACTTTAGATAATAAAGATATAATTTTTTATCTTTGTCTCATTTTAAGGTGTCTCTAGTGATGTGGAAGCAAATCTCTCAACAAAATATTCTTGACATCACCATGTAACGTTCCTAAAAATAGACGTTGCAACTATTGAAATTTTAGCTTCGTTCCTACTATTACGTGTTCGTTACTGTGAGAGCACAAAATATAAAATACATGATTCTATATCAAGGGGTGTAATGGCTCTCTCCATTGTAACAACTCCCTTAAATAAAAATGATAGCAAATATCTCCAATTATTCCATTGCCTCAACAACACTCGAGTATCTAAAATAAAAATACCCACAAGAGTTCATCATCAACTCTGGTCTCAGAATACCTTGTACACAACACTGTGGTATCACCTTTGTGCATGCCTACACCACCTTCCTTGGCAATATTATCTACTTAGCAGTGAATATGACCACCTAACTAGAGGTCTACTCACATGGCTACAAACCTGGCGTACCTTGATTTTCCAAAACTTGATGCCTTGTTTTCTAAATCCATACTATATGCACTTCATGGGAGATGATATTCCACCTACAAAAATTGCATCACCATCTAAAAGTAAGTCAACCACCTCAAGTTGATTTTATGAGCATTAGTGTTCAAAATTTCTTTGGTATAGATAGCACCGATGTCGTCGCTCAAGATGGAAAGCTCCAATTTTACCACTTGCTCATCATTATCATGGCCAACCTCTTTTATGAAGCAACTGCAAACACAAATAGGGGTTTCGTGAGACTAGGGTTGCTCGTGTAAAATCCCTTTTATTGTTTTAATGTTAGTGAGCGATAACAACATAGTTTTAATCCTGATATTCTGAGTTGGATTCTCATGTTTGATGAGGTTAAGCACCACCTTTTTTTTCTAGTTGGAATACACTTTGTGAAGGCAGATAATTTTATGCCTAAATACCATATGATTCTTATGGTTTAAGTGCAAGGCTATCCCTAACTTCTCGCTTACCATTCTCAATGGCTCATCAATATTTTTAATCAACCATATTGTACTCCTTCATATGTCAAGTTGGCCACGTCTATTGAATGCAACAAATAAATTACTGTTGCATCACCCGAGCTTGAATTTCCTAGAACTTATTGTATTTTCATAGACTCAGTGGAGGATATAGCAACTTGGAAGTTATGAATTCTTTAAGGTACACCAAGTGGTCTCCTCTTTCTCTATTCCAATATTCTACAATCTTCCACTGCTTTAAACTTCACAATCAATATCTCACCAAATATTCTAACAAACATTCTCTCAATTCTTCCAATATCTCTTCATGTTCCTATTTTCTTTAATTTTCACAAGCTAATATTTCACAAATATGCTCATGTCCAATACCTTCTACAACTTTACTTCTAAAATTTTTGAACATGTCATCAGATAGTGACGATTGTCCTAAACCTATACAAACAACCTAGATTACTGGAACAACCTACGAAAGCAACCTTGGTGTGGTTCTAATACCACTATTAACTTTCTTATTATATTAACTCAAAGAAAGATCTATCAAATATTCTACTAACAATAAAACATAATAATGAAATTACAACAATATCTCAAAAATACAACTTAGATGCATAAAATATCATAAGATTACATGTATGATTTAGATTGATTACATTACATGGAGCTTTAACTCCAATATATCATTTTTCATGAATTTTTAATTCTCTAACTATTGCTCTCCTCTTTCATCCAAGAAATACAATCTTTTATATTTCTTTCATAAAGACAAAGCTCTCATCTTGCCACATATCATGTGACTCTTCATTCTCTCAACACTTTGTAGTTTCTCTCAAATTATTACATAAATTATAAAAATGTAAACAATCTACCAAACTAATGTTACAAAGGGATCAAATAATGTAATATCTCCAACACACCCTTGGTTTACTAATTGGTCATCCTCCATTGCTAGTTGTTCTTAGTTTTATTTTCTTCCCACTCTTATCTTGGGTGTTTTTTCATATTTTATTTGCTTGTTGAGTTCTAGGACTAGGCTTAGCTCTGTCTTTTATTAGGACATCCCTATCAACCATGACTATATCTAGATTAAGGTTATTTAAAGTTATTATGGTAACATGGTTCAATATTGGTTGGATATTTCTCTCTAATGCTAATTTATTTATCCTCTATTGGACTACTTCAACATTTTTGAAGGGTATATTTCCCCCTTAGGGTTCTCCTGTTATAGTTATCTCATTTTCCATATCCATTTGGGTATTAAGAATTTCATATATGTTTAGGTTTCTATATTTATTTTGGTTTGATCATGTTACCTTCTTATTTTGCTTCCTCTTCCTCTTAGGTGCTTCAAAACCCTCTTTTGATGGGCTCGATATTGTGGCTTGAGATTCTACCTTCTTCTCAAGCATCTTGTCATAATTTTCATTAGCCTCTGATGGGATGGGCTCCTTCTAGATAGTCAGGAAAAAATAGGCAAGATGTTCATTCTTATGGTAAATCCTACATCATAAGGTAATTGCCTCATAGTCTACTTGTTGGATCTAGGTTAAATACCCTATATCTATTTTTATTTAAATTGGCAATAGGTTATTAGGACCCATATCAACATAAATCTAAGAATAAATGGCTATAGTGCATATCATCGTATCTCTGGCTACTGGCTACTCTCAAATAACATCACAAGACATTACCCAATATCTCAAAAATTGGTCTACAACAATATTCCACTGATAGAGCATATAATCAAATCCAAACAATCACTATAGTGGGTTCCATTCATGGATAAAATCCTAGCTTCTAGGCTTGCAAAAAAATAGTTGTTGCTCCATAGCTTATTTTTCCTAACTCAAAAGCTTTGTCCTTGTCTTCTCTTGAAGAGAAACACACTATATAATATTGATTACAAATAAGGCATATTGAAAAATCCCCTAACAACTCCCAAATATTTTGAACTTAGGCGGTCATGAAACCTACAAATGATCTCATCCCAAAACAAATTATAGAATAGATCATGATTACTCCTGTACAAAATGTTTTTAGCCACCAAAATTTGTTCAATGACAAGCTTGGGACCATAGGTAGCCTACAAAAGACAAGCATTAACTCTGGACTAGAAACCTTTACCATTGAATTCTTAGCGGTAACAATAGAGAATATGGAAAAATCATCACTTCTCAAGGATTCATCCTTAATTTTTTATCTCTCCCTCATTGTGTTTGGAAAGGACTGCTTGGTAGAAGCGGGTAGAGGGAGGGCCCTAAAAGAGCCCTCACATGTAACTATGGGAATCTAGAAATAAGTTTTGAACCCTACTCAAAGCATTGTAACAAAACCCTAGCAGAGCATTCACTAAGGAGTTTAACGAGTTGAACTAATGTCTCACTTATAATATGTTAGAATAGCATGTAAGACTAACTCAATTAGTTACACTCTTCCTGCTAATGATAACCATCTAGATTTCCATGCTAGTAGTTTATTCTAAACTTGTATTATAACTAGATTCTATAATTATATCCTAATTATCCTCTCAAATAAGGACATCCCTAGCTATGATGTTGAAACATTTGCATCCATTTGATATAATATACATATCCCTACTTTGATTCTAGCTAAAGTTTTTAGGAAGTAAATTTTAGATTTATTTCCATTAACTTTTTGCGCTAATGTTCTTTCATATTCCTTCAATAGGTTATTCAAAGCTCTAGCCTCATTTTTCCTTGCTCTCCTAAAAAAGGTCATATCATCTACAAATTGTTGATAGGTGATGTTATCGATGTTATTACTAACCTTAAGTTTGCTCATTAGCTCCTCTTTGGATGTCTTCTTCAAGTTCCTTTCTAATACGTTTCACATAATAATAAATATATGGGGTGATAGAGGATCTCCTTGTCTAAGACCCCTCTTGGATTTAAATGATTTTATTACTAGCCCATTGACCAACACTGAGCATGATACTATATATAGATAATATTTAATCCATCCAATTTATTTCTTTCTAAATCTAAAATTTTCTAATATTATAAAAATAAAATTTCGTTTGACCTAATCATAGAATTTATTCATATCAAGTTTTACGATCATTGGTCTCTCTTTTCTAGAAGTTGTTGAAAAAATTAGTTTATGAGCTACTATGATCCTATCCATGTCTCATTAGTTTTGAAAAATCTTCCTTTGTCATTGTAGTTTCTTACATACCAAAAATGTTGGGCTTATTACTTAAACAAAGGTCCCTAACACACCTATGCTTTGAGGGAGCTTTAGCACCCTTATATTTTATGAGATGGTAATGATGTCTCATTAGGGATTATTGGTCCCTCTTGTGAATTACCAATATTGTTTTGTTGTTTGGTAAAGATAGTTCAACCACATTAGATTGTGTTCCTTTATATAGTTGGTCCCTCTAAATTGAGATCATACTTAGTAGATGGTTTCTTGTTAATTAAATGATATTTTTGTACCATATCCCAAAGCTTCAGTCAACTTTTTCTTCATAAACTAAAGCCTCAAAATAATTGGTATTTCATCCAATATCCTTACTAGTCTCCATCAATATCCTTACTAGTCTCCATTGTTTATTTACTTTTATCTGTCTAGACCTATTTTTAGAAAAGTGAAATAAGCTTTTCTTGTGGTTTTCTACATATATTTTTGTTGGACTCTTCTTAAGGATAATGAAACACTGCCTTTGGCGTGGACATCTATCTTTACATCGTCATATCTCTATCTCTCAATATTGCTTAGATTATGACCACTCATTTAAAACTCTTCAAGATCTGCATAACCATGAATACATATAAATATATTAAATACAAAGATAATAATATAACAAGTAAAGATATTTATTTGAAAAAAACTATAAAAAAAATTTAATTAGAGATTAACAGTAAAAAGGTGATGAAAAAAAATTGATAAATGGGAGTTAACGATTGCTGTTCCTCGATTCTTTTTGGTCTCCCGACTCTCCCTCTCCGTGGCCGTACCTAACTTCTTAAAAAAGGAAAACCCGACATATTTATTATGGTGGCACATTTATATCATTGTTCACAATCGGGTCTCTTTCCACTTGGAATATTTTACTTTAAGCAGAAGAGCTGCAAAGGCGAAAAGAAGCGAGAGAATGTACTATTAGCTATTGGTTGAGATCACGGAAGTTCGTAGTATCTCCCAGAGTATAGGTGGGCTTCTTCAGCACCTCTTCATCGTAGGCGTCTTCTACTTCTACTTATTTATTCATTCATACTGTGGGCTTAGCAGGAATCAACCTCGTAATTTTCTGCCATTAAAAGCATGTACTTCGATTTATTCAGTTCGCCTAGTGTGCAATGTATGCAACCTAAGTATGCATATTCACATATAACCAAGACTTAAAATAGTCTATTGAAACGTTAACAAATTGATGAAAAATAATGATGTTATTAATAAAGTTTGAATGGCCTAAAAATAGGGGAGTTGGTTCAATTCGCTGTTTTCAGTCGGCAATGTTGCTTGCTTTGGATTGCCCTTACAACTGTCGAAGCAACATGGCAGTACGGACTCACCTCCTTTTCTATACGCACACGTGCCAAATTTACACTTGCAGCAACCGGTCTCCTCTTTCCATCCTCTTATCCTGGATTCTTTCATCTATCTGTTCTGCCTGTGCTTCGTTCATCCAATTCCTTGAAAGAGGAAAGAGAATAGAATGGATAGGAGTGAGAGGGAAAGGGGAAGGGGGAAGGTTCATATGAAGAGGATAGCGAATCCGGCAAGTCGCCAGGTCACATTCTCCAAACGCAAAGCCGGACTGTTGAAAAAGGCGCGCGAGCTCTCTCTTCTTTGCGATGCGGAGATCGGGCTCATCATTTTCTCGCCTTCTGGAAAACTCTACGACTTTGGTAGCCCCAAGTAAGATTTTAGAGTCCTATTCTTCTTATTTTGTGAAAAAGGGTTCAGTTTCTAAGGAAAAACGAAATCTGCTAACGGATGTGTGAATATATTAAAAAAAGAATA
The DNA here is from genome assembly GCA_028583015.1 of Wollemia nobilis. Lineage (NCBI taxonomy): Eukaryota > Viridiplantae > Streptophyta > Pinopsida > Araucariales > Araucariaceae > Wollemia > Wollemia nobilis. The sequence goes on from JAQPPZ010001195.1 coordinate 11,183,598, forward strand.
GAGTCATGATCTCAGATAATTTTTTTGTTTTTGGTTTCTTATTAGCCGTAAGGTTATCAGAGAATATGTATTGGGTGCAATAATAAAAATTAATGATCAGGGGACTTCACAATGATGTGAGTGTTATATAAAAGTTTTTTTTAGATTGATGACCTAAAAAACATTTATTTTAGATCTGTTGCTGAGAAGATGGAAAGTGTGTATGAGATACAGAGAATCACTCACTGTTCAAGTTGAAACAAAGTGCATTTGATATCTTAATGTGGTCAAAATTCAGACATTCGTAGCGTAAGCTACAAGGCAGTTCTTGAATGCCAATAGGCTCCAAAATAACCCTTCTGCTGTTAGAAATGACATCCACTTTGTAGCTTAAATGCCAATAGTTTCTAAAGAAAAACGAAATCTGCTAACGGATGTGTGAATATATTAAAAAAAGAATAGAGTCATGATCTAAGATAATTTTTTTGTTTTTGGTTTCTTATTAGCCGTAAGGTTATCAGAGAATATGTATTGGGTGCAATAATAAAAATTAATGATCAGGGGACTTCACAATGATGTGAGTGTTATATAAAAGATTTTTTTAGGTTTATGACCTAAAAAACATTTATTTTAGATCTGTTGCTGAGAAGATGGAAAGTGAGTATGAGATACAGAGAATCACACACTGTTCAAGTTGAAACAAAATGCATTTGATATCTTAATGTGGTCAAAATTCAGACATTGGTAGCTCCAAAATAACCCTTCTGCTGTTAGAAATGACATTCACTTTGTAGCAAGGGTAATTTGAAATGTGTAAAGATAACAAACATAGGCAAACCAGAATTGAACGGCATTACCATGTCTCAGATCAAGGGAAATTTAACTTCAAATGAGTTCTAAGCAGCAACATTATTCACCAATGACTAATATCAAGCAGGATGCAGTTTAACCTTAGAAACATTCAACTAATACAAATTAAACACCCGCTCTTTACAAGAACTTGGGCAAATGGAATTGAGCTTGCCACAACTGTGTGCAAACTTTGCTAACCAAAAATATATGAAAGAAAGTGCCCAGTGCCTTACAGTCACTTTGTGCTGGCCGATCGAAATACTGGTTGTGGTACACCTGAAACAAAATAAAGGTGCATTTTGTTTGATTAAAAATGCATCGGGGATTGGACCTCTACTACTAGGTAGGCAAGCCTTTAAGTTATTGTAATATGGAAAACTAAAAAGCTGAAAATGGAAAAATTAGCCCAGGTTTATACAGATGCCAATCAGTTGTGTTATATTTCGTACTGATATGAAATGGTAATTCACTTGAAGCTATCACGTGAAAATTCGATATGTTTTGTACTGATAGGATGTATTCACGTGAAGCTGAGCGATTCGTGGATTATAAGTTGGATGTATTTTGTACATTCACTTGAAGATTATGTGTCAAATTCGATAATGAAAGTTTAGATAACATTTTGAAGGTTAAATTATCTTATTGTAAGGTTTATTAGTATTAAATGTATTGGTGGTTGCTGATTTAAGTTGTCCTAGTGGTTAAATATGGTGGTTTTTTCTTAAGTGGTCTTGTGTTCAAACCCCTTGAGGGTAGTTGTTGATGTAATTTGTAAACGTTCTCCCTTGAGGGTAGTTGTTGATGTAATTTGTAAACGTTCTCCTGAAAAAAAATAAAAATAAAAATATACCTTGCAAAATTCGATAATGAAAGTTTAGATAACAGTTTGAAGGTTAAATTATGTTATTGTAAGGTTTATTAGTATTAAATATATTAGATTACCTTGCAATCTTGGGGAGAAAGATATTATTTTAACTAAAAATAGTGTGATTAAAATTAAAAATTATTTGAATTTTTTGTTTTAAGTTAATATCGTCAAATATTAAGTGACTAATAGGGTCAATTATTATTCTTTAAGAATATACTTAACAACATGATATGCTTATCAATGTAATGTTATCTCAATGTTTTGAGGTCTATTATTTCACCTTAAAATCTATCAATAATAAATATTTTTAATTTTATAAAATATTTTCTCTTTTCCTTTTAATTACACATGGTTCCTTTCTTTTATATCAAGATTGTATATTAAGAACAAAGAAATGATAATCATAAAATAGTGGCAAAATAAAAGTAGTTTGATACTATTTGAACCACTCCACAAGTATTATAGTGCCTTCAAATTTCTATAAGGATTTAACTAGTGGATGACAAAAGGGAAGGAATTTTACAATTCGAGAATAAGTGATGTGAACTCGAAATTTTAGAAAAATGGCTTAGTATGGGAAATGTGTGGGACTATTTATTATGGAAAACACTAGGGATTTTATTGCATAGAATAATAATATGAAGGAAAAGGAGGGTTCAATTTTTTCATGGAGAGCGGATTTGGATAAGCTAAGTTTTGATTAGGTTGTGCTTACAATTTTTGGATACTTAGAGGATTTTGTAAACCTTGTTGAGGGACTTTTTGATTGGGAGGAGGTATATCTTGCTTTAAATTTTACATTGGCTAGTTGGCTTAAGGTGGCATTTGGTTCAAGGGGTTTTCATTAAATCCTTGCATCCCATTTGATTAGTTGATACTTACAAATTTTGATCTATGCCTGAGATTGGGATGTTAATTTATCTGAAAGTGTTATTATTGTTGGTATTGGACAAAGTGGATTTGGCCTATGGTGGAGTTACCACTTTGGAAGTGTTATATTAATATTGGTATTGGATGAAGTGGATTTGGCCCATGGTGGAGTTACCACTTTGAAAGTGTTAGGTTGCTGACTAGACTCGGGTAAGCTTTGGGATAAGATATTACTTGTTGGAGGGTTCTTTTGGATATTCAATACTGGTGGTTGACTTACTCTAACTTGGATATTGGAAGATACTATAATTTGATTATTTATAGGATTTGTTAATTGAAGACCACATATGATTTGAAATTTGGGATGACGTTTGTGATACTTGAAGCAATCCATATAAAGGATTGGTATGAGTGATGGTAGATCTAATGGATGTCTAGGTTTGATTTAGGACAATAAATGAGTAGTCAAAAATTAGTGAGAATGCAAGGAAATTTAATTTTTGAGACATAGGCTTTTGGATTTGATTAGTATGGTCAATCATTAGAATTTTTCTTTTGATGAAGTAGGGTTAGATATTGGATCATTTTCAGTCTTATTATCTTTGTGTACCCACACAATGACTTATTTCTTATTTTCCCTCTTGCATTTCTTTGTTGCTATAATATTAAGTTGACTAAACAAAATCCTTTGTCCGATTGCTACATCTTTAAGCACATATTCATAAGCCTTTATCCTCTTATGTATGTACTTTAATAGATAGAGTTTCGATATTAAGAAAATATGAAATTTTTAGTAGGGTTGTGAACTAATCGACTAGGTGGAGCAAATCCTTTTGAAAATGGGACTTCAAATTTTGATAAGGAAGGATCCAAGTGAATCACTTTTCAGTTGTTGAGTGAGTCACTCCTTGAATTAAACTTTGATTTTTAGTTTTGTTTTTAGGTAATTTTCTTTAAATAGAGTAAATTGCTCCTTGGATGAAAACTTCATAAAAATTCTCCAAATTCTAAAAAATTATTTTTTGTTAATGACACAAAATCAATGAAAATCGATGATTTCTAAACACTTTTGATGATTTTTTGGTCCTTTTGCTGTTGTTTTATAATTTTTTTTAGATGTTTTATGAGGTTTGAAGCAAAGTTGTCATTCATAAAGTACCTACAAAAATAAACACACAAAAAAAGACTAGGCTCAATTTCATTTTGGAAATCAAGCCCTTGGTGTCACCGTGCATGCCAAAAACATATTGAATTATGTAAATGTCCAACTTCTTATGTGCTCAAAATTTTATTTCAACATATTGGAAGAAAGTGGAGTGTGCCTCTCTTGACCTCCAAATTTAGGCTAACTCCAGATCTACGCTAAACATATAATGTAAATATGGAAAATAAATGCAATAAACTAAATTCTGGAAGTTTAGGGAGTGAGAGATTGAATGTAAAATATGGCCAGAACTGTATGAAGAAGAGTGTGTGATCAATCAACATATGAGAAAATAAAATAACAACTAAGTATCTTGGTGCATATAAAATAGAAATAATAATAAATGGCAAGAGGATAAATGATAGTGCTAAATCATCACATATATCACATTCTATGAGAGTAGTGCCACTAATGAAACTCAAAATATTTTGCATAATTCTCTTATTAATTCAAAATGAGTTACAGTGTGGGTCTCACAAGACATAGCTCTATTTTTATCAATGTCAAAATATGTTTACAATGGATCCTATGGCTCCTATTTATATAAATAATTCAATATTGAGTTACCTTGGATGAGAAATTTCTACTTTAGATAAAAGTAAATATTTTGGGACATATTTAGCAAAATGGTGCCCCTCCAAAAGTTACATGCCTCTAAATACCTTTCTCAATAGATTATAAGCCTTCCAAAATAGTTAGTGGTGTTGGTAGATGCCAAAATATTGCTTTCCAAAGATCTCCCTTGGGATCCTTCCACTCCTTGTTTGCTTTTACCTATCAATGAGAAATTTGTTTTTGAAATATGAATTATTTTCTCCTTCTTAAGAGCGCTTTTCTTGTGTGTGCTAAGCACTTCGCTCTAAATTAACCAATAAACCTCTTGGAGAGAATTGCACCTTAGGATATGACTTTACAAAACCGGCTCTCTAGAGGCTCAAATTGCTTGATTCTTTAGTTTTACAATTTTTTACAATATCAGGGACGCAAGGTAGTAATCAGGTTGCTACACATAGTTTTTCTCTTTAGAATTACCTTGGTTCTTAAGTTATTCTCTATTAATGTAGTCAAATCTATTGGGTTTACAATACTACGATTATATTTATGTTTTCTTGGTTTTAAATTATTCTCTATTAATGTAGTCAAATATATTGGTATGAAATACATGCTTGTGTAAATTATTTTTATTACCTTGGTTAGCTTAGTTATAGGTTAATTGGTTGGTATACATATTAGGATTCATTAGGATAAGAGGAAAGTCTAAGTGATAAATAAAACTATGGGAGATACACAGATGAGGAGTGTTTGTGTTGAGTTTACCAAATAGTTTTACCTAAATTTGGATGAGCTTATAAAGATATTATAGCCTTGAGTGAAAGCAATACCAGGTACATCTAAAATTTGGTAAAATAGTATAAATTAGGTAAAAATGAAGGAGGCTATTTTAGATTGTGCAAAGGATAATATTTAGGTATGATTTAGAGGGTATATATGGGTAAAGGAAAGGGTTGGAAAGAATGTCACATACATGTACATTATAAGTAGAAGAGAGAAAAATAGATCATTATACTTGAATATATTTGGAATGCAAATAAAGTAAAATATATTTACAAGATGTGAAATAAATAAAATGTATTAACCTATAAAATGATGATTGATTTAATGCTTGATATTCACTCTTTTATCTTGAGCTTTGATCCATTTAATTATTCTTGATCTTGGAAAATGGGCCTTACCTTTCCCATGAGGCAAGGGAGAATATTAATTGAATAAATATAGAGAGAGAAGTAGCATGGGTGATAGCATGATAGACTTATTATGACTTGTTAGTATCCTTGTATGATCTAGTAAATGACAAATTTAGAATACTTTGAATTATATTTGGTGATAGAAGATAGGATACAACAAAGAGAGAATATAGGAGAAGTCCCCTACGCGTTATCCACCTACTCATTCTAAGAAATTCAAACTTGTTATTGGATGGTTAATGTTCAAATGACCCATATTTGTTACATGTATCAATATATTTAAGAACAAATAAAATTGTCATAAAAATTAATAAGAAATGGTAAATCTCATATAAGCAAAACATGATATGAAAGGTACCCTTAGATACCAAATAATCTCACTAACAAAAGAATAAGGATCATGAGCTTCCTAGGATGAGAAGATCATAAATATACAACACAATGACCAAAATATATCCATTATGATGTTTGATGTAGACATCATGCTCTTTCTCACATTGTTAAAAGCTACATTAAAGGAATAAATAATAAATCCACTCATACCAAGCATGAGGAGTCTTCTTAAGCCTATGCAAGTACTTCTTAGATAACAAACCTAGGGAGTGGTATCATCAACACCAAAATTAAGTGGATTCTATATGGACATATTCTCATGAAGCTCCTCATGAAGATAATGTCTCTTCATGTCTATCTAATGTGCTTCTCATCCATAGAAAATACCAATAGAGAGAATCATCCAAATAGATTCCATCCATGCAAAGGATCAAAAGTCTTCATGTAGTCAATTCCCTCCTTTTGAGAGAAACTCTTAGGAGTGAGGCATACCTTGTGATTCTCAATCTCCCTATTGGACTTTTATACATGGTCTTGTAGACCCACTTAAAATCAATAATATTATTACCCTTCGACAAAGGAATAAACTCCCATATCATATTATTTATAGTGGTTCATACTCTACTTGCATGATATGTTCCTACCTAGGATACACTTGGCTTGGAAGTAAGTTAGAGGATATCCATAATTATCAACCTTTGAGACCAAGGCTCAATAGAGGTCCTACCGATGATCATATTAATACATAATGGGTTAACCATATTTAAGGAGTGTCTAAGTCTACTTAGGCATTGAAAGATTCAAAGAAGAGCTTGGCATATCCTACATAGAAACACCATAATAAGAAGAAACATATGCATCCATATCAATCTTAGCATATAGTACTATAGAGTGATGTATAGGAGGATCAATCTCATCAAAATAAGGGTATATAATTAGAATATAGTCTAGCAAAGAGTCTATAATGGGAACAACCACATCACTAGGATCCACTAAAGGATGTGAATACATAGGGTGAGAAGTTGGAAGTACTAAGGAAAATTACAAAAGAATATCTAAAGGAGAAGAAGAAGCAATATGAATATTTGTAGGAAGAGAAGTAGTGGATATGATATGATCATATACCAAGAGTACTATAAGTGGACTAAAAGTTATTGATGGAAGTACCTCATCAAATATCACATAAAGCTGAATGGTGATCTTCTACTTGTTTGGGTCATAATGATGATAAGCCTTAGAAGTAGTATAATTGCCAATATGAATTCAATAATTATTTCTTACATAAATATTGTCTCGTTTATCCTTAGGAATATGTCCCTTACATGTAAACTAAATATACAAAATAGGGAAACATCATTATTATCTCTTGTCTATTTCTCAAGAGGTGTCACACCTTAGACTTCTTGAGTGAGTATCCTATTTATGATATATGTAGTGCATGTCATAATATTTCTCTAGATATTGGGCTCTATTTGTTTGGCATACAATATACATCTAGCCATATACAAAATAACCCTATTATTTTACTTGATAACATCATTCTTCATGGAGATATGATGAATAGTCTTTTGAAAAACAATATCATTAGGTGCCAAAAGATTCACCAAAGGCATGATTGAAAAACTTACCTCCATCCACCATCGGTTTAAGGGCACCTAATATTCCTCTCAATTGATTCTAGACAAAGGATTTAAAATATTGAATTTTCCAAAAGCATCATCCTTGGCATAAATGTTGTAAATTCACATTTACCCAGATAAATCATCCTTAAATGTGAGGAATATTTATCTTTATAAATATAAAGACAATCATTTCATCTATAAATATAACCTTGAATAATCTCCAATGGTTAAGTATCACGTCTAACTTTCCTTTTCGGGAAAGCATCTCAAGGTGCTTCCCCAAAACACACCCTTCAAAAATACTATTAAGGGGAGTAATTGAAGGAATACCATCTACTATATGAAATCGACTCATGTGCATCAATGATGCATATATGATGTTCCAAAGCCTATATATCCACTACCTACTGATGTCATCTTCCTTAGACACCATAGCAATACAAATTTTCTTCTTAAAGGAAGAAGAATAAGAAGAAGATCACTCACCAAGCATATACATCTAATTATGGTCATCATAGTACTATAAAACTATTACCTTAAAACCATCACCAATATCTTTAATCATTCACCTATCAAGCTAGAATTCCACCTTTTTATTATAATGAGTGATGCAATAAACAAAAAGAATATTAGGTCCCACACATTAAACACGAAGGACTTTCCCAAAATACAAGGATCCAAGAGTCACCTGACCACATACAACTACCTACAAATAAAAATTATTTCCAATTATTACACACTCATCAATGACACTTCTTTACATGTTTTTTCCTTGAGTCTATAATCCATTCCTCTAAAGATATGGAGGTTAAACAAGCTGAATGAATAAAAACATATGTATATAAGGTGTCATCCTCATGCTCATCATCATATTGTATAATAAAATTATAAGCAACACCACTCCCTTCTTGGATGTTTTCTCAAACTTCTTCATTTGCTACTAACAAAAACTCTACCTTGTGTCATTTCTTGCAAAAAGCATAATCCAGCTTCTTAGAGGGATTCTTGACTTTATTATCACCCTATTTTGGTTTATTTCTACTCTTCTTAGAATTTATCTTGGATACTTCCTTTTCATGATTTTGGATAGAGATATCCATCCCTTCTATGCATATTTCGAGCTTTCTAGTGGAGAAGATAGGTGGACATAACTTTGAGCTTGACAATTAGATGATAAAAAAAGTATGTAAAAAACATCTCAAAGAAAATGGATACCATATCATAGGTTTCTTAAATATTGTTGAAGATCAAATTTGAGATAATAAACTTCTTTATTCTTGTTCTTTTCATTGACTTCTTTGGAAATATGGATGTCTTCTTGTAATTTCTTTAAATAATTGATATAACTCTTCAACTGTTCTAAAATTATCTATATAGAAGGTAGCAAGCTCTACTTATATACAATTGATCTATGAGTAGTCAATATGGTGGCACATTATTTTAAAGTTATCAATTAAATACTTAGGTTAGAATGATTGGTAAGAGTAATCACACCATATGCTTCCTCCTTGACCTTATACAAATCCTTTATGTTATATACCTAAAAGGAATATATAGTAATATGTGAAGAATCACATAGAAAAAGTATGTAATATGACATGAGTGATTATAGAATAGCGACATACTTGATATATATATATAAACAAATACAAGTGGAAAGCCATAACCTTTAGGATACCCTTTATTATTATATAATTTATATAATTAGGTATATAACATGTCCTTCTAGGTTCAAATGCTTTATCTTTGAGGACTAAATTCAAGATTTTTCTTTTAATTTTTTTATTTCATTGTAAGTTCCTCTCTCTCTACCTCTCTTTAATAAGAAAAAAAATTAAACTTTTTACTTTTCTTTTTTTGGCTGGTTGAGTTTCAAAATTTTTTTGAAGTTAAAACAATAACTGGTAAGTTAAGAAAACCTCACAAAGATCTTCTTCGCACTTAACCAAATTTTTATTTTCAATATGCTTACTATACTTCTTATTCTAGAAGTTTTTATTTTTTCTTGAAATAAGAAATTTTTAGTTGAGTTGGAGTGAGATTTTATTACATAGAACCTTAATGCAACATAATCTAAAGCCTTTTCTGATGGATCTTAAAACTAAACAGGGATTGAAGTTGCAATATTTTATGGTTTTGAACTAAACAATGCATTAACTTGAGATGTTGTTCTCATTTCATAACTTGAGGACATCGACACATTTTGTCCACTAAAAGTTACTAAAAATGACATGTTGAAGAATTTTTTTTGGGATGAGAAGCAACCTTAGCTACTATATTTTTGAACCAAATAGTAGAGCTTCTCTCTTGATTCTCCATGAAGCATAATTTGGTGTATTGATAAAAGAAAATGTGGTAAATGACCCATTATATTTCTATAAAATAAAGTCTTGTACAAGTAAAACTAACCATAAATAACATTGTGATAGTGGAGAGCTCAAACAATAATAGAATTTGAAAAAATACTAAAAGGGCTTCCGTTTGAAGAAGATAAGAACCCCAAATGTTTAGCCCTTAAATCACATAATATATCATAAAAAACAATTATGGAATCCACTACTACCACGTGTAACTCTGAAAATCAATGGGTTACCACTTGTGCACTTACTATGGAGGCAACCTGACAAATAGTCACTACCTGTAATGAATTCATTGTTGCCATGTGTTGTTGATAAGGCATTGAAGGGTTACCACCTATGCATTACCATCCAATCCACTAGAAAACATTTCATACCTACAATAAATTCATAATGTTGATTCAAAAATATATAGATAGATAGGTATTAACATGGAATGGAATTCCAATCATGGAATATGCCACTAGACTTGCATCATCACATTAACCGGTTAACTATTTGTTAACTCTACTATTGGCTAGGTAAATGAGAAAGAAATATTATAATGTGTATTTGAAGATTGGATCTTCCTCCTTTTATAAGCAAAATATTATTTTTTATACCTTCACCAAGGAGCCACAATGGCCAAGAATCCTCCTATGTTGGTCAATAATTTACACACTATCTTTAAATATAATATAATATAAGTGAGTGGGACTTAAACCCAAAATATGTGGCATAGACATCATTCATGATCTTCATTGGCCACAAGGGGCATGGACCACACTAACATTAAGATAAAAAAACTACCCTTATCATGCATGCCATAATGGAATGATGACCATCAAGTGTTGCTTGAACCCATGCCATCAAGATTGTCAATATTACCCTTAACAAAAATCTTAATGTGCATGTTTTCTGCCTTTTCTCTCCTAGATTAGAAGGAACTAAATTCCACATGGTGTTCATGTATCCCAAGGTACCCTTGAGAATAAACTTGTTGTTACAAAGAAAAGAGATGTCAAGCTTGGCTAAGTGGTGGGTGTGTACACCCATACAACCTCACATTTAATATTATAGTTGAGAAAATTAGTATCAGGATTCAATCAATAGTTTTAAAAATTGGTAAAAAATTGACGAAAAATTGGCAAAGAATCGGAAAAAAATAAACCAAAGAAAACAAAAAAAAATTTGAATTTTTTTCATTCATATTACAATGAATTAACATTATACAAATCAAATATTGCAATAAAAGAAATAATTCAAATCAATACATCATACAAGGCTCAAGCTTTAAGTACACATGAAAGTGACCAAATATATATTGTATTGCTTATAATATGAAAACTTACAAATTACGAAATGTGTCAAATTACCTCAATAGGTCTACACATTAATGTCTTGAAATTCCTTTGCCCCTTGTCCTAACATAAGTCCTAGTCTCTCTTAGTTGATGTGTGCTCGTAGTTGCTTGCACATCTTCTTGTGCTAAGGCCTCTTGTTGGTCCCTTGTTGCCATCTACTCTACTAGGTTCTCATAGATTTATAAATATTCCATGGTGAATATAGGCTCTTTTTGTTCCTACTGCTTCTATGTTACTACATTTGTGATCCATTCTACTGCATCTCAGATCCATTCAGATGATGGATCAATGTCACTTAGGTCAGTAGGCTTAATATTTAATTTTTTAAAACTATTTTGATGGAGATGAAGGTTATAATACACAACACAAGATCATTTAATTTTTCTTGTGTAAGTTTTTTGCGATTCTTGGAGTGTATGTGTTCAAACATACTTCAATTGTGCTCACAACCTAAAGATCTACATGATTGAGATAATATTCTAACCTCCATGTACTGCAAATTGGGCATATAATCACCAATGTCCTACCACCATAAATCTAGAAACAACAACAAAAATAAAAATTAATATTTCAGGCCTCAAAATAAAAATAAAATTAAAAACAAAAATCAAAAGACAATAAATAATAATTCTATGAGGTTTACCTAGCCTCAAAATCTTAATAGTATTTTTGCATTGCTCACATAGGAATTAGTGACCACAACATACCTTATAATTTTGTATCTCGGTACACGTTTTATCATGTAATTATTTACTCACAGAGAACACGCAATCAATGGAATCTTGAAACTCAATCTTGACCTCATAATCAACATGGAATGTAGGGATATAAAAGAATTAGGGGTTCAAATAGCAACCCATTGCATGAAGAGGGCTATGAAGTTGTTATGTTCATATGTTATCAACGATAGTCCAAATGATATCATATTTTGTGCGGTTATGTTCATAAAAAGCAACAATTGCCTCTTTTACCCTATCCATAGCCTCATATACAAATCCCATTGAAAATTCTTCTCCATAAAGAAGATGAAGAATTTTCACCAACGGATCTAAGATCGAATATATATATATATATATATATATATATATATATATAAAAGAAAAATATTTTAGAACATAAATAAAATAAAATAAATTAATAAGTGTAGTCTTGTACCTTGATGGTCTCATCCATGGCCATCCAGAAGTCATCCTCAAAAAAATAAGTATAAAAATTTTGCCCCTCAGGTGATGTTCGGTATCTTGTAGGTAGTTCAAAATTTTACTTATCACTCATAAACATTTGCTTTAGTGACCCTCTTTCGTCATAAATGCTTTGAAATATCATAAAGTTTATGGTGAAGCATGTAATACCAGGTCGCACTAGATACCTCCCATTGTTAAATTGCCTCATGAGGCTAAGGGTCCATGAATGGTTGTAAATGAATTTTATTATGGCCTTATCCCTCCTTACAACATCTACCACCCAAGATAATTTTCTCATGTCCTTGAGGAGTAAATCGAGACAATGGGTTGTACATGGGGTCCAAAAAATGGTGGGGGATCTCTCCTCTAAAATCCTCCTGACTGCGTTATATTATGATGTGTTATCCATGATTATTTGGGCAACATTCTCCTCCCCAACCTCCAAGACAACCTCCTCCATCAACCTTGGAAGCATTTAGACACTCTTAACATGTGCCGATGCATCTACTGATCTAAGGAATGTAGTTTCTTCTATAGATGCAACCAAAAAATTAAGCAAGGTTCTTCCCCTGTCATCTGTCCAACCATCAGATATTATAGTGCACCCCTTTGTCCTCCACACCCTATGATGGTTGTCAAGCATAACATGAAGTATACAAAAATTTAGTCATGCACATTGCATATTGAATCATTGATTTTATCATCTTTATATATATATATATATAGTCAAGCACAATGACACAACTTGGATGTTATCCACAAATTATCGAAGGAGAGGGTCTCTAAGGTCATCATAAGTTGGCACCTTAAATCCTACACTGTAGCTTGCAATAACATATATCATGCACTGACAGTATGGATACCTTACCACATTGAATGGAATGTTAGAATAGTATCAAAAAGTAGCAATTTTTTTTCTCGATGTACTGTGCTTCTCTTGGTTCCACGTAGTCGTACCCTCAAACATGGATTGTGCGCTTGGCATAGAACAGTCTACAAAATAAGACTCTCTTGTCCCACTAGCTACTTGTGCACTTGAAGGACTCGAACTACTTTGTTGAAAAAACCGCTTAAGATTACCACTAGTACAAGCACCTTGGAAGGGGGATGAAATGACATCACTATGACTTCGTTTGTGACTAGTATTTTCATCTGTTGTAGTGATCATGACATTTTATTTATTTTTAATATCTTCTAGCACCTTATCACATATTGTTATATTATTTCTTGCTATTTGTGCAAAATAAAATTTGAGGTGATAAATGCCTCTAGTATAATTTCCACCACAAAAATAGCATTTAAAATATCTTCTTCTTGGCCCTTGCATTGCATACACCCATGTTGGATCCAATGGTTTCATTTTTTATAAACCTGCACATGGAACAAGTTAGTAACAACAAAGTTACAAACTTACAATCACTTGAAATAAAAGGAAAAAAAACTAAACCCTAAACCAAAAGGCTAGGGTTTAGGCCCTTTAGAGTTTAAAATTGAAACATTGATTCATTGAAAGCTAAAAAATAATCTTGCATACATAGTTATTAGGCAACAATATTTACTTAAAAAGAGAAAAAAAATTCTAAACCTTGAAAAACCCTAAACCCTAGACTAGGGTTTAGGGTTAAATGTTAATGTTTAAATTAAAGTTTAACATAAACAAAATTACAAATATTGATAGGCAACAATATTTACTTAAAAAGAGAAGAAAAATATCCTAAACCCTAAAATAAAAACCTAAACTCTATACTAGGATTTAGGGTTTAATGTTTAACATATATTGATAGGCATCAATATTTACTAAGTACTTAAAAATTAAAGTGAGGAAAAACAATAATAAGGACCTAAACCCTACAAAAAAACCCTAAACCCATTTAATGTTTAACAAATATTGATGGGATAGCTAATAATTTGGCTTCCATATATCAATTTAGTATGTACTTAAAAGGAGGGAAAAAAAATTGTAAACCCAAAATCCTAAACTAGGGTTTTGGATTTTAAATTTGAGAACAACCCTAACCTAATTTCAAACAACCCTAATCTAATTTCAAACAAGCCCTAATATTTAAAAAAAAATATGACCTTGAATGAATCTTTTAGGTGGATATTGTTGGTTGCTAAATTCCTTCATATCGCAATCGCTTGCACTCCTAGGATGCCTTGGCGTAGTTGGTTGAGGTGGTAAGGTGAGAGAGTGTCCTTTTCTATTTGCAAAAGGTCAAGAGAAACAATTAAAAAAACTAGTGATTTTTTCCTTTTTATCGGCTGCAACCTCTACTCGCGTGGCTGCGGCCAATTTTTTAAAAAAATCAGCAATGAATCACTGGACTCGTGATAGTTTACCTATTGAATCGACTAGTGAAAAAATCGCCAAAAAATCGCGATTACGTCGATTTTATCAACAAGGTTTAACATAGTCCCCTTCTTTAACATACATCCTTAAACAACTAAACACCAAAATAGATAGGAGTATTATGGTTCAAAACTATAACCTCCCTTGTTCAATGTCTCTATGGAGAGGGCTTGTATCATTATGCCATGATATGTGTTAAGAGTTACACTTGCCCTCTTTAAAAGTGCTATATCAAAAATGTGTGCATAATTCCAAATCTTACATGTTGTGCCTTTCCTGCCCATAAAAACAAAAAGTTTTGGAGGACTATTTTGAATTCAAAAAATAAATTTTAAGTATTAGAGGCAAAAGGATAATTTTTTCTAACACTAAAATAAGGTATTTGAATATGCTCGTATAATTTTACAACGAATAAAAAAATATTGATAATTTTTACAAGGCCTCATCTATGCTTTATATAATTTTTCTAGAAATTAACACACTAAGTTATCCTATTTTAACAAACAAACATAAAAATTATTTAACCATTTTAACAACTTTTTCAAATGGCTCAAACATGTTTGCCATACATTGAAGTTTTCCTAAGGCTTTCTTGGAAACTAGAGGTGATTAAAATATATTTTACCTCTTCTTCTCTACCTCAAAAACCAT
This sequence comes from Wollemia nobilis, assembly GCA_028583015.1. NCBI lineage: Eukaryota > Viridiplantae > Streptophyta > Pinopsida > Araucariales > Araucariaceae > Wollemia > Wollemia nobilis. Next base: position 11,198,956 of record JAQPPZ010001195.1, read on the forward strand.
GCACAAAACCCTTTCACTTGTGTTACATTGGTCCTAAAAACTCTAAAGGAGTTAAGGAAATGAAATTTATTATAAAAATATATAAAAGACAACCAAGGTGTGTGAATAAAACTTAAAAATTTCTGCTGGTGTCTAACGATGATAATGAGAAATTGCTCCAATCCTACACTGAAGAGGAGATCAAAGATGCTCTGTTTGCAATGGAACCTGACAAGGCCCCTGGACCTGATGGCTTTCCACCCTAGTTTTTTCAACACTTTTGGGATATTGTGGGCCCTGATGTTGTTGTTGTGGTTAAATTCTTCCAGAGAGCCAAAAAGATGTCGAGAGAAGCCAATTCCACCTTCATTGTTTTAATTCCCAAGTCCAGTGATCGTGCTTCCCTCTCCGACTTTAGACCTATAAGTCTCTGTAGTGTCATCTACAAACTTATCACCAAAGTTATGGCAAATAGGCTGAAAGACATCCTTCCCTCCATCATCGACCAGTGCCAAGGTAGCTTGGTCAAAGGCAGATTCATTGCTGATGGAGTGATAACCGTCAACGAATTGGCCCATTCGGCATCTAAAAACAAAAAACCCAGTATGTTCCTTAAGATTGACATGAAAAAGGCTTTTGATCGGGTTTCATGGAAATTCCTGTTCGAGGTCCTTGAGAAGTTTGGGTTTCACAAAGAATGGGTCAAGATGGTTCGTGAATGTATCTCTACTGCTTGGTTCTCTGTTCTTATCAATGGTTCACCTGCTGGCTTCTTTCCAAGTTTCAAAGGCATCCATCAAGGGGACCCTCTGTCACCCTTCCTCTTCATCATTTTGGCCGAAACCCTTGGAAGAACCCTTACTGCTGCTTGCAACAGTGGACTCATCTCTGGGATCAAACCAGCCTCAACAACCAATGCCATTTCCCATCAACAGTTTGTGGATGATACTATTATATCCTCTCATGCTTTTGTCCCCAAAGCAAAAATCATTAAGAGCATCCTTGACTCCTATGAAGAGGCGGCTGGCCAAAAAGTCAATTACCGCAAAAGCAAGCTATACTTTCTCAATACTCCCATTCACAGGCAAAACAGGATTGTTGAGATCCTTGGGTGTATAATTGGGAGCCTTCCAACTACCTATCTCGGATTACCGCTTTTCCATGGCAAATCGGTCTCGGCTATGTGGAACCCTGTTTTAGATCGCCTCAACAAGAAACTTGCAGGCTGGAAAAGTTCATTGCTCAGTCAGGTAGCCAAAGCCACTTTGGTCCAGGCTTGCCTGCAAAGTATTCCTATTTTTTTCTTATCTATATTCAAAGCTCCAGCTTCCATCTGCCAAAGAATTGAGCAAATTCAACGCAGATTCCTTTCGGCGGGAAACGAAAACAAGAACAATTTTTCCCTTGTTGCCTGGGACAAGGTTTGTTCCAAGAAAAAGGTCGGAGGTCTCGGCTTCAGGGACATCAAGTGGATGAACATGGCTCTCATTTCCAAGCAGTCCTGGAGACTTACCATCAATGAAAAAGTCACCTGGATTGACATCATCAAAGCTAAGTACCTCCATCAGGTTCCCTTTCTTGGAGAGCACAACCTTCCTAGCGGATCTCATTTTTGGAATGGTGTCACCAAAACAAGGAAGATCATCATGGAAGGCTTAAGGTGGTGTCTTGGAAATGGATTGACCATTCATTTCTGGGATGACCCGTGGATCCATGACAAACCTCTTAGCCAAGACCCTCATCTTGCAATGCTCAAGACGGTGACCGAAGCCACCTTTGGAGATAAGGTGTGTCATTTCATTAACCCAGGTATTACATGACCCGAATGGAAACACCTGGTTCTGAATGGGCCTAGGCATATCACCGAGGTGCTTAGGCGGTTACAAAACTTGCTTAGGAGTTGCATAATCCCCAGCTCTCACAAAGAAGACTCCATGGTTTGGAACCTTGAAGATTCAGGGAATTTCACTATTAAATCTGCCTACTACAGCCAAGAAGCTCCCAGTGATGGTCGTGACTTATCTAATCAGGTCTGGGTTCCCAAGATCATTCCCAAGGTCAAATTCTTCTGCTGGTTGGCCATCCAAAATAGAATCCTCACCACTGACAATTTGATAATCAGAGGGTTACTCATCCCCAATTGGTGCATCTTGTGTAAAAACGCCTATGAGTCTACTTTGCATGTTTTTCTGGAATGTTCCTTCTCCCTTGCAGTGCTCAACCAGGTTTTCAACACATTCATCATCTTCGTAGCCCTCCCTCATTCCATTCCCCTCCTTTTTCAACAATGGCCCTGGCCTTTCAAGAGCAGTCAACTCAAATTCATGTGGCAAGCTTGCCTTCACATTTTCCTGTGGCAGATTTGGCTTGAGAGAAATGCCATAATTTTCAAAAACCTTGCCATTGATAAGAAGATTGTTGTTGCAAAAATCTTGGCCCTTGCTACGGAGAATGCCTCTCTTGTCTCATCTTCCAAACCCCCCCTCCTGGCCTTGAATCGGACCTAACAAATCATTTTAATATTTCCAATTTTTTTGCACCACCTTGTACTTCTGTTGATAGGTCTGTGATCAATTGGGTCTTACCTCCTTCTGGGTGGCACAAGATTAACTTCGATGGCGCGGCCAAAGGCAACCCTGGAGCGGTTTGCGGAGGTGGAATTATCAGAAATCACAGAGGAGAAATAATTTTGGCCTTTGCTCAGAACTTGGGAACTCAATCTAACAATATGGCAGAGGCTCGGGCCTTGCTTCAAAGCTTGATTCTCTTGGAAGGCTTGACCATCAATAAACTTATCATAGAGGGAGACTCATTGCACTGCATCAACTGGCTCAAAGGGACCTCTGTGCCTCCCTGGGCCCTTGTTTCCATCTTCCAAGAATGCAAGGCACTAATTGGCATTTACCCAGAATTAATCATTAAACATCAGTACCGGGAAGGAAACAAAGCTACGGACTAGCTTGCTAACAAGGGAGTTGACGCAACAGACATTCAGGTTTGGAGAGACTCCTTCCCAATCGGCCTAAGGGACGCTTCTTCAAGTTCCAATGTTTGCACAATGTGAGTGGGTAACTGGGCTCTGGGTTTTTTCTCACTTGGAACTGGTCGAGTCTTCGCATCCTTTCTTCCTTTTTATTCCCCTTCGGCTACGTTTTGGCAACTTGGCACGTTTTCGCGTCACTTTTCATAGTTGGTTGCAAAATCTCAGCTTGTCACGATATTGCGACATTCCTTTTTGCTCCGGCCGCGAGGTTGCTTCTTGTCGCGATATCGCGACACTTTTCTCTCCTTCGGACGCGGTCTTCCAACTTGTCGCGATATCGCGACACTTTTTCTCTTCGGGTGCTTTTTTGCAACTTGTCACGATATCGCGACACTTTTGTCCCTCAGGCGCTTTCTTGCATCATGTCGCGATATCGCGACATTTTTTCTCTCCAACGGCGGTCTTCCATTTTGTCGCGATATCGCGACATTTTTTCTCTCCAACGGCGGTCTTCCATTCTGTCGCGATATCGCGACATTTTTTCTCTCCAACGGCGGTCTTCCATTTTGTCGCGATATCGCGACATTTTTTCTCTCCAACGGCGGTCTTCCATTCTGCCGCGATATCGCGACATTTTTTCTCTCCAACGGCGGTCTTCCATTATGTCGCGATATCGCGACATTTTTTCTCTCCAACGGTGGTCTTCCACTCTGTCGCGATATCGCGACATTTTTTCTCTCCAACGGCGGTCTTCCACTCTGTCGCGATTTCGCGACATTTTTTCTCTCCAACGGCAGTCTTCCACTCTGTCGCGATTTCGCGACATTTTTTCTCTCCAACGACGGTCTTCCACTCTGTCGCGATATCGCGACATTTTTTCTCTCCAACGACGGTCTTCCTTTTTGTCACGATATCGCGACACTTTTTATCCTCGACTGCGGTCTTCCTTTTTGTCGCGATATCGCGACACTTTTTCTCTTCGGCTGCGGTCCTCCAGATTGTCGCGATTTCGTGACACTTTTTCTTCTTGGCAGCGGTCCTCCATCTTGTCGTGATATCACGACACTTTTTCTCTTCGGCAGCGGTCTTCCATCTTGTCGCGATTTCGCGACACATTTTCTCCTTGGCAGCAGGCTTCCACTTTCGTCGCGATTTCGTGACACATTTTCTATTTGGCTGCGGTCTTCATTCTTGTCACGATTTCGTGAGACCCTTTTTCTTTGGCAGCGTTCTTACTTCTTGTCGCGATTTCGTGACTCCTTCTCTGCCCCGGTGTGGTCTTCCTTCTTGTCGCATTTTCGTGGCTCTTCTTCTCGTTCGGCTCCAACCTAGCAACTTGTCGCGATATCGCGACACTTTGCAACTTGTCGCGATATCACGACTTCTTCCCTTCTTCGGCTCCGATGGCGCTTCTTGTCGCGATTTCGCGACTTCCTTTCTTCTCTTGGCAACAACGGCGCAACTTGTCGCGATTTCGTGACATCACCAATTTGGTCGCGATTTCGCGACACCTTCCCTAGTGTGGAGGTTTGCCCGCTCTTTATTCCTTTCTTCTTGGACCACCTTGGTCGATATGGAATTCATGTAATTTCTCTTGTACAAGGTTTAGGGACCTTTCAACACCCTTTCTACCAATCAAAAAAAAAAAAAACTTAAAAATTTCAATCCACTATTTTCCACCAAAACTGCTTAGTTATTACTCAAGGTATTATTGGAATAATCCATCATAAACAAGGTGTTGGAAAGTAATGTATAATATGAAAAAAACACATGTATGAGTTTCCTTAGAGAAGAAGAAACAAGATGAGAAAAAAAAAAATTGAAAATAGAAAGGATAAATTGCAAAAATCAAAATATATTTGTAAAAAAATAAAACTTTATTTGGTGGTTAAGGAAAGCTTTGATTAGTGTTGTAATAACTCTATATATTCATGTATTCACCAACAATTGAATCATCCATCCATCCCAAAAGTAGATCATCCAATATGTGTATCATCCATAGTTGGATTAGATTGTTTGGAATGGATTAAGATGTAGAAAAGTTCTATCATGTAATGAATAATATTGTATGGATAAAATTAGATTATAGTAATTTCACTACAGTGATTCCTAATCTAATGGAATAATTGAGTGGTACAGTTGCATCCAGATTGACCATGTGAATTATATTGTGAAATATCTTGTATATTGTGCATAAATTAATTTATAAGATCTCTAAATTGTGAGATAATTTATAATCTATGAAGTGTTTGATATTATAGCAATTTGACAATCAAAGTATTTGATCGAGATATTGATATCAAAGTTAGTGTTGAAGCTAGGATCTAGATTTAAAGCTAGGAGACCTTAACACCCATAGAGTGGCTTATTGGGGATGTTGGAGCAATTAGTAGCAACAATACTACATTTAAATCATAGGTTGGTTCAATAAGGGGTAATAATATCATTGGTAGAGCAACCTCAACACATAAAGATCCTAGATTCAAGTCTTAGTTGTTCCATGCCTTTAATATGGTATGAGATCCAAAGTAATAAAATTAAAGAAAAGAAGTAGCAACAAGAGTAGCCCCAAAATAGAAATGGTAGTAGAAAGTATATCCTAGTTGATCCATACCTTTAACATGTTATGAGGGCTAAAGTTGTAAAATTGAAGACAAGTAGCAACAAGAGTAGTCCAAAGTAAAAAGGTAAACAAGTGTATGTCCAAAAGAGAAAGGGGGAGTGATAAGAACCATTGGATGAAGGTTATGCATGGTAGAAGCAAGGTCCCACACATAGGAGCAAAAATATTAAGATTTGGTGCAATAAGAATATTTATAAAGAGATAAGAGAGAAGTGATCAATTTGTTCAAATAGATAAAGATGTGAAGCAAAAAAGAATATGTTATAGTTAACACCATAGTGAGCCTTGTAAGTAGTAATTTACTCTATTACATGTGAAGGTTGCAACGATTTATTATCAATGTAATTTGGTAGGATGGAAAGGTTTCCATAAGGACACTTCTAGTTGATTCATTGGATGACAACCATGCTAAATAAGAAAATAAGTCAACAGTTTAGTTATCAAATAAGTTATTTAGATGAGTAATAAAGCAATAAGTTTGAAGATATGTAAACATGTATGTGAAGCGGTGAAGGTGTATTTATAGAGCAAGTTGGTGAGAGAGTTTTGTTAGAAAATAAATATATTTTGTTTAAGAAATTGAAAATTAGAACATTAAGCACTAAGTGGAGAACGTTAGAAAAAGTAATGCTTAATGTGAAAAAGCATATGCATGACTTTTCTTAAAGAAGACAACAAATTGAGGAAACAAAAAAAATATTTTTGAAAATAGAAAGGAGTGATTCCAAAATAAAAAAAATATTTGTAAAATTAGAATAACTTGGTGGTTACAGAAAGTTATTTTAGTGTTGTAATAATTACATATATTCATGTATTCAACACCAATTGATTCATCCATCCTCTGGACCATCCAACATGTGCATATTTCATAGTTGGATTAGATTATATGGAGTGGAGTGAGATGGCAACAAAAGCCTATCATGTAGTGAATAATATACTATGGAGAAAATCAAATGGTAGCAAAATTTCTACATTGATTATTTTTTTATACATAGGGGAGTTGGTTGCATCCACACTATTTTTAGTAACTTCCAAGTGTAGGGTTCAAATCACAAGGGTTACTCCCAACAAGCCTATACCACCTCGTTATCGTTGACCTGACATGAGGGGGACCATCAAACACTCATGATTCATACCATCATCGTCAATTTGGCATGCACTCAAATGATTTAGAATAAACTACTACCTTTAAAACAAACATGCCCCCAAATCTACATTGATTTTTAATCTAATGGAATAATTGAGTGATGCAGTTGCATCTAAATTGAGCATATGAATTGTATTCTAAAATATATTGTATGTTGTGTATTACATAATTCAAAAGTGATAAAATATTTTATTCACTTCCATAGTATTAAATATAAAAGCAGTTTGAATATAAGAGTATTTACTTTTGTTTTTATTCCTTCCCAAAATAATAATTTATGGTGATGTTGAAATATTTTAATGTGTATTTTATGAAAAATAAATTCTAAAAAGAAGTTATGGAAAAATACAACCACAAAAAAGAGAATAAAAACAATGATAAAAATATAAAAACAATTATTAAAAAAGGAGAAGGATAAAAGAATAGAAAGCTATGAGTTATATTTTTTGGATAATAATGAGTGGTCTATTATTAATACTTTTCGAGTGTTAAAAATATGTTTTATCTCCATCAATTGGATTATCCCTGTTTAGTATAAGTAATCCCCACTTAGTGCATGTATCCCCATTTAGTATAATAAATCTCCATTTAGTGGAGTATATCATTTAGTGAGTGTATAAGAACATCAAGTCTATTGAATCCGTTCAGTGTAACTTAATTGTATCAATCTTAACAATTGCAAATATTATATTTTACTGAGTCTATTACAGCCAATTTCATATCTTGTGGTGAAAATGATGATTGTGTTGTATTTAGATATTTGCAATATTTATTATTTGGCATAATATTAGAGCTTTGAGTTTTCTAAGATATTATTAGAAGGTCCATATTCTGGCATGGTATTAGATATTTATAGAAATAGAATATACAATATATTTTCATAAAAATATTTTACCACTTATATAAACAAGATACACAATTAGAATACCTAAAAATGTAAATGGATACAAAAAACACACAAAATATATCCTAGACAACAATTATCTATAATACATCATACTTAGATGAAAAATCTACCAACAATACACTTCGACTTACTACGACATCCACACACTTCTCTTAGCATCTCCCATATAGGTGTGTACTTAAATAGAAATAATGGGATTGGTATGTAGTTGGCAACTACCCAACTACCTTGGGACTATCCATAGACATAAAACATTAATATACCCCATTACATCATATTATTACAAACAGTTTATCACTTACACACACAACACTATATGACAACTTATTATAAACACTTTCTACATACATATTCACACATATACTCACATGCTCTTGCATTCATATAGATATATCAATCATTTACCTACATATTTCCCCTCCTCTAGACTTGTAATTGTCTTTCTTTAAACATGAGCTAAAAATGGGGATAGAAGCATTGAACACTATATTAGAATTATTGTCATGATACTTACACTTTATTTTGTTACAAACATCTTCTAGAATTGTATTTAACTCAATTTGGTGATAACAACATTTTATTCTCTTATTGTTTGTTCCACTTCCTATAATCGACCACATTACCAACATGATAAGCAATGTCCATCATTACTTTTATTATGGTTCAAGGGAGTAGGATCGCCTTGTTTGTATTTTGTTGGTCTTCACTTCACCCACTCAAACAATTCATTTGTAGCTTTGGATGACATCTCTTGGATATAGATAACCTCTTCTTGGCCATTACAGATTATCTCTTGGCCTCAGATAACCTTGTTTTGGCATCAAATAACCCTCCCTTGGCCTCACAAACCCTATCTTGATTTCTAATGAACCTCCCTTATCCTCAAATGACTCTATCTTAGCCTTAGACAACCTACTTCTAGTGCTAGATGATCCAGCCTAGATCCAATGATCCACTTCTTTGGCTAGATAATCCACCTCTTAGACTAAATGATCCAAGGCTTAATGACCCACTTATTTCTAGGCTTAACAACCTTATTCAGGTTCTTGATGTTGTGGGGGTAGTTTATGGATCAAACAACCTCTTTAGATAGTCAAGGGGGGAGGGCTAGGTGATTCCTTTAATATTGATGGCCCAAGGGTCATATAGGGCTAGTTTATCCCTCTAGGTGGCAAAGGTGCAGCCTAGATGAGTCTCCCTTTGGTTGGACAACCTATTTATGATTAGGTGACCTCTCTAGATGGTTAGGGAGGAAACTTGATGGCATCCCCTAGTGGCCAGGTTGTCCCAAATGGCTTAGGGGGCTTGATGACCCACCCAAATATCCTGGGCTGATTGACGACATATCCAAGTGACCTAGACAACTTGATGATCCACCTAGATGGCTTGGACAATTATTTTTTACCATAAACTAATTGAGGAACCTTAAAATCCACCCCTTTGGTTTCTTGCACACCCTAGTCGACCTAGGTGGCCTGATGGTCCACCCATTTGGTTGCATCCACCCCCTAGATGACTTAGGTGGCTTAATGACTCATTTGGACAATCTAGAGAATTGGTCAATTTCAACATATAATGGTAATTTTTACTTTTCCTAGCATTGCCGTCTAAACACTTAGCCTATTTTTGAGATTTTTGACTTCTTTGTTTGTAGGCTTCAATTGAATCTAGTTGTTTGTACCCTCCGTTATTTTCTAATTTGTTGATTCTCTAGTGTTGCAAGTACTTATTTATTGCTAAAGTTGTCATAGACATACCTAATTTGACTCTCAACTTGTTAATGCCATACACATTATACTGTGTTATCTAGCGACTAAATTCCACTTTATGACATGTTCACTCTATTATCTAGTGTTTCATCTCCATTATATTACAAGTGACTATCTAGTAAATGAATTACTACTTGGTCATTAACAAACACCCTATGTTATCATCCTTCATACTCCATTATGGTAGTAGTTATATAATTTCTTTTGATGGTTATTGTAACCATTCTAAATATTTGCTCTATCTTTTAAATCTTGAGCTAGGGTTGGCACTATCTCCATATTATTCTTTACTATTTAAAAGTTTCAAGGTTACACTACTACTCTCTATCATTAACCTTTACACTTAATTGTCTGAAAAATGGCTTCCATATGGGTAGTTAGTTGGAAGATCCCTTTTTGGTATCTTATTTTTGTCATTGGTAGAATCAACTGGCATTTCATGCATATCTCTACATCTAGTTTTTTTCAAACCCTCACTTTCCAATATTGCTAAGTTGTTGCTCTCCAAACTATTTTTAACCATGTTACTATTTTCCAATATGCTTCTCAAGTTGCTACTCGCCAAGTTTTTCAACAAACTATTGCTTGTCAGGTTGTTCACCAGGATACTACTCACCAATTTGGTTACCATATTATCCTTTGTTAGATGTCATATTGCTAGACTGTTCATTAAAATATTATCCTCTATAATATTACCTATCGTTAGATTATTCATCGTCAAATTTATCTCTACTAGATTGCTCATCACTAGGTTACTCATTGCCAAATTTTTCATTTCCAGATTACTCTTTGTTAGATTGTTCTTTGCCAGATTTCTTGTCATCAAATTGTTCATTACTATATTACTCTCCACCTCATCAATTATAATCAAGTTCACATCCTTAATTGAAATTAATTCATCATGTTAACCTTATCTATTTCTTGGATAGGGATGTGATTCTTCTCCATCTCTTCAAACTCTCTAAATATCATTGGATTATCTTGACTTGTTGTATTTTGATATTCACACGTGAATTTCTCCCATAAATGACATCATCAATATTGCACAATGGATCTACTCTTATTATTATACTTAATTTAGTATTTTCCAATATGTTGGTATTTATCATGCACTACATCACCACTGGCATTATTCCTTGGTACAACATACTATAGTGATGATTTCACATCTTTATATGCCTTATAAACATCACATTCATCCTCAAAGTCATTGCTATTCTCTTTAGAGTCACTCTCTTCACTGACTTCTTGACCCTAACACTTGGATGATGCACTCAAATCATTATCCAGTCTACTCTTGTTTCTAGAATCATCACTTTTGCTTCAATATTCACTCACATCATCAAAGTCACTTTTAACATCAGATTCATTACCATATTTGAGGTCACTCTCATCCTCATTAACATGATCCCAGTATTTTTATGGTGTCTTTACACCATTATTATTGAAGTTCAAGGACTATTCAAGGAATTTTGATAGGACATCTGGAGTATCACCCTCATATCCTTTGGGTAAACAAGAAATCCCTTCATAAAAAACCTTTTATTTTAGTGTGTCTGATGGATCATCCTCTAGATCAGTAAACAACCCACTCAACCTCTGGTTGTAGGATCAAACAAACTCTTTCTTATCCTATTTTATTCTATATATTTTATCAATAACCTCATTGTTATTGTGGAATAACAAAATTTGCTTCACAAATTCTTTATGTAACTCTTTTCAAGTTTGATACTCACTCATTAGAAATCTTAGGTAAGTTCATTATGATTCCACAAAATTTGGCAAGGAATAACCTCCTTCAATCTGCTTGATTTTTATACCCATTAGCTTTGCATATTATGAGGTAAGCTTTCCAATACCTATTTTGATCTTTTGATTCACCACCATAAAATAGGGGACACTTGTGCAATATGTAAAATTAAGCATTGTCATGATGGGTTTATTTTACATTAGAAATGGTTATTTGTGTGTCTCGTCCTCTTCATAAAAATCATTATATGCATCCCATCACAATGTATCTTGTGTTAGAATCTCATCCTATGCACCATAAAATATGGAAACTTGTAATTGCTCCAATGTCAGAATCTCATTGTGCTCACCATTAAGCACACCAACGTACAATTGCTCTAGTGTTAGACTTCCATCTTGTACAGTATTGGACACCCCATCATCCATTTGCTTTGATTTCATCCTTTTATCTCACTCAACAATGAACACAACTACTTGTAATTGCTTCGGTGTCTAATCTTTGTCATGTGTATTGTCTACCCCACCACTTGCTCCAACCACTCCCAAAGTAGGTTTTCTTCTTCGTTAAAATTATTATCAACTTTGTCATGCTCAACTTCATCATCTTGAACAAAATCCTTCATATCTATATACATGTCTTCATGTGAATGAGGTCATCCATATACATATGCATCTTTTCTTGTGCAAACTCATATGTATGTATCCATATCTTCATTACCTTTGCATATTTTATCATATATTTTCCCATATTTGTCAATACACATGTCCATGTTGACATGCATACCTTTGTCAACACATAACACATACTTCTTCATGTATAAAAACTACTTCATCATTACACACATCTAATTCATGCTTAAAAACTCATACATCACCTTTGTATGTGAGAATTTATACTTCTTTCTTGTTTGGAAAGACGTACATGCCTCATTTGTATATGAATGCTTGCACATCTCCTTCACGTAGGTCTAGTTATGCATCCATTAGTACATTGGTCCTTTGTTAGTGTTTTTTATTTGTGGAAAACACCCAAATAGGATGCTTCTTTTGGGTAAGTCCCAAGGAGGCAAAGGTATCTATTCTACAAAAAACACCTAGGGCTCACACCTAGACTGTCCCCTTCGATGCACTCAACGAGCATGCCTAAAACAACAAAAACAATAACAAACAAACACAAAAAACACATCAAAAAATAAATACAATCAAACAAACAAACAAAAAAATAAAAACCACAAAACAAACAAAAACAATATAAAAGCATAAAAACAACAAAAAACTCAAAAAAAGGTAAATAAATAAATATAAAATTAAAAATAACAACAAAATACGAAACATATAATAAAACCAACAAAACAACATACAAACACTTAAAAACAAACAAAAACATAAAACCCAAAAAAAAAAAACATGAAAAAGAACAAAAACATAAAAAAAACACAAAAACACACAAAAAAAACACAATAACACAAAAACATAAAAAACAACAAAAACACAAAAAAAAAAAACAAGTAAAACAACACAAAAATAAAACACTACAAAAGAACATATACACCCCTCGAAAAACTAAAAAAGAAAAGAAAATAAATAAATAAAATATAACTACGACCTTTCTAGGCCAAAAGACTATTAAGGTAAGATTCAACAGAGTAAACATAGGAAAGATATGTCTAAGCTAGGGAACTAAAAAACCCTGACCGAACTAAAGAGAAGCAAAAATAGAGCAAAAAAGAACTAGATACCTCTAGTACTGGAGCCATCCAAAGAAAGGATAAAAAGCAGAGCTTCCCTTATTTGTGAAGCCCACTATCTAGGAGGGTGGTTATATCAAGTAAGATCACCTTTGTCTAATGCCCAATTAGGTAAAGCATCAGTACTCATGTTCTGTTCTCTGACCACATGATTGTAATCCACTTTAAAAAGCCCATATTGATTAATTGAATCTTCTCAACAATTATTTTTATTCTCTAATCAAACTTATGATTCTTAGAAGGAGTATTTAGAAGATTAATCATGAGTTGAATGTCAGATTTAACAAAAACCTTTTCCCATACAACCTTAGCAGCCTATTGAAGTCCTTTGAGGATACCATACCCTTGAGCAAGGTTATTGGAAATCATACCCAAATTCTTAGCAAAAGTGAAAACCACGGAGCCATCTAAAAGTCTACCAATTCCTCCTACACTAGCTTTTCTAGGGTTCCCCCTATAGGCTCCATCGATATTGACTTTTCCATAATCCTTAGGAGGAGACTGTCAATTCCTTGTTCTTTTCATCTTGCAATTACTCATATTCCCTTTAGGTTGGTTACCCTTAGAAGAGTTAATATTCAATATTTGCATCACTTGATCCCATTTTTGGTGGGATTTTTGGGGGTGATTAAGGAGTTGTTGGATTGATTAAACTAAGTTGGCAATAGATTTTTTCTAGATATAGTGAATATCCTTTATTTCTTGATTGAAATTCTGGTTGTTCCTTTCATTCCAGATATTCCACGGTAGAATGGTAGAACCCATCCAAACTAATTATCTAATGAAATGATCAACACCCTCATGTTTAGGCCAATCCCTCTAAACTTGTTCAAAAGTAGAGAAATTGGACCACTGTAAGCCAAGTAAGATGACCATTCTCCTCCATAGCTCAGAGGCTAAGGTACACTCAATAAAAATATGGCTAAGAATTTCCACATTCTTTCCACACATTTCGCATCTAAAAGGGCCATGAAAACCAAATTTCATAAATTGTTCACCACTTAGCACCCTACGATGCAATAAAAGCTAAATAAAGAACCTCGCCTTAGGCTAGATATTTTGATCCCACAACTAAAAAATATATCATATAATTGGTTGGGATTATTATGGCATAAGGTCAAATAAATTTGAGCAACTAAATACTCACCCTTAGCAGTGTTGTTCTATCCAAAAAAATCTTTATCATGGGACCAAGAGATAGATCTCATATGTAGGATTCATTGGATATCTTATCTTTGAATTTTTAGAATTTGAATAGGCCAGTACTCAATAGGGATCCAAGATATACCAACCTCTGAATTACCAGTATGGTTTCAACAGTAATTAACTACCTTTATCCAATTAGCTCATTGAAGCTTCTCCATCCAAGGCCTCCAATCAGGAAACTAAGTTATCAAAGGCTAGTGACTATCCCAAGAATCTATCCAAAAATTTACCTGCTGACCATTATGAATGATCAAAAAAAATGTTTTCTTAATTAAATCCTCACCAATATTAAGAACCGCTAAAATGGAAGAACCTTTGGTAGGTAATTGATAGCGAACAAGGTCTTTAGAACTTTTGTTCTCATCATATTTAGCACGAAGATTATTGGTCCGAAGGGCATTGGGGTTATGTAAAATCCTCAAATACAATTTAACAGCTAAAGCTTTATTGTCATTAATAGAATATTGGAATCCTAACCCCCTTCATTCTTAGGAAGACATGAAGTGTCCTATTTCACCAAGGCCCATTTTCTTTTCTCCTTAGTACCACTCCAGAGGAACCGATGATTAATTTGATCTAATTATTTTTTGAAAAATAATTTGAAAAAACTTGTATTAAAACAAAGATCATTTACAAGTTGGGATGAGACTTTTCCCAGCCTTAGTCAAAGAGAACACATGTTTACAACAATAAAATAAGATTTGCATTGGAGCCAAATCTCTTAAACCATATTTCTACAATGACTGTTCACCTGTTTACAACTATAAAAGAAGATCTACATTGAAACATAAATCTCCTAAACAGTATTTTTGGAATGGTTATCCAAATTAGCTAAGCACTAGATTTGCTCACCAACCTACCTAATCATCTCATCCTCAATAGCCATGTCACTGTGCCACTGAACCCCTACCTCCTTCTCAGTACCCATCTTAGCCAAGAATTTTGCCACTTTATTTAGATCTCTACTCACATAAATTGGAATCACATCATCTAAGTCCCTCCATAATTCCTTTATTTGAGTGACAAGAATCCTCAACCTCCATGTTTTCAAAGCAAAGTTCCTCATGCAATCTAGAGCTCCAACCATTATTTGAGAATCTGATTCTAGGATTATCCTCCTATGACCTTGTTTTATTGCCCAAATAGAAGCAGATTTGATAGCTAAGGCTTCTGTTTCATTTTTTGTGGCTCTTCCCAAGCCTTGTATTTCCCAATAGAGCACTGTTCCAACATGATTCCGGCAAACCACTCCAATTCCAGCTCTACCGGATTGCCTTTTGCAGCTCCATCAGTATTAATTTTAATCCAACCTTCTAGGGGTGGTTTCCAACTAGCTCTGTCTTGTCCCTCTTGCACTTCAACTTCCTTCTCCATTGCCCCAATAACAACTTGATTTTCCTCTTTAGCATAGACTGCCACAGTTTCTGTGACTTTGCTCCAAATGACCTGCCAAACTCCATCTAAAGAAGAAAAAGTTTCTCTAAAAATTCTAGCATTTCTCTCCAACCACACTTGCCACCAAATAAAGTTTAATCCAAGTTCCCAAACAATACAAATAGCTTTAGATTTAAATCTACCCCTCTTCCATCTTTCCCAAATATTAATTCGATTCAAATCACCATTAACTTGAATTTAATAATATAAAAACCATCTCTCCCAAATCTGGCGCGTGAATGGGCACTCAAACATCAAGTGATCAGCTGTTTCCTTGCTCTTGTAGGATAAAACACATTGAGATGGACAAATGATTCCCCTGCATATGAGATTATCAAAAGTAAGAATTCCATTATACATGAAATGCCAGGCAAAAAAGTTAACTTTCGGCCAACCCTTGGACTGCCAAATATTTCTCCAATCCTCAACCTGATATGTATGAGGAGGAGGCTCTTGAAGGATCTTATCATATCCATCCTTCATTGTGTAGACACCAAGGCTCCCATAGCCCCAAGCTAATTCATCCTCCTCGTCTCTACCTGTGAGAAATCTTTCTGCCAAGATTTTAGTCATGATGGGTGTCAAATCCGGAGGGATTGAAATTGGCCACTCATCCAACTTCTTAAACTGCTTAAACTTATAATCCCCCAGCTGACTAGTGTTGAAATAACTTTCAATTTGGACCCATACCTTGGTTTATATGGCTATTTTTATTGGTTGCAATTCAGGAAATTCAACAATGATAGGTGGGTATTGATCCCATGAATCTGTCCAAAATCGTGCCTTCTCTCCTCTCCCCACTTTCCAAAATAATCTATCTTTTACTACCTGAGATCCTAACTTGAGAGCCTGCCACACTAAGGATCCATTACCATCCAAATGGAAACAACCCACCTCATTTGGGTTTACATATCCCAAATATTTACTAGTTAAGATTCTACTGAATAAAGAAGTTGGTTGGGAAATCCACCTCCAGTAAAGCTTTCCAGCCAAAGATTTATTATTAACTTTGATCTTCTCAGTATCAAACCTCCTTTTACCTTGGGCTGGCTTACTTTATCCCAACCTACTAAGGCCCATTTCCTCTCTCCTTTTACTCCTTCCCATAAAAATTTTCTAGCCATCTTGTCCAACTCTTTCCATATGGTATGTGGGGCAGCAAGGATATAAAATTTATAAATTGGCATGGCCTGAATGACTGACTGTAAAAAAGTTAATCTACCCCCATAGCTTAACCATTTGTGAGACCAATGATTAATTTTATCCTTGATACAATCCAAAAGATTCCTCCAGATATCTATTTTTAGTTTTTTAAAATGCAAAGGGACCCCCAAGTATACCATTGGGAGATAAGTCCTTGTGAATCCCAAGATCTCTAAAATTTTGTCTTGAAGCCTTTGATCAAGATTGAAAAAGACCACTTTAGATTTTTTATCATTGATGACTTAGTTTGTAGCCCTAAGGTAGACATTAAGTGTATCTCTAATCATTCTTGCTTCCCTAAAGCTGGCCACTCCCACCAATCCTGTGTCATCCACAAACTGTAGGTGAGTCAAAACTTCCTCACCCACATTGATACCTGTTAGCAAACCTTGTTGTCTTCTCCTCAAGATGAGTCTACCCAATCCTTTAGCCAATATGAGAAAAATATAGGGAGAGCAAGGATCTCCTTGACGAAGGCCTCGAGTAGCTCCAAACGGTTGCAATGGAAGACCCTTGATTAACATTGAGTATGTCGGAGTAGAAACACAACTCATGACCCATTCTATCCAATCCTGAGAGAAACCAAAGGCTGCCATCATCTTTGACAAGAAGCTCCACTCCACCCTATCATAAGCCTTTGACATATCTAATTTTATGAACATTCCTCTATTACCAGATGTTTGCATTGAATGGATTGCCTCCTAATCTAGAACCACACCATCCAAGATTTGCCTACCCTCTACAAAACCCCCTTGCTCCGAGGAGATAATGTTATGTAGAAGAGGTTTTAGCCACTCAGCCATTACCTTTGTGATTATTTTATATATGACATTGCATAAGGCAATAGGTCTATAATCTGAAATATATACCCCCTCCTCCCCTTTTGGAATTAAGGTAATGAGAGTATGATTTAATTCTTTAAGCATTATTTTACTACCTTAGACTCCTCTATAACAGCCATTATGTCCTCCTCCAAGTTATCCCAAAAGGCCTAAAAAAACTCAATTGGAAAACCATCTGGACCTGGTGTTTTTTCGGTGCTCATTCCAAAGACTAGATTCTTCAGTTCCTCTCTATCAATGGGTTTAAGTAGGGTCTAATTTTCTTCTTCAGAGATAACATAGGGTATGACAGCAATAACTTCTTTTTGAGCCTCTTCATCTTGCACCATGCTTCCCTTAAATAGTTTAGAAAAATAATCCATTTAATGGAAATGCATACCTGGAATTGTATCAAAGGAGTGTTCGTTCTCATCTTGAAGAGCTTCCATGTTGTTCATATGTCTCCTAGCACAAGCAGTCCGATGGAAAAAATTGGTATTTTTATCACCTTCTAATAACCAAGTGGTTCTTGCTCTCTATTTCTAGTAGGTCTCCTCTTGGTTGTCAATGTCCTCAATCGCTTTACGCAATGCATCATCCTCTTCTTTGAGTTGCTCTGTAATTGTTCCTTCCCTAAAGTGTTTTTGAACCTCATCCCATCTGGCCACCAATGGAGCTCTTTGGACCTGGAAGTCTGTCTTGTTAGCTCGCATCCATTGTTTCAATTGATCTTTGACATAATGAAGTTGTTTGTGGAATCTAAACATTGTTGTCCCATATGTCGGGTGACCTTCTTCCCACCACTGTGGAATTTTA
Source organism: Wollemia nobilis (assembly GCA_028583015.1). Classification (NCBI taxonomy): domain Eukaryota; kingdom Viridiplantae; phylum Streptophyta; class Pinopsida; order Araucariales; family Araucariaceae; genus Wollemia; species Wollemia nobilis. The sequence continues at coordinate 11,217,341 of JAQPPZ010001195.1, forward strand.
TTTCGAAGTTCCTCTTTTTGTAACCAAAAGTTTTCAAATTTAAATGGTTTGTGATGCTGCACTGTCTTGATCCCTCCTTCCAAAAAAATGGGAAAGTGATCTGAAATTGGACCCTCCAAAATCTAAAATTTTATATTCCATTTTACAAATGCCTCCTCTGAAATCAAAAAATGGTCTAAATTCACCTTCCTGCTATGTGGATCCCTCCTCTTATTAGTCCAAGTATAGTTGGTTCTAGGGCATTTAATATCCACCAAGTGTAATGCCTGAACTTGGGCAATCATAAGTCGATCCCTTGGGTCCAAAATTGGGGTTCCCCCTTCCTGATCTCTAGAGGATAATTTAGCATTAAAATCCCCAGCAATAATCTAGTCTAAATCTTCCCTTGAGACTCTCATGTTATGCATAGCTTTCCATTGATGCATCTGACCATCTAGGTTTTGAGCCCCATAAAAATTTGTGATTAAAACATGTTCAGTTGTGACATTATTTCTAAAATGTGATGTGAGAACACCCCTCCAAGCTATATGTTCTATTACAGTCCATTCAAGAGAGTTCCAAAGAGTAACTATCCCCCCTGAGGCACCTTGGGCAGCCACTTCCATATGACCAGCACCCCTCCAAATTCTGTTAACTATTTTACACATAAGATCTAACGATATTTTTGTCTCCTGGATAAACAAAAAATCTGTTTTACACTTTTCTAAGAGTCTTCGAACAGCAGATTGATGGGTTCTACTGTTTAAACCCCTAACATTCCATGATTGTATAATCATTGGTTGCCTTGAGAGCAGTAAAAATCTATTGGCCTCACCGATCCTCCAGTGATCAGTTTGTCTCCTTGAACTGCTATCAATTCCTTATTTTATTTTCTACCCACTCCTTGAGAGTTGCTATTTTTTGATCTCTTTTCCACCTGAGTTATCCCTAAAGTTGGCCTTTCTCTATTATTTTCTGCTATGCCCATGCTGACATCCTTAATTATTGGCTACTCTTGGTTATGCACTATCAATGCCCCTGCACTCTCTGACTGCGGTAACTCACTGTACTCAATTACCTGCTCTATGATGGGGGGAGATGAAAGAGGAGCTTGAACATGGATGTTATTATTTTTATTATTCCCATCCACTCCTTCCATGAATTGTTCTTCTTGGTCCATTAGTGTCTTAAATATCTCATACCTATTGGAGGGCTTGAGTTGGGTTTGATATTTACCATCTTTTTTCTTTTGCCTTCTCCTTCTTTTGGGTTGTTCAAAACCATCTCCATGTGCTTCTTTACCCTGAGAAATATTCGTCGGTTCTTTGTTGATTGTTGAATTCCCCTCCATAGGAAGATTTGACATTCCTAGAGGAGCCTCCATTTTTATGTTCATATTATTTGGGCAAGATCGGGCCAAATACCCATATTTGTGGCAAACTCTACATCTGAATGGCAATGCCTCATAATTCAGTTGTTGAATCCAATATAGTCCTACAAGTTCAAGTTCCACCTCTGCCGGTAGAGGCTGGCTAAGATCCATTTCTACACATAATCTTTCATAAACAGCTGTGTTTCCTTCTATTGTGTCTTTGGAAACACCCAAATGTCTTCCAAGGGAATTACCTATAATTTCCAATACCTGCTCACACCAAAACTCCATTGGAAGTGCATCCAAATGGATCCAAACCGGCACAGCAATGGGTTCAATTCGAGGATCAAATCCCACTCTCCAGGGTTGAACAAATAATCCTGCTGGACCATGATTCCTCTTTTCTGATTTGAAAGCCCTATTTCTATCGGTAAGTGAAGAAAAACTAACAATAAAATATCCATTGCTAATAAACCATAAAGAATACTCACCAAGAGGCTCCTAGTTTTGTCGGACCCATGAATGCAAAAAATTTAGGGTAGGGCGAATACCCATGAATTTATAGATCAAATCATGATTGGCTCTATATAAAACTATTTCTTCAACCATCCTTTGCTCAATGACAATCTTTGGCCTTGATTCTGACTGTGGCAAGCATACATTAACTCGTTGAGATGTTGATCTATTTCCAGTAGTCGTAAAGAGCATTTTTAATGCAGTTTTTTGTGCTTCTTTAGTATTTGATGGAGATTTATCCTTTAACAAATCTGCAAAAGAACTATGTCTCTCTAGAAGAGGATCCGGAGGTGTCCCCATTGGACCCTCCTGGGGCAGCAATCTTGTCTTCAAATCCACAGTAACCAAAAATCTCTTCGGCTACCCAACTGATGCCCTCTAGTGATTAGTAAAGGAGATTGTTAGCTTCCACAAAACATAATAGATCATCTCCATAGCCAAGGAAATATGGTCTTGGTATCAAAATAGATATTCAAGAACAACCTTTGGGATATTCAACATGGTAGAAACATAAATAGATATAGTTTAAAGGATAAAATTTACCAAGGTAATTCTACCCTGAAAATAAAGCCACCTATTGGTCCACTTTCGAATTTTTTTTCTTAACTTTGTCCAACAACCAATTCTAGTCTTTATTTTTTCGTCTTTGAGTATTGATAGGGATGCCTAAATAAGTGATTGGAAGGGAGGTATTATTATATATTAATTCATTTAAGATCGTGTATTCTTGTCTGGTCGAGCAGTGAAAGAAAATAACTTTAGACTTATCTTCATTGATCAATTACCTGGTAGCCTTAGAAAAACAACTAATGATTTGCTTAATTTTAGAAGCTTCCTTAATTGTAACTTTACCTGACAAAGTAGTCATCAACAAATTGAAGATGAGAGATATGCCTAGCTCCATGAGTAATGGTAACTCCCTCAAGGGTTTTCTTGTCTGTATTTTTGGTTATAGACTTACCCAAGCATTCATCAAGAATAATGAATAAATAAGAGGAGAGTGGGTCACCTTTCCTAATACCTCTAGAAGCTAGGAACAGTTGTGAAGGCCTACCATTGTTAAGAACTAAGTAGGATACTGAATATATACAACCCATAATCCATTCCATCCAATCTTGAGAGAAACCAAATTGCCTCAAAAATTAATAAGGAAGTGTCAATCCACTTTGTCATAATATTTGGATAAGTCTAAACGAATGAACATAAAAGGATATTTTTGCATTTCCATGGAATGGATGGCTTCCTAAGCAAGAACTATATCATCCACTATTTGACGCCCTTCCACATAACCTCATTTTTAGGGGAAATAATATTATGTAAAATAGGCTTCAACCTTTTTGCATGATCTTAGTAATGATTTTGAGAAAATTACATAAAGTAATAGGTATAAAATAGCTGATATATGATAAGCCCCTTGAGCTTTTGGGATAATACATATATAATTTTTATTGATAACCTTCAAAATCTCTTTGGCTTTCCTAGCTTCTTCCACAACCTCTTGTTGGGAATGGAAAATATGAGATAATATTGATACAAAGAAGATTACAATATATAGGCAGAAGGCCTATATGATAACATGACAAGTGTCAAGGACACATGTCATAATTGATAGACAAAGCACACATTAACTCTAGCATTCCCCCTTAAAGTGTACTTTTCTAAAAAATAAAACCCTAACATCCTCCTTTATTACATGATTTGGTCTAGGCTCATGCAGAAAAAAATCCAGGAAGTCCATGATCTGCAGAAAAAAAAAACAATAGCAACCTACAACAAGTATTTACGTCTTGCAAGGATATGTTTCAGCAGGTGGGCCCTCTCTCTTAAGAAAAAAAATCCATACCTCTTAAGAAAAAATACAGACCTATTTAAAAAAAAAAAAAATTCAAAACCAGTTTCATGGCTCCAAGCTTGAAGCTTCAAGAGTAGCCATGAAATCCTCTCCTTCTCCAATTGGATTTCTAATTTCTGATCCAAAAATTTTAAGAGCATACTCCTTGAGACTTTTGGAGAGGTAAGGAATGGAGGGCGAAATGAGGAGGGGATTTCCATGAGGGAAATCCCTCCTCAAGGGTTTACACAAGGTAAGACAACGATTGCGCTCTGATATCAAATGTTGGGAATGGAAAATATGAGATAATATTGATACAAAGAAGATTACAATATATAGGTAGAAGGCCTATATGATAACATGACAAGTGTCAAGGACACATATCATAATTGACAAATAAATTACACATTAACTCTAACATTCCCTCTTAATGTGTAATTTTCTAAAAATAGAACCCTAACATCCTCCTTTATTACATGATTTGGTCTAGGATCGTGCTCTTTGCGCTTGGATCTCCAACTGTGAATAATGTTAGATCAACGGTGTATACATATCGATATGTTACCTCAGAGTCAACCACTTCCTTAGATCTGTTGCTTTTTGTTTCAGTCATCTAAGTTCCTCATGATCATCTTGGGTGCCTCAAGGTCAACCACTTCTGGGTTTTTTGCCTCTACAGGTCATCCTCTAGGTATGTTACCTCTCGTAGGTCACTAAATAGGTTCACCATAAATATCATCTCCCTTTCATAGTGAAAACAATCTAGAAGGTGTTGGGACTTACTTAAAATTCACCTTAATACAAAAGAAATATGATCCATATCAGAGTTTTGGTCTATGCCAAAAATGCACTCAATACAAAAAAATGAGCCATAGAATCCAAATGTGGAGGATAAGAATAAAGAAGAGAATATAATCTTCTCAAGTCTCTTCGTTTATAGTCTTCATAATTTGATCCAAAAAAGTCCTCAGATTGATTCTAGGGTGTCTATGTTTGTAGTCCCTAGATTAGGTGTCCTTATGGTAACCACCTCATCTTATTGGAATGCATGGATAACCAGCTACTGCATCCGCCAAGCATGATAGAGGAGAATACTAGATACTAGGTTTGCTTACAAGTGCCTTGGGAGTGTTGGGTTCAACCAAAAATGCACTCAGAATACAATAATATTTGAGGTTAAAAAATGCAAATGGAACAGCCTCAAAATTATAATTGGACACCACCAATGTGTCCATCTCAAAAAAACCTTTCTGACGACTATAAATACCCCTATATTTGGGTTTCAATGGGGCCTCCATCTGTGAGAAAAATAATAACATCAAGAATCTAGAATGTTCCTGGCATCAAAGAATATTCCCTTGGAATATTCCTGGCATTGCACCTTGGTGGAAAAAAAAACAGACTCTCATGTAAGCATATTCTTGATCGACCAATACAAATAGCATGATTAAAAAAAGAATGATTTGTTTTAAAATAAAATGTTTCCTCTTTGAAATAAATTGCCCCACCATCTTTTAAAAATGAAGAACCCTCCACTAAAAAACTTAATGTAGTGGACTATATAGTCGGCTAATAAAATATTCCACCATGAAATATCACATGTTTAATTTTATTTTGCCCTTCCCGGACAGAAATGCATATGCATGGACCATCTTATTTAAAAAACAAATAATAAAAAACATTTCCAGGCTCCAAATTGTCAAATTGTACCTTCTTTATCTCTCCCTCCATGCAATGTTTTAGAATTGAAAAAACATGACATCAAACCTGTGTCGAGCACGGGATTAATCATTCAGCCTAAGGACACTAAAAACAAATTGCAAAATCAAACTCCCGTTCGATCTTTGTGGTTGGTGCATGAGCGGAGCAGTGCAGGCGTCGACTTGTCAAGACTCCAATTACATGTTGTCAATGGGCCACACTCGTAAAACATCTTCGACATCCATTATTTCTCAAGGTAGGCAATGGATCTAAGCAACGAAAACAAACAAATCAAGTACTTTTCATAGGGTTTATACAATGACCCAACATCGAAATTCATAGTCATAGGATTTGGCAGCATTAATATCCTCCACAAAAAAATACAGTGGCAAACGGGTGCCCGCACTATTGAAAATAAATTAACACCATGACCTGATGCCATCCATGACTTGATTCCATCCACGGCTTTGCCTGGAAATGTAGTGGATAATATCCCTCACAAATATCTTTAGACGGACAAAACAAAAGGCTCTTCGACAAAAATTGTAAAAGTACTTGTTGTCATCGTTCTGCTGGATCGGGTATGCGTCATGCCTCCAGCGCCAACTCGATCTCCAAACACATAAACAACAAGAAACAAGAAGCACAACAACATTTAAATGGTGGTCTCCTTGATGTTTTCTGCCTCTACTGCCTATCCTCCTTACCTCAAACACAATGTTTAGCATAGAAAAGTAGTAAACGGATGATGAACACTTCGGTGCTAAAAGAACTGATTATGCACCATTGAAAACTATTATGGATGGTGGTAACGGATGATGAGAGAATCAGGGCTAAAAAAACAAACACCATGATTTACAGAACAAACCCGTGCTATGAAACTCAAGAAACTCACCATGGAATTGTATCTTGGATGACGGGGAACTTCTGTGCTCATTGGTCTCTAACAGGGCCACTTGCGCTCCACTTTCAGGTTTGCGAAATCTAGATGAACAAACCTGTCTTTAATAGGGCTGAGTCTGCGTGATTTAAAAATAACTATTCTTCCTGCACTAGACTATGACAACATGTTGCATGCCCATATGGATGCCATCTACATTGTAGAAGTCCACGATTCATAGAAAAAAAAAACAATAGCAACCTGCAACAAATATTTACGTCTTTCAAGGATCCGGTTCAGTAGGTGGGCCCTCTCTATTAAGAAAAAAAATCCAGACCTCTTAAGAAAAAATACAGACCTATTTTAAAAAAATATTCAAAACCAGTTTCATGGCTCCAAGCTTGAAGCTTCAAGGGTAGCCATGAAATCTTCTCCTTCTCCAATTGGCTTTCTGGTTTTTGATCCACAAATGTGAAGAGCATACTCTCTAAGAGTTTTGGAGAGGGAAGGAATGGAGGGAGAAATGAGGATGGGATTTCCATGAGGGAAATCCCCCTTCAAGGGTTTACACAGGGCAAGAGAGTGACTACGCTCTGATACTAAATTTTGGGAATGTATATTGATACAAAGAAGATTACAATATATAGGTAGAAGGCCAATATGATAACGTGACAAGTATCAAAGCCACATGTTTTAACTAATAAATAAAGTATACATTAACTCCAACACCTCTAATAAATCAGCATGAAGGATATCCCAGAACTCTAGGTAGAACTCAATGGGAAAACCATCAGGACCTAGGGTTTTCTCTTTTTGCATTTTAAAAACCACTTTTTGAAGTTCATTAATAGTAACAGGAGCATTAAAAATAGAGTTCTCCTTGGAAGTTATAAGAGAAGGGATCGCTTGAAGAACATTTTATTGAGAATTTATGTCAAGAGGAGTAGCAACAAGAGATTGGAAAATTAATTCACAACAATAGATTTCATGCCATCCTAAGTGTAGACAACTTATCCAAAATATGAATTAAGGGAGGAAATAAAGTTGTGAGATCTTTGAGCTAGAAGATATTTGTGGAAGAAATATGTGTTTCGATATCATTCTTTGAGCCATTGAATTCTAGATTTTTGCTTCCATAAGAGTTCTCTTTTTTCCATTCCTCTAACTGAGTTGTGATTCTAATTTCATCTGTACTTTTATTCTTTGTGAGGCCATCTAAACAGATTTTATTATTCAAAATTTCAAGTTGAGCAATAACTTCATGTTTTTTGTTGAACATCCCCAAACTCCTTCGAGTTCCAAGTCTTGATTTTGGATTTAATATATTGAATCCTTTTGAAAAAATAGTACATCTCAGTCCCATATCTTGGTTTACCTTCCTTCCACCATTGTTGCACTCGAGGTCTGAAGGAACTGTCTCTAAGCTACTTTAATAAAAAATGAAAAGGAGAGAAACTTTGGTTTTCTAAATTTCCACCATGACTGGCCAGTGTTCTGAACCATTATTGTTAAGAGTCGTCACTTTAGGAATGTGACCATGGATTAATAAATTATTAGAGAGCACGAACCTATCCAATCTCTCCATGATACAAGCTAAGCCTTACATTTTATTAGACCAAGTCATAAGGCCATTATCTGGCTGGATGTCCAGAAGATGAAGGTTTGCAATATATTCATTCATGAGGTCAGTGCTCCTGTCCAAATTTATATTTTCCCCCATTTTCTCATCTAGAGATAGGATGGTATTGAAATCTCCTCCTATCAAGATCGAAGCTTCAAGAAAATAAGAGATAATATAAGTTATATCCTTCCATTGTCTTCTCTTTTCCTCTAAAGAAGTGTTGAGTGTATATTTTACCCAATTGCAAAATACCACCACATGTAGAGTATTGAATAGAAAACTATCTCTTGAAAAGAAACCAAATGACAAACATTCAACTTCTCCAAGGTTTTGGTAAAATATCTAAAATATTACAATAATGCCAGAAATAATTCAATAATGCATGTGACCATAAACGAGGGGCCTTTGTTGGTCCTAAACAATGCTTAGTGATTGAAAAATCTAACTAAGAAGCAAATGTAAAATAAAAGAAGTTCATTTTAAGGTTTTTTAAATTGGTGCTACCCCGAATCCCTGTTAGTAAAGTATTTTATCTTTACTTAAAAGGTTTCAAATGACAAAATGTGGAGTTGTCCACCTTATTTTAATGCTCGCACCTTTAAGATGAAGTAAATTTTATATAGTGGGTTCATTTTATCTTCCTTATGTTGATGCCACTACCCTAATAGTGGTTAGTAGAAGTTAGCATGTTAGCCATGTTAGCAAAGTTAGCTTTCATTTCTTATCTTAACTTAATATGAAATTGCAGGTTAGTATCCCTACTAAACCATGTGTTATATGTAAACATTTATATTAATGAAATTTGGAGGTGTAGAAATTCTGGAAAATGAGCAGAATGGAAACAACTTGAAAGCTTAAAAATTCTAGAAATGGACCAGAATAGAAGTGAAACTGAAAGGAAATCAGCAGAAATTCTGGAAAAGGACCATAATGGAAATAAAAAGAAATTAGCAGAAATTCTTGAAAAAGGACCAGAATGGGAATGAAAATAAATTAGCAAAAATTATGGAAAAGGACCAGAATGGAAGGAAATAAAAGAAAATGAAATTCTGGATGGACTAGAATGGAATGATTGAGTGCTTGAAATAAAATGAACTTAACAAAAAAAATAAATTAAAATGTAAATTTGGTTAGCTGAAAAAGTCAAATTCTGAATTAGTTTAGCAAGCTTATCCCTGTAAAATCCCAAGTTATGAGGTAATCATAAAACAACATGAATTAATGGACCTGCAACATAAGCACAATACCATTAAATCAAGTGCGAGACTCAAAGGAAATATAGATAAACTGCATCATATTGACCTTCACCTGTTGCAACCCATTTCATGGCATAAGAAAATGGCTAGAAGTCACTAAAATGCAAAAATGATAAGACACTAAAAACGTTAGTTTTATGATAAAAACCCTCCTTTTGATTTTGCTCACAAAAGTTTGTTGACTCAAATGCAAATTTGAGCAAAACATTAGACACTCACAACAAAACCAAAAACAACCCAACACAACAAGGAACCTGGGAATTAAATTTCAAGTATCAAGGTTGGGATATATCAACAATATCACTCCAAGGACACCAAAGCGCTTCGAACACAAAATTAAAAAAGTGGGTCCCCAATATTGGGGCTGGTTGTGAAAACCTCACAACAAATGTTGACTCTGCTGGGGAAACGCTCCTGTGCATTTTGGGTGAGAACCCAACCTGAAAATCTGAAAACACACTTCAAACCAAAAGCATCAAGCATCAGCAAATGCATGAATAATGTCAATAGGCTCATAAGAACAGTAAAATATTAGAATCACGCAATATTAGCTCTGGGTGTGTGAAGCATTCCGCACATTATTGCTTGTAATTTTTTTTTTGCATTGCATCTAGAATTATGGCAATGAATAAAAAGATTTTTATAGCATGGGCAACATATTCTATGGTGGCTTGAGCAAACACCTTAAAAATGTCTAACCATCTTAGGATCAACTGTGTGTGCAATGAATTCATTGACCAGATCTAGGGCTTGGTTATGAGCCGTCATCATCAAGGATCAGTGTGTGCAAGTGGATCTTAGAGCTTTGGGGAATTGGATTATCAACCAAGGTGTGATGAGAATATAACCCTATCCTTTATTGCTCTCATCTTTGACAAAAATAATTAAACCGATTATGGATGAGGTCATCAGACTAATCTATCCTCATGGCGGTCATAAATCTCAACCTCACGGGAGTTATGTCACCAGGCATGAGTGTACTCCACTGCCAGTCAAGCATCTATAACCTCGATGGAGGTTAGCCCCATAGTCCATGATTTTGCTCTTGATTTCTTGAATCTTGGGATGACTACCCATCCTTCTAAGGGACACGTAGTACGATCCTTACAACCCAATAGTCAATGGTGTGATGGAAACGGAGTGGTAAAATTTTTCTTTGGATTTCTTGAATCTTGAGATGACTACCCATCCTTCTGAGGGACGCGTAGTACGATCCTTACAACTCAATAATCCATGTTGTGATGGAGGTAAAATCAAAGCTTTGGGGAGTCAGACTCTCAACCTAAGCATGATGAGAATTTAACCCTATCTTTACTACTCTAATTTTGGGCTTTTAAGTATTGCAAAAGTGGTAAAAACCACTATTTTATGGACTATGTACAGGGCAGGATAGACCAGAATTATCTTTTTGCCTCACATCCCCATCCAAGTATGGTTTCATATTATTTTACCCAGATGTCGGACATGGACAAAAATGTGTTAGACCTACGACAACTTCGACAACAACTTCCAAACCTAATATCTTCTTATTGTTCTTTGTGCCTTTCATCCCAAGATAATTGGACATCACTCTCAGTGTTTGGGTTAGCATATGATGTTTAAGTAATAAGAATGTGCTTTTGAGACATGGGTGGATTACATGTAGGATCAAATATTTCATGCTTCATGAGCTGCAAATAATATTTCACATGTTCAAGCCTTTGTCATATGATTCCAATGTTTCACATCCTCTTAGTCTTGGTTGACATTCGTATACACATAGGCTGACCTCTTACTCCTACAATCAAATCCAAAACTTAAGCACTTTGACATACTAAAGCTTCTAAAATCAAAGAAACAAGATCAAATAAACAGGAAATAGAACTAACAAGACAAGCAAATAAGCAATATGATTAGTGTACATAAAATACAATGACTCTACCCTTAGGCCTGAAAATAATGCTTTAAATGAAGGCCATTGATGGGTAAGGCCAAATATTTTCCATCCAAGGCTTTTAATTTGAAACTGTTTTCACCTAGGACTTTGGATATTAGATAGGGTCCCAGCCACAAGCAGTCAAAATTTTCATGCTTTCCTTTTTTCTCATGCCTTTTATCCCACAACAAAACTAAATCTGAAACTTTAAAGATCTTAATTTTGGACCGTTTATCAAACCACCTTTTGATTATGTCTTGATGTTTGCTGAAATGAAGGATGGCTTCATCCCTTTTCTCATCAAGATGCATTAATTGGGTTAATCTGGTTTCAAGTTTATCATCAGTCCCAATATAGTCTTTTATAAAATGCAAAGTCTGCAATTTCATATTAGTAGGAAAAATAGGGTCTTGCTCATAGACTAAGTGATAAGGAGATGTCCCAATTGACTCCTTGCCCCGGGTCCTATCTGCCCAAAGAGCAAATTTTAACTTACTATGCCAATCTCTAGGGTTCTTTTCAAGTAATTTTTTGATTATGCATAATAAATTTTTATTTGATGATTCTGCCAAACCATTGCCTTGGGGGTAATAATTGGAAGAGAATTTTAGACTCACCTTATTTTCGTACGCCCAATTTGCAAATTCTAAAGAAGAAAAGGCAGAACCGTTGTCACTTACTATGGATTTAGGCATTCCAAAATGAGTTACTATGTTTTCCTCTAGAAATATAATCACCACCTCGGAGGTTGCACTCTTAGTAGGTATAGCCTTTATCCACCTTGTGTAGTAATCAGTAGCGGTGAGGATGAAATTATGGGAATCAGACGAGTTAGAATTTAGCATCCCAACAAAGTCTAATCCCCATTGTGCAAATGGTATCATATCTACCACTGATTGCAACGGCAGTGCTGCATTCCACTCTCTGTTGGCTGCCACTTGGCATATGTGACATATTCTTACATGTGCATGTTCGTCTTTAAACAAGTGGGGCCAATAATACCCAACTTTAAGAATTTGGTGTGTTGTCGTGTTTTCTGACCCATGTCCAGTTCCATACTTACCATGGAAGTCTTTGAGTACTTGGGTTGCTTCCTCTTGAGTAATGCAATGAAGGAAAATTCCTTCATGATTCATGTTGTACAACACACCATATTTAATCAGAAATCTAGCTAATTTTAATAGCAGTACCCTGTGCTGAGTGGAATTCAAATGAGAAAGGCACTTACCATGCAACAAAAAATATACAATATCTACGTACCATTCCTCTGTAGTGATATCATTAACCTCATAGTTTTGGCACGTTATTGAAGGGTCAATTTCTATGATAGCTTTGACCAAACCTTGTCCACACACTATATTCATGGGCTTTATCTCTAAGTCAAATTCTTGAAGGGTGGAAAGCTATTTCCCCCTTGTTTCACCTAGCTCACTCTGTAATAACATGGACTTTACTGCAGGGTCAGGAACTATAGCAAAAACTTTACAATGCACAATGTAATGCCTGAATTTTTTTATAGTTTTAAACAAGGCATACATTTTCTTGTCTAGGACAGAATACATCAATTTAGCGTCCTTCAAAGGAGAACTCATAAAAGCTATAGCATTTTCAATGTTGTCTTCACTTTTTTGAATTAACACACTTGCAAAAGAATGATCTGAAGCGAATGTGTAAACATAAAACGGTTTAGCATAATCTATACTAATGAGAATAGGGGCTTTGGAAATAGCATCCTTGATGTTTTTGAAGGTATCTCTATTCTCACTAGCCCATTTTATTTGAACATCCTTTTTCAGCATGTCATTTAGGGGATTGGTGATCTTGGCAAAACCTGAAATGAATTTTCTCACAAAGTTAATCTTATCGAAAAAGGACCTAAGCTCATTTTTGCTATTAGGATGAGGAATATCTCAGATAGTAGCTATCCGTTCTGGGTCTATGGTGATCCCATATTTTGAAATGACATGTCCTAACAACTTACTCTCTGTTACCCCAAAGATGCACTTTTTTGGATTTAGGGAAATTCCATGTTCTCTGCACCTTTGGAGCACTTTCCTCAAGTCTCTAACATGATCTTCCCTCTTCTTGGAGAAGACAGGAATATCATCCACATAGAAAATAATGCACTTACCAATGAGCCCCTTGAATGCAAAATCCATGGCTCTTTGGAAAGTGGCTCCGACGTTCAACAAACCAAATAGTATTCTCCGATAGGCAAATGTTCCCCACTTCGTGGTGAAGGCCATATTCATCCTGTCATTTGGATGTATGCGAATTTGATTATATCCTAAGTATCCATCCAAGAATAACATCATTTCAGACCCATTTACCTTTTGGAGTATTTAGTCAATGGTGGGTAATGGGTAATTTTCTTTTTGGCAAGCTTTGTTCAGATTTCTAAAATCTATGCACAACCGAATCTCTCCACTCTTCTTCCTAACCGGGACAAGATTAGCCACCCATGTGGAATGCCTAACAGGGAATATGATTTTTGCTTCCTGCAGCCTCTTCACTTCCTTCTCTATCGGGGGCTCTAGAATTGGGTTAACCATTCTATGCCTTTGTCTAAAAGGCTTGGAATCAGGCTTCAGAGGAATAGTATGCATGATTACATTCGGGTCATAAGTTTTCATCTCTCCATAGCTCCAAGCTATGCAATCAATGTATTCTCCTAAAACCTAAGCTATTGATTCCTTCTCTCGTTGTGTGCATGTCTTTCCAATGATCACTTCACATGGATCTACTACACTCCCCAAATTGACTGAATTGAATGATTCCTTGGGGGATGGTATTTTTATTTATTTTTTCTTTTGATATCCAATATCAAACAACTTTTCTAGAGAGGCTCTATCACTTGGCATCTCGTTTTATACTCCGGTTGTTCCTACTTCTACTTGCCTCCTCTCTTCTTCGTCTATAACCTAATTTTCAAATATACCAGAATTAGTGACAAAACTAAAAATGTGTGTATCACTATCAAAGACCTATAATTTCGTGACATTGTCTGGTATAGAGGGGCAAGGCGCTAACTCAATGGAATTTTTTTTACATTTTTTATGGTCAGAAGGAGAAAGCATGCTGGCCACTACGGCTAACGAATCAGCCATTTTATTATTTTTTCTTGAGATGAGGGAAATATTGAAAGCATCAAATTCATTAATTAATTCCCTCAGTCTAGTTTTATAGAGGTTCAACCTCTTGTATCTACAGGTATATTTCCCCTTGACCTATTTGACTACTAACTCTGAGTCTCTTGATTTCTTAAGGAATTTTACCTTTTCTCTTTATGGCCAACTGAAGTCCAAAAATTAGGGCTTCATACTCTGCCACATTATTGGTGGTCGGGAACTGTAGTTTATAGGAAGCTAGAAAAGGCTTACTACCAAGACATGTGAGCTCTACCCTAGCTCCCACAACTTGTTATGATTTGGACCCATCAAAATTTAGGGTACACACCCTCTTGTTTTATTTCGAAGTACAATGGTAAAGATTATCGTTTTGGGACCCTTCGGCTATGTCCTCTATGTCAAAATTATAAACCCCTAATTTTGTTTCAGTAAACTAAATCTCATTGGGTTTATTATACTCTGTAATCATCTCCCTAAGTCTGGGTTCTCTGTCTACCTGGATATGGTTTACAACTCCTCTCCATGGCAACCACATATGGGAGGAATCAGTCACCACATAACCATTGAGATTTCTACTCCAATCCCTACCTAGAACCATGCCATATTTGGAAGCAATATTGAGCACTAGGATATTCATGTAATTTTGGATCCTAGGCTCCGAGTTGATATGAACTAGGACATATTTACAACACCCACTACATCCACCATAGATATGTCCAATTGGACCACTTTACTATTCGAATGAATAGGCTTAAGTCCTAGCTTTTGGCTTATCTCAAGAGGCATGATGTTGGCCGAGGCACCAGAATCAATCAAACAATTGTGTAATTTTTTTCCTGTGATCCTAACAGTTATGAGAAAAGGGAGAACCTTTGGTTTCTATTTCATCATAGCAAGTTGGGATTCTACAGATTTAACCTCATGAGTTTGAGTTGGGGAATTCAATATCTTCCCCATGATTTTATCTTGCCGCAATAATAGAAAGACCTCATACATTGAGATACTGGCCTTGGTCCTTTTCATATCTTCTTCCAAGTCATAAGTGGATGTTCCAGGATTCGACACTTTTGGCATTGTCCTAGGTGTTTCTAAAAATGGAGGTGGTGGATTCACATCACCTTTTGTATCAGGAGGAACTAAAGGGTTGTTTTGTGAAGTAGAGGAGGTTTTGGGATCCTTAGAACTCCTAGTAAAATACTTGTGATTAGCTTTCCCAAAATGTTTAGCGGTCTAGGCTTCCAAAGCTTCATCCTCTTCCTCTCCTAACACATTCATATCTTCCTCCATCTCATCGTTTTCTAAAAAATGAATAACTTCAAACACCAAAGAGTCTGAATTTATATGGCAACAATGATGCATTTCCTTATCACTTGGCTCTGACTCCTCACAACCTTCTAATGCATCAACCTGATTGGCTACCGAATTGGGTATGCGCCCATTGTTAGGTTGTGTATTGTATAGTCCTGTTATCCTATGGTCGTGGTTTCGATTGGGCATGTGATTTTGGGTAACTTATTTTTGTAACTGAATGATGTCATTGCCTTATTTGATGGTCATTATCTTTAGTTCTTCCAGCTCAGAATTAGGTCCTTGTGGCTGGGTCATGACATCCCCAGATCCACTAACAATAGTAACCTCTAGATTAGGCACTAAGGTTTGACTCTGGGTGTTTTGGGTCCACCATGGACCCTTGGCCTAAAGAGGTGCAACCATGGGATAGGCATTTAAGGATTGACTACTACTCGCCTCAAATCCTAGTAAGGTTATCTGATTAGCAGCCATCGTTTACGGAGTGGGTGGAATGGTAGCACTAGGGTATGTCGAAAAATATGGAAACATGGGAGCAAATGGGTATTAATGATGATATGGCAAAGCATTCATCATGGGTATCTAAGGTGTCATAGCTTGATTCATCATGGTAAATTGATTGTAAGGGCCATATTTCCCTAACATGGGAAATTGAGGCATAATGCCACCTTGTGGTGTCATTTGTTGCTCAATGGTTATGGATTCAGCATAGGCTAAGGCCAACTTTGTAACTTGAGGATTTCTCCTAGTAAACATGGTTGTCATTGGGTCTAAGGCTGCGAGGTATAATTGCAATGCCATAGCAGCGTCTATTGCAAAATGACGAGTCACGTTTGTGTTATGATTTTGAAATGTCACGTTAAATATTTTGATAGGTTCATTAGGATACCTCTTACATGACATGAATTGGTTATACATGATGGTAGGATCTAGCAATGACCTAAATTGATTAACAAAGGCAGCTTCCAACTGGACCCAAGATGTAATGGACCCTACAAGAAGATTCTTGTACCATTCATGAGTCATTTGGTCAAAGCTATTAGGGAAGAGTCGACAAGCGATGTATTCATGACTGAATCTCTGCCTAATCATATGGTCCTTGTAAATTTAAATGTGCCCTTCAACTGAAATGGGACCATCATGGACAAACTTAGGGATAGACCTCTCAAGGTGCCTAGGTATATCATGGACATCCCCAAGTATAATTAACAGAGAACTTTGGGTATCAAACCAGGGAACTAGTTGTTGTTGCTGCTATTGTTGGACCATATTAACCAAAGGTAATGACCCTACTAAAGCAGTTGACACCATCGGGATGATGGATATGGGTACACTTGATGTAGCTCTTACGGTAGAACTAATGGGTGCACACCCACTAAAGTTATTCAGATTCAAAGGTCTGAGAGCTAGCCTTTCCAAATCTTGGCAAAGCGTATCTAAACCTAATGTATCAGAAGGCTCAGATGGAATTTCGATCTCCTGGATTTTGTATTTTGGTTTTCTAGGCTTGGGAGCAAGACTTTGAAAAAATGTTTCCTTAGTGGTTTTAGACCTAGTAGCAATGCGTCTAGGTGTGTCCAGCTTGGGAAACTTAAAAATTTTCTATTAAGGCTTCTCACAAACTAGTCAAGAGTAACATGTTGCACCTGCAAACACAATAATGTTGAACCAAAACTGACCACGTTAGCATTAGAAAAAAAACTAGATCACAAAGCATAAAAGAAGGTCCTCCTTCTAGCGCCAAAAATGTTGAGTGTATATTTTTCCCAATTGCAAAATACCACCACATATTGAGTATTGAATAGAGAAATCTCTCTTGAAAAGAAACCAAATGACAAACATTCAACTTCTCCAAGGTTCTGGTAAAATATCTAAAATATTACAATAATGTCAGAAATAATTCAATAATGCATGTGACCATAAACGAGGGGCCTTTGCTGGTTTTAAACAACACTTAGTGATTGAAAGATCTAACTAAGAACCAAATGTAAAATAAAAGCAATTCTTTTTAAGGATTTTTAAATTGGTGCTACCCTGAATACGTGCTAGTAAAGTATTTTATCTTCACTTAAAAGGTTTCAAATGACAAAATGTGGAGTTGTCCACCTTATTTTAATGCTTGTGCCTTTAAGATGAAGTAAATTTTAGATATTTGGTTCATTTTATCTTCCTTATGTTGATGCCACTACCCTAATAGTGGTTAGTAGAAGTTAGCATGTTAGCCATGTTAGCAAAGTTAGCTTTTATTTCTTATCTTAACTTAATGTGAAATTGTAGGTTAGTATCCCTCCTAAACCATGTGTTTTATCTGAACATTTAGATTAATGAAATTTGGAGGTGTAGAAATTCTAGAAAATGACCAGAATCGAAACAACTTGAAAGCTTAACAATTCTAGAAATGGAACAGAATAGAAGTGAAACTAAAAGGAAATTAGCAAAAAAATTGGAAAAGGACAAGAATGGAAATAAAAGAAATTACCAAAAATTCTGGAATAAGGACCAGAATGGAAATGAAAATAAATTAGCAAAAATTCTGGAAAATGACCAGAATGGAAATAAAAGAAAATGAAATTCTCGATTGACCAGAATGGAATGATTGAGTGCTTGAAATAAAATGAACTTAATGAACTTAACAAAAAAATAAATCAAAATGCAAATTTGGTTAGCTGAACAAGTCAAATTCTGAATTAGTTTAGCAAGCTCCTCCTTGCAAAATTCCAAGTTATGAGGTAATCATAAAACAACATGAATTAATGTACCTGCAACATAAGCACAATACCATTAAATCAAGTGTGAGACTCAAATGAAACATAGAGAAACTGCATCATCTTGACCTTCGCTTGTTGCAACCCACTTCATGGCATAAGACAATGGCTAGAAATCACTAAAATACAGAAATGATAAGACACTAAAAACGTTAGTTTTATGATAAAAACCCTCCTTTTGATTTTGCTCACAAAAGTTTGCTACTCTCTCAAAATTTGAAAAAATTCTTTCTTATTGCTTTTCGAAATCTTACATCATTTCCAGCCCCCTTGTTACAAGGACTTCATTGGCCTTTTAAAGGATGTAGAAACCCCTCCGTTTCAACTTCCCTCTTTTGTGATGTTAAACAAATATAAGAAAACAAACCCTAAAATATTGTCATTTTATGTTTGCCTATTACTCCTTTTAACATCTTAAAAAAAAAACAAAAACGTCAAACCTCACTCTTATTCTGATAACTCCCCTTACTTCATATTATAATATAAAGAAATATTAATAAAATTTAACCATTAAAATGCCTTATAACTCCTAACTTCATATTATAATATAAAGGAATGAAAATCCCTACGAATCCCCCTTCATTACAATATAAAGAAATATCAACGAAATTTTAACCATTAAACTCCCTTCTGACTCCTAAGTCTATATTGTCATATGAATGAACATTAATAAAATACAAACCTTTAAACTCCTTATGACTCCCGCGTTCCTTTTTGCATCGATCTTGCTGTGAAAGCTTGGAGAACGATGCCTCCCGACCTCTGACGATTCTATGTCCGCAATCGATGAAACAAAAACATTTCGAATTGCCATTTTAAGCTTATATGGGCAAAGGTTCGATCTAGGGTTTTACACCATGTATCGAGGGTCGTTGTTGCTTCTATATCCACATTCTAACCTAGGTGTTGTCTCCCTATTCTGTATGTTCTTCTGCTGCTGCGTTAGGTGAGCCCATAAATAAAACGTAATCTCCATTTCAGGTATTTTTGTCATCAAATGCTGCCTCATAGCTGCTACAGTCGTGATTGAAATTGTACGCATCTGTCAGACATAGATGTGACTGCATAGTGTTGGAATGTAATGGTGGTTTTCGACGTTATTCAAAACCCGCTGCCTCTGTGCCCATCGTGAATGCCAATGATGGTTAAAATGGCCATCATTTATGCTGGAAATAACTCCTATGTCTATTTCATCTGGGTGAAACCCCACTTGTCAACCACCTTGAGATTCAAGCACTCTGCTATCAGTGTGTTTGTGAGGCCACCTTGTCCATTTTGCCTTATCACCATCAGACCCTACGTGTCATCTAACGCCACGTTGGCATCGCACATTCATGACTCCCTATCGAAGCATTCACATTGCCAGTGAGAACCTTATCGCCTATCTTCATCCACGTGATCGACGTGGCTACAATATTTTCCCACTCCAACGAGACCTGCAGGCAATCAAAACAATGACACAATAGCTTTAAAATAAACTATAACCTAAACATAAAGTCTTCCAGGATTATTAGTACTTCATTAAAAAACTTCTTTATTTCCAATATAATGTAATATACATTACATTATAGTCCTTTTATTATTATTCACTTTATTTTTAATATACATATTGTTGTTATATATATAAGCTACATAATAGCAATAATATGTATATCTTTATATTTTTATTTTTCTTTATATATATATATATATTTTAGATTTGATTATTTTTAGGAACCCCTATGGCCATATATAGGGCTGAGCAGTCTCCTCCCACTTATGATCCCTCTTATAATCGAGAGCTATACTTATCAATGGGAAATTTAACACAAAACCACCACACCCGAATATTATTTATTTATTTATTATTATTATTATTATTCGGTATACACAAATGAAATAAAAATCCCCCAAAATAACCCGAAAACACTAATAACAAAACCCACAAAAAACTTGTCGATACAACACCGACAATAAAAATCGTCAACCACAAAATGACAACCAAAAATTGTCGACAAGAAATTGACAAAAGTCGTCGACAACAAACTTGTAACAAAATATGTCGACAATAAATTGACGACAAAAAGTCATCGACAAAAATTGATGACAAAAAGTCGTCGACAAGAACATAGCAAAAATTTTAAATGCAAAACTGAACAAAACATTAGACACTCACAACAAAACCAAAAATAACTCAACACAACAAGGAACATGGGAATTAAATTTCAAGTATCAAGGTTGGGATATATCAACAATATTGCTCCAAGGACACCAAAGTGCTTCGAACACAAAATTAAAAAGGTGGGTCCCCAATATTGGGGCTGGTTGTGAAAACCTCACAACAAGAAGTTAGAGAATAAACAGTTATGCAAAGCATAATTTGGTTGGAATATCTACTCTGAATAGCAATAGATAAAACACCCCAACTACCAACCATATGGTGAATAACTACCTCTTTTGGGTCCCAAAGGTAAGCAATGCCCCTAGAAGTCCCCTGGGAAATGAGGGAAATGACTTTTTAAGTTGGCCATATTTTTCTAGCAATTGAATCCATTTCCTCTATTGACATCTTTGTTTCTTGAAGGAAAACAAGATGGGGATGGTTTATCTGAATCATTCTTTTAATTAAATTTTGTTTTGAAAGACTTCATTTGAGTCCTCTAATTTTCCAAATGATGATATTCATTAATACCAGTGCTAAAATAGTTGGTAAGGGAATTAATCTTACCTTCCTATACAAGCTTTTCACCTTCTTTTACCATATATTGTTGATTGGTCTTGCGACCTACCTTTTGATTAGAATCCATCTTTAATTTTTTTCTCTATTTCTTAACTTATTCCAATTGAATATGGGATGTATTACTATCTTGAAGAATACATGTACAAAGTCAATCTGTTGCTGGAAGGTTCAACAGAGTCTATCTTGGGACTTATATTATTTGAAGTCTCACCACTTAAAAGATTGTTTTTCTTGTGTATACTTTCTCCTTTTTTTTTGTTGAAAACTTTTGATTTGTTGTTTTTTATCTGAGTTATTCCTTTCATATCTAAATTGTGTTTCTAATAATTCTTTTTCCATTATTTCCTCTTCCTCACATAGGGTATCATTTATGGAAATAATTTCAAACATATTAGCTGATAACTTTGATTAATCCTTCATAACTAGTTTTTTTTAGTGTTCTTCTTAGGCATTTGAAAACCTGTTGAATTTGTATCTTCTTTCTTTTGATTTAGAATTTTATTCGGTAAAACACTAGCCAAATGACCATATTCATGGTAAATTCTACAACAAAAAGGAATGTTCTCATAGTCCACTACTTTCTCTCAAGTGTCCTACCCAAATTGTAAAGTGATATTTTAGGTAGGGTTTATCGAAATCCATTAAAACACAAATACAAGCATAAATAATATGTTCAAATTTTTTAGTACAATTAGCAATCCTCATAAAAGTTCCCAAAGAGTTTCCAATTGAAGAAAAATAACCAAATTTTAGAATTTAATTGGGAGGCTAAAGAGTCTAACCCACACGGGACATGTAGAAGGCATCTCTTCTTCGCCTTCAAATCCAGGGCTTCATAAAAAGCCTTACCCTTCCTAAGAACTAGGGACTTCCTTGAAATATCTTCTCTCTATCTTCATTATTAGCAAATAAAACAAGAAAATAACCATTTGGATAAATAGATATTTTTAACTCACCTTTAGTTTTTCAAATTTTTGTAGCCCAGACTTTGAAAGCATATAGGCTTAGATGAAAACCCAAGAAATGATAAATTAGTCCTCTTTTTTCTAGATCTTTAATGCTAGTCTGAATATCGCCCATATCAAGCTTAACAATAGGAGTTCCATCAACTACTCTAAGACATCCTGACTCAGTTTTCCTCAGATCAATATTAGGTATTCTTAGAGGTTTATAGGAAGCCCTAATATTAATATTAGCATTAGGTTGAGGCTATCCACCATGGAGGATATCCCTAAAATTTATTTTTAGGGTCGAGTCTTGGGAATCCTTACCCTTGAAAGGGGTTTCCATTGTGGATTTATTTTATTGGTGCACCTTAGCACCATATTCGCTTGAGATATGAACCATTTTTTGATAAGTTGCTTGAAACTTTTCTCGTGATCTCTTTAATCCATGCCTTAGACACCGAGGAAAGGTAAGCTTTTCACTTTTGTTTTGTGCAGCAAATTGGAATCCATTGTTAATCAAGTTCAATGCATGACTATTGAAAGATAAATTTCTACCCTATATTGGATGCTCTGCAACATATCCTACTAAAATATTAAGCAAAAACCACAAATATGTTGGACACTAGGACCCAAAAGCCTTGAAAAATAATCTCTAGAGCTACTTGCACTCAACCCAGATGAAACCCTCAGACAGTTACTTGCCAAAAATCTTGTTCACACATAGGGATGTGCTAGGATCTATGTTGCTCCAGATGATCTAAAAATTTATGGAGACATTCTAGGGTTTATCATATATCTACCCTCAAAATTTCAAGTCAATCCGAGTCTAGATGAGTGAAATATGACAGAAACAGGTTTGGTAGTTTGGGCAGTCCTGTGAAAAACGTCTCTTCAATTTTTTTCCATAACCTCAACTTACCATACACTTATTTTCTTTAACTTAAGCTATAAACTCATAAATTCAAATATAATTAACAAAAAATATAATAACTAATTGACCCACTCCATAATGAATAAAAACTTAAAAGATATTCATCCTTTGTTAGTGTTAATAAACAAGTCTACATCTTCTTTTTTTTTTTTTTTTTTTTTTTGAATTTACATGGTGGAATCGGTAGCCGCCACGAATCCGGGTAGGCTGTCCAGCTTTTATGGTTGCCACAGTATTCTGCACTGTCCGCCCTAGAAGCTGCCACACAGATCTTCGCGCAGTCCGCCCCTATAACCACCATGCCACAATCATTTTAAACCTTTTACGCCACTGAAAGCATCAGGAAAGGGACAACCGTTCAGTCCGGTGAGACCTGAGATTTGAACCTTGGAACTTCGCCCCCCTTATGGGGTTTGGATGAACCAATTGGTATACATCTCGGACCTTGAATATTTCATTTTTCTAAGGGAAACTACATTATTTCTCAATTGCACTGTAAACATCCCATTGTTGTCATTGCTACATTCTTGAGTATCACAACTCCATATCTCCAAAGTTGATCCAACTTCTAATAGGTAATAATACTAGAATATAGAAATTGAATTGAACACACTGAAATACAATTCTATTATCACTCACATAAACAAAATAAATAATGAGAATACTTACAAATGTCAATAGATATATGACACACACAACATGTATCCTGCACAACAACTATATAATACATCATACTTTTAGGAAGAATTTGCCAGTATTATACTTCATCCAAATACAACATGCACAAGGTCTCCCTTGCATATCCCTATATGAGTACTTATAAACATAACATGAGTGGTAGGTACTTGGAAACCATCCAACTATCTTTGAACTACCCATCTACATAAAATATTAGAAGTACCCATTATATTATATTGTTATAAATACTTTTCCACATGTGCATTACTACAAAAAAATTGTTTGTGCATATTATTATACACTTTATAACATACACTCAATACTACATGATAACTTATTATATACAATTTATGTGCACAAATTTGCACATATCCGCTCTTGCATTCAAGCAAACATAGCAATTTATCTGCCTATAATCTTTGGTATGCAGTAGGGAAGATAGTGGTAATTAGGTGAATGTACTACTAGTGGTTCCACACATCAGATCTTCCAGGTTGTAAATTATTTAGTTGGATTTGTGAAGTTGATTCAATATTATGAAGGAAATAGTTTTGGCAAGTAGAAATGAAGTTTAGAAGAAGTGCAATATATTTACTTATATTATTCTAAATCTAGAATGAGTTCTTATTTCATGTTTCACTTTTTAATATTCTTAAATCTAGAATAATTTTTGTCTTATTGTTGTCCGATACTATTTTTTCTCATTCAATATCATAATTTCCAACAAAGGTGTAAAAAAAACACCATTTTCTCTAGTGTTTTGATTACAATGTACTTGATTTGAAATTATACATGCCAAAAATGTATTAATCCTATTATTGAATGTAAATGTTTATATTTCAACTTTTTATAATAACCATTTTAAATGAAGTATTTATTAAGTGCACTAAAAGGTTTAGTTTTTTGTTATCATATATTCTCTAAGCAATAATTTTAAGTGATAAGCTTGATTTAGACTAAAGAACATAAACAATTAAGCTGAAATTGATTAAAATTTTGTAATTGTTTATATTATTAAAGTTTGGCCAGAATCTTGGGAAGGTATCAAAAATTTTCTGCTCCAGGAGAATATTGCACCCAAATGTGTGAAAATATAGAGGTATATTTTTTTGTTATACTCATGAAGTTGAATGATTCTATTGTTTATTTGCATGAGATTGCTTATTTAAATAATATTGTAAACTCCACTAGAAAATGTTCATTACTTAAGAAATATTAGTTCTCTCGTTGTAATATATTGTATACCTTAGGTTACATCTTAGTAGGTTGTTTGATAAATATTGTTGGATGTAATTTGAGTTAATATGTCATGTATGAAATATCAAAAGTATTCATGTATAATAAGAAAATCCTTTATATTTCAACAAGTAATTTATAATTTCAATTAAAACTAATTAGAAATATTTGTCTATGTTAAGGAGTTAAGAAATCTAAAAATATTGCATTATCATGTATCTATATTTACAATATTAAAGATATTTCCATAGTGGTTCTAGTTTGGAGTGATTTTTTTTATTAAAATATGAAAAGAAGGGTTTTTTTAAAGGACCCCAATACTTTCTTACAATCGGAGTCTCCTTGACACAAATGAACACTAAACTGCATCATGAGACAAAAAAAATAAAAAAACTCAAATGTTGCATCTAGAAATTGTTGCATTGACCTAGACAAAAAAACTATATAAAAGAATCTACAATGAACTCATAACATAAAGCACCTAAAGCAGGTCAGAGGATTTAGCACTCCATCTTGTTTCTTTGGGTAAAAGAAACACATTTGTAACATCCCAATCTTAGCAGAGAACATCCAAACAATCTTTCATATTATCCATAATATTTTTTAGGTCCTCTCTAGATTAATAAGATCAATTTTAATTTCTTGCAACTTTGGAATAGAGCTAAAGTTGGTTGATTCCCCTGTTGGATGAACACTCTTCACATGGTCTCACATCTAAAAAATTTGCTTATGCAGAACAATCATTTCCACATCGACTTTTGTCTACTTCTCAATGGACTGATCATCCTCAATTGTTTGCTTTTTATTTATAGACTGACTTTTTGGTATGAATTGGATAAAAATACAGTTAGACACAAGGACATATATAAAACTAAAAAACTGCATAGTTAAAAAAATGGATAACTTTTGCATTCCAATCTTTGTTAGAGATCTTCCATTCATAGCAACTAAATTGAATCTCCATCGACACCAAGAAATCCATAAACCTCCATATGAAACAAAGGATCTCGATTAGCTCATTTAACATGCTAACTCTCTCCTAAAACTGCAAAACCTGCAAGAAGAAAACCTGTAATAGAAAATTCCCACAGAGCTTTCCTGCCTATGAGAGAATTAGGAGCATAAACATTAGTTAAAACCCAACTGAAATTTGATAATTTAGAGAGGAAAACCACTGATATATGTATTCCAGAATTTTTAATATAGCTACCATCAATCGAATGTAAGTTCCATAAAATCCAGAGGCCTCCTGAGGCTCCATTCGCTGCTTTAACTACATAATTTACCTTTTTATAGATATTTTTCTTAACTTCTAAAATATTTTTGTTGTCAATCTTAGCGTGTTGAAGAAGAAGAATGTTCAGGTAATTATCCTTCCTAAGAGTTTTAGTTACCTACTGTTTGGAAGGGGTATTCATACACCTTACATTCCAAGATATGATATTTATTTATTTCCAAAGGTGGAGGGTTTTATTTCACTCAGATATAAAATGCTTTGTTTTTCATTTGTTGTATCCTTAGCAGTTTATATACTTCTGTATTTTGTTGATTTAGGTCTTCCTACTCTGATCTCACTTTATACATTTGTTGTTCTTCAAGAGTTTCTAGTAAGATTCATACAAGGGATTTTCTTTTTTTAACCTAGAGGTTTAATTGAAGACTTTTCCAGTAAAATATGAAGAACATCAAAAGAACAAAAGATAATATCTTTATATTCAAACAATGTGTTCATACCTTGTTTTGATTGATCTAAATGCTAGAAAGGGGTGCCTTCCATTTGCCAAATTTCTTCTTGTGCTAGCTTTCTCCTGAATTGATATATACTTAGCCTTTTCTATACAATTAACCTTATCTTCTTGATCTTGGATTTTTTGTTTTTGGTTTTGCTCCTAGGCTTCAGTTTTTACCAGATTATCGAGTTGAGAAATTGCTTTTTATTAGGTAGGAAAACATGGGATTTTGAAAGGATCCCTAACCTTTTACAATGAGATACACAATAGAAACAAGAATAGTAAACGAATCAAGAGGAGAACAACCCCAAGGGACAGGGAGATACAACAAAACAACCATAAATAGGTAGAACGAATAAAATACCTTAAACAAAAAGCAAGAGGGAGCACCTTATCAACCAGGGACAAAAGGAGACCAAAAATCAAAACTAGAACACACTATGTCAAAAAGGCATGGAAATCCTTCATCCAGATTTGAAGAGTGTTCTGATTGACCCTCTAGTTGGTCAACATGTTAGCTTCCTTATTTCCTTCTGTAAAGGTGTGCTTGAATTCAATACCTTCTAAATTCTTTGTATGATGGTAAATATCTTCTATTAAATCTATAATGTACCAGTGGGAGGAACGTTTTCCTTTAGCAATATTAATTATGGAAAGAGAGTCATCTTTGATCATCACCTTCTTTACATTCAAATTTTCTAGGAGCATGATCCCTTGACAAAGTACTTGAGCTTAGATAAAAAAATTGTACTGAACACTTAAGAAATTAACAAAATCCAAAAGAGTAACCTCTTTGTCATTCCTGATGATTCCTCCAGCCTTGCAATGCTCGGTTTGCCTTTAGCCACCCCATAAAATTTTAGTTTTATTCAACGTTAAGGTGAAAGCTTCCATATGACAAGATTTCTAGGATTGGGGGTGGGTAGAATGCAAATACCTTTCAGATTCAGGACACCCAACTGGCTGGTAAGCTTACCTTCGCTATAGAACTATTTTTCATCTTTTATATGGATTATGGATATATTTTCTTTCAAGGAATTGAAAATTTTAGCTTCCACATACAAGGGATCATTTTTAACATTTTGGAAGACGCTATTGTTTCTTGCATTCCAAATACCCCTCAAGAATGAGGTAAATTAAAAGACCAGCAAATTCTAAGTAAAGATTATAGAAGAGGAACCCACCATAAATACAAGTCCAAAATGTTATTAGGTATGACCTAGGTAAAATTGAATTTGATGAGAAGAAGGTGGATAACTTCTAAGGAGAAGGGACACTCAAGAAATAAATTATTAGCATTCTCTCAATCAGATTCACACAGATAACACCTATTCAAAATGGGTAGGTCTCTTTTGTGAAGGTTTTCAATAGTAAGGATTTTGTTCTGGACGGCCAGCCAAAATAAGAAATTAGTTTTTTTTTTTTGATGAAAAAACATTATATTAAAATGGCTTAATCATACAAAAAGGGGTGGGTGAAATTAGCACACCCCAAGCACACAACCAACACACTAACTGTGTACTAAATAGCTAGCAGAGCTACCAAAATAACTTACAGAAGTTCACAAGAAAACAAAATAAATAACTGCCTAAAAAACAACTAATAGACTATGCATCATTGTTGTGTAGGGCTTGGAGGAACATGATTCACTTCACAAGGAGCATTACCCCAATGATCAATAAGGTCCCGTAAGTGATGAAGCTCTATATTCACTTTTTCTTCTTGCACTGAAATCTGCAGCCAACAATCATAGAAAACCTAATACTTATCAGCAAGAGAAAAAGTAGAAGAAGGCTCCTGCTGGCTAACAATAGCTTTGTTGCGAGTTTTCCACAAATGAAAAAGAATTGAGTTGTTTGAACCATATCTTACTGGATGGAAAGCATTCCTCTTCCTCATCAAACTGACGAAAGTAAGTATATTTAATCATGAAAAGACACTTATTATCCACTTTCCAAATAGTGGAATCAATTGATGGGTTAGGATTTAGGAGATGATTTTTTAGAATATTGGATAAAGAACTTAGAGCACGCATTTTATTGGGGGAGGGGTTAACAAGAGATAAAATATTACAAACCCTTTTTTAATCCCTTACCTCAAGAAAGCCGACAACACTAGATCCATAGGATTGTATAGTAAAGGACTCTAAGCAATTTAGAAGTTGATCTCTAATCAAAGGCACATTACGAATACAACTATATTCCCAAAAGTTTACTTTCCTACCATCATCGATCTTCCATATCAAGCATTTGTGAATAATAAACTTGGAATCAAGAAGGTGTTTTAAAAAAATAAAGCTCTTTGGATTGGCCTGAATATCAAGGAAATTACCATCTTTGCCAAGATATTTAGCTATTAAAATATCTATCCATCTAGCTTCATCCATTTTGAAAAAATTCCAACCCTATTTTGCAATAAGGTCTAAATTCATTTGTTTTAGTTTCCTAAGGCCTAATCCACTCTTTCTCTTCCTGGAAAAAACCTACTTCCAATCCACTAGAAAAATTCTTTGTTTTTCTTAGATGTCTGTCCAAAGAAAAGCCTTTTGAATACTATCAATATTTTGGTGGATTTTTTGCGACATCTTGAACAACGACAAAATGAAGACCAAGATACTTTGGAGGTTGTATTTAATCAGTTATGCCTTTCCAGCTTAGTTGATGAGGGCACCTTTCCAACTTACTAATTTTCTCCTAACCCTCTCCACCAGAGGAAGCCAAGAAGAATCTTGTAACTTACCACTGAAAAGTGGTAAACCTAGATAAATGGAAGGGAGCTGCCCAATGGAACACTAAATTGTTTTCATGATTTTTACATGCCTTTGAAGGGAGGTATTAAAAATACCTCAATCTTGTTGAAATTTACCTTCTATCTAGAGGCATCCTCAGAAGAAGATAAACTTAATCTCTTTCAATTGCAAAATAGAGGATCTTGAGGTAAGAAGAGTATCATCTGCAAATTGTTGGTGGGTTATAGGATTACAGGGGGAGCCATGCTTTATCCCTAAAACTAGCTCCTTATACTGGGCTGCCTCAATAGATCTGCCCAAGGCTTCTACCATAATAATAAATAAATAAGGAGATAAAGGATCTCCTTGTCTTAGGCATTGGAGGCTTATGAAATAACTTGCTAGAGAACCATTAATTAGGACAAAATTCATAATTGAGAACAAACATCCTTTGATGAGGTCTATCCAAGTAAGGTGAAAGCCAAATTTACTCATAAATTTAAATACAAATTCCTATGATACTCTATCATATGCCTTGTTCATGTCTAATTTCAACAAAAAGCCATCTATACCACTTTTATCTATGGAGTGAAGAACTTCATGAATAGTAATCATGCCATCCAATATTTGCCTCTCTTAAAAAAAAGTACCTTTGTAAGGATCAATAATATGAGGAAGAATGGTGAATGATGAACTACTATGTTAGGGTTTGATGAAGAAAAACTGCTCTGTGGGATGGTAGCAGCTTTCGGAGGAGATCTAAAAAATTGGAGGAGTGTCGTGATGGCATCGGGTCCGACATAGAGAGTGCATGCACGTGATATTTTTTCATCTGAAAATGACTGGAAGGAACAAGATTTTCTAGTGCATTTTGGGAATCGCTTGTTAAATAACAATCATTGTTTGGAACGATGTGAAGCCAGGATAGTTCTAGTGGTTCAACCAAACTCGGTGGCGGAAGATGTGGAGTATCTAACCAAACATACCCTTATTGGAAAATTTTTGGGCATCCGAATTTCTCTCCCTTTTGCGGAGGCTTGGGTCAGGAAAACTTGGAATCCTGAAGGCAATGTGGAGGTGATGCTGAGTGCAAACAATTATTTTATGGTGGTTTTCTTTTTTATTGCAGATCGTAATAAAGCATTTGAAGGGGTCCTTATTTCTATAACCAAGTGGGACTCTTGTTTCAACCCATCAGAGGAGCGGTCATTTTGGGTTCCAGTATGGGTGCTGCTTCCATGGCTCCCATTGGAATTCTGGAGAACTGATATCTTGCATAAGATTGCCCTTCTGCTTGGGAAGCCAATTGGACCGTCACAACAGACAATGGATAAAAATGTAATCTTTGTTGCTCGTATTTGTGTTGAAATTGACTTAAATAATCCTATTTTAGATTATATTGAAATACAATTTGAATCAACTACATGGGTTCAAAAATTTGACTATGAAGCTCTTCCATTTCATTGCCGGATTTACCGTGAATATGGCCACCTGCAAAGAAAATGCCCTAAGTTTATCCCGCCTGTGGCTTCAAATCCTGGGCCCTCTCGGTCTGGAAAAAGTTTGAATAAAGGAAAAGCCCCGATAAAGGAAGGGGAATAGGATAAGGAAGGTTTTGTTTCGATAAAATCCTGAAACAGAGGACGAAGAGCAAACAAAGACCTTAAGGATAGCCAACCAGATGCTCTACTCAACTGTTTTGAAATATTAGATGATCTTGATCAGTGCATGGAGATACCTGAAACTTCGCTACCTGATGCAAATATAACAAGGCCGAATCAGATATCTCTTCTTGAGGGAGAAATTAAGAAATCAGATCTAGGGGGTTTAAATGAAGAACAAAGGGTTTTGGATTTGAGTATAGGGGAAACGGATGGGTCTATCCCTATAAGGGAAACTATTTTGGAAAGTGGTACAAATTTAGTTATGCCCTCTCCTACTCAGGTACTGATGCAGTCATCCTTGGACTGCAAAACTCCTACGATGTTGGGATTACAGTAGAAAATAATTAAAAAAAGTTTTTCGGATAGGAATATGAAGGTGGGTCGGAAGAAGTACCGGGATAAAATTAAGTTAATAGGCGAGACTTTGGTGGAGTTAGGCTTGGTGAGAACATTGGACTCCCATATTTATAATCCCTAAAATTGATTATCCTCTCATGGAATGTAAGGGGGTTGAACAGCATACCCAGACAAAAAGTTGTTCGTGATTTGGTTCGTGTGCATTCTCTGGATGTGGTGTTTATTCAGGAGACTAAATTGCCTATTGATAGTATGTTCAATATTACTTCCAAGTTGTGGATAAGGGGGCAATGCCAGTGTATTGGTGCATATGGATATGCTGGTGGCGTCACTTTTTTATGGGATCCGGTTCAGATATCTCCTCTTACTTGGATTTCCAGCAGATGGTCTATTTTGATGGTCGGGAATGATAATGAATCTGGTGAAACCATCCTACTTACAAATGTGTATGCTCATGTTGATTACAATGGTAAAGTGAATTTGTGGAAGCACATTTTCTTTGTGAGAAGTTTGGTTCCCCTATACCCATGGATTTTGGCTGGAGACTTCAACTCTATCACTTGTCTAGAGGAGAAACGTGGTGGGGTGGACCATCTTGAGCCTTTTTCTTATGTATTTAGTGCTCATATCCAGGCCCTAAACTTTGTTGACATCAAGCTAGATAATGGTATTTTTACTCGACACAATAGAAGGTGTGGGGAAGCTTCCATCTTAGAGAGACTGAATAGGTTTTTGATATCCAGTTATTGGATGGGTAATAACAGAAGTGTTAGTTCTATGATTCTAGAGGGTAGGGGGTCTGATCATTGGCATATAAAACTCTCTTCTTTGGAGTTAGGGCTAAAAACGAATCCCTACTTTAAGTTTCAACTTATGTGGATTCGTGATAATAAGCTTCATGATTTCATGCGAGGCTGGTGGACCACTGGAAAAACTCCTCATGGCACCGCTATGTATTCCTTTATGAAGCGACTACAATTTGTAAAATATAAATTGAAGAGATGGAATAGAATAAATTTTGGGAGCCTTTCCTTGGCTAAGCTAGCAGCTCTTAGAAGGATGGAAGAAGCTTCAAAGAATATTAGAGATCAAGGATTCACGAAGGAGCTTCTTGTTGAGGAATCTGAGGCTGCGAAAGACCTTGTTGAATGGGAACTGAGAGAAGAAATTTTTTGGAAACAAAAAGATCGAGTATATTGGCTTTAGGAAAGAGATAGGAACACAACCTTCTTTTATAACTCAGTTAAGGCTCACCGTAATGGTAACCTGATTACCTCTCTTGTGAATTCTCAGGGTGCCCTACTCTCTTCTTTCAGGGATATTTTAGAAGAGACTAAGAGGTATTTTTCCTCTCTCTTCAATGAGGACTCCCTATCAGATGATGAGAATGAAAAGCTTATTCTAAACCGTATTCCAAAGATTTTTTCTAGAGAGATGAATGAGCACTTGATGGATCCAATTTACCTTAAGGAGTTGGAAAATGTTGTATTCAATATGAAAAAAGTAAAAGCCCTCGGTCCAGATGAATTCCTGATTGATTTTTATCAGGAGTTTTGGTATTTAATCAAATTTTATCTTTTGGAGGTGGTCCATGAGTCCCAAAAGAAAAAACAGATGCTAAGGGCCCTAAATGCTACCTTTGTGGTACTTATACCCAAAAAAGAGGGAGCAAATTCCTTGGATATGTTTAGGCCTACTACTCTCTACAATGTTGTGTATAAGATCATCACAAAAATTATTGCTGAGAGGTTGAAGATATGGTTGAGCAAAATAATCTTTGAGGAGCAAGGAGGGTTTGTTTTTGGCTGACAAATCTTGTATGGGATTGTTATTGCTACATAATCTATTCACTCGATGGAAAATTCTAAGGAGAAAACTATGTTCATTAAGTTGGACATGGCCAAAGCCTATGATTGGGTCAGATGGTCCTTTCTTTAGAAATTTCTTGCTACTTTTGGATTTGAGGAGGAATGGATTAGATGGGTGATGAGTTGTGTTTCTTCTTACTCATTCTCTATTCTTGTTAATAATGAGCCATCAGAGTTGTTTAAGGCCTCAAGGGGATTGAGGCAAGGAGATCCTTTATCTCCTTATTTTTTTATCATTATGGCGAAACGGTTGGGAAGATTGCTCAAGTCTCAAGTCATGCAGGGTCTCATTTAGGGGTGGAAGTGGGATAGTAGTTTGCCACCTCTTTCCCATCTCCAATTTGTTGATGATACTGATTTTTTTGGAGTTTCCACTATCAGGGAAGCTGGTAATATTAAACAGTCTCTTGACATATATCTTAGTGCTTCTGGATAGTTGATTAATGAGGAAAAGTCTTCTATTTTCTTCTTCAATACCCATCTTCTTATTCAATCCAGGATTGCTCACATTCTAAGATTCCAGGTTGGGACTCCCCCCTTCATTTATCTTGGTATAACAATTTCATCTCATCCTCTACCTAGATCTTCTTGGTAGTCTATGATTGATAAGTTTAGAAGGAAGGTGAATCATTGGACTTTCAGATGGCTATCCACTGCAGGTAGAGTGTTGCTTTTAAAATATGTTGTTCAAGCTTTACCCATTTATAGATGTTTTGTACAAATAGCTACCTCTCACTTCATCAAGGACATGGATACTTTGTCAAGACATTTTTTATGGTCTGGAAAACTTGATCAATCTAAATGGATTTTGGTTAGGTGGGATTCTATATGTAGGTCGGTGCAAGAGGGAGGCCTTAGGTTGCGACATATAACTCTTTTTGGGTAGGCTTTGGCTGCAAAACTTTATTGGAGATGGTGTACCTCTCAAGATAATATTTGGGCTAAAATATTATCTTGTAAATACTTGAGAGGTATTTTTGAGGTTGAGATCCTTAGAGTCAGCTTGGTTGGGAAAGGTTATGTTATCTGGGACACTTTGAAAAGAAGAGCTAATTTAATCAAGCAGGGTTTGTTCTGGATTTGTAATCAGGGATCAAATGCTCTTTTTTGGGAGGATTCTTGGGATGGCCACCCTCCTATATTGAATAAATATCCTAAGTTATGTTTCCTAAGCATTTTTTTCTTGGAATTAGACCGGTATTGTGTGGAGGACTTTAAAAAAATCCAGTATTTTGGAAATATGGAGATGTACAGGTGGAAATATCTGCAAGAATGGCCCCAGGGGGGACTTGCCAAGGATAGAGAGGTGCTTGCTCTTATTCTTAAGGGGAGGCCTTGTTCTTCATTGAGGGGTAAAGATATTCTGGCTTGGAACCATGATCCTAAGGGAACCTACTCGGTAGCCTATGGTTATCAGGTTTTTGATAAGCAAAAGTATGAGTCTTCTTGTCACTTGGTGGAAAAAGGTGTGGAACAAATTTGCCTAGCCAAAATGTAGCTTCTTTCTTTGGTTGATAGCTCATAATAAATGCTTCACTTGGGATAATGTGAGGAAGAGGGGATTTCAGGGTCCCTATTTTTGTGTCCTTTGCAGTAAGAATGAGG
Source organism: Wollemia nobilis (assembly GCA_028583015.1). Lineage (NCBI taxonomy): Eukaryota > Viridiplantae > Streptophyta > Pinopsida > Araucariales > Araucariaceae > Wollemia > Wollemia nobilis. The sequence continues at coordinate 11,252,076 of JAQPPZ010001195.1, forward strand.
ATGACTCTTCTCATTTATTTTTCCAATGCTCCTTTACTAGAGAAATTTTGCACCATTGGTGGAGCACCTGGAACCATCCATATTTTCATGTGGTCCCTGGTGGAGTTTTGGAATAGTCTGGGCAGACCTCCAGCCAAGGCTCCCTTACTTCGGGTGGCTTGAAATTTGGGCCCTTCTTGCATCATCTGGAAAATTTGGCTCGAACAAAACCGACACATATTTTAGGGCAGTTATTTGGTTGTTCAACAGATCTGACAAAGGATCCTATATATGGTTCAGGAAACCATCCATAGAAAATGTGATGTGGACCCTCTTTTGGATTCAAGGAAGAAGAATGTACAACAAGCCCTTGGTCACTTTGAGGATGGTGTGAAATATTCTAGCCCTATTAGGGTTCCTCAGCTCAACAAGAAGGTTAGGAGAGATGGTAGGTGGAGGCCACCCCCTAGAGGATTTTTAAAAATTAATACTAATGGATCATCTAGGGGTAATCCTGGACATGTTGGCATTGGCGGTGTTGGGAGAGATTCTACTGGTGGTGTCAGTTTTTTCTTTTCCATTTATAAAGGTGTTCACTCCAACAATTTTATGGAAGCTCTTGCAATTCTTGAGGTGTTGTGGAGTGGGTTTTCTCTTGGGTAGCATACGATTATCTGTGAGTCTGACTCTCAAATTGTGGTTAATATTTTAAACAGTAAAATGGTGGAGGAATTTAATTTGCAGTTGGCCTCTGTAGCCGTTCAGATTCTCAGAATCAGTGAAGAGTTTGAATTTATATCCTTTGTGGACATTCCAAGGGAATGGAATCTGGTTGCTGATTACCTAGCCAAAAGGGCTTCTGAGCTATTGGATCCTTGGAGTATAGATAATTGGGAGAGTCTATTGTCTGGGGACTCTCAACACCTATGGGAGTTGATCCACAAGGATGTACAGACTTAATGTGGTTTGTTCTTGTTGTCTTTTTTGGGTGTCATTTTAGTCTAGTGGTTTTAGCCTGTTTGGTTGTTTATTTGAGTCCTGGTTGGAAGCTCAGTTGTACTCTGTAATCTAGAATTTTTATCAATAATTTTTTACCCCTTTATTTAAGAAAAATATGAGGAAGAATGACCTTCATTCTATTGGCTATGACTTTAGCCAATATGTTATAAAGAGTATTGCACAGTGGAATTAATGTCACTCAAAATATGAAGGGTATTTTGAATTTCACCCATAGCATTATATATACTTCCCCACAATTTCCCAAAAATTTTGGCAAAAAATTGTAGGAAAACCATCAGGTCTAGGGGCCTTATTACCAGACATGGAAAACACAACCTCTTTGATATCATACTCTTTGAACCGAGTGATAAGACAAGAGTTATTTAGAAATTAGAGAAGAAATAAAATTCAAAAAATAATTGGAGGCCTCCTCATCTATAGGTGTCGCCACTTCTAAGAGATTTTAAAAAATTGTACAACATCCTCACGAATTTTCAAAATATTTCCAATTTTAGTATCATCCTCAACAATTTCAGTAATCTTATTGAAACTTGTGTTTCAAGGTTGTGGCATGAAAAAAACTAATATTTTTATCTCCATATTTAAACTAGAGAGACCTAGAATTTTGTGTGAAGTATAATTCCTTGCAGGCCAAAATATTATGGAAATCTGTCAACAAACTTCTTTCAAGATATCTGTCAGCCTCTAATGGGGGGAAAAATTCCACAATAGCTTCAATGGCTAAAATTTGTAGTTTCTGGGATTTCTTTATTTGGAAAATGGTACCAAAGAAATTTTATTCCATTCTTTTAAATTTCTCTTCACAAATCTTAACTTATTAGCAACTTGAGATATTAGGGACCTGGAAAATCCTTCTTCCGCCAATCAGCTATCAGGGACTCAAGGGTATCAGTTTTCAACTACATAACCTAAAAATGGAAGGTAAACTTAAAAATTTTATTCCCAACTAAAACATCCAGTACCAAAGGATTGTGATATGATCCTATTCTTGGAAGAGGAGAGAACAGAGTTGCTAAAATTATGAAGCCCTTCTTTAGAAATAAAAATATGTCCAACTTTGATTGGATAAGATATTACCCCAGCCTTTTTTTGGTCCAAGTGAATTTACTTATTTTTAGCTCGAAGTCCATTATCTCATTAGTATTGATAAAAATTTGAATTCCTCCATACCATTAGAGGGGATTGGCTTCCAACTTTTTTTTTAAGGAAAGAGGAGGGAATTAAAATCCTCAACCAACATCCAAGTAAGGTCAAAGAAAGCATTTATATTTATGCTCAACTCCTCCCATAGTCTTCCTCTTCTCGTAACTAATTTTAGAGCATATGGATTGGTTAAAACCCAGGATATTTTAGAAACTTTTTAGTAAAAAACCTTGTGAATGAACCTGTCACAAGAATAAAGCACTCTGCCTTTAATTTTTATATTATCCCAAAGACACATTAAGCCCCTAGAAGTTTTCAAAGTATGGCTTGTAGAATAACCAGGACTCCTTCCATATGACATTCTTAACCTTATCAAAATTGTTCTCCTTAATTTTAGTTTCTTGAATAAAAAAATGAGATTTCAGATCTTTCCTAATAGAAACAACTAGTCATTTCTTCGAAGGGGTATTCAAACCCCTTATGTTCCAAGATAATATTTTTATTTACGAGATTTTTTGGGGTGCTTCTTCTCCCATCCCATAGAAAGTTTCATTAGGGTTCCATTATCTATGTATTTTAGAGCCTCCCTCAGCCTTGACTCTTGGTTCGAAGGTCACCCCTGGTTAGAGTTAGCTCCCACATTCACTACCCTTTTTTTTGTACTCCTTGTGATGCAATTGGGGTTAGATCCATTAGGTGGTGAATTTGTAGTACTTGTCTATTTTACCGATAGGATTTGGATGGAAGAAATAACATAAGCTAATGTTGGGTTGGATTTTAAACCTTTTCCATTAAGAGATAAATTTGAAGCATTGTCCTATTTTATTGATGGCCTTTGAATGACGATAGGCTTTGGATGGAAGAAATAATATAAGCTAATATTGGGTTGGCTTTCAAACCTTTCCCATTAATAGGTAAATTTGAAGCTCTGTCCTATTTTACTGACGGGCTTTGAATGGTATAAATAACATAATATGAGGTTGGGAGGGAAACCCTCAAAAATTTAGGTTGGGGAAGACCCATAAGCAGGGTTCCCTCCAAATAAACTTCCTCTTAACCCTCAAAATAGGGGAGTTTGGAATTAACATCAATATCATTCTCCTGACTCAAAAATACTGGAAAACATATTTACCACAAGAATTTCATTCATCACAGAGAAAAGAATTTTAGTAGAACTTACCTCATATTTTCCTGGAAGTATCTCCTCATATTCAATAGGTGATGGATCTTGGGCCTGAGTCAAACCCTTGGAAATTGTTGAGACTGCCTCCTCCGCTTCCTTGATTTTCACAACTTTTTAGGTTGCCATGTTTTGAAATGGTTTTGGATTTTATTCTTGGGACAATCCTTAGACAAATACCTCATATTATTGCAAAGCCCACACTTTGCAAGTATATTTTTGTATTCTATAGGATGAATTTGGATGCCAAAAAATTAGACCAGATCCATTAGGCTTGGCAAGAAGACCTTCATATTAATATTAACGCAGACTAGAGTATAGATAAGTCTTGACCAAGCAGAAGTACCTCAGTCAATGGTGAGGATTTGACCCATATGCCTAGTGATTCTATAAAAAATATCTTCATGCCACAGAGAGAGGTAGACTCAAAATATGAACCAATACTAGAATTTATTGAAGAATCTAAGAATAGGGGTCAAAATCAGATGACCATCATTTCATAAACAATCCTCTTCTACCAAAGAACCAAGGACCTTGAAGTAGGACTTTCTCTATGTCTTCTTCGCATATGATTTTGGCCAAAAATAATTTTCTAGGTAAAGCAATAATGTCCAAATAGCCATAGGATCTCCACTTATCACGAGCCTATTTTTGGATAGCATCTAAATCCGACCTTGCTCCCCAAAATTTCCCTATTAGGCATAAATACCTTGTGTAGTTGCCATCTTAGCAAGATCATTGGAAACTTTAATTTGGTCTCCCACAAGAGAGATATGATAGAAAGAAGCAAAATCCTGCCTTTTAACCACTAGAGCTTATAACCAAGGCCTCTCGCTTGGGTTGAATACTTTGGCCTGGGAATTCGCAAGGTTTCTTGCTCACTCGTCATTTAAAAATTCAACAGAGCAAGAACCTTCTTGACCAACTTCCACCTTAGCTTTTTTGCCACCTCCTTCACTGATCATCATGCTTTGCATAATGTTGTTATTGTTTCAAACCCTAGCTCTTTGTTGTGTTACTATGCCAAACCTAGCTCTATTTTGTGTTCCTATACCAAACCCTAGCTCTCACATTCAAGTTGACAAATTATTTCTTTATTCGCATTTGATTCATTATTTGTTTTTGGTGCTATTTATACTTCCTCCTACTCATCCGATTAAGAATTATTCGTACCTTCCATATAAGGATTTTTGCATGCACCTTCCTCATCCTTCTTACCTTTCTCTTTGTTCATATTTTTTTTCTCTAAATTTTATCCAAGGATTTCTTCGACGGATAATTTTTAGTTGAATGTCTAGATTTATTGCATACTCTGCATTGATTTGACAAGTTTTCATATTCAATATATTGCTTCCAATACCTAAATTTAGATATGAGCCTTATAAACGTTGGTAAAGTTTTTTCCATGTAGGTATTGACACAAAATATAGCAAAAATTAGCCTAGTTCGAGCTTTAGTTACTGATTTGAAGGCTAAAACCTCATATATCAATTTTGTAATTGTTGCAATTATATCTTCATCCCATAATTCTATAGGTAATATTGAAATTCTTACCCAAAATGGGTGAAGACTTTTATTTTTGTTTTTAGATTGAAACTTGGTTTCCACCTTCTTAAAAAAGGGCCCATTCTCCTAAAAATCGATGGCTCTCCTTACAAATTTTTAACACAATCCTTGTAGTTGGAGAATATGATGAGGAAAAAATCTTCTGGGAGAGCTTTTATCCCCATTTGTCCTTGAGGTATCCTTTTTCTTTCTGCCCACTTTCTTATAGAGTCCAGATCCATGCGAGTTCTTATACATTTTCAACTAGATTGTTAGTTTTACAAGATTATCTAGAACTTGCAAATAGAACCCCTTTCTCCATAAAAGGGAGAGATATCATATATTTATGCAAAAGTTGGTGCTTTTCCTTTGAGGTTATCAATCCACGTAAATGTAAATTTACGCTTGTCATGGTATGTTCTTGGGTCAAATTATTGGGTTTCTCTACCACCATCATCCTCTTTAATATCTTATGGACCAAATATGGAACCTCTTACTCCATCTATGAAATTCTTTTCCCCTACCATTTTTTACCAACCCATCTGTATGTAGTCCAAAAAAATCTATTTCCCTGTGACTGCTTATTATTTGTTCTTCATTGTTGCACTAGGGTTTGATCTCTACAATATACTTTAGATAATCCATAGCCCTATGATTACGTATTGTTTATTCTTAATCCTTGCATTAGGGTTTGATATCTACCATTTTCTTGATAAACTTTTCCACCCTAGGGTTTGATTTTTGTTGTTTGCTTCAAAAATTCTCTGGCACCTACTACCTACTTTAAAAAATCCACCACACTGGGGTTTGATTTTTGTTGGCCTGCTTCTATTGCTATATGACTACTTGTTTTTTGTTCTATGTCATTGCACTAGGTTTTGATATCTACCTCCCTCTTCAGATATTTGGTCACCCATACATTAGGATATTTATTCCTTTTCGTATCTTAGGGAAGTTAGTTTGGAGTAATTTTACTTCATATAAATGTTTTTAATTTAGGTTGATTTTATTTTAAATTTATGTGTTCATTTTTGAAAGTTATTAGGCATAAAAAATAATTATTCTACACAAATAGTTACTCAATGAGATCCCATTATTTTTTTCCAGATTATATATTTGTTTTACAATATATAAAAATACCTCTTAAACAACTATATCTCTATTTTATCAAACATAAATAACTTAATTATTGAATTTGTGTAATCTGATATTTTGAGGCCAAGGTCAAATGTATATTGAGGTGCATATAAATACCGTTTATGCTACCTAAGGGTATGTTATTATGTAAACCTATGGGTATTCCTCATTTATGTAAGCATACAAGTTGTAATGTATCATATAACTTATGCATCATCCATAGATGGATTAGATTCTATGGAGTGATAAATATGGTGGCAAAGCCTTGATGTAGCAAAAGATATCAGTATACTTGAGTGGTGTAGTTTCACCAAAATTGAGCATATGATTTGAGATAGTGTAAATATCATATGTGTGTTCTTTGGATTACAATAATAATCAAAGTATTTGAATGAATTTGCATAATTTGTATGGTTCCACAATATTTCATATAAGAGTAATTTGATTATCAAAGTATTTGATCTCGATAATTGATTTCATTGTATATGATACTGACATGTGCATGTTTATGTAAGCCTGTTGGCCCCATTCATATCTTACTCATAGTGGAATTGGTTAGTCTACATTTATCCTCATTGGGAATTTATTTATCACTATAAATTCTCCTCAATGAGGATCCATTTGAATTATAAGTATGAATAATATATGATATATTTCGGTACCCATGGACACACACCTTATACTTCTTGTCTTATCCCTTCATTTCCTTCATGTCGTTTATTATTGTTTTCTTCTAATTGCATTATCCTTTTTCAAGCATATATTTGTGGTGACTAAATGTTTTGGAATGGTCTTAAAAAATTATGCATTAAATAGTTAAATGTTCTCAACACCAAGGGCTAAATATATTTATAATTAAAGAGGTATTATAAGCATATATAATTTCTTGATATGTTAATCATCTAAAAAAAATTACAATGTATTATGAGATCAATAGTTTTTCTTACTTTTGGAAGGTCTTATTTTACAAATATACAATGAATCTAAATTAAATATTAACATGTAAGGAATGATCATTCCCATGTTTACCCATATCTAGCCTTGTACTGATCATATAAATATTTAAATAACAATAATTGTTTGTGACCCATCCACATTCTATTAAGAAATTTGTTTTTATTGGTTCATTTCTTTATTGGTTTTTCCACTCTTTTGTGGTTCAAAAATACAATTCATGCCTAATAATGATTATGTGAGATAGACATATCATGACTTAAGTAGAAGCATAACTACCCAACTCTATATTATTGTATTATTCCTATTCTAGACATGATGCACTTTTGTTTTAAGTCTTTGTATACTCTTATTATATCTTCCAATAAATAGACAAAAGTTCCATTAACCAGTTATATATTTTCATTTTTTGGTAATTTAGATATGATTGATTCCTTCAAATATGTGTTCATATTTTTTATAATGTTATCCTAAAAGATTTAAAATATTTAGTGTTTTTTATATAAATTTTGACAAGGGATATGAATATATCCTACAAATAATTCTAGGTCATTTCTAAAATTTAAGCTAAAAATGCACAATAATTAGAAATTAAAATGATCAACAATTTGCTATAGAAAGACCCAGGTTCAAGTGGGTAGTTAAACCTCTCTAGTTGCTGAGAGGCCCGGGTTCAAATATCTCGCCTCACATGTTGCGGATATGTTATGTAATGGTTCCCTCGTGGTCACAGTCTGTTTACCCCTTGTGGCCACCACCAAAAAAAAAAATAAAAATAAATAAATAAATAAATTTGCTATAGAAAGACAACTCTTTGACACAAAAATTAATGCCTTCTTATGGTTACAAATAAAATATATTATCTTGCCATGAGTCTGGAGAAGTGGTTTTGTTCACTAACATTTATGCCCCCTCGGATCTTGCTGGGAAGGTGCTGCTGTGGAATCATATTCAAAGTGTTCGAGCCTTGGTTCCATTCTATCCTTGGATTATGGCTGGAGATTTTAATGTTGTATCTAGTATTGATGAGAAGAGGGGTGGTGTGGGTACTTTGGGGCCTGCCTCTAGACTCCTTAATGATAATATTCAGCTTCTTAATCTGGTGGATATTAAGCCAAATAATGGTGTGTTCACTTGGACGAATAAGCGGTGTGGTTCTAACTCGATCTCTGAGAGGTTGGACAGGTTTCTTACTTCTTCATTTTGGATTAGCAATTCTTGGGTTACTAACTCAACGATTCTTGATTGGAGGGGATCATACCATTGGCCTATTAAACTTGTTATCTCTTGGCAAGAAATGGATCATCATCCAAGTTTTAAATTCCAGTTAATGTGGCTTAGGGATCCCTCTTTGTACGAGTTGATGAAAGTGTGGTGGAGTCAGGGCTGTCCTTCCCACGTGCATTGCTATGTACTCTTTTGTTAAAAGACTCCAATTTGTGAAATATCAACTCAAAAAGTGGAACAGGCAGTGTTTCGGGAATCTATTTTAGGATAAAACTTTGGACCAAAGAAGGCTTGATGTTATCACCAGACATATCAGAGATCATGGGTTAACAGAGCAGAATTTGCAGGAGGAGTCTGAAGCTTTGCATGAACTTCAAGAGTGGGAGCTTTGGGAAGAGATTTTCTGGAAGCAAAAGGCTAGGGTGGAATGGTTACAAGAAGGAGATCGAAATACAACTTTTTTCTTTAACACTGTTAAGGCTCGAAGACACGGTAATGGTATTTCTTCGATTATTTCTTCTCAAGGTATTCAGTTGTCTGCTTCTCAGGATATCTCTCGGGAAGCTGTTCGATTTTTTTCTTCCTTATATTCTGAGGATTTTTGTGGGGGTCATGTTGATGATCATACTATTTTGCGTTGTATTCCTTCTGTTATTTCAGAAGAGATCAATGCATGCCTTCTTCAACCTATTTCCATTGATGAACTAGAAAGGGTAGTTTTCCTTATGAAGATCGGGAAAGCTCCGGGCCCGACGGCTTCCCCGTTGAGTTCTTTCAACACTTTTGGGAAATTATTAAATCTGATCTTTTGAGGGTTGTTCTTGAGTCCTTTCACAACCATCAGTTGTTGAAAGCTTTGAATTTCACTTTTTTGATGCCAATTCCTAAAAAGGAGGGTGCTAGCTCTTTTGATCAGTTTCGGCCTATTGCTCTCTGCAATGTGGTGTATAAAATTATTACTAAGCTGATTGCGGAGCGTCTCAAGCCTTGGCTGGATAGAGTTGTTTCTGATGAGCAGGGTGGCTATGTGGCTGGTCGACAGATTCTGGATGGAGTGGCTATTGCTGCCGAGGCGATCCATTCTATGAGCACTTCTAAGAATAAGTTTATGTTTATGAAGTTGGATATGGCGAAAGCTTATGACAGGGTGAAATGGTCTTTTCTTCACAAAATCCTCTTGGCCTTTGGATTTGATCCTTCTTGGATTGAGTGGATTATGAGTTGTATTACAACTCCCTCATATTCTGTCCTAATTAATGGAAAGCCCTCTCCTTTGTTTCATGCTTCCGGGGTCTTCGGCAGGGGGATCCTTTATCTTCGTACTTGTTTATAATTATGGCTGAAGGTCTGGGTCGCTGGCTTAAAGATCAGGTTCACCAGGGTCTTATTCATGGATGGAAATGGGAGAATAGTAGGCCAGCCATTTCCCATCTTCAGTTTGTTTATGACACTGCTCTCTTGGGTTTAACCTCTATTTGTGAAGCAACCAACTTTAGACATGCTTTGGACTTGTATTTGGCTGTCTCTGGTCAGGAGATTAATGAGCACAAGTCTATTATTTTATTTTTCAATACAGATCCCAGGGTTCAAGCTATAATTGTTCAGATTCTCGTGTTTCAGGTTGGAACTCTTCCTCTTACATACTTGGGGATTCCCATTTCTGTTGGTCCTCTACCTAGGGCGGTTTGGACTAACATACTTGACAAATTTCGTAGTCGAGTTAGTCATTGGACTCATAGATGGTTAACTTTTGCTGGTCGGGTATTACTTTTGAAGTCAGTTGTGCAGGCTTTACCGGTGTATAGATGCCTTATTCAGATTGCTCCAACAAGTTTTCTTCATGACCTGGATTCTCTTTCTAGACAATTCCTATGGGCTGGCAATCTTGGTTCCTCAAAATGGAGTCTTGTTAAATGGGAGACTATTTGTCGACCAAAGCAAGCTGGGGGATTGGGTCTTCGTCTAAGCTCTCTTTCTGGGACTGCTTTGGCTGCTAAGCTGTATTGGCATTGGTGTAGTAATCAGAAGCAAACTTGGGCCAAGATTATCTCCCACAAGTATCTTAGGGGAGTGGAAGGTTCAGAGATTCCTCGATACAGCTTGACTGGTCGAGGATCATTTGTTTGGAATACTTTGAAAAAGGGAGCAGAGTTGGTTAAGCAGTGGGTTATTCTGGATTTGTTATACTGGGTCTCGGGCTCTTTTTTGGCAGGATTCTTGGGATGGCTTTGCTCCTCTTCTTAGCGAGTTTCCACATCTTCAAGATCTTGCTCAATGCTTTTGGGATGCTGGATGGTTGAAGGTGGTAGATTTCAAAACTGTTAAGTCCTTTGGTCAGATGGGTAGTCTCCAGTGGAAGGATCCTCGAGAATGGCCTACTGGTGGCACTATGGATGCGAGGGCAGAGCTGGCCCGTATTCTCGCTAGCCGTCCCTGCTCTTCTCTACCTGGGGATGATGTGCTAGCATGGGGAAGAGATAATAGAGGGATTTTTTCGGTTGTTGCTGGTTATTGTGTTTTGGATCGGTAGCGGTTTGGTGAGGAGGAGGTTCCGTGGTGGAAGCAAGTTTGGAATAAGTTTATTTGGCCGAAGTGTAGTTTTTATGGGTGGCAGGCTACTCATAATCATTGTCTCACTTGGGATAATTTTCAAAAGCGTGGGTTTGTTGGCCCCTCTTTATGCTATAACCGTGGGAAGGCTGAAGAATCTATTGGGCATTTACTTCTCCAATGTGACTTTGCTCGACAAGTCCGGCATTATTGGTGGGGAGTATGGAATCACCCTTGTTCGCATGCTTCATCAATAGTTGATTTTTGGAGGAGTATGGGGCGGCCTCCTCGCAGCGGCTTTCTTTTTACAAGTTGGATGGAGTATTGGTCCTTCATGCATTTTTTGGCAGATTTGGCTTGAACGGAACCGTCGAATTTTCCAAGGTAAGGAGTTAACTACTTCCCAGGTTTGGCAGAGGATTTTGCGTATGATCCAGGAAACTGTGTCTGCAAAATGTCAGATTATTTCTCCCGTGGACCATGCGGAACGTCAGATCATGGAAAGATTAGGCTTGATGGTTAATGGTCCTGGTCCTAATGTCTCTTGCAGACGGATGGGTCAGAATAATCGGGTGCGGAGGGCTGGCAAATGGAATCCGCCTCCTCCGGGAGTGCTGAAAATTAATACGGATGGATCTTCCCGGGGTAATCCGGGTAATGCTGGTATTGGTGGTGTGGGGCGGGATAGTAGTGGTACTATCCAATTTTTTTTCTCTTGCTTTAAGGGACATCATTCTAATAACTTCATGGAAGCACTTGCAATTTTATATGCTTTGGAGCAAGGGTATGCTTTGGGTTGGCGTCGGATTGTTTGTGAATCTGATTCTCAGATTGTTATAAATTTGTTAAATTCTGGAGATAGTCTTCATGGTTGTTGGCGGTTGAGTTGGGTTGCTCGGCAAATTCTTAATATCTCTGCTCACTTGGAATTCATTTCTTTTGTGCATATTCCTCGGGAGTGGAATAGGGTAGCGGATTTGTTAGCTAAATGGGCTTCTAAGTTTCAAGATGGTTGGGATGTTCAAAATTGGTCTCAACTTTCTTCTGATTGCTCTCAATCTCTCTCTTCTTTATTGAGAGCTGATATGTCTGAATAGCTTCTGCTTTTTCTTTGTATCATGAATGTTTTGCTGAGTTAATAAATTTTTACCCTCTTTTAAAAAAAAATATATATATATATTATCTCTTTAAATATTTTTTTGTGAGAACGATCAAATCATAAATCTATTCTTTTAAGATGTGATCTACTCAGGAATGGTTATGCAAAGCCATTTTGATTTTTATTTTATGTAGCTCCAAGACTTTATTTCTTCTAGATGGTTATATTATGGTGAGATGAAGCAAGATTTGAAGGATCATATATAGAAAAGTTTGTTCAGAAAAAGAGCTATCTAAAAGGTAACTAAAATTTTGGAATGTCAAATCTTTTAGTATCATAGTTTAAACAAGACAAAATTCAGGCTTAACAATTTACAAAAATAGTAGAAATCAATGGAATGGACCAAGATACTTATATAAGAGAAAATAAATTACTCTCTGATTATGATCATGTAATGAAAAATGAAGATTCACATTGGTGTTAAAAATAGGGAGAAATATATTAAGAAGGAACAAAATGTCAATTTTCTATATGCCACAATCAAAAATAGATTTATCTTATCGTCGAATTAAAAATATTTCAAATTGAGATGGATCGAGTATTCAGGAAGAAGAAGCCATTAGCATGGAAGCAATTAACTATTTGAAGGATACTTTATTTGAAGTTTATGAGGATAAAGAGGCTCAAAATAAGCTTTAGTCAAGTATAAAATAAATTATCACATAAAAATATAATGAAATCTTGATGAGGGATATCTTTATGGGGATCTACAAGAGGTAGTTTTTCTATTTCACCCTAATAAGAAACTTGGCCCCAATGGGTTTCTTGTACTTTTCTTTAAATGTTTTTGAGAATTGTTAAAGAATAATATGTTGGTTATGGTTGAAGAGGTAAGGCAAAATAAGACTACAATAAGTGATATGAATGCCTCCATTATTGGCAATTGCATTTGTTTCTAAGAAAAATGACAAAATATTTTGATAACTTTCATCTAATAAGCCTTTGTAAATGATAAAATAATTTTGAAAATTTATGGTGAATAGATTGAAAATCTTTTTAGACTGTATTATCTCATAATGATAAGGTGGTTTTATTTATGGTAAAACAATTATTGATGTTATAATCATTGCACAAGATGCCACATATTCTCTTCATTCCACCAAAAAAACTAGCTATATTTATAAATTTAGACATGAACAAAGCATAAGAATAATTTTGTTGGAGTTTTCTATATGATATTCTCAAAAAGTTTGGTTTTGATCAAGGTTAGTGTGAATGGATTGGATGTTGTTATAGCACTCTAAAATATTCTATTTTGATCAATGGATCCCTCGATCCATACTTTGAATCATCTTGTACACTCCACAAGTGACCTACTATCTCCTTATTTATTTTTTGTTTTTGATGAGGCATTGGGGAGATATTTCTCGAAGTTCAAAATGGAAGGAAAAGTTAAATATATTTAGGTTGCAAGAAACGATCACTTCAAATATGACCTCTAATTTATTGATGATACTTTTCTCTTGGGTCATCTCCCAATTAGTGAGGCCATGAAGTCTATATCAATGTTGTTATTCTATGAGAAGGTTGCTTAGTAGTTGGTTAATACTATAGAAGCCATGTCTATTTAATTGACACTGCCTTAGAACTACAATGGATTATTATGGAGAATTTTGGGTAAATTTTTTGAATCTATATACCATGTATATTTTTCTTTTTTTTTGATGTTTTGATGAGATTCAAGTGATCTTGTTTCATGTATTTGAGTATATATTTGATTCTGAAAATTTCTCTCATAAAATTTGGCCTTTTGAATTCGTATGATTTTCTTGATGCATTCATTGTTCCTTGTATTCTATCTATGGTATAATTTTCTTCAAATTTTTTAAAATTTTCAAATTCATTCCTTTGAAGTAGTAATCCTTATTTCTCCCAAATTTTAACTAAGCAATTTATTCAGTCAAATCTTCAATCATCAATAATATTCATTTTTTTTTTTTAATTTTCAATAAACAAAATTCTTCAATTTTTCATTCATCAAATTATTCAATTCTTATCTCTACAAATTTTAACTTTCTTTCAATTTCAAATTATTTTATTTTTTATTTTTATTTTCTCCAATATTTTATAATATGTAGAAATAATTTATCTGCCCATTAAAGTGCTTAAATTTGATATTCAAGGTAATAAATTAAACTTTACCTTTTTTAGCACTCACTTTTCTTTGTTAATCCGCATGGCAATATGTTAGAGCATTTCTAACCTTAATATCTCCACCTCAAGCATTACATTAATGATTGCAACTTTGATTCAGGCAACTCCAAGTTAATATTTACTCCAAATAATTCAAAACATTTTTGTTAGGGCAAACTCCTTCTGGTATTGCACTTCTCAGGTGTTATCTACCACTATTATTCTTCATAGACATTTATTCTTTACTTCATAGGTGATTAGCTCTTTGGATTCTATACTCAAGCACTCTCTATAGCTCTGTGTTTTGCTTATAGGCTCTATTGTTTGACTCTTAGGCTTCTATGATATTTGGTGTTGCTTCCTGCTCTTTGACTTCTATCTTTTGCCTAGTGCTACCCTTGGCTCTTCAAATTTTCTACTCATCAGTATTATCCTTGTTTCTTTGGCTTATATTCTTGTTGTATTTCTTTGATTTTTAGACTTCAGTCATAGGTGTTATCTAGCTCCTAATTATTTCTTCTTAGGTGTTGTTATTTGCTCTTGTTATTTCCTTCACTTTGGAAATCTTGTCCTACGTTCATGGCTTCCTCAAATCTTTGTTCACTTCAGGAATGTTCACTTTGACTTGCCCTTTAATATTTTATATTTGCTTGCTACTGACCCTTTCTTCAAGTGCTTTTGACTCATACGATTTATATTCTCCTCCTTGTTTGAATACTCTCAGGTATTCATTCAATATTTATTAATACAAGGAATAATAATGCTTCAAGTCCCTTATATTCATTTAATGTTTCATGGGATTCTTTATTCTTCTTTATTTCATAGTGATATATTCAACAAAATCTTTAATATAAAAAACTCTTCATTGATGTACTATCAACCAAACTTTAATATTTCAATCTTTTGGGTCACTGAATATCAAGTGGCTCCAATTTTTGGGTGGCTTCAACCCTATCCTTCAAAAGAATTTCAAATTCAAAATGACTACAACATGGCTTTGATACCATTGTTGGAATTTTAACCAAATTTAATCATAGGTCCCAATATCTAGTATCTTAAACAGAGTTAATATTAGAGTATTCAATCACTCTGGTCAATATAAATGAACATAACATTCATGAAATAACAAAAATATCCATAAAAAACTTATAATATTATTGCTCAAATTATATACAAGCTTTGATTTTAACAAATGCTTTATTCATTTAAATGATATAATACATGGAGATTTATCTCCATAATATAACTTTAGAATGCGACTCTTCAATACTTGACTATTGCTCTCCTCACATATCCAAGAAATGCATCCTTTCCTATTCCACACATATGACAAACCTCTCATATCTCGAGTTTACATATTTCCACATATTATGTGACTCTTCACTTGTATACTTGCCACCTAAACATATGACACATTGCACACACTAACATATTACACACTTGCACTCTTTATTACATGATACTTTGCACACTCTTACTTTATACACACTTGCATATTACATGACACTTGGACTCTTCACACATTGATACATACTTTAGGGGATATATAAATCACACTCCCTAATCTAAAAATTCATCCTTTAATCTAATATTTATAATATGTACAAATGTATCATGGGGGTAATTTATAATTTATTAAATAATGTATATTATTCAACAAGTTCTTAATATAAAAATTGAGTAAGTCAAAAAACTATTGATTTCATTAGAGTAGCATAAACATACGGCCTATGACAAGAAAACACTAAAACTTCCAACCCTTTACAATGAGAGGTATTCCCCTATTTATAATTTCTGTTAAGCTAAGTAAATCTAACTACTATGTACAATCATAAATATAAATGATTATGCATGATCATTAGGACGAGCTGGTACCACTCAATATTTTCAACATATCCTGTGTCAGGCCTTGAGTGTTTATGAGCGTAGGGACTTCAATAATGCTTTGGTGGAGAGGCTATATTTTTTTTGCTCTAAAGATTACCACATATCCTCATTGCATTTTTCTTGGGTGTCGAGTGCCTTTCTTGTCGAGGCCTTCCAAATCTTGGGGGTTACTATTACCTTTATTACCTTCAACATTGTTTATATTTCTTTATGTAAGTGTGTTGAATATTTTAGTGATGGCATTCCTTTTGTTGAGAAGCTTTGGTTTGAGATGCTTCTTCCTTTGACTCATGTTCTTTTATAGTCCTCTCATCGGGCCAAAACTTTTTGAATGTTGCATTGGCATCATTGCTTAGGAAATTTTGGTATATCTTATTTCAAAAATATCCACTTATTTGCAAGCCTTGCACTATGCCAGAGACTTCTAAACACTTAGCTAAAGTCATCCTTCAAAATTTTTGTCTTACCTCATTTTCTTATTCGACATCAAGCTAGTCTAGAGAAAATATTTCAGGCTAAATAAGTAGACATGTTGTTGTAGAGCAGAAAAATGACACACCTAGCAAAGGAAAATGAAATGCACCTATTTATTTAAGCATTCAAAAGTGACATTAATGTAAGCATGATGACAAATAAGTGAAAGAAATGGGGGGTTCTCTTTATATTAATCCATTTTATAAATACACGGTTACAAAAAGTCCCCTTGAGGGCTCTTAATTGATATAATCTATTACATAAGTTCAAAGGATCTAATCCTTTCAGAAACTCAAGGTATGGTTTTAGTGTTTTTCTCGCACCCACAAATTGAAGAGCGAGCTTTTGCTACTGCAACAATGATCTATCTAAATTTGAAATTGTAGCTCCTTATTTGTGCATTGAAATATCTGGATCTACACAAAGAATTCAATTTGGTTTATAGCATGTTCGGATTAATATGAAATCAAAAAGATGCATGCAACATTGGATATAAAAGGTGAAATAGACAGTGCAAAAATATTCCAAATTGTACCAAAACTTAGCATAATGCATATTGTCTACTTTAGGAATTATCTATGCAGGAATTGAAATGAAATCATATGCAGAATCTATGGTCGTCCCTAGGTGTTCCAATTGGAACTGTTAGAATAAAATATCTAATTGACGGTTCAAAACTGCTTCAAATTTCACCAAATTCTAGTATGATGCATATAATCTATTCTAGAAATGATCTACATTTAAATTGACCCAAAATTATGTGTAGATTCATGGTCATACCTGGGTGTTCCAATTGAGATTGTTAACCATCCCAAGTGGGGACGACCACCAAACCTGGTGTTTTTTGCCACCAATTCCTTTGGCATCTAGTTCAAACTACTCCTTGGGGTGTTGTCATCAAATTTTGTGATCTAATTCATAGAAATGGATGGATTTTGGAATGGATTTACATATTTTGGATCACTTGGTAACCTTCTTTGGTCGATGGGGATTTCAAGGGTAAATACACAGGTGAAAGGGAGAGTGAATCTCAGCAATACTTTTTTACAAAATGTTGCAAAGATCTCCTTTTTAAAATTGGGTGGAATGACTTTAATTTATAGCCCAAGAGGGCCCCGGGGTCAAATGGGCAAGTTAGGGCATGCAATGCAGGTGCCACCACTATTCAAAATTCTTGCCTTGCATTGGGTGGGCGAAGCCTCCAATTTGGGCCTCCCATTTGTAGGTTATAATGGCTTTGACAGGATCTCAATTTTTCATAAATAATTGGGTGGGATAAATGATAGAATTTTATTTCCATTTATCCCACCCTTGACTTTTTGAGGGGTCTAGGACATGGTCGTCCCACCCAGGGATGGTTTTTGGTGGCCGTCTCTGGGTGGGACAACCATAAACTATGGTCATCCTTGGGTGGGACGACCATGGCTACATGGCCCAAAACTTTACAAAAGTGGGGTAAACCTTCCTAAAAGTTGTTAGGACCACTATTTAATCCCCGAGTATTCCTCTAGGGGGCCATATGGTGTTGATAAGA
This sequence comes from Wollemia nobilis, assembly GCA_028583015.1. Lineage (NCBI taxonomy): Eukaryota > Viridiplantae > Streptophyta > Pinopsida > Araucariales > Araucariaceae > Wollemia > Wollemia nobilis. Next base: position 11,269,998 of record JAQPPZ010001195.1, read on the forward strand.
GTGGGTCATTGCAGTCTAATTAGATTGACGTAATTTTAGTGTCTACAGATGCCCCTTTTTGAGATACATTGTGTGAAACAGAGCGCAAAGCAAAAATAGATGACTAAATTATCAAATGATTAAGGTTATTCAGTAATCTAACCAACTTTAGATGCCTCTATCATGGAAGGAGCTTACATTTTTGAAATCCTTGCTTTTCACATACTTGAAGGATTTAATTTTCGTATAGCTTTCAGTCGCACTATAATGATAGTTTTAGGGGCTTAGGGTATACTTGGTCTTGGTTCCTTATTTTTCTTATAAACCTATTATGGGATACGTATCCCAAGGCTTCAAGGATACCAAGAATTTGTTTTGTTGAATTGGTGCTGAATTATATACCCCAGCATGGGCTTGAAATTTGTCTTTGGTAATAATTATTTTGAATGTATGCAAGTTGCACTTTTGAGTGTTTGAGTGTTGATTTTGATTATGAATTCGTTATTATGACTACCCCCTCAAGTGACGAGTCAATGAGGGCATGAAAAATTATGAAAGTGTGAGTCAATTCACCAATATGACTTGATTAGGGTTCCATTAGATTTACCCATTGTAAAATTTATTGGTTTTGCTAGGATTTTGATTTTTTTGATGATATTTCATGGAAGAAAGGAAATGAATACCTCGTTCTTGTGGAGTGGTCCAACCGCAATGGCCTTCTTGGGGGTTGAAGTAGAGACTTTTCAATTTAGTAGTGAACAATTTGGTTCAATCTTGACCCGTTATGAATTTTATCGGTTTTGACAAGTTTTTGGTGGTTTATAGGCCTTTTTCTTTGCCTTTTCTTCTGTTTTTTTTTTTGGTTTTTCAATTTTTTTATTTTTAATTTTTTTTTTTGATGATATTTCATAGAAGAAAGGAAATGAATACCTCGTTTCCATGGAGTAGTTCGATCGTAATGGCCTTCTTGGGGATTGAAGTGAAGACATTTTAGTTTGACTATGAATAATTTGGTTCAAGTAGCCTTATGGTAATTTAATCATCTTGTCGGATTACATGGAGTGTAAGTCGATACAACTGCCAAGTTTTTAGGGTAAATAACCGAGTACAAGGTGCCCTTGAGATTTTGCTTTATTTGATTTTTTTTTGTTAGTTTTGTGATTTTTTATGGTGAGTAAAGATATTCATTTATGTCTGCTTCTTGGTTTGCTGATTCATTTATAGATGCAATATCATGTATACATGTATTGTAATATGATGTTAGTTGATAATATGTACATGTGTGTATGCATAATGAAATGGATGATTTATTAATCTGTACTAATGAATTATGAACACTATTTAACACACTAGATGCTATCACCATAGACTGTACAAAATTCATTGATTCATTTTAGCGTTATCATAAGACTTGTGCAATGATTGTGTAAATATGAACTAACAAACATGTGATAAAATGGTATGGCATGGATTGCATAGTAAGATGTTATATAATGTGCTTGAGGTTTTCATAAGACTCAAACACTTTAGTGACCTAGTCAAAAACTATATATTAACCATGCAAGACTTTTTGGCAAGGTATAAATATACTAGGATGACCGATATATTCAATATCCTTGTGTATGCATATTAGTTCATTGTTATAATAATGCATAAAGTTACCCCAGTGCCAAACAAGATTTATGCAGCCCATATGTACTAAATATCACCTTGCAAGTATCATGATCTTGAGTTTTATATGTAGTTGTATTAGACCATAGGTAATACAGGCTACAAAAAAGCTATATCATCTGTATGCAAACATTGGTCAGTACAAAATAAGATCACTAATGTGACAGACATATCATCATGTGTAAAAATATTGCCATTTTCAAGAAGGCTTGATGCCACTCAACCTGTAATGAGGATTTTCTTTGTCTAAAATAAGGTCCACATCGATGGTATCTTCAATAGACATGTGGGAACCTTCCTCAAGTTGATGGGGCATAGGGATCAGATGAATATCATCTAAGATGTCATAAAACTATTATGGCTTATCCTCATCTATTTCTACCTAGAAAACCTCGAGATTCGATGGTGAGGGTGAAGGTGATGGCGGAGGGGATGGAGGAATGTAGTTGGTTGAAGCCCTTAAAAATTCCTCAGACAAGACAAATTTGGTAAAGGATGGAGGTGATGAAATCTGGTCCATATCGATGAGGTTTATCTCAATTAGAATTGGCTTAGCCAGATCATATGGATTACGGAGTGGGTTAAATAAATCAACAGGATTCATGTTGACTTATGGGTAAGGTGGACAAGGTTGGATGTGATGGGTAGAACCTAAGAACTGGTGCTAGGAGCTTGGTTAACCTAGACAACAACAATCAACACAAAATGCATTTTACTAAATGATATATACATGTAATGCTAAAAAAGAAACATGTTTTTGTTGATTTTTGATTGATTTTTTATTTTTATTTTTTTGGTAGTGGTGAAACCACTATTTTTGTGTTGTGTACATGTTACAATTTGGCTTATTGAATGGCTTAATGGGATGGAGGTGGAGGTTCACCGGTAGGGTCAAATCGCTCTTGTGGAAGAAGCAAGCGAAGGATGGGCTCGTGGATGGAGAACATGTTGAGATAAAACTCATCTTGTTCGATATGAGAAACAATGGGTTTTGATTCTTCTTATGATTCATATAAAATTATTGACATAAGCTCAAATTCTTCATAGATATCATCGTCATAATTATCAGGATGGAGGGCTTATTCTCCTAAATTGAGGTTAAGCCTTTGGAAGGCTTGTTCAAGAGAAGATGTGGTAAGGAGTGGGTGATAGCCTAGACCTTAATGGTCATGCACCTCTTGATATGAAACGTCTTTAGGTTGATGCACTCCCTGTTCATGCAATCCTAGGCCATAGCCTTACCAATTGACTATGTGGAAATATCGAGATGGAAATCTCATCATGTTTGGAATGTTGGTAAGTTTTGGTTCTTTGGGTTCTTCTATGGGTGCTGAACTTGATGAAGAGTCAATCTCCCCATATACAAAATTTATGCTATTTTGAGCTGAACCCATGTTATAGACTTCTCCTATTGCTAAAGGTGGGTCACGTGGGTGACCAAAATCCTTAGTACTAGGGATGGTGAGGGGTGTAATGGTGATGTCATCGACCACATACTCACCAATACCAATATTGGTGAGGTGGACCTTGACTTCGGATGACATGGAATGATTATGGTCGAATGATGGCTCAGGGAATGATAAATATGGAGGTATTTCACAATCCGTGAATTCGACTTATGAAACATTAGGTTATGGCAATGGATTAGCTTGGGAAGGTTGTCGAGTGTATGATGATTATGAAGTGTATGGTAATGATGTTGATGATGTGGACTAAGTATGACCACATGTGCACGTAGTTACTGATGAAGGTGATGGGGATGTGGAAGCTTGATGAGAGTTGGTGATAGGGAGATCTTCAGGAATGGGATACTTGGATGAAGAGATTGGTGAAGTGGTGGATGTATTGGATGATGGCAAAAGAAAAATATGAGTGGAAGGGATCATGGAATCATAAGAATTTGAAATAAAATTGAAATACTTAAACGGATCTGCGTTCGTCGGTATGCAATGTACCTATCCCTCATGAACATATTTCAAACATTGATGTAGTATTGAAGGGACACATCTCATTTCCCTCATACAAGATCTTCCAAGGAGTACATTGTACACCATGGATCCTTCCAATATGTGGAACATTGTGTGTAACATTTTAGCCCCTACTTTGATGGGTAAAATAATAGTGCCAACTATGGAACACAAAGCATCGTTAAATTTTTTGAGGGTGAATGACGACTTAGTGATGTGAAATGGAGGAAGGTTCAAATTATGAATAGCGGATGTGGTAATAATGCTGATAGAGGAACTGATACCAATTAGGACTCTTTTAAAAGATTTCTTGTCAATTATATCGATGATATGCAGTGGAGGGTCTACGGATTCCGATGAGATTGGCTTAATCTCAAAGTCATAGAATGTTATGGAAGGCTCCATGCATATTTGGATTCTCCCCCAAATTTTTTTGAAGGCATTAGGATCTTGTGACTATAGTTCAATGGATTTCAGAATGTCCATTAATGCCTCACCATGTGGAGGAGATTGTTGTTTTAGCTCATAAATTGATAATTTAGTAGAAGATATTTTCAGACTTGTAGTTAACTGACTACTCAATGAGATTACAGGTCAAGGTGTATGATTGATGGGTAGATTTTATGGGTTCGATTGGATAGGGATATGGATGGGTGATTAAGGATTCGGGGAAACCTGGATGGGTGGTGATGTGGAAGGTTGTAACACACTTGCTTAAGGTGGTTGCCTTTGTTGGTTATTCCTTTGAACTCTAGTGACCATATGAATGGCCCCCACAAACCCTTGGTATTGTTGAATGTGATTGACTTGGTTAGGAGTGGTTTTAGTGTTAGTTCCCCCTACATTTAGTTGCACCTCCTCGTGATGAGAAAATGGTGTTTGAAATATACCAAGGTTTTGGTTTTATTGAGCGAGGAGATTATCAAGCTTGATCGCCCTCAAGTCAATAAGGTCTTGGAATACATTTTTAAACACATGGTAATTGTTGATGTCATGCTCATTTTGCCTATGATAAGGATAAAATAGGTGTTCCTGATAATTTTTACCACGTTTGGTGGGATCATCCGGTCTAAATTTGGGTAAAGCAAGTTCATTTTTCTTATACAACCTTTTGAAAAGGGAAGCATATGGCTCAGCTAATGGGGTATTGGCAATTTTGTTGGACAGACTATCACTGGGGATTGTTTTCCACATTTGGCACTGTGTTCTGAACTGTTGGAGCTTGTGTTATCGAAGGGACCACATGATATGAAATTTGTTACTGTGTTTGTTTTATAGGTTGTTGTTGAGCCATTATTGACTGGCTAATGACCACTTGATTGACTTGATTATATTGGGTGGCTGGGATATCCTGTCTTGATTTTTGTTGGCCTGAATAGTTGCTTTTTTATTGGCCCTTGTTTTGCCATTCTTTCTTCTTATGATTTAATATGCCTTCTTGGATTTTTATCTCCTCAATGACACTAGCCTGAGCTAAAGCTTCTTCAAATGATTGATAAGTTTGTACTTGGAGCATCCAAGAGATAGGTTTTAAGCAAGTCATGGTTAATAGCTTAATTACCTCATCCATTGGTAGGGTGAATGGCAATTTAGTGATGATAACCCTCCAACGGTTTACAAAATCATAGATAGATTCATCATCGTATTGTCTTAAATCATAGACATCGAACAATGAGATCTTCTTTTTAACATTTAGGATGAAACGATCAAATAATTGATTAATTAATTATTCAAAAGTATAGATACTATGGCTTGGCAATTGATTTTACCATTCTATGGCATACCATACTAATGTTTGAGGAAAATTTCAAAGCATGAGAGCATTATCATCTTGAATTATAAAGCATGCATGATCAAAAGTTCTCACATGTTCTTTGGGATCCTTAGTTCCCTTAAATTTGTCAAACTTAGATACCGTGAAATCTATCGGATATGACGGGGATGGTATCGAAGGATGAATTGGTTGATTGATCAATTGGCGTAAGGTTGGTTTCTGGTTTGAAAAACTAGGAGTAAATTGCATCAATTGATCTATTTGTTTCTACATGGCCTTAATTCGAGGGTCTTCCTCAAGAATGTGAAAGCCTTGAATTACTTGATGAGTTTGTAGTGGAGTGGAGAAATATTATGGAGTGACTAAATGATGAGGAGATTGTGTTAGAAAGGCGAAACCTACCGTTCTACCAAAAGCTCGAACTCTAGAATTTGTCAGCTGCCAAACCCTAAAATCCGTCGGCTGTAACCCTAAGAATGTCGGCTGCAAAACCCTAAAATCCGTCGGCCCAGATTTAACTTTTTCGACGTCATTCTCCACCTTCGTTACCTTCTTGTAGCTTATTTTCGCGAAATAGTAACACGTCGACCCTTTTAATTTAATTTAATATTCTAATTTAAATAAAATAAAAATTTAAACTAAAAATTTAAAATTAAATATCTTCATCACCTGGGCATCTTTTTCAACAAAACGAAGAGCAAAATTGGGTTTTAAGAAAAACCCATTTCAAGTCTATTATCCACTGCATCCTTGGACCTAACTGCCTGCATCTTTGGATCTAACTGCCTGTGTTGACAACAATGACAACCTTCTGGCAACATCTTGCTCAACAATCTCCCCCTTTGGAATTGTTGGCAACACCTGTATACCTTCCTGTAACTCTTCACCGGGGCATCTTTTTCAACAAAACGAAGAGCAAACTTGGGTTTTAAGAAAAACCCATTTCAAGTCTGTTATCCACTGCATCCTTGGACCTAACTGCCTACATATTTGGATCTAACTGCCTGTGTTGACAAAAATGACAACCTTCTGGCAACATCTTGCTCAACAATCTCCCCCTTTGGAATTGTTGGCAACACCTGTATACCTTCCTGTAACTCTTCTCCCCCTTTGTCAATAATACCAAAGGGCTGTGCTAGAAGGTTGTCATTGTTGTCAACAGATTGGTATTGATGGCTAGGTGAATTTGATGGAGTTTGACGAATGGGAGATTTCTAATAAAAATATGGGGAATTATGGAATGATGCTGATGGATGGGGGTTATGGCTAGGGTGCCCAATAGGAATAGGATGTGTGATGGTATGGTTTAGTGGGGGACAAGGATAGAAACCACAAAAGACTGTGGTTCCCATGATGGACCCTAGTTGATAAATACAGTTTGAGTAGAGTTATGTAAAGGCTTAAGGTTCGCATGTACTTGATGTTGAGCGTTTTTACGTTGTCTAAGAAATTTGTTCAATTTTTTCCATGCCTCACTAATATCTCTTTTAGAAACTAAGGGTATGGAGGTAGATGGTATGGAAGATGTTGTTTGGGTACAAGTTACACTAGGCATGGCAACTTTTGAGGTTAGGACTTATGAAGCAACATTTACATGTGCTTCATACAAGGTGTTGGTGTAAGTGGAGGTATAGGAGGTGCTAGGAGCACATGAAGGTTAGGGAATGGATACATGGGAGGAAGGTGCACCTGATGCCTCAAAAAGAGGGTTAGTATACACCTGGGTAAAGGTGGATGGGATTTGGGACTAAACAAGTTCTTGTTGTAAAGTAGAATCCTGTCTAGGTGAATTGGGAATGGACTCTAAGACATAACTAGAAAACTTCATGAAAGCTTCTACTCTTGCCATGTCTATATGGGTAATGTGGTTGTCTATGGTAGGGGAGGTTTACTCTTCTTAGGCCATGGCAATATGGAAGACTGTGGATGGCAAGGAATGTGAGGGACCTGCAGATAAATATGCTTGTGTCACATTTAGGAAACCTACCACAAAAGTGGTGGCGAATGTGGATGAAGGTTCCATTAAGTTATCATGACTTATAGCTTTATTTTGGTTTTTAGTTAATACCATAAGAAAATAAATCAAAGTACACATTAAAATATCAAGTGTAACATAAAACTGAAATCTTTTAAGAGCAAAAAGGAAACAAACAACCAATGCTAAGTTGCAACCAATGTGGCTTACCTTGTTCATTGATTATCTTCTCTTAATGTGTATTCATTTGAAGTGTTAGTCGTGTGTTTTGATGTTCTAATCTTGCTTAATGAAACAAAGGTAAAAACTATGGCAAAGATAAGGCAACAAGATTCTTGCTAGTGATGAAATCCAACAAGTTTGCTCGAGGGTATCCTATGATTTTTATGGGCAGATATTGGTGGATGGAGATGAAGGCCACCATCACCGAATATCAAGCAATGGTTGGTGACGAAATCCAACCACTATTGTTTTGAGTGAAACATGTGTGTGAATTGTTCCTTTTAAATTTGTCATTTATTAATATGGACAAACAATGTTAGAAGCAACTTATTTCATAAATCTAAATAGAAATCCAACAAGAGAATGCCAATTTATTCAAAGGGTATGAAGTACACTGCTTAATACCCCCTATCTATATAACAACCAGAGGGTTTATCGACCCCGCTACCTGGAATCAACCAAATGGAAGGAATACTCTTGGCACCCTAATGATGTTCCTACTTAGATAAACAAAAGAAGGTGTTTCTAACCCTAAAATGCAATACTATGTTATGCAGATTCTCAATTCAGATGCAAACAAAATGCAATCTAACCTAGGGTATGCTAGGGTTTCAACGATACTAACCGTGTAGCTGAGATTAAAGCACATCTAAGGGTAGATATTAAATTTAGGGTGTGGCACAGATTGATGCGGATGGACATTTAGGATTAAATGAAATCGAATGGCTGGGATTGATTTATTTAAATAAATATATAATATATAAAATATTATTATTTAAATATATATATATATATATATATATATATATAATAAATATATATAAATAATGGGCAGGTGGGAAAGCTAGGATGGAGGACAAGTGGTTAGATTTTTGTGTCTAAAGTAATTAGTATTTTCTATGTTTTGTATGTAGAATGTGTAGATTATTCTAAATTTCTAAAAAAATTATATTGTTATAGTAATCATCCCCTAATCGTCCCCTAAAATCGGCTTACCGTCCCCTATCATCCCTAACATTCGTTCCCTATCCCCCAACCTTGTGTAAGGTTGTCTCTTTATAATTGTATTTTAAATACCAAACCCGGTGATTAGCTTCTCCATGAATCTGATGCAGTGGGATGAATTTATGCCTAGCAAAATAATTCTGGTTGATGACCCTAATGATAATTGTCTTTATAATTGTCTATTTATAAAGACAATTATCACCAAACCTAGTGATTAGCTTGTCCTCTTCATGGAGTCAGTCAAAACCATGCTAATACACTGGCCTTGGACTTAATATCACATGCTCTTTATGACCCACGTTAATATGTCCCATACCATACAACGAGGCTTAACTAGCTAGGTCAAAGATACATGGTATCTATCACAGTACTATTCCAAATGCAAATTGGAGAAGGCGTCTCATACCGCCTCTCATTACAAACTTGACCTAGTCATATTAATCAACCAATTTTGTCAGTATTTAGTTGCTCTAGATACTATTGTGTGCCTACTTACAACTCAAAAATATTTGGGTAAATTTTTTGAGAATCCTTTTTACTCAATTCTCTATTTTCAAGATTAGATTGGAGCTTCTCAACCCATTCTAGTGTTTTGTTTTCATGCCCTGCTAGACTCCCTATCAAGAGTTTTCCAAATAGATTTAAACTACTCAAGGAATAAAGTAAAATAAAATATGTACACTATGACCCTCATTCTATGATTAAGATATAGTTTGAGGTTTAAAGATAGGAATAAATTTAACATAATACCATATCATCTATTTTGAGATTTTCAAAGCATAACCGTAAAACTCTTTTTTTTTTTAACCTTACTACATATAGATTTCAGGTTTTAAAATTCTTTTTCACACATTGCAATATTTCATAATTTTCAAATAGAAAAATAAAAGCATAATAATACTTTAACTCTATTCACACCGCTAGCAAACAATTTTACCATGCTGAAGATTTTCTACAAGGTTAGCCATAACTATTTTATACTCTTGGAAAAACATTACGTCACCAAATTAAAAATATTAACACAACTGAAAGGTTAAATACTCTATCAAAGAGACATTAATCCCAACGTTTCTTGATGTCATACATATTTAAAAAGAAGGAATTAACTATTTAGATATCGAAGAACCATTTTTGCCACATCGCCAGTTTATGATAGCCTAACGTTAAACTGGAAAATGAAGATAACAAAGGTTGACATTTTCCCACGTCTATAACTTAGCAAATATGCTCGTCTGCATAACAAAGTGTCACGATATCGTGACACTTTTTCCTCCTTGTTCCCTTTTGTTGCTCTTAGCCGCGAAAAAGCAACATGTCGCGATATCGCGACACTTTTTCCTCCTTGCTCCCTTTTGTTGCTTTTAGCTGCAAAAATGCAACATGTCGCGATATCGTGACACTTTTTCCTCTTGGCTCTTTCTCTTTGCTTTGGACCACGAAAAAGCAACATGTCACGATATCACGACACTTTTTCCTTCTTGCTCTTTCTCTTCTCTTTAGCCACGAAAATACATGTCATGATATCGCGACACTTTTTCCTCTTTGCTCTTTCTCTTTGCTTTTGCCATGAAAATACATGTCGCGATATCGTGACACTTTTACCTCCTTGTGGTGTTTTGATTTTTCTTTGATCTTTAGCATATGGGCCACTTTGGTCTTCTTGGGAAATATGCAAAAAAGGTGCATCAGCTTTTTTTCTGTAGTTAGTCACTTTTTGACTAACATTCTTGGTGCCTTCTGGGGGAATTTTTGCTAGAAAAAAAATAGAGACCAGGCCTTCATCCATTGGGAAACGTAGTCACCAACACAGTTGTGAAAAGAAAAATTTCAAGCAGAAAAATAAAAGAAAAAGAATGCACTTTGGAATACAAGTGATCTTCACCTTATCAGAACCTTTCTTTTACCGCTTAGGTATTTAACCTTTGTCTAAAGAACACAAAAATTCAATTCTGGGAGCTAGTCCTAGCTCTGGCCGCTGGCTGCTACCCCTGATGTTTAGATCTTCTGATTCTATCCATGGCTACAATTATCTCTTGATAAGCTTTGCACACTTGATTCTTATTAGGCCGTAAAAAGGGAAATATTTACAAAACTTCAAACTTATAATATACTGTACATATAATGGTGATCTGTAGCTTTTACTGGAAATACAATTTTAGGTGAAAAGCATTCACCATGATGGGTAGAACCCATCCATCTTGATATTTTAACTGGAAGGCATTGAATTGCTTTTCTGAAACAATTTCGAATGGCCCCTCCCAGAAAGCATCAAACTTGTCGTGGTGTCCTGGATTTGCTTTCTTGACATTCCATTTTAATACCAGGTCACCTGTTTTAAATTTCCTGAAAGTGGTTTTCTTATCGAACCACCCGGCTGTTTTTACCATATGCTTTTGATGATGATCGTAGGCCTATTCCCTAGATTCTTCAAGCTGTAGAAGTTGCATCAGTCGGGCATCCATTGGATGACCTTCATCTTCGTTAACTTGGTTTACCATCCTCAATGCGGGTATCTCCATATGAATCGGTAGAACAACTTCCTTGCCATAAACCAAAGCATATGGCGAAGTATTGATTGTTTTTTTATTGAGATTCTATCGTCCCACAGGGCTTGATTCAGGAGTGAGTGCCAGTTATTCTTATTGTCCTCTAATGTTCTTTTCAAGATTCTCAGAAGATTCTTATTAGTAGACTCAGCTAATCCATTACCTTGTGGGTAATAATTAGAGGAAGTCTTCAGGTAAATTCCATATCTACTGATGAATTCGATCATATTTGTACTAGTGAAAGGGGATCCATTGTCTGTAACAAAAGAATTTGGTATGCCAAACCTTGTTATTAGACTTTCAACAAATTCTATCACCACTTCTGAATCAGCTTTCTTCGTAGGCACTGCTTCTGCCCACTTGGTGAAGTAGTCCATGGCGATGAGAATGTATTTATGGCTCGATGATGAGTTTGGATCTATTATCCCTATGAAATCCAACCCCCATTGTTGGAATGGTTCCTCGACTTGAATAGCTTTTAAGGGCATAGGTGCATTCCTATTTCTTCCCACATACCTCGACATTGTTCACACCTCTGGGTCACTTTGTACGCATCTAGGAAGATGGAAGGCCAATAACATCCAACTCTAAGGATCTTTAAAGCTGTAGTTCGGCCTGCATAATGTCCCCCTGAAAAACCCTCGTGAAATTCATCTAACACTTTTTGCTTTTCATTATCGGGAACACATTTTAACAATACACCATCGATGTTAATCCTATACAACCCCTCTGTTCGAAGGGTATATTTCAATGCTTGGGTTTTGAATCTCCTTCTCTGGGAAGCGTTCATATCTTCAGGACATGACCCAGTCTGAAAATACCTCACAAATTCATCGATCCAACCCGAACTTGCTCTGTCTTGGTGTTGCTCTGTGTTTTCCATGACGGGGTGGCTCTCCCCATGTCCACTTGCAGCTTTCTTGGCCAATTTCTGGCACAAAGCTCTCCCTCTGACTATTTTAGTAGGATGTATTTCTACATCATACTCTTGGATGCGAGTCACCCATCCAACTCTTTTTTCACCCAATTCTCCTTGAATTATGAAGTTCCGAATAACATACACCATCGTCCGACTCTGGGATAAGAAGTGTTTTAGCTTATTCAAGGATTTCATAATTGTGTATACTTGTTTTTCTATGAAGCTGTACCTTTCCTCATGTTTGTGCATGGTGGAACTCAGAAAGGCTATGGGTCTTTCTTCATCATCTGCTCCTTTCTGAGTGATAACTGTAGCATAACTATTTTTCTATCCGACAGCATATAGTATGAAACCTCGGGAATAGTCAGGGTTGACTAGCACAGGATCCTGAGTGATGGCTTCTAGAATTTTTTTGAAAGCTTATTTCCTTGGCTCTATCCATTTGAAAGGAGCATCCTTTTTCAATAATTCAGTCATTGGTTTAACTGTTTGGGAAAAATCCGCAATGAATTTTTTGACAAAATTTATTTGCCCAAAGAAAGACTGCAAACCTTTCTTGTTAACTGGGAGAGACAACTCAAGAAGCGTCTTTACTCTATCAGGATCAATTGATAGCCCAGATTTAGAAATAACATGCCCAAGGAGTATTCCTTCTTCCACAGAAAAAAAAGATTTTGTAGGATTTAGTGATATCCCAAATTCCCTACATTTCTCAAATACTTGCTATAGATGAGTGGCATGGTCCTTTTTTTTGTGAGAAAAAACAGTCATGTCATCTAAATAGACGACAATAATTTTTTTTGCAAGCTCCCCAAAAGCTATGTTCATGGCTCTCTGGAAATTTGCTCCTGCGTTAGATAATCCAAAGGGCATCCTTTGGTATGCAAATGTTCCCCTCTTAGTGGTGAACGCAGTCTTGTATTGATCTTCATTTCTCACCCAAACTTGATTGTAACCAAAAAAGCCGTCTAACAGAGAAAACCTTTCTGCTTCCACCACAATATGAAGGATTGGGTCAATCTGGGGTAAAGGATAGTGATCCTTTAAAGAGTCTCTGTTCAAATTTTTGAAATCGACGCATAGTCGTATCTCTCCATTTTTCTTGCGAACTGGAACTAAATTTGCCACCCAGGTAGAGTGCTTGACTGGGTATATTATCTTAGCCTGTAGGAGTTTTAACAACTCTTGTTTCATCAAGGCTTCAATCTTGGGATTCACAGGCCTCTGCCTCTGTCTGAAAGGTTTAGCTCCTTCCTCTAGTTCAATGGTATGCTGAATGACCTTTTTCCTGTATACTTATAGATCACTATAAGTCTAGGCTATTATATATAGATACTCCTTACATAACTATTTTATTTTCTCTAGTTCTACCACTGTACAATCGGTCCCTACTTTGATCATTTTTCCCGGTTCTAGTTCTGCTTCTTTATATCAATGTTCATCTACCTTGATCCTTCGACCTACAGCTCTGTCGCTATTGTCGAAAAGGCTCTCTAGGGTGATCAGTCCCTTGGGGATATGGTTGTTTTTCAATTGAATAAGGCTCTCTTCGTCCTCTTATTGTAATGCTCTATCTGTAGAGAAATTCATCTCGTGAATCAAAAAATCTAGGATCTGCTCATAATTTTTGAATACTTGCCAAAAAATGTCTTTGTCAAGCACTGAAGGCCTGTATATAAGTCTAACTATTTTAGACTTCTGAATAACATTGCTAACTGGGCAAAAATTTGATTCTATTGATGCTAACAGGTCTGCATGTGTGTTCTTCTCTCTAGAAATGGATTTCATGTTTAGTGCTTCAAAATTTTCTAATAGATCTAACACTTTGTTTTTGTAAGCCCTTAGGTAATGTTGCTTACAAATGCACTTGCCAGTAACCTATTTAACAATCATCTCTGAATCTCCATAGATCAGCAACTATTTTACACCCAGTTTTTTAGCTTTCCTGAGTCCCAAACACAAGGCTTCGTACTCAGCTGTGTTATTGGTGCAACTCTATGTCAACCTATATGAAAATACTTTTTCTGTTCTAGTGGATGAAATCAGGACGATCCTAGCTCCTGCTCCATTTTTGCACCTTGACCCATCAATGTACAATTTCCATAACTGGTTGACTGAATCATCTATTTTAGGGACAACAATAGGGAGCTTTTTTGGTTTCTCAATGGAATAGCTTCTCATTTCTGTCTCTATCATAGCATTGAAGTCTTTCATTGAAAACTGATCTTCATATTGGAGTTCCTCCAGGGTTTCTTCCATTAAATCGATATTCTCAGATTCTTCGGACATCATGTTGACAGTAGCTATTTCTTCTAGTCTTTCCACATGAAAAGTAGATGGTTTCTCATTGTAGATCCTGACTCTTTTACCTTTGAAATGTACCTGCAAATGCGAATAATCTAGTGACAGATAACCTCCCAGCTTGGCTGTGAACTCTCTGGATAAACACATACCGAAATATGGTTCTAAGTCTACAATGACTACGTCTTGTATGATGACTGCTTCTGGCATTCTGTGGAGTCGAATAGGTATATATTTGATCACCCCGATAGTTTTTACTGGAGTACCATCCAATTGCAACACACCAAGATGACTTCGAGTATATTCCATCCCCATTATGTCACATATGGATTTTGGTATTACCATAGTTGCGGCCCCTGAATCAATCATGCAATTGTGAACTATCCACCCGTCCATTTGCAAAGATAAATAGAATGGGGGCGGTTTGTTTTTTCCAGAGGTTGACAAAACATTTGCTTGTATAACATTTGAGGAAGAGGTATTATTCTTGAAAGTCAAAGTTTCTTGGAGGAGGTCAATCTGACCAGGAATTTGCAGTGCATCATACATGCTTATTTTGGAGGGGGTCCTCTTCATTTCTTCTGCAATGTTGAATGAAAGAGTTGCAGCTAGGGATACTTTAGCACTTTTCTCCCTTCCACTAGTCGATGCGTCATATCTGTCTCTGTAGACCTATGTAGCTTCTGTTCTTTGCCTTTTTTTCAATGAAGGAAATCTGAGTCTTTCCTTCGCTTGCTCTTGAGCTTCGCTACCTTTTCTAGGAGGAAATTATTTTCTTGGTGTAGTCGTAGAAGTCTGAGGAGGGTCAGAACGTCCTTTCTCACTGGATAGGTTCTTCTGTAGAGTTGCCCTGGGGGCAAGAGGAAAACCTAGTGGTTGGAGTTCCTTAGGGTCAGCTTGTAATGACTTTTTTTCCGATCTTGTTAGGATCGATACTTGCTCCACTGATGGCATTGCCAAATTGTGGTGGACCTCTCTGATTATGTTCACCTGTCCCTTACCGGTTTCTTTGGCTCTTTCATTAATAACCGCTTGCACATGATGTTGATGAATCATGCATGAATCTTCTCCATGAGGATCATTGCAAGTGGTACACCAGTAGTTGGAATTAGTGGGTTCTCCATTATCTCCTATCTCATTCGCATACACCACATTTTTTTTATCTTGTCCTCTTCCACTTGTTGAAGCACCTTCCTTTTGTATCTGTGGAAATCTTCTTGCTTGAATATTCCGTTCAGCCTCTCTCTTTTTCATGGATGCCATTTCATTTGACAATGTCTTCATTGTATCAATTATGGTCGTGTATTGATCATTGGGGGAGCTGATGCAAGGGGTGTGGTTGGTAATGCAGGGAATGTAGGGAGTGTAGCTATAGATGGGAGAGCATGCATTGATATGAGTGCAAGCAGTTTAGAAATTGATGCTTGGGAAAGCTCTGGTAAAATAGGCAATAGACTTTTTGATGGATATCTTTTTGTAGCGATGAGATCAGCTTCGCCCCTTGCTACCTCTACATAGATCCCAAGAAAAGTGGTTACACGGGATTGCCTTATTATCATACTGATATTTGAATCAAAAGCCCTTAAATAATAGCATATAGCTTGTTCTTTCGTGGGCTTTAGGCCTTACGGTACTCTATCACGAGTTCTGGTAAATATGATGTTGAAATATTGGATTTCTTCTTGTGGATGCCTTTCAATGACAGTGAATTGATTCAGCAATGTGAAAGGATCTGCATGTATATTAAATTCATCGACCAGACGACCGACCAGTACTGCCCAAGAAGTAATGGATGCAGTAGGAAGCACTCTGTACCAATAGAGCATATTTCCTTTCAAAGATATAATCAACAATCTAACAAATACATCTTCCTGAGTGATGTTGTAAACAGATGCTAGCTCTGATACATCTAAATAGTGTTCATCTGCTATTTTTCCTGTTCCGTCAAAGGTCGACAATGCTTTTAGTGCAGCTTGTGGAATTTGGTGGTGTGTTCCCAAGTTCAAAGGGCCAATTTGATTTCATACAAGATGCGCTGGGGTAGGGGCGGCTGCCATGATTGCTAAAGGAGTTACAACCGCTATAGGATTGCTTATAGATGCTCCTACAACGGGTGTTAAAGAGATGCTAATGGTGTGGGCGGATTTGATATTACGGCTAGCACAGGGTGTGCTTTTAGGCTTTTGAGATGTAGTTCAAAAAACTCGATAGGCTCTTCAGAGTTTCTAGCTCGAGATCTGGTTATCATATGGCTATATAACCAGAAGGTTTCTAGACAAGGTCTTTATTTTATGGTCTAAATGCAACGGAGTCGCCAGGTGATTTTTCTTGAGATTTTCAAACAAAAGGCTCTTAAGGTAAAACACCAAAACTTATACAATATTGTGGGATTGTTGTCCCATCGGGAGTGCCAAAAACTGTTGGAACAAAATTTGCCTTCGATTAATAGTGTTGCGCCTTAGACTTTGCCAACATTGAATAGACAGATCTTGCTTGAGATCATCTGTTTACTCTCCAGAGAATGCTGGTTCCTTTGAGTTTTTTAGAGAAAAGGGGAAAAAGAGATAAGGGAAATATAGCCTAAGCTAGAACTTTTCTCACGATACAGATTAGACAACAGCAAACATTGATGATGCAGTTTAGACAACAACAAAGCTAAAACTCTTCTTTATAGAAAACATGAATTCCTGAGTGTGACTTTTAGATGTTCGTCTAAAAGCATGTAAATATATTTTAATGTTCAACTCTAGAAACAAAATTTATACATGCACAGTCCAGATTTCAGAACACATACATTATAAAACTTAGAATGAATAAAAATTAAAACACCAGGAACATACACTTGCACACAAAAGTTTCGAAAGCTAGAAGAAGAAATATTTTATTGCTTGTAATCCAGTACATGTACATCAAGCTTGTAAATTTCCAAGAGCCGACCCTTTTTTTGGTCGACTCACTCCTATTTATACCCTAAAAAGAGTATCTTCTACTACGTACATTTAATTTCTTCAATCAATTACAAGTAATTGTCTGCAGTTTCTAATAATACACAAAGGATTTCTTGTAGATTGGATAAATTTCCTTCTGGCTAATTTTAGGTGAGCCTGTTACTCTGCAATCATCCAGTGGACCTACCAGGTTATAATCAATAGATCATTCTTCAAAAATTAGCACCTGATGTCAACGCATGTCCCTAGTTTCCAAAAATATACTCTATTCCTTTACAGTTGGCATGTCAAGAAATTATGACATTCGTCTCCTGTTTTGCTCCTCTGCCACTTCCAGCCACGAAACTGAGACATGTCGTAAAATCATGACATTCGTCTCTTCCTTTGCTCTTTTACTGCCTCCCACAGCGAAAATGAGACATGTCACGAAATCATGACATTCTTTCCTTGCTTTGCTCTTCCGCCGCTTCCAGCCGCAAAAATGAGACATGTCACGAAATCACGAAATTATTTCCTTGCTTTGCTTTTCTGCCACTTCCAGCCACGAAATGAGACATGTTGCGAAATCGCGACATGTCTCTTGCTTTGCTCTGCTGTTGCCTTCAGCCGCAAAAATGCGACATGTCGCGATATCGCGACACTTTTTCCTCCTTGTTCCCTTTTGTTGCTCTTAGCCACGAAAAAGCAACATGTCGCAATATCGCAACACTTTTTCCTCCTTGCTCCCTTTTGTTGCTTTTAGCCGCAAAAATGCAACATGTCACGATATCATGACACTTTTTCCTCTTGGCTCTTTCTCTTTGCTTTGGACCGCGAAAAAGCAACATGTCGCGATATCGCGACACTTTTTCCTTCTTGCTCTTTCTCTTCTCTTTAGCCGCGAAAATGCAACATGTCGCGATATCGCGACACTTTTTCCTCTTGGCTCTTTCTCTTTGCTTTTGCCCATGAAAATGCAACATGTCACGATATCGCGACACTTTTTCCTCTTTGCTCTTTCTCTTTGCTTTTGCCCGCGAAAATGCAACATGTCGCGATATCGCGACACTTTTTCCTCCTTGCTCTTTCTCTTTGCTTTTGCCCGCGAAAAAGCAACATGTCACGATATCACGACACTTTTTCCTCCTTGCTCTTTCTCTTGCTCTTAGTCGCGAAAATGCAACATGTCGCGATATCGCGACACTTTTTTCTCTTGGCTCTTTCTCTTTGCTTTTGCCCGTAAAAATGCAAAATGTTGCGATATCGCGACACTTTTTCCTCTTGGCTCTTTCTCTTTGCTTTTGCCAATGAAAATGCAACATGTTGCGATATCGCGACACTTTTTCCTCTTTGCTCTTTCTCTTTGCTTTTTCCCACGAAAATGCAACATGTCGTGATATCGCGACACTTTTTCCTCTTTGCTCTTTCTCTTTGCTTTTGCCCGCGAAAAAACAACATGTCGTGATATCGTGACACATTTTCCTCTTTGCTCTTTCTCTTTCTCTTAGCCGTGAAAATGCAACATGTCGCAATTTCGTGACACTTTTTCCTCCTGGATCTTTCTCTTTGCTTTTGCCCACAAAAATGCAACATGTCGCGATATCGCGACACTTTTTCCTCTTTGCTCTTTCTCTTTGCTTTAGCCGTGAAAATACAACATGTTGTGATATCACGACACTTTTACCTCCTTGCGGTGTTTTGCTTTTTATTTGACCTTTAGCATATGGGCCACTTTGGTCTTCTTGGGAAATATGCAAAAAAGGTGCATCAACTGTTTTTCTGTAGTTAGTCACTTTTTGACTAACAGTTCCATACCTAGTGATGCATGATAACTATTATTATATGTAAACTCCACTAGATATAAGTAGTCCCCACTTTGTATGCTGATCCATGCAATACATCCTTAACATATCTTCCAATACTTGGTTTACTATTTCAGTCTGCCAATAAATCTCAGGATGATATGTAGTACTAATACTCAATTTGGTACCTAATACCTCATGCATTGCCTACCAAAATTTAGAGGTAAATGAGAATCTCTATCAGAGATTATGACCTCTAGAAAATCGTGCAACCTTACTACTTCCTTGGCAAACTTACTCGCTACTGCAGGAGCATCATATTGAACATTACCCACTATAAAATGTGCTACATTGGTTAGCTTATCCACTATTATCAATAGTACATCATACCTAAACCTTGTTTTAGTCAATCCCACAATAAAATCCATTGATACCACTTGTCATTTTTGCGTAGGTATCTCATGTGGGTATAGCTTTCCAGTTGGATGTAAATATTTCACTTTAATTTTTTGACACTCCAAACATCTAGCCACATAGTTGGTGATATATTTTTTAATACCTGGCCAATAATAAATTTTCCTCAAATTCTCACACATTTTTTATCCTCTTGGATGTCCCGAATAAGGCGTATTATACGCCTCCTTAAGGATTATTTCTTTCAACCCTATTAAGTTTGGAACTACCAATATATTCATATACAGTAGTAGATCATCTTTGCCTACAAATTCTATAACATTTCCATACCGTTGTTCATTTTGAACCTTACAATATTGGCAAAATTCATCCTTTGCTTGTAAAGATTTAAATTGCTCTAATAGATCATATTGGCATTTTGACATAGCTGAAATGCACCCTCTCCTACTCAGAGCGTCTGCAACCTTATTCTCCTTGCCCTTAATATAATCAATACCAAAATCATACTCAGCTAAAAATTCCATCTAGCATCTTTGCCTGGAATTCAATAAGGGTTGAGTGAATATGTACCTCAGACTCTGATGATCTGTTTTCAATTCAAATAGTTTTTCTAATAAACAGTGTCTCCAAATTTTTAGGGCATGAACAACCGCTACCAACTCTAAATCGTGAGTGACATAATTTACCTTGTGTCTCTTAATCTTCGTAGACTCATAGGCTATAACCGCATCACCTTGGGTCAACAATCCTCCTAACACTTGAATTGATGTATCCGTGCACACTATATACTACTTATCAGGATTAGGTAATTGCAAGATCGGTGCAGATATCAAACAATATTTCAAAACTTAAAAAACTTTTTCATGTTGTTCTGTCCACTTAAAAGCTCTACCTTTTCTTTGGATATTTGTAATAGGTTGGATGATTATTGAAAATCCTTTGATAGATTGCCTATAATACCCATAAAACTTTGTACCTATGTCACATTAGTAGGTGTTGGCCAATCAATTATTACCTCAATTTTCTTGGGATCTACAGTAATCCCTTCTATGAATATGATATGACCCAAATATTGTACTTGTGAGGTATAAAACTCTTATTTTAATAACTTTTCATAAAGTTGGTTATATCTCAGAATCCCAAGTACAGTTCTTATATGTCGATCGCATTCCTCCTTGCTCTTAGAATAGATCAATATATCATCCAAAAATATGAGCACAAACTGGTCTAGTTGCTTTCTAAAAATACTATTCATAAGATTCATGAATGTGGCTATGACATTAGTCATACCAAAAGGTAGAATAGTAAATTCAAAATGTCCATACCTTGTTCAAAATGTCCATACCTTCTTTCATGTATTTCTTCATTTTTAAATGAGTATTAGCTTTCCTTTCTTTTCTCTTCCTCATCTTTCTGTTCATTGTTTTATTCATCCTAAACACCCTTGAAAAGAATGCTCCTTTTCTCTCTCTTGTTATGCAGTCTACTAATATGTATCTTCCAATAGAATTTGCTATTACTTCTAGAACGTATTTCTCCTAAAATTTTATTTGTAATCTTGGAAGTCTAATCTATAGCAGAGCAATATCAATTCTTTTATTACCCAGGTTGAAGCCTAACAATCAATTTTTGAGGAATAATATAGATCTATTGCTGAATAAAAGTCCTCCATATAGGATCTGCATACATTCTTGTTCTTTTGTGAAGGATACCATAAAGAATCCTTTTAGGAGCATTGTGAATTTACCTTACCTTTGATCTTCCATTACCTCATGGTCCAATATTTTAATTGTTCTAGGTTTAGTTTCTAGCCTATGAACTTTCCTATTAGGCTCTTATTCAGTTTAGGATGTGCTCTATCTAGTATTTTGTTTGGAATATTAAATTTTATTCCTTCGACACTAGTGTTTGTGTGGGTTTTTATATATTTATCCTTGTTGTCGTTATTTTTGCCCACTTTTAATAATATTTGTCCAACTATGAATATTATTGTTAATTACTTGAGTCTTGTCTTTATTTATATCCAGTTGGCTATTTTGCTTCTCTTTGTTCGACAATAATTATTTTGGATCCATACTCCCATTATGATAAGCTCTTGACTCTTGATCACCTATTTTTTCCTTATTTTTCCACTCACATTTTTCATTGCCAACCACCTATCTTTTTCTTTTTTTTTACCCACTCACATTTTCATTGCCAAGAATATTGATCCTTCTTTATTGCATCTTCTCACTTCTAATCTCTCCTCCTTTACTTGGTTTCCAATCTTGATTCCTTCACTGCTATCTAGATTCAAATTTTCATTTGGGTTCAAATCCTGGCTAGCCATTACCTAGATTCAAATATTCCATTTTTTTGTTTTTTTTAATAATAAAACTAAATAGATTTAAAAACTAAAGGTAAAAAAAGTAAATTAAATCAAAGGAATTTTTTTTTTCAAAATAAGATGTTGCTATATAAATGACAACCTCAAGTTAGTAGTATTGTCCTAAAAAATAAAAAATAACAAGGACTTCCAGTTTTAGTTCTAGTTGTAATCAAATAACTCATTCCTATCCTTGTTACAATTCATCTACACAACAAACAATATCACACGATCTGTAAATCCAACACAAAATCTCTGACAAAAATCTCTACACAATAAATAACATCTTTTGATTTGAAAACCTAGCTCAAAATCTCTAATAGAGCCCTCGATAGAGCAAAAATCACCGATCGACAAACCCAAATTAAAATCTCTGAGAGAAACCTTTACACAACACACAACATCATTCGATCCATAAATCTAAGTCAAAATCTCTAATATAAATCTCTACACAACACACAACATTATTTTATCTATAAACCTAACTCAATATCTTTCACAAAAACCTGTACACAACAAAGAACATCACTTAATTTGTAAATTGAGTTCAAAACTCTAATAGGAACCTCTATTTATCAAACAACAACACCTCTACAAATCCAGTTCAAAATCTCTAACAAAAACCTCTACATAGTAAACAACACTCAAGCTACAAATAGAGTTGAAAATCTCTAACAAAAACCTCTACACAACAAACAACATCACTCGATCGCAAACCCAACTCAAAATCTATAGAAACCTCTACTTAACAATTGAATTCCAATTCAACACTTTTTAGACAACTAATATTTATTATTTGAATCTCTTACAGAAGATATTATATTTACTAATTTATAATTAATATAAAATCTATTAACATGTGATTTATCTTAAGTTATATAAATTTTTCTCCCAAACAATCATTTTACTTCATTTTATTTCTCTATATTAAAAAATATAATTTTTCTATATTTTAACATGATATTAGAATTGAACATTGGCTATAACTTTATATTTAAGAATGTCCTTGTGATTTATCTATAATTTGAACTCATTAATAAGTGTAAGAATGTCCTTGTGATCTAGATATAGTATCCAACTAATTTTATTTATTTATTTATTTTAGGTGTTACGGTTGGAATTGGAAAACTTGGAAAATATTAAGACCACCTTGGAAAAGAAGCAAAGGTAATAATCCTTTAAAAATCAAATAATGAGCTTTAAATATTTATTATTTAGTATTATAATTTTCATATATATAAATTATCTTCACTTGCTATGAAAATAGGAATATGAGTGGTGAAGAATTGGGTTCCCTAACTTTGAAAGAAATAGAACGTCTTGAACATCACCTCAACATCGGTGCAAACAAGATAGGCTCAAGAAAGGTAATTTATGATCATTAATATATTTTATTTGACATCTAGTACTTTCTATTTATAAAATTTGTATTTGGCTTTATCAAGTAGCATATCTAGTAACAATATGTTTATTTTGTAGGGAAAAATGGTTTTAGAGAATATTGAGTTACTAAAAAGAAAGGTATTGTAAAACTACTCTCACATTTGTTTTTTATAAATTTTATTTTTGTTTATTTATTTTTTTACAAGATATTCTTTATATTATTATTTCTAAAAGTTAGTTATAAATGGTATTTTACAATAATTTTTGTTTGATAGAGAAAGTGTAAGTTGGAAATAAGTGTTAGCCCAAAGTGAGGCACGATCAAGGAGGAAGTAAAGTGCGAACAAGGAACAAACAACACTTCTTGTTTTAGATCTTAAAAGATACTCAAACATTAAAGGATTCATATGAAAATGTTTTTAGTCTCAAAAATTAAAGGATTCATATGAAAATATTTTTAATTAACATGGAAAGAAGATCATTTTTGAAAGTCCTTATTGGAAGTAAGGATGCCCTCGTTGTAAATATAGATACCTTAGTTAAGAACAAGAGTAATATTAAATCTATGTGAAACCATATTCAGGTAGTAGAGACTATACAGTCAGTGATATCAACGATAAGATTATCAAGCATGATAAAATGGTTCTTAAAACCAAAGGGTTAATATATAGGTTCCATGGATATTGGGCAAGTTTTTCTAAGATTTAAAATTGGATAAAGTGGAAGTGGGGATTAAATTCAAATTACTCCATGACTTTTATTTTTATAGGATTTTTTCTTATTATATTCTCCAGTTCAGAGATAAGGGATAAAATAATGGATGGTGACCCTTGTCTTAAGAGTAAATATGCATTATGTTCAAGACCATGGAGTGTAGAGATAGAGATATTGAAAGGCTTTTGGTGTGGGTTAGGATTTTTGTACTTCCATATGAACTCATTAATAAGGAGGTTTTGAAGAATATTGGTAATGCTCTAGGGAGTTCATCCAGAAGGGACCAACTATAAAGGAGATAAGGCATGTTTTATATAGTCAAATATGTGTTGCCATAGATATTTTAAAACCTTTACAATGGTCCATTAGGATTAAGTTTAAATCAAGAGAATGGGATCAACAAGTGGATTATATATACTGTATTTTGATGTTGCAAATATTATGAGATGACACACATTTCAAGATATTGCAAAATAAAAATGATAGAGAAATTATTTAGGGCATGAGGTAAACTTCAATGTGAAACAAAGAGATCTTGCAAAGTAAAAATGATGGAGAAATTATTTAGGGCATGAGGTAAACTTCAATATGAAACAAGGAGATCATATCATAGTAGACGATGGATCAAAAAAAGCATTTTCCACTTCTAAGAAAGTGGAAAGAAAAACTCCTTTATATCATCAAATGGAAAAGTCCATTATAGTTCACTCAAATCAATCGTTATTAGAGAAAATAACACAAGTGATGAGGAAGTACAATTTGCAAGTTTAAATACAAGAGTTACATATACGAAGGAATATGGGGAGACAAGTTTTAAATTGAATTAGGTGAAGGATGTTGAGGTTAATTCAAGTAAATCATCTTTGGTTTCCTCAAGTAGCATAATATCTTCTCATTGCAATAAAAATAAAAGTAGTACCTAGTGCATCCATTGCACTTTAAGGTTTCAAGAGTACCATAAATAAATACATATGAAGGATATCCATAGATTTTAAGGTTTCTAGGGCAACATAAAAAGATAATTACTATGAAGGATTATCCTTGCACATTAGGGTTTTTGGGGCATCAAAAGAAGAAAGTGTTTATAAGGCTATTCCGTGCATTTCAAATTCTTTATTGCAACATAAATCTTCATAAGATAAGTCTTGTTATAAATAATATAAAAAAATTAAATAGATTAATAAAGATGAAATTGTTGGTTGGAATAGGGTTGTAACTTATGCTTATGTCAAAATTGGCCTGTACGATGAAAATCCGTAGGATCTGAGGGAGAGGATGAAGAGCGGGAAAGGTAGCGATCGAGCAACAGATGGAGAGCGACCGAGAGGATACAACAAAAAGGAGGCAGGACGGTCAGGCGAGTGTCCAGGAGGGACCAGTCTTGGCACGATTGACGGGACAGTGGCTGATGCATCAGGGACCCAAGCAGACGGGTCGGACAGGCATGGAAAAGACCCTCCTGATAAGGAGGGACAAAAGGGCAGGCTAAACCTAAACCAAAAAGGGTCCTACGCTCAGGTCCTGAGGCTAGGATCATCAACAAAGCAACCCTCCCAGGAACTGCTTCCTTGTGGAACAAATCTGGTTATCCCAAAAGACCTAATGGATAGCTACATGGAGCTTGAGCATTTCACTCTGATTGGCAAGTTTGTAGGAGGGAGACCAGATATGGAGACCATTCGTAAATGGGCATTTTCCAAGTGGAAAACCAGTGGAAACATGGAAATCGTTGCTCTCTCTCGAGGTTTCTTCACCATAAAACTCAATACTCAAGAGGACTACTGCAACATATTAGCTGGGGGACCCTGGTTCCTCGGACGCAGGAGGCTCTTTCTCCAAAAGTGGGGGGATTATTTTAACCCTGAAACTCAAAACATAAATGTAGCTACTTTGTGGGTTCGATTTCCAAAACTCCCTTTCCAATTTTGGTATGAGGATGTCATTCAAGGGATATCCCGCTCCATATGCAAGTTCATTGTCATCGATCCCTCCACCAAAGTCCGATCCAGGATGGTCCATGCTCGCTTCTGTGTCTCTGCTAACTTGGAGATAGAGCTACCTTCCTTCATCAATTTGTATAGAGGATCCCATATGGTCAAAAGGTAGCCCATTGAGTATGAAAACAAGCCTGCCTTTTGTACTCACTATTGCACCGAAGGTCATCTACCAAATTAGTGCCTTGGTTTGAAGACCCAGAACCAAAAAGCGGCAGGTCCAGCCAAGGGCATGCAGAGGACTCAGGGTATCCCCCCTCTCAACAAGGAACCGCTAGTAGGCCGAAAACACATCATGCGTAATCCTGCTCATCAAGCACCTGAGGAGGCTGGCCAAAGTGCCACTATAGAACAAGGTAAGCAAACCAGTGAGCAAGGAGAAGGATCCCTACCAGGCCAAAACGAGCAGGAGGCGCTCCCTAAATCTTTGTTTCTCACCAGTCCCATCATAGAGGATCCAGTGGCCCAGGTATAGATCCCTCCAAAAATTGTATGTCCAAATTCTCATACGGATGAGTACCTAGTGGTGAGCAACAAAAAATCCCCAAATTTCTCGAATAGGGGAGAGGCACCCCCTTCTCCTTCATATGAAAAAGAAGACCTTCTCTCTCGGGAAGGATCAGCCCTAGGAACACTAGGAGCAGGAAACAAGCAATATACTATGGCAGTGAAAGGAAAAGAGGGAGACCCTCTGATAATGAGAAAATAAATAAGGAAACAACAGAGGATATCGCAAATGGGACCCAGTCGATGATTTTTTTCGACGAGTCTGACAACAATAAGCAAGGAACCAAACCCCCCTTACAGCTGGTGAGGGGAGGCAGGACAAACCCTAAACCCTTGAGATGAAGATTCTCTCATGGAATGTGAGGGGCCTAAATGAGGCAGCCAAGCAGAGGTTGGTGGCTGACCTAAGGAAAATGATTAATCCTTCTATATTCATCATTCAATAAACCAAAATCGACGAATTCTATTATCGAAAGGCTGCCAAGGCCATTTGGGCCAGCGGAGATTGCCTTATCAGTCCTACTCAAGGCACGTCGGGGGGCTTATGTGTCTTTGGGATCCTATCCTAGTTGAAGGAAGGCTTTTGTCATCATCGAATAGGATCCTAAATATATTGTTTCATTCCAAGACCAGCAAACAGTCTTGGATTCTATCAAATATTTACACCCCAAACTCACCCAGTGAGAGGGCCACGATATGGGAAATAGTAACTCAAACGAGGACCACCTTTAACACCTTTCCTTGGATCTTAGCAGGGGACTTCAACAGTCCTTTGCATCCATCTGAAAAGAGAGGATGAAACAACTCTTACAGAAGAAGAATGGAGGATTTCAGAGGGTTTGTCAATACCAATGAGCTCATGGATGTTCAGCTCAAAGGATCCTCTTTTACTTGGAGCAACAGGAGGATTGATAGCGGAATCATCCAGGTCAAGTTGGATAGGTTCCTAATTTCTCAAGAAGCTATCCCATGGTTTGGCGATGCCACTCTGCTGGCCTTACCTCAGATTGGATCAAACCACAATCCCATCCTCTTTGAATCTGGTAGGACTCCCTCCTGTAAAAATCCTTTCCGTTTCGAAGCCATGTGGACCCAACACAAGGATTTCAAAAATCAAGTGTCCTCTTGGTGGCATCAAAGTGTCAGAGGGTCTGCCACTTCTCAGTTGGCTCAAAAGTTGAATATGGTCAAAGAAAACATGAAAATCTGGAATAGGGAGGTCTTTGGCAACCTTTTTGCCAATAAGAAAGCTATTACTGAGAAACTTTAGGAGATAGAAAGGAGAATCAAAGCAGGGGACCACAACAACCCCACTAGGGAGGAGGAAAGGAACCTCCTAGCAGAATTCCATAATATATTGGCCAGAGAGGAAACCTTCTAGAGGTAGAAGTCAAGAGACCTATGGGTCAAGGAAGGTGATGCCAATATAAGGTTCTTTCATGCCTCCACTATGCGGCACAGGGCATCCAACAAGATCAAGGAGATCATGTGTAGCAACAGATCATTGTCCACTAAAATTGTGGAGATCAGGACCGAAGCAGTGTCTTTCTTCCAGAACCTCTTGGGAAGTGCCTCAGAGGATGACAGTCAAGCTTAGGATACTCTCCTTGCCAATATTCCCAGCATCGTTCCTCAGGACTTGAACTCCAGACTGGTGGATCCCTTCATCCGCGATGAAGTTAAAGAGACCTTGTTTTTAATGCAACCTAATAAAGCCCCTGGACTGTATGGGTTCTCTCCAAGATTCTTCTAAACTATGTGGGATGTGGTGGGGAATGATGTTTGTAAGGCTATTAGAGAAATTCAGGAAACCAAAGTCGTCCCTCGCAGTTTCAATTCCACCTTCTTGACCCTCATCCTGAAAGTCTCTTCTTGCAAATCCATCTCTGATTATAGGCCCATCAGCCCTATGCAATGTCATCTACAAAGTTTTGACCAAGGTTATGGCCAACAGGCTGAAAGCCATACTTCCCCTCATCATTGATCAATCCCAAGGTAGCTCGGTTAAAGGGAGGAACATCCTGGATGGGGTCATCTTGACTGCGAAGTCAGGCTACACCCTCAAATTCATGCACAGTTGGGTTGCTCACTTGAAGAAATGGCTAAGTGTTGTGTGCGTAACCCGACTTCGTAGTGAAGCAGCCCATCATGGTACCTCTAGTAAAGACTAAGTGTTGATCAACCCGACTTCACCGCAAAGTCGGGGTTCGCTCACTTACCTGCGCGCACTCGGGCAAAGAATGTCGAAGCCTGCCTAGAAATTTTCTAAGGCACGGAGGCCTCCCCAACTGTGCTACTTCTCCCTTGCGCTGCCTAGTTGCGCTCCAATTTTGGGTGAAGTCGGGTATGAAAGAAAATATGAGCTCCTAAGGCAGATTTTTCTCCCTATCAGATTTTGATAGGTGTCCAGCCTCGAGATTCGAGTCAGAGATGTGACGGGAGGTGTGCGAGCATGAACTGGCTTATTGTACCTCAGCTACCCTCAGTCAAGTTGACTCGGATCATCATCCCTGCACTGCCATGTAGATGCTAATTTTTTAGGTGGACCTTGCTGCAAGTACATTCCATACCGACAGAGGTCGACATCAGTCACTTTTTGCCACTTTTGTCAGCTTTGTCAACTTTTTTAGTTATTGTCAGGTCTGGGATCTTGTGCCCAATGATGTAATGGGGGGAAATTTATGCTATAAATAGCTCGACAATATCATTGTAAAAGGGTGGAAGGGGGATATATTGCTATGGAACAGCTGTAGCTCTGCATTTGCTTCTAAATACAGAATATACTCAGATATATTGATTGTTTTTATCTTGTATGCTGCCTTTACTGAGCATTTCTGCCTCATGTTGCTTATGTTATTGCTTACTGTTATTTTGCTTTCTGGATATCGGTATTTAATAGTTAAGTATTCTACGAATGCAAAGGTAGAGGATACATAGGATGAATGACATTGGTAGTATCTGCAACATATCTTGTGTTTAATTGTTGTTAGTAGTGGTGATTGGTTGTTGTTGTGCTGCTTATCCTCCTCACCCATAACAATCACATTTATATTTCTTTCTGTATTTCTAATTTCTTTTCTACACTCTGAACTTAATCAAATTGAGAAAACATAGGAAGTAGGCCTCCTCCGGAGATTGGCACATAAGGCATTCCTTCCTTTCGGCCTTTCAATATGTTGGGTGAATCTAGGGCGCATTACACTAAATCCTATCCTAGTGGCAGATTTGTAACCAACAAATAATATCTACAATATTTGATCTATTTATGGCAGAGGATAATGATCCTTCAATGAAGCTTTATTTAAGTTGAGAAAGTCAACTCATAGTCATATTTCACCATTTTTATTTTAGACCATAACTAAATGCACCACCCATATGGAATTCTTGATAGGGTGTATAATTATTGCATTTAGTAGCTTTAGCAACTCTTGCTTCATTAGGGATTCAATTTTAGGATTCACCAGCCTTTTCTTTTGCTAAAAAGGCTTGATGTTTGGAAGTATCTCAATAGTATACCAGATGACCTTTTTATCATATACTTTGAGATCATCATAGCTCCAGGCTATTAAATCTCCATATTCCTTGTAGAGTACAATGAAGTTATCTATTTTCTTTTGAGTACAAATTGTTCTAACATTTATCACTTTTTTGAGATCCATTTGGACTTCCCTGAATTTTTTCTTATCTATCTTTATTTTTTGGTTTGTCATCAGTTCATTATTATCAATAATGTAATAAATATTGTGGGGATATAATTATTTTTAGTTGTGTAAAATCCTCCTTGTCAACAATATTTTTTATTTCTTCTAGGTCATTGGCATATATAGCTTCTTGCATTAAGTTCACTATTTGCTTATTGTTGTCAAATACTTTTGAGAAGTTATCTTTATTCGAAATAGATGGTCAAAAAATAAGCTTGACTTCTCTTGATGCTTTGTAATTTCTAGAAGCAGGGCTACAGTCTACTCCTTGTGAAGCTAATATATTTGCTAGTGTATTTTTATTTATAGGGATACCTTTTACATTGATGGCATCAACGCTTTCAAGAAAATCCTGAACTATGTTCCAGTAAGCTCTGAGATAGTGATGTCTACCAATACATTTCTCAGTAATCTGTTTTACCACCAATTTTAAGTCATCGTAGATCAAGATATTATTTATATCCATCTTTCTAGATTTTAGTAAGCTAAACACATTACTTCATATTTAGTAGCATTGTTTGAACAACTCCAGGTCGGTCTATATGAGAACTTCCTTATCCATTTAGAAGGGGATTTCAAGAATATTCTAACTCACTCCATCTTTTATCTTACTCCATCAAAATATAGCTTGCACATTTATATTCTTCAGAGCTTTTGATTCGTGATTCTAAAATTTTTGGTTCTCTAGTTCTGATATTCTGTAATTCCCGAATCTAGTATAGACTACTACATTAAGATATTTTAAAGAAAAATCATCTTCCATTTGCATTTATTCAACCATATTTTCATGAAATTATGGTTATCTCCAATCATATCAATTCTTCCATCATCTAGCCCTTTTATATGGGAAGTAGGTTTGTTCTCACTCACCCTAGAAATTTGTTGATCTTGAGCCAAATTCATGTGTAGACAGCCAAATCTACTTAGATACGTCTTCTCCAGGGCCACATTAAGCAAATAAATTTGTCTAGAAAACCTCAATGCATCATATAAGCTTACCCTTGAAAAAGTTTTCATCAGCTCTTCCACAATATTGTATTCAAACATTTTTTCCAACTTTTCTTTCTTTCAGAGTGGTTCATTAAAACTTTTCTGAAATTGCTGAGTTGATTTTTACCTTTTCTTGCTCAAGATCAAAGGGAAACACAAATTATCCAAGTCTTACTCCCTTTGATGCTTGAATGAGACTTTTGGACCATCAACATTCTAAAGATATAATAGAAGTGGTTTTTTTTTATCCAATTAGTATATGGACAATGTTAGAAGTTGAAAACTTTTTAGTCGTAAGACTCAACACTAAATCTATAAGTATACCAACTAGCCCTTTTGACTTCTCTTTATATTTTTGAGCTACAACCACTCAATAATGTTGTTGATAGAATATACAAGTATTAACATTGTTAGAATCATTGTAAGCCAAACACTAGTAGTCTTCTCAGGTCATAGATGTCTCTCCCTCTTAACTTATTGCAATTGAATTATGCTTTCCAGCAGTATTTCTAGTTGAAAACCCTTGGCCTCTTGTGACATAGGGGTATCTTCTTAGTTGGTACCCTTTGAATATTCTTTCAACATTTTGTTGATCCATAAAAATGATATTATTTGTGTGAAGTCTGACCATTGCCTTTAGCTCCTGTATCCCTGTAGATTCTTTTAATTTCAAAGTAGGTAGAGACTGCATTGTGATAGTTGGAATATCAATTTAAAGGAATTCCTTATATGTAGAAATAGAAACTAATGAAGGATTTTGTTGAGCTAGAAGCAATACTTTTTGGTTATGCTGGGGAATATTTAAAAAGTATGGCATCATAACCTTTAGAGGAAGCTTACCAATTGAGATGAGTACATTCTTTGCCACAACAAAAACTTGAAAATTTTATGGAAATATCATCTCATTAGACTAATGGATCTACAGTCTTAGATGTAGTGCAAAATCTTGGAGGTAGTATATATAAGCTTGATCTTGGGAAGGTTACACCTTCTCAGTAATTTTCCTCCAAGTCTTGTTGAACAGGATGTTAGAATCTATGATATTCTCGAGTATGCCTATGTATAGAAGTAAATATTATGAAGAGTGAGAAGAAATACCC
Organism: Wollemia nobilis; assembly: GCA_028583015.1. Classification (NCBI taxonomy): domain Eukaryota; kingdom Viridiplantae; phylum Streptophyta; class Pinopsida; order Araucariales; family Araucariaceae; genus Wollemia; species Wollemia nobilis. The sequence continues at coordinate 11,302,254 of JAQPPZ010001195.1, forward strand.
TACATTGTTGAATTGTAGGATGAAGGGTTCAGCTAGATCAACCCATGATCTTATTTTACCTTATTTCAAATAGTGGTAGCATGCTAGTACATCCCTCTGAAAGATAAGGCTAATAGTATGACCATTACATATTCACAAATGATATTATAAATTATAGCTAAGGATGCTATATCTTGGTAATAATTCATAGGTAGTCTTTTCACTACCATCATAAAAGGGCAAAGCTTTGAATATGGCTTGTAAGCTATCATGTAGATCTAGGAGATTGAGGGCTCTAGAACTATTCTAGCTAGGGTATATTCATATGGCTATGGCTTTAGGTAGGGATTTAGTGGATGGTTCTACGTATATGCTTTGCAATGGAGTTGGGATTTTAATAGAATAAGTTCACATATGTGAAAGTTATTTACCTTTATTAGATTTTTTGAAGGTTGATATCTCAAGAAATTGAATAGATTCTTTCAACTTCTTGGCTTTTGATCTTGTTATCATGTAATTCTGGGGCTTTGTCTTTTAGCAGATTTACCGATTCACTATTGGATTCTTAAAAGTTGAGTCATTAGGTGAATGTATTGCTTATCTATTAATGAGACCAATATATTCATCGTAAATTCCTCACAGATTTGAATTCGCTCCGGGGAGGGACGAATTCACCTGCAACAAAACATCGAAAAGGTACTGTCCCAAATGTCCTGCCTAGGAAGCTCCAAAAGACCTACAAAATTGAGGTTAGCTAATTGGGGGTATTTTGGGAAGACCCAGATGGTTAGATTTACCCAATTTGACCTCCATTAATGGGTATTTTATGATGCTACCTGTAGATTAGTAGAAGCGAGCAAAGATAGAAACATGATCAAAATTGTTCAAAATGAGACGCAATTTAAATGACAACCTATCTAAGCATCATAGAATTGAATGCAAAAATGAAAGAAAGAAAGTCTACCACAGAATTCCCATCACTCTGAAGGGGGGCGATTAGGACTATAGCAGTGTGGGAGGATGCGCCCATGGGGCAGGCCGCCCGTCGTTTGAGGCCTGATTTCGGCACCAATCCACTTGGGATGGGTCCAAAACCTCTTGTGGGGTATAGGGTGCATAGGGTGCTGTTGAGGTTGTGACGTCGATGGAACCTCTCTTATGGCTGCCTCGGAGGCAACTCCTGGGTATCTCTTGTTCCTATTCACTATGCTTATCATTCCTACATACCCTTGCATGGGGCAATTTTGTTGCACCTCATTGACTTGAAGGGGTTTTGCCTGTGCCTCACGGGTAGGCAAGGGGTCTTTGAAAACTCCCATCTACTGGTTGTTTGGCGCTACGGGGTTGTCCACTGCCAATGTCTTATTGTCAATTAGGTCTTGTATCAAACCCTTGAACTTCCAACATGCATTCAGGTCATGTTGCCTCCGCCTGTGGAACCTACAATACAAGTCCTCCCGGTATCCCTTAGGCTTCGGTGCATTGGGATCTATGGTTTGGATCTATGGAAGGTTGATCAAGTTTTCCACTGACAAGCGGTCAAATAGGGAGTCCCTAGACTCCGTATAAGGTGTGTACTGTTGCCTAGGGCAACGCTACTAATTTTTCTCCTGCTTTTGGTTTTCTCTTTCATAATTATTAGGAGGCACTGTCTGATAGTTAGCCTTTTGAGGCTGTATTTCTTGTGTAGGCTTAGGGATATTTATAGCAACTTGATTGACCGCAGCAGGTTTCTGTTGCGTAGTCCCTATTTTTGTGTTCTTGTTCCATTCTTTCTTCTTAGGTTTGGCAATCTCGCCATCCTCGTATCTTGATCTCTTCGATGATTCTGGCTTGCGCCAGAGCTTCCTCTAAGGTGGCATATTACTGCAGCTGCAATAGCATAGAGATCGATCTCAAACAGCTTCGTGAGAACATTTGTGTAAGGTCAGACATAGGAGGGAGGTAGGGTAGCTTGGAAATAAGAGTCCTCCACTGATTCCCATAGGCCGCCATGGTTTCTTCCTCATACTGCTTGAGGCTGGCCAGGTCACTTAGTGACGCCTTCTTCTTGGTGTTAAAGGTGAAGCGTTTGAGGAACGCATCCACTAACTGATCCAAGTTACTGATGCTGTGCTTCGGAAATTGAGTGAACCAATCTGAGGCAGGGCTCACGAATGTGGTTATAAATTTCCTTAGCAACAACGCATCATTGTCTTGAATGCCAAAAAATTGGCTCAGGAATCTGGTCACATGCTCTTGGGCATCCTCCTCACCTTTAAATATTGCCAACTGAGGCAGCTTAAAGTGTTCGGGGTAAGGGGGTGCAGACACTGACGGATGCACAGGATGACTGCGGAGTTGGTGTAACGTGGGCTTTTGGGGCCCAGAAGCTTTGGTTTCCACAGACTCCAAATGCTCTAGCAGCGCTTTATATGCATATGAAGATTTAATATTTTCCTCTTCAGTTTGCTCCCGTTGTGGGTTGTGGGAGACTTGAGGCCTATGGAGGGGTGGCCGGATAGCAACCCCTCCACCTTGGTAGGGTGTTTTGGCCCGCTCTTCTTCTTGTTCGTACTCCTCATAGGCTTCTAGAGGAGTTTCTAGGCAAGACCTATGACCATGGGTGGGTCCCCATGGAGGGAGCCCATCGTTGTTCCGGGGAGTGGCCTCCCATTCAGGTCTAGGAGGTCTTAGAGGCAGCACTTGGTAGGGTCGTGGGGACCTATCTTGTACCAAGGGGTTGCACCTCTCGTATGGTTCCTCCCTTTGGGTGCGAGGGGTTGGAAGCCTCTCAGGCACCATGTTATGGAGCAGATCATCTGTTTGGCGCTGAATGCGCTCCTTGCTAATGTGGTATAGACACTCTAGCTGCTGTTGATCTTGCTCAAGCTACGTAATCTGTGCTTGGCGGGCGGCATGTCTGGCGACTGCCAGGTCGATCTGTTCTGCCATATTGAGCCTAGGAGGCCTGGATGCCTCTCCTATGCACTTACCTTGGTCGTGATGATCCGAGATCTCAATAGGTCGCTTCCCTATGTCGAGGTTGGCGACATTTACCCGAGGCTCTAGCCTTAGTGGGTGATCATGGTACATAGCGGGTGCAGAAGCGCATGGCTCCCATGTTGTACATTGCTCTCGAGGAATGTAATGGTCTTCCTCGTGCTCCCTTTCGTATGTGTCAAAGGGGCGAGCAAAATTGGATCACCCTGATTGAAGAGCCTTGCGCTCTGGGTTTTGTCTATTGGTTCTAATAGTGATGGGGGGGCAAAGGAGGGATGCCATAATCATGTGGCCTCTCCTCCTGGACACTATGCTGCTCTAGCACTTCATCGCGTGATGGCCACTCATATCGAGCTTCTAAGGGAGCCTTCCTGTCTATGTTGAGCGCCACATGTAAGGACTCCTCCTGAAAGGGGCTATGATGAACGGGCGTGTCCCTCAAAGGGGTGTCCCTATAGTTCCATCTTGACATGGAATGATGTAGACTCTCTTGTGGGTCAGGCCGCCAAGGCGGTATGACCAAGTCCTTAGGGCTATAGCGGAGGCGACTTGTGCCCCCTTGTACACTTTTCGTAGCTTTCACCCTTGATTGGGCTTGGCTACGTGTGTACACCATGGTGGTGCTTTCCTACAAGCTATGTAGATTTTTATCTCTTTTTATGATTTTTATGCTACACTAAACAGAAAAGAGCACACACACACATAAAGCAGTGATTATCTCGTTTAAAGATTGAGAGTGTGTCCTAGACCTGGTTTAGTGTGTTTTTTTTTTTTTTTGAAGGTTTTGTAAAGAACGTTTAAATGCAATATGATGGCTCTTATGACTCCCAAAAATGGTTGCCCCTTCGATATACCATTGCCAGGCCGATATACCAACCTCTCTATATACCCGCCCTTACGTGAGGGAAACTATAGGTACGTGAGAGCAGATGGTACATGGAACGTAGGCGGTACGAAAGGGGAATCACCCTGTTTATGACACCTACCATAGAAGACTTATCCTCGTGTGCTAGGAATCACCCCAGATACACTCAATCAGTTTTTGTCAGGATTTACATCTAGCAACAATAGCGATCGGGGTAATGGATGCAAAAATTCAAGCCAAGGTGGTGATGAAATCCACTGTTGGTCTTGATCAAGGGTTGGGGTTTTATGACCAACTCCTTGGTGTTTAATTTGCCACATGGTGTGTGGGGTTCTTTTTATTTTGCAAAATGGAAGCAAGAAAGCAGTAAAAGAAAACTTTCCCTAAGCAAACAAGTAACCTAAAAATAGAAAAACTGAAGACAGAAAATGAGAGGAAAAGTTCAGAATCCTTACCTCTTCTCTGCCCAAATCTTCCGGTTCTGAGTTTTTACTCAAAAACTTCACAGACTAAAATTTGTCCCGGGGGGGAATGAATTATAGGACTGTATTCATCACAGGGTGGGGCGAATTCCCATTCGTACCTAGGTAAGATGAATTACAGCTTTGTATCCACCTCCTGATGGAATGAACAACAGTCAGCCGATGAAAACTCGGTACCTGCAAGCAAAAAAAACCAAGTTTGGATCAGATCTCTGATCTTAAAAACATAGGACAAGGTCCCACCATGATCACCACTGAAAGCACGAGGATACGGAAGCAAAAATGAAAGTGAAGATGTGATGCAAACCGAACCAAACTTAATGCTAAATCCTAGGAATTTGAAAGTGCATGAAAAGAGGGAAAAGCATGAGCGAATCAAAATGAAACAAATGCAAATAAAGAAGACAGCCATTTTTATTGATATGTTTCACAACTCGGTTACAATGTGCATCCTCCCCTTCCAAGGGCTAGGAGCATTTAAGTATGCGTTCTTGTTACATCCATGGATGCCCTTCCTTCTTTCGCGTGCCCACATGTAAAATGGGTGGACCAAACGTCGCCGCCGCTTGCATTGATGAGTCTTGAATCCTTGCTTCTCATCTGATGTCTAGACTCTGCATTAAAAGGAACAAGAAACAGTCAGTAGCACCTACGGATAAAACAAAGCATGCAATCCCCAAGCCTACGATAAGTGAATGAGAAAAATGAATTAAACTATGACTAAAATGAATCCAAATTCTCTAAAAATTGTATAAGGGCATCAAGACACCACCAGGAGGGCTCTACAAAAAGAACAGTCGGGAAATTCCTCACAGATTTGAATTCACTCCGGGGAGGGACGAATTCACCTGCAACAAAATGCCGAAAAGGTGCTGTCCCAAATGTCCTGCCTAGGAAGCTCCAAAAGACCTACAAACTTGGGGTTAGCTAATTGGGGGTATTTTTGGAAGACCCATATGGTCATATTTTCCCAATTTGACCTCCATCAATGATAATTTGATGATGCTACCTGTAGATTAGTAGAAGCGAGCAAAGATAGAAACATGATCAAAATTGTTCAAAACGAGACGCAATTTAAATGACAACCTATCTAAGCATCATAGAATTGAATGCAAAAATTAAAGAAAGAAATTCTGCCATAGAATTCCCATCACTCCGAAGGGGGGCGATTAGGACTATAGCAGTGTGGGAGGGGGCGCCCATGGGGCAGGCCGCCCTCCGTTTGAGGCCTGATTTCGTCACCAATCCACTTGGGATGGGTCCAAAACCTCTTGTGGGTATTGTCGGAAAATTTGGTGGGATATTGTGGCCAAATGTCGGGTTTTGGGCTCAATATTCATCCTTCCAATAGTCACCCAATGACTTTCGGTTCCAAGATCGCTGACTTTCTATGGATTGACAGGGGAAGACCGAGTTGGAAGACCATGGTTTTCCAAGGATTTGAAGCAAAAATTAACAAACTCAACCACATTTTGTCCTTGCAGTTTATCCTGTCCCTGGCTAGAAATGATCAGCTTTGATGGTCAGCAATGGATAGTGGCAAGTTTTCAGTAAAATTGGCCTATACCATCACTCTTCGCCCTGACACTCCCAGATTCCAAACTCACTTAGTCTGGATTAAGAGACTCATTCCTAAAGTATCCTTGTTTGCTTGGTTAGTTGTCCAAGGGAAAATTCTAACCATCGAAAATATGATGAAAAAAGGGCTAACCATTCCCAACAGGTGTTTTCTGTGCAGGGTAGGATGGGAGTCCATTCATCACCTTTTCATTGAGTGTCCCTTTGCCACCTCAATCATCAGTGGCCTCTTTCAAGCATTCAACATTGCTTGGGTGAGTCCCGCCTCTATCACCAAATTCTTCTAGCAATGGCCTATGCCCTTTGCTAGCTCCAAGTTGAGTTTCATGTGGAAGATTAGTCTGCATCATTTCCTTTGGCAAGTTTGGCTTGAGAGGAATTCCAAGATCTTCAATGAGTCTTCCCTTGAGCCAGGATCCATCACCAGCAATATCCTAGCTTTCGCTAGAGAAAACACCTTGATTAGTCCAGAGGAGTCCCGACCTAATTGCCCTTTTGAGAGGTTGCTAGCTCAATCCTTGATTCTTCCTCTTAGAATTGCTTCCACAAAAGGAATACCAGGCGCGAGGTCATGTGGTTACCCCCCTTGATGAGCACCTCAAGCTAAACTTTGATGGTTTCGCTAAAAACAATCCAGGTAGAGCTGGAGCAGGGGGGATCATCTGGGATCACAAAGGCCACCTGATCATAGCCATTGCGGAGCCCTGGGATCCATAAACAACAATGCCATGGAGGCTAGGGCTGTGTGGCATGGTATAGATCTTGTCAAAGAAATCCACAAGCGTTTCATCGTGGAAGGAGATTCCCAGATCATCATCGACCTCCTAAATAATGACAAGGATCCTCTGTGGAAGATCAAACCCTACATCAGGGAATCGAGGGTCCTCTTGAATGATAAAATTGACAGCGTGGCCCAGCATTTTTATCGAGAAGCCAACAAGGCGGCAGATAGGCTCGCTAATATCGGTGTTAATGCTGTTAACTTAATCACGTGGACACATGATGTCCCGAATGACATGGAGAAAATCATCCAAAATGACCAATGATGTGGTGTCTAAGGTGGATCATGTGCAGAGGTAGGTGGCGGACAGCCAATGACTTGTCTTGCTCCATGTGGGGGCAGAGGCATCCTTTCCAAAATAACCTTTCCAACAGGGCAGTTAGTCTGGGGATTTCCAAGGCATGGAATGAGTGCCAACATCTCGAGAAAATGGCGGTTAGGGTCTCTAAGGATTTCTTGCCCCATGAGGGTAGATTTCATGGCTCCAAGAGTGCCTCGCATAGGGGGAAGGCATGAGAGGGCCTTCTGACACACGACAGGCATGCACGGCTTTGTGGGTATCTAGCAAGCTCAAAAAACATCCCACTCTTCACCCAGATCAAGGGCGATGAGATTTTCAAGCACTAAGGGGCGGTTAGCACGCGGCATGACTGCCAGGTGGTAGTGAGGAGATGGCCCTGTCTTCTTTTAGGAACCCTTCCTATTTATGTGCCAATCCTCAAGTTGTTCATTCATGCACCTAGACACCACCTTTTTCCTATCCGTGAAAGCGAGAGCATGTCGTTTGGATTTTATCCTAAGTGCTGCAACTGCAATAGAAACATGACGTATATCGAGCCTAGCAGGGTGGTCATGGAGCCGGCCGCTCAGGCCATCCTCATGGAAAGGAGATTCACCCAGTTCTTTGACATGTTCTCTGGGGCTGACGATGGTGTCACTACTGCTGTGATGGAAATGTGGGACGAGGGTAGAGTGGTCATCAACAAAATGGAATTCACCATCGACATCAACCTGCTGGACATAATCACTGGCCAGACCACTCGTGGCCACTAGGTCCATAGACAGAAGCACAACTGGGAGGTGGAATTGCGAGAATTCAAAGATAATTTGAAGATCTTTAAGGAAGCGAAAAATGGGTTGACAAGGGTCGACCTACCGGCCCCCTGGAATTTGGTTATGAAGAATATCATGGAATTTGTCACTATCGAGGACCCTGGCAAGGTTCTCTTAAGCTTCCACTATGCTTTTATCAAATTCTTTTATGATATCAACCCCATAAGTATCCCCCAGTTTCTCCTGAATTCAATGAACTACACCATTAACGCCTGTCGAAACAAGAATGGTACGACCATGCCCCTCCACCAAGGCCTTTTCAAGGTTATCTTTAAATTTGTCCTGGCCACTTTGCCTCAGCTTGAGATTCCTATCGAACCTCTGACTGAAACACCCATTGCTGAGAGTTCTTGACCCAAGGACTTACCCAAGACCTATTCTAGATCCCCGACAAAGAAACGCGAGCTAGAGGTGTCCATCAGAGCTAGCACTGCAAGGAAGAAGATCAGAATTGAGGAGCCAGGATGCTTGAAGAGGTTCTCAGCTAGGCTGAAGAACAAACAGGGACAGACAATAGAGACTCCAATCTTCATCAACTCCAAGGAGGAAATCACTGACCCCAACATCATGGTCCTCAAGCGGTTCATCCTGACCACTCTGGCAACTTCCCTCCACCAGACGCAGGAAATTCTAGACGCTCTTACTAGAGTTTCCTTCAATTAGGGCTTCCAGAGTAACAAGCATCCTGAGGCCACCCTTGAGACTGAGGACTAGGAGGACGACAAGGACGACGAACAGAACAAGGAGGAAGATGAGGAAGATTAATTCGAGGACCCTGCTGCTCCTTTTTGGCTTAGACTTGGCTTGAATGGTTTTTGGTTTTGTCCTAGCTTTGCTGGTTGCTGTAACTTCCTTTCCACGGGTCTTTGCATTTTTGCATCGTTGGTCTATTGTCATGATCGCTGGGCAGTCGCTCTAAGGTTTATGGTGGTCTTCCTAACACTGTTTCAGGCTCACCTTTATAGGGGACCGAGTTTCCTCAGTCTATTTTTGTTCCGCTTGCACAACATTTTGCTGCTATTGTTCGAAGGTTTTGGGTCAACCTGAAAAACCCGTTTGATGAATATAATTTACTTATCAAAAAAATTTAATACAGGAAACAAAATTATGTGGTCATGAATGTAAGGATGCTTTTAAAAAGATATGAAAGATGGGTGATTGTTTAGCAATTTTTTAATAGGTGTTTCAAGTGGTATGGCAACAATATGGAATAAATGCAATAGGATGGACAATTGTTAGAAAAAAAAAGTAATTTATTTACTGGATTAATTTACAATAAAGAGAAAAAACATCAATGTTGGGGTTATAAATGTATATGCTCCAACTAAATTTACTCGTAATAAAATGTTTAAAGGATCTTAGAATATTTTTGATAAATATAATGATGATTCATAATTAATAACTATGGATTCTTGGGGTGACTTCAACACAATTATGTGTACTTTAAAAAATAAAGTTGGTACTCTAAGATGATCTATATGAATGCAATGTTTTGCGTCATTTGTCAATTCAAATAGCCTTTAGGATAATAGTCTTTCAAAATTTTAATATAGATATAATCGATAGATCCGGTTACCATTGCTAGATCTAGGTTTTTAATCACTAGATTTTGTGTTAATGTTATTCTTGATAAGGACCTTATGAAGTCAAATGAAATTTAGTCTAAGTTTAGGATTTGTATCTAGCCTTTGGAATATGAGAACATAGCTGGGAAATGCTCTGTATGCAAGAAGTTTTGTCATCCCATATTCACTTGTGCTTTGTCTAAACGAGTTGATATAGGAAAAAAGGTATGGAAAAGGAAGTAGACCCCAAATCCAAGTTTTTTGACATCTAAGTCAGGGGTACATAAAAAGGTGCTTATGGTGCTCCTAAGAAGTTTAGTAAAGTTCCCACAGAAAGCTTAGATGCTAGTGCTGTTGAAGGTCTTGTTGCAGATGAAATAGATGAAAAGTGCTTAGAGGTAAATATTCCATTGGTTGTTCCCTATGTTTGTGATGTTGGTATTGAATTTAGGAATACCTTTGATTGTCTTCAAGTTTTAAAGTGTGTTAAATCTACGACAGAGGAATTTGAAGCATCCAAGCAAGCAGCCAAGTTTTCGTCTATTGTAGTATCTTTTTGTATGAAACTGGTTTTTGTGATCCTACTATTTCTGGCCCTGGGAAATATATGGGTCTTGCCTTAATTTAGATGGAGGGACTTATTACTCCCAATCAAATCACTAAAAGTAAAAAAAAAGAAAGGTTGATTTTGGTTTTGAAACCCAAAGGGGTCGTACATCAAAGTCTAAAATGCAAAAGAAGAAAACAACCATAGAAGTGGTGAATGGATCTCTAAGAGTTTTGAACTTTGGGAGAAACAACATCCATAAAAAATATTAAATAAAATTTATTTCTTGGAATATTAGGGGATTGAATGCCTCTTTGAAACACTAGGATATTTTGATGCTAAGGAAGTAAAAACAATTAGATATGGTAATGCTTCAGGAAACCAAAATGGATGTACAAAAGGCTCAAAGTGTAAAACAATTTTTATGGAGAGAAGAAGATTGTCTGATTAGCACATACAATGGAGCCTCTGGAGGGCTTATGTGTTTATAGAATAAGGAGAATATTGAAGGCCGAATTATTGTAAATAATAGCAGTTTTCATCTCTATGTTTTGTCATAGTTCAGAATATAACCAAAATTAGATTTTGACAAACATGTATACCCCTAACTCGATAACTAGAAGACACTCTTTATGGGGAGATATGATTTGTCTTAGGAAAGCATTCAAAGACATTCCTTGGGTGTTGGTAGGTGATTTCAATACACCACTTTACCCATCTGATAAGAATGGAGGCTCTCCAGTTCTATCTGAGGGAATGGAGGACTTTGGGAAGTTTTTGAGTGATAATGAGTTAATGGATATTGATCTTAGGCAATTTAAGTATACATGCAACAATTAGAGATTGGGTGACCAACTGATTCAAATAAGGATAGATCGGTTTTTAGTTTCTCAAGAAGGTCTAACGGTCTTTGGAGACACTACTCTTACACCCCTCCCCAATATTGGATCTGACCATAATCCTATTCTTTTGAAAATAGAGAGTGGAATAAAACTGCATAAGAGCCCCTTTTGATTTGAGTTGATGTGAATGAATCATGAAAATTTAAAATCCAGTATAGAAGATTGGTGGAAAAAAATTGTTAGAGGCCCTAAAATAATTCAAATTGCTTGTAAATTGAGGTGGATTAAATCCAATCTTAAAGAATGGGATAGAAGAGTCTTCAAGCATATATTTACCCAAAAGAAGGATCTAAAGTTGAAGTTGGAAAATATTGAAAATGAAGTGAAACAAGTTGGTCTAGATGATCCCCGTAGAAGGATTGAACGCTAAATTTTAGCTAATTATCATAAGAGGAAGTGTTTTAGAAACAAAAATCATGGCTAGTTTAGCTTAAAGAAGGTGATAGAAACACTATATTCTTTCATGTGTCTACCCTAAGATATAGAGATAACAATAAGATAAAGGAGTTGATTAAGTATGATGGCTCAGTGGTAAGGGAACCAAAGGATGTCAGGGCAATTGTCAATTATTTTTTAGGCCTCCTAGGAGAACCTGTGGCAGTGAATGGTGAAGCTGAAAGTAAAATCCTTCCTAATATTCTGAAATTGGTGACTAATCAGATGAATTTTTCTCTTATGGCCCCCTTTATAGATGAGAAAATAAGAATGGCCATGTTTAGTTTGGGTGGGGAAAAGGACCTAGGACTGGATGGTTTTCCAACTACTATTTTAGAAGTTCAGGAATATTGTAGGATCAAATGTTACTGGGCCTATCAAATAGATATAGAGAAACCAATACCTACCTAATGATGTCAATTCTACTTTTTTGGCTTTGATCCCAAAAGTGCAGGGAGCAAGACATCTTGAAAATTTTAGACCTATTAGTTTGTGCAACACAATCTATAAAATTTTATCCAAAACTATTGTTAATAGATTAAAGAGGGTTCTGCCTTTTATTGTGGTAGATTAGCAAAGTCGTTTTGTTAAATATCGACAAATTTTGGATAGCATAATTACCATTCACGAGGTTATTCATTCTATAGAAAATAGTAAGAGGTCTAATATGCTTCTAAAGGTAGATATGAACAAATCTTACGATCAGGTTTCTTGGAAATTCTTAACCAAAGTCCTATTGAAATTTGGCTTTCTGAGTAAATGGGTGGGGTTGGTTATAAAGTGTTTTTCATATGCTATGTTAGTCTTGGTAAATGGAGTCCCTGCTGGCTACTTCAAATGTGGTTGTGGTCTTCATAAAGGAGATCCGTGATCACCATATACTTTTATTATTCTTGCTGAAGCACTAGGAAGATCTATTTTAGAGGTTGTAGAAAGTGGGTGAGTAGATGATTTCAAACCAACCTCGACCTATTTCTCATCAATAATATATTGATGATACTTTGTTGATCTCTTGCTCCTCTGTCCCTCAAGCTAAGGAGTTAAAAGATATTTTAGTGTCTTATGAAGGAGGTACTGGTCAAAAAGTGAACTTCTTAAAAAGTAAAGTTTATTTTATCAACACCCCATATGGAAGGAAAATTAAGATCACAAGGATCTTTGGGTGTAACATTGGATAACTTCCAGCCACGTATTTGGGTATGTCTATGTTCAAAGGTAGGATGGAGTTACATATTTGTAATCCAAATCTAGATAGACTAGTAAAATATTTAACAGGTTGGATAGGAAGTCTTATTAGCCAGGCAAGTAAAGCTTAGCTTGTGAAGTCTTCTTTGCAGAGCATTCCCATTTATTTTATGTCTCTTTTCAAGAATCCAGCTAAAATAAGGATTAAAATGGAGTAAATTTAAATATCCTTCCTCTCATCTGGATCAGAATATAGAAGATGTTTTTCCCTTGTTGTCTGGGATCAAATATTTTTTGCTAAAGATGCAGGAGGGTTGGGATTTATAAGGGTAAAACAGATGAATGGAGCCTTTATGGGAAAGATAGGATGGAAATTATTGAAAAATAATTATCTTGAATGGGTTAAGATCCTCAAAGCCAAGTATGTATGAAATAGAAATAATTTTTTATACTCTAATGACTTGCTATTCAGATCTTCCTTTTGGAACTAGAAGTTAGACATTTGTTATATAAAGGGCTTCGTTGGCATATTAGAGATGGCAATCGGGTGAAATTTTGGAAAGAATGTTGGCTGAATAAAATTCCCCTATCAGAGGATCTAGAGGTAAGTACATTGGAACCTGCTCTATCCCTCTATTTTGGTATCAAAGTTGTTGATTATATTACAACCAAAAATAGTAAAAAAATTTGGAAACATTTTTCTACTCTAGATTTAGACCCAAACTTGATTGTTCATATTAATAATCTAAACATATGACTTCATTTGTATCCTCTACTATCCTCCTGTTTCAGTGATTCGATTATTTGGAAGGAGGAAAATAATGGAAAATGCTCTGTTAAGTTTGGATACCATTTTCTTGAGATAGAAGGTAGAAGTTGGTTTCTAGTGAGGAAACTTTGGATTGAAGAGCTCATCCCTAAAATAGCTTTTTTCTTATGGTTGGTGGCTAAAAATAGGATATTAACTATTGATAAGTTACACAAAAGAGGCATCCCTATTGTAAATAAATGTTATTTATGTGAACAAAATTTGGAATTGGTTTTGTTGCCACATTTTTGATAGGGGCATAAATTTTATCGGGTTGTTGCCACTCTCCTTCTTCTCCGTTCTTTCCTCATATGTTATGGTGATTTTCCTTGGTGCTTCTGCAAGGTGTTTTGTTTTCGGTCCCCAGCTTCCATCAGGTCTAATGCCATCATCGGCATAAAAATTGTAAAACTTTACTAAATGTTTCCCCCCTTCCCAATATCACTGATTTTGTTGCACGATTTCGGGCAAAGATGAGGTTTTTAGCGACTAAGGGTCGTGTTTCAAGGTGGCAGATTTGCCTAAGTCCTTTAAACCCGAAGTCGCTACCACGCGCACTATCCGCCCAATGCTATGGCATGTTTCAAGCGAAAAGGGGCACCAGAGAGAAGTAGGTGGGCTCGAGATCAACATTGCAAAGAGAAAAACCATCTAGCGTGTAGGAGTTTCAACGCTTTTGAGCCTGCGAGGTTGCTAAGGCTTTGAGTCCAAAATCACTGTCTCTCTTCCCCAAGCGTGAAGTCGCTCGACTTTCCTAGTGACATCCAGCAAAGGGGTTCCCAGGCTTGAAATTTCTAGTGCCAAGTAGAAAAGCCTAAAATCGCTCATTTTGTGAGCGCTTTCGAGCTCAGGCCAAAGTTTACTTTCAATCATCATTCCCAAGATTGCCTTCGCTATTTAGCGATTCTGGGCGCATATTGCCTTTTCAACGATTTTGGACTATTGTCAAAGAGAGCATTTGGGATGTCTTTCCCCTCTTCTCTAGGTTAGATTTTGGATTTCGCGTTGATTAGAATTTGAGTGAGAGTGGCTGAGCATTAAAAGATAATTGTACTCCAGCTACCAAAGCTAGACGATAGCCCCCTTTCAGCGACCAAGACTATAAGAAGTTGTACGAAATCAAGTGAGAGCATATTGCAAGTATAGGGATGGCCTAACGAGATCAAATATTTCCCCTTTTTGCAACTTTTGCAACTTTTGGCAGGTTTGGGGATCTGCGCTTCTCATTGTAATGGGGAGGAAAAAATGCTATAAATAGCAAGTGTATCTAATTGTAAAAAAGGGGGGAAAAAGGGAGATATCTTTCTAAGAAGCTTCTCTAGCTGTACATCTTCTCTTAATTCAAAAGTATATTTGGCTCATTAGTTGCGTCTATATTGTATTCTGCCTTTCTTTAGTATTTCTGTTTCATGTTGCTTATTTTTTTGATTGTTGTCATTCTGCATATCTGGATCTCAGCATTGGCAATTAAGTATATCTAGAATAATATAGAAAGGATACATCAGATAGGAAAGTGCTAATGGTTTCTATGTATACATTGTTTTGATTGTTGTTGGTAAAGTGTTTGGTTAGTAACTGTGCTACTTATCTCCCTCACCCAAAGTAAATCACATTTACATCCCTTTCTGCACTTTTAAATCTCCTTCAACATTCTAAACTAAATTGAAAAACATAGGAATCCGACTTTCTCCGGAGATTGGCATGGAATGCATTCCTTCCTTCCGGCCTTTCAATCTGCTAGGCGAATCTAGGGTGCAAAGACCTAAAACCTTTTCTAGTGGCAGATTCATAACCAATAGGTTCATTATCTTTTTCTCAAATGTTCCTTTGCTAGATAGATTTTAGAGAAGGTTTTGGAACCCTTTGATGTTCCTTGGATCTTCCTAGCCACTATAGGAGATTTATGTGTACAATGGGATCCTCCTTTCAGTAGTGGTAGATTGGAAGTTCTCTGGAGGTTTTGTCTCTCCCATTTTATTTTGGGATTTTGGAATGAGAGGAATAATAGAGCTTTTAAAAATAGGGAAAAAAAGGCTTTTGTAGTTGCTTTTCATATTTTATATGTTGTTGTGGAGAACACTCAAACCTTATCCTTTCTTGAGGTAGCTGAAAGTAGACTCGAGGAAGCCATTATTGTTTGTTATAAATTGAAGCCTTTAATATGTGTAAATTTTTTGAGATCTTTAAGGTTGGAAGTTAAGTGGGAACCCCCTCTAGATGGGTGGATCAAACTAAATATGGATGGCACTGCAAAATGGAACCCAAGGTGTGTTGGTGTGGGTGGAGTTTTTAGGGATTCTAGGGGGATGATTGTGCAAGCCTTTGTTGAATCTCTATCCATCCAGTCCAACCATTTTGCTGAAGCTCGAGCATTTTTTACAAGGGTTAAGTTAATCAAAAAAGGCCATTATAAAAATATTATTGTGGAAGAGTACTCCTTAAACCTTTTAAATATTCTGAAAGGAAGACAAAATGCTGGTTGAAGCATTGCATATATGGTTATGGGATGAAATAGATCCTACAGTCTTATCACAACCTTCATTTGAAGCATATTTATTGGGAGGGGAATGGAGTTGTAGATTTATTGGTAAACATGGGTGTGGAGGCTCAAGATATTATTATATGGGAAGATAATTTTCCATTTCAAAGTATTGATTTTGTGGCTAAGGAGAAGCTAAATCAGACCAATGATGTTCACTTTCCAATTGGAAGAAGCTATATTTTGGGATTCAGATCTTGGGGCAAACTGCTATGGGTGTCCTAGTCTATATGTGGCAGACTGTAGTGTATGTAAAGTCAACTATTGTCAGGTTATTCTTGTTATTGGCAGTGTAGTATATATATTTCTTATCAGGTACTTTAGCTTAGTTCTTTATGATTGTTAATAGTTCAGATAAACTTGGCACCAAGTTTTCTTCACCTTTTATGATTTACTTGTACGGATTTTTTTGTAGAAGGGACGAGGCCCTTTCAATCCCCTTCAACCTATTAATAAAAAAAATAATAATAAGTGGTATATTAATTTTAAAAATATATTAGCAGGGGGTATTAATAATATAGGATTGAGAGGTAGAGGTGAAATTTACAAATATTCTTTAGTAGCCTATGAACCCATATGCTATGCCATAGACTTATTGAGTTGAGATCAGTGATTTTGTAAGTTGTGATGAGTTATTTTGATTTGTTATGATTGTATGTTACTTTCATTCGTTATGTTGAATACAAAATTTGTATACCATATCCATGAATTTATTGGAAAATAATTAATGACGACAACAAAATAACTAAATCTATCAATTATTACAATGTAACAACCCAAGTCTACTCACCTAGTTGTACCACAAAATCAAGTCATACCACAAAATCAAGTCAAGCGATTTCTCAAGGTAATTTTTTGTCCAAGTTTATTGTTTAACCTATAAAGTGCTTTTATGTTCATAGCAAGTGCTTTCATGTTCTTAGCATTTACGTTTCACCCAATGAATCTCTAACATAAATTTTTAATCAGTACAAGTATATCAAATCAATTTTGGGTTCCAAGACTGCTACAGACAGCCATCCAAGTGAACGAGATTGGCCAAATCCCGTAAAAGGTGCTATTTTGTGGAATCGACTTGTCTCATTTATCATCCTTTTGTTCTGGTATGAGGGTTGAACCATGACTAGGATTATATCCTCTAGGGCCCATAACACCTAGAGGGTGGATGCATGTTTTCCCCGTCTCTTAACATACCTAAAATTTGACTATCCAATCGACTTGTTCTAATATTTGTATGTAAGAGGTTCAACATGCATATGCCTAGTATCTAGCTGATTATCCTACTACTTTTAGTCAGCTAAAACCATGTCATTTCTCTACCACTGGTCTTAGTCACTCATACCCATTATGACTCACGATAGTTTATCTCTCACGATAGTTTATCTCATACCAACATCATGGTTGAACTAGCTAAGTCAAATGAAACATAGGACTTATCACCGTACTACCCGGGCAACAACCTAGAGGTGACGTCCCATACCACCCCTCATTACTATTTTTGACTAGATCACTTTTTCTAACCTTTACCATCAAAAAAATGATTATTCTTGAGACTTATTGTGTGCATACCCACACCTCAAAAACATTGGGTATTAATATTTTGTTATCCTTCATGAGAAATACATTAACTATTCCTCATCATGGTTTTGGTAGAATCAGGATTTTTGGGTTAAATAATGACCATGAGGGAAATCATTCGTTTATCCCTCTCCATATTTTTAGATATAAAATTAAGGTTCACTAGTAAGCTCTCTATTTTCCTGCTCTAATTTCCTCCAACCCAAATCACATATTAGTTTTCTCATCATTTATCTCTAAGTTTACTTCTCTGGATACTTAAGGAAGTGTATTCTTTTCTATATACCTCGTTTGACTATTTAACAGGTTATATATAATTAAATACATAAATTTTCCCTTAATGAATTTATTTTATTATTCCTTACTTATTAACACTAATCTATGTCACAAGGAAGTTCTTCGAGCAAACACTTGAGATTCTATTCAATCCCATCCCTTAATCACATGGACTTAAATCCAAATTATCATTTTCATAGCAAAGTTATAGAAACTAATAATTCGTTACTAGCTAGCTAAAATTCACATATAGAGGTCAACACTTACGGTGACCGAGTGCACATTTGACCAGCATGAATCTATACCAACAAGGCCAGTTTACAATTTAGTTTAAATATGTTTTAGTACCAAATTAATTTATATATCACAACTTTTTACCTTCAAATTTCTGATTTATCCATAACTACTTTTAAAATCAACATGCCAGTATACTTTCCAGGTTTTCTTTTGGTTAAATTGTCATATCAGTAAGTATAAAATTCCAAGAGGCCTCCTAAATGATCCCTACGTTTGAACCTAAAGGTTTGAGAAACCTGGTATAATCTGTTTTACTTATATAGTATTTGTCCTTAGATTGTATATGGAAAATGCTCCATGGTTTTGCAAACTAAATTTCCTCAGGTTACGTATAATAACGAGGCTAAAAGCTTTGCTTTACCCAGACCGGTTTTCATTTTAAAATAGATATAATTTCTCCTAAATTTTACCATTTAAATGATTCACACAGCAAATGATAACACATTTCCAGAAATTATAAATTATAAATTTATTTTCTATTTCCAAATTATGTATCAGTGCATACACACGTAACACGTAACAATATAAATATTTTAATTCTCCAATGATTAGAGTTCTAAGCTCGGAAGCTTAAATTACAAATTCCATCTTTGTACATCTTTGTGCTTCTTTGGTATATTAACATAAATTTAAGAGTGTTGCTGTCCATCCCAGATGTTACTACCATAAGGTTTGAAATTAATGCAATAGTCCATTCTTTCTTCAACAATAGTCCTTGGAACATACAATCAGTATTCAGTTGTTACACACATAAGCAATTCCATTGCAGGTTTTCTATTTAAGGTTTCCCAACTATCATACATAGTTCTCAATCATTCTTGCACTATTGCTCCTTAAAATTTAATAGTTCGTATTTTCTTCATACACAAATGGTAATTTCAAGAAGCACACCCAACCATGCTAATGAAAAATAGAGATATACCACCCAACAAGCACAGTTTGTTCGATTGCAGATTTTTCAACATATAAATAGCCAACCTAGTAAATTCGAATTTTCACTGGGTTTGACAAGTTCTTCTCCTCCACTTGGCAAGTTCTTCTCCTCCACTCAATCCTTTTTTCCAAAATGTATAGCAATATCATTCTTTTTTTTGTTCCCTCGTTTTCTCGGGTGCTCGTCCCTTTCAATTGGCATGGACTTCCTTCTCTATTTTCCTCAAATGCTCGATATAACAAAATTATTATGATGGTTTTTACCCCTCGCTTACTGGTTTCCCTCAATTTTCGTTACCAAAAACATGGAGAGGTTTTAATATAGTCATTGCAATGCACGTGGATGATTCCTTTCAACATGATCACAATACTCAAATTAAAACCATTAAATATAACAGATCTATTTACAATTTTATCATTTCTGATTATAAACTAATATCCTTCATTGATAACTTTACGATATTTTATAAATCACACGACCATTCGTGCATAAACTTTATAAATAATTATAAATCAATCATGCATACATTTTACATTCTTAAATTAATCTTAAGATAGTTATTCAATTATTTTCAAATTATTCAAAATGGCTTTCATACCCCTACGCATCTTCAATGCCAACAAAGATTATATGCAATCCATTTTTTTTTCTTCAACCAATAAACACATCATCAAATCAAAGGCACACCATAACATAAATGATTTACTCATGATATCCTTATATGAATGCAAGAAAGCCTGAGCTTCCATGTACTCACAAGCTGATCATCATTTCCCTCTTAAATTTTTCGTTTTAAACATCAATTGTATTACAATCAAAGGTCCTGCGAGGAGGGTCGTTACATACAACCTTTATTTCCCCATAAATATTAGTGTATGCTAACTCTAGGATTTCATTACATATTTGTGTGTTTAATAAAAAATAACTCTTAAATTGTTTTCCTAGTACATATCTCAAACAATTCAAGGAAGCCATTTGTTATAATTTTAATGCCTTGCACCAAAACCTTGTTCACTAATTTATTCCATCCACCTATTTCATAACATTCTATCTATGGAAAATGATGGTTCATACCGGTCTCTCTTTTTGTAACATTTCCTTTATTTATAATATGAGTAATAACTTCCAACTTGTAGAGGGTTTCAACCCAAACATTCATTGCCGACATGAGAGCAATATGAACTAGTTTATAGGTATTTGTAACAAATGTAACTTCTACATCCTCATTGGTTAATTGAATCATTAAGAATGATTTTTTCTTTAATTTAGAAACTTGTTTGAAGCTATATAATTTTTTGACTCTTTCATATTCAATTTTTAACCAAAAAGTTTCCTTTCCATGTACAACGTGAGAGGTATTGTCTTCTATGAAAACTATTTTATTGTCTTAGTTTTCACAATATATGAACCACTCCTTGTGAGGAACCATGTTGAATGATGCTTTTGAATCTATGATCCAACTTTCTTGATTCTTATAAATTTCCATATAAGAACTTTGAATAAGAATTTGAAACTCCAAATAGGAGGTTTAAGGTTCGAATCCAATGGGGAGTAGAGTTGCACATCATACTTTGGTAATTGGAGTTTGGTTGGATAAATATATATAGAATAATTAAATATCCTCTATGAGGATGGATGTTTTATCTTTTTACCTTTATATATGTATGAGTGAGATGCAGGTTGGTAATTTTTTTCTTATATCTATATACCATAATTGTAGATGTTTTTTCGTTTTCTCCCTCTTAAGATATCAACTTTACAATATTTTTGGATGTGTCATCAATGGTGGTATTTCCAACATATAACATCAATTATTCTTCTTTCTCTACTCATTGTTTTCCCTCTATCATTGGATCTACTCTTTTCTCTAGATCTAAGGTTTTTATTTTTTTAATTATCCTCCATGACAAATGCTTCTTTTCTTACCTTCTCTTAAATATGGCTTTTCTCATTTCTTTCTTTATAAATTGGCTCACAATCTTACTTGTTTAATATTATTATCATTAATACTAAATATCTAATAATAAGATTAATAAATGATGGATTAAAACTACTTTGCTCTTATTTTTAATATCATCTTCCATTGTTAATACCATAATCACTGAGACATTAAAATAGTTAAGATATTCACTTACAACCTTCTATAAACATTTGGTTCTTCAAAGAATTTATTTATACCAGGATTTCAATTTATCTCATAAATCTTTAGATGTAGAAAGCTCTTTAAGCCTTAATAAATACTGAATAAACAAAGTTAAATAAATCAACCCTTCACATCTTGTTCACTTTTTTATAATATCTTGTGCAACATCATAGGGGCGCAACAAGCTCTTTCTCTTCCAATTTATTCTATTTGTAACTTTTAAAATTAAAGATTTGCATTCTAAATTTTTTTTCTTTAAACCTATTAAATGATGAAGTCATTCTTCTGATAGCAGTCGTCTGATGTCATTGAAATCTCAGAATTTCTTTCACTGAAACAAAACACACAATATTTTTTTTTCAATTCCCTAGGATTTAGGTCTAGAACACAAATCGCTATTATATTACAAATTTCTCTCTAGGCTATGATACCGCTCAACAACTGTCAAAGAAAATTAATGCAAAACAAAGCAAGCCAATACACATACTTAAACATGTATTTGAAGGTTGCATGCAGTTGAGCACTTGCTCTTGCACAATGATACTGTCATAGTAGTAAGTGGTTATTGTTAATTATTATTAGTTTGGGGTTGTGTAGGGTCAAAATGACTTACCTGTCTGATTAATTGATTAATATTCAAGTCGGAACTTAGCCTTCGCTTGTATTGGGCATATAATCACCTTGTTTTACGTTGTTTTACTTATGGCTGCCACTCTGGGCATGAAGGCACGATCTTGTGAAGAGGAAAATGTTGTTCTTCCTAAACAAGTAAGACTATATATTCAATACATGTTGTTTGAGTATATTATTTGTGATAATGTAACAATCTTAGAGCAGGGTTATTGATTAGAATGAACTCTTGTCAGCTAGCCAGAGACTGCAAATATTTAGAAGGTCCCATAAAAGTCATGGATATTGTAAATGATCATCAACTGGAAGAAGATAAAGAGGAAGAAGATAGAGATGTAGATGCAACCCCTCCAAAAACTCGACCTATAGTGATGACAGCGTGTGAAGCAAGCCTAAACCTCAGGTGAGCTACAGTATTTTATAGCTTTGCTTTTGTATTTTATAGATAGTGCACTATCTTCAATTTGCATATTTAACTCGAGGCAAAAAAAATAACCTATGTTTGCAGCCTCTCGTAACTCGGGCTATGGCTGACTGTATTATCTACAGCACATGGAGTTAGCAGGCACATTCATGAGTTTTGTGTGTTTGGAAATGCACTTTGTATCCAGAATGATTTAGTAACTCTACTTAAATCTGTAAAAATTTCCTCTTATTTGGTCAGCAATTCGGTCTTGAATTTCATATTTGGTTAGCAATTCGGTCTTGAATAAGTTTCTTTCGTTTGAAATTAGTCTTGTAACGAAGTTACTCCGGAGCATATGGGTCAATGACCAATTCAATAATATCAAAAAATTCAAATAATAAACAACAAAACAAAACTGAGGAATTACAAAATTCTAATTTACATTGATGGTTGTGGAATTTATAGTCTTTCCTGGAATCTTTATTTATTAGAAACCCAGAGTCAATTCTCCTCGGTTTATTTATGAAATCTTTGGCTGGCAAGGCAGCCTTACATCATTTATTTTATCAGTGAAGATCTTTCACATAGATCATTTGTTCATTGTCATTTACTAAGCAACCGCATGCATATATATATATATATATAATGGTCAGATAATTATGTTGATGCTTTTATTACAATAATTCGATATTATAATTATACCTGTATTTGAAGAACTCACTGAATAAAATGCTATTGTAAATTATCTTTCTGGGTTAGTTACCACGAAGGATTTAGTATCGATCGAATAGTTTAAAAGATGAGAATTTGCTTGAAAGTTGAACGCACGTCATTTATATGCTAACATTGTAAATTACATTGCAATAGGGAGTTTCTTAGAGTCCTTTTTCTATAAAGATCATTGCAGGCTGATTAAGCAGAGTGCACCTTAAACTTGGATTAAAGCCTATCTAGTCTGAGTAGGACAATAACATGCCATAAGATAATGCTCCTAGATTATCATACTTTAATACTTTATGCGCATGTTAGGTCAAACCTTATGGAGAGCATTTTCCAACAGCAAGGGTATGTAGCAACATTCTACTTGTAGAAGATGATTGCTTGACCTTGTATAGCGATCCGAAGGCATATGCTACCCTAGGTGATAGCTACCTCTACAGCTAAAATTAGTCATATAGCATTAAAAAAAAGAAGATTAGATTTTATGGCACTGACAATTTTTCATCTTAGCAAAAGGAATATATTAATTTTATTAAATGGATTGATGTTTGATCAATGGTGAATGAAAGAAGTAAAGAGGTGGTAATTTTTAATATAAATAAATTTTTATAATCAGATTTCACCTTATAGATCTATAACAAATATTTCACATCAATAGCCAGATTTAGATGTACTCGAATTTAATACTGGAAGTTGAAATTTTTTGGTGATCAAATTGTACTTGTTTATCAATTAGATAGACACCATACTTTTAAATTTAATGGCATATCAAAATGCTAGT
Organism: Wollemia nobilis; assembly: GCA_028583015.1. NCBI lineage: Eukaryota > Viridiplantae > Streptophyta > Pinopsida > Araucariales > Araucariaceae > Wollemia > Wollemia nobilis. The sequence goes on from JAQPPZ010001195.1 coordinate 11,325,780, forward strand.
AGGGTTTCCCTCCAATCCATAGCTATAAATATATGAGCAGTCGGTATAATCAAGAGTGAGAAGCAAGCAGAAGAAAAGAAGAATAGCACGCAGCAGAAGGAAGAGAAAGCGCGAATATACAAATAAGGAGTTGAAGCCGCAATCTTTAGAAAACTCCTGTGTAGATGTAACTTTCAATATTTTTAAGTTGCAGATGTTTTGTTTGTATTTCTATTTTTGAGCAATATAATTATTTGTGTATTTATGCTTCTATTTGTCGAGCCATTTAACTTTACAAAGTTAGGGTTCTTTCCATTTGTTTGCCACCTGTCCGAAATCTTATTTTCGCTATTGTTTGTGTAAAGTGTTGTAATCATGAAATCTGGAAATCACCTTTCTCACCCAAAAACTCAGATTCATTGAAAATCTTAGTTTCGTAGTATTTTGGCATTTTTTGAGAAGGTATTAATTTTTTCTCTCCCCTTTGTATTTTCCGCGTAAATTAGTTTTGCTCGACTTCTTTGTCGCGTATCTCAGTTTCACTCACGTATATGTAATTTAGGGTTGACTGAGATTTCACGTATTTTGCGCTTTTGTGTCTTCTTTATTTCATTTAAAATTTAACGCTTTTATGTTTTGCCAAGCTTTTCAGTTTCTCACTAGCTAGTGTAAGCCTAGCGTATTTTAGTTTGATCACGATTCTCCGTAAAATCAAGATTCGCTGCTTTGACCTGATTTCACATTTGCGTGCTCCCTGTGCATTGGAAATAATGTAAGTCATTTCAAGCGATTTTTTGAAATCTAGTGCATTTGCGCTTCATAGCACTTTTCAGCATAACAACGTATCACTATTTTTGGATCTGGGTAATTCTTTTTAAAATCAGCGTATTTGTGTTTTTAGGACTTTCTCATTTTTCATTGAAAAACAACACTTTCTGGAAATAGTGCATTTGTTGTTTTCTTCAAATTGGTATCAAAGCTAGAACCATTTGTAGAAGGCTATAGAAGAAATGGATTATGGCGACAATTCTTTGTAGTTGTACATCTCATGTTTCAATGGCAAGAACTACAATTACTGGAGCATCTAGATGAAGATATTATTTGGGTCTCAAGAGCTATGGGACTTGGTGGAGAATGGTTATGTAGAACCTGCAGATACAATAGCATTGAGCGCTCTCTACCAAGCAAAGTCAGATCTATTGAAGGATAATTAGAATAAAGACCAGAAGATATTATTTTATATAATGCAAGCAGTTTAGGAGACTATTTTCCTAATAATTGTAACTACAACCAAATTAAATGAGGTATGGGAAATTTTAGCCAGCTCCTTCGAAGGCACCAATAAAGTTAAGTTGGTAAGGTTGCAGATGCTAATAAGAGAGTTCAAAAATCTGCAAATGAGTGAATCAGAGTCCATGAGCATCTTCTTTACCTAGATAATGGGTATCATCAACCAGATGCGGTTGAATGGTAAGAATATTCAGAACCAAAAAATTATGGAGAAAATATTGAGGAGCCTACCAACAAGGTTTGACTCAGTGGTGATAGCGATTGAAAAATTGAGGGATTTAACAACTCTCTCTATAGATGAGCTCATGGGTTCTCTACAAACACATGAGCATAGGTTGAGTCGATCATATCAGTTCTCATTAGAGCAAGAGTTTAAGACACAAGTCTCATTTTGAGACAGTAGCAAAAGAGAATAATCCCACTAAGCCATCTCAAGTTCTCAAGGAGGAAGAAGATGAAATAATAGAGGTAACATGTAAGAGATCATAATAGAGGAAGAAGATCAAACTCTAGTGAAGGAGAGACCAACTATCACTTTCGTCAAGCAGGAGGAAGAGGTAACGATAAAAATCAACAAGGAAGATCAAACCAAAGGTATGATAAATCAAAGATCCAATGTTATTACTTGTAATAAATTCGGCCATTATAGTAATGAGTGTAGAAAGAAGTTGGCCAAAGAAAATCGACAAAAAGCCTATTATACAAATGAAAATTAAAATGTAGAGAATAGAGATGTATGTGGGAATCTATTGTTAAATTGCAATATAGATGAAGAGAGCCAAAATAATACTTGGTATCTTGAGAGTGGTTGTACTAACCACATGTCTGGAAATAGAGAAATATTCTCACATTTGGATGAAACCATCAAGTCTGAGGTGAATATAGAAAACAATAGCAAGGTACCTATCATGGAAAAAAGAAAGATCATAATCCATACTAGGCAAGGTAAAAGGAAGCATATCTCTGATGTGTATTATGTTACTGGGTTAAAACACAATTTTTTGAGCATTGGACAACTTGTGTAGAAGGGGTATACTATGTAATTTAAAAATAGAATTTGTATCATTAGATATAAAAAGAATGGTCTCGTAGAAAATGTGTCCTTGATAAAGAATACAATATTTCCCTTGTAGATTTAAAATGAACTACTACTTTCATTTAGTGCATTTGTGAAAGATGATACATGGTTATGGCATCTTAGATATGGTCACCTAAGTTTTAGTGGCCTGAACTTGTTGCACAAGAAATAGATGGTGAAGGGATTACCCCTTATAGAGCAACCCAATCAAGCATGTGAAAGTTTTCTAGTCAGAAAGCAACACAAGCATGTATTCCCTATAGGATATTCATGGACATATTCACAACCTTTAGAGCTGGTGCATTCAGATATTTTCAACCCTATGCAAACTAGCACATTTACGAGTAACAAGTACTTCTTGAATTTTATAGATGACTTCAGTCGGAGGACATGGGTCTATCACATAAAACAAAAGTCAGAAGCTTTCGATAAATTCAAGGAGTTCAAATATTTGGTTGGAAAACAAAGTAGCTATTATGTGAAGACTCTTAGAACAGATGACGGAGGTGAGTACATCTCCAATAAATTCCATAATTTTGGCAAAGTAAATAGAGTTAAAAGGTGGTTCACAACTAGATACACACCACAATAGAATTGTATTGTAGAGAGGAAGAACAGAACCATACTAGAGATATTAAGGAGTATGCTAAAGGTAAAGGGATTTCCACATGAGTTCTAGGTAGAAGTTGTAGTTTATACATTTTATTTGCTAAATAGATATCCCATGAAGAGTGTGAAGGACAATATTCCTAAGGAATACTAGAGTAACCCAAAGTCCAGCGTTGCTCATTTAAGAGTATTTGGATGCATAGCATATACACATGTTCAAGAAGAGAAGAGAAAGAATTTGGATGACAAGGCAAAAAATGCATGTTCATTGGGTATACTAAAGAATCAAAGGCTTATAGGTTATATAACCCTATCACAAAGAAGCTTTTTATAAGTCGAGATATAAATTTCATGGACGAAGAAGCATGGAATTGTAAATCTAAGACTAGTTAGCAAGAGCCAACAATTATTAAGTATGAGGACTTGGAAGAAGACAGAGTGCATCTAACTATAGCTTCAAATATAAATGTTGGTTCCAATAATAGCACTGCCTCATCATCATAGTCACCTCCACTTGCAAGAAGGATCTTTTTTTTTTTTTTTTTGTGGAAAACATCCCAAAAGGGATGCCACTTTCGGGTAAGACCCAAGGAGGCGGGGGTATCCATTACGCCAAAAACGCCCAGGACTCGGACCTGGCCTACCACCTTTGACACACTCAAGGAGCAAACAAACACACAAACCCAATTAAAAATAAGCAGATAACAACAAAAATAATAAAATAAAATAAAAAACATGCTCCTTGAGTGTGTCAAAAACAAAAGCAAAACCAAACACACACAATAAGATAAAAGAAACCACAACACAAAACACAAACAAGAAAAAAACAACAGAACACTACAAAGACATAACCCAAAAAAAAACCAAAAAAAATAAACACAACCAAAACCTAAAAAATTAAAAAATAAAAATAAAAAACAACCAACAACAGAAAATAAAAAAAAACAAAAAATATAGAAAACACTCACCCATAAAAACACGAAATAACACAAACAAAGAGAAACCTAAGAACAAGAACGAAAAAAAAACACAAGAACAATAACAAAAAAGATAAAAAAAAACAAAACAACAAAAACATAAGAACAACAAAAAACAACGCAAAGAACACAAAAATAAAACAAAATAAAAAAACCCACCCACCTTAAAAAACTAAACAAAAAAAAAAAAAAGGAAAAAAGAAATAAAAAATGAACAAAACAAAGACCTATCTAGACCAGAAGACTATTAATGCAAGAATCAAAAGAGGAAACAAAATAAAGAATAGAATGAGCTAGGGAACTAAAAAAAAAACTGAATGAACCAAAGAGAAGCAAAAAAAAAAAAAAAAACAAGAAGAAACTAGGTACCTTCAAAACTGGAGCCATCCAAAGAAATGATAGAAAGAAGAGCTTCCCTAATTTGAGAAGCCCACCATATAGGAGGGTGGCCATAACAAGTAAGATCACCTTTTTCCAAATCCCAATTAGCTAAAGCATCAACACTCTTGTTTTGATCTCTTACCACATGATTGTAATCAACTTTCAAAAATCCCATCTGGATTAACTGAATCTTCTCAATAATTCTTTTTATTCTCCAATCCACCTTATGATTCTTAGAAGGATTCTTCAAGAGATTAATCATAAGTTGAGATTCATACTCAACTATAACCTTTTCCCATCCAACCTTAGTAGCCTCCTGAAGACCTTTGAGGATACCATACCCCTCAGCAAGGTTATTAGAAAGAATACCCAAATTCTCACCAAAAGTAAAAACTAGGGAGCCATCTGAAAGTCTACCAATTCCTCCCACATTGGCTTTTCCAGGGTTCCCTCTAGAGGCTCCATCAGTATTGAATTTTCCAAAATCCTTAGGAGGAGGTTGCCAATTTAAGAAGGATCTTCAACTTTAGGACTTCATCAAAGATAAGGAGCTTTTGCTTTTGATTTTGATTTTGATAACTAGAAATAAAATTAACTAAGCAGACAATTTTGATTTTTCTTTATTTTCTGAGTGTGATCCAATTTTATTTGAAGATACAATAAATAATAGAAAATGGATGAAACCTATAGATTATGAGATAGAAACCATAGAGAAAAACCAGACCTGACAGTTAATGGATCTTCCAGCAGGGATGAAGATCATTGGAGTCAAATGGATATATAAAACTAAGTTTAATGCCCAAGGTGATGTTGATAAGCATAAGGTCAGATTGGTAGCAAAGGGTTACAAGCAGAAGTTAGAAATTGACTATCATGAGGTTTATGCACCTGTAGCAAGACTTGAAATAGTCAGAATAATCCTAGCATTGGTATCCTAAAATGGTTGGAATATTTACCATATGGATGTCAAGTCTGCATTTCTGAATGGAGTGTTGGTAGAAGAGGTATATATAGACTAACAACCCTGTTATGAGCTGGAAGTTCAAGAAGGTAAGGTCCTAAAATTAAAAAAAGCTTTGTATGGGTTGAAGCAAACACCTAGAGCTTGGTATAGCCACATTGATGCATATTTTCAGGAGAATGGGTTCATCAAATGCCCATATAAGAAAAATATCTATATGAAGATAAATGGAGAGGGATAAATGATAATTGTCTACTTGTATGTAGACAATATGATTTATATTGGCAATAGTAATATACTATTTGAGAAGTTTAGAAATGCCATGAAGGAGTTCAAGATGACAGACTTAGGCTTGATGAAATATTTTCTTGGTATTGAAGTTACCCAATATGCAAATGGTATCTTCATTTCTCAAGGAAAGTATGCAAAATATGTCTTGAAGCAATTTAAAATAGAGGACAACAAACCAACGATCACATCAATTGTAATAGACTTAAAATTGAGTAAGAATGATTGCGACAACAATATTGATCCAACATTCTACAAAAGACTTGTTGGAAGTCTCATGTATTTGATAGCAACCAAACCAGATTTAATGTTTACAGTGATTTTAATTAGTAGATTTATGGAGGCACAAAATAACACTTGTAAGAAGTCAAAAGAATTCCATGGTATGTCAATGGGACCAGAAACCATAGAATTTATTATGCCAAGAAAGACCAGTTTGAACTTATTGGCTACACATATAGCGATTGGGTTGGCAATATAGATGATAGGAAGAGCACTTTCAATTATGCTTTCCATATTGAATCGAGAATAATTTCATGGTTATCAAATAAGCAACCAATTGTTGCATTATCAACTGTTGAGGCAGAGTATGTTATGGCCACTTTAGCCGCATGCCAGGCAATATGGCTCAGAAGAATTTTAGGTAAGCCGAATCTTCAACCAGAAGGGATAATAATAATATTTTGTAGTAATAATTCAGACATAGCATTGTCGAAGGATCCAGTGTTTCATGGGAGGACCAAAAATATTAACATACGGTATTATTTCATCAAAAAACTGGTAAAAGCTAATGAAACTCAGTTATTGTTTTGCAGGTCCAAAGACCAGGTTGCAAATGTTTTCATAAAACCTTTGAAGGAGGAAGATTTTAAAAGGCTGAAGGAAATAATCCATGTCAATTTTTTTATGAAATCTGATTTAAAGAAGGATGTTAGAAATTAAATTAGATTTCACCTGATAGATTTTATCTTCCACATCAATAGCTACATTTAGATGTACTCGAATTAAATTCTAGCAGTTGGAATTTTTGGCGATCAGATTACATTTGTTTATCGATTGGATAGACACCATACTTTTAAATTAAATACATGTCAAAATGTTGGTAGGTTTTCCCTCCAATCCCCAACTATAAATATATGAGCAGCTAGTATAATCAGGAGTGAGAAGCAAGCAGAAGAAAAGAAGAAGAGTGTGCAGTGAAAGGAAGAGAAAGAGTGAATATATAAGCAAGGAGTTGAAGCCACAGTCTTTATAAAACTCCTATGCAGATGTAACTAGCAATATTGTTAAGTTTCGGATGTTGTGGATGTATTTCCATTTTTTAGCAATATAATTATTTTTATGTATTTATGCTTCCATTTGTTTAGCCATTTAACTTTGTAAAGTTAGGGTTCTTTCCATTTGTTTTCTAGCTATTCGAAATCTTATTTTTACTATTGTTAGTGTAAAGTATTGCAATAACGAAATTCAAAAATCACCTTTCTCACCCAAAAAATTAGATTCATTGGAAAACTAAGTTTTGTTGTATTTTGACATTTTCTAAGAAGGTATTAAGTTTCTTTCTTCCCTTTGTATTTTCCCCACAAATTAGTTTTGCTCAACTTCTTTGTCACACATCTCAGTTTCTCTCCAGTATGTGTAATTTAGGGTTGAGTGAGTTTTTGTATATTTTAGCGCTTTAGTGTCTTCTCTATTTCCTTTAAAATCTAGTGCTTTTATTTTTCACTAAGCTTTTAAGTTTCACACTAGCTAGTGTAAGCCCAACACATTTTAGTTTGACCACGATTCTCCATAAAATCTAGATTCATTGTTTTGACCTGATTTCTCATTTACGAGCTCCTTGTGCATTGGAAATAGTGCAAGTCATTTCAAGCGATTCTTGAAATCTAGCATATTTGCGTTTTATAGCGTTTTTCAACATAATAGTACATCGTTATTTTTGGGTCTGGGTAATTCTTTTTAAAATTGGCACATTTAATTTTTTAGCACTTTCTAATTTTTATTGAAAAACAACGCTTTCTGGGTATAGCGCATTTGATATTTTCTTCAGTATCCTAGGATATTGGAACAAATAACAAGCCTCAATGCATTTTAAATATTATTTTTATCCTTGCAAACAAAATTATTTTTATTGTTATATATCGACTCCATATTAACCTTAGGATAATTGTTAGGTGAAGAACTCAAAAATATCATAACTAAAACAATAACTATTTATTTATTAGTGTAACTAGAATAGTCAACTACTTGAAGTAATGTCTATTCCATAATATGGAAAACAACTATAGGTTTTATCCCATATAAACATGTATATGAATAAAATGTAGTTTTATCAATTGAATGCAACATCAATAATATATTTTTCTAACTTGAATGGTCCAACAAAATAGAACAATAACATGATTCATAATATATAGGTTAACGTAGAAATTTAGATATTATTGTGTGTCTCTAAATATCTGAACTTCAAAGATAAACTTTATACTAGACTGCTCAGCAATAATACCCAATGGGCATTAGTTGAGTCGTATAAATTGTATTATTCAAAGAATATTTATTTATAAAATTCATAATTATAAATATATAGATTCAATTTGGACTATTTAAATGCTTCTTGATTCTAGAAGAATCCCTTGGTCTTAAAATTTTAATTTAATAAATAATTGAAAATGCTCATGGTGATTTGGCATGGACAACCACCTAAAAATCAATATATTCACAAATTATTGTATAAGAAAAACTTTAGTACACATATTCACCTAAACCAAGATACCAGTTAGTGCCTAAGTCAAAAAATAATGGTGAGGAGAGGTGAAAAGGGAAAATATTGTACCATTATATAAATCATTTTCAAATAATGATAAAGTACTAGTGGACCCTATATCATAAAATAATTTACCCTATGCAAAATCCCTCTTGATAGATTACACAAATAATCATATTATTAATGATCTATTGCTTATTTATAGCTTTCTAAAATTTATTAGGGGGAAGGACATACTCGCCAATTTGTTGCTCTCAAACCTATACATTACATGTGCATATACGCAATGGACCACTTGATGTGAAAGATATTAATAGATTTCCCAACTAGCATATCAGGATAGAAAAGGTAATGATGGAACATAAGAATGAGATAATTCTAAATATACTTAATTTTTATATTACCTCTCAGGATTTTTATCAGAAATAAACTTTCATCCTCTATTTGGATAACCTATCCTAGAGTGTTTATTTTTTTTTTTGGTAAATAAAAGTCTTCATTAATTATCGGGTTTTGCAGGTTAACCCAAAACCTATTACAATATCCAGCCTTCTGCTGAGATTTTAGATCCTAGTCATCCTTGAAACTTTCTTACCAGAACTTGTGTTGAATCCCCTACAACACCTTACTAACAAAGCACACCCATACCTAAACATAACTGTAAACATTACTTACATTGACAGGAAATTGAAGTTTGGAACTTTGCACTTGTGAAACCTGTTGCTTGCCCATTTCCTATTCTCTGTCGGAATATTCCAAGGCTTACACCCTGTTACCTTCATTTCCAATTTGGTATGATTTAGAGGGAAACCCCATAGTTATTACCGACTCCATGGGGAAAGAACACCCATTCATCTTTCTCCTTAATGGGTAGGTTTCTTTTCATGACTAATAATGTTTTCCACTTCATGTGGCACACCTTGTGTCCATGTCACCAAACTACCAACATCAACAACTATGTTGGCTAATTTGTCAACTGACCTGTTGGCCTCATGGTACACATGACGAGCCCTCCTGTTCTATCTTGCTGCAAAAAGGATCCTCACTTCATGGATGACTCCCTCGATTCTCCATGGATATTTTTTGCCATTGGTTAACAGGTTGATGATGTTCATAGTATCACCTCCAATCATCAAGTTACCTTGAGTTGCTTGGGCTACTTGCAACCCTCTCCAAAGGGATCTAGCTTCTGCTTCATTATTAGTTCTGATTCCCAATGGTTTAGCGAAGGCCTTGACCAGATTTCCTTGATGATCCTTGATTATTCCTCCACCTCCCAGCTCTTCCCGGGTTCTCCTTGGCTGCACCATCAAAATTTAGTTTAAACCAACCCTGGGGGGTGGCTCCCAAGAAATCCCATTTCTGGTATTGGGCAAAGGAATGGAAGGTTTTTCCTTAATACCTAAGGCCCGAGCTAATTTTTTTTCTTGGGGAGGAATTGAGTGGTTCTCATCCACTAAGGTGCTAAGGTTTTCTTTCGCAAAGACGATAATCCTATTGAGGATGGTTTTTGGGTTGTGAATGGTATCCTTAAAGGCTCTATGGTTCATTTCTAGCAAAATATGCTAGAGAAAATGATGCCAACAGATTTTCCATAGGTACTTAAGTTTTGGGCTAACAAAGGGTTGAGGCCATTAATGGAACACTTCAGATATAAGAGCAGGCTTAACCCACGAGATCCTAAAGGCTTGGAAAAGTTCATCCAGGATGGACTCCACTATCGGACACTCCAGAAACAAGTGTTGGGTTGTCTCCCACCCTACCCTGCATATGTAGCAACGGTTAGCAATAACCATACCTTTGGATAACATATTGTCCATAGTGAGGATTTTTCATTGAATCACCAACCATGAAAAAAAGGATATTTTAGGAATTAAGCCTTTGATCCAAACCAAACTCGGTTGAAATTGTTTACCTTCCACATTGAGAAGAAAATTATAGGCAGACTTAACTGTGAAGTCACCACTTTCGAGTCTCGGCCCAAACAATGTGATCTTCATCCTCTCTAGAGGGAATAATTTGTTGAGTTAAAATGTTATAAATCTCTTCAGACTTCGCTTCAAAACCCTGTACTCGATGTGTTTCCACCTGTTGATATTTATATCCTACCACATATAATTTGCAACCTTCTTCCCAATATGCTACTCCATATGCTCTTGAATCCTAGCCAAACGAGGATTCTGGGATAACTCCTCAACTCTCACCCACCGATCCTTCCAAAAGTCTATTTTTTGCCCATTTTCTAGAATCCATCTAAGACCTTTCTTGACAAGATCCCTGCTCGTGAGGATTGCCTTCCAAAAAGCAAACCCCTTGCTTGCTAAGTTTTCATTAATGAAGTTCACACCTTGGAGGTATTTCCTCCTAACTATTGCAGTCCATTCATTATCGACCTTAGTCAATAACCGCCATGCTTGTTTGGCTAACATAGTTGTATTGAGATGAGCAACTCTCCTCAATACTAACCCCCCATCAGATTTAGGTTTGCAAACCTTGTTCCAACCTACTAAATGGATCCTTTTCTTATCCTCAGTCCCTGACCAAAGAATTTTTTTTGAAGCTGCTCAATTTTCTGATACACCTTGCTGGGAGCTATGAAGACTGATAGGAAGTAAACGGGTATACTTTGAAGTGAAGCCATAGTTAAAACTGCTTTGCCTGCTTGAGATAACAGATGTCCTTTCCAACCTACGAGCTTTTTTTGGATCCTCTCCAAAACTATGTTCCACATTGATCCTTCAGGTTTCCCCGTGAACAGGGGAAGACCTAACTAGGAGGTGGGAAGGGATGCAATCTGACATTCCATGATCCTTGCTATGTTGTTTTGCCTAGGAATGGTGGTATTGATGAAAGAAAGTTTGCTCTTATCAAAATTCACTTTATGCCCATCCGTTTCTTCATACATTATGAGAATATTTTTAATCCTTCTTGCCTCAACCACAGAATCCAAAGTCAGTAGCAATGTATCATCAACAAAGTCAGTAGCAATGTATCATCAACAAATTGTTGATGTGTCACCGAGGTAGTTAGCGATGTGGCCTTGATACCTGATATGAGTCCAACTATCGCTGCTACCTTAATGGTTCTTCCCAAGGCCTCAGCTACAATGATGAACAACATAGGACTTATGGGATCTCCTTTTCTTAGACCATATTTGCTTTAAAAAAAACCTGCAGTAGACCCATTAACCAAAACTAAAAAACAAGGCTTAGAAATACACTCTCTTATTAACTTGACCCATTTCATGTTGAAGCCAAATTTTAATAAAACTGCCTCTAGGAATTTCCAATTTATCCTATCATAAGCTTTGTTCATGTCTAACTTTAAAGCCATGACTGCTTTTCCGGTCTGAGCGGCTGTATGAAGAGCCTCATGAACAGTAATAACTCCATCTAATATTGATCTTCCTTGTACAGAATTTTCCTTGACTTGGATCAATGATAATCGGTAGAACTTTCTTCAAATGGTTGGCTAAAACTTTGGACAGAATTTTATAGGATATATTACACAGGCTAACCAGCCTAAAGTCAGCCATAGTCTTGGGGTTGGGGCCTTTAGGGATCAAAGCAATGAAAGTTGAATTGAAACCCCTTGGAATATGATTTGAACTTTGGAACTCCTTGATTGCAGCAATAACTTCTGCTCCAACAATATCCCAACAAACTTGGAAAAACCGCGATGAAAACCCATCCGACCTAGGAGCTTTTTCAAGATCCATGTTAAACAAAGCCTCCTTGATCTCTTCGTTTGAAAAAGCTGTTGTAAGAGACTCGTTGATCATTTCATCAATGAGTTGTGGAATGAATTGAAGGAGAGAGTCCTTTTCTTGGGCATTACAGGCTCGTTCTTCACCCAATAATGAACTGAAAAAATTAACAGCCTCGTCCCTGATCTCCTGAATGTTTTGAGTTGAGGATCCATCCACATTATTTAAATTTCTAATATTATTGTTGCTTCTATTGCTCAATGTGGTAACATGGAAAAACTTTGAATTAGAGTCCCCTTGCTTTAGCCATAATGCCCTTGATTTCTACCTCCAATACATCTCTTCACAAGCTAAAATATTATAAAACTCACAAAGGGTTTCCTTCTCTTCAGTCCTTGTCACCTCATCATAGGTTCCATTTTGGATTTTGCTTTCTATTATTCTTAGTTTTTCCCCCACTGCTCTCTTATTCTTAAAAATATTTCCAAATACTTCTTTATTCCAAATTCTAAGGTTGTTTTTCACCATCTTAAGTTTTTGAGATAGTTTAAAGGAAGCACTTCCCTGGATAGGCTGCTGCCACCATTCCTCTATTTGTTTCTTGAAGTCTTGATGTTTAACCCACTTTGATAGAAATCTGAATGGATTTTTAAAGGAGTTAGCCTGAAATGCCTCCCATAGAATAAGATTATGGTCTGAAGCGCATTTAGGAAGGGCTTGTAGTGCTGAATCACCAAACATTGTTGTAGCTTCCTTGGATAAAAAAACATGTCCAACCTTTCTTGAATCAGTTGACTTCCTATCCTCTTGTTACTCCATGTAAATTTGGCTCCTTTTAGTCTTACATCCATCAATTCATTTGTGTTAATGAATTCATTGAAGTCCTGCATGCTCCTTGAGGGTAACCTAGATCCTCCCTTCTTATCATATGGGTAAAGGGGGGTATTGAAATCTCCGCCAATAACCCAAGGAATATCTTTAAAATATTGGCTCAAATGCCCCAAAAACTCCCACAGTTTAGACCGCCCTTGGACAGGTGGGGGCATAAACATTTGACATAATCCAATTCTTATTAGTATCAAAATCATGAAATAATATGCTTAAGACTCTTTCATTTGCCTGAATAATACTTACTTCTAATTTAATAGGATCCCATAAGATCATGAGGCCCCCAGATGCTCCTCTCGCCTGTTGAAAGGCCACTTCCTCTTGCTTCCAAGTCCTTCTAGCTATAAGTGTTGATTGTGACGCATATGTTTTGGTTTCTTGAAGAAAAATGATAGTAGGATTCCAATCCTTCCTTATAGACTTCACCATCCTTTGTTTTGGTGGGTTGTTTATGCCTCTCACATTCCATGAGAGAACCTTAATTTATATTGTTTGATATTTTTTCCCCGCCCCCTTCCCTGAGCCAAAGGGGGTTTGTCAATTTTACTATTATCTTGGCCAGGAATAGCTTGCTGTAACAATGTTCTTTGCTTTCCGTTTGCAAATAGCTTAGCTTATATTCAACCACTCAACCTTCTAATTCTTATCCCAATATCTATGATCTATTCTAATAGTTGATGGTTTCCTACCTTGTGTTCATTACATTGTTTGAGAATAAGCTCCTAAATTTTTAGTTGATATGAAATCTGGACGATTTATTAAATCTAGAATTAATATCACCATTCATGATTGTATGCAATACATCAAATACTAGCCCTACCATGACAATATCTTTTTTAATACCCCTTTATTTCCTTCCATCTCAACTAAGTTTAACCTAGGATTTCATATATATTCAACTTATTTTTTGTAGACACGAAAACAACACCAATACTATTATGTGACTGCAAACATTGATCACATTGACACACACAACCCCCAGGGCAGCCCTCATAGGTTAAACAGTGGTCTTAACTACTCTCACAACAGTTTTGGAAGGTCAGAGGTCAATTTGGAACCTTTCAGGCACTCTGCTCTCTACTCGTTCCACCCAAGGATGATTACAAATTGGTATTCGTTCCACCCAGGTACGATTAGCAGTATTCGCTCTAGGGTGGGGCGAATAGCAGGTTTGACAGACAAAAAGTTAAATCTTGACAAATGGTAGCTCAAATCCGCCACTTAACTCTTCCTTCATTGCATGGGAGTGTGAGTGAGCATTTTTGAGTGCTAGAGGCAGTTACAGGGGTAGTCATGGAGCCCCTAATCAGGGAGGAATCTTCTCCCCCCTAGGAAGGCATGATTTCCAAGTGGCGCCTCTGCATGCTCATCCAAAGAGACCGTCAGGTCTATAAAATGGTGTGTCTTCTCACCTCAAAAAGGGATAGAGAAGGAGCATTTTGAGCAATGAAGTGCTACCGTTTTACATCCTCACACATTTTGATTTGTGGCTTTCACATCCTTTATCTCTTTTGGAAGGGAGGTCATTGGGTGATTATTGGAAGCACAAATTCAAAACCAAACCTCGACATTTGGCCATAAAATCCTACCAAATTTACCGAAAACACCCCACAAGAGGTTTTGGACCAATCCCAAGTGGATTGGTGCTGAAACCGGGCCGCAAACGACGGGCGTCCTACCCTCGGGCGTCCCCCACACTACTGCAGTCCTAATTGCCCCACCTCGGAGAGATTAGAAATCTATAGCATATTTCAGTTCTATTATTTTTGCATTTTTTTCTAGGTTGCTTAGATAGGCTTGCATTCAAATTTTAGGTAATTCTGAGAAGTTTTGATCATGTTTTTGTTATTTCTTGCTTTCGCTAACATGCAGGTAGCATCATCAAATTCTCGATGATAGAGGCCGAATTGGCAAAATCCAACCATCTAGGATGTTCTAAAATACCCCGTTTTACCTAACCTCAACTTTGCAGGTGATTTGGAGCCTCCCGAATGGGACATTTGAGACAATGCTTTCTGTCATTTTGTTGCAGGTCTAATCGTCCCACCCCGGAGCAATTAGAAATCCGTGGCGAATTTTCCGACTGTTCCAATTGCAGTGCCCTCCTGGTAATGTCCTCATGCTTTTGGTAAATTTTTAGATCATTCTGATGCTATTTAGTTATCGTTTTATTTATTTTTCACATGCACTAATCGTAGGCTTGGGGATTGCATGTTTCATTTTATCTACAGGTGCTACTAACTATTTTTTGTTTCCTTGAACACAGGATCTCGACATTAGAGGAGCAGAAAGGATTCAAGACTCATCAATGCAATCGATGATGACATTTGGTCCTCCCATTCTATATGTGGGCATGCGGAAGAAGGAATACCATCTGTTGATGTGACAAGAACATATTTAACGCTCTTAGCCCCTAAAAAGGGAGGAGACGGATTGTAACCAGATTCTAAATCATATTAATAAAAAGGGTTGTACTCCATATTAGCTTTTATACCTTGTTTCAATGCGTTTATGTTCCTCTCCTTTCATGCATTTCAGTTCGTAGGATTTAGCGTTAAGTTTAGTTTCGTTTACATCGCATCTTGGAATTTCCTTTTTGTTTTTGTATCCTCGTGCTTCCAATGGTGATCACGGTGGGACCTTGTCCTCTATTTTTGAGATCAAACTTTTGATCAAAAATTGTGTATTTTTTCTTGCAGGTACCAAGTTTTCAAACGTTGGACTGCTATTCGTTCCAGTCTGTGACGAATACAGAGCTAAAATTCATGCCACCCTAGGGCGAATGGGCATTCGTCCCACCCTGTGACGAATACAGATTTGTTATTCATCCCACCCAAGGATGAATAGCTCTCTATGCAATTTTAGAACAAAAACTCAGAGGCATCCTATTTGGGCGGAGAAGAGGTAGGGGTCCTAAACACCTTTTGTCATTTTCTGTTTTTTGTTTTCTATTTTCTGGTTATTTGCTTGTTGAGGGAAAGTTTTTACTGCATGTTTGATCTCTTTTATGCAAAATAAAAAGAACCCCACACATCACATGGAAATTTAAACACCAAGGACCTGGTCGTAAAACCCCAGCCCTTGATCAAGACAAACGGTGGATTTCATTACCACCTTGGCTTGAATTTTTGCATCCATAACCCCGATTGCTACTGTTGCTAGATGTAAATCCTGACAAAATCTGACCAAGTTTAGCTGGGGTGATTCCCAATGCATAAGGATAAGTCTTTTATGGTAGGTGTCAAAAACATGGTGATCCCCCTTCCGTACCGCTTATGTTCCACGTACCATTCTGCTCTCATGTACCAATAGTTTCCCTCACGTAAGGGCGGGTATATAGAGAGGTTTGGTATAACGGCCTGGCAATGGTATATCGAAGGGGCGACCATTTTTGTGAGTCATAAGAGCCATCATATTGCATTTTCTACAAAATGTTCTTTACAAAACTGTCAAAACAAAAATCAAAACACACTAAACCAGGTTTAGGGCACACTTTTAATCTTTAAAACAAGATAATCATTGCTTTGTGTGTGTGTGATTTTTTTCTATTTAGTGTAGCATAAAAATCATAAAAAGAAATAAAAATCTACGCATATTGTAGGGATACACCACCATGGTGTACACCCATAGCCAAGCCC
The DNA here is from genome assembly GCA_028583015.1 of Wollemia nobilis. NCBI lineage: Eukaryota > Viridiplantae > Streptophyta > Pinopsida > Araucariales > Araucariaceae > Wollemia > Wollemia nobilis. Next base: position 11,342,339 of record JAQPPZ010001195.1, read on the forward strand.
AATCAAGGGTGGAAGCTACAGAGAGTGTACAAGGGGGCACAAGTCGCCTCCGCTACAACCCCAAGGACTTGGTCATTCCACCTTGGCAGCCTGACCCATGAGATAGTCCACTTCGTGCCTTGACAGAACGAGACTATAGAGGCACCCCTTCGAGGGGCACGTCCACTCAGCACAGACCCTTTCAGGAGGAGTATTTACACGTGGCACTCAAAATATATGGGAAAGCTCCCTTAGACGCTCGCTACGAGTGGCCATTGTGCAATGAAGTACTAGGACAGCACAAGGTCCATCGGGAGGGGCCACATGATTACATCATCCCTCCTTTACCCCCTCTTATTGTCAGAAACAACAGGACCAATCCAGAGAACAAGGCTCTTCTGGTAGGGCGAGCCAACTCCGCCCACACCTTTCACATTTATGAAATGTAAAACGAGGAAGACCATTACATTCCTCAAGAGCAGTATACAACGCGGGAGCAATATGCCTTCGCACTTGCTATTTATCAGGGTCACCCACTGAGGCCAGAACCTCAGGTGAATGCTGCTAACCTCGACAGAGGGAAGCGACCTATAGCAATATCGTATCACCATGACCAAGACAAATGTGTAAGAGAGGCATCTAGGCCTCCTAGACTCAATACGATAGAGCAGATCGACCTGGCATTTACCAGACATGCCGCCCACCAAGCACAGATCACGTAGCTTGAGCAAGACCAATAGTAGCTAGAACATATATATCACCTTAGCAAAGAGCGCATTCGACGCCAAATAGACGAGCTGCTCCACAACACCATGCCTGAGATGGTTCCAACCCCTCGAACACAGAGGATAGAAAGGTATGAAAGGCATAACCCCTTAGTACAAGACAGGTCTCCAAGACCTTACCAAGTGCTACCTTCGAGACCCCTTAGACTTGAGAGGGAGGCCACTCCCAGGAACAATGATGGGTACCCTCTGCGGGCTCCCACCCATGGTCATGGGTCTCACCCGGGAACTCCTCAAGAAGCTTATGAGGAGTATGAGCAAGAAGAAGAGCGGTCGAAAATGCCCTACCAAGGCAAAGGGGGCACTATTCGACCACCCCTCTATAGGCCTCAAGTTCCCCGTAACCCGCAACGAGAAAAAACTAAGGAGGAAGAGATTAAATCTTTCGATGCATATAAAGCACTGCTAGAGAGCTTGGAGTCTATGGAGACCAAGAATTTTGGGCCCCAAAAGCCCACTTTACGCCAACTCCACAGTCATCTTGTGCATCCTTTAGTGCTGGCACCCCCTTACCCTGAACACTTTAAACTGCCTCAGTTGGAAATCTTTAGAGGTGAGGAGGATGCCCAAGAGCACATGACTAGATTCTTGAGCCAATGCTTTGGCATACAGGACAATGCTGCTTTGCTGCTAAGAACATTCATGACCACGTTCGCAGGCCCTACCTTGAATTGGTTCACTCAATTGCCAAAGCACAACATTAGTAACTTAGATCAGCTAGTGGATGCATTACTCGAACGCTTCGCCTTTAACACCAAGAAGGCATCACTAAGCAACCTAGCCAGCCTCATGCAGTATGAGGAAGAAACCATGGTGGTCTATGGGAACCGGTGGAGGACTTTGCTTTCAAATTTGCCCTACTCCCTCCTATGTCCGACCACACCAAAATGTTCTTAAAGAGTTGTTTGAGATCGATCTCCCTGCTATTATATCTATAGAAATATGCCACTTTAGAGGAAGCTCTAGCGCAAGCCATAATCATTGAGGAGATCAAGATTTAGGATGGCAAGATAGCCAAGCCAAAGAAGAAATAATGGTCTAAGAACACCAAAATAGGGACCATGCAACAGAAACCCGCTGTGGTCAATCAGGTTGCTATAAACGTCCCTAAGCCTGCACAAGCAACACAACCCCAAAAGGCTAACTATCAGGTGGTGCGTCTTAACAGTTATGATAGAGAAAATCATAGGCAAGAACAAAATCAGCAGTGTTGCCTTAGGTGACAATTCACACCTTACACAGAGTCCAGAGACTCCTTGTTTAACCGCTTGTCAGTGGTAAACTTGATCAACCTGCACGAGAGTCAACCCATAGACCCCAATGCGCCAAAACCTAAAGGCTACAGGGAAGACTTGTATTGTAGGTTCCACATACGAAAGGGACATGACCTTAATGCATGTTGGAATTTTAAAGGCTTGGTGCAAGACCTAATAGATAACAAGACACTAGCGATGGATAATCCCGTGGCACCAAGCAACCAACAAATGGAGGTCTTTAAGGACCCCTTGACCACCCATGATGCGCAGGTAAAGACCCTACAAGTCAATGAGGTAACACAGAACTGCCCCATGTAAAGGTATGTAGGGATGATCAGTATAGTGACTCGAAACAAGAGGTACTTGAGCACAGCTGCCCCCACGGTAGCTATAGGAGAGGTGCCAACAACATCACAATCGCAACAACACCTTACACAAATTGCTCCACCTAGACCAGTGGCCACGATTCGAACCAAACTCACCCAGAGTTTGAGGACCACATCGTCTAGGCTCTCCATCTACGAGCTCATACAAAAATCATCGCCCCATAGGGAGGCTCTAATGGAGATACTAAAAGCCATCGAGTTACAGCCCCACGAAGAAAACTCTTTCAAAAACTTTGTGGGACATGTCAAAAGATGCACCGAGCCAGTCATCACCTTTAGAGAGGATGAGCTAATGGTGACATGGCAGATCCACCCCTTCACGTTATTGCATGGGTCAACGAGATTCCATATAAGAGGGTGTTGGTGGACACTGGCTCGTCCAGTAATATCATTACAATAGCGGCATTGAAACATCTGAAGTTGCCAGCATCTCACATAGTGGCCTCCACCTACACTCTGCGAGCATTCAATGATGTGATATGTTTGACAGTTGGCACAATTGTCCTACCCATCCAAGTGGGACAAAAGACTATTCCTACATTGTGCCACATCTTGGAGGGTGAGATGGCTTATAACATTTTGTTGGGCTGACCATGGATCAGGGACATGAAGTGTGTCTCTTCGATAGCTCATTAATGCTTAAAGTATACATTTGAAGGGCAAGTGCATGTAGTCCCGACATACTTGGAGCCCTTCAAGTATTGCAATACGGTGCAACTAATGCCGCAATCGACCCTTCCATCAATGCATTTGGATTTTTAGTTGAATCCATCTAAACAGGGTCCAATTCCGTAGGCATCCCAATTTTCAAGCCCATAAAATCCCCAGTTGGGTCCATCTTCATCGCCTGATCCTTCACCAACGAGGCCGCCTACGATGGCCACATCGAAGGACAAATGGAAGAAACCCCTGGAAGAGGCACCGCCATCAGTCTCAACCATATCTACTGAGGAGCTGCCTAGCATAATGGAATTCGAGGCTCCTAGTTCACCCGACATGGAGTGGACTTAGGAATAACTTTTGTTCCCTCCCCCTCAACCGCCAACAATCATCGTTGAAATGGCCAATATGGTCCTGGGGGAGTATCTGGTGCGGAACATTGTAGCAACACCCACAATGAAATCCATGCAAGACATGGGGAGACCTCGCCTCCCCATAGGCACTATTGTTCCTCTATGCTACCCGCCAAACCAGAAAAACTTTGTATATGGGGGCCTTGATAATGGAATTGAACCTTACATGCAAGAAGATGAAGATGAAGAGCCCTTTGCTGAAGACGTCAACTATTTTTCCAACCCAAATTTCGCTTTGAGATATCTTGGCCAATGCAATTGGCATGGATATGGGTTAGGCAGATATGAGTAAGGAGTGTGCGTTCTTTGCCAAACAAGATATCAGATGCCATATGACAAGTCAAGAATAGGGTTCAACCACCCCCTGCCCCTGGACATCTTGGTAGAGAACATGCAAGTCCTAGGGATAAGAAACAAGGATGGGTTGGCATTAGATCCATATTACAATCCTAACACAACATATACATTGGGGGATTATCTCCCATTGTCGGCAACCAACCTTGTTGACCTTTGCAACTCCTCCCCTTTGATCGAGAAAGGAGAAAGCTCAAGAGCTCACCTACAAGGGAGATATAGACAAGGTTAGGAAGGATCTTCAGAAGATGAGTCAGAATATGAGGTAGCACCATGGGACCCCTTTGAATCAGATAGAAATCACTCATAAGTGACCCCCATGGATGATTATCAAGAAAGCCTCTTGGTAATGTTCCCTTTGGATGCTCCAATCGAGCAAGTTCCACCTCAAGAAAATCATGTCCCCCCACAAAAAGTGGAACAACCTCGATGGGGCCAGATCAATTTGCTCAAGCAAGACGAGTCTCTAATGTCTCAAATAGTTATTGGAACCAACGAAGGCCTTTGGAGCTCCAACAGTGATTATGAAGATGAAACTGAGATGGCATATCTCAATCACATGCGGCAGATGCAACAACAATATCCTATGGATATTGACGAAATATTTGAACAACTAAACATAAGGCCAGGGTATGAGTGGCACCTAAACCTAGAGCAGTGGGACAAAGTGTTGAATCTACCACTTTGGGCATATAAAGAGCACCTACCACCCAGAGACCCTATAGAGATATCAGTGCCGAGGGCAGACCATGTCCTCCTATCTGCACATAGGGCCGATCCATTCATGCCAATACCTCAAGATCCAGATCCGAAGCACAAAGATCATCAAGAATGTTCGAGTCAACACACCCGTGGTAATGGAGACAAAAATCATTTTATCAACATGATCTCCATTGACTTAACCGCCCCCATCCACAATCCATCCGATCCAACAAAGTCATTATATCTAGACATAGATGCCATAGACTGGGATCACGTCAAATCACCACCATCCCCATCAGAGTACTGGCATTTCAATGAGATGCTTCATTTCACCCCAAGGACAACTTAGGATATCTTCTATGCTGAAGAGGAACCCGAGGTTCCCAACTCATATCTAAACTCAGCAAATTATATCCATTTGATCCCAACTCCACACCAGTTGGAGGATGGATCCCATATGTCAGTCGAGGAGACGACTGACGTAGACATCGGCTCGGATCCAATGAATCCACATATTATCAAGCTGGGGGTAAACCTATCCCACAAAGAGCAAGCCGACTACATAACCCTTATTAAAGAAAATAAGGAGGTTTTTGCATGGTCCTACAAAGACATGTCGGGGCTAGATCCGCAGCTAGTCACACATAATCTTATGTTTGATCCGATAGTTAAGTCAGTTAAGCAAAAACTACATAAGATGCACCCAATAGTGGCCTTAATGGTCAAATACGAATTACAAAAGTTGTTGGATGCACAGTTTGTCATCTGTGTGGATTACCCACCATGGTTGTCCAACATGGTGCCCGTCAAAAAGCCTGACGGGAGGATTCACATATGCACCGATTTTCAAAATCTAAACAAAGAGAGTCCTAAGGATAATTTCCCCTTGCCTAGCATCGACACATTGGTAGACGCTACAACAAGCCCTAAAATGCTATCCCTCATGGATGGTTTCTTAGGATACAATCAAATTCGTATCAATCCCGAGGACCAACTAAAAATAATGTTCACAACACCTTGGGGGACATTTTGTTATAAGGTCATGCCCTTTGGCCTTAAAAATGTTGGCGCCACCTACCAACGTGCCATGACATACATCTTCCATGATCACATGCATAAAACTTTGGAAGATTACATGGATGATTTGTTGGCCAAATCTCTTTTGCACCCATATCATCTCGATGACTTAAGCAAGATCCTCGATTGCCTCATGGACCATAAAGTCAGACTAAATCCCAAGAAGTGCTTATTTGGCATCACATCTAGAAAACTCTTAGGTTTCATAGTATCAAAACGAGGCATCGAGGTGGACCCAAATAAATTCAAGGCAATCCTTGAAATGCTTCCCCCAACTACCATCAAGCAACTCAGAAGCCTGCAGGGAAAGGTCATGTCAATCAAGCGCTTCATAGCGCAGCTATCTGACAAGTGTTGAACCATGAATAAATTATTGCACAAGGGGGTAGCATTTCACTGGGATGACGAGTTCCAGTTAGCCTTCGACGATATTAAACAATACTTGGCTTTTTCGCCAGTATTGGCACCACCTAGACCAGGAGTGTCGTTCTACTTATACATCTCAGCTACTGAGGTGGCACTGAGCACCATGCTAGCCCAAAAAAATTAACTACACAAAGAACAAGCTACTTACTATCTTAGCCGCACCTTGGTCAGTTATGAATATAACTGTGCATACATTGAGAAGCTCTTCTTGGCAGTGGTGTTTGCTACCAAAAGCTATGCCATTACATGTTGAGCAACTTGATGTATGTTGTTTCTAAGGAGAATCCATTGCGGTACATGATGAGTCATACTTATCATAGTAGTCGCACGGTGAAATGGATCATGTTGTTGACGAAGTTTGACATCGAGTTCATTGGATAGAAATCCATCAAATGTCAAGTCATAGCCGATCAACTAGCAGAAGCTCCTCTTGAAGACGATCAGCCTCTGACCATAGAACTACCGGATGATGGGGTCTTCCATGTCTTAGAATCGCCAGATTCTGATGAGCCTGAGTCACAAGCCGACGTAACCCTATTTTTCTATGGTTCTAAATGTGAGCAAGGGGGTGGCGTGGTAATTGTATTCTTCACATCGCAAGGGGCTCCAATGCCTCTATCCTTTAAATTAGATTTTTTGTGCACCAACAACAATGTAGAATACGAAGCCTTGCTCATAGGTCTTCAGACAACAATCACCATGAACATCAAACGATTGAACATCTTTGGTGATTCGTTGTTAATAATAAACCAAGTCAAAGGGGTATTCCAATGTAAATGCCCAGTTTTGTAGGCCTACAAAGCCCTTGTGGACAAATTCTTGGCAAATCTTGAATGGTATGACATAGAGGAACTCCCTCGATCATCGAACCGTTTTGCGAACACTATGGCCTCCTTGGGGTCACTAATCCCGCAAGACATTTCTGGTGATATGATAACCATTCAAGTCAAAACACTATCACAATCTGCGATGGAGCGTGCAAGCTCTGACTTAATGCTAGGAATCCACCTGATCCAGATAGAACCATCCCCAAACAATTTCTTTTGAATCCACGATTGTATGAATCATGCCAACTAGGGGTCCTTGTTCTCCCCTACTCTCCTTAATAGCAACACAATGCTATTCTTACAAGTTCTTTTCCACTCAGCTTTTTCTAGGGATGAACTTCACGAGGGATTGGTTGTTCACACTGTCGAGATTTTCGATCAGCAGGATTGGTATACACCCATACGATATTACCTCAAGTTAGGCAACCTCCCACTTGGATTGACACATGCCACGAAACGATCATTCAAGCAAAAAGTGGAAAAACATGTCTTGTTAGGAGACATTTTGTACTGTCGCAACTATGAAGGAATCTTCCTTCGTTGCTTGGACTAGCAGGAGTCCACTTGGGTGATCACCCAAGCGCACTATGGTACATGCGGTGGCCACTTCAGTGGTATGGCCATCACAAAGTACATTCTCTGCATGGGCTATTATTGGCCATCTTTAGAGCGAGATTGTTGCGCGTATGTAAGGAAGTGCATGAAGTGTCAACACCATGCCAATTTGACACACGTACCTTCTCAGGCCTTGTAGCCAATCTAGTTGGCTTGGCCATTCTCGCAGTGGGGCTTAGATCTAATCAAAAATATCTCCCCTACGTCATTGGGTCATCACACATTTATCATAAAGGCCATAGAGTACTTCACCAAGTGGGTGGAAGCAATTTCGCTTACCTCTAAGACTGGAACCCGCATTGTGGAGTTAATTTTACATAACATCATATGTCGTTTTGGTATTCCATCCAAGATCATCTCGGATAATGGGACGTCATTCAAGAACAAAGACGTGCGTGCTTTGACCACAAAGTATAAAATTCAGCACAGATTTTTGACACCCTATTATCCGTAGGAAAATGGGCAAGTAGAGGCGTAAAAAAAAATGCTAGTTGTCATCCTCAAAAAGAAAGTCATAGACAGTCATAAGGATTGACACATTCAAATATTACTTACCCTATGGGCTTATCACACTAGCATTCGGACTCCCACTGGGGCAACTCCATTTTTGTTGGTGTATGGCTCCGAGGTAGTCATGCCTCTCGAGTTGGAAATCCCTTCACTATGCATATAATTGTAAGAGTTCATCGACGATGACACTGCGCGACAATCTCGGTTAGATCAACTTACGTTGCTCGACGAATAATGCGTCAATGCTCTCGAGCATTTATATATCTATCAAGAGCGACTTAAGAAAGCATACAACATGAAAGTTCACCTGAGGGACTTTCAGGTTGGTGATTTCGTCTTAAAATAGAACCAACAAAATTCTAACTTGTCACCCCATCTAAGGGACAAGTTCGTGGCAAACTGGTTAGGTCCTTATGTCATCGACAGTAAAATAGGCCATGGAACATATCGACTAGCCTCTCTTGATGGAATCAAGGAACTAGAACCCTTAAATATCAGTAATTTGCAACCATTCCATATTTAAAAGAGCCATAGCCCAAACCAAAAGCTCCAAGGATTCTCATTATTGCTTGGTCAATCCTGAAATGCCCCAAAGGTGTCCACTAACCCTTTGGTCAAACCAAAAGCTCTAAGGATTCTCATAATCGCTTGGTCAACCCCAAAAGCTCCAAGGATTCTCATAATCGCTTGGTCAACCCCAAAAGCTCCAAGGATTCTCATAATCGCTTGGTCAACCCAAAATGCTCCAAGGATTCCCGTAGTCTCTTGGTCAACCCCAAAATATCCAAGGATTTCCATAATCGCTTGGTCAAACCCCCCAAAAGCTCCAAGGATTCCCACAATCGCTTGGTCAAACCCCCAAAATCTCCAAGGATTCTCATTATCGCTTGGTCAATCCCAAAATGCCCCAAAGGTGTCCACCAACCCTTTGGTCAAACCAAATGCTCCAAGGATTCCCATAGTCACTTGGTCAACCCCAAAAATGCCCCAAAGGTGCCCATAAACCCTTTGGTCAAACCAAAATCCCCAAAGGTGCCCACAAGCCCTTTGGTCAAACCAAATTCCCCAAAGGTACCCATCATCCCTTTGGTAAAACCAATGCTCCAAGGGTTCCTACAATCGCTTTTTTTAAGACAAAACAACAAAATCATCAAAATTTTGCATTTCATTTCCATGCATTCTCAAAATCATCACAACAATAAAAAACTCTTTTTGCATCTCATCTTCATACTCACAAAAAGCAATCAAATCAAAACATAAAAATAATAGTTGCATTTAGCATCACATCCATACATTGCATATTTGTTGGTCATACAGGTCAAAGGAACCATAGACTATAATTACTCGGCAAATCCATCATTTTCCACATTTTTCCACTCTATAAATAGTCCATCAAAAATAAACGCCATCCACAATTTCACCATATCATGCATCAGTTGTCTTCTAATGAATCTAGAGTTTTCGTCATTCAGTTGTCTTTAGATTTCTAGCCAAATATTGTACAAAGTAGGACAGATTTTACGAAGGTAGAGTTCTACTTGGACCACTCCTTGTTACATAGCATCCCAACACAAGTTAAAACACATGAAAATTCCCAAGTTGTGTGAACAAAAGATGAAACCTGCAAAGCAATCCAAGATACCATCTAGTGAAAAGGTTACCTTGCTCATCCCATTTTGCGAATGACCCCAAGAATGTTGAGAGTTGGCAAAAGGACAAGCATCTTCCCTACCCAATTCCCCAAGAATCCCAAGTTCTCAAAAAGTTGCAAAACATCCAAAATTTGCAAAAGTCAAAACTCCAAAATTTGACATCACAACCAAAGTGCATACATCAAAAAGCACATACAATAGTGATTCTCATCACTCAATATTCAAATCCCTTGCTCAAAAGAAAAAATAAAAATAAACAGTGATTTTTATCACTATATAAGAGCAAGTAGCCCAATATAATTGAAGAAAAGAAGTGAGTCAAACTTGAATCCCTAGAACTCTCAACATTCAGAAGGTCATGAGGTAAACTTGAGTATCAGTTTGGTGGATAACCTATCAGTCACTAGTGGCAAACCTCCCACATGACGATATATCTGTCACATTAACTTGTGTGCAGATCAATGTTTGCATGTGGATGAGCTAGCTTATGTTATCCTAGATAGCACCGTAGATTAATCTAACTAAATACAACAAAGGAGTTAGTGGAGCTAATTAGGTGATCCTCAGTATAGGTTTTGTTGACAACCTATCTGGCACTGGAGGTATCTTGACAAATACCACATAAACAAACTCAATTGCACACACAAGGATGTGAAATAACTTGGTCAAAGACAAGTCCAATTCATACCTTTTTCAAAAGTCTTGTAAGATAACAGTACAGTCTTGGCTAGTTAGTTAAAACATCTGAGTCTCATAAAACCTTAACTACATTCTAAACCAACTGTGATATCTTTCATCCTTGCATCGCCATCCGAAAATACAAAAAAATAACACAAAGTCATTTACCACAGCAATCGCCTAGCACAAAAATCCATAAGTTCTAAATAGTCTATGGTGCCACCGCCAAAAATCACAAGTTCAATTCATCCATTCCATTTGCATAATCATATCAATTAGAAATATTAGCATTCATCGCAAAATATCCATACATAATGTAAATTAACATGTATCCATCAAACATCAGACACTATGCACAAAATAAAATCAAATCACAACACGTGTATAAACAAAAGAAAGTTATATGTATATATATATCATCAAAAATGCCTGCAGGCTACAATAAACTGGTCTATGACCTCACAAAAAGCCAAAAGCTCAAAAACCCCTAATCCTAGGGCATCGACCACCATGATCACACAGGATCAGTGCGAAGGGAACTACCCCTCATGGATGTTGATTTCTTAGTATTGCTCCCTATCGTGCGACGTGACGATTCACCTCCACTAATCGTAGGGATCCGCCCATCGGTGTGGATAATCTCTACCTCTAGCTCAAACCGATGCCGAATCAAGTCCATCTCCTGTTGATGAACTATAGCCAAGTTCTCATCGCACTGTGCCAATGCACTCTCCCTCTCTGTCAGCTATGTCAGCAGGAGATCCATCTCCCACGTAGCATCTGTATCCCCATATCGCTGGTAGTATGTAGCCAATGCGTTCTCCCTCTCTGCCAGCTATGTCCGTAGGAGATCCCTCTCCTGTAGCGCATCCCCAAGCTCTACGTCCCCTCTCCAGAGCAGCCCCTCCAATCGTGTTATCTCAGTGTGCAACCCTGCCTCCGTATCCTTCGAGACTTCCTGAGGCATCGACATTTCCAGAATGGCAGCCTGCTTCAGCTCCCAATGCTCCGGGACGTCCTGCATCTCCGGATGCTCTAGAACCCCAAAATCCTCACCCACATCATCAACCTCAACCATGTTCACATCATCCAGCGGAGCCCCCCAACCATTTCCTGGTGCCTCTGCACCCTCGCCACCTACTGCTGTCACCTCTAAACCCCCTAGAGGCCCCTCACCTCGCCACCGCCACAAAGTCCACCAGTGCTCGTACTCAACAATAACCCCGATGTCATCCACGTTTGGGATGTCAATCGTTGTATCTGAATCCTTGCTCAACGGCTCAATGACATGCCAGTCTAGTGTCCTTTCGTCGCCCCGACGTCGATAGATCAAGGGCTCCCCAAGAAATCCCTAGCGCACCCCAAACTGTCGTGTCACCTGGACGTACGGGAAATACTCCTGCTCGGTCCCGTGTCATTCGATCAGCCACCTCCCCCTGTGAACCCATCGAAGCCACTCCCTAGCCTCAGGCCAAGCTGGACAATCCAAGTATGGCTACCAGACTACCTTCCTAGGAGCAAGCCACGAGAAAGCATCAACGTAGTTCCCCACGACACCTTCCCATCGCTGACTGTGCCCTCACTTCTCTGATTGGTGCCACAGTGCCCCATACCCGATATCTTTATCTACCATCTCTGCTTGAGTCATCCACGACAACCCCACTAGCCTCTCCACAACTATGTGCTGCCAAGCCCAGCACTGCAGTAGGTAACTGCATCCAATACCCTTTCACCTTCGACAGCGGACCTTGTACAGCTCATCATAGAGTTGTGCTAGCAGTGTTTGACCCCATCTCATAATCAGGGGCTATGTGGTCGGACACTCCACCAACCTAAAGACCATCTCTAGTAGGTTCCACGGGAACCTCGCGCCTGAAGAGTCGAGAAAAAGCATGTTGGAAATAAGGCTCATCAGTAATGCATGCCTCACTCCCAACATGCCCCTCTCTAGCCACTACCATACCAAAATGCGGCCAATCTGGTAGTCGCCATCTACCCTCTCCACTGGGCTGTCCACACCCAAATCCTCCCCATGCCCAAAGCATCGCGTCAGTACCACTGTCCGTTGATCACGCAACGTCGTCCTGATCGGTAGCCTGTCTATCGAAATCCACAAAATTCGATAAACCTCCTCCAGAGTCATCGTCATCTCCCCTGTTGGTAGATGGAAGGTATTGGTGTAGGGATCCCATAGGTTGATCAGTGCGGTTAGGTATGCCCGATCCCCCACCATCGGCTTTAGTCGTGTCACATGCTTGAGCCCAAGGGCATCAAGCCACTCCCAATCCACCAATGTCAACGCCCCCCGAGCATCAAAGAACACTGTCAGCTGACGATACCGGCTCTTAATCACCTGAAACACAAAAACAACAAAAACATTAAAAACATGATAAACTGTACAGCTAAAAACAAACAAAAAACAAAAATAAATTCAAAATAAAAAAATAGTTTGTCAGCACTTAGGTTTTTTTAACGTTAAGTTTACAACTGACAAACAAACAAAAAATTTCAAAAAAACAAACAGTTTGTCAGTACCTAGGGTTTTTAACTCTACGTTTAAACTGATAAATAAAAACATAAAAAAATCAACAAACATTTTGTCAGTACCTAGGGTTTTTAACTCTACGTTTAAATTGATAAATTAAAAACAAAACAAAAAATTGAAAAATGGTTTGTCAGTACCTAGGGTTTTTAACTAACGTTCAACTGATAAATAAAAACAAAAAAAAAATAATCAAAATCAAAAAAATAGTTTTTCATTAACCTCGGGTTTAACTATAGTTAACAAAAATACAAAAAATCAGAATAAAACAATTTTTCTAAAGCTAGGTTTTTTCTCTAAAGTTTAACCTATGGTTTTAGTTTCAAAACAAAACAACAAAAAGAACACATTTAAATCTAGGGTTTTTAAAAAAAACATAAATACAAAAATTGACATTAAAACAATTTTTTTAAGCTAGGGTTTTTCTCTAAAGTTTAACCTAGGGTTTTAGTTTCAAAACAAAACAACAAAAAGAACACATTTAAATCTAGGGTTTTTAAAAAAAGCGAAAATAGAAAAATTGACATTAATTTTTTTTTTTAAGCTAGGGTTTTGATCTCAGTTTAACCTAGGGTTTTAGTTTTAAAACGATAAAAACATCGCATTTAAACCTAGGGTTCCTTGTAACTTTAACAAAAATTTTAGCTTAGGGTTTTACCTTAGTTTAAACGAAAAAATACATTCAAAATAAATTATGATTTTAAAACTGTAACATAAAACACAAACTAAATAAACGAGGAGCACTTACTGGTCTTGCTTTGGCTCCACCGCTTGATCCGGTTCATGAACTCATGGTGTCAAGAAAAATTTGGCAGTGCTTCGCTTCACAGAATCGACCTCCTCCTCCTCAAAGCTCCAAATCGCCAAAAAAATCGAATGCAAATGAGCCCAAACCCTAGTTTTTCCCCTTAAATAGGCTTTTAGGCCTGTAATCGTTCCACCCTAGGACGAGCGCTCTAGTTAGCGCTCGTCCCACCCTGGAATGATTACTGCACTAGTATTCGTCCCACCCTGGGATGATTACCGCACTGGTATTCGTCCCACCCAGGGACGATTACAAAGCAAAAATTTTAAAAATAGCAAAAAAATGCACCAAAATGCACAAAAACAAGCAATAAAATTGTCCAATAAGAGTGCTTTTGCACTTGAAATTTCGAGCATGCAAAACAAACATCGGGGTCACAAATCCTCACTATCCTACTCCCTAAGAAGGCTACCATAGCCGGACCGCTCCACGGGAGGACGGATTGCCAAGAATTTCATCCCCAAAACGGCGTGCCAAAAAGGGTCCAAACCCACCCAAAAATAGCAATAACATTGTCGAACAAGGCGCCTTTGCGCCTCTGCTTCTTGGCATGCAAAACAGAAGTCGGGGTCACAAATCCTAACTATCCTACTCCCTAATAAGGCTACCATAGCCGGACCGCTCCATGGGAGGACGGATTGCTGAGAATTTCATCCCCAAACAACATTCCAAAAAGGGTCCAAACCCACCCAAAAATAACAACATTGCCGAACAATGCGCCTTTGCGCCTCTACTTCTTGGCATGCAAAACAGACGTCGGGGTCACAAATCCTCACTATCCTACTCCCTAAGAAGGCTACCATAGTCGGACCGCTCCACGGGGAGACGGATTGCCGAGAATTTCATCCCCAAACGACGTCCCAAAAAGGGTCCAAACCCACCCAAAAATAGCAATAACATTGCCAAACGAAGGCGCCTTTGCGCCTAACATTCTTGGCATTCAAAACAGATGTTGGGGTCACAAATTGTCACTATACTACTCCCTAAGAAGGCTATCATAGCCAAACCACTCCACGGGACGATGAATTTTTGACAATTTCAGCTCCAAAATGCATCATAAAAAGGGCTCATACCCACCAAAAATAGGTCTAAATGTTGGGAAACTACATAAGCATTCAAGGCAAAACAACTGAAGGCACCCTTACAATAGTCATCTTGGGTCAAGCGACTCATCACTTTTCTCATGTTGGTCATTCCCTCATCGATTCGTCGCTTGAGGGGGTAGTCACACTTAGTCACAAATCAACAAATACACACCCAATTAAGGAAATGGCATGCATTCGAAGAATCATTGACAAAGACAATCACGCTCCCTGCTTGGGGCAATAAACAAGCAATAATCACAAGCCGATCAAACACTTGGCATTCATGAATCATGAACTCAAGGTTCCCACAGACAAAAGGTTGCGCCCTTTGCCTATTCATGACTGATCAATGACCAAGCTCAAGTAACACCTCACCGAAAAAGGTTAACACTTGAATTAAGTTCCTTCACTCGTTAGAAGCAAGGATTCAAGAATGCATACCCCTTTCCATACTTGGGGCATCAAAATTTAGTTAAGTTACTGAGAAAACCTAATCATTAGTGTTTTGGTTATCTATTTTTGCTCAGCACTGTGCCACGCACAGCACATTCCAAAAAGGGGCATCTGTAGCCACCAAAACATCACCAATCCGATTATGTGACTGCAAACACTGATCACATTGACACACACGGCCCCCAGGGCAGCCCTTAGAGGTTAAACAATGGTCCTAACCACTCTCACAATAATTTTGGAAGGTCAGAGGTTGGCACATTTCAGGCACTCTGCTCTCTACTCGTTCCACCCAGGGACGATTACAAAATGGTATTCGTTCCACCCAGGGATGATTAGCAGTATTCGCTCCAGGGTGGGGTGAATAGCAGGTTTGACAGGCAAAAAGTCAAATCTTGACAAATGGCAGCTCATATCCACCACTTAACTCTTCCTTCATTGCATAGGAGTGTGAGTGAGTGTTTTTTAGCGCTATAGGTAGTTACAGGGGTAGTCATGGAGCCCCTAATCAGGGAGGAATATTCTCCCCCCTGGGAGGGCATGATTGCCAAGTGGCGCCTTTGCATACTCATCCAAAGAGACCGCCAGGTCTATAAAATGGTGAGTCTTCTCACCTCAAAAAGGGACAGAGAAGGAGCATTTTGAGCAACGAAGTGCTACCGTTTTACATCCTCACACATTTTGATTTGTGGCTTTCACATCTTTGATCTCTTTTTGAAGGGAGGTCATTGGGTGATTATTGGAAGCACAAATTTGAAACCAAAACCTAACATTTGGCCATAATATCCTACCAAATTTACCAACAACACCCCACAAGAGGTTTTGGACCCATCCCAAGTGGATTGGTGCCAAAATCGGGCCCTAAACGGTGGGCGTCCTACCCCCGGGCACCCCACACTACTACAGTCCTAAACCCCCCACCCCAGAGTGATTAGAAATCTATAGCAGATTTCAGTTCTGTTCTTTTTGCATTTTGTTCTAGGTTGCTTAGATAGGCTTGCATTCAAATTTTAGGTAATTTTGAGCATTTTTTATCATGTTTTCGTTTTTTTACGCTTTCGCTAACATGCATGTAGCATCATCAAATTCCTGGTGATAGAAGCCGAATTGGCAAAATCCGACCATCTGGGTTGTCCCAAAATACCCCATTTTACCTAACCCCAACTTTGCAGGTGCTTTGGAGCCTATCGGATGGGACATTTGAGACAGTGCTTTCTAACGTTTTATTGTAGGTCTAATCGTCCCACCCCGGAGTGATTAGAAATCTGTGGTGAATTTTTTGACAGTTCCATTTGTAGTGCCCTCCTGGTAATGTCCTTATGCTTCTGTTAAATTTTTTAGATCATTCTGATGCTATTTCGTTATCGTTTTATTTATTTGTCGCATGCACTAATCGTAGGCTTGGGGATTGCATGTTTCATTTTATCTACAGGTGCTACTAACTGTTTTATGTTTCCTTGAACGCAGGATCTCGACATTAGAGGAGTAGCAAGGAGTCAAGACTCATCAACACAAGCGGTGGCGACATTTGGTCCACCCATTCTACATGTGGGCACGCAAAAGAAGGAATACCATCTGTTGATGTGACAAGAACATATTTAATGCTCCTAGCCCCTGAAAATGGAGATAGATTGTAACTGGGTTCTAAAGCATATTAATAAAAAGGGTTTTACTCCATATTCGCTTTTATACCTTGTTTCAATGTGTTTACGTTCCTCTCCTTTCATGCATTTAAGTTCATAGGATTTAGCGTTAAGTTTAGTTTCGTTTACATCGCATCTTGGCATTTCATTTTTGTTTCCGTATCCTCGTGCTTCCATTTTCTATTACATGATTCAATATCCCTTATTTTATTTTTTATTTTTCCATTTAAATCACTTTGATTTTCATACCATATTTTATATATCTTCAATCTTCATTAGGTATTTACACCATCTTATCCAATACAATCAAGTGATAATACCATGCAATCACCTATTATTTCTATTGTATGACAATGCATGGTTTGATGAGTATTCCAAGATACCTTGTTATGTTTATTATTCATGGGTGACCTATAATTTAATATCATCATAGATTTCATTGAAGGCCTATTTAGAAGGCCTAAGAGAAAATATAACATGGTAATTACCATTATAGATTTATTTGAAGTGGGATGACACACATAAGTTATTTGTTGCCTTGATTTTATTGAGTAGCTATTGTAATTTACCATGTTATTTCTATTTGACTATATATTAAATATCGTAAGACTATTTGATATGATTTTATATTGAATCTATGTATATAAGCAATTTTTTTAGAACTTGTATATGATTGATGTGTTTATGTGATGATTGTGCATGTGAAGCACTTGATAATGAATAGATATATATGTATTTATGTATATATATCAATGTCAATATGGCAACGTAGCTAAGGAAGTTAATTTTTATGTAGAAGGACTAGATTATCTATTCAATTTAATCTCTTGTTTATATTTCAAAATGAAGCCCAGTTGGTACATTGATTATGGAGCTAATAGACATGATAATTCAGAAGAAATGGTTTGTGAACCTTGATCATTCATCTTACCTTGGGGGAAGTAACACTTGATAATACTTTGCCATACATCATTGTTAGAATCGATGATGTTCAATTATATCTTGGACAATGTACATGTTTAACTCAAGTTCTTTATGTGCTTGGCATCATGAAGAACTTAATTTCTATGAATCAATTGTTTGATCATAATTTACATGATGAATTTTTAAAAATAGGTTCAAATATACTTTGTATCATTTGAGATAAATCCAGAGGTTTGATGATCATTTTTTATGCTACTATCATAGGAAATATGTTTTAACTCATGGTTTTAATACGAGACGATAAGCATTGGAAGAAAAAGCAAATGAAGTTACCTTACTATGGCAAAGGTAATTTTAACATCTAATTTTTAGCCATTTAAAGTCACTCCTATATCATGGCATGGTACATGGACTTCTATATTTGATAAATCCTCATGATCTTTGTACAAGTTGTTTGGAAAAAAATTAGCATCGAGCTCCATTTGTATCAAATAGTCACAAAGTGACTAGGTTGCTCAGCCTAGTGCATACTGATCTATGTGGATCCATTGATTCAAGTTTTAGTACTTGTAGATATTTTCAATTAGTTCATTATTATACATGATGAGTGTGGGTGTATTTCTTAAAGATAAAGGATGAAGCTTTCCACTATTTTTAAGAATTCAAATCTCGTGTGGAGAAGATTGTCAATCATCCCATTCTTACACTCTACTCAGGTTGGGGGAGTACACCAATAATCAATTTTTTACTTTCCTAGAGCAACGTGGTACAAAATGATAGCTAACAAATACCTACATGGCTCAAAAAAATAGATTTGCAGAGGTAAACTATTCAAGATATGGTATGATGTATACTAAGTCATGCTAATTTAGAGTTGACATTTTGGGCAAAAGCTATTTGTACTATGGTCTACTTTCTAAATAATGCATCAATACTTCCATTGAATGGTGTCACATTTGAAGAGGTATGAATGGAAAATAAACCTTTTATGTCATATATCCATGTTTTTGGATGCACTACATTCATACATATTTTAAAGCATAAGCGTATAATTCTAGAGGAGAAATCCAAGTAATCTATCTTCATAGGTTTTTATTTTGAGTCGAAGGGATATTATCTCATGGATCCTAACACCAAGAATTTATACATTAACAAAGATATGTTTGATAAGAAAATTTAGTGTACCTCCTCTTCTAAGCCATATCTTGTTTAAAAAGCACCTATTATTTTCTTGTCTCATGATGATGATGAATTATTTGAGAGAAAATATTAATTTTGTTGAAGATGAAGTAGATGTTCCTAATGGAGCTAATGTCTCAAGACCATCCGCTTTGAGTATGACTCGTAGACCCAAGTGATTTCTCACTATAATTTATGATGTAAAATTAGATTGTGTTCCCAACACATCTATTTTTGGATCAAGAACGTAGAGTAGAGTTTGAAATAAGATAAAACTAGCATTGATGAGCATTGTGTTGTAGATATTAAAACCTTAAATAGTTCATAAAGTACTTGCATCAAAGGAGTGTAAGGATGTAATGAACATTAAGTGTTTAGCATTGATGAAGAATAAGATATGGTAATTTGTTTATCTTCCACCTAGTGAGAAATCTATTTATCACAAGTGGGTATTCAAGACAAAATGCAAAGCAAGAATTATTTCAAAGGATAATTCATAGAGTGAAGGAATTGACTATGATGAAACTTTTGTACCAATAGTGAATATCAAAACCATTTATGCAATTATTGCATAGTTTGAATAGAATTTGCATCAAATAGATGTGAAGATTGCATTTCTTAATAGTAACCTTAATGAAGAAGTCTAAATTACACATCTAGAGGAATTCATCATACTTGGACAAGAGAACAAGGTACACATGCTCATTAAATATCTCTATAAGCTTAAGGAGACACCTAGAGCTTGGTACGTGAAGATCAATAAATATTTTCCACTACATGGATTTCATCATAGTCCATATGATCCAAACATATACTTTAAAAGGTAAAAAAAGTTTCATAATCATCATTGTATATGTTTATGACTGGGTCATAATTAGGATTTTAGTAGTGTTGATTGAAGATACCAACAAATCATTGAAGAATTTTTTTATCATGGCTAATATTGGGCTAATGCACTATTGTCTTAGCTTGAAGGTGTGGTAAACTAAGAACCATGTATTGATGTCATAAATGAACTATATTAGGACATTCCTTGAGAATTTTTGAATGATAGGTTGCAAGACCATGGACACTAAAATAAAGGTAAGATTGTAACAGTCACACTATGATCAATCTCCATAGGTGAATGAAAATCTATCACCAATTGATTTAGAGTCTCATTCATATAATGAATACTAGACCTAATATTAACTATATTATGATTTATATTTCATGGTTTATGTAAGAACCAAAGGTGTGTCATTGGAAAGTAGTAAACCAGGTACTTATGTATGTCCATGGTCCAGGTTTTGAGTATAAGAATAATGATCAATTCTTCTTGATAAATTTCATGAATGAGGACTATGTAGGATCCTTTAATTATGGGAGATCCACTTCTGGATTCGCATTATTTCTAGGATCTAGTTTGATTTCTTGGAGAAGTAATAAGTAGCATGTTATTTCTTATTCTTCCATTGAGCCTAAACATTATGCCACATGAGGAGTTACCTACGAGACTTTATGGTTATATCACATATTTTCAAGAATGGTAATCCCACAAAAGAAACCAATGATCCTGAGTTGTGGCAATCAAGGAGTTCTAAAGCATTCTTAAAATCTAGTTTTTCATAAGTGCATAGAATACATCGAGGTTCAATGTAATTTTATATATGAATATGTTCAAGAACATGACACAAAGCTTCAATTTTATCACATAAAGGAGCAATGTGTAGATATTTTGGTAAAGTCTCTTGCACGTGTAAAGTCTAATTTCTTTAGAAATTTTATTACATGTATTTTGATTAAGAATTAATTCAATAAGGGGGAATGTTGTGAATGTTAATTCATGCTAACATATTCACCTTATGTTTATGGAGCTTACTGAAAGTTAGAAAGTACTTGTAACTTCCAACCTCATACCTTCTTGATTTCACATGTATATATACATCTCTCACGTCAATATAGATGTTGATCATAGTGTTCAAATCTATTCTACATATCTAACATCTCTCAGGTGAGAATTTTATAATTAAGAAACAAAGGAAGGGGAAATTATAGAAATGAATATATAAAAATAAACTATATTAGTCACTATTTCACTAAGCAAAAAATGGTTCCATTATAGGATCATAAAAATAGTTACGCTACCTTTAATGTTAATGTTTCAACTTAGGATCTTCCAAAACCTACGAGACTTTACCAAAGGGTCTTTATCAATTTAGGGTTTCATGGATCACTATAAGAAATATTAGATTTATTAATCAAAAAAATATGTACTATGGGTGGACACCAAAATTTGGGTAGTTAGAAAAACTTTGTCTCCCATTATTCATTTTTTATTTACCTCTTAATTCCAACCACCTTAAATATGATACCCTCTTTATTCCAAATGTGGTCAAGAGCATGGGTGGATGCTAGAATTTTTGTAGTTTCGTATTTTATCCTATTAAATAATAAATTTTGATGTTGGCTATCAGTTTCTATCTCTATTTTTATGCAACAAGGTAACATATAATTACTAGACAATAGTGGCTCTATTTGTTGTTGATATTTGAGAAATTCAATATATTTCTTCAAAACATCAAGTTGTTGGAATAAAAAATTTACCTTATATCCATTCCCCAAGATTATATTAAGCTACCTAATTTTTAGAATCATGGCTTGTCTCCTACTTAATGTATCCCCTTCATCTAGAATAACTTGAACACTTTTAAGATTTACATGCACATATTTTTCTATTTATTGAGTGGTATATTTCTCTATATTTTCATCTTTGAAGAAGTAAAATGTTCCCATAAAAGAGGACTCCTACATGAATTTTCTATTATTATGGAATTTTTTGCTTCTAATATAAAGTTCTTTCATATTGTAGCCAATTTATTCCTTTATCACTTCTATAGGCTCTCATATAAATGTTAGGTCTAGTACAAATACTTCATATTATAGTTGAAAACTTATCTCTATTTCCATTATGGGTATCTCTCCCTCAAAAGAAAAATAAATGCCTCATATTCTGAGAGATTAAATATTTCACCTTCCTTTCTAACCTCTAAATCCTCATTTTTAAAACCTTCACTTTTTATTTTCGATCCTCTCTCTATTGGAGAGAATTTAAATTTTGGTATAGAGACTCCTTTAGATAAGTTTATTCTTGAGGATTACACATAATGATATCTCAGGTAGGAATATGATATTCAAATTCAAGGTATTTCAACTATTACATGCATTTTTTATTCACATTATATCCCAGGATTCTAGTATATCTCTTCTAGAATTTCCTCTTTAAAGAAGTAAAATGCCTTTCAAAAAAGTGGTTCACATGTTAGTTCTTCAAATCTTGTAAAATTGATTTGATCTTTATATTTTTGTGCAATTCCTCTTTCGATTGCACCTATATCCTCTAATTTATTATTTGAGAGAAGCACCAATGCCTCATGTCTAATTGTAGTTTTACCTCTATTTTACCTCCATAGGTTCCTCATCCTCAAATGGGAAACCAAATTTCTTGTATTTTATCTTGCTTCTTGTTCCCATTATAGAACTTTTTCTTTCTAAGGGAGAACTTAACACCTTGTATTCTTCTATAGCCTCTAACTACTTATCTAAGAAAGGAGTAAATGATTCACAACATTTTACAACCTTTTATTCTCTATCTCTAAAATATTTGCTTTCAATATTAAGGTTTTCTTGATACTATAAGAGGTATGCCCTTTGATGATAATATTTAGGCTCTCCTATAGGAATCATCAATCCATCATCATGTGAATATTCCTTTATAACCTCACATTTTCTCTTTTATGGAGGGGAGTGTGATTTTTGGTGAGTAGGCAAAGAATTTTCTGAATATCTTGCTAATTCACCATATTAAGGATTGTACAATGTTGCACATTTATTGGGAGGTAACATTTTTATATATTGGGTGTTTTAAACATTGCATAAGCTTATGTTACATTAAATTGAGATACATCTACTTGGTTTTCAACTGGTTAGTTCATTGTGAGTTGACTAACCATTGCTTGCTCAACTTCCATGGGTTGATTCGATAATATAACCTAATTTTGCACTTGTTAATTCTTTTTTAGGGCATGGTGAATAGCCATAATATAAATTGTTAGATTGTAGTCTACATTATAGGTGGATTATGTACTTGATTTTAAATTTATATTTACCAAATTATTCTATAGTTGATTGGTCAACTACATGTTTTTCTATTGGAGAATCTACTCATTTTCCTTTTCATATTTATAATCATGTGTCTATCCATATTAAATACATGAAGGAACTTAATTAAATAACATAAATTTGTAGAATTAGGAGTTATTAGGTTTGTTATTGATAGGTTTAGACCAAATGAGCTTAGATAGTTTTGTTGCACAAACACTATTGAACCTTTTTATTGAATTAATTAAGGTTGTTACACTTATCAATACTCCATTTGTGGATCATAATATCCTTGCTTACATGTCATTTGGAACATAGGTTTTCCCATTAAGACATATGTTCATTTTTATTGAGGATATTGAACTCGTGGTTGATTTTGCATAACTTGGAAATTTTGAGAAACCACCTATTATTGTTGTTTGAATAGCTAATTTAGGTTTTGTATTGGTTATTGGCTCCGATGTACCTATCACATACTAGGATATTACATCATATAACAAGTTTACATATTTGGATAATTCTAAAGGAATTGCTAATATTATAGAATTTATTGATTTAGGGTGATATTAAAATTCTTAAGAAATTATTGTTGACCTTGGGAAATTTGTATGTATTGGGTTACTTGAGGATTTAAAACCCATGTTATATTATGAATTATTTGAGGATTAACCCCTAGTTAGCTACCATGATATTTTATAAACTCCCATTTTTCAAAGATAATACTAAATGTTGTTTGATACCCCTATTTAGGGTGTGGGGTTTGAGGAATTACCCAAACAAAATATTTTGGGTGTTTATTTTTCAAAGAAAAATATTTTTTAAAAATAAAATGCAATTTGCAATTACACCTAAAAATTATGAATCAACAATTTAATTTTGGTAAATAATAACTTTCTACATTGACGAATTGCCATTTCGAGTGTTAGTAAAATTTTGGTTTTCATCTAGAAATAGTTAATCGCCATTTGCAAAAATGATGAATTGCCAAATTTTCATATAATTTTCTTAGAGTTTTTAAAATTGTGGAAATTACAATACACTATTAGTGAATCACTATTGTAGCCAAAAGATGAAAATTTTACAGTCCAAGTGGCAAATCACTAGTAGAAAATGGTAAGCCACCAATTTACACTTAACAAATAATTTTGAAAGGTGAAATTGATTTTATGGATTTGAAGAATTTTCATTGGGTTTCATAATGAAGTTACCATTTCAAAAAGTACCTACACATAGGGTAAAGTTAGATTATAAACCAAAAAATTGTTAAAACTAGTTAATTATCAAAATCTTTGATGATCACTATAAAAATGACAACTAACAACTTTGGAAAAACTGGACAAATGACTAATTTGAAAATAGCAAATTATTATTATTATTGTTAGGTTATTTTTTAATCTTCTTGATGAGCAAACCACTGGTCAAAAAGATGGTGAATCATTGTAGTTTAACTTAGAATAATTTTTCTTTCTAAGATTTTAGCAAATTGCTTTTTGCCACTAACAAATTGATGTTTTAGCCAAAAGTGGGTATTTTATTAAACTTGAGTAGTGGCATGCTTGGTGGAAAGTAGTGAATTATTAATCTCACACTTGGAAATTGTTTTGAAGCTTACAATTCCCCCATCTGCAAAAGTTAAGATCAATTAAAGGTCCAATATGGGAACTTTAGTTTAATCATTGATTCATGAATTTTTTTTCCTAAATTTGTATTGGAACAATTCTATGAAGATACCTATAAATTGAAGGATGCAAAACAAATAGATTGAAATTGTAGTAGGTATATATGATGAAACAATTATGGGTTATATGTAAAATATCATAATAAACAAACACTTTGATAGATCTACAAATATTCTATGTAAATTTATATAGATCTATGTTTTAAGAGAAAATTGAGTAGGCTCAATTTCAACAGGAAAAATGAAGCTCTTCATCCTACTCTACATGTCGAAAACTATTAATTTGTGGAAAGGTATATCTCTAGTTGTGTCCACAATTCCATTTAAATAATTGGAAGAAGGGAAATCATACCCCCTTACACCTATGGACTTAAACCATCACCCCACCAATCATGCTAAACTATCCTAATCTAAATATAAAAAAGTAAAATTTGCAAGAGTATGGTTTAAGAATTCAAAGTAAAATGCAATGAAATATAATATGGCCATAACCGTAGTAGGATTTGTGTATGATCAAGTAATATATTCATGGAATCAAGTAACATTAGTATTTATAATAATAGAAGGAAAGGACTAACAAAAATTGAAAGAGTAGCACAATTGTTACTATGCATTCCATAGATCAAAAGGATAGTGCCATAATTGATAAGCAAATATCATGCACACTCTTTCCATTATTAGAAAATAAATTAAATATCATGATGTGAAGTCTAAAAACGGTAGCTCTAATTTTGTCAAATGGCCAAAAGATATATGCAATGGAACCTATAGCTCATATTCATAAGAAATTTTTTACCTATTAGTTACATAAGATGAATCCTTTCTACTTATGGTAAAATCACCAATTTAAGGGTGTTTTTAGAAAAATTATATACAAAATTTTGCAAACCTCTAAAAAAAAGTTTGAACATGTTTGGTATCCTTCTATCTTTTATTTGGATCCATGTGGAGGCAAAAAATTTCTTTCCTAGTTGTTTCCTCATTCTGGTGTTGATCCTTAACTTGGTTGCGCTAAAAATGGTGGTTTGCTCATTCTAAAAGTGATAATTTGTAAAATTTGAAAAGTGGTGATTTTGTAATCTAGAAATTGATGATTTTTTAATTATTAAAATGGAAATTTACCAATTTTGGAATGGACTAATATCTATTGACTTAGCTAATTTTCTATAAAAAATTGTAAAAATTCTAGTTCACATTGCTACTTTTGGGGCTAAAAAAATCTTTCTCACTTGCCATCCATTGGCTAATTCCTCGAAAATATTTTATAGCTAACAAAAACTTGATGAATAATTTTGAATCATAAACTCAACTAATATTTTAATTGGTTATATGGGATTGAAACATGCCCTACTCGTATTACATCACCACCTAGTGGTATTCCAACAAATTAGCAATTATCGATTGGCAAGATTTGAACTTGGGTCTCCTCGAAATTATTACATCCAATATCCCTTATTTTGAGAGTTGATCCAATGATTAGTGAAATAATTGAGGATATAAACTTCTAACCCTCTGTTCGTATTCCCGCATAGCTACTATTAGGGTCGTATTGAATTTTGACATAAATAATGCTAAGATTTAAAGTCTTAATATATACTTTCTATGATTCACATTGTTTCTAACTTAAAATTTCTTTTATCATCAATAAAAAATCATCCCAATCTAAAATATACATTGTAGCAAGTTTATAACATTTAAGTAAAGATATATAAAATACATTATAAATTCGAGATAGCATAGGGGATAGAATCAAGTAGTATACATAATGACTAATAAATTCTATCACATCAATAGGACACCACAATAGGATGAAATTTATTGGATTAGACACTAGTTTCTAGAAATGAATAGAAGCAATCTATTCACACAAATCTTATACAAAAATCATTAAAAAATGATGAAAGAGAAACATAGATGATGGGTACCCTTGAACATGAAATAACTGCTATATTATCTATATATAAGAATCATAATACTTTGATGCAATGGATGGAGTGGTGTGGGGGTATTTATACCACTACCAAAAAAACCCAATTACATAATCAAGTTAACCTAATCCAACATAACAAGTGGGCTTTACATTAATTATTAAATATAAAAATGGTTTTAAACATAATGAGGTTAATTATGACCTATAGGGCTTAAATTAAATGCATAATTAAATATAATTGTATAATAATTACCTATAGGCCTATGCAAGATCACATCATAAAGTGTTGGACTTGGCCATAAGTCAGATTACACTTTCAACTTCCCTCACTGTTTGAACTATGGGAATAAGGAGATAAGATATTAGCAATAAAAATCTCCACCCATAATGGATGATCTAGTGTTCATAAATGCTTGAGGAATTCTTAGTCAAACCCCATCATCATGTGGAAATCTACTTATGTGATTAACCCCTTCTATTTAGATTGGACTATAGTCGCCACTTCTAATATCAAATACTCCTCTATGTATAAAAAGAACTCTCACATGACTCCTATGAGAAAGATAAATTAGAAATACCCACTCTTAGAAGCTACTCAAATATTCTATAGTCATATAAATCAAGTCTTGGAATCATGCCTTTCTTGTTTACAACACACTTGACTTTATTTAAAAACTCTTACTTACCCTTGGGACACTTGATTTTTTATCAAAAAAGGCTTTGCATGAACCTATTTATGAGAAGAACCATTAAAAAATTCCAAGATTACCTAGATAAAAAATAGAAGAGCAAAGAAAACATGAAGGATTAGATATTCATGTATAAAATAAACCAATAGCCCAAGCATCTAATAGGAAGAGGAGGGCTTGACTAGATAACATTCATAATCCTTTTTTCCTATGCCTCTAAAAGATTCAAGAACTAATTATAATGCCAAAAATACAACTCTTTTCCATGAATATGGATCAAATATTTTAATTGCATAATATACTATAAATTCATCCTTTTGAATGGGGGTAGTAGGTCTTGAAGATAATATCAGAAATTTGAGCAAGATTTGTTGATGTCAAGAAGTTTGATGTCCAGTTTCATCGTCATTAATGTCATAAGGTTGTTTTTCCAAAAGGAAAGGAAGTGGTTAAAAGAAATAGGATATAATATTTGTTTTAAATATTATATGCCTAAAGAGGCCTAAAAGGTTGAAGACCCAAGGAAAGAGAAGCAGGTTTAAAAAATATAATAATATTATAATATTTCGGGCAAAAGGATGAGGTGAAGAAAACGAGGTCCAAGGAATATTTAAAAATAATATATCCTTAAAAATACCGAGTGAGAAGATTATAAAGGATTTAATTTAATTTATTTAAATTAAAATATTTTAACCTATGGTTAAAATTTTAATTTAAATAAACAAAAGGCACCAAATTTTTTTAAGTTAAAAATTAAATTTAAAAATCAAATTTCGAAATAGACCAACGTGTTAAGCGCAAAGAAAAAAATTATAAAAAGGAAAAACAATTTTTATTTCCATAGCCTATGCTATTCAAATGCTAATATTGTAAAATTATTTCGTGCGCTGCATTATTGAAAAGAGAAGAGGATTTGTGTGTTTTTAATTAAAGAGAGGCAGATATTGGTTGAAGTACGTGTGGAGCACCCAATCGATTCCAACATGATTGATAGTGCAGTTGATGGTCAAATATTGGTTAAGACACTCGTGAAGTAGAGGTCATGGTTCTGAATCCCACGTGATCCATTTTGCAAAGGAGGGAGAAAAATTTTGGTTTACACCAAAATACGAGTGGAGGTATTAGTGAAAGGACGTGGACTTAGGTTAACATGTGGGCATGTAGCCTGGGAAACATCTTATCCTTGGGCTAAGGCGTTACGCTAGCAGTTAGTCACGGGTTCAAGTTTGGGCACATCCAAGATGTGAGCAATATTTTTTTTTGAAACGTGGACAAAATATTATAAGGTAAGCACTTTTTATTTTTTATTTAAATTCACCAAAGTTTGGAAGGTGCAAGTATTATAAAGGCCACGTGATTATAAAGCGCATTGGTTGAATGCATAGGGAGTCATAAGGTTAATTAAAAATATTTTATATTTTTGTTGCTTAGGAAAATAAATAAAGAATTGGAGTTATAAGGGTTAACAAAGGAATTTGATTTTTATATGGTGAATGTTATTTTGAAAAGGTTGGAGTTTATAAGGTGTTAATAAAGGAACTTGATTTTTTTGTATTGAATATTATTTTGAGAAGTTTAGGGATTATAAGGTGTTAACAAATGAACTTTGTTTGTATGTGTTGAATGTTATTTTGAGATTATTGGAGATAATAAGGTGTACTTGAGATTTGATATTTTTATATGGTGAAATTTGAGAATAATATTTGTATGGATATTTTGAGATAGGTTGTTGCTATCTAACCTTGAAATTGGAAAAGATGATTTGATTGTGATTAAGACGGGTTTTGAAGACATATCTCCATAAAATCAAAAGGTATGAGTACATCATCCTTATAAGTGTAATATTGTTGGATTGAATATTGTGAAATGTAAAGTTGAAGTGTAAAGGATTGTTTGATAAGCATTATTAGAAATGTTTGATTGAGTTTTCATATGCATGGTTGGTGAATGATTAAGAGAATATTTGAGTTAGAAATTAAGGATTATTTGAGGTAGGACTTGTGAAAGAATATGAGTATGATTGTTATGTGATATTGAAAACTATCTTGAACTAGGGTTTGTAAAAGAGCATGAGTATCATTGTTATGTGACATTGGAATTATTTTGAGTCAAGGTTTGAGACCCATAGTGTGAGTTTTTGGAAGTATAGTGAAACACTTGGTTAGGATTTGTAAGCAAGTTGTGTTTGATTGAGTGAATGATTAAGTAAAGTTCTTGAGCATTGGTTTTGAGTGATATTGAAAGTGAATGTGCAAACATTAAAAATTAGATTTGTGGAAGCAATAGACTTAATGATTGAGTATAATATATTGAGTTCTTGATAAATTACATCATTCTCTATATGTTCCAGAGGTTAAAAGAATTCCAAATAGAAAATGTCTAAACTATTTTAAGTTAAAGGAATTACTTTAAATATTAGACAAAGCAATTGATAGCATTATGTGTAAGATTTGAGATTTATAGAGCATATCTTGTGAGCTATTTTGAGCATGTGTTTGAGAAAATTCGAGTAAGATTTTGTGAAAGCTTAAGGATAGAGTTGTGTAAGATTTTATGAAATCTTAAGGACATTTTTGAGCAAGGTTTTATGAAAAATGATACGCAGATTTAAGGTAAGTCTTGATGAAGACTTGAGAGTATATTGAGCAAGTTATTGAGAGGACTTAAGAGCAAATTTGAGGTATGTCTTGGTGAAGACTTGAGAGCAGTTTGAGCAAGTTCTTGAGAGGACTTGAGAGAAAATTTGAGGTAAGTATTTGTGAAGACATGAGAGTAGATTGAGCAAGTTCTTGGGAGGACTTAGTATCAGATTTGAGGTAAGTCTTTGTGAAGACTTGAGAGCAGATTGAGCAAGTTCTTGGGAGGACTTCAGAGTACATTTGAGGTAAGTCTTTGTGAAGACTTGAGATTAGATTGAGTAAGTTTTTGAGAGAACTTGAGAGCATATTTGAGGTAAGTCTTGGTGAAGACTTGTAAGCAGATTTGAGGTAAGTCTTGGTGAAGACTTGAGATAGAATTGAAAGCAGAGTTGATTGATTGATTTGTTCAAGATTTGTGTTAAGGCTTGGGGAAAATCTAAGCAGAGTTAATTTGTGATTGGATCAAGCTTTGTGTTAAGGCTTAAGGATATATTTGAGGATAGATTTTGGTACATATTTGAGAGCAAATTTATGCTAGACATGAGATAGAGTTATAGTAGATTTATACTAGACTGAGGATAGTGTTTTGTGTATATTTGAGATAGAGTTGAGAGTAATATTTAGATGTGATAGAGTAGAGGATATTAGTCTCTAGTTTATAGATATTCATTAGCCATGACAGTATAGACAGAGGTATTTTGAGTGACGAAAAAGGTCTTCTATGGAGATATCCACAGTGGGGACAATAGTCTTATAGAATATCATTAGCCATAGTAGAGGGTAAAGAGTTCTCCTATGGATAGATTTCCAAAAACTAGAGCAAGGGAAAAGAGTTCTCCTATGGAGTGTGATCTATGAGGCAACTAGGAAGATAGAGTTTTTCTTTGGAGAGATATCCATGAACCATTTGAGGAGAAAGAGTTCTCCTAGGTCAAGTTCCATGGACCGAAAAATGGGAAAGAGTTATCCTATGGATAGAGATCCACCAAGCAGAGCATTAGGGTATTGGTATCTCCATTGGATAGAGGTCCATAAATATTCTAATAGGGAAGTGATTCCCAAGAGATTTGTTGAGAAAAGTTTAGTGAAATATTTTCTCCATGGAGGTTGGGTGAACCACGTAAAAATTGGTGTCTCTATTGTGTGTGATGATTTATGCATTGGTTTGATTACTTTTTTTGATATTGCCATTGATATATTGGATATGTTTGTTTAGGAAAGAAAAGTAGAAGTTGGTCTTATACTATTCACCCCCATTTCAGTATAATCTTATTTTATTCATATAATCATACAATGAGATGTTATTCCACTTGTATAATTCTTAAGAAGATTACCACTAATGCAAAGAGAAAAAATCATATGATGTTTTTTTTTAAATAGTATGCAAAATTTGTGACCTCAAGAAGTTTTCCCTCCAAAATAGCCCAAGAGTGACATTTTTGAAAAATGTCTATTTTTTTAAATTCATTCTAAGTTTTCACAAGAAAAACAATAAGAAATAAATTTCTTCCTTTACTCCTTATATTAAATGATAGAACACCCTTATGCCATGCTCATATAGTTTAATTGACACTATCACTACATGGATCCAAAGGTATAACCTCTCCATGAAGAAGGGTATAATGATCCATAATAGTAAATATCTCTAACCATTTAAATAAATATAGTGTATAGGATTTGAAATAAAGCAATTGAAAATGCCTCCTTTTCCTTTTTCTCACCAAGTTACCAAAGCTTCAAACTAGAATGAAAACATCTGAATTTTCATTCCTTTGCAATGGCACCAAGTCCTCTTTGTGAGAAAATAATGTTTGAATCTCTATGATTAAGTCAAGACACCTGTCTAAGATAAAAGTTATAATACTTATACTACAAGTGGTTTGGATCTATATAGAATAGATTAAAACATATTGCAATAATAATGGAACATGAATTGGAGTTGGCATACCTTATCCAAACAAATTAGAATAATTAGGGAAATAATAAATATGGTATTTTCTTTACCTATTTTCGAAAAGGTTCTTATGAATATCTAAGAAGTAATTAATCCTAGAGGTTGGAATAAATATCAAAGGCTCCAAAAAAACTTATGCATGATCAAGAAGTGAAGCTCCTTACTCTCTCTAATACCGTATTAGATTTCACACCAATTTAAAGAAATAAACAAAAGCAATCCGTTCACTCAAATTTTATACTAATTTTTTTTTAAATGATGAAAGAGAGATATTGATGGTGGTTGCCCTTGACCACTAAATAATCACTATATTAACTATAGATAAAAATCACAAAACTTTTATACAATGGATAGAGCAGTGGGGGGTATTTATACCAATACCGAAAATATAAATTATATAATCAAGTTAAAATAATCCAATATAATATTAGGGCTTTATGTTAATTAAGAAACTAAAGATGATTTTAATCATAACAAGATTAATTGTGGCCCATAGACCTTAAATTAAATAAATAATTAAACACATTTGTACCGTGATTGCTTATAGGCCTATACAAGATCATATAATACAATGTTGTCCTTGGCCATAAGTCAAATTATACTTTCAATAAAATCTTAGAGACTTTCCCATATTATTTGAATATTTATGAGCTTTTATGAATAATAAAATATTTTTTCAATATACAATGTTTTGGGGGTTCAATGTAATTCAACATAATTTTTTTATTGATCAAAATATTCATTGTCTTTGCTTAATTATTGTTCCTTACCAATGATAATATTATAACAATTCAATCTTAATCATAGCCCTATCTTCTAGTCAATTCCAAAATAAAGGGGTAAAACACATACTTCTATTTAAGGATTCAAATAGTATCATTTAAATCAGATAATGGTAAATATTATATAGATAAAATCAACAACATGGAGGTAATTATTCCATTATTTCTAATATAGACATACATCTCAAGTACATTCTCCATGATTTGGTTCTTTTTACTTATGGACACTTGTTTTAGGATGGTATAAATGCTTAATTTTAGATGGGTCCCAAAATTAGCATGAAAATACTTTCAAAACTATTCTAGAAAAATTTATCTATGTCTAAGATGATGGTTTTTAGAATGCCTTGCAAAGTCACATCTTATTTTATAAATATTTAGGTCATATTATTTGACTTATCAGTTAGGTTTCTTAGGAAAATAATATGTTTTTTGGTCAATTTATCTACTATTGGTTGCATTATGGGTATATGATTTTGTGGGCATTACAAAGTAACTCATAATTTTGAAATCTACCTAAGTCAAGAATAATATTGATGTGTGTCCTTACGACTTCAACCAAGATATTGGAAGACTTGAAGAAAAGGGATTTATAAGTACCTCTAGATAAGACCAGTTCCTTTGCCTAGATAATCTATCTAAATGGGAGGGTTGTAGACTAAAGAAATAAATATGTAGGGTTAGTACTATGAGTTAAAATTGGTACAAATTTGGCAACATCAAGAGACATGGTGTAGAGAGTGTCACAATCTAAAATCAAATTGAACATCTAATAGAACAATCTACATCCCTTATGCATTCAAAAAATTTATCATTACGCACTCTTAGCTAAGCTATATCATTCCACAACTATAATGGGAATCCAGGTAGAAATCTAGAATGCAAAATAACTATAGCAGAATATACATTCATAGATTTATAAGAAAATCATTAACATAGTAAGACATACATACATGTTTTGCACAAAAAATTGGCAGGAGTCCAAACAAAAATCCAATTCTCATTCAAGAAGATGTATAGCCTCAATAAATATAATCATACCAATTGTAAAAACCAAAGAATTGATCATTAGAATATCTTGCATTCTAGTATACATAGAGATTTTACAATGTAGTCAGTTTTCCTATGATGATTGTTGTTAGAGCGTATTAGAGATTTTAGGGTAGGCATAGAGATTGGTTGCCACATTCAACTTATATATGCTTAACCACTTTAGGTATACTCTACTGATGTGGATGATGTAGAGTTTACTTAAATTTGGATTTCATGGTACATCATTGAATTGTAACCATCAAATGATAATCCAATCCTTTCTATTAAGCATAACCAGCTAAGTATGGGCATGTGTATGATGTGAAGGGCTTTGATTGTTGAGATATTTTGACAATTATTATTCTTGGTGGCTGATTGACATGCACACATCTATTGTTGTGGATGATTCTAAATTTCTTTTTTAAAGGTTGGAATCATGGAGGTAGACTGCTTATCTTTGGGTATTTGTCACAACTAGGTGAATTTTCTTGTTTCTCCTCATGTTAAACTAGACTTCTTCTTGTCATGTGTTATATGATGCCTTTATTCTTAATTATTGTTGTCTAAAGAATTTGACGATGATGCTTGCTTATGTATGATTCCAGATACCAAGAGTCTTTAGACCTTGTAAATATCTATTGTCATGTCACCTTGCTCAATATTACTTTGCATATGAGAATGAGTTTGGATTTGCCAAAATTTTGAGCTCCTGGTGCTGACATCATTACCTTATAAATTTTAATGTTGTTAGAATCTCCACAAGATACAATGTTGAATATCAGATACTGGATTCGATGCCTTAGAAACGTTCTCACTTGATATTATGTCAGACATTATACCACCTTGTTGACATCAGTATTGTGATCCGTTTGAATAGCCTTGTATTCATTGCTTGATCTCTGGGTGGTGAATGATAGATATTGGGTCTTGTACCTTAGCTTTTACTTTTGCTATATGTTGTTGTAGCTCCATCATAATTTTACTGAATTCAAAATTTTATATATCTTGTAGGCTTAACATTCTTAGCCCAATTTCAATCCATCCTCTTCTTCTTCTTCTTCAGATGTTGGGTTTTATACCTTGGCTTAAAATATATTCTGACGTTTACTTGCTTGATGCCATTTTCTTTTCTTTGGCCTATCTCACATATGACTACACTTGTCTACACTCTGCATCTCCTTGTACTCTTTTGGTATGCCTTGTTTTCTACAATAGCTTCTTTTTGTGCTCTTCTATTTTAATTTTAGAATATTGTATGCTTATGGATACCCTATTTTCTTAGCAAAAGAACAATATAGTCTTTCTATACCACATAGTAAATATAGGTGGGAAAATTCACCTATATAATTGGTGACTTACAAGGATTTTTGTTCATAAAATTGAGAACATAGTATACCTTATCTATGGGATAAAAAAACTTTGGGAGGAAATGGAGATTGAATATAAGATGATGGTACAGAGAGTATGATAGAAAAGGTTGATGGTTATAGTTGTTAGAGATGAAAAAAAATCTAGTAGGGAAGGGAATTGATGTATGGGAAGGGGGCGATGAATCTTGTAATAAGAGAAGGAGAATGCTAGAAAAAGAAGAAAAGAAGAGAGAAAAGATACCTGAAGGCAATCATCTCCTTGAAAACTAAATTTTATTAAGAATATTCCACTACAACTAAACATTACTTAAGTCCTACTCTGTAACATTAGGTGAATTTTCACTTGTGTAGACAACATTAGGTAAATCATTGGACTACTCAAGAGCTTCCTTTATCTTATTTATTTCTTCTTTGCAAAACTACATAGGTAGACTTCCTCCTCCATTTTACTCTCCTCTTGCTCGATTGAGTGCATGAATTTCTAGGATAATCATGGAACTACATGCATTTAGATCCTCATGCATTATTTTATAGACACTTGTTGAAGTTTATGGCATATATATTTTTATTTATACTAGATATTTGTTAGTGTTGGTGTGATATTCTAAGATTTAGTTACCCAAGTGATCCCCCAACTCTTTTATTTTCTTTTTTTCTTAGTCAATCAGAGTTTTGTGCCAGGGTACTATTATTAATATAAGGTATGCTTGATTTTATTACTTTGGTACTTTGGCACATGGAAATTAGATCAACATGATTCTCATATTTTTAGATCTTACTGTCAAGTGTCATATGCATTCAAATAAAAAATTCCAAGATATCATCTTAGTGGCACTTGACTTTATCATGAGGATACCACAGTATATTTTTTGAACATTATCACAGTCATGAGAAATAACTATATACATTTATGGAGGACAAGTTGCCAACTTTTATCGTGGGCTATGTAGTGGAAAAAATAGAAGGAAGAAGATAGAAGTGGAATGTTTGGAGTAAAAGTTGCAATTATGGGAATTGGAAAGTAGATGAGTGGGGCACATGTGATATGCTTTGTTCAATGTTTTGATTTCAAGGCTTTTTCAATATCCATTTCATTGCTATTTTTTGCTATTGCAAAAATTTATTTAATAGTTGACCTATTGTGTACCCCTATATGCTAGTTGTGCTTGCTTCTTTATTATCTACATATAAATTTGCAGTGACTTGACAATATAATTCCAAATTTATGTTTCTCTCTAT
Source organism: Wollemia nobilis (assembly GCA_028583015.1). Classification (NCBI taxonomy): domain Eukaryota; kingdom Viridiplantae; phylum Streptophyta; class Pinopsida; order Araucariales; family Araucariaceae; genus Wollemia; species Wollemia nobilis. Next base: position 11,378,740 of record JAQPPZ010001195.1, read on the forward strand.
GGCATTCATCTTAGGAAGTGTGACCAATTTGATCAGGAATCTACAACAATATTAACTATATGCTTGTCTTTGTTTTTATTTTTTTGGAAAAATGATGTACATAACCAATGGTGGAGGTCATTGTTGATTACATGAAGTGTCAGAATATAATTTTATGCACCTTTTAATATGTACTATATTATTGATTAGAAACTAAAGAAAATTGTTATACTAAAGGCTTATTAACTAGCCATGTAGTACAAAGTCTTCATTCATCACCATCTAGTGTTCTACTTTATTATTTGGAAGATCTTCGAATTTTTGTTGAACTTTGCTCATAATCCTATAATTTACTACCAAGAAAAATCTATTCTTTGAGCTTAGATGTGGTATGTGATAATACTTCACTAAAGTTTAGGTATTACAAGTTGACCATTCCTAGTCAATGATATCTATTTTGACCAATTTATGAATCTCCTAAGATAAATTTACCCTGTATTATTCATATTTTTTCATTTGAAAGGATATGATATCTTCAATGTAAATCTAGGCTAATTTCTTGACACATGGAACAACTATATGCACTCCATCAAGCCCCATGTGACCACATATTTGCATCAAGAAATCTCTTGGTAAGACCGTGTCAAATGTTGGAGGCATCTCCACCATCATGATATCTAGAACTGTTGCTAAGTCTAGCATTCTTTGCAATATTTTTGATATCTTTTTAGCTACCCCTATTACTTGGACCTACATTTTCTTGATTGGATAACTTGATGCTCTAAGCCAGAGTATTTCAATCCTATAGAATCACCAATGGCCTTGGGCATGATAGCAAATTTAACTTCCTAATCTACCAAACAATTGCGTAATATCCATATCCCTAGACCTTTTGATAGATAACATGGGAAAGAACTATCTTCTCTCATGCTAAAATATGATTGTGCATTTGCTGGTTCAAGTTCTAGTAAAGTAGTGGTGCCTATAATTGAACTTTCCAAGGCTATTTTGACCAAATGATGCAGGAGCATCCGGAGGTGGAAAAGCAATCTGGACGCAAAATGGTCACGAAATTGTGACATTTTCGAAGTAAAGCATCCTAGACACAAAATGGTTGTGAAATCGTGACATTTTCAAAGCAATGGAGCCAAGGCGCAAAATGGTCGTGAAATCGCGACACCTTCGGAGGCAAAGCTCTAAGGCACAAAGTGGTCACGAAATCGTGACACTTTCGGAGGCAAGACTCGAAGGCGCAAAGTGGTCGCGAAATCATGACACTTTCGAAAGCTGGGCTCAAAGGTGCAAAGTGGTCGCAAAATCATGACACTTCCAAAGGCAAGACTTGAAGGCGTAAAGTGGTCATGAAATCGTGACACTTTCAGAAGCTGGGCTCGTAAGCGCAAAGTGGTCACAAAACCGTGACACTTCCAGAGGCAAGACTCGAAGGTGCAAAGTGGTCACGAAATCGTGACACTTTCGAAAGCTGGGCTCGTAGGCGCAAAGTGGTCACGAAATTGTGACACTTACGAAGGCAAGACTCGAAGGCGCAAAGTGGTTACGAAATCGTGACACTTTCAGAAGCTGGGTTCGAAGGTGCAAAGTGGTCGCAAAATTGTGACACTTCTGGAGGCAAGACTCGAAGGCGCAAAGTGGTCACAAAATCGTGAAACTTTCAAAAGCTGGGCTCGAAAGCGCAAAGTGGTCACGAAATCGTGACACTTTCAGAAGCTGGACTCGAAGGTGCAAAGTGGTCACAAAATCGTGACACTTTTGAAAGCAAGGTGTTAGGGTGCAAAGTGGTCGCAAAATCATGACACTTTTGGGGCAAAGGCACCAAGGGGTAAAATGGTCGCGAAATCGCGACATGTCACGGTTTCACGGCCCGAAGGAGAAAACAGAGGCCGAATGCCAAAACGTCGCGATATCACGACCGAAGAGGAGAGAGGGCGTAAGGAAGCAAACACGTCATGATATCACGACAAAACGCTCATGACTTCAGACCAGCCGGTAGTTGCAAAGACCATTACAAAAGGGCACGTGGCATCAAATCATAGGCAACCATAAAGCACTAGGCGATTATAGAGGCCATGGCAGGAGGGCACATGGTAGCAGATTATAGATGGCTGGAGCATTCCTTTGAATGATGACTCGGCAGGTGGATGCACAAGTGGCTATAGGGAACTCCGCCACCCCATGCCATGATGAAAGAAGATACCTGGCCACAACATGCATGCGGTGATAGAACACTCATGTGGGCGGTTACAGGGAATCTCACATTTTGTGTAATGATGTACAAAGGGGGTCGGGTCTGTTATAAGAGAAAATGCATACATTATAAAAGGGACTTTTGGCCATTTTGAATAGAACCACTGTATTTCCGAGTTTGAGACCTCTGTTAATAAAATTTGCATGAATTTATCTGTGTTTATTTTAGTTCTGCTTCAAGTGGTATCAGAGCCAGAAGGTTCTGAGTGTGCAAATCGATCGCCGGTAGTGAGGCAGTTTGTGCCAAGATTGTGGTTGTGGGTGTGAGGAAGCGAACAGGATGCCCCCGCATAGGAACCATGGTGGTGTGAGGAACAGACAAGCAGAGGTCGATCTTAGAGCCTTGTAGAGGCAAGTTGAAGCCCTACAGGAGGAAATCAGAAGAGGAGTTAAGCCAAGAAGGGAGGAACCCAGTGAAGATGAAGTTTGGTAAGAAGAGGGTCCATCTGATGAGGAAGAAGCATTGGATCTAGTAGAGGCTAGGCTGTATAGGGCCATATCCCAGATCGGGAAGAAGCCGAAGTTCAATGTCTCTACTTATTCTGGGAATCTTAATCTCGAGGAGTTGATAGATTGGATCAACGACATGGAGGAGTATTTCGAGTATGAAGAGATATTAGATCCAAATCAAATCAGGTTCGCAAAAACAAAGTTGAAGGGGCATGCTAGCATCTGGTGGAAAGGAGTGCAGCTAGAAAGGAACATGAGGGGAAAGGAAAAGATCACCAGGTGGGATAGGATGGTAGAGAAGTTGAAAAGGCAATTCATCCCTACAGATTATGAGTTGGATTTGTTGAGGAAGATGCAGAGTCTTAGACAGGCAAGTAAATCTGTCAAGGAGTATACAGAGGAGTTCTACCAGATTTCAATTAGAACCGACCATTCTAAGGCAAATAAGGAGAAAGTCGCATGATACGTCAATGGATTGAGAACCAGCATTCAAGAAGAACTGGGTCTGGTTAGGATGAGCACGGTTGAAGATGCATACCAGTTTGCATTAAAAGTGGAGGAGAAGCTGAATAGGAGGTTTGATGGTAAGCAGAGAGGAAAGGATCGAGGAGGAAGAGCTGGTGGAAGAACCAATGGAGGAAGATACAGAGATGTGGGGAAGACTGGTGAAGCAAGTAGTAGCCAAAAATAGAAAGAGGAGAAAGAGGAGAATACCCAACACCCATGCAATCAGAACAATAACTACCCGAGGGGAAGAGGTAGGCCTGGGCGAGGGTTTGGAAGAGGTGTCTTTCGAGGAACCTACTTCAACTACGGAGAAGAAGGACATCGGGCATACAACTACCCGCAACATCAAGAAAGGCCTAATCGAAGACCTGAGGGTCAGGCTCGAGCTGCTGTAGCAGACGAAGGTGTAGAATATGAGCACTTTGAGGAGGCAGAAAGAGGAGAAGTGATGATCATCAGAAGAGTCTTGTTGAATGAAGAAAAGAAGGCAGACCAGAGGAACAACCTGTTTCAAACAAGATGCAAGTGCGCAGGCAAGGTCTGTAATATCATCATCGATAATGGAAGCACTGACAACTTGGTTTTTGAGGAGATGGTTGCCAAACTGTAGCTGGAGAGGAGAAAACACCCGCACCCTTATCGGATTGCATGGTTGCAAAAGGACCATCGGGTGCTGGTCAGTGAGCAATGCCTGGTGAAGTTCAACATTGGAACTTACCGAGATGAGGTCTTATGTGACATCTTGCCTATGGATGCATGTCACTTGTTGCCGGGGGAGACCATGGCAGTTTGATCGAAGTGCTGTACATGATGGTCGAGCTAATACATATTCCTTGTCAAAAAATGGAGTTCGACATAAGTTGAAACCCCTGAAGGAGACAAATGAGAAGGTATGCAGCAGTGCACGGGTCTGTCTAGTTGATGGAAGAAAATTTCTAGATGGCCTGAAGCAAGATCGTATGTGCTATGCAATAATCCCTAGGGTCAGGGAAGAAGAATGAAAGGAAACTCCAGTGGAATTCATGGGACTATTGGAGGAGTTTCCAGATATCATTTCTGATAATGTTCTTGAAGGTTTACCACCTATTAGGAAGATCAGTCACCACATAGATTTGGTGCCTGGATCGAGCTTGCCGAATAATGCTGCACATAGGATGACGCCTGTAGAAACTAAGGAGTTAAATCAGTAGGTTCAAGATCTGCTCAAGAAGGGATTGATTAGGGAGAGTCTAAGTCCATGTGCAGTACCTGCAGTGCTAGCACCCAAGAAGGATGGGGAATGGAGAATGTGCACAGACTCTCGGGCAATTAACAAGATCACTATTAAATATAGGTTCCCATTGCCTAGGATGGATGATATCATGGACTGTTTGGGTGGAGCTGAGTACTTCATGAAGATTGACCTGAAAAGTGGTTATCATCAGATCCGCATTAGAGAATGGGATGAGTGAAATACAACCTTTAAAACCAGAGAGGGGTTGTATGAGTGGTTGGTTATGCCATTTGGGCTAACCAATGCACCGAGTACCTTCATGCGGTTAATGAATGAAGTCCTGAAGGAATTTCTAGGCAAATTTGTTATTGTCTACTTGGATGATATCCTAATTTTTAGCAAAACCTTGGAGGAACACCTGATGCACATTAGGAGGGTTTTTGAGAAATTGCGGGAGGAGCAGCTGCTGATAAATCTGAAGAAGTGTAACTTTGTGAAGAGGGAGCTAGTATACCTGGGATTTGTTATCTCAGCAGATGGTCTCAAAATGGACCCCGAGAAGGTGAGGGATATCATAGAATGGCCTACTCCAAGAAGCGTGACTGAGGTGAGATCGTTTCATGATCTGGCCAGTTTCTACAGAAAGTTCATTAGGAACTTTAGTAGTATTTGCGCATCCCTTACTGAGACAATGAAGGGGAACAAGAAGGAATTCAAGTGGACAGCTGGAGCAGATAAAAGCTTTGCTATGCTGAAGAAGAAAGTCACAGAACAACCTGTCTTAGCACTTCCAGATTTTAATAAGGTGTTTCAGGTAGACTATGATGCGAGTGGCAGTGCCATAGGAGCCGTATTGAGCCAAGAGGGTAAGCCTGTTGCTTATTTTAGCGAGAAGCTCAATGATGCCAGAAGGAAGTATTCGGTATATGAATAGGAGTTCTATGCCATAGTTCGAGCTCTGAAGAAATGGAGGCATTATTTGTTACCAAAGGAGTTTGTCCTTTATACTGATCATCAGGCACTGCAGTATATTAACAGTCAAGGGAAATTAAATCAAAGGCACTAAAATGGGTGGAGTTACTGCAGAGCTACACCTTTGTGCTGAAGCACCGAAGTAGGAGATCCAACAGAGTTGCGGATGCCTTGAGTAGGAGGAAATGTTTATTGATGGAGATGAAGGTGAAGGTTGTAGGGTTTGCTAAGCTCAAGGGTTTATACCCTGCAGACCCTGACTTCGTAGAAGCTTGGAAAGCCTGCACTACACCTGTTACATTGGACAGGACTAAGTGGTTGAATTTTTTGACTCAAGATGGAATGTTGTTCAGAGGGAACCAATTATGCATTCCGAGGATCTCAATGCGGGAGAATCTCATCAAGGAAAAGCATAGTGGAGGTTTAGCTAGACACTTTGGTCGAGACAAGACCATCTCACTTGTTAGTGAAAATTACTACTAGTCGCAATTGCAACAAGATGTGGCAAAATTTGTGCAAAGTTGTAGGATATGCCAGATGGCAAAAGGTGTGAGGTAGTCTACTGGTTTATATCAACCACTACCTATACATGAAAGGCCATGGCAGGATATTAGCATGGATTTTATTCTTGGTTTACCCAGGACGCAGAGGGGACACGACTCCATATTTGTGGTAGTGGACAGGTTTTCAAAAATGGCTCATTTCATTCCTTGCTAGAAGACTAGCGATGCGGTCCATGTGGCTGGTTTATTCTTCAAGGAAGTGGTACGCCTTCATGGGCTGCCAAGGAGCATTGTTTCGGACAGAGATACCAAATTTGTAGGGTATTTCTGGAGAACCCTATGGAAGAAACTAAAGATGAATTTAAAATTCAGTTCTGCATACCACCCCTAAATAGATGGTCAAACAGAGGTGGTGAATAGGAGTTTAGGCAATCTACTGAGATGCTTGGTCGGAGACAAGCCCAAGGGATGGGATTTGGTTTTATCACAGACTGAATTCGCTTATAACAGCTCAGTCAACAGGAGTACCAATAAGTCACCATTCCAGATAATCTATGGGAGCATCCCAAGAAACGCTTTAGAATTGAGAAGGATGGATATAAGAGAAAAATGTAGTGCTGAAGCTGAAGACTTTGCTGAACACCTGAAGGGAGTGCATGAGGAGGTGACAAGGCACATTGCCAAGATGAATGCTCAGTATAAGGCCGAGGCAGACCAGAAACGCCGAGTTAAGGAGTTTGAAGTAGGAGATTCTGTCATGGTCCATCTAAGGAAAGAGAGGTTTCCTGCCAAGACCTATAACAAGCTGAAAATGAAGAAGTTTGGGCCATGCAGGATCATTGGAAAATGAGATTCGGGTAATGCATATGAGGTGGAGTTGCCAAGTGAACTTAACATCTCACCGGTTTTTAACATTTTGGATTTGGTCGAGTTTCATGAAGGAGATAGCAGTGCAACACCAAGCCCAACTTTGTGGAGCATCCCCACGGTTACTCTAGTCATAGACAAGATAGAAGAAGTCCTTAATACGCGTGAGGGCCGAAGTACTCGAAATAGGAGTTATTCTGAGTATTTGATCAAATGGAAGGGTAGGCCAATCGAAGATGCAACTTGGTTGTTGAAGGCAGAGGTTGACCGCCTGGGTCTACCTCAGACAAATCAGAAGTGAAGGTCACTTCTCAATTCACCTCGGGTGTCTGATGCAGGAGCATCCGAAGATGGAAAAGCAATCTGGACACAAAATGGTCATGAAATTATGACATTTTCGAAGTAAAGCAGCCTGGATGCAAAATGGTCGCGAAATCGTGACATTTTCAAAGCAATGGAGCCAAGGTGCAAAATGGTCGTGAAATCGTGACACCTTCGGAGGCAAAGCTCTAAGGCACAAAGTGGTCGCAAAATCACGACACTTCCGGAGGCAAGACTCGAAGGCGCAAAGTGGTCGTGAAATCGTGACACTTTCGGAAGCTGGGCTCGTAGGCGCAAAGTGGTCGCAAAATCGTGACACTTCCGGAGGCAAGACTCGAAGGTGCAAAGTGGTCACGAAATCGTGACACTTTCGAAAGCTGGGCTCGTAGGTGCAGTGGTCGCAAAATCATGAAATCGTGACACTTCCAGAGGCAAGACTCGAAGGCGCAAAGTGGTCGCAAAATCGTGACACTTTCGAAAGCTGGGCTCAAAGGCGCAAAGTGGTCACAAAATCGTGACACTTTCGGAGGCAATACTCGAAGGTGCAAAGTGGTCACGAAATCGTGACACTTTTGAAAGCTGGGCTCGAAAGCGCAAAGTGGTCGTGAAATCACGACACTTTCGGAAGCTGGACGCGAAGGTGCAAAGTGGTCGCGAAATCGTGAAACTTTCGAAAGCAAGGTTTCAAGGTGCAAAGTGGTCGCGAAATCGTGAAACTTTTGGGGCAAAGGCACCAAGGGGTAAAATGGTCGCAAAATCGTGACATGTCGCGGTTTCGCGGCCTAAAGGAGAAAATAGAGGCCGAACGCCAAAACGTCGCGATATCGCGATCGAAGAGGAGAGAGGGCATAAGGAAGCAAACACGTCGCGATATCATGACAAAATGCTCATGACTTCAGACCAGCCGGCAGTTGCAGAGACCATTGAGAAGGGCACATGGCATCAAATCACAGGCGGCCATAGAGCACTAGGCAGTTACAGAGGCCATGGTAGGAGGGCACATGGTAGTAGATTATAGATGGCTGGAGCATTCCTTTAAATGATGACTCGGTAGGTGGATGCACAGGCGGCTGCAGGGCACTCCGCCACCCCATGCCATGATGAAAGAAGATACCTGGCCACAACATGCATGCAGTGACAAAACACTCGTGCGGGCGGTTACAGGGAATCCCGCATTCTGTGTAATGATGTCCGAAGGGGGTCGGGTCTATTATAAGACAAAATGCATACATTGTAAAAGGGACTTTTGGCAATTTTGAATAGAACCGCTGTATTTCCGAGTTTGAGACCTTTATTAATAAAATTTGCGTGAATTTCTCTGTGTTTATTTCAGTTCTGCTTCACCAAATCAACCCTTTTGGATACCAATAAATTTTCCTTCAAATATCCTTCTGTAGCATCAATTTTAGAATTTTTCCACCTCTTGATTGTGTCTATCCATTACTCTCTTTATTTATATGGGTAATACAATGTCTGATAATCTTATCTATCTTGGAAATATTGACATGAAGCTCTTATATTACATATCTTTGGCTCTAGTTTCTCCTAAAAATTCCTGTGTAGATTTGGGATACCTTTTACCTCATATTTGTCTAATTCATCCTCCTCTTCCTTTGCTCCTCCTATAATTGCATTCAAGATAATTATATCATTTAAAGAGTATTTTTACACTGTTAGGAGATGATCTCAGTCCATATTGAGGGTTACAAAATTTTATGATTTATGAATCATTACTGAAAGAGTATGCAATTGGTTGTATTCATCAAGTATTGAATTCTTATGTAAATCTAAATCAATATTATCTCTTTATTTCTTAATTTTTTCAAGCTCATTGGTAAGGTGTTGGATGATGTATTTTATCTCCTAAGCTTCCTGGGGGTTCATTACAATATACATTGTGTCATTTGAGTATTGAAATAAGGGTGTTACATCCACTAGAGAAGTTAAATAGGGCACTGATGAGCTAGGGTATTGTAAAACTATGTGATAAATTAATGAACCATTGAATTCATCTATCTTGGAAGGTAGTTTTCATACTAAAATAAACATATTTTTAGCCTTCAAATCAATATGAAACACCTGTGCAAATCTTTTCTCATGGTAAAATTGAATTTGGAGGGCCAATTCTTAATCTAGAGCTCATATATAGAAGATATAGGTCCATGCTTGTTATGGCTTAATTTATCAAGGGATTTTATCTCATAACATTTTAAATTTAATATTAAAATCTACGAGAGCTTCATGGGAACCTTTCTTAATATAGTAAAACTACATGAGTAGTGAAAAGAGATCCCTTGGATTATCAAATACCAAGATCAATGGTTCATCTAGGTCAACCCAGGTTCTAATTCTATTGTCTTCTAAATATATGAACCATTGTAATACCCTACCCTACAAGGATTGGGCTAGTAATATTATCATGATATATTCAAAGACAATGTTTTGTAAGATAGCTAGAGCTAAGATGTCTTGGCAATACTCATAGAATATTTTCTTACTACCATCATATATGGGTAATAAATTTAATGCAACCTATGAGATTTCATAGAGGATAGGGAGGTTGAGTCACCTGGTATTATTTCAGGTCCAACAATTTTATCCAACCATGATTCTAGGATTTATATTAAAAATTTGCAAAACCATATGATATACACAACATATTATTATTGCTTTTTTATACTTTTACCATTTAATTTTGAGCCTTTCCTGCAACAGAGTCATCACTTTTCAGTATTCTTGATTCAACAGATTCACCAAGTGAATATATAGTCTTCGTAAGTGAGGTCAAGCCTTCACCAAAATCTTGAGTCCTCTACGTGATTGTTCCAAATATGACTATTGGCATGTTATATAGCTTTTGAGTGTTAAATACTAGGAAAAAATACTACATATTCGATGAAAGTGAGATCTTCAAGTCCCACTAGGAATACCATAAATTTACTATTGGTCATACAATGGGTATGTGATTTTGTGGGTGTGCCAAAATAACTTTTGGTTTTGAAATCTGCCTAAGTCGAGAATAAGGTTGATGCATTCCCTTAAGACTTCGACTAATATATTGGAAGACTTGGAGGAAAGGGATTTTTGATTCAAACTTTGAAGAAGGCCAATTCCTTTGCTTAATTAATCTATCTAAATGGGGGGGTGCAGACTAAAGAAACAAATGCTTAGGATTATAAAGATGAGCTTAAAGTGGTACAAATTTGGCAACATTAAGAGACATGGTTAAGAGAGTCTCACAATCCAAAATTAAATTGAACACTTAATAGAATAGCCTATGCCCCTTATGCATTCAAATAATTGATCATTAAGCACCTTTAGCAATGCTAAATCATTCCACAACTATAACAAAAATCTAGGTAGAAATCCAAAATGTAGAATAACTATAGGATACTATTTGTTCATAGATTTACGAGAAAATCATTAACATATTAAGGCATACATACATGATTTGCACAAGAATTTTGTAGGAGTCCAAAAAACAATCCAATTCTCATTCAAGAAGGCATATAGCCTCAATCAATATAATTATACCAATTGTATACACCAAAGAGACGACCATTAGAATGTCTTTCATTCTAGTATATATAGATATTTTACAATGTATTTAGTTATCCTAGAATGGTTGTTGTTAGATCATATTATAGGTTTTAGGTCAAGTGTAGAGAGTGCCCATCGCATTCTACTCAGTTATGCTTAACTGCTTTAGAAATTCTCTATTTATGTGGATGATGTAAATATTAACTTGAGGTTGGTTTGCATGCCACATCATTGAATTGTAACCATAAAATGATAGTCCACTCCTATTTCTTAAGCATATTCAAATAAGCAAGGGTAGGTGTGTGATATGGAGGGCTTCATCATTGAGATATTTTTATAGTGATTATTCTCAATGACTAATCGACATGCACACACCTGCTACTATGGATGATTCTATATTTCTTTTACAAATATTGACATCATGGATATAAACTGATTATCTTTAGGTATTTATCACAATTGAGCATATGTTCTTATTTATCCTCATATCAAACTAGACTTCTTATAATCAGGTGTTGGATTATGTCTTTATTCTTGATGATCATTATCTAAAGAATATGGTATTGATGCTTGCTTATGTATGATGTTGAACATCAAGAGTCTTTAGACCTTGTAAAGATTTGTTTTTGGGTCACCTTGCTTGGTATTATTATGCATTCGAGAGTGAGTTTCGCTTTGCAAAAATTTTAAGTTCTTGGTGCTGACATCATCATATTTTAAAATTTGGTGTTGTTGGAAGCTAAACAAGATACAGTGTCAGATGTCGAGTATCAAGTTTTATGCCTTAGAAACCTTCTTGCTTGATGTTGCTTTATATTGTGCCAGATATTTTGTGCCACCTTGTTGAAATCAACATTGTGAACCATCTAGTTGAACTTATCTTCATTGCTTGACCTTTATGTGGCTATGAAGATACCGGATCTTGTACATTTTTTGTTGCTATATGCCAAAATTCCATCATGCTTTTACTAACATCAAACTTTTATATATCCAATAGGCTTTTCATACTTGGATCGATTTCAACCCATACTTCTCTTCTTTGTTGGATGTTGATTATTATACCTTATCTCAAAATAGCATCCAACATTTATCTTCTTGATACCCTTATCTTTTCCTTGCCCTATCTCCCATATGACTACACTTGTTTGCAATCTCTATCTCCCTGTACTCTTTGGGTCTACCTTGTCTGCTACAATAGATTTTTATGGTGCTATTTTATTTACCTTTTGGACTATTGTATGCTTATTGATACCATATTTTCTTAGAAAAATATTAATATAGTCTATCTATACCACATAACGGATGTATATGGGAAAATTAACGTACATCTATCATAACTAATATCATGTCATGTTATTTCTAATACTTAGGTAATCCACCTATGAAGTCTATAGTTACAACTCACCATCCACAGTTTGAAATAGCATGAGGATATAATTATTTACCATCATGACAATGTTCTATATTAACTCATTGGCATTTGAGAAATCTTCCCAAATACTTTATAATATTATTTTTGATCCTTTCTAATAATACAAGGCTGTACTTGGTAATATTATTTTTAATTTTTTTCTAGTGATACGAGGTTTTCAAATTGTGCTACATTTTTATAACTCTTAGATACCTACTATAGCTCTTTCCTAAAATACCCATTCTAGAACAAAAATTCTTTTTTGAACCTAAAAGGGTTATTTAAATCTGCCTCATAGTGATTTTCTTTCACTTATTAATAGAGGACATCCTCTACATATATTTTAAATGGATTTTCAAAGGGTTGTTCAATAGCATATCATTACCACCAAGTATCCTTTCTTTCTCAATGCATATACTACATTGTTTTTCTTATATTTCATATAAGAAATATGTAGATCATAGCCACTCAAAAACTCTAACTAATTTCACTAATGAGCATTCAATTTGGGTTGAGTAAATAAATATTTTAGTATTTTATGATACTTCTTCAATTTATTTAGATTTTTCTAGTTAAGAATAGATTTTTATCTTTAGATCATGGACAATAATATCTATTTGTAAATCATGTGCTAGGTAGTTTTTCTTATGTTCTTCTATATTTTACAATTCATAAATGACCACATGGTCATATTGAATAAACACACCTCTCAATTCTTCTAGATATTCATAAGTATAAACTATCAAATATTTATTGGGATCTAGAACCATTAATACAAGCATTGTGGTGTGAAGCTTCTTCAACTTAGTGAAGATTGCTTCATATTTTATTGTCCATTCAAATTTATTACCCTTCTACTAAAAATAGGTAATTGGATTAGAAATCTAAAAAATAAAAATCCATAAAACACATAATATCTAGCTAATTCCATAAAAAATGGCTTCATACAAATTCTAAGGAGCAAGCCATTCCAAAATTACCTTTAATTTGATTAGGTCAATTGTAATATCTTCAAATATAACATATCCCAAATATTTAATCTCCCTATATAAAATGTACTCTTAGATAAATTACCATAAAATTTCCTCTCCTAAAGTCATTTAATACTATTTGCAAGTGTTTCACATGCTCTTGTTTATTCTTAGAATATGTTAGAATTTCACAATAATAGACATGCAAAGCATTACACAAAATATGAAGAGAAGAGTGGAACTGATTGATTTATTTCAAGGATCAACTTTGTATAAATAGCAAAGTTGATCATTGAGAGCCGTTGGATTACAACAACTCATCAGACCTGATGAAGACACCACTGAGAGTTCTCCTGACACATGGAGGAGTGGAAACTCAAGTGTGTATCCTAGTGGAACTTAAGAGAATATTCACTTATTCTAACACCCCCCTTAAGTGATACTAGGGGAGATCATACAAATGAGTCTCGACGACAAGGCCTGATGAGGTACTCATGTACAATGACTTATTTTTGAAGAGATGGTAAAAACCCAATGGGAAAAACCATCAATCAAAAGGAAGTAAGAGGCTTGTCTTCGTATGGCGAAGATTGTCCTCTTAATACAATAATTAGTTGGTGAAAAAACCCCTGTGGGAAAAAACCAACTATGAGAAGAAGAGAGGCTTGTCTTCGTATGGTGAAGATTGTCCTCTTTTACAAAAATAGAAAGATGAGTCCCGACAACTTGGCCTGATTAGGTACTCATTTACATTAATAGTTGGTGAAAAACCCCTGTGGGGAAAAACCAACTATGAGAAGAAGAGAGGCTTGTCTTCGTATGGCGAATATTGTCCTCTTTATACAAAAAAGAAAGATGAGTCCCGACAACTTGGCCTGATTAGGTACTCATATACAATATATAGTTGGTGAAAAAACCCCTGTGGGGAAAAACCAACTATTAGAAGAAGAGAGGCTTGTCTTCGTATGGCAAATATTGTCCTCATAAAACCAATCAATGCAGTTGTATAACTCCAAGCTTATCTCACAACTGAAGGTAACGTGGAGAAGGAAATGACTTGGTGAAGATATCTACAATTTGTTTCTCAATTGGAATATATTCCAAGTATATGTTCCCATTCTGAATATGTTGCCTTATGAAGTGCATGTGTATTTCAATGTGCTTGGTGCACTGATGCTCAACTGGATTGCATGCAATATGAATCATGCTTTGATTTTCACACCAAAGAGTAATAGGTTTTTCATGGGTGAAACCAAATTCTCTTAGAATTTGACGAATCCAAAGAGCTTCCTGACTTGCCAAAATTGCTGCCTTGTATTTTGCCTCTGTAGAAGATAAGGCTATTGCTTGTTGTTTCTTGCATAACCAGGCTATTGGTGAAGAACCAAGGCAAAATACATAGCCTGAGGTTGAACATTTATCTTCTACTGAACCTACCCAATCTGAATCTATGTAGCCAATGATATCCATGGATTTTCCCTTGTAGAAGAGCCCAAAGTGTGTAGTGCCCTGCAAGTAACGGAGGATTCTTTTTGTTGCTTTCCAATGACTAAAGTGAGGTTGATGAGAGAATCTGGATATGAGGCCAACAACATATGAGATATATGGGTGAGTATGAGTAAGGTATAGTAGACTCCCTACAAGTTGACGATATAGAGTTGCATCACATAGAGGGGATGAGCAGGAAGTACTGAGATGAATGCCAGATTGAAAAGGGGTAGGAGAAGGTTTACAATATATCATTTTAAACTTTTGAAGAAGATCTAGAGTGTACTTTTGTTGACACAAGGAAATTCTTGTTTCTGTTTGACTTATTTGAATCCCAAGGAAGTAATGAGCTAGACCTAGATCAGCCATTTCAAACTTTTTAGAGAGGGAGTCTTTTATGGTCTGAATGTGAGTGAAGTTACTACCAGTGAGAAGAATATCATCAACATATAGAACAAGAATGGTGATTTTGCCTTCATTTCTCCAAATGTAGACTGTGTTATCAAACTCACAATGAGAAAAACCTACGAAAAGAAGGAAGGAGTCCATATTTTCATACCAAGCTCTAGGGGCTTGTTTGAGGCCATAGAGAGACTTTTTTAGCCTACAAACAAGAGAGGAGTCTTGAGTGAAACCAACAGGTTGTTCCATGTATATTTCTTCTTTTAAGTCCCCATGTAAGAAAGCACTTTTTACATCCATTTGATAGACATGCCACTTTTGTGAAGCATCCAGAGCAAGAACCAGTCTAATAGAATCCATTTTAGCAACTGGAGCAAAGGTTTCTGCATAGTCAATACCTTCAATTTGAGAAAAACCTTTTGCTACTAGATGAGCTTTGAGTTTATCTATTTCTCCAATAGGCCCATATTTTGTTTTGTAGATCCATTTACAATGAACTAACTTCCTTCCTTTGGGCAAGGGAACTAAATCCCAAGTTTTATTTTTGATTAAGGAAGAAAATTTGTTTTCCATGGCATCATCCCATTCTTTGATACCTGTTGCTTCTTTGAAGGATTGAGGATTAGAGGAAATAGACTGACAGACAAGACCAATGCCTATGGGGTTGGATGATCTGGTAGATGGAAGATTTTGGATGTAAGGAGTAACTTCTTTAACAATGGTGTGGGCCCATTTTGGCATAGAGGAAGGAGTGGAAGGAGTTGAAAGACATTGAGTTGGAGTTATAGGTTCCTCATCTTGATTATCAATGACCAAGTTAACTTCAAGAGTTGGCTCTTCATAATATTGAGGTTCTACTATAGGAGAAGGCTCAATGGAGGAAGAGGGTGTTTGAGGATATTTTTGAGGGAATGTTTCATCAAATTGGGCATTCCTATGAAATAAGACCTCATGATTTGAGGTATCAAGAAGCCTGTAAGATTTCAATTCTTCACAATAACCGACAAAGATGAGCTTTTTGCTTTTCTTATCAAGAGCCTTCCTTTTCTTCTTTGGGATGTGAGCCCAAGCAATACACCCAAAAATATTGAAGTAGGAAACATCTGGTTTTGAGCTAGACCATGCTTCTTCAGGAGTTAAATGGTCAAGAGCTTTATGAGGTGTGCGATTTTGAATATAATTGGCATAGTTAATAGCTTCTACCCAAAAAACTTTTGGAAGATCTCTTGAATGGAGCATACAATTTGCCATTTATTTTAATGTCCGGTTTTTCCTTTCTGCAATGCCATTTTTTTGAGGATTATGGGAGACAAAATGTTGATGAATGATACCATGACTTGAAAGAAACATGGAAAACTCATTACTATAGTATTCCCCTCCATTATCTATGTGAATCTTCTTGATTTTGCAAGATGCCTGATTTTCAACTAAGGCTTTAAAAACTTTAAAGTGGGATAGAACATCACTTTTATATTTCAAGAAGTAGACCCAGGATCTTCTAGAAAAATCATCAATAAAGGTTAGAGCATACTTTTCTCCTTTGAAATAAGGTTCTAGAAAGGTCATTAAGTCACTATGGATTAAATCTAGAGGGGATGAGGCTTTTAGAGAACTACTTGGGTGGAAAGGATCTTGATGTTGCTTTCCAAGAGCACATCCAGGACAAACTCCATCACTAGAAGAGACTTGGGGTAAACCTATTACCATATCATGGGTGCTCAAATCCTTTAGGTAGTTGTAACTAAGATGACCAAACCTTTCATGCCAAATTTGGCTTTCAAGATCTCCATGAGCCACAAAATAGGAGGCTCCTTCTAGATTTTGGAAACCTTTGAAGTGAAATAGACGAGAGTTATGATCAATATTTCCTTTGGCTATAAGAGAATGGGGATCTTGAAAGTCTCTTATCTCAACTCCTGTTGGAGAGAAGAGAACAATTTTCCCCTTTCTAGAAGTACAAATTTGATAGACGAAAAGGAGATTTGTGGCAATGTTTGGAACATAGAGAACATTATTTATAGAGCCACCATCAATGGTTATGTCCCCTTTTCCTTTGACAGGGATAAAGGAAGAGTCACCCACTTCTATGCTACAAGTAGAGCTAGAGGAGATAGAAGAAAAAGACTTATCTAAAGCAGTCATGTGATGAGTAGCTCCAGAATCTAGGACCCAAAAATTAGAGGAAGAATTGGAGGTTTTTCCTTGAACATTAAGGGCTTTTCCTATTTGCTTTTTATTGTCTATATTTTGATCCTTTATAGTTGCCTCTAGTTGTTGTAATATTTTCCAACATTTGTTTGCAGAGTGACCATTCTTTTTACAGTGAGTACAGGTTATGGGGGTCTTTTCCTTCTTTTTGAATTTTTCTTTAGAAGAGGTGGAGGCTACTAAGGCTTTAGAGGAAGAGGAAGAAGAAGAGATTTCATATCTAGCAAGTTTTGTTTCTTCCCTAGTTAATCTATCACAAAATTCTTCTAAAGAAGGCATTTTAAAGGTTGCACCAAGAGCATCTTTGGTAGATATAAAGGTGGTAGCAAAAATTTGAAAAACACCATTTAGCTTAGAAAGGATTAGATAAATGCATTCCTCTTCAGTATTTTTCTTCCCACTGCCTTTGTATTGAGTGAGGACTTCTTTGAACTTAGTGAGGAAGTCAACAATACTACTAAAATATTTAGGAGACAAAGATGTTAGTTCGACTTCTAGTTGCATTGATCTCATCTGATCTACTTTCCCAAACAAGGTCTTTAGTTTCTCCCAACTTTCATGAGGAGTTTTGCAATCTGTAATATGAAACCACAAACTTTCATGAACATTAGAGCTAATAATACCCATTGTTTCATGCATCTTTCCTTTATGAACAAAAATTTCATATTCTTTCTCAAATTTTGGTTGCTTTTCTTCTAACAAATGAGTAAGACCTTTTTGAGAGATAAGATTTAAAATTTTAGGTTTCCAAGTGTGAAAGTTATGAGGGGTGAGAGGTTCAATTGAATTCATCATTTTAACACAAGAGAAAAATTGAAGTTTTAATTAACCAATATATCCCCCCTTAGAACTTCAATTAATTGATTAATGCAATTGTTTAGGAAAAAATATGAAGCTTTTCAATATATAAAAACTCAATATACCCGCCCTAACGAGAGGGAAACTATAAGTATAATGAGGTTCGAATATTGTTTGCTTTTGAAATGCCAAGTCCTTTTAGTTCTTCTCAATACCCACCCTTACTTGAGGGAAACTGTAAGTATAGAGAAGATTTTTTCAAGGGGTGTAGGCTTGAAATGCAGAGAGTTCAACCAGTTTTTTATTTTGGATTTTCTCAAAACTTGCCCTTACTAGAGGGAAACTATAAGTGAGAGAGATATCCAAAAGAAATAATGGATGAATGAAAAATATATGCCAGGCCTTTATACCAAGTGCCTCCAAAAACCCGCCCTTACGTGAGGGAAACTATAAGTTTTTAGTGGTAATGATACATGGAACGTAGGCAAATATATTTTGAGGAAGAAGACTTTAACTTTTTAGGTTTATGAAATCTTTATGAAAAAATTAATGTGTTGAAATTTTAAGAGATTAACACATATTTAAAATATTTTTGTTAAGGTTAAAGAAATAACAACTATGAATATGATAATTGAAAAGAATATTATATTCAACAATAACACCTTCTAGTTACTTAAGTATAACTTAGTGAAGTAGAAAAGGTTTATAAAGCTCTTCCTTAAAAAATTAATTTGAATAAATTAATAAACATTAAAGGAGATAAAAGAACTAATATGAATTTAAAAAAAACTAGAACTTCTTTTTGGAAAATTATTATTTTAACAATAACAACTTATTTTAGAAGAAGATAAGTAGAATATAGCTTTTCCTTAAATATTAATTTGTGAAAAAATTAATAAACAAGATAGGAGTGTATTTTTAATTAGAGAGTGTATGCATATGAAATATTTTATCTAAAAAATTCAATAATTACACCTCTATTAAAATATAATACCTAAAAGGAAAAATACTTTGAGGAGAAGATAGAGAAAATTATACAACCCCCCTTAAAGAGACACAAATGTGCATTAAATTGCACATAACCCCCCAAAAAAAAATTTATATAATGGTTACAATATGACTACGACTTATCAAAGGCCCTTTTAAATAATTAAAAGGCTCTTTGAGAAGGAGTCAAAATTAATACTTCGAAATTGAAGTTAAATAACCTTTATAAAAAAAGGAAGGAAGATTTAAACAAAGCCTTATGATGTCTGAGAATTAGATGCACCCGAAAATTACAAAAATGTGAGCTCTTTTCCTTATACGCATCGTTGGTTCGAACCAGGCAGAGGCAAACACTAGAAAGGAGGTTCCTGTTCAAAGGAGGTTTCGAGGATGCCGAGAAACCCAAGATGCCACCTACGTAGACAATAATAAAGAATCCAGAGAATATATAAAGTATATTTTAAAAAAAAATATTAACCTTCCTGTAGATATAGACTGTCAGGAAGAAGAAGACGTATGATGTAAGCAAAACAAAAAAAATGTGAGCTCTCTTCTTTAGATGTGTCACTGGTTTGAACCAGTCGGAGGCAAGTAGCAGAAAGGAGTATCCGAGGATGCCGAGAAACCTAAGACGCCACCTGCGCAGACAAGGTTAAAATATCCAGAGAATATATAAAAGATATATTAAAAAAAATTATACTCTTTAGATCTCTGGTTTTTGATCTTCTGAGACGTGAGCTCGGAAGGGCCATAGAGGGGAGCGGTCTACTAGAAGATAATAGTAAAATAGTTGAGCGTTGCCTCTAAAAAATCTTCCCTATAGAACAAGTTATATAAATAAAAAATTGCTAAACTTTAGACGAATCATGGATTGAAAGACTCGAACCAGAGACGATGAAAATAGCAGAGCAAGTGTGATTTCTTCTATCAGGTGAAGAGTATAAATGGAGCGTCTTGCTATTGAGCGTCGGATTTATTTTCACCCAGTGAGAAGATATGGAGATACGTTGCAACGGTGCCAAGAGTGACATGGAGGTCATTGAGAGCCACGTCGCGGGTGGCGCGCCAAGTCTTAACGTAAAAAAAACACACAGATGCTGATCTAAAACTTACGGATCTGGTTAGAGACAAGAGTGATTCATTGAATATGTTAGCATTAAAAATATATATATTTAAAAAAAAACTATCACCAATCTTAGAGTCAAAGGTGGAGCCACGTATTAAGAGGTAGCACCAAAAAATTTTGGGGCTACGAAAAAGGACGCAGCTCCAATCAACGATTTGGGCCACGAAAAAAATACGTAGCGCCTCTCTAAGAGGTTAAAGATAAAGATGCTATCTAAGCATTGATTGCTATATTGATTTGAAATGAGGGTTGAGCTTTTGAAAAATAAAAAAGGGTTCTTCCTTTAGAAATTACAGCTGAAGGCATACAGAATGTAAGCCCCAAAATGAGTAAAGGAAGAGCAGAGAAAATTTCAAAAAAAACCCTCGAGCCTGAAACAATATCAATTTTTTAAAAACAATACATATATTATCAACAATAAAGATTTTGCTGAGAAAAAATATGGATAAAGCTGACTACTGCATATATCAAGCAAGTTAGTCAAAAAAAATACCCAAAGCAAATGAACCAGATCCTAGAACCTTCAAGAGCGAATGCTAGCAAAATCTATCCTACTTTGGTACCATGTTAGAATTTCACAATAATAGACATGCAAAGCATTACACAAAAGATGAAGAGAAGAGTGGAACTGATTGATTTATTTCAAGGATCAACTTTGTATAAATAGCAAAGTTGATCATTGAGAGTCGTTGGATTACAACAACTCATCAGACCTGATGAAGACACCACCACTGAGAGTTCTCCTGACACATGGAGGAGTGGAAACTCAAGTGTGTATCCTAGTGGAACTTAAGAGAATATTCACTTATTCTAACATAATATATTAAAAATATCATCCCAGAATACTAGTGTAAACATGTCCAAAATATCTTTGAATACATTGTTTCTAGAATTCATTAAAAAATGATAAATTTTTTCAATAAAATGGACTATGATGAACTCATAAGGAGCATATCAAGTTTGAAAATCATATTTATGTATTTATCCTTGATTCTTAATTAAAGATACTCTGATATAATATTAATATTTAGAAGTATAATACTCCATTTTATTTGATCAATTAGATCATCCATGCAAGGAATGGGGTATCTATTCTTAATGAATTCCTTATTCAACATTTTATAATTCACACAAAGTCTCAAGGTATCACATTTCTTTTTCATAAAAATTATAATTACTTCCATAGTGACACACTATAATAGATTGATTCTTTATTTAATGGATTATAATTGCACTTTCAAATCTTGGAATTTAATAGGATTCATATAGTAATTTTATTTAGATACATATTTAGATCCATGTATTATATCTATTTTGAAGTCAAAACTATGTCTAGGTGGTAATATAGGTGTTTCTTTAGAAAACATTTTTAATCTTGGCCAATATAGGAAATTGGTCTAAACTAGGTTCAACTTCTTCATTTTTGACACTTAGGATGAAAGGTTCACATATTTTTTCAACATATCTCTTGATGTGTATAGTAGATATAAAATAAGGATTAAATTTTATTGAACTTATTATAGAACTAATGGATGACAATTTTTATTAAAATACTAGACTATAGTAGACAAGTCAATCTATGTCTAACATACTCTCATATGACCTAAGGGTTGTCATGTGTAAAGTAATAAAAATAACAAGATTACATATAAAAAAATGTATGTTGCATACACATATTTCTACCACGGACCTTCTAAATGACCCATACTTTATCTCTAATTGATTTAAAATACACTTTTTAACCATTATAGGGGAAACAAAACTATTTAAATCCCAAAAATATCTCAGTTTACCCTTTGGTCATTTAATTTATCTCATATCAACTAGGGCATCTTGGTCAATTTGATGATATCAACTACTATATAAGTTTGATGGTTTCCACTTACATTCACTTATGGGTAGTTTATCTAGATATAATACCCTTTTTAGGTCCAACAACCTGTCTTTAACATATTTTAAGGGGATTTTGTAGAGATCATAACATCACTTACTTGACTCAATTTTGCATTCACCATATTTTTCCTTGTGTATAAATTATATTTTAGATACCTTGGATAAGTTATATAACCCACCATTATATCGTTATCCATACCTCATCATAGGTATGTAGTCTTTTCCAGGGAAACTTTATTATAGTTTTCTCAACGTAAAGCAAGGTATCCTATACTAGTAAAATGTATCGGCCTTGGATTCCTAATTTTGAATAAATTTTATCTTTTTTATAAATTTATTTTAGCCACTCTTATGGAGTTATTAATTTTATCAATCTTATATATTTCTATTTTCATAGTTATATCATGATTGAGCCTTGACAAAAATTCTACACCTTGGGAATTTTATATTTTATATAAAGGTATGTGTTGTAACAAAGTAAGGAACTTTTGATAGTGTTTTATAATTAAGTTTCTTTATATCTACCATCAAATTATCATAGCTTGAATTCGTTATATGGGTTAACTAAGGAGTTATATTTAAACATCTCTTATACTTAATCACAAGTCAACTTATTTTCATGTAATTGTATTCTCAAGTGGTCACCATAATGCTACATCCTCCTATAGATAAAATATGGTCATTACTGCCTTTCATTTTTACATCAATATCATATATGAAAAAACTATTTTCTATCACAAATATCCATGCCTTTATAGCTCCATTAATATCTTGTTTTACATCTCCCTTAAATCTTGGTAGTTGATATTTGTAAAGTGCCACATTAGAGTAAATTTGGATATATGTAGTCTAAAACACTACCTTATCACCAATAGCCTAGTTTTCTTATTGAATCACATGTTGATGCCTACCTTGGGAAGAGTCTTCCCTACACTTCAAAAGTTGTTTTATATAATCAATTTACCTTTATTTCCACTCCAATTAATCAAACATGTAATACAAGATAAGGTTTCATAACATTTTACTCTTTGATTAGATTTTTATTAGGTTCATATTTTTGTACTAGATTTTATAAAGGTATTTTTTGAGTGCCTCGTCTTAGAAATAGTTATAGTACTCAAAATTTGTTGGCTATAGCTTAAACCTCAAACAAACCCTTTGCTTCATCCCACACTTCTTCTCAATGAAATCCCACACACAAGAAGCACCATTGCCATAGTGATCTAAGAGATACATCAAAATTTATAAATCCCAAACTATAATACTATGTGTGCTACCTAGATTTATTCCTTACTATAATAAGGTATAAATTTTTTTTCATTCATTTATTACAATAAAGTTAAATATTAGAGCATCCACTTAACATAAAATATTAATATATAATAATTTTAAAATGGTAATGATTAGGTTTCATCAAAACTAGTATAATGGTTCATGCATATACCAATACCATATTTAAATATAATAACTATCTAACATATTGTTGAATATACATCTAATATTCATATATAGTAGCTCATAATACATAAAATTCAATATCTAATGCATAAATTAAATGTAATATTCAAAAACCTATGTTACGTTACATTGGAAGATATACAATAAGCATAATAACTAACACATATTACCTAGGATAAAATATCTCACCTTTTTCTCTTCATTACTTAACCTGTGAAGCAAACAACCATAAAAGAGCAATCAAAATTTCCATCATCTAGGTCTATTAACTAGCCTTGTCATGGAAAAATAATTTTCACTACTACTTTATGTACTTCCATCCCATCTAGGCCAATGTACATCTACTTAAACGTAAGGTTTGATATTGATTTAAATTATTTTCATTTATAGGATTCACTATTGTCTTATTTATTTATTTTAGTATATAGCCTCCATTTTATTCTTAGAACATCTTTGAGATGTCTTCAATAATATTGGATGACAACATCTAATCCAACCCAATCTAGTGATATCACCATCCAATTATTTGTTACTTTTCTTATATGATAGTTGACATTTCCATGATTAGGAGAGGGTACCCATATCATGGTTCTCATAATACCATCCTGGATTTGACTTAGACAGGGTGACCTATACAAAAAGATATATGAGAAAGTATAAGGTTATTATTATATTATATTTAAGTGGCAATGATTTCTTGTCAAAAAAATTAATCAGGTTTCAACCATTTTCATGGAATTTTCTAGGCTCAAATCAATATTCAATCTATGAATATGGTAATTCACATATTAGGACAAAATTGCAATACTGGTAATGTTATAATATATATTCATTTAAAAAATTTAGTGATTCACCGTTAAATGTTCAATATCCATAACCATCACATGGACACAAAAATCATAAACAACCACTGAATAAATATTGTATATCCATTAATTCCACATAAACACATATAGAAGAGTCTTAAGTGCTTTAGAATGATCTCCTAAATAATCTCAATGGCTACTCAATAGGAGTACAATAATAAAATTAATCTTCTAAATAGATGTGAGTGTAGTCATGTATTATAAATATTATAGTTTTTAGGTTAATATATAATATATACTTATCATACTATGAAGAAACTAATAAACGGATAAAATTCCATCATTATATAACAAGAAAATCAAATTTCAAGAAATAATCTCAATTATTAGTGGAATTATTGCATATAACATACAAATATAGGAATCTCATAAATAACCACTCAACATGCCATAGTTTTGCCAAATCTCATTTCAACTATTTAATATTTAGAAAACTTATTAAGGAAACATGAGACTATAAGTGTTCTCATAATATTAATTATTAAATCCATTTATTTTATTTCATTATTATCATATCAAAATCTACATAGTTGAGTTAAAATACAACATGAGACAAAGAAGTCTATAGCCTTTGAACATCTCATCTCAAAGATATAGGTACCTTTTAAATAAATTTAATATTGACCATTAATATTGTCATATCCACTATTCTATTTATCAATAGATCAAAACCAAGAGGGACATTTATTGATATAAGAATTAAAAGGATAACGATAATAATAGATCATAAAAATACTAATCCTTTGGAATAGAGAGTAGTCTTTTTTAACCATCATCTTTCATATATCGTCAAAATTGATTCAAATACCATAAATAATTCCATGAATAGAATAAAATGGAAATCCACAAAACAAATATATACTTCAATCATAATAAAACATAAAACTATTTTATATACTTTTTTTTATCAAACACATATATATGATATCTATAACCAACATGTTATTCATAATCATTTATCATTTTGCATCACTATTTAATTCCATTATAGGACCTAGAATTTAAATTTAGCCATACCAAATGTCAATAAAAAATCCATGACAAATTTATTCCAACATAGAATTATGATGATCATGAAAAAATTCATTAGACATCTACTCACCCTATCCAAGGTGGATATCAATAAAAACATAATATCATTTTTACTATTCTAAATTCTTTATAAATAATAAGGATATAGATAAGATAATTTGGCTAGCATAATACAATATTTTAACTAGATGATCAATCATAAAAACTTAATTGTTATACCTTAATAGGTTACTACCTACCCACAAAAAAAGAATTTCAAAATTCAAAGGTCATTCTTCAAGTTAGATTGACTTAAGTACAATTGCATGTCATAGTTCTTCAAAATAGAATGTAATCACACCCTATAATTTAAGCATACTAAATACAAATATCGTTATATTATACACTTAACTAATACAAGTGTAATCTTAAGGACATTTGACTAGTGGATTTTAAAATCCAAAATAGAGATTTAAATAATTATCTAACCATCCATTTATCATCAAAAATATAGGACCCTTAAACTACATGCTATACAACGAATTTATGATCCAAAATAGGGGACTCTTAAAACAAATTCCACATAATCTCTTTATCATACAGAATAGGGAACCCTTCAAACATGGTTTTATTTTCCCAAAGCATAAAATATGGAACACACATGTCCTATCTTCATGTTGTGTATTCCAATTACTAAGGCCATGTACATACATGACTATGATACTAGCAAGGTATCTTTTATATTTTACTTAAAAAAGTTATAATATTAAGGTATCTATAGTGAGAAAGGTCAAAAATAAAATCAAATATTACCTTATTATAGGGATGAGACAAGGATGAGGAGGAAGGGTTTGATTCCTCTTTCTATCTTGATATTTCCTACTTTGAGAGGTTATGGGGGGATGTGTGATGGAACTACATTTGATGTGTTTATTAATAAAATGCCTATAGTCTTCTTTTAATATTCTTGCCTATTTCTATTTTTCCTAGAAATATCTAAGAATAATAACTCAAAATATTAACTATTATTTAAGCTAGCGATTGAAGTAATACAATAATGTAGACAAATAAAATATCTAGGCTAAATGCTTTTCTTCTTTTGTTGAAAACAAAAAGAGATGTTATTTTATTTTAGAGAAAGGCTTGAATGGGGTTTATGTAGTAAACATAGTCTTAACCTCCATGTAGTTTACTTTTCCTTGAAGATGCAAGAACTTTTGAATCTTTAGTCTAGAATGACAAGATCCATTAAAAAACTTCCTACACTATATGCACTCTTTCATTTCCTTGCAAACATGCATATAAAGGATAGATGAACCTATGATTACAACTAAATTAATAGTTTTGAAATTAAAACAAGAAAATTTAAGAAATAATACAATGCATGCTTACCTAGACTAAATGCTTTTTCTATTCCTTGCATATGCATATGTATCCTAATGTGACACCCAATAGAAAATAACTTGGGATGCAAAGCTAATAATGCAAGTTGAGCCCCAAAAACTATTGATCTAAATGAAAGGGAGCTAGAAATAATAGAACCTAAACTATTGATCTAAATGAAAGGGAGCTAGAAATAATGGAACCTAATTTTTCTCCAAATGTTGCCAAACACCATGATCTTGCTCCTTAGCTTCAATATTGCAACATCATTTAAAGATTGACCTACACACATACAAACATAAAAATCTATTACAATTTTTAGGGGTCTACCTCAATAGACCCCTATTATGTAACAAATGTAAAATATGATTATGTTGAAAGGAAATAGAGAATTTTAGATTTTTAGTCAAATTAGAAAAATCACTACATTAGCATGGTGTTATATTTAGAACTAGTGGTGCTATCAATAGCATTTCTAAGCAATGATATTACTGATTATAATTATTGTAGACCAATTTATTGATTTGAGATCCTATAAAATATATAATAACCCAATATTTTGATAAAAAAATAGACTAAAAGAGATATGATCCTGAAAAGATGCTAAGATTTAAAATTAAATCTTAAAGATATAAGTAGATAATTATTTTATATCAAGATTGGTTAGATAAACAAGATATGCTAGAAGAAAATAAATAAAATAAATAAACCAAGATCCTAGCTAGCTATATGAACAAGATAATACATATATGTAATCCAAAGAGGGATTTAAGGGTTGTATCTCAACTACCCCTGTGTCTCATGTAGATGTGGACAAATCCCTTGCTTTGATATGCCCATGATTTGAAGACCTCGAACTTCTCCCAATTCCAATGTTATCCTTCTAAAGATTCAATATCCAAGATTAGACATTCCCAAGACCTAAGATCTCAAATTATGATTCACAATGAGAGATTCAAAATTACCGACTTGAATATTATTAATTAAACATTATTGAATCAAATATTGCTATATGAAGATTGAAGATTACCCTACCTCAAGGAGAAGGTGGGATCTTATAAAATAAAATAAAATGAGACCTAAATTGGGAACATGTGGTTGAAAAATCCATTGGATGATTGCATGGGGAATGATCAAGAGTAAATTGGTTTACATTATATTTAAAGGTTCAACTAATATGATTGGATTGGAAGAGAAATTATAATACAATGCATGGATGTGATTACTAGTTATGAGATATGACTAGTAGTCAAATTAAATTGCATGGATATTTACACATGGCATAGGAGATAAAATATCATGTTGCTATGCAACTAATACCAGTTAGCTACCTATTATATTTTTTATGATCAAGAAATATCACTTGAATTATAATCACGATGACCCTAATGCTTCCTAGTTCTAGTGCAAAACATGAAAATTGGTAGGTCAATTAAGCGGGATAAAATAATATTTGAATTTTTGGTAAAAATGCTAACCCTTGGAAAAAAGCACTATCAATGCTATTGCTTTTGGTATATTGGTTTTTATTTAGATATTTAAATACATTTTTAATTATTTTTAGCTTAGCTAATTAGTTATGATATTTTTCACTCTTCATTGGATTAATGTGTTGATTGCACAGTTGATGACTTGTTGAAAATTGGGTGTTTACATTTTTCCTTTTTGATGCATCTATAAAATTATGAATACATGACACACTATCTTGCATGCCCCAATCATATGTTGAATTGTTTACTTGATGACTCAAATTTAATATTTAGGATGACTAATGACTTTCTTGAGTTGATTGTATATGATGCAAAATTTATCTTTATGGAAACATTAAATATGGTCATGCCATTATGTGCCCCTCTTATATTTTAGGAAAATTTAGGTTGAAAGAAAAATTGACCAAACTATCATAGACATAGTTAGACTGATGAGAAATATTGATTAAAGAAGAAAATATTTGTTGGAAATTGAGTCTTTCTATCATTTGGGTTATGTAAATGTATCCTCCAAGATACATACTTAGATTACTTTATGTGCAAGTTATCTAGTTACTTCATGTAATGTAATAAATGCACAAGTGTCAATGTGCAAGTTGTCCCTTGCATAGCTAGATAGAGTGTTGGCCAAGTATCCTATTTTACCTATATAAAGATGGTCTCTTAGATAGATAGTTTTATAGAGAGTTGGGGGATATAGTTAGATAGTGTAGCTTAGTGGATAGTGAAGTTATGTGTGGTTCACCATTAATTGGTGATGGATACAATGGAGATAAGTAGTATTTTTAATGTTCTCATTTCCTCCATAGCTACATTGTAATTTTTATATGATTTATATTTACAACATACTTCAGTCATCTAGCATATTTACTTTCTTTTATATTATTTCGTATCTTGTGATTTTTATCTCCTAAGGTTAATTCATAAAAATCTAATAGTGGTATCAGATCCACGGTAGATCTAGTCTATGTAGGTCAATAGGGAAACCACCATTATCAGTTATCCTAAGATTTTTGTCAAATTGATGTGTCTATGGACTATCCACTATCAAAAGATCTCAAAAGAATCTAGATGGTATATTTTGGAAGGGTAAAAAATATGGGATTGAAAAGAATCTCAGTTTTAAAAAATACTAAGATCATTTTCATCTAGATTCTTTTACACATATATGTTAGGAAAACTCGTGAAGACTAGGACTAAACACTCAATCCACTAGATTGATAAATCATCTAGTGAATATCATACAAGTTATCTGGAATTTACTAACTAGTGCCTAAAGTTTATTTTGTTGTAAGAAATTAATTCTTAGAGGATTGGGACTCCTAAGATAGAAAGCTAGGTTAGTTCATTATGCAAGATGAGAATACTACTAAAGAATACTTCTAGTGAAGGATCATGGTGAAGATAGGAGACTAAAAGATCTCTATTTCTGGGTTACATAATTCCATAGTTGAATAATAAGCCATAGGAGCCTTGATATAGAAAGGTCATAGAAGCCTTGAAGAAAAAGCCATAGAAGTCTTGATACTGAAAAGGCCACATAAGTCTTGATACTAAAAAAAGGTAATAGAAGCCTTGATACTAAAAATGCCATAGTTGCCTTGATAATGAAAATGCCTTAGAATCCTTGATACTAAAATGGCCATAGAGGCATTACTACTGAAAAAGGCCATGGGAGCCTTGATATTGAAATAGGCCACAAAAGCCTTGATCCTGAAGAAGAATGTGAGAAGAATATTCGATTCAGAATTAAACTAAATATTTAAGTACTAATATTTTTGTTGTAAGAACAAAAGATTCAGTGAGTTAGGAGACTTCCTACAAGAAAGTTAGGAAGAGTATATTCTTTAAAATCAACTCAGTCCTGAAGTAAAAGTGAAGATATCAGGAGAATATCTCATTGAATAACTTCCAATATTGGAAGAAGAAGAAGAAGGACTAGGAGATTCCTACTTGAACCCAGGAGTAGAAGAATAAAAAGATCTAGAAGAATATCACACCACCAATACTTTGAGGAGTATAAGGTAGAAGAAAATGTCTCAAGGAAGACCATGCCAGATCAAAGACCTTGTGAAGGTCTCACCTAGCATCCAAAAAAGGCTAGGAGATCCTTGTTGAAGATTAATAGAATTCTTTGGAGAACTCATTGGATAAATCCACTACCAAGGTGAAGTCCTTGATAATGAAGGACTTGGGACAATTATCGCCATCCAAAAATAGGCCCAAGAGGAGGATTTATCAAGGAGTGCAAAATCCTAGAAGAATATCCTTTTTGAAGTCAATATTTTACAAGAAGACTTGAAGATAAAAGAAGCTCACCAAATCTTGGAGATTTGAATATTAGCTCTCACAGTAAGAAGGCACCGCTTTAGAGACATAGAATTCTCTAAATCTATAGCAAAAGTAGAAGAACACAAGAGGAAAACAAGCCACCAAATCCTAGGCTCGTGAAAGAAAGTTTGAGACCATCATTTGGTGAAGAAAGAAGTTGTTCATGACATCCTACTTGAAGCAGGAACTTGGTGTTTTTAGACACCAAGGTCTACATCCTCTACAAATGCAGGAGAAGAGCTACAAAAAAAGGTATGCAATTTTTGGTGCAAGAAGATTTATTAATTGCATTACTTACCATATTTATTAGAGCACCTAAATTTGGATTAAAGTTGCAAGAAGAAAATTAGATTACAATATTCTAAAGTGCAAAAGGAAACAAATTCTTTTTAAGGATATATTTGCACTTTTATTAGGATTTGAATAGATTTTAGATTAATTTCTATAAACTACCTATTATCTACTTTTGAAAAAATATAGTAAGTCCTACAACATTGGTTGTAGTGAAATCGCAAAATAACTCTTAAACATTCATATTAGGCTCATTCATAAAAGGCTAACAATAGCCTGATGGGGGTTAGGCAAGTGAAGGAGGTGGTTAAAATGGATAGGGATAAAAACAAAATCACTTTTACCATTCACAATATAATAAAAGATACTTAAATGCATGATATTGACCCTAAATTTTATTGTTTAGTAGATGATACCAATGCACTATAGTGACCATATGATACCACCAATGGTTGGAGAAGGAGACCATCTAAAATTTATTCAATTTTTTAAGTTTGTGTTAAAATTTAGACACAAAAAGAGGGGTAGTATTTTCAAGATATGATAAAACCACTACATAGTGTGACTAACGCTACTAGTGCTATTGCAAGCATTGCTTCACTATGATGGTCCTTTTGTGCTAGTGGAATTTTGTCCAAAGTGCAGTACTTTTTATTAGCTTCTCTTAGGACTTTTCGTGAATATTTTTGGATGTTGTTACTAGGTTTAATTGAAAATTGATGGTTTCTTGTGTAAGTTAGGTTACAAATACTTAATTGTTGCAAGTATCATTCACATTATCTAGAGACAATATTCACACTTCTAGATTTTAAGGACTACACACTCTTGTGAAGAGAAATGAAGAGATATGATAAACTAAATCTAGAAAAGTTGTAATTGCATAATCAAAATAAAAATATAGCATATTCACACATAAAACAATATTTATCTTGGAAACCCTTAATCGGGAAAAACCAACATAGTATTATCTTCTTATTACATTAACTTCACCATCTCCAATATAATAATGTTCTTCTTCTATCTCTCATCAAACCCTAATGCAAGTGTGATATATATAACAAAGACACATGCACAGATTTTACAATATCATGGGTAAAAAAACATGGGTTCAAATATAGTAACCCAAAAAAGCCCATATGGGTCTAAAAATAACTTAAAAAATCCTAACGAGTATATCGGGTGTTGTTATCAACTCGATTTCTTCTCCTAAGCTTTTTAAATTTATACCAAAGTTTTTCTTGGATGCTATCTTTTGATCTAAAACTTATCTCTCCATATTCTTTTAAATTCACACCCAAAAACGTACGGTGCTAGATTTTAGAGTCTACTGAAGGTAGTTATGATATTGTTGGATTTTTACCTAGCTTAATCATAGGTTATAATATCCAAAATCTTAAGTAGACTCAGATATTTTATTATATAATGGTAAATTAATAGAATAATATCAATGTCAATGAATATAAAATTTATGAAATATAAGAATAATATAACACAGTAAGAAAATTCACTATTATGATGAGTCAAATATACAATCACATATATGGATATTTTTCAATTTTTCTATAATGATTTGATGCTTTCTTTGTGTAGACACCAAAACAGCACCAATCCGATTATGTGACTGCAAACACTGATCGCATTGACACACACAGCCCCAGGGCAGCCCCAGAGGTTAAACAGTGGTCCTAACCACTCTCACAACAGTTTTGGAAGGTCAGAGGTCAATTTGGCACCTTCAGGCACTCTGCTCCATACTCGTTCCACCCAGGGATGATTACAAACTGGTATTCGCCCCACCCGGGGACGATTAGCAGTATTCGCTCCAGGGTGGGGCGAATAGCAGGTTTGATGGGCAAAAAGTCAAATCTTGACAAATGGCAGCTCAGATCCACCACTTAACTCTTCCTTCATTGCATGGGAGTGTGAGTGAGCATTTTTGAGCATTAGAGGCAGTTACAGGGGCAGTCATGGAGCCCCTAATCAGGGAGGAATCTTCTCCCCCTTGGGAAGGCATGATTGCCAAGTGGCGCCTCTGCATGCTCATCACAAGAGACCTCCAGGTCTATAAATTGGTGAGTTTTCTCACCACAAGATATACAGAGAAGGAGCATTTTGAGCAATGAAGTGCTGCCATTTTACTTCCACACACACCTTTTGATTTGTGCCTTTCACATCCTTGATCTCTTTTGGAAGGGAGGTCATAGGGTGGTTATTGGAAGCGCAAATCCGAAACCAAAACCCGACATTTGGCCACAACATCCTACCAAATTTTTTGAAAACACCCCACAAGAGGTTTTGGACCCATCCCAAGTGGATTGGTGCCGAAATCGGGCCCCAAACGGTGGGCGTCCTGCCCCCGGGCGCCCCCCACACTGTTGTAGTTCTAATCGCCCCGCCTCGGAGCGATTAGAAATCTATGGTAGATTTCCTTTCTATTATTTTTGCATTTGATTCTATGCTACTTAGATAGGTTGTCATTCAAATTTCACATCGTTTTGAGCATTTTTTATCATGTTTTTATCATTTCCCGCCTTTACTAACATGCAGGTAGCATCATCAAATTCCTGATGATAGAGGCCAAATTGGGAAAATATGACCTTATGGGTCTTCCCAAAATACCCCCAATTAGCTAACCCCCAACTTTGTAGGTGATTTGGAGCTTCCCAGATGTGACATTTGGGACAATGCTTTTTGACACTTTGTTGTAGGTCTATTCGTCCCGCCCCAGAGCGAATACAAATCTGTGGTGAATTTTTTGACTATTCCATTTGTAGTGTCTTCCTTGTGATGTTTTTATGCCCTTATCAAATTTTTAGTTCATTTGGATCTATTTTAGTTATCATTTTATTTATATTTTGCATGCACTAATTGAAGGCGTGGGGATTGCATGTTTCATTTTATCTACAAGTGCTACTGACTATTTCCTATTTCCTTGAACATAGGATCTCAACATTAGAGGAGCAGCAAGGAGTCAAGACTCATCAATGCAAGTGGCGATGATGTTTGGTCCGCCCACTTTACATGTGGGCACGCGGAAGAAGGAATAGCATCCATTGATGTGACAAGAACATATTTAACGCTCCTAGCCCCTAAAAAGGGAGGAGGCGAATTGTAACCGAGTTCTAAAGCATATTAATAAAAAGGGTTGTCTTCCATATTGGCTTTCTATTTGGTTTTGATTCGTTTATGCTTCTTTCCTTTCATGCACTTTCAATTCATAGGATTTAGCGTTATCTTTTGTTTCGTTTGCATCGCATCTTGGCTTTTCCTTTTTGTTTCCGTATCCTCATGCTTTCAGTGGTGATCATGGTGGGACCCTTGTCCTCTATTTTTAAGATCAGAAATCTGATCAAAACTTGATTGTTTTTGCTTGCAAGTACCAAGTTTTCAAACGTTGGACTGTTGTTCGTTCCAGTCTGTGGCGAATATAGAGCTGGAATTCATCTTACCCAGGGACGAATGGGCATTCGTCCCACCCTATGATGAATACAGTTCTATTATTCATCCCACCCAGGGATGAATAGCTCTCTATGCAGTTTTAGGATAGAAACTCAGAACCAACAGATTTGGGCAGAGAAGAGGTAGGGGTCCTAAAAACCTTTCTGTCATTTTCTGCTTTCTGTTTTCTATTTTCTGGTTATTTGCTTGCTTAGGAAAAGTTTTACTGCATGTTTGCTTTCTTTTATGCAAAATAAAAAGAACCCCACACATCACGTGGCAATTTAAACACCAAGGAGCTGGTCGTAAAACCCCAACCCTTGATCAAGACCAACGGTGGATTTCATCACCACCTTGGCTTGAATTTTTGCATCCATAACCCCGATCGCTACTATTGCTAGACGTAAATCCTGATGAAAGCTGACCAAGTGTAGCTGGGGTGATTCCCAGTGCATGAGGATAAGTCTTCTATGGTAGGTGTCAAAAATAGGGTGATTCCCCTTCCATACCGCCTACGTTCCACGTACCATCTGCTCTCACGTACCAATAGTTTCCCTCACGTAAGGGCGGGTATATAGAGAGGTTGGTATATCAGCCTGGCAATGGTATATCGAAGGGGCGACCATTTTTGGGAGTCATAAGAGCCATCATATTGCATTTAAATGTTCTTTACAAAAGCTTTCAAAACAAAAATCAAAACACACTAAACCAGGTTTAGGGCACACCTTTAATCTTTAAACGAGATAATCATTGCTTTGTGTGTGTGATATTTTCTATTTAGTGTAGCATAAAAATCATAAAAAGAAATAAAAATCTATGCATCTTGTAGGAAAACACCACCATGGTGTACACCCGTAGCCAAGCCCAATCACGGGCAGGAGCTACGAGAGAGTGTACAAGGGGGCACAAGTCACCTCCGCTATAGCCCCAAGGACTTGGTCATACCACCTTGGCGGCCCGACCCACAAGAGAGTCCACATCATGCCATTTTAGAATGGGACTATAGAGGCACCCCTTCGAGGGGCACTCCCATCCAACATAGACCCTTTCAGGAGGAGTCCTTACACGTGGCACTCAATATAAATGGGAAGGCTCCCTTAGAAGCTCGGTATGAGTGGCCACCATGTGATGAAGTGCTAGAACAACATAGGGTCCATGAGGAGAGGCCACATGATTATGTCATCCCTCCTTTACCCCCCATCACTGTTAGGAATAATAAGCCAAATCCAGAGCACAAGGCTCTTCAAACAGGGCGAGCCAACTCTGCCTGCCCCTTTCACATATATGAAAGGGAGCATGAGGAAGACCATTACATTCCTCAAGAGCAATACACAGCATGGGAGCAATGCGCCTCCACACCTGCTATCTACCAGAATCACCTACTGAGGCCAGAGCCTCGAGTGAATGCCGCCAACCTCGACAGAGGGAAGTGACCTATAGAGATCTCGGATCATCATGATCGAGATAAATGTGTAGGAGAGGCATCTAGGCCTCCTAGACTCAATATGGTGGAACAAATTGACCTGGAAGTCGCCAGACATGCCGCCCACCAAGCGTAGATCACGTAGCTTGAGCAAGACCAACAATAGCTAGAGCATCTATATCGCCTTAGCAAAGAGCGCATTCGGTGCCAAATAGATGAGCTGCTCCATAACACGATGCCTGAGAGGGTTCCAACCCCTCGCACCCAAAGAGCAGAACCGTATGAGAGGCGCAACCCCTTGGTGCGAGACAGGTCCCCATGACCTTACCAAGTGCTACCTCCGAGACCTCCTAGACCTGAGCGGGAGGCCACTCCCAGGAACAACGATGGGCACCCCCCACGGGGACCCACCCATGGTTATAGGTCTCATCCAAAAACTCCTCAAGAAGCCTATGAGGAGTATGAGCAAGAAGAAGAGTGGGCCAAAATGCCCTACCAAGGTGGAGGGGCTACTATCCGGCCACCCCTCCATAGGCCTCAAGTTTCCCACAACCCACAATGGGAGCAAACTAAGGAGGAAGAGATTAAATCTTTCGATGCATATAAAGCGTTGCTAGAGCGCTTGGAGTCTATGGAGACCAAGACTTCTGGGCCCCAAAAGCCCACTTTACGCCAACTCCGTAGTCATCCTGTGCATCCATCAGTGTCGAACCCCCTTACCCTGAACACTTTAAACTACCTCAGTTGGCAATCTTTAGAGGTGAGGAAGATGCCCAAGAGCATGTGACTAGATTCCTGAGCCAATGCTTTGGCATTCAGGACAATGATGCTTTGTTGTTAAGAACATTCATCACCATGTTCAGTAGGCCCTACCTCGGATTGGTTCACTCAATTGCCAAAGCACAACATTAGTAACTTAGATCAGCTAGTGGATGCGTTCCTCGAATGCTTCACCTTCAACACCAAGAAGAAGGCATCACTAAGTGACCTAGCCAGCCTCAAGCAGTATGAGGAAGAAACCATGGTGGCCTATGGGAACCGATGGAGGACTTTGCTTTCCAAGCTACCCTACCTCCCTCCTATGTCCGACCTCACCCAAATGTTCTCAAAGAGCTGTTTGAGATCGATCTCTATGCTATTGCAGCTACAACAATATGCCACTTTAGAGGAAGCTCTGGCACAAGCCAGAATCATTGAGGAGATCAAGATTCAGGATGGCGAGATAGCCAAGCCAAAGAAGAAAGAATGGTCTAAGAACACCAAAATAGGGACCACGCAACAGAAACCCATTGCGGTCAATCAAGTTGCTATAAACATCCCTAAGCCTGCACAAGCAACACAGCCCCAAAAGGCTAACTATCAAGCGATGCCTCTTAATAGTTATGACAGAGAAAATCAGAGGCAAGAACAAAATCAGCAGCATCGCCCTAGGCGACAATTCACACCTTACACAGAGTCCAGAGACTCCCTGTTTGACCGCTTGTCAGCGACAAACTTGATCAACCTACCCGAGATTCAACCCATAGACCCCAATGCACCAAAACCTAAGGGCTACAGGGAAGACTTGTACTGTAGGTTCCACAGATGGAAGGGACATGACCTTAATGCATGTTGGAAGTTTAAAGGCTTGGTGCAAGACCTAATAGATAACAAGACATTAGCGGTGGATAATCCCGTGGCACCAAGCAATCAACAAATGGAGGTCTTCAAGGACCCCTTGCCTACCCATGATGCGTAGGAAAAGACCCTACAAGTCAATGAGGTAACACAAAACTGCCCCATGCAGGGGTATGTAGGGATGATCAGTATAGTGACTCGAAACAAGAGGTACCCGAGCACAGCTGCCCCCGCGATAGCTACAGGAGAGGTGCCAACAATGTCACAACCACAACAGCACCTTGCACAACCTCCTCCGCCTAGACCAGTGGCCACAATTCGGACCAAACTCACCCAGAGTTTGAGGACCACATCGGCTAGGCTCTCCATCTACGAGCTCATACAACAATCAATGCCCCATCGGGAGGCTCTAATGGAGATACTAAAAGCCATCGAGTTGTAGCCCCATGAAGCAAACTCCTTCAACAACTTCGTGGGACATGTCAAATGATGCACTGAGCCAGTCATCACCTTTCGAGAAGATGAATTGAAATCAGTGGTTGGTGACATGGCGGATCCACCCCTGCACGTCATCGCGTGGGTCAACGGGATTCCATACAAGAGGGTATTGGTGGACACTGGCTCATCCAATAATATCATTACAACAATGGCCTTGAAGCACCTCAAGTTGCCCGCATCTCACATAGTGGCCTCCACCTATACACTACGAGCATTCAATGATGCAATATGCTCGACAGTTGGCACAATTGTCCTACCCATCCAAGTGGGACAAAAGACTATACCTACATTGTGCCACATCTTGGAAGGTGAGATGGCCTATAACATCTTGCTGGGTCGGCCATGGATCAGGGACATGAAGTGTGTCCCTTCGATAGCTCATCAATGCTTAAAGTATACATTCGAAGGGCAGGTGCATGTAGTCCCGGTGGACTTGGAACCCTTCAAGTATTGCAATGCGGTGCAGCTGATGCCGCAATCGACCCTTCCATCAATGCATTTGGATTTTTAGTTGAATCCATCTAAACAGGGTCCGATTCCATAGGCATCCCCATTGACAAGTCCATCAAAACCCCAGTCGGGTCCATCTTCATCGTCTGGTCCTTCACCAACGATGCCACCTATGGTGGCCACACAGAAGGACAAGGGGAAGAAACCTCTGGAAGAGGTACAACCTCTGGAAGAGGTACAACCATCAGTATCAACCATATCTACTGAGGAGATGCCTAGCAGAATGGAAGTCGAGGCTCCTAGTTCACCCGACATGGAGTGGACTCAGGAAGAACTTTCATTCCCTCCCCCTCAACCGCCAACAATCACTATTGAAATGGCCAATACGGGCCTGGGGGAGTATCTAGTGTGGAACATTGTAGCAACACCCGCACTTGAGTCCATGCAGGACATGGGGAGACCTCGCCTCCCCATAGGCACTATTGTTCCTCTAGGCTACCCGCCAAACCAGACAAACTTTGTGTATGGGGGCCTTGATCATGGTATTGAACCATACATGCAAGAGGACGAAGATGAAGAGCCCTTTACTGAAGATGTCAACTATTTGTCCAACCCAGACTTCGCTTTGAGATACCTTGGCCAATGCAATTGGCATGGATATGGGTTAGGCAGATATGAGCAAGGAGTGCGTGTTCTTTGCCAACCAAGATACCAAATGCCATACGACAAGTCAGGAGTAGGGTTCAACCACCCTCTACCCTTGGACATCTTGGTAGAGAACATGCAAGGCCTAGGGATAGGCAACAAGGGGGGATTGGCATTAGATCCATATGCCAACCCTAACACGACATATACACTAGGGGATTATCTCCCATTATTGACAACCAACCTTGTTGACCTCAACAACCCTTTCCCTTCGCTCGAGAGAGGAGAAAGTTTGAGAACTCACCTACAAGAGAGGTATAGACAAGGTCAAGAAGGATCTTCAGAAGATGAGTCAGAATATGAGGTAGCACCATGGGACCCCTTCGAATCAGATAGCAATCACTCACAAGTGACCCCCATGGATGATTATCAAGAAAGCCTCTTGGCAATGTTCCCTTTGGATGCTCCAATCGAGCAAGTGCCACCTCAAGAAAATCAGGCCCCCCATAGAGAGCGGAACAACCCCAATGGGGCCAGATCAATTTGCTCAAGCAAGATGAGCCTCTAATGTCGCAAATAGTTGTTGGAACCAACGAAGGCCTTTGGATCTCCGACAGTGATTATGAAGATGAAACTGAGATGGCATATCTCAATCACATGCGATAGATGCAGCAACAATACCCCTTGGATATTGATGACATATTTGAACAACTAAACATAAGGCCGGGGCATGAGTGGCACATAAACCCAGCATAGTGGGACCAAGTGTTGAATCCGCCACTTTGGGCATACGGAGAGCACCTTCCGCCCAGAGACCCTATAGAGATATCAGTGTCGAGGGCAGACCCTATCCTCCTATCCGCACATAGGGCCGATCCATTCGTGCCAATACCTCCAGAGCCAGATCCGGAGCACAAAGAACATCCAGAATGTTCGAGTCATCACACCCATGGTAATGGAGACCAAAATCATTTCATCAACATGATCTCCATTGACTTAACCACCCCCATCCACAATCCGGCCGATCCAACATAGTCATTGTATCTAGACATAGATGCCATAGACTGGGATCGCGTCAATTCACCACCATCCCCATCAGAGTACTGGCCTTTCGGTGAGATGCTTCATTTCACCCCAGGGCCAACTCAGGATATCTTCCATGCTGAAGAGGGACCCGAGGTTCCTAACGATGATCTAAACTCAGCAAATGATATCCACTTGATCCCAACTCCACACCGGTTGGAGGACGGATCCCACATGTCGATCGAGGAGACGAGCGACGTAGACATCGGCTCGGATCCAATGAATCCATAGATTATCAAGCTGGGGGTAAGTCTATCCCTCGAAGAGCAAGCCGACTACATTGCCCTTCTCAAAGAGAAGAAGGAGGTTTTTGCATGGTCCTACAAAGACATGTCGGGGCTAGATCCGTAGCTAGTCACGCATAATCTAACGCTTGATCCGACAGTCAAGCCAGTTAAGCAAAAACTACGTAAGATGCACCCAACAGTGGCCTTAATGGTCAAAGATGAATTACAAAAGTTGTTGGATGCACAGTTTGTCATCTGCGTGGATTACCCACCATGGTTGTCCAACATGGTGCCCATCAAAAATCCCGATGGGAGGATTCGCATATGCACTAATTTTTGAGATCTAAACAAAGCGAGTCCTAAGGATGATTTCCCCTTGTCGAGCATCGATGCATTGGTAGACGCTACAGCGGGCCATGAAATGCTTTCCCTCATGGATGGTTTCTCGGGATACAATCAGATTCGTATCAATCCCGAGGACCAACTAAAAATGGCGTTCACAATGCCTTGGGGGACATTTTGCTATAAGGTCATGCCCTTTGGCCTTAAAAATGTTGGCGCCACCTACCAACGTGCCATGACGTACATCTTCCATGATCACATGCATAAAACTTTGGAAGATTACATGGATGATTTGTTGGCCAAATCTCTTTTGCGCCCAGATCATCTCGATGACTTAAGCAAGATCCTCGATCGCCTCATGGAACATAAAGTCAGACTGAATCCCAAGAAGTGCGTATTTGGCATCACATCTAGAAAACTCTTGGGTTTCATAGTCTCAAAATGAGGCATCGAGGTGGACCCAAACAAAGTCAAGGCAATCCTTGAAATGCTTCCCCCAACTACCATCAAGCAGCTCGAAGCCTACAGGGAAAGGTCACGTCAATCAAGCGCTTCATAGCGCAGCTATCTGACAAGTGCCGACCCATGAATAAATTATTGCACAAGGGGGTCGCATTTCACTGGGATGACGAGTGCCAGTCAGCCTTTGATGACATTAAACAATACTTGGCTTCACCGCCAGTATTGGCACCACCTAGACCAGGAGTGTCATTCTACTTATACATCTCAGCTAGCGAGGTGGCACTAGGCGCCATGCTAGCCCAAAAAATGAACTGCACAAAGAATAGGCTACTTACTATCTTAGCCGCACCCTAGTCGGTTATGAACTTAACTATGCATACGTCGAGAAGCTCTGCTTGGCAGTGGTGTTTGCTACCAAAAAGCTATGCCATTACATGCTGAGCAACAAGACGTATGTTGTGTCTAAGGAGAATCCATTGCGATACATGATGAGTCATACTTATCATAGTAGCCGCACGGTGAAATGGATCATGTTGTTGATGGAGTTTGACATAGAGTTTATTGGACAGAAATCCATCAAAGGTCAAGTCATAGCCGATCAACTAGCAGAGGCTCCTCTCGAAGACGATCAGCCTCTGATCATAGAACTACCCGATGATGGGGTCTTCCATGTCTCAGAATCGCCAGATTCTGATGAGCCTGAGTCACAAGCCGACATAACCCTATTTTTTGATGGTTCTAAATGTGAGCAAGGGGGTGGCACGAGAATTGTATTCTTCACACCGCAAGGGGCTCCAATGCCTCTATCATTTAAATTAGATTTCCCGTGCACCAACAACAATGCAGAATACGAAGCCTTGCTCATAGGTCTTCAGACAACAATCACCATGAACATCAAATGATTGAACATCTTTGGTGATTCGTTGTTAATTGTCAACCAAGTCAAAGGGGTATTCCAATGTAAATGCCCAGTTCTATAGGCCTACAAAGCCCTTGTGGACAAATTCTTGGCAAATCTTGAATGGTACGACATCGAGGCACTCCCTCGATCATCGAATCATTTTGTGGACACTATGGCCTCCTTGGGGTCACTAATCCCGCAAGACATTTTTGGTGATATGACAACCATTCAAGTCAAAACACTATCGCAATCAGTGATGGAGCATGCAAGCTCTGACTTAACGCCAGGAATCCACTTGATCCAGATTGAACCATCCCTGGACAAGTTCTCTCGAATCCATGATTGTCTGAATCATGCCAACTAGGGGTCCTTGTTCTCCCCTACTCCCCTTAATAGCAACACAACGCTATTCTTACAAGTTCTTTCCCGCTCAACTTTTGCTAGGGATGAACTTCAAGAGGGATTGGCTATTCAGACTATCGAGGTTTTCGATCAGCAGGATTGGTATACACCCATAAGGGACTACCTCAAGTTAGGTAACCTCCCACTTGGATTGACGCATGCCACAAAATGATCATTCAAATAGAAAGTGGCAAAGCATGTCTTGTTAGGAGACATTTTGTACCATCAGAGCTACGAAGGAATCCTCCTTCATTGCTTGGACCAGCAGGAGTCCACTTGGGCGATCACCCAAGCGCACGATGGTACATGCGGTGGCCACTTCAGTGGTATGGCCATCGCAAAGTGCATTCTCTGCATGGGCTATTATTGGCCATCTTTAGAGCGAGATTGTTGTGCATATGTAAGGAAGTGCGTGAAGTGTCAACACCATGCCAATTTGACACACGTACCTTCTCAGGCCTTGCAGTCGATCCAATCGGCTTGGCCATTTTCATAGTGGGGCTTAGATCTAATCGAAAAGATCTCCCCTGCATCGTCAAGCCATCACACGTTTATCATAACGGCCACAGAGTACTTCACCAAATGGGTGGAAGCAATTTCGCTTACCTCTACGACTGGAACCCGCATTTCGGAGTTCATTTTACATAATATCATATGTCATTTTGGTATTCCATCCAAGATAATCTCGGATAATGGGACGTCATTCAAGAACAAAGACGTGCGTGCTTTGACCACAAAGTACAAAATTCAGCATAGTTTTTTGACACCCTATTATCCGCAGGCAAATGGGCAAGCAGAGGCGTCAAACAAAATGCTAGTTGCCATCCTCAAAAAGATAGTCGTCATAAGGATTGGCACATTCAGATCCCACTTGCCCTATGGGCTTATCGCACTAGCATTCGGACGCCCACTGGGGCAACTCCATTTTTGCTCGTGTATGGCTCCGAGGCTGTCATGCCTCTCGAGTTGGAAATTCCTTCCCTACGCATATCAATGCAAGAGTTCATCGATGATGACACTGCATGGTAGGCCCGGTTAGACCAGCTTACGTTGCTCGATGAACGACGCGTTAATGCTCTCGAGCATTTACGTATCTATCAAGAGTGACTTAAGAAGGCATACAACATGAAGGTTCACCTGAGGGACTTTCAGGTTGGTGACTTAGTCTTAAAAGAGAACCAACAAAATTCTAACTTGCCACCCCATCTAAGGGACAAGTTCATAGCAAACTGGTTAGGTCCTTATGTCATCGACAGTAAAATAGGACCTGGAACATACCGACTAGCCTCTCTTGATGGAATCAAGGAACTAGAACCCTTGAACATCAGTCATTTGAGGCCATTCCATATTTAAAAGAGCCATAGCCCAAACCAAAAGCTCCAAGGATTCCCATAATCGCTTGGTCAACCCCAAAGCCTTGGTCAACCAAAAGCTCCAGCATTCAATCCCTTTGGTCACCAACAAAAAGCTCCAAGGATTCCTCACAATCACTTGGTCAAACCCAAAATGCCCCAAATGTTCCCATTACCCCTTTGGTCAAACCAAAAGCTCCAAGGATTCTCATAATCACTTGGTCAACCCCAAAATCTCCAAGGTCCCATTACCCCTTTGTCAAACCAAAACTCCAAGGATTCCCACAATCCTTTCACCCCAAAACCCCAAAGGTGCCCATTACCCCTTTGGTCAAACCAAAAAGCTCCAAGGATTCCCACAATCACTTGGTCAACCCCAAAATGCCCCAAAGGTGCCCATTACCCCTTTGGTCAAACCAAAAAGCTCCAAGGATTCCCACAATCACTTGGTCCAACCCCAAAATGCCCCAAAGGTGCCCATTACCCCTTTGGTCAAACCAAAAGCTCCAAGGATTCCCACAATCGCTTGGTCAAAAATAAGAAAATTCAAAAACAATAAAATCATCAAAAATAACAAAAATTTGCATCTCATTTCCATGCATGCTCAAAATCATCACAACAAT
This sequence comes from Wollemia nobilis, assembly GCA_028583015.1. Classification (NCBI taxonomy): domain Eukaryota; kingdom Viridiplantae; phylum Streptophyta; class Pinopsida; order Araucariales; family Araucariaceae; genus Wollemia; species Wollemia nobilis. The sequence continues at coordinate 11,422,934 of JAQPPZ010001195.1, forward strand.
AAAGAGCTCTTTTTGCATCTCATCTTCATACTCACAAAAATAAATCCATCAAAAACACAAAAATAATAGTTGCATTAAGCATCACATCCATACATTACATATTTGTGGTCATAAAGGTCAAAGGCACCATAGACTGTAATTATTCGGCAAATTCATCATTTTCCACATTTCTCCATTCTATAAATAGTCCATCAAAAATAAATGCCATGCACATATTTTTCGCCATATCATAGTCGGTTGTCTTCTAATGTATCAAGAGTTTTCATCATTCAGATGTCATTAGCTTTCTAGCCACATACTGTACAAAGTCAGATAGATTTTACAAAGGTAGAGTTCTACTTGGATCACACCTTGTTACGTAGCATCCCAACACAAATTAAAACACATAAAATAATTCCCAAGTTGTGTGAACGAAAGATGAAATCTGTAAAGTAATCCAGGTCACCATAAGCGAAATGGTTATCTTGCTCATCCCCCTATGCGAATGACCCCAAGAATGCTGAGAGTTGGCAAAAGGACAAGCATCTTCCCTACCCAATTCCCCAAGAATCCCAAGTTCTCAAAAAGTTGCAAAACATCAAAAATTTGCAAAAGTCAAAACTCCAAAAAATTTGACATCACAACCAAAGTGCATACATCAAAAGGCACATACAATAGTGATTCTCATCACTCAATATTCAAAATCCCTTGCTCAAAAGAAAAAAACAAAAATAAACAGTGATTTTTATCACTACAAAAGAGCAAGTATCCCAATACAATTGAAGAAAAGAAGGGAGTCGAACTTGAATCCCTGGAACTCTCAGCATTCAGAAGGTCATGAGGTAAACCTCAGTATCGATTTGGTGGATAGCCTATCGGTCACTGGTGGTAAACCTCCCGCATGACGATATATCTGTCACATTAACTTGTGTACAGATCAATGTTTGCATGTGGATGAGCTAGCTTATGGTATCCTAGATAGCACCGTAGATTAATCCGACTAAATACAACAAAGGAGTTAGTGGAGCTAATTAGGTGATCCTCAATACGAGTTTGGTTGACAGCCTATCTAACATTGGCGGTATCCTGACAAATACCACATAAACGAACTCAATTGCACACACAGGGATGTGAAATAACTTGGTCAAAGACAAGTCCGATTCATACCTTGTCCAAAAGTCTTGTAAGATAAAAGTACAGTCATGGCTAGTTAGTTAAAACATCTGAGTCTCAGAAAACCTTAACTACATTCTAAACCAACTGTGCTATCTTTCATCCTCGAATTGCCATCAAAAAATACAAAAATAACATGTATACATAAAAATTCATTTACCACAACAATCGCCTAAGACAAAAAGCCATAAGTTCTAAAATAGTCTATGGTGCCACCACCAAAAATCACAAATTTAATTCATCCATTCCATTTGCATATCATAAAAATTAGAAACATTTGCATTCATCATAACATATGCATCCATCAACATAAATTAACATGCATACATACACATTCAACAATCATTGTGCATAACATCAAATCACGACACGTGTATAAATAAAATAAAGTCATATGTATATATATCATCAAAAATGCCCGTAGGCTACAATAACCGGTCCTCTGACCTCAAAAAAAGCAAAAGCTCAAAAACCCCCAAGCCTAGGGCATCGGCCACCATGATCACGTAGGATCGGTGCGACGGGAACTACCCCCCATGGTGTGGGTCCTATGGGACCCCTCGGGTGGTCGCTACTAGCCCCCGCATCATGCCTACTAGAGCCCCCTCATCCAATCGCCTACGATGAGATGATGTTGACCGCTACTATCGCTCCCTCTCGAGGGTGCGATGATCCCCCTCCTAAACGTAGGGATCCACCCACCGAGGTGGATAATCTCTACCTCCAGCTCCAATCGATGTCGAACCAAGTCCATCTCCCATTGATGATACATAGCCAAATTCTCATATGCCTTCTCCTCTCCCTACGTTCATAGGAGATCCCTCTCCCATGCAACATCGGTATCCCCTCCCATCGATGATACATAGCCAATGCATTCTCCCGCTCTACTAGCTACGTTCATAGGAGATCCCTCTCCCATAGTGCATCCCCGAGCTCCTCATCTCACCTCTAGAGTAGCCCCTCCAATCATGCATTCTCAGTACGCAACCCTACCTCCATGTCCTCCGAGACTGCTTGAGGCATTGGCATCTCTAGAATAGCTGCTCTGGCTCCCACTACTCTGGGACGTCCTACATCTCCGGCTGATCCAGAACCCCAAAATCCTCACCCAAATCATCCACCTCTACCATATCCGCATCCTCGAGCGGAACCCCCAACCCTCTCCTAGTGCCTCTCCACCCTCCCCACTTACTTGCTGCCTCTGCACCTCCTAATGGCCCCTCTCCTCGCCATCATCGTAGTGTCCACCATTGGTCATACTCATAGTACATCCCGATGTCATCCACATCTGGGACATCAATTGTGATATCTAAATCCTCACCCAACGACGCAATGATCGGCCAGGCCAAGGTCCTCTCATCCCCCCGACATCGATAGATCAAGGGCTCACCAGGCAACCCCTGGTGCACCCCAAACTATCATGTCACCCGACCATAAGGGAAGAACTCCTACTCAGTCCCATGCCGCCCAATCAGCCATCTCCCCTGCAAACCCACCGAAGCCACTCTCCAGCCTCAGGCCAGTGGACAGTCCCGATATGGGTGCCAGAACACCTCCCCTAGAGTAAGCCGAGCGAAGGCATCAACATAGTGCCCTACGACACCTGCCCATCATCGACTCTGCCTGCTCCTTAGACCACCGCCATAGAGCCGCATATCCTATATCCCTATCCACCATCTCTAACCGAGTAGTCCACGACAACCCCATCGGCCTCTCCACCGCTATGTGCTGCCAAGCCCAGCTCTGCAATAGATAGCTACAGCCAATCCCCTTCTGCCTCGATAGCGGACCTCATACAACTCATCATAGAGCTATGCCAGTAGTGTCTAACCCCACCTCATAATCATAGGGCTCATGCATCGGACACTCCACCAACCGAAATACCACCTCCAACAGGTTCCATGGGAACCTCACACCCGAAGAGTCAGGTAGCAGCATGTTGGAAATGAGGCCCATCAGTACTGCATGCCTCACTCCCAACACGCCCCTCTCTAGCCACCACCATACAAGAATGCCACCAATCTGGAAGTCACCCTCTACCCTCTCCACTGGGCTATCCACACCCACCTCCTCCCCATGCCCAAAGCAACGTGTCAACACTATTGTCCGCTGATCCCGTGGCGTCATCCTGATCGGTAATCCATCTATCAAAATCCATAGAATCCGATAGACATCCTCCAAGGTCACTATCATCTCCCCTATTGGGAGATGGAAAGTGTTAGTCCGAGGATCCCACAAGTTGATCAGGGCCATCAGATAAGCCCGATCCCCGACCACAGGCTCCAGCCGAGTCACCTGCTTGAGCCCAAGGGCATCAAGCCACTCCCAGTCAGCCAAAGTCAGCGCCTCCCATGCTTCTAAGAAAATCGTAGGCACACGGTACCGGCTCTTCACAACCTGCAAAAGAAAACAAGACAAAAACATTAAAAAACATGATAAACAAACATGAATATACAGCAACAATGTACAACTAAAAATAGACAAATAACAACAAAAAAATCACAAAAATTCAACAAAGAAATAGTTTTCAATACCTAGGGTTTTAACTCTAACGTCTAAACTATAAATTAAAAACAAACAAAAAATTCAAAAAAACAAATTTGTCATCCTAGGGTTTTTAACTCTAAGTCTAACCATAAATTAAAACACAAAAAAAAAAAAATTTGTCAATCCTAGGGTTTTTAACTCTAAGTTTACTGATAAATCAAAATAAAAATCAAAAAAAATAAAAATAATTTTCAACCTAGGGTTTTAACTCTAGTCTTAACCGATAAACAAAAAAAAATATTTACCTAGGGTTTTTCTTTTAACAACAAAAATCAAACATCAAAAATAAAAATAAAACATAGTTTCCACTAGGGTTTCAACTCTAAGTTTAACGATAAACAAATTCAAAAATTCAAAAATAATTTTTTCATTACTAGGGTTTCCTTTCTAAATTGACAAACTAATTACAAAACAAGCAAAAATTTAAAAACAACAAAAAAATGCACAAAATGCACCAAAACAAGCAATAAAATTGTCCAATAAGAGTGCTTTTGCACTTGACATTCGGGCATGCAAAACAGACGTCAGGGTCACAAATCCTCACTATCCTACTCCCTAAGAAGGCTACCATAGCCGGACCGCTCCACGGGAGGACAGATTTTCAAGAATTTCATCCCCAAATAACATCCCAAAAGGGTCAAAAATCCACCCAAAAATAGCAATAAAATTGCCGAACAAAGGTGCCTTTGCGCCTGACATTCTTGGCATCCAAAATAGATGTTGGGGTCACAAATTGTCACTATCCTACTCCCTAAGAAGGCTACCATAGCCGGACCGCTCCACGGGAAGACGAATTTTTGATAATTTCAGCTCCAAAAAACGTCACAAAAAGGGTTCAAACCCACCAAAAATAGGTCTAAATGTCGGAAAACTGCACACACATTCAAAGATAAACATCTGAAGGCACCCTTACACAAGTCATCTTGGGTCAAGTGACTCATCACTTTTCTCATGTAGGTCATTCCCTCATCGATTCGTCGCTTGAGGGGGTAGTCACACTTAGTCACCAATCAACAAATACACACCCAATCAAGGAAATGGCATGCATTCAAAGAATCATTGACAAAGACAATCATTTCCCTGCTTGGGGCAGCAAACAAGCAATAATCACAAGCTGATCAAACACTTGGCATTCATGAATCATGAACTCAAGGTTCCCACAGACAAAAGGTTGCGCCCTTTGCCTATTCATGACTGATCAATGTCCAAGCTCAAGTAACACCTCACCGAAAAAGGTTAACACTTGAATTGAGTTCCTTCGCTCGTCAGAAGCAAGGATTCAAGAATGCATGCCCTTTCCATACTTGGGGCATCAAAAGTTGGTTAGGTTACTAAGAAACCCTAATCATTAGTGCTTTGGTTATCTATTTTTGCTCAAGACCTGTGCCATGCACAACGCATCCCAAAAAGGGGCATCTATAGACACCAAAACAACACCTATCCGATTATGTGACTGCAAACACTGATCGCATTGACACACACAGCCCCGAGAGGTTAAACAGTGGTCCTAACCACTCTCACAATAGTTTTGGAAGGTCAGAGGTCAATTTGGCACCTTCAAGCACTCTGCTCCATACTCGTTCCACCCAGGGACGATTACAAACTAGTATTCACCCCACCCAGGGACGATTAGCAATATTCGCTCTAGGGTGGGGCGAATAGCAGGTTTGATGGGAAAAAAGTCAAATCTTGACAAATGGCAGCTCAGATCCACCACTTAACTCTTCCTTCATTGCATGGGAGGGTGAGTGAGCATTTTTGAGCGTTAGAGGCAATTACAAGGGCAGTCATGGAGCCCCTAATCGGGGAGGAATCTTCTCCCCCTTGGGAAGGCATGATTGCCAAGTGGCGCCTCTGCATGCTCATCCAAAGAGACCTCCAGGTCTATAAATTGGTGAGTTTTCTCACCACAAGATATACAGAGAAGGAGCATTTTGAGCAACGAAGTGCTGTCGTTTTACTTCCACACACACACCTTTTGATTTGTGCCTTTCACATCCTTGATCTCTTTTGGAAAGGAGGTCATAGGGTGGTTATTGGAAGCGCAAATCTGGAACCAAAACCCGACATTTGGCCACAATATCCTACCAAATTTTTTGACAATACCCCACAAGAGGTTTTGGACCCATCCCAAGTGGATTGGTGCCGAAATCGGGCCCCAAACGGCGGGCGTCCTGCCCTCGGGCGCCCCCCACACTGCTGCAGTCCTAATCGCCCCATCCCGGAGTGATTAGAAATATGTGGTAGATTTCCTTTCTATTATTTTTGCATTTGATTCTATGCTGCTTAGATAGGTTGTCATTCAAATTTCACATCGTTTTGAGCATTTTTTATCATGTTTCTATTATTTCCCGCCTTTACTAACATGCAGGTAGCATCATCAAATTCCTGGTGATAGAGGCCAAATTGGGAAAATCTGACCTTTTGGGTCTTCCCAAAATACCCCCAATTAGCTAACCCCCAACTTTGCAGGTGATTTGGAGCTTCCCGGATGTGACATTTGGGACAGTGCTTTTTGACGCTTTGTTGTAGGTCTATTCGTCCCGCCCGGAGCGAATACAAATCTGTGGTGAATTTTCTGACTGTTCCATTTGCAGTGTTTTCCTTGTGATGTTTTGATGCCCCTATCAAATTTTTAGTTCATTTGGATCTATTTTAGTTATCATTTTATTTATATCTTGCATGCACTAATTGAAGGCGTGGGGATTGCATGTTTTATTTTATCTACAGGTGCTACTGACTATTTTCTGTTTCCTTGAACGTAGGATCTGGACATTAGAGGAGCAGCAAGGAGTCAAGACTCATCAACGCAAGCGGCGGCGACGTTTGGTCCGCCCATTTTACATGTGGGCACGCGAAAGAAGGAATAGCATCCATGGATGTGACAAGAACATATTTAACGCTCCTAGCCCCTGAAAAGGGAGGAGATGAATTGTAACCGAGTTCTGAAGCATATTAATAAAAAGGGTTGTCTTCCATATTGGCTTTCTATTTGGTTTCGATTCGTTTATGCCTCTTTCCTTTCATGCACTTTCAATTCATAGGATTTAGCGTTATCTTTTGTTTCGTTTGAATCGCATCTTGGCTTTTCCTTTTTGTTTCCGTATCCTCGTGCTTTCACTTTGTTATAGTCTGATATGATACATGGAAATTTATCTCCATAATATTCTAACATTCCTGCCACTTGTGACCATCTTATCTGGAAGAATGTGATTCTGCGTTAAGTTTTTGTGATGCAAGTGCAGGGTTTCGTGCGGGAGCAGAAGAGAACACCCATCCCTTGACAAAGACAGAGATTGGAAGCATCAGGTAAGGTGGGATATGACCGTGGGTACATGGAAGCCCCACCGTAAGAATTTGCATGTAAATATTTTTGCCATGTTTATAATATAATTAAAAATTATAATGTATAAAATATATATATAATAATAAAAATAATAATAATAATAATAAAATAAAATAGAATGAAAAATAATAATTAAAATATATAATTATTTGACAATTATTAGTCGTGGTGAAGAATCTCTAAAAAATGAATTTAAGCTTGTAATATAGTATACATATATATTAATTATTATAAGCAAGACAACAATGGGCAGTATTTGCATCAGCAACTAGGCTAAGAGAATAAGAGCATTAAATTATGATAAAAAAAATAATCAACCACCCGGATATAGAGAACCGCCACCACCTGGCCAAAATGAAGAAGGAACTCCTTGCATGATAAATCTAAGGTGTCAATCAATCGACATATATTTTTCCTTTTAAAAATATTTGAGAATGATGAAGAAGGTATGTGGTGTCTGCAATCAAAATTCTAAACGCTGTGGTGTTTGCAATTCAAAATTCTGGTGTTTGCAATTCAAAATTCTGCGTCAACGGCCAGAGCCGTTCGTGGAGTATGGCCATAACCAGTGTACAGGTCAGCGGTCAGCGTCCTTATATATTTAATGGTAGTTAAGAAATGTATGGTCATATGTTGTGTATGTGGTTCTAAACGCCGTGTTTTCATTGAGAAACTGGAAATCAATTTTTTTTAAAATTAGAATTGTGTGGTAAATATATTGTCTGAATTGAAACTGGTTTCTCCTTGTGATGAGAATTCAACCGCGTCCTTGTTATGTTCTCCGCCAACCGTGGATAAAGCTGGATGATCTCAATTCATAGAACCTGAATTGATATCTGAGATAGTCTTTACCAAATTTAAAAATAATATTTAACCAGCCTCCGAGTAATACTCTATCATAACCCTAAATGTTGAACCTTGGCTTTGAGGAGTAAATGGATTACCACATTGAATTCCATAGTCAGAGTTTAAGCCTCAAAAACGTCTAAGTAAACCTGTCATAGAGTCTTAATAAATGCAGCACCGCTGAGTTTGAATTGGTATGGTAGTTAAGAAGGTATTAAAAAAAAAATATTATTATTTTTCTCTTTTCCAAGAAAACATTTAAGGCTCATCATACAAACATTTTTTTGGAAATGAAATCTCTTTAAAAGTCTCGCAAGCTGGGATGTGTATAAAATTAATTGTTACTTCCATAAGATTGATAGATTCATTATAATAAATGTTTTAGTTATAAAGAATTTTGTCGTTTTGTTTTTACTAAGTATTTAAAATAATTTTAATAAGTTAATGGTAGTTTTATTTAAAGCCTGAGGTAGTCATGTATTAATTGGATTTAAATTTATAATATAGAATTACGTGGCCTTAATGCCCTTGAAAAATAAGCGGTAATAATTTAAAACAGCTTTTAAGCTCTCAAAGAATATTTATGAAGCGAATGTTCTTCTTTTTTTAAATAAAGGGGTAAAAATTTATTGATAAAAAGTCTGGATTATAGAGTACAACCGAGCTTTTAACAGGACTCAAATAAACAACCAAATAAGCTAAAACCACTAGACTACAATGATACCCGGAAAAGACAACAAGAACAAACCACATCAAGTCTGTACATCCTTGTGGATCAACTCCCACAGACATTGAGAGTCCCCAGACGGGAGACTCTCCCAATTATCGATACTCCAAGAATCCAGCAGCTTAGAAGCCCTTTTGGCCAGGTAATCAACAACCACATTCCATTCCTTTGGAATGTGCACAAATGATATAAATTCAAACTCTTCACTCATTCTGAGAATCTGAACAGCTACAAAGGCCGACTGTCAATTAAATTCCTCCACCCTTTTACTGTTTAAAATATTAACCGAGAGTCAGACTCGTAGATAATTCTATGCTAACCAAGATAAAATCCCCTCTGCAAGGCCTCAAGAATTGCAAGATCTTCCATAAAATTATTGGAGTGAACACATTTATAAATGGAAAAGAAAAAACTGACACCACTAGTAGAATCTCTCCCAACACCGCCAATGCCAGCATGTCCGGGATTACCCTTGGACGATCCATCAGTATTAATTTTTAAAACTCCTCTAGGGGGTGGCCTCCACCTACCATCTCTCCTAACTTTCTTGTTGAGCTGAGGAACCCTACTAGGGCTAAAAGAGTTCACACATCCCCAAAGAGACCAAGGGCTTGTTGTACCTTCTCCTCCCTAGAATCCAAGAGAGGGTCCACATCACATTTGCTATGGATGGTTTCCTAAACCATATACAAGATCTTTTGCCAGATCTGTTTAACTACCTTGAAATATGCATCGGTTTCATTCGAGCCAAATTTTCTAGATGATGCAAGAAGGGCCCAAATTCCAAGCCACCCAAAGGAAGGGGGCCTTGGCCGGAGGTCTGCCTAGACTACTCCAAAAATCCACCAGGGACAACACATGAAAACATGGATGGTTCCAAGCGCTTCGCCAATGGTGCCAAATGTCTCTGGCAAAGGAGCATTGGAAAAATAAATGAGAAGAGTCATCCTCATTCTTACTGCAAAGGACACAAAAAGAGGGACCCTGAAATCCCCTCTTCCTCACATTATCCCATGTGAGGCATTTATTACGATCTACCAACCAGAGAAAGAAGTTACATTTTGGCCAGGCAAATTTGTTCCACACTTGTTTCCACCAAGTGACAGGAAGACTCCCGTACTTTTTCTTATCAAGAACCTGATAACCATAGGCTACCGAGTAGGTTCCCTTAGGATCAAGGTTCCAAGCCAAAATATATTTACCCCTCAATGAAGAACAAGGTCTCCGCGTAAGAATAAGAGCAAGCACCTTTCTTTCCTTGGCCAATCCCCCCTGGGGCCATTCTTGCGGAACATCTCCATATTTTCAAAAAGATTGGATTTTTTTAATGTCCTCCACACGAGACCAGCCTGCTTCTAAGAAAAAAATGCTTAGGGAACGTAACATAGGATATTGATTCAAGATAGGAGGGTGACCATCCCAAGAATCCTCCCAAAAAAGAGCATTTGATCCTTGATTGCAAATCTAGAACAAACCCTGCTTGATTAAATTAGCTCCTCTTTTCAGAGTGTCCCAAATAACTGAACCTTTCCCAACCAAGCTGAATCTAGGGATCTCAGCCTTAGAAATACCTCTCAAGTATTTACAAGATAATATTTTAGCCCAAATCTGATCTTGAGAGGTACACCATCTCCAATAAAGTTTTGCAGCCAAATCCTGCCCAAAAAGAGTTGTCTATCACAACCCAAGGCCTCCCTCTTGCACCGGCCTACATATAGAATCCCACCTAACCAAACTCTATTTAGATTGATCAAGTTTTCTAGACCATAAAAATTGTCTTGACAAAGCATCCATGTCCTTGATGAAGTGAGAGGGAGCTATTTGTGTAAAACATCTATAAATGGGTAAAGCTTGAACAAAATATTTTAAAAGCAACACTCTACCTGCAGTGGATAGCCATATAAAAGTCCAGTGATTCACCTTCCTTCTAAACTTATTGAGCATAGACTGCCAAGAAGATCTAGGTAGAGGATGAGATGAAATTGGAATACCAAGATAAATGAAGGGGGGAGTCCTAACCTGGAATCTTAGAATGCGAGCAATCCTGGATTGAATAAGAGGAGGGTTAATGAAGAAGAAAATAGAAGACTTATCCTCTTTAATTAACTGTCTAGAAGCACCAAGATATATGTCAAGAGACTATCTAATATTGCTAGTTTCCCTGATAGTGGCAACTCCCAACAAAGTAGTATCATCAAAAAATTGAAGGTGGAAAAGAGGTGGCAAACTACTATCCCACTTTCACCCCTGAATGAGACCCTACATGACTTGAGACTTGAGCAATATTCCCAACCCTTCCGCCATAATGATAAACAAATAAGGAGATAAAAGATCTCCTTGCCTCAATCCCCTTGAAGCCTTAAACAGCTCTGATGGCTCATTATTAACAAGAACAGAGAATGAGGAAGAAGAAACACAACTCATCACCCATCTAATCCATTCCTCCTCAAATCCAAAAGCAACAAGAAATTTTTGAAGAAAGGACCATCTGAACCGATCATAGGATTTGGCCATGTCCAACTTAATGAACATAGTTTTTTCCTTAGAAGTTTCCATCGAGTGAATAGCTTCTGTAGCAATAACAACCCCATACAAGATTTTTCGGCCAGCAACAAACCCTCCTTGCTCCTCAGAGATGATTTTTCTCAACCATATCTTCAACCTCTCAGAAATAATTTTTATGATGATCTTATACACAACATTGTAGAGAGCAATAAACCTGAACATATCCAAGGAATTTGATCCCTCTTTTTTGGGTATAAGCACCACAAAGGTAGCATTTAGGGTCCTTAGCATCTATTTGTTCTTTTGGGACTCATGGACCACCTCCAAAAGATCAAATTTGATTAAATCCCAAAACTCCTGATAAAACTCAATCGAGAATCCATCTAGGCCTGGGGCTTTTCCTTTTTTCACCTTGAATACAACATTTTCCAACTCCTCAAGGGAAATTGGACCCATCAAGTGCTCATTCATATCTCTAGAAACAATCACTGGAATATAGTTTAGAATAAGCTTTTCATTCTCATCATCTGATAGAGAGTCCTCCTTGAAGAGAGGAAAAATACCTCTTAGTCTCTTCTAAAATATCCCTAAAAGAAGAGAGCAGGGCACCCTGAGAATTCAAAAGAGAGGTAATCAGGTTACCATTACGGTGAGCCTTAACTGAGTTATAAAATAAGGTTGTGTTCCTATCCCCTTCCTGAAGCCAATCTACTTGAGATTTTTGTTTCCAAAAAAATTCTTCCCTCAGTTCCCATTTAGCATGGTCTTTCACAAACTTAGATTCCTCAACAAGAAGTTCCTTCATGAATCCATGATCTCTAATATTCCTTGAAGCTTCTTCCATCCTCCTAAGAGTTGCCAACTTATCCAAGGAAAGGTTCCCAAAATTCAGTTTATTCCATCTCTTCAATTTATGTTTTACAAATTGTAGTCGCTTCATAAAGGAATACATAGCGGTGCCATGAAGAGGTTTGCTAGTGGTCCACCAGCCTCGTGTGAAATCATGAAGCTTAGGATCACAAAGCCACATAAGTTGAAACTTAAAGGAGGTATTCTTTTTTAGCCCTAACTCCAAAGCAGAGAGTTTTATAGGCCAATGATCAGATCCCCTACCCTCTAGAATCACAGAACTAGCACTTCTATTATTACCCATCCAATAACTGGATATCAAAAACCTATCTAGTCTCTCTGAGATGGAATCTTCCCCACACCTTCTATTGGGCCAAGTAAATATCCCATTATCTATCTTGATGTCAACCAAGTTTAGGTCCTGGATATGATCACCAAAGACAGAAGAAAAAGGCTTGAGACGGTCCACCCCACCATGTTTCTCCTCCAAAAAAGTGATAGAGTTGAATTGACCAGCTAAAATCCATGGGTACAGGGGAACCAAACTTCTCACAAAGCAAATGTGCTCCCAAAAATTCACTTTACCATTGTAATCAACAGGAGCATACACATTTGTAAGTAGGATGGTTTCACCAGATTCATTATCATGCTCGACCATCGAAATAGACCATCTACTGGAAATCCAAGTAAGAGGGGATATCTTAACCGGATCCCATAAACAAGCAATGCCACCAACATATCCACATGCACCAATACACTAGCATTGCCCCCTTCTCCACAACTTAGGAGTAATATTGAACATACTATCAATAGCCAATTTAGTCTCCTGAATAAACACCACATTCGAAGAATGCACACGAACCAAATCATGAACAACTTTTTATCTGGGGATGTTGTTCAACCCCCTTACATTCCATGAGAGGATAATCATTTTTTGGGTTATAAAAATGGGAGTCCAATGTTCTCACCAAGCCTAAATCCACCAAAGTTTCTTCCATTAACTTAATTTTATCCTGGTCCTTCTTTCGACCCACCTTCATATTCTTATCCGAAAAACTTTTTTTAATTATTTTCTACTGCAATCCCAACACCGTAGGAGTTTTGCAGTCCAAGGATGATTGCATCAATGCCTGAGTAGGATAGGGCATAACTAAATCTGTACCACTTTCCAAAATAGTTTTCCTTATAGGGCTAGACCCAACCATGTCCCCTATACTTAGATCCAAAGCCCTTTGTTCTTCATTTAAACCCCTAGATCTGATTCCTTAAGTTCCCCCTCAAGAAGAGACATTTGATTCGGCCTTGTTATATTTGCATTAGGTAGTGATGTTTCAGGTATCTCCATGCACTGATCAAGATCATCTAATATTTCAAAATGGTTGAGTAGAGCATCTGGTTGGCTATCCTTAAGGTCTTTGTTTGCCCTTCGTCCTCTGTTTTTGGCTTTTACAGGAACAAAACCTTCCTTATCCCATTCCCCTTCCTTTATCTTGGCTTTTCCTTTATCCAAACTTTGTACAGACCGAGAGGGCCCTGGATTTGAAGCCATAGGTTGGACAAACTTAGGGAATTTTCTTTGCAGGTGGCCATATTCATGGCAAATCCGACAACAAAATGGAAGAGCTTCATAGTCAAGTTTTTGAACCCATGTAGTTGATCCAAATTGTATTTCAATAGAATATGGAATAGGATTATTTAAGTCAATTTCAACACAAATACGAGCAATAGAGATTATCCTTTTTATCCATTGTCTATTGTGACGGTCCAACCGGCTTCTCAAGCAGAAGGGCAATCTTATGCAACATATCAATTCTCCAAAATTCCAATGGGAGCCATGGAAGCTACACCCATACTGGAACTCGCAAAGGTCGCTCCTCTGATGGGTTGAAACCCACATTTCAGGGTTTAAGAAAGAGTCCCACTTGGTTATAGAAATAAGGACCCCATTTAAATGCTTTGTTACGATATGCAATACAAGAGAAAACCACCATAAAATAGCTGCTCACACTCAGCATCACCTCCACATCACCTTAAGTATTCCAAGTCTTCCTGACCCAAGCCTCCACAAAGGGGAGAGAAATTCGGATGCCCAAAAATTTGTCAATAAGAGCATGTTTGGTTAGATACTCCACATATTTCATCATCGAGTCTGGTTGAACCACTAGAACTGGTCTGGCTTCACATTGTTCCAAGCATCCATTGTTCTTTAACAAGAGGTTTTTGACATGCACTAGAAAATCCTATTCCTTCCAGTCATTTTCAGATGAAAAACATCACGAGCATGCACTCTTTGTGCCCGAACCGATGCCATCACGACATTCCTCCAAATTTTCAAACCTCCTCCGAAAGTTGCTGCCATCCCTACAGAGCAGGTTTTCTTCATCAAACCCTAGCAGAGTAGTTTTTCCTCCTGAGTTCATGAAAAGAATGCTTTAAAATAAATTATACTTCTTTGTATTATGTGCTTAGTTGATTTGAGAGTAGGGTAAGCAAATTTTATTAGATAGTATTATTTTATTAGGAGAGCCAGCTTATGTATGCATAACACCTTAAGTTTATTGTAAGCTATTTTGGTTATGAGATTATTAAAAAGCTAGCAATGATTATCCTTTGATTAGTTAGAATAAATATAACTAATATGGGCTAGATAAACAAACATTTTGTGTACATTAAATTCTTTTGCTTACGTATTTAATTGGATTTTATTCGTATATTGTTTTTATTATGCTTAATTTTGATGATAATCATGAGATGAGTATTTATTTGTATATTATGCTTAGATTATCTATATTGCAAGGATGCTTAATTTTGATGAAGACATGTGATGTTAAATCATTAACTATGGAACCTTCACTTAAAATATTACCATAATATTTGAAACACTTGGATATACAATACCTTTAATTTACAATGAGACAAACACACTCTTCTAATCCGTATTTAGACTATGAAACCAAACTGTCGAGCAGGGTTGTATACCCAATTTTGTTAGCCGCAGTGGCGACTAGCATAGAGCAATGTTATTTATTCTTCAACAACTTTTAAGATAGAGGTCTTTTGTTGTTGAGAGTAAAGGTTGGCGGTATGGGATGTCATCCCAGGATAATAGTTGGCTAGTACGTGAGGATGATCACCTAACCTCTCCGGTTGTGGAAGACCCAACATATCTCATGATTAGAGAGCTAACCATGCAATTGGAAGGTCCAGTGGTATATGGTATGGACAACATTACTTTCAACCAAAGTTGGATCTGATACATCTAGTCCAATAGCCATGCAATGATAGACCCTGATCAAACCTTAGTTGAAGGTCAATGACCAGGCACTAGCATACTACACTAGTTCCAAGAATCTGGTTAGAGAACCATCATAGATATATAAAGGATCGAGAATCCTAGCTCACATGCTTGGAATAGGGGAAAACAATGTCCACCCTTCCAGCTTTATATGCCTTGGAAGGATAACCCCATGCCAATATCATAAAGAAGCTCGATGAAGGAGTAATGATCCCTAAAGGTGGATATATATGGGAAATTGGCTGGTCCCGAGCACTTAAGACACCAGCTGCAATGGTGAACATTCTTGAAGTGTGTTACTGTATGCCAAGTACTGGATTCAAGTTGGGTATTCTTTGATAAAATTTATGATAGGAATATATGAATAAATAAAAATTTTGATATTGTATTTTGATAACCAAGTAAGATGATTTGTTGGTATCAGAGCCTAGGTTGTGAAACCCTAGGCTATAAAACATAAAAAATTATACTAGCATAACTATTTTGATACCATGAATGGTAGGTGCCTAGCGGAGGACTAGTTTTAATCTGCAAGAGAAAATTGCAAAGGTCACGAGGAAGGGACTAAGGCAACTCATAAGAGATTCTAAGAGGGTGCAAGCTACTGATGTACCACAATAATTGGTCAGGAAAGAGAAAGAGCCTATAGCTACAAGAGCTACACAAAATAATGAGAATATGGCTCAAATGATTCAATTGATGCAATATTGTGAGCAAATGGAAATACAGAAAGCTCAAATGAGTGAGCATATGGATCAATAGAGGGCACAGATGACCCAACAGCAGGAAATAATCACCCAGCAACAGAAAGTCATAGAGAATTTGGCTAAGAGAAAGGCAACTAAAAATGTGAATGAGTTTCCAAAGGGTTCCTCAAGAAGGAAAGTGGGTGAAGAGCTGAAAAAGGAAATTAAGAAGTTGGGTATTTTTAAATTTGACAAAAAAGGTGATGGCAAAAATATCATTAACTGGTTGAGTGAAGTCGAGGGATATTTTGCGATTCAGCCTATTTACTCTAAGTCTAAAAGTACTTGGGCAGTGGCACATTTAAAGGATCCTACAAGAGACTGGTGGACCATATATAAGACAATTACTCAAAAGGAAACGATAGATATACTATGGGAAGAATTTGAAAGAGAATTCAAAGATCGCTTCCTTACTAATCAATTATATATTGAGAAATATGGTGAGTTCACCCACTTACGATAAGGCAATATGATAGTAATTGAATATTACCAGAGATTTGTGCAACTTCTTAAGTATGCCCTAGAATATGATGGTCATGAGAAGTTCAAAGCTCATAAGTTAGTTATGGGGCTACACCTAAAATACAGTCAACCATTTTTTATTAAAGGAAAATTAAGAAAAAGAGATATACACATTTTAATTTATAGTGGTGATACATATAGTTTCATTTCAAATTGTATTTTGAGGGATATACCTGTTAAACCTAGGGTTATGGCAAGAGGGTGGTAAGTCGAGTATGGCTTGGGATAAAATTACTTGGTCAACCAATGTCTATTTGACCCACAAATAGAAATACCTTAGGGAAAAATAAATTGGCACCTATATGTGGCTCCTTTACATGCATTTGACATAGTCCTAGGAGTAGACTGGTTAAAAGCTCATAAAGCCCTACTAAATTTTGAGGAAAGGTGGTTGGACTTTACAGATGATGCTAATCGATAAATATGTATCCACAGTAATCGAACATATCTTGAGCCTCATTTGATGACAGCAATGCAGGTCAAAATAGCCTTAAGGAAGAGGTGTAAACAGTACGTATTCAAACTAAAAAAAGGAAGAAACTGACTCAAGTTTCGCACTATTTCAGCAGTACCCGATATTAAATGAGTTTAGAGATGTATTTCTTGAAGATTTTCCTGGATTACCTCCTAAGAGAGTTTGATTTTTCAATTGAGCTTATACCAAGAGTAACTCTAGGAGTCTGAACCCCTTATCGTATGACACCTCTTGAATTGCATGAACTTAAGACTCAATTGCAAGACTTGTTAGAAAAATGGCACATTAAACCTAGTGTCTCACCCTGGGGAGCACTAGTACTGTTTGTTAAGAAGAGGGATGGATCCTTGAGGCTATACATTGATTATATAATTCTCAACAAGATGACACTTAAGAATAAGTATCCCTTACCCAAAATTGATGATTTGTTTAACCAACTGAGTGGAGCTACAATCTTTTCAAAGATTGACCTTAGGTTAGGATATCACCAATTGAGAATCAGGGAAGAAGATACATACAATACTGCTTTTAGAATACACTATGGACATTATGAGTTCATAGTATTACCATTTGGGTTAACAAATGCACCATCTGTATTTATGAATTTGATGAATAATATATTTCATGAGCAATTGGATCATTTGTGTTAATATTTTTGGATGATATTTTGATTTACTCTCGAAATAAAGAAGAACATGATGAACACATGAGTATAGTGTTATAAATCCTCATGAAGCATCATTTTTATGGTAAGTTGTCCAAATATGAGTTCTATACACGCCAAGTTCAGTATTTGGGATACATTGTTTCAACAAAAGGAGTAGTAGTAGATCCTAATAAAATTGAAGCTATAATAGATTTGCCAGCCCCTACCAATGTTTCTAAAGTGAGAAGTTTCATGGAGATGGCTAGATATTATCGATGATTTGTTAAGGGGTTGTCAAAAGTCGCATTTCCTATTACCAACCTACAAAGGAAAGGGAAAATATTTAGGTGGATGATGCAGTGTGAAGAAACCTTCAGAATTCTTAAGGAAAAATTGACAACTGCACCTACATTACAAATACCTTACCCCAACAAATCATTAACGATATGTACTGATGCCTCACTACAAGGTTTAGGTGGCATCTTGATGCAATATAATGTCCTAGTTGTGTATGAGTCCAGGAAGATTAATAAGAATGAAATAAACTATGACACACATGATTTAGAGCTAGCTGCAGTAGTCCATACTCTTAAGATTTGGAGGAACTATTTTCTAGGAAAGCCTTTTGAGCTTAAAACCAACCATCAGAGTTTGAGATATATTTTTACTCAACGTCTGCTAAATTCTAGGCCGTGAAGATGGATGGAATTTTTGGTTGAATATGACTTTTGTATTGAATATATCAAAGGGAAAGAAAATAGACTGGCAGATGCTCTCAGTAGGAGAAGACATATAGCAACTATTACAAAGTGTCAGTATAGGCTGAAGGAGCATATCACATAAATACAAAAAAATGATGTGTTTTGCAACCAATGCCATAACAAAATTGAGCAAGAACCAGGTCAGCACTCAAATTATAATGTTAAACAGGATCTGGTATATTTTTGGAACTGAGTAATAGTACCTAAGGATGAAGAACTCAAGAGAATTATCCTATAGGAAGCTCATTATGATCCATATTCCCCTCATGTAGGGGTAATTAAGATGAGGGAAACTCTGATGAAAGACTTCTGGACTGAAATGAAAAAATATGTAGTTCAATTTGTTGTAAGATGCCTAGAATATCATAAGGTCAATGGAGAACATCAACATCCTAGTAGAAAGCTGCACCTATTCGATGTACCATAATAGAAGTGATGAGTAATATCTATGGATTTTATAGTTGTCCTTCCCAAGACACAATTTTAGCATGATGTAATATTTTTAGCGGTGGAAAAATTAACTAAAGTAGCGCATTTTATACTAGACAGTGTTCATGATGATGCAACAACTATAGCGCAAACGTTTACTCGAGAAATTATAATATTGCATGGGTTTCTTGAAATAATCATCTCGGATAGAGATTCGAGATTCACTTCTGAGTTTTGGTAAGCTTTACACTAAGCTTGGGAAACAAAGCTCAATATCAGCACTGCTTATCATTTGGATGGATAGACCGAGCGGGTCAATCAAATGCTAGAAGATATGCTACGCATATTTTTTCTAGACCCTCAGAGTAAATGTGAAGATTATCTTTTCCTGGTGGAATTTTCTTATAATAACTATCATACCATGTTGGGCATGGCCCCTTTTTAGGCCCTATACGGGCGTAGGTGCAGAACACCATTAACGTGGGATAACTTGGATAAGTGTCAGTATAGGCTGAAGGAGAAGACATAAATTTTATTGAATTCAAAATAGATATTATATGATATATTTTCTTTGATATTATTTATTTTAAATTAAATATTCTAGAAAACATGTGTGTTCTACATGTTTGCCTAAGAACATATAGATGCATTACAAGGGCCAAGCTGACCCCGTAAAACCCTTTCCTTCCTCTACATCTCTATCCATAAGGGAGGGTTCGTGAGAGCAGTAGCAAACCAGATTTTTAAGGTGTTGAAAGCAGGTGTGCTTATGTCATGGGGGCTGCGGCTTTTTGAAGTTCGCTCAGATAAAACCGTGGGAAATGGAAATGAAATTCCTTTCTTCAATTTTATGTGTGGTAAATATATTGTCTGAATTGAAACTGGTTTCTACTTGTGATGAGAATTCAACAGCGTCCTTGTTATGTTCTCCGCCAACCGGAAAGCTGGATGACCTCAATTCGTAGGCCCTGAATTGATATCTGAGATAGTCTTACCAAATTTAAAAATAATATTTAACTAGCATGCCAGCAATACTCTATCATAACCCTAAATGGATTAACGCATATTGAATTCCATAGTCAGAGTTTAAGCCTCGAAACGTCTAAGTAAGCTTTTTACAGTGTCTTAATAAATGCAGTGCCGCTGAGTTTACGTCGGTATGGTAGTTAAGAAGGTATTAAAAAAAATTATTATTATTTTCCTGTTTTCTAAGCAAACAATTAAAAGGCTCATCATACCAATAATTTATTGGAAATAAAATATCTTTAAAAGTCTTACGAGGTCGCAAGCTGGGCTGTGTATAAAATTAATTGTTACTTCCATAATGTTTATAGATTCGTTAAAATAAATGTTTTAGTTATATAGACTTTTGCATAAAGTAGTTATTTTCTTATATGCCATTTTGTTTTTACTAAGTATTTAAAATAATTTTAATATGTTAATGGTAGTTTTATTTAAAGCATGAGGTAATCATGTCTTAATTGGGTTTATATTTATAAAGTAGAATTACGTGGCCTTAAAGCCCTTGACAAATAAGTGGTAATAGTTTAAAACAGGTTTTAAGCTCTCAAAGAATATTTATGAAGATAATGTTTCAAAATAAATTATACTTTTTTATATTATGTGCTCGGTTGATTTGAGAGTAGGGTAAACGAATTTTATTAGATAGTCTTATTTGATTAGGAGAGACAGCTTATGTATGCATAACACCTTGAGTTTATTGTAAGCTATTTTGGTTATGAGATTATTAAAAAACTGGCAATGATTATCCTTTGATTAGTTAGAATAAATATAACTAATAGGGGCTAGATAACCAAACTTTGCTATACATAACATTCTTTTGCTTAGGTATTTAATTGGATTTTATTCTTATATCCTTTTTATTACAAGGATGCTTAATTTTGATGAAAGTCATGAGATGAGTATTTATTTGGATATTATGCTTATATTGTCTATATGGCAAGGATGCTTAATTTTGATGAATACATGTGATGTTAAATCATTAACTATGGAACCTTCACTTAAAATATTACCATAATATTTAAAACACTTGGATATACAATACCTTTAATTTATAATGAAACATAAACACACTCTTCTAATCCATGTTTAGACTATGAAACCAAACTGCTGAGCAGGGATGTATACCCAATTCCGTTAGCCACAGTGGCGACTAACATAGAGCGATGTTATCTATTCTCCAACAACTTTTAAGAAAAAAGTCCTTTTTTTTTTAGAGTAAAGGGTGGCAGTATGAGACGTAAAACCAGGATAACATTTGGCTAGTATGTGAGGATCCTCACCTAACCACATCGATTGTGGAAAAGCCAACATGTGTCATGATTAGAGAGTTAATCATGCATTTGGAAGGTCTAGCAGTAGATGGTATGGACAACATTACCATCAACCAAAGTTGGATCTGAGACATCTAGTCCAATAGCCATACGATGGCAGACCCTGATAAAACCTTAGTTGAAGGTCAATGACCAGGCATTAGCATACTATGCTAGTTCCAAGCATCTGGTCAGAGGACCATCACATACATATAAAGGATTGAGAATCCTAGCTCACATGCTTGGGACAGGGGAAAAAAGCGTCACCCTTCCAGGTGTATGGACCCTGGAAGGACAACCCCATGCCAGGATCATAGAGAAGCTCGATAAAGGAGCAACGATCGCTAAAGGTAGATATATGCAAGAAATTGGTCAGTTTCAAGAACTTAAGGTGCCATATGTAGTGGTGAATATTCTTGAAGTGTGTAATTGTATGCCAAGTACTGGATTCGAGTTGGGTATTCTTTGACAAAGTTTATGACAAGAATGTATGAATAAAAAAAAAATTTGATACTGTGTTTTGACAACCAACTAAGATGATTTGGGTTTTGACAAATATAACTTTAGAATATGACTCTTCAATACTTAATTATTGCTCTCCTCACATAACTGGGAGATGCATCATTTTATATTACACATATAAGACAAACCTCTCATGTATCTTGATCTTACATCTTTCCACGTACATGTGATTCTTCACTTGCATACTTAATTACATGACACTTGCACACTCTCACACTCTACACACTTGCATACATTATTTCATGACACTTGTACTCATCCTATACATAGGCACATACTTTAGAGGAAATACAAATCACACACCCTTAAATAATAACCTACATGATAATTTAACCTACACTTGTCATTATTTCTCCATGATGTTCCATTTCAGTAATATTTACTACCTCCATTATCTCCTTCATACTGAGTTTGCATTCATAAAGGGTTTGAGTAATGACAATGGTGTTGTTATTATTTTATGGTTGAAAGAAAATAATTAAGATTGAAAAATGACAGTTTAAGGTATATTTGACTCAGAAATGTCACAATGTATGGGGAAGAATTAATATTAGTATATGGATGGGCATTTGGAATGGAAGACATGTTAGGAGTGGACCCCAAAATTTAGGAATACTAGGTAACAAGTTGCATAGGCCATTCATGGGGCACGTGGAATTTACCTACTCTAATTAAAATATATTCTACATGGGTTGCATATTCAAAATCTATAGGTAAAATAATATGGTTAGCATTACAAATGATTAACACTAAATCAAATTGTAAGTCTTTGATATAGTATGAAAATACCTATTCCTAATTACATCAAATATTAAGAGGAATTAAATATAAAGTCCTCATGAGTATCCTATTGTGATCATGAATATTTTCTTACGGATATCTTTGTATGTCATTGAATTAAAATAAATTAAAATACCATTTATCTATATTATCAAATATTTGCATAAAATATTTAATAACCAATGCGTAATTAGTAATAGAATTATCTGGTAATCCCTTATCACAAAGCAAATTTATCCCTTAATGAATAGATAAACAAATGTACTAGAGAAATATAGATTATTTACCTTCAGTAATCAAATATGAGGGCTCAATCAAAGGTATTTATGTGTCTACCTTTATAGGAGCTCGATTATGCATAATGTATGACTTTCAAGAGTAATGGAAGGAATCACAGAGGGATCTATTTCTCCTATTATTTGTAACTTTCCTTCCTCTTCCCTGTTTGAGCTAATCCCAACCGATCAGGGGCCCTGATAAAAGGAAGGCTTCTCATCTTATAAATAGATAAAACACCTCCCCAAAATGAATAATACCTAGAATTAAAATAGAATAAAATAGTTTAAATCCATAGTAAAGGCTAAAGGCCCTATCCCTCTCTCCTTTTTAAATCCCCCCATGTTTAAAAAGGTAGGCCCAGGTTGCCCTGCCCTCTTTTCAAAAGCAAAAGAAGAGGATAAAAAAATGTACTAGCATATCTTCCTTTTGGATGTGATGAATTAAATTCAATGTGGAGAGTTCATTTAGGTTATTCATCATTGTTTTAGTCTAATTTCAATCAAAATATTGTAAAGCTTTCATGGTAGTAGCTAGAATAAGGGAATAGGTCCTCAAGTTTAGAGTTCCTTAGTAGGTCTAATCTAAAAGTTGATTCTAAGGCCTAGGCAATGAAGGTACCTAATTATTATGAGGTGGTTAACCATGTTATATTCGATAGCGATATATAGAACAACCTTGAGGTGGGTCCAACATATTTGATATTGAGGTATTTAAGGGATGATTTATTAGGGAAAACCCTAAGGGTATATTATGCAATATATTACAATGAAAAATGAGGATTCAAGTTTTGCATTGATTGTGGGTTAAGATAGGTAAAATGTTGTTTAGGTAGGGCTTGCTAATTTTGGATTGAATGAGGATATTGCATGCCTTAGTAAGAAGCTTGATGGTTGGAAAAAGGTAAGTATAATTATAGATTTTGTAATAGCACACCAACTAAAGGTGATATTTTATTTGAAGGATTTTCATGAACTCATTGCACCTCCATTTTACTTGTTAATACTTACAAATTCTTAGTGAGACCCTGAATCTAGGTCAAGATATAAACTTATCCAAAAGTATTCATATTATGTGGCATAAACTAACTTGACATTGAGGGCATTATTTTGGGAGTATTATTTTGTCGACTAGATCTAAGTAAACTTTTATTTATGACTATACATGTTAGGGGGTTGTTCTATATATTAAAGGTTGGTGGCTAACTTACCTTGACCTAACTATTTTAAGTTATCAAAATTTAACTAATTGAAGGATTAGTCACATCTATTTGGGGCATTTCATAAAAAATATTGGTATAAGTCATGATGGATCCCATTGTGGCCTAGGTCTGGTTAGAGGATTTAGAATGGAAAACACATAATTGTAAGCTGGTGAAAAAATAGAAAAAACCTCTCTTGGAACATAGAATTTTAGTTTTTTTGATCGACCATTAGATATTTTCCTTTCAATATAGCAAGATAAATGTTGGATAAACTTCAATTTCATCATCCTAGCATTCCCACATGATAAATTGTTCCTTTATTTTACATTTTAAATTCTTTTGTTGATATGTTATCAATTTAACTAATTAAATCCTTTGATCAATTGTTGTATTTTTTACCATGTATTCATAATTCTAGGCTCTTCTGTATACGTACCTACATGCACATGGTTTCAAGGTCAAAATTTTTAAAAAATTGATAACAGATTGAATAACTCCAAAATATGACTTAGAGAAAAATTGATAAAGAAAGGGCTAAGCGAATCTCTCTAGATTTCGAGGGTAATCTCTTTGTTGTTAAGAGCTAGAAAAAAATTTTGTTTTCCCAAGTGAATCACTCTTCAAATATGACTTAGGAAAATTTTACTCTTCAAGTGGTTTGGAAGTAAATTTCGCTTGTCTATTGAATGAGATGCTTGATGATTGGACATGAATATTTTCTTACGTTTTTAGGTGATTGGTCTCAAATAGAGAGAATCATTCCAATTTTAAAAAATATTGTTTGTCAAGCAATGACTTAGAAAAATTTTCTAAACTTTGAAAAGTTACTTTTGGACTATAGCAAATACAAATTTGGTGCCAAAAATATATTAATTTTGTTGTTTTGTGATTGTCTTGGCAACTTGCTTTGCAAAGATTTTAAAACTTTGAGGTTTATAATAGAATTACCATTCACAAAGCACTTACAAATTAAAATATCATTTGAGGTTTGATTCTCTTGAGATCAATATATGTTTACAATAGAGCCCATGAATTTTATTTATAGGAAGAATTCACTCCTAACTTACTTTGGATGATAAAATTCTTACTTCTAATAAAATTAAAGATTTAGGGAATTTTTAGAAAAATGATGCACCTCTAGAAGTTACACGTGTCTAGATACATATTTAGACAATTTATAAATCTTCTAAAATGATTAGTGGCACCACCATAAACCAAAGTGTTATTTTTAGTGATCTTCCTTGAGATCCAAACACTTATTCTTTCACTTATACCTATCAATGAGTATATTGCTCTAGGAATAAGAGTGAATCCCTCCTATTTAAGGGTGCTTCAGTCCATTCTACTAGTGCTTCACTCCTTAGGGACTAATCTTTCATGAACCTCCCTTGGAAAACTTATTTATATGATGGACCTATGAACTGATATGTTATCTTATTGAAGGGATGTTTGACTATCTCATGTTTAGTTTTTGTAAACATCTATTTTATAAAAGAATATGATGCTGCTAATGGATTTGCACTTTTGTAGGAACAAGATTTATCATGGGTGGAAGAAATATTTAACCACAAAGAATGAGATACCATTAGAATGGGAAATGATGTAATGATTTATTCATTGAACAACTTGGAGCAACACGGATGAATGTTATTTCCATGTAGTTGCATATCATGATATGCATTGGGGAAATACACCAAGTTTTAGATGAAACTTGTTTGTTGCATGATAATTTTATTTTAGATAAAATTTTAGTTGATGTAAATAAATTTATTACAAAAAAAGAGTAAATGTGTAATTCCATTGTTTCTTCTTAAAATATATATATATATATATATATATATATATATATATATATATATATATATATATATATATATAACACATTTATCCTTTGATTGACATTATTGTTTTAGTATTAATAAGGAAAGGATTATTACACTTGCTTGAATTCAATAATGATTAAGGATTTTCATTATTATTTTTCTTAATGATTATTGTTTGTCTACCATGGAAAAGAAAAAAATATTTCTTGGAAGGAAAGATTCATTAAGTAAGTATTTAATGACCTTGTGTTTGGTTATTTGAAATATTTTTTTACCTCCTGATGAGTTTGTTACTAAATTAGCAGTAAAAGAATATGATAATAATATTTAAATATCCAGATACATCAATGGTAAGAACTTTGGTAAGTATAACATCATGTTTATTGGTTGGAAATTCTCCAACGTACTTTGAATAGGGGGGGTGTGTAGTGTTTTTTTGGAGATAACGCATAACCCACAAAAGATGCCCTAGCAAAATTGAATAATGGAGAATAAGGTGGTATTTTTCTTGGGAAGGAGGGATAACAATGAGCAGAGGGAAGAAGGATTTTGAAATATTGAAGGAAGGAAGAAACTGAAACTAGTAAATCTAAAGCTACTTGCTTATCTTGTTGAATTTTACTGTATTTCCCAGTATAAAATAGTCTGTATGGTTTGTTCGACTGAGAACCTTCCTCGTTCACTAAATGAGTAGAGAAAATATCTTATGTTCATACCTCTCATCTTGTTGTACGTATTTAGTTCCTTTATAGATGGATTAAGTACGTATCCTTTTTATTAGAGTTAAACCTGGTGTTGGTTATCATTACCTTTTTGTTAGTTTCTTTTGGAAGCTTTTAGATTAATGAAATTATCAATTGAAAGTGAACCATATGAGAATTTAACCCACAATTTTGGAGCTCTTCAAGAGAAATTGGATGAATAATACTGAAGCTTAGGATATAATATTATCAAGGTAATATTGCTTAAGTTATATTTTTTAAGATTATTTTTATTTTATATCTAGGAATTTGTTTGGTTTGAATTATGTTGGGAACCTGATAGTGTTGCCTGGTGAAAATACCATGGTATGCTTAATTTTTATACCACGAATGTCATAAGCTTATTTTTCATATTGTATGTCTACAATATGGGTAAAGTGAATAGTTTCGAACTGTATTTTTAAATCCACAGGCACAATATGGTCTAGTGTTGCCATTATCTTTAAAATAATACTCACTACAAACCGAAGTAATATATGGTTCTTTGTATTATCGTTTATTTACCATGAAGCTTGATAAAAGGCTTGTGTATGTTCTCATATGGGTCAGTTTCTATAATATGACTATAGAAACTGTTTGGAATCACCCTATTAAATCCCTTTTGGTTGGAATGACATGGAGAAGATTTTGGGTTTGATTTAAAATATTTGATTAATTAAATTATATAGTGTACATAAAAAATAGTCATCAGTCCTGAATGAAAATAAATATATACTCTCTGCTTAAGAAGATCCTTATTGATTTGCATATATTAATTGTTGTATTTTCATATGTTTGTCCACATGCTATACCTATGGTTTTTGGGTGGTATATTTTATATTCATAAAGAGAAAAAGCTTGTATGGAATTCAATGTAAAGGAATCTAAATAATCTTCCTTAGGGGTTTGTTTGATATATACTTTATATTCTAGAGGTAAGTCAGTGTGTTTTTAATTATATTAAAAATTGGACGTGGAAACGGATTTTTAACAAAGGGGATTATGGGGTCCCTTAAAAATTGAAGCAAACAACAGATGCTTGTGATATTTTTAAATTCTCGGTGTGGAGCCACTATTTACAAAAGAAAATATGGGATTTCCTTTGGGTTTTGTTAAAATATCTTTTATAAGAAGTGAACATATTTAAATTACAGTTTACTTTATTGGAAAAAATAATAGATCATGTCTTGTGGAAAAACTGCTTGCAATGAAAAAGAATACATACATTAGAAAAATTTCTCTCATACTTGGGAGTTGTTCTGATCCCTTAAATACATCTCTTTATCGGTGGTTTTAAAGAGAACTCGGAGAATATGGGATTGAACATGTACATGAGCATAAGATAGTGATGAGAGTTTTTAGCTCCTATTCTTTTAGTTCATGTTGGAATGGACTTTATAAAGCAATGCATTTTCATTTGATTATAAGATACAAAGATGTATTCTTTGTAATAAATATTGTTGCTAGAATTCTCTTGAGTGGAGAGAAGTCTTTGAAAAATATGTAGTTGATGAATTTTATGTTAAGAGTGTTAATGATGGTTTAATGGATTTAATCCAACAAGCTGTATATCACGATCTATTAGTATTTTTATAAAAGGATTGTTAAATTTTATTTCTGGCAATAAAAATAGAAAGAGATGATATTTATTTTGGTTAAATATATATATGTATTTTTGTTGTATGAATGAGAGATATAATTGATTAATGAGATGAAGGGGCCTTAATTGATTAAGATGAAATATTTTTAAGTTATTCTTCTTAAGCAAAAAGTAAGTTCTAGTGAGGTTAACACAATAGAGATAGAGTTATCCAATCTTGAAATTTTAAATTTTAGTAATGTTGAAGACTGCATATCTCACTTTAAATCTCTAAATCATGATCTTGTTATGGCAATAGGTAAGGTAAAAGATGATGAAAATATGTCAAATTTATCACTTCCAATATTTCTCCTCCCATTTATATAGTCATTTTGGTTCCTTATGTGAAATCTATGACTATTAAATATCCATAGCTCATCTCTCTTTAAGGATATTTCAAGCTTCTAATTTATTATGAAATTACAATAAAGAAATATAGAGCTCTTTCTTATACATAAGCTCATCCAAAATACTTCAAATTATTGGAATCTAAGTTTCAGTTGGCTAAGGGTAACTCTAAAATTTCAAAGAAGTCAAATACTTGCAAGTATTTTAAAAGGGAAGGACACTCCGTCAAAAATTGCATTACAAGGTTGAAGAAGAATGAGATAAAATTCTTAAGTATTAGACACAAGCTTTTAGATGCTAAATATAAGGATGATTATGGTACAATGGATGCCCACTACAACATACATTATAGGGAGAGTTTTTACTTCTAATGGCTTCTATTCTTAGCCCCCTAAAATCAAATTATGGGGGGTTGTTGAAATATGTATAATTTGATCTTGTTTAGGCCAAGGCCAAAAGTTAGAATTGCTTATGAGCATTACCAATATAGCCTATGGGCACATGATTATGTAAGACTACAAACATTCATTATTTATGTAAGCATATGAACATGTTCTTGTAATCCTAAGGGCCTCTTTCATATTTCACCCTTGGTGGTATTGGTTAATCTACCTTCATGGATAGACTTTATTAAAGGGTAGTTTATTATTATTTTATTGTAAGGTTAACCTCAAGGTTAAGATAATATCATTCTTAGGTTAACCTCCTATTTGTATTTTGGTATCACTACAAATACCCCTAAATGAGGATCCATTTGTATCATAAGTATGAATAAAATCTGATATATTGGGGTACCTATGGGACCCCACTTTCTGCTTCCTCTTGTTTTCTCCCTTTATGTCTTTACATTGTTTACTATTTTTATCTTTTAATTGCTTTTATTTATTTTCAACATACAAATGTGGTGAATGCATAGTTTGGAATGTTTCTAAAAAATATTGTGAACTCAAGTAACCGAGTTACTACAACTATCTCTTAAAAATTATTGATTTTTGAATTAATTTTCTCATTTATTTAAATATATCACCTAAATAGTTGACATTAAAAATATTCATTTACCTTTTTACATATTTCATATTTATAACAATGTTATGCATACATGACCCGTCAAAGATGCTTCATACCACCATAACATAATTATTTGAAAGAAATCAATGTGTTATAGCCACATAGACTAGACACTAAATGACCATGGATAACATTATTATCATATTTCAATGAAATAGGTTTGTGATCTAATCATGGCTCATAGTGAAATATCTAAATAGATTGTATACCCTATTTGCAACCACATAATAAATAATAAAACCCTAGATGTAATATTTTTTCCATTTTAATGTTTCTAATATGATTTTTTTTAAGGAATTGGTTAGTATGAGACAAGGTTATGCATAAGGGGTTAGACTAAAAATGTACTTGTAAAAAAATGGTGAATTCTAATCAAAATCGAGGTGAACCATGGGGAATCCAAAGCAAATCAAATTAATCATCTTCACATCAAAATATGGGGCATTTGAAGCCCTAAAAAGTAAGGCCCTATTTCAAATAAATTTTAACCTATTAAATCACCTTATAACTTCATAACAACACCACCATTAGATCAGGCTCAAAAAGCATTTTCCAACGAGTACACATATGCCTGTGTTTGGATATATATTGTGGTGAATTGACCCAAAGAAATAAATTGGTCCTAAAAAATTTAGGCGAATGGGCCGACGTTGAGGGTCCTCATATTCTCCAATTTCCAATTTTGAAAATCCTAATATTTGCCCATTTGGTGAATATTCACCACTATGCATAACCCTAGTATGAGAAATCCCTATAAATGAATATTAGGGTTGGGTATCCCCATTCCACCATGACCTCCCATAATCAGGAGAGTTGAGATTATCAATAAAGAACTTAACACACACATACACACCATAGTTTAAACTTTGAAACTTCCAAAGAAGAGCCAAAGCCTAGATCATTACACTATCCTCCCGGGATGTGATTGTTATCCTATATATAATGAGAGCTTGAAGGGTTAATATCCCAAGGGTAATTTAAATTTATAAATCAATTCAAAGCCTCCATTGGTTTAGATAATTAAAGTATTACATCCTTATTTTTTAAAAGAGGTATAACTATGTTTACGTCCCCCCATGAATCTATAGATTATGATCGTGAATCATCATCAAATTTTATATAAATAAGTTAATGAATCGTAATGGCTCTGGACCTTAGTATATATCATACCGACTATGAACCTTAGTATGCATTAGATTTGATCCAGAATGCGTTTTCCACTCGATCCGACCAAAAATGTTAAAGTCACCATTTTTTTCAAAAAAAAATTAGAAACCAAAGTAACTTACCATTTCCTTCGACGTGAGGTTGGCCAAGATTCACCACAGTTATGAAATAGATTCACCTATTTTTTACAAGTACGTTTTGGGTCCGACCCCTTATGCATAACCCTGGTATCTTATCAAATGTAATTAGTTGAACTAATTATATTTCACAATATTCAAGGACAAGTTTTGGGTTCAAATCTTATTAAAAGATACATGCATAATTGTCAAGCAATTGTAATATTACCAATTGATCATAATGTAATACGAATGTGGTGGTTTCAATCATATATAATTCATTAAAAATATGTATCTACTATCTTGTTATCACTTTTAGACCAGTGTTTTCTATTATAGATAAAAACATTATTTAATTTTTTTTTTTCATACTATAAAGATTATAAAAAATTTATGTTTTATTTAATAAAAACTTTTCACAAGAATATAATTTGGTTATATATATATTTTTTATAGTTTGATTTTAAAATAATAAATAAAGAAAATGTTTTTAACAAATAAATAATTTATTAAAACATTTTTCTACTTATAAGAGATAAAAAGTTAATCACTAATAACAAGTAATATAAATAAAATATTAGTTTATTGGCTTTATGTGTTCTTTTTTTCCTATTTTGTTTCTAATATTGAAAAGGCACACCTTATTATATCATTACCACTTAGTAGTATTATACTAGTTGGATAATTATATATTTATAGTTTGCTAAAATTTGAACCTAGGCCTCTTCTTAAAAGTTGAGGAATATAACTAATCACACTAATGCAAATCACATTTAATTATTTATTTTACATTTTTTTTTAAATAAATTTATTTATTTTTAAGCTTAAATTTTTTTTATTAAAAATGTAATTTATTTAATGATTTGAATACGATATTATAAATTTAAAACTTGAGCAAGGTGAATTGTTGGAAGATCATTTTCTAAAAGAAGTCAACAAAAGCAAAATAAAAATAAAATTCATAGTGGTATTCTCATTCTCATATTTTTATATTCTTCTTTTTATTCTTAATATTTATGCATCAAAATGTATTTTAAAAGTAAAATATAATAATATAATGAATGCGTCTTTTAAGGTTGTACTTGAATCTCCCATTCTTGATAAATTATAATTATCTCTTTTAGATCTTAGAGATTACAAATATTTATGTATCATCTCAATTGAGTTGCTATATATTGATATCTATATCTTTTTATAAAAAGTCAAAAAAAAAAAAATTGTGAATCTTTGAATTTCTTTGTAAATACAAATATTTTAAAATTCAACATCCATCTTTTTAACATTTTCTTATAGAAAAATTTACAATACTAAAACTCTACTTCTATTTTCTACGCATTGCATATTAGTAGAGTAATATTTCTAAAACATCATGTTATCATAGTCTGTTTTACTAGATTTAGACAACTAGTTTCCTTCTTGAAGAATAAGTTAAACTACAAGAATTATAATAAATAATTTATATAGAAACACATTAATTTTATAAAATGAAATAAATATTACCAATGAAAACATTAAATTAAATCTTAATCTTTATATGATTCAAGGTAGTCACTATTTTATTGTCAACTTCAACTAAACTTACTACTTCCTCTAATCATGCAAAAGAGAATTTAACTTCACAATTCTTTATTAAAGCCCTTATATTGGCTAGAAAATCTACACATTTGTTCCCTTTCCTTAATGTATGTGTAAATATGATTTCATAAATCTTTGTAGCAATATCTTATATTTGCACAATGATCTCTTATATGTTCCATGGAGCCTTTGCTTCCCTAAAAATTGTATTTGTTACTATTAGTGAATTATCTTCCATCCATACTTTATTCCATTCAATTTACCTATATTTTTTTAATTCTTCCAAACTTACCCAAGCTTCAACTTCATTATTGTCTTTTTAGACAGCAAAACAACACCAATCCGATTATGTGACGACAAGCACTGATCAAATTGACATACATAGCCCCCATGGCAGCCCCCAGAGGTTAAACAGTGGTCCTAACCACTCCCACAATAATTTTGGAAGGTCAGAGGTCAATTTAGCACCTTTCAAGCACTCTGCTCCCTATTTGTTCCACCCAGGGACGATTACAAACTGGTACTCGTCCCACCCTGATACAATTAGCAGTATTCACTCCAAGGTGAGGCGAATAGCAAGTTTGATAGGAAAAATGTCAAACCTTGACAAATGGTAGCTCAGATCCGCCACTCAAATCCACATTCAATGCATGGAAGTGCGAGTGAGAATTTTTGAGCTCAAAGGGGTAGTCATAGAGGCAGTCATGGAGCCCTTAATCAGGGAGGAATCTTCTCTCCCTTGACAAGGCATGATGGCCAAGTGGTGCCTTTGCATGATCATTCACAAGGGACCCTCAGGTCTATAAAATTGTGAGTCTTCTCGCCCTAAAAAATGATAGAGTAGGAGCATTTGGAGCAATGGAGTGCTACCGAATTACATCCTCACCCATCGTTTGTGCTTCTTACATCCTTGATCTCTCTTTTGGAAGGGAGGTTATTGGGTGATTATTGGAAGTGCAATCCGAACCAAAAACCTAAACATTTGGCCATAATACCCTACCAAATTTGCTGAAACAACCCCATAAGAGGTTTTGGATCCATCCCAAGTGGATTGGTGTCGAAATCGAGCCCAAAATAGTGGGTGTCCTGCCCCCGGTCACCCCCCGCACTATTGTAGTCATAATCGCCTCACCCCAAAGCAATTAGAAATTTGTGCTATATTTCCCTACTATTTTTTTTGAATTTGATTTTAGGTTATTTACATATGTTTCCATTCAAGTTTCATGTGATTCTGATGAGTTTTGGCTATGATTTTATTATTTCTTGCTTTTGCTAACATACAAGGAGCATCATCGGATACAAGGTGATCAAGGCCAAATTTGCAAAATTCGACCTTCTGGGTTGTTCTAAAATTCCCCATTTTACCTAACCCTAACTTTGTAGGTATTTTTGAGGC
The DNA here is from genome assembly GCA_028583015.1 of Wollemia nobilis. NCBI lineage: Eukaryota > Viridiplantae > Streptophyta > Pinopsida > Araucariales > Araucariaceae > Wollemia > Wollemia nobilis. The sequence goes on from JAQPPZ010001195.1 coordinate 11,456,767, forward strand.
CCTTGGATGGGAAATTTAGGAGGTCACCTTCTGACGTTTTATAACAGTCCTAATCATCCCACCCCAGAGCGATTAGAAATTTGTGGTAGATTTCTCGACTGTTAATTTTTTAGTGTGTTCCTGGTAATGTTTTCTTGCTTCTATAAAATTTTCAACTTATTCTAATATGTCATATGCATTTGAGTTTCTACTTTGAAACTATACAGAGAGCTAATCATCCTATGGTGGGACGAATATCAGAACTGTATTCATCATAGGGTGGGACGAATGACCATTCGTCCCTGGGTGACATGAATTCAAGCTCTGTAATCATCACAAACTGGAATGAGCAGTAGTCTAGCACTTGAAATATCAATACCTGCAAGAAAAAACACAAATTTTTATCAAAAATTTGATCTCAAAATCAGTGGACAGTGTCCCACCGTGATCGCCACTGAAAGCATGAGGATACGAAAGCAAACAAAAGGGAAATGTAACACTAAGTCCTACAAATTAGAATGCATGAAAATAGGGAAAAAAAACGAACTGAAATGAGATTTAAAGCAAATGTAAAAGTGCAGCCCTTTATTTTATTAATTTTCTCGAGATCGGGTTACAATACATCTCCTCCCTTTTTAGGGGCTAGGATCATAGAACATAGTTTGGTTACACCATGAATGATACATTCCCATGATTATGTCATCCCTTATCTACCCCTCATCACTGTTAGGAATAACAAGCCAAATCCATAGCACAAGGCTCTTCAGACAGTGCGATCCAACTTTGCCCGCCCCTTTCACATATATGAAAGGGAGCACGAGGAAGACCATTACATTCCTCATGAGCAATACATAGCATAGGATAAATGTACCTCTACACCTGCTATCTATCAGAATCACCTACTGAGGCCAGAACCTCAGGTTAATGTCGCCAACCTCGATAGATAAAAGTGACCTATAGCGATATCGAATCATCATGAATGATATAAATACGTAGGAGAGGCATCTAGGCCCCCTAGACCTAAGACGGTGAAACAAATTGACTTGGAATTTGCCAAACATACCGCTCGTCAAGCGCAAATCACGTAGCTTGAGCAAGGCCAACAACAGTTGGAGAACCTGTACCACCTTAGCAAAGAGTGCATTCAACGTAAAATAGATGAGCTGCTCCATAACACTGTGCCTGAGAGGGTTCCAACCCCTCGCACCCAAAGAGCAAAACTATATGGGAGGCATAACCCCTTGGTTCAAGACAGGTCCCCATGACCTTACCAAGTGTTGCCTCTGAGACCTCCTAGACCTGAGAGGGAGGCCACTCCCAGGAACAATAATGGGCACCCTCCGTGGGGACCCACCCATGTTTATAGGTCTCACCCAGAAACTCCTCAAGAAGCCTATGAGGAGTATGAGCAAGAAGAAGAGTGGGCCAAAATGCCCTACCAAGGCAGAGGGGGTGCTATCCGACCACCCCTCCATAGACCTCAAGTTTCCCACAACCCACAATGGGAACTAACCAAGGAGAAAGAGATCAAATATTTTGATGCATATAAAGCATTGCTAGAATGCTTAGAGTTTATGGAGACCAAGACTTTTGGGACCCAAAAGCCCAATTAGTGCATCCGTTAGTGTCAGTACCCCCATACCCTAAACACTTTAAGCTACCCTAGTTAGCAATCTTTATATGTGAGGAGGGTTCCCAAGAGCACGTGACTAGATTCCTAATCCAATGCTTTAGCATTCAGGACAATGATGCTTTGTTGTTAAGAACAATTATAACCATGTTCGTAGGCCTTGCCTCGGATTGGTTCACTCAGTTGCCAAAACATAGCATCAGTAACTTGGATCAGCTAGTGTACGCGTTCCTCAAACACTTTGCCTTCAACACCAAGAAGAAGGTGTCACTAAGTGACCTAGCCAACCTCAGGCAGTATGAGGAAGAAACCATGGCAGCCTATGGAAATCGATGGAGGACGTTGCTTTCAAAGCTACCCTACCTCCATCCTATGGCCAGCCTTACCCAAATGTTCTCAAAGAGCTATTTGAGATCGATCTCTATGTTATTGTAGTTGCAGCAATATGCCACTTTAGAGGAAGCTCTGGTGCAATCCAGAATCATTGAGGAGATTAAGATTCAGGATGGCAAGATTGCCATGCCAAAGAAGAAAGAGTGGTCTAAGAACGCCAAGACAGGGACCACGCAACCAAAACCCGCTGCGGTCAATCATGTTGGTATAAATATACATAAGCCTGCACAAGCAACACAACCCCAAAATGCTAACTATCAAGTGGTCCCTCTTAACAGTTATGAAAGGAAAAATCATCGGCAAGATAAAAATCAGTAGCGTCGCCCTAGGTGATAATTCACACCCTTCACAGAGTCTAAAGACTCTTTGTTTGACCATTTTACCATGATAAACTTGATGAACTTCCTGGAGAGTCGACCTATAGACCCTAATGCACTGAAATCCAAAGGTTATAGGGAAGACTTGTACTGTAAGTTTCACCGACAAAAGGTACATGACCGCTATGCATGTTGGAAGTTTAAAATCTTTGTGTAAGACCTAATCGACAACAAGATGCTAATGGTAGATAATCCAGTAGTGCCAGACAACCACCAGATGGAGGTTTTCAAAGACCCCTTGCCTGCCCATGATGTGTAGGCAAAGACCCTACAAGTCAATGAGGTGACACAGAACTACCCCATGTAGGGGTATGTAGGGATGATCAATGTAGTGACTCATAAAAAATGGTACCCGAGCACAGCTACCCCCATGGTGGCTACAGGAGAGGTGCCAACAATGTCACAGCCGCAATAGCACCCTACGCAACCTCCTTCGCCTAGACCAATGGCCACAATTTGGACCAAACTCACCCAGAGTTTGAGGACCACATCGGCTAGGCTCTCTATTTATGAGCTCATACAACAATCATCACCCCATCAGGAAGCTCTAATGGAGATCCTTAAAGCCATTGAGTTGTAGCCCCATGAAGTAAACTCTTTCAACAACTTCATAGGACATGTCAAATGATGCACCGAGCCAATTATCACCTTTAGAGAGGATGAATTGAAGTTAGTGACTGGTGACATGGCAGATCCACCCCTGCACGTCATTGTGCGGGTCAACGAGATTCCATATAAGAGGGTGTTGGTGGACACTAGCTTGTCCAGTAATATCATTACAATAGCAACATTGAAACACCTAAAGTTTCCAGCATCTCACATCGTGGCCTCCACCTATACTCTATGAGCATTCAATGATGCGATATTCTCGATGGTTGGCACAATTGTCCTGCCCATCCAGGTGGGACAAAAGACTATTCCTATGTTGTGCCAAATCTTGGAAGGTGAGATGGCCTATAATATCTTGCTGGGCTGACCTTGGATCAGGGACATGAAGTGTGTCCCTTCGATAGCTCATTAGTGCCTAAAGTACACCTACAAAGGGCAGGTGCATGTAGTCCTGACAGAATTAGAGCCATTCAAGTAATTGACCCTTCCATTGACACATTTGGATTTTCAATTGAATTTGCCTAAACAGGGTCCGATTTCACATGCATCCTCGTTGTTCAGTCCCTCAAATCCCTAGATGGGTCCATATTCATCATTTGGTCCTTCACCAACGATGCCACCTACGGTGGCCACATCGAAGGACAATGGGAAGAAACCCCTGGAAGAGGAACCACCATCAGTCTCGACCATCTCTATCGAAGAGATGCCTGCCTGAATGGAAGTCGAGATGCCTAGTTCATCTGACATGGAGTGGACTCAAGAAGAACTCCCATTCCCTCCCCCTCAATCGCCAATGATCACCATTGAGATGGCCAATACGGGCCTGGGGGAGTACCTAGTGTGGAACATTGTAGAAACACCCGTAATTGAGTCCATGCAGGACATGGGGAGACCTCACCTCCCCATCGGTACTATTGTTCCTCTAGGCTACCCACCAAATTATACAAACTTTGTATACGGGGGCCTCAATAATGGCATAGAACCTTACATGCAAGAGGAAGAATATTAAGAGCCCTTTGCTGAGTACGTCAACTATTTGTCCAACCCAAAATTTGCTTTAAGATATCTTGGCCAATGCAATTGGCATGGATATGGGTTGGGCATATATGAGCAAGGAGTGCACGTTCTTTGCCAACCAAGATATCATATGCCATACGACAAGTTAGGAGTAGGGTTCAACCACCATCTACCCCTGGACATCTTGGTAGAGAACATGCAAGGCCTAGAGATAGGGAACAAGGATGGGTTGGCATTAGATCCATATGCCAATCCTAACACAACATATACATTGGGGGATTATTTCCCATTGTTGATAACCAAACTTGTTGACCTCAACAACCCCTTCCCTTTGATCGATAAAGGAGAAAGTTCGAGGACTCACCCACAAGAGGGATATAGACAAGGTCAAGAAGGATCTTTAGAAGACAAGTCATAGTATGAGGTAGCACCATGGGACCCTTTCGAATCTAATAGCAATCATTTGCAAGTAACCCCCATGGATGACTATCAAGAAAGCTTATTGGCAATGTTCCCCTTAAATGCTCCAATCAAGCAAGTGCCACCTCAAGAAAATCAGGTCCCCCCGTAGAGAGCGGAACAACCCCGATGGGACTAGATCAATTTACTCGAGCAGGACGAGCCTCACATGTCGTAAATAGTTGTCAGAGCCAATGAAGGCCTGTGGATCTCTGAAAGTGACTATGAAGATAAAACTAAGATGACATATCTCAATAATATGCGGCAGCAATAATACCCCATGGACATTGGCGACATGTTTCAACAACTAAACATGGGGCCAAGGTAGAGGTGGCACCTAAACCTAGCACAGTTGGACCAAGTGTTGCATCTGCCACTTTGGGAATACAGAGAGCACCTTCCGCCCAGAGACCCTATAGATTTATCAGTGCCAAAGGCAAACCCTATCCTTCTATCCACACATAGGGTTGATCCATTTGTGCCAATATCCCCAGAGCCAGATACGAAGCACAAAAATCATCAAGGAAGTCCGAGTCACCACCCCGGCGGTAATGGAGACCAAAATCATTTCATCAACATGATATCCATTGACTTAACCATCCCCATCCGTAATCTAGCTGATCCAGCATGGTCATTGTATCTATACCTATATGCCATAGACTGGGATCATGTTAATTCACCACCATCCCCATCAGAGTACTGGCCTTGCAGTGAGATGCTTCATTTCACCCCAGGACAAACTCAGGATATCTTCCATGCTGAAGAGGGACCCGAAGTTCCTAATGCGAGATCTAAATTCGGTGAATGATATCCACTTGATCCCAACTCCACACCCGCTTGGAGGATGGGTCCCACATGTCAGTCAAGGAGATGACTGACGTAGACATCAACTCTGATACAATGAATCCATAGATCATCAAGCTGGGGGTAAGTCTATCCCCTGAAGATCAAACCGACTACATTGACCTTCTCAAAGAGAATAAGGAGGTTTTTGCATGGTCCTACAAAGACATTCCAGGGTAGACCCATAGCTAGTCACGCATAATCTAACGCTTGATCTGACATTCAATCCAATAAAGAAAAAACTACATAAGATGCACCCAATAGTAGGCTTAATGGTCAAATACGAGCTACAAAAGTTATTGGATGCACATTTTGTCATCTGCGTGGATTACCCACCATGGCTGTCCAACATGGTTCCCATCAAGAAACCCAACAGGAGGATTCGCATATGCACCAATTTTTGAGATCTAGACAAAGTGAGTCCTAAGGATGATTTCCCCTTGCCTAGCATTGATGCATTGGTAGATGCTAAAGTGGGCCATGAAATGCTATCCCTCATGGATGGTTTCTCGAGATACAATCAGATTTGTATCAATCCCAAGGACCAACTAAAAATAGCGTTCATAACGCCTTGGGGAACATTTTGTTATAAGGTCATGCCCTTTGGCCTTAAAAATACTGGTGCCACCTACCAACGTGCCATGACATACATATTCCATGATCACATGCATAAAAATTTGGAAGATTACATGGATGATTTTTTGGCCAAATCTCTTTTGCGTCCAGATCATCTCGATGACTTAAGCAAGATCCTCGATCACCTCATTGAACACAAATTCAGACTAAACCCCAAGAAGTGTGTATTTGGTGTCACATCTAGAAAAATCTTGGGTTTCATAGTCTCAAAGTGAGGCATCAAGGTGGATCCACATAAATTCAAGGTAATCCTCGAAATGCTCCCCCCAACTACCATCAAGAAGCTCAGAAGCCTGTAGGGAAAGGTCGCATCAATCAAGCGCTTCATAGCGTAGCTATCTGACAAGTGCTGACCCATGAATAAATTATTGCATAAGGAGGTAGCATTTCATTGGGATGACGAGTGCCAGTCTGCCTTCGATGACATTAAACAATACTTGGCTTCACCACCAGTATTAGCACCACCTAGACCAAGAGTTTTGTTTTACTTATACATCTCAGCTACTGAGGTGGCACTGGGCGCCATGCTAGCCTAGAAAAATGAATTACACAAAGAACAGGCTACTTACTATCTTAGCCGCACCCTGGTCAATTATGAAATTAACTATGCATATGTTGAGAAGCTATGCTTGGCAATGGTGTTTGCTACCAAAAAGCTATGCCATTACATGCTGAGCAACATGATGTATGTTGTGTCTAAGGATAATCTATTATGGTACATGATGAGTCATACTTATCACAGTAGTCGCACGACAAAATAGATCATGTTGTTGACGAAGTTTGCCATCGAATTCATTGGACATAAGTCCATCAAAGGTCAAGTCATCGCCGATCAACTAGTAGAGGCTCCTCTCGAAGACGATTAGCCTCTGACCGTAGAGCTACCCAATGATGGGGTCTTCCATGTCTCAAAATTGCCATATTCTGATGTGCTTGAGTCATAGGCCGACATAACCTTATTCTTTGATGGTTCTAAATGTGAGCAAGGAGGTGGCATAGGAATTGTATTCTTCACATAATAAAGGGCTCCAATGCCTCTATCATTTAAACTAGATTTATCATGCACCAACAACAATGTCAAATACGAAGTCTTGCTCATAGGTCTTCAGATAGCAATCACCATGAACATCAAACGCTTGAACATCTTTGGTGATTCACTGCTAATTGTCAACCAAGTTAAAGGGGTATTCTAATGCAAATGCCCATTTTTGTAGGCCTACAAAGCCCTTGTGGACAAATTCTTGATAAATCTTGAATGGTACGACATCGAGGCACTCCCTCGATCATCGAATCATTGTGTAGACACTATGGCTTCCTTAGGGTCACTAATCCCGTAAGACCCTTCTGGTGAGATGACAACCATTCAAGTCAAAATACTATCGCAATCCACGATGGAGCGTGCAAGCTCTGATCTAACTCTAGGAATCCACCTGATCCATATTGAACCATCTCAGGATAAGTTCTCTCGAATCTACGATAGTCTGAATCACGCCAACTAGGGGTCCTTGTTCTCCCTGACCCCTCTTAATAGTAACACCACGCTATTCTTACAGGTCCGTTCCCACTCAGCTGTTGCTAGGGATGAAATTCAAGAGGGATTGGCAGTTCATACCATCGAGGTTTCTGATCAATAGGATTGGTACACACCCATAAGAGACTACCTCAAGATAGGTAACCTCCCACTTGGATTGACGCATGCTGTGAAAAGATCATTCAAAAATAAAGCGACAAAATATGTCTTGCTAGGAGACATTTGTAAATGTGCGAACTAACTATTGTATTATTCATCAGAGTTTAAATAATATGTTACAGTGTCGGGAATAGAACATCCGACGTAACTGAACTGTTACGTTGTAACAGTGTAGCAACAATAGCATTTGTTACAACAGGAATAACAAATGCGTGCAATAAAACAAAATAGGAAATAGTACGCTAACATCCCCCTTTATTACATTATTTGGGTAATGTAATAACTAATAGCTATACTAACATCCCCTTACATTATTTTGCAATACAAAGTGAGTCGCGAAACAATTCAAATTTGACACGTCCAAGTGCCTTAGTGAAAATGTCTCGCAACTTGAGCATCGGTGGGAATGTGCCGAAGCTGAATTCGGTGCTTTGGAACTTCCTCTCGAATGAAATGACATTGTGTGTCAATGTGCTTTGTTTTTTCATGATGGACTGGATTCTTGACGAGGTTCGTAACACCCCGATTGTCGCAAAACAAGTGTATTGGAGATTTTGATGGATGGCCCATACTTGTCGAATGCGACGTAACCATATCACTTCGCACACAGCCTTCACGTGCGGCGCGATATTCTCGCTCTCGTTGAAGAAATAGCAACCACCGTTGCTTCTTGCCGTGCCAAGAGACAGGACCGGATCCCGTATGAAAAATGTATCCGTAAGTTGACTTGCGATCATCAAATGATCCGGCATAGTCGGAGTCCGTGTATCCTTGCAAGAAGAATTTGTTGTTCCTCTTGTATTCTAGGCCATATTCTATAGTACCACGGACATAGTGAAGAACACGTTTTGCTGCTTTCCAATGAATAGTCTTAGGCTCCTGCATGAACCTCGAAAGATAGTTTACAAGCAAATACGAGATCTCGGCCTAGTATTGGTCAGATATATGAGACTCCCAATCAACTGTCGATAGAGAGTGCCATCTACCTGGGGTGAGTCATCATATCGCGATAACTGAAGTCCATTCTCCATAGGAGTTGCCATTGGCTTGCAGTCAGTCATGCGATATTTATCGAGCAATGTCTTGGCATACTTTTTCTGAGACACTTTGATGGTGTGCTCCTTCTGGCTGAATTCCGCACCAAGACAAGAATGGAGAAGTCCAAGATCCGTCATCTCAAAAGATTTGCACAAGTTTCTTTTGACAAGAGAGATCATATCTTCCGAACTCCCCGTAATGAGCAGATCATCCACATAGAGTACAAGCAACACTATCTCGTAACCCCCGTTTCTTGAAATAGAGGTTTGCATCCGACTGGACATCTCTTAAATCCATGCCGCATTAGGTGATTGTCCATTTTTATATACCAAGCTCGAGGAGCTTGTTTCGTACCATACAAGGATTTGACCAATTTGCAAACTTTCTCGCTGTTGGCCTTCCACTTCAAATCCTTCAGCCGAGTCATATAGACTTCTTCTTGGAGATCACCATTAAGAAAGGCACTTTTGACATCCATTTGGTGAACTTTCCACCCATATTGTGCTGCCATAGCACACATAACCCGAATTGTGGTCATCCGAGCAATAGGTGCAAAAGTTTCTTCATAGTCGATGCCTTCCTTTTGAGCATAGCCCTTTGCAACAAGACGGGCCTTATGCTTATCAATTGTTCCATCTCGCCTTGTACTTGACTTTGTATACCCATTTGCAGCCAATAGGTTTCTTTCCATGCGGCGGATCAACAAGCTTCCAAGTTTTATTCTTCATCGTAGACTCATACTCGTATCCATAGCGGCCTTCCACCGAGGCTCACTAAGAGCATCTTGCACCGATGCAGTTCAAGACTATCTATGGTAGACATGAATGCCCCGTCATCATCAATATCCATATCCTCAACTTCTCTACTTGGAGTCACAGAAAGTTCCTCAAAAGATTGACAAAGATCATCAACCTCACCAGCTTCTCGGCTTCTCTTTCCTTTTGAGCCATACCGCGTGTACGAGGTCTATCCAAATTCAAATTGGGAGGAGTGGATAAATTTGCATCTCTCGATTGTATTTGTACACCATTTAGGATTCTCCTTCGGTGGTGGTGAAGAAGATGTAGAAGGACCTCCCTGTCTCGTGTTGACGAAGGAATCTCCTCTTCCTTTGGTTCCACAATATCCTCGGTGTACCGTAGATGTGCTCTGTGATGTGAAAGCTTCATCAAAGACAACATCTCTCGCTGATATGAATTTTCTTGGTCAAAGGATCTATCAACCGATATCCTTTAGAGTGCTCGTAATATCCAAGAAAAATACATCTCAGTTGTTTCTCATCTAGCTTCTTCCTTTTTTCTTTCGGTATGTGCATGAAAGCTTGACACCCGAAAATACGTAGATGAGATATGGAGGGTTTTCGACCACTCCATGCTTCCCGTGGAGTCATTCCTTTTAGGGCCTTTGTGGGTGCCCTATTCAAAAGATACACTCGCAGCTGGTGACAGCTTTCTGCCCAATATTGTTGCCCAAGAGTTGCACCCGTGAGCATACAACGAACCATTTCCATGATAGAACGGTTCCTTCTCTCAACGAACTCCATTCTCGCCGAGGAGTATAGGCAGTTGTTAACTCGTCTCTTGATCCCATGCTTATCTAGGAATGCAGAAAATTCATTAGAGGTAAACTCTCCCCCTCGATCTGAGCGGAGGGTTTTGATAGAAGCCCCCGACTCCTTCCTCAACGGATTTCTTGAACTCGCTGGAAGAATGCAAAAGCTTCAGATTTCAGCTTGAGAAAGAAAACCCACATCTTTCGTGAGTAGTCATCTACGAATAACCGAAAGTACCTCTTCCCTCCAACACTGTTGGGTGTGAAAGGACCGCATAGATCGGTGTGAATTAGCTCCAGAGGTTTTCGTGCTCTTGTAGAGCTCTTCTCAAATGGTACTCTATGCCGCTTTCCCGCTAGCGCATCGAGCACACCGGCAATGTGGCGTAAAGGGAAGGAAGACCCTTTACCATCTCATACTTGCTCGAGCTCAAGTAAGTAGCCGTAACTAAGATGCCCATATCTCTTGTGCCATAGGGAAGTTGCCTCCTTGGTAGAGACAACCATGGCAACATGTGGAGTAGAGATAGCATCTAGTGCAAATAAGCCATGCTTATATGAAGTCGTTGCAACTGCTTACCCTTCCTGGTAATTGTACAACACTTCTTTCCATTCTCAACACGAAAGTTGACAACCATATTTCTGTCCAGGATTTGTGTCACTGACAACAAATTGTTGGCCAATCCCGGAACATAGAGGACCTTGTCAATCTGACACTTGCCATCAGGAAGAGTGACTGAAACTGTACCCTCTCCCTGAACCCTGTAGGTTTTATCATCAGCAATGGTGACAGGTTTGCCCTCCTTGGCCACAAATGATTCAAACCACGATCCGTCGCCACCATATGTTTACTAGCTCCGTAATCGACATACCAAATAGGATCCCTCTCGAGTGGAATCTCGTGGTAGTCATGAGCACCTTGTGTGCCCATTCGTAATCCGAGTCGATTCTTCAACAAAGAACATTCGCCCGGGGTTGCTTGTTTTTATTTTGTGGTTTGTTTTGGCCTTTTTGCTTGTTCTTATGCCAACACCTGTTGGTGTCATGGTTGTCTTTCTCACAGATCTTGCACCACCTCTTCTTCTCGTTGAGGTTGCTTGCCTTTTCCTTTCGTATCCTCTTGAGAATTTCCTCCTTTCTCGAAAGTTGCCTCCTTTTTGCCCATTACCTTTCTTCCTAGAACCCCCCCCCGTTGGTGTATAGGGCCGTATTGGAAGAATCATCCTTGTGAAGTTGGCGTGCCTCCCGTTGTTGAAGCAGATTGACCAACTCGATGTAGGTAATTTGTCGTTGGGACACCCGGATGGAGGTTATCAACATGTCAAATGAAGAAGGTAAAGCTCTCATCACAAGTGAAATGAGAAGCTTTTCATCCACAAGTATCTCCTAGAGAACTCAATTTCTCTTTCAACTCGTACACTCGCACGTAAAGAGTTCAACCGTTTCACCCCTGTCTCAAACTCAAAGTTATGAAGTTGTTGTTGAAGATGAAGAATGGTGGATTCATTCTTCCCCTCATAGATGGTTCTAAGGGCATCCCATGCCTCTTTACCACTTGCTTTATCAGCTATATGAGGTTGCACTTCATCCGAAACAAGAAACAAAATGAGCACCTTTGCTCTACTCGTCTTTCTTGTCAAAAGCAATCTGATCTCGCCGAAGGACCCGTGGATCCCGCCGTTGGTGAAGGCCTTGTTGCTACTCCAGTAATAATATCCCACAAATCTTCCATTTGGAGAATAGCCTTCATCTTATGTTTCCATGGTGTATAATTTGGACCTTTCAATAACTGATGCGGATCAGTCATCAATTTTGCAACAGCGGCCATAGTGAAGGTTCCTTATATCACCAAATTGGTCCCCCTTTCGATATACCTTTTGCTAGGCCAATATACCGTACAAAATACCCGCCCTTACGTGAGGGAAACTATAGGTATTTAGAAAGATCAACAAAAAATCACCCGCCCTTACGTGAGGGAGACTATAGGTGAAATTTAGAGATCATACGATACGTGGAACATAAGCGGTACCGAAAGGGAATCGCCTTGTTGATGGCACCTACCATAGAAGATTCTTCTCATGCGTGGGGCGTAACTTCCCCTAAACACTATGAAGAATACTTCGTCAGGATTTACGCCTAAACACAAGTGCGATAAAGGGTAGTGGATGGAGTAAAAAATGCAAAAATGGCGTACTTATTCCTCCCCGACGATTTATAGAGAACAAGCTCATACGTCGTTATAGCAGACTATATTAGGCGGCGGATACAAAGAGCCAAATCACGACAGACTTTACCCGTAAGTGCCGGCCGTAGGTATCGCAAATACCGAACGCCGCAAATGCAAATAAATTGCACAGATGGGTTTTATATTCCGGGGACTTTAGGGAGTGTTTGATTTTAATTTTTAATGTTATAGTGCAAAAATGAAATATGCAACATACAACAAAAAAAAATGCCCACTAGAATAACCCACAAGGTGTCGGTCACAGCCGAAAATGCACCTTTTACAATGCCAAATTGCTATTTTTCATAAAAATTACTCTCAATCCCCCTTTGATTTTTTTGAAAAAAAAATCCCCCCTTAAAAGGCTTTCTTTAACAAAGCATTTTTATAATTATTATCAATTTTAAAATTAAAATAAATAATTTTAATTTCTATAGTTTTAAACTTTAGAAAAAATAAATTAAAATTAAATTTAATTTATTAAAGTTTAAAAACTATATTAAAAAAAAATTAAAATTAAAAATTTTAATTAAAAATAATAATAATAAAAAAATGACTTTGACAAAAAAAAAATTATACCTTGGGGGAGTCGGCGGGATTCGAACCCCCGACCTGTAGGCTCCCTGAGCCTTACCGCACGGCTCACGACCACGTGAGCCAGCGGGCTGATCCGAAAAGATCAGCAAGTCACCTCCCTTTTCAACACCCTCTGCAGCAGCCTCCGGCTCGGCTTCCTCTCTGCAAGTCGCAGCGAGAAATTTTTTTTTTTTTTTCTTCGGCCCGGGGGGCTTACGTCTAACCGCCCTTTTCCGCTCTCTGCCCGTTGTTTTTTTTTTTTTTTTTTTTAAAATCGGGGGCCAGCCCCGCGCGAGGATTCGGGCTAGAGGGCCCTCGGCCCTTCGCGCAATGACTCGCGTCTCACGGACGCAGCCCCGCGGGGTGGGGGTTTATACCCCTCCGATTTCCCGCGCGGGCGGGAATTTGAATTCCCGCTCCGCGGGCGGGGGAGTGGGGGTGGGGACGGGGGGGGCCACCTCGGGGAGCGCGCGCACGTAGATCGCGCGTCACGCGTGGGGGGGGGAGGGGGCCACCTCGGGGAGCGCGCGCACGTAGATCGCGCGCCGCGCGGGGGTGGGGGGGGGGGGGGGGGCCACCTCGGGGAGCGCGCGCGCGCGTCCGTTGACGCGTGACGCGTCCTCCCTCCAACGCGCAACGTTTGCGCCGCGCGGGGGTATTGGGGGGGTTCTCCCCTCCTCGACTGCCGCACGCGGGTCCATCCCGGCAGGCCTGCTCGCGCGCTCTGTCGTGACAGTCCTGTCGCGCGGGCACGGGCCTCGACAGTACCCTGTGCGACGCGTGACGCTCGCGCGTGTGGGCACGTCGCGGCCTGCGAAGCGCTGTGCTCTGTCGTGCGTGGGCGCGTCGTGGCCTGCAGAGCGCGGGCTCGCGCTCGATCGTCGCGAACTGGACGCGCTTTCGGCTCCTCCCCACTCTGCGCGAGGTCCTGCACGTCTCTTTTTTTTAAACGCACGGACTGCCAAAAAAAAAAAAATGCGCCCGAATAAAAAACGCACTCTGCTCCTCACCTCGCCCCTGGATCTGATGCCATGTAAATGTGCGAACTAACTATTGTATTATTCATCAGAGTTTAAATAATATGTTACAGTGCCGGGAATAGAACATCCGGCGTAACTGAACTGTTACGTTGTAACAGTGTAGCAACAATAGCATTTGTTACAACAGGAATAACAAATGCGTGCAATAAAACAAAATAGGAAATAGTACGCTAACAACATTTTGTATCGTCAAAGCTACGAAGGAATCCTCCTCCATTGCTTGGATCAGCAAGAGTCTGCTTGGACGATCACCCAAGCGTACGATGGTACATGCGGTGGCCACTTCAATGGTATGGCCATCATAAAGCACATTCTTCGCATGGGCTATTATTGGCCATTTTTAAAGCGATATTATTGTGCATATGTAAGGAAGTGCGTAAAGTGTCAACACCATGCTAATTTGACACACGTACCTTCTCAAGACTTGCAATCGATCCAATAAGCTTGGTCATTTTCATAGTGGGGCTTAGATCTAATTGAAAAGATCTCCCCTGCGTCGTCAGGTCGTCACACATTTATCATAACAGCCATAGAGTACTTCACCAAATAGGTGGAAGTAATTATGCTTACCTCTACAACTGGAACCCGCATTGTAGATTTTATTTTACATAACATCATATGTCATTTTGGTATTCCATCCAAGATCATCTCGGATAATGGGGCGTCATTTAAAAACAAAGATATGTGTGCTTTGACAACAAAGTACAAAATTTAGCACAGTTTTTCAACACCCTATTATCCGTAGGCAAATGGGCAAGCAGAGGCATCAAACAAAATGCTAGTGGCCATCCTTAAAAATACAGTCACAGATAGTCATAAGTATTGGCACATTCAAATACCACTTACTCTATGGGTTTATTGCACTAGCATTCAGACGCCCACTAAGGTAACTCTGTTTTTGTTGGTGTATGGCTCTGAGGAAATCATGCCTCTCGAGTTGGAAATTTCTTCCCTACGCATATCAATGCAAGAGTTCATCGATGATGACACTGTGCGACAGGCCCGATTAGACCAGCTTACATTTCTTGCGCATCAATTCTCTCAAGCATTTGTGTATCTACCAAGAGCGACTTAAGAAAGCATACAACATGAAATTTCACCTGAGGGACTTTCAGGTTGGTGACCTGGTCTTAAAATAGAACTAACAAAACTCTAACTTTCTGCCCCATCTAAGGGTCAAGTTCATGGTAAAATGGTTAGGTCCTTATGTAATTAACAGTAAAATGGGACCTGGGACATACCGGCTAGACTCTCTTGACGGAATCAAGGAACTAGAACCCTTGAACATCAGTCATTTGAGGCCATTCCATATTTAAGAGAGCCATAGCCCAACCAAAAAGCTCCAAGGATTCCTATAATCGCTTGGTCAACCCCAAAAATGCCCCAAAGGTGTCCATAAAACCTTTGGTCAAACCAAAAGCCCCAAGGATTCCCATAATCACTTGGTCAACCCTAAAAACACCCCAAAGGTGTCCATAAACCCTTTGGTCAAACCAAAAAGCTCCAAGGATTCCTATAATCGCTTGGTCAACCACAAAAATGCCCCAAAAGTGTCCATAAACCCTTTGGTCAAACCAAAAATCCCCAGGGATTCCCATAATTTCTTGTTCAACCCCAAAAACGCTCCAAAGGTGTCCATAAACCATTTGGTCAAACCAAAAGCTCCAAGGATTCTCATAATTGCTTGGTCAAACCAAATGCTCCAAGGATTCCCGTAATCGCTTGGTCAACCTAAAACGTCCCAAAGGTATCCATAAACTCTTTGGTCAAACCAAAAGCTCCAAGGGTTCCCACAATCGCTTGGTCAAAAACAAACAAAAACAAAAGATAATCAAAAATAACAAAAAAATTGCATCTCACTTCCATGCATACTCTTAAAAATCAAAACACAAAAATATAATAAACTGCATTTAGGCATCATATCCATACATGACATATTTGTTGGTCATACACGTCATAAGCACCATAGACTATAATTGGTTGTTAGTTTCATCCTTTTCCACATTCAGTCCATTTTGTAAACACATCCATCCAGAATAACGCCATCCACATTTTTAATCATAGTTAGTTGTCTGCTAAATGTCTTTAGGGTTTTCATTATTCAGCTGTCTTTAGATTTCTGGTCAAATGCTATATGAAGTCAGATAAATTTTTACAAAGGTAGAGTTTTACTTGGATCACACCTCGTTACGTAGCATCCCCACACAAGTTAAAACACATAAAAAAACTCCCAAGTCATGTAAATGCAAGAGAAACCTACAAAGCAGTCTAGGATACCATAGGTGAAAGGTTTTCTTGTTCATCCCCCTGTGCGAATGGTTCAAGAATGCTGAGAATTGATAAAAGGACAAGCTCTTCCCCATCCAATTCCCCATAATAAATAGTAGTTAAAATCCACTATCAAAAAACCCCAAACACCTTTGATCCCCAAAGTCGTAAGGATTCATACTATATGCCTCTGAAAAGGATGGGTAGTCATCCCCAAGGCCTAAAATATCAATGCCATTACATAATATTATCTCCAATCACCTTTGGTCCCCAAATTCATAAGTATTCGTACTACACGCCCCTGACAAGGATGGGTAGTCATCCCCAAGGCCTAAAAGAGCAATGCCATTACATAATAAAACCCCAAATCACCTTTGGTCCCCAAAGTCATAAGGATTCATACTACACGTCCCTAAACAGGATGGGTAGTCATCCCCAAAGCCAAATGGGATCAATTTCATTCACAAGCCAACAACATACAAGCTCAACTTTGAAACCTAAAAATACAAAATCAAATAACAGTGGTTATCACCACTATTCAAACTCCTTGCTCAAAAAGAAAAAAAAAAGAGAAAAAAAAAAGTGATTTTTATCACTATGTATGAGAGCAAGTATCCCAATAAGTCAAGCACCCAAAAGATGCCTGAGCTTG
This sequence comes from Wollemia nobilis, assembly GCA_028583015.1. Lineage (NCBI taxonomy): Eukaryota > Viridiplantae > Streptophyta > Pinopsida > Araucariales > Araucariaceae > Wollemia > Wollemia nobilis. The sequence continues at coordinate 11,473,749 of JAQPPZ010001195.1, forward strand.
AATCCCTAGAATTCTCAGCATTCGAAAAACCATCTACGTGATCCTCATTATGGGTTTGGTGGACAGCCTACTTGGCAATGGCGGTATCCTAAACACATGACAATATGTCTATCACATTAGCTTTGCATGTGAGCAGACCCATGTTTGCATGTGGATGAGCTCGTTTATGGTACCTTAGATTGTCCTATGGATTAATCTTACTAAATACAACAAAGGAGTTAGTGGAGCTAATTAGATGATCCTCAGTATAGGTTTGGTGTACAGCCTACCCGGCACTAGCGGTATCCTAAAATATACCACATAAACAAATTCAATCGCACACACAGGGATGTGAAATAACTTGGTCAAACTCAAGTTTGATTCATACCTTGTTCAAAATTCTTGTGAGATAAATATACAGTCTTGGCTAGTTAGTTAAAACATCTGAGTCTCAGAAAAACCTTAACTACATTCTAAAACAAATGTTGTACATGTCCATTCTTGCATCACCATCAGAAAATACAAAACAAACAAAAAATATTACACACGCAAAGTCATCACATAATACAGAAAGCCAGTGAATCTTGTACAGTCTATGGTGCCACCACCAAGTTATCAACAAATCATTCCATCCATTCCATATGCATACATCATATAATTAGAAACATCGCATTCATAATAACACATGCCTACATCAACTAACTAAAATGTGCATAAAGTTAAAACATAACAAGTGTATAAACACAAAGAAAGTCATGTATATATATTGTCAAAAAGGCCCTCAGGCTACAATAAAATGGTCCTTTGACCTCGCAAACAAAATCAAAAACTCAAAAACCCCCAAGCCTAGGGCATAGGCCACCATGATCATGCAGGATCGGTGCGACTAGAACTACCCTCAATAGTGTGGATCCTATGGGACCTCTCAGGGTGACTGCTGCTAACCCCTACATCATGCCCACTAGTGCTACCCTCACCCACCCACCTGCAATAAGAGGAAGTAGACTGCTCAGTCTCACTGTCTCTCATTTGATGCAAAGATCTACCTCCAGTGAGCTTAGGTAATCGCCCATCGAGGCAGATAATCTCAGCCTCCAACTCCATTCGATGTCGGACCAAATCCATCTCCCATCGATGGTATGTATCCAATGCATCATCGCGCTATGCCAACTGAGTTCGTAGGAGATCCCTCTCTCATGAAGCATCTATGTCCCCATCCCATCGATGGTACACAGCCAATGCATTCTCTCGCTTCGCAAACTAAATTCATAGGAGATCCCTCTCTTGTAGAACCTCCTCGTGCTCCTCATCCTGTCTTCATAGTAGATCCTTCAATCATGTTATCTTAGTGCGATACCTAGCCTCCATGTCCCCTGGAACTGCCTAGGGCATGGGCATCTCCGGGACGGTAGGCTGCTTCGGTGCCCACTGCTCTGAATCGTCCTATTTATCTGACTTCTTTGAAACCCCTAGGTCATCCCCAGTCAAGTCGTCAACCTCTACCATATCTGCATCCTCCAGCGGAGCCCCCCAACCCTCCCTTGATGCCTTTGCACCCTCACCACCTACAACTACTGCATTCAGACCTCCCAGAGTCCCCTCACCCTGCCATCGCCGCATCGTCCATCGCTGGTCGTACTCTATCGTAGCCTTGATATTGTCCACATCGAGGACATCAATTGCTACATATGACTCCTCACCCAGTGTATCAATGATCAGCCAGGCCAGATTCCTCTCATCATCCAGATGTCGATAGATCAAGGGCTCACTAGGTAATCCCTGGCACACCCCACTGTCAAGTCAGCCGAACATATGGGAAGTACTCCTGCTCGATACCATGCTGCCCGATCATCCATCTCCTCCTATGCACCCACCAAAGCCACTCCCCAACTTCAGGCCAGGCTGGACAATCTCAGTATGGTTGCCAGACCACTTCCCTAGGAGTAAGCCATGAGAAGGCATCAGTGTAGTGACCATATCTACCCAATTAGTCCATGGCAAACCCTATGGCCTCTCCACAACTATGTGCTACCAACCCCAAAACTATAAAAGGTAGCTGCATCCAATCCCCTTCCACCTCTGGTAGTGGACGTCGTATAGCTCATCGTAAAGTTGTGCTAGTAGTGTCTTACACCACCTCATAATCAGTGGATCTGATGTCGGACACTCCACCAATCCAAAAAATACCTCTAGAAGGTTCCACGGGAACCTCGCGCCTGAGGAGTCGGGAAGCAGCATGTTGGAGATGAGGGTCATTAGTAATGCATACCTCACCCCCAACACGCCCTTCTCCAGCCACCACCGCACCAAAATCCTACCAATTAGGCAATCCCTCTCTGCCCTCTCCATCGGACTATCCACACCCACCTCTACCCCATGCCCGAAGCACTGTGTCAACACCATCGTCCACTGATCACGAGGAGTAGTCAGAATAGGCAGCCCATTTATCGAAATCCACAGAATCTGATAAACGTCCTCCAGAGTCACTGTCGTCTCCCCTATTGGGAGATGAAAGGTGTTGGTATGGGGATACCACAAGTTGATCAGGGCAGTCAGATATGCCCAATCCCCCACCACAGGCTCCAATTGAGTCACCTACTTGATCCCAATGGTATCAAGCCAATCCTAGTCCACCACAGTCAGCGCCTCTCATGCGTTAGAGAATACCGTCGACTGACGGTACCGGCTCTTCACCACCTGAAAAACAAAAACAACACAAAAACATTAAAAACATGAAAGAAAAAAACTATACAACCAAAACACTTCATAAATGTACAACAAAAACATTAACAAACTGTACAGTACGCACATTCAAAAATTCAAATAAACCATGCAATGCAAAAAAAAAACAAAAAAACAAATTCAAAATAAAAATTTGTCAGTTACCTAGGGTTTTTCACTTTAGTTCAAACTGATAAATAAAAAACAAAAAAACAAATTCAAAATAAAAATTTGTCAGTTACCTAGGGTTTTTCACTTTAGTTCAAACTGATAAATAAAAAACAAAAAAAACATATTCAAAATAAAAATTTATCATTAACCTAGGGTTTTTTTAACCTTAGTTTAAACTAATAAAAAAAAAACAAAATCAAAATAATAACTTGTCATTAACCTAGGGTTTTTTTTAACCTTAGTTTAAACTGATAAAAAAAAACAAATTCAAAATAAAAATTTGTCATTAACCTAGGGTTTTTTTAACCTTAGTTTAAACTGATAAAAAAAAAAACAAAATCAAAATAAACATTTTGTCATTAACCTAGGGTTTTTTAACCTTAGTTTAAACTGATAAAAATAGAAAACAAAATAAAATCAATGTTTAAAACTAGGGTTTTGATCTTAGTTTAAACTAGGGTTTTGATTTTAGTTTAAATAGAAAAACGAAATACAAAAGACATACTTACGATTTTAAAATGAAAAATAAAACAAGCAAAACAAAGAGAAGGAGCACTCATCGATCTCGCTTCGACTCCTCCACTTGATGATATAGTCCGTGAACTCATGGTATCCGTGAAATTCGATAGCGCTCGCTACACGAACTCGACCTCCTCCTCCTCACAACTCCAAATCGCTAGAAAAAACAAATGCGATTGAGCCCAAAACCTAGTTTTGGCCCTTATATAGGCTTTCAGGCCTGTAATCGTTCCATCCTAGGATGAGAACTCTAGTTAGCACTCGTCCCACCCTGGGATGATTACTAAACTAGTATTCTTCCCACCCTGGGACGATTACAAAGCAAGAAAATCAAAAACAACAAAAAATGCATCCAAAATGCACCAAAAACAACAATAAACTTTTCGAACAAAGGAGCCTTTGCGCCTGACATTATTGGCATACAAAACCAATTTTGGGGTCACAAATCCTCACTATCCTACTCCCTAATAAGGCTACCATAGCTAGAACACTCCACGGGAGGACGTATTTTCAAGAATTTCATCCCCAAAAGGCGTCACAAAAAGGGTCCAAACCCACCCAAAAATAGCAATAAACTTGTCGAACAAAGGCGCCTTTGCGCCTGACATTATTGGCATGCAAAACTGATGTTGGGGTCACAAATCCTCACTATCCTACTCCCTAAGAAGGCTACCATAGCTGGACCACTCCACGGGAGGACAAATTTTCAAGAATTTCATCCCCAAAAGGCGTCACAAAAAGGGTCCAAACCCACCCAAAAATAGCAATAAACTTGCCGAACAAAGGCGCCTTTGCGCCTAAAATTCTTGGCATGAAAAATTGATGTTGGGGTCACAAATCCTCACTATACTACTCCCTAAGAAGGCTACCATAGCCGGACCACTCCGCGGGAGGATGGATTTTCAAGAATTTCATCCCCAAAAGGCATCACAAAAAGGTTTTAAACCCACCAAAAATAGGTCAGATTGTTGGGAAACTGCATAAGCATTCAACAAAAAATAATTGAAGGCACCCTTACAAAAGTCATCTTGGATCAAGTGACTCATCCATTTTCTCATGTCAGTCATTCCCTCATCGATTCGTCGCTTGAGGGGGTAGTCACACTAAGTCACCAATCAACAAACACACTCAATCAAGGAAATGTCATGCATTCAAAGAATCACTGACAAAGACAATCATGCTCCTACTTGGGGAAGCAAACAAGCAATTATCACAATATGATCAAACACTTAGCATTCTAGAATCATGAACTCAAGGTTCCCACAGATAAAAGGTTGCACCCTTTGCCTATTCATGATTGAACAATGTCCAAGATCAAGTAACACCTCACCGAAAAAGGTTAACACTTGAATTAAGATCCTTAGCTCATCAGAAGCAAAGATTCAAGAATGTGTGCCATTTCCATACTTGGGGAATCAAAAGTTGGTTAGTTTATTAAAAAACCTAATCATTAGTCCTTTGATGACAAGCACCACGCATAGTGCATCCCAAAAAGGGGCATCTGTAGACACCAAAACAATACCAATCTGATTATGTGATGACAAGCACTGATCAAATTGACATACATAGCCCCCATGGAAGACCCTAGAGGTTAAAAAGTGGTCCTAACCACTCCCACAATAGTTTTTGAAGGTTAGAGGTCAATTTGGCACCTTTCAGGCACTCTGCTCCCTATTCGTTCCACCCTGGGATGATTACAAACTAGCACTCATTCCACCCAGAGACGATTAGCAGTATTCTCTCCAGGGAGGGGCAAATAGCAGGTTTGATGGGAAAAATGTCAAACCTTGACAAATGGCAGCTCAGATCCACCACTCAACTCCACCTTCAATGCATGGGAGTACGAGTGAGCATTTTTGAGCTCAAAGGGGCAGTCATAGAGGCAGTCATGGAGCCCTTAATCAGGGAGGAATCTTCTCTCCCCTGACAAGGCATGATGGCCAAGTGGTGCCTCTGCATGCTCATTCACAAGGGACCCTCAGGTCTATAAAATGGTGAGTCTTCTTACCCCAAAAAAGGATAGAGTAGGAGCATTTGGAGCAATAGAGTGCTATCGAATTACATCCTCACCCATCGTTTGTGCTTCTTACATCCTTGATCTCTCTTTTGGAAGGGAGGTTATTGGGTGATTATTGGAAGTGTAATTCGGACCAAAAACCCAAACATTTGGCCATAATACCCCACCCAATTTTTTGACACAACCCCATAAGAGGTTTTGGACCCATCCCAAGTGGATTGGTGCCAAAATCGAGCCCCAAACGGTGGGCGTCCTGCCCCGGTGCCCCCTGCACTGTTGTAGTCCTAATCGCCCCACCCCGGAGTGATTAGAAATCTATGGTAGATTTCCCTACTATTTCTTTTGCATTTGATTTTAGGTTATTTACATATGCTGCCATTCAAGTTTCATGTGATTCTGATGAGTTTTGGCTGTGATTTTATTATTTCTCGCTTTCACTAACATATAGGGAGCATCATCAAATACAGGGTGATCAAGGCCAAATTTGCAAAATCCGACCTTCTAGGTCGTTCCAAAATGCCCCATTTTGCCTAAAACCTACTTTGTAGGTGTTTTGGAGGCCCTTGGATGGGACATTTAGGAGGTCACATTCTGATGTTTTATGACAGTCCTAATCGTACCACCACGAAGTGATTAGAAATCTGTGGTAGATTTCTCGACTGTTCCTTTTGCAGTGTGTTCCTAGTAATGTTTTCTTGCTTCTATAAAATTTTTAGCTTATTTTGATATGTTTTAGTTATCATTTTAATTATTTTATGCATGCATTAACCGTAGGCCTTGGGGATCACATATTTCCCTCCATCCGTAGGTGCTACTAATCATTTATTGTTTCTCTGAACGTAGGATCTCGACATCGGAGGGGAAGCAAGGAACTATAGATGCATTCATGCAAGCGACGACGACGTTTGGTCCACCCTTTTTCAATGTGGGCACGCGAAAGATCCCCAGGGGGAATGTATCATTCATGGTGTAACCAAACTATGTCCGATGCTCCTAGCCCTTGAAAAGGGAGGAGACGTATTGTAACCCAATCTCGAGAAAATTAATAAAATAAAGGGCTGCACTTTTACATTTGCTTTAAATCTCGTTTCAGTTTGTTTGTTTTCCCTCCTTTCATGCATTCTCGTTCGTAGGACTTAGCATTACATTTCACTTTTATTTTCTTTCGTATCCTCGTGCTTTCAATCTTAAATACATTATTTAAAGCATAATGCAAAAAAAATTCACCCCTATTATTTCTAATCATTCCTCCTCCTCCTATTGGTCTTGGATTTCCTTTAGATGCTATATCAAAATTCAATCTGACCAACTCCACTTCTGGTAGTTCCACTTTATATTCTTTATCTTTATTTTGTTTCTCCTATACCCAACATCATAATTCCATTTGATGACTTAACTCTATCTATCAAGGATCTCTACTTCAATATTAGGGATTGAGTGAGTTGATAGGTTGGTTTAGACTATTTTATAGCTAAATAAATCTTCCTTTTCATTACCTTTAAACTACATTCCTTTAAATATTCTTTTGTTCCTTTCCAACTATATAGTCCAAAGAATTATATATTTTGAAATATATCATATTATCTATAACACATTACTTTTAAAGGTGCTCTTCCATTTATTTAACCATTCTTTAATTCTATCATTCGTCACCATGCATTTACCAAATATATTAAGAATCCAGTATCATAGTTTCTAGAATATTGAATAGTGTCTCAAAAGATGATCTATACTCCCCTCTTTGTTAGGAGCCATGAAAACCTCCTTTCATGACATTATCCTTGGATAATTTTTTCCTATAACCTACTGGCCATACAAATATTTTAACTTTTAGAAAGCTTCGGGTATATCAAATATCTCTCCATATTCTTACGATATTCCTATTTTGTTAGTGCTTTACATTATATCTTCTTCTTGTTGTGTATTCTCCTAAGCTATTCAACTCCCATATTGTTATATTTTCGCTCAATTACCTCCTAGCAATAATGTCTCGTATAAATATTATGGTGATCCATGTACATAATGTTTGAAACCCTATCACTATATTTGATTTTAAGTAGCCTCATCCATGGTTTCAAAATTAGATCTAGAATGAGTAGTTTTTTATCACATCAAGTATTTATCAAATATATATTTTTCTAATTTCCACCACACATCTTGGACTTTTAATTCTAGGTCAATCAATTTTTTTAAAATTATTTGGTAGTTCAAAACCATATAGTAGTGAGAATGTATTAAAGATTAAGCTTGGGTCATTGGGATCAACGTAGCTAGAAGAATTTATCTCATTTTTTTTTACTCCTTTTTTATAATATCTAAATTACTTTTCTCCTTAGAGCTAAGTTTGCATCCGTAAGAACTCTTAAACCAAGACCTCCCCTAGTTTTATCATCATACGTCTTACTCCATTAAATATCCTTTTATCATGTAATATTGACCACAAAAATGACCGCATAATATAGAGTACAATTTTTTGACTAATTTAGGCATAATATACAAGGACATATAATGTTTTTTTAAAAGGTAAAAATCTTATTAAAAATATAGTTCCAAAGTTACAATAGTGAGCCTATCACTTTTTATCAGGCCCAAGATCCTAATAAAACTAACTCTAACATCTTATTAAACCACATATTACTTAGTGTTATCCAAAGAGCCAAAGATCCTATACTTATTACAATTTTTGGTTAATACTATTCTAGAGAGCCTGGATAAGCTTCTCTGTAATGACCCAAAAATATAACTAGCTAACTACCAAAAAAAATTAAAAGCATATATTTGATAGGAATTTACACATCCCTAACCAGCATATATCAATCTACAAATTTATATAAGTCCTAATATAATATTTATAAGTTGTTTATTTCATATTCATAATGGGCCAACTTATCCTCTTTCTTAATTTGCCAAAGGATACACCCATATCTATATTATACATAAGCCTGTCAATGTAGTTATACTAAGTGTATTGCAAATAAGCTATCAGTCTCATCCATAGATGAGCTAACTTATCCCTTTTTGCATATCAAAAGGGTACGCCCATAATTACACCATACATAAGCCTATTTATGTAGGTGCACTAAGCGTAACATAAATTAAGCTATCAGTCTCATCCCAATGATGAGCTAACTTACTCTGTTTACCACTTCTAATAGCAACCAAGTTCATTTAAATCTACTTGATATTTTGCAAATCTATCTAGTTTAGATTTTAGAAGAAATATTTAATCAAGGTTATTTGGTGTTTCTTTCTAAGGGATACTATAATCCTTTAGGTTTCTCTGTCTACTTCTAATACATAGGCATAATCATATTTAGGTAACAATTCTAATAATCTAACTACATTAAATCATTTTAGATCTTCTAGTCTCTCTTTATTTAGAAGAATATGATTAAATCTATCTACTTATTTTAAGTATTGGATAACATATATAAGCATAAAGGGAAAATATGTAAATAATATGTCAAGATTCTACTAAAATAATAATAAAATAGAGTAGTTTATGAAACCACTACATAATAGATTCTTTATAAATACAAGTAAGAGATACATATTTCATTTACATATTAAATCATTACATAACTCAAGTATGGAAAAAGTACTTCCATACTTTAAAATAATAAGGTATTTACAACATTATCCAACTAGGAGATTAATCCTTGATAAGTTTCCATACAAATTCCTCACTATAATATGTCAGAAGCCAAGTCTCGAATCCAATGTTCTCTTTGGTCCTTCTCATTTATCCATCGCTCAATTGATGGTGGTAAGGGATCAGGATAGGCCATGGATCTTACGAACCATGCAACTAAATGCATCTACTAAATGACTTATGAAACATGTACAATTATAATTGGATACCAAATTGCAACTATACAAACTACTCAATACATTTTTTCGTAAGTTATTTGTTCAAAACATTAGAAAAAAAACTCATACATCCATTCTTTATCTTATTGTAAAAGGAGAGTCATTTTATCCTTTAGAAATGAAAGTCATGGAGTAATTCATGAACCTTTCTTTAATCAATATAAGGTTCATTCTTTTCATCATACAAAACCATTTCTTTAATAAATTAAGGTCCCATACCCTTAACTAATTAAATACTTATAAAAACCCATTTCTTTAATCAATTAAGGTCCCATACCCTTAACTAATTAAATACTTACAAAATCCATTTATTTAATCAATTAAGGTCTCATACCCTTAACTAATTAAATACTTACAAAACCCATTTCTTTAATCAATTATGGTCCCATACTTTTAACTAATTAAATACTTTTCAAAACCCATTTTTTTAATCAATTAATGTTCCATATCCTTAACTAATTAAATACCTACCAAAATCCATTTCTTTAATCAATTAAGGTCCCACACCCTTAACTAATTATATACTTACAAAAACCATTTTTTTAATCAATTAAGGTCTCATACCCTTAACTAATTAAATACTTTCAGAAATCATTTTTTAATCTAAAAAGAATAAATATCATTATTTTATTTTTAAATAAATAAAATATGGTTCTTTTCAATTTATGATATTATCCCTTGATCTAAATTAAAGTAAATAAAATATGGTTCCTTTCAATTATTTAGATTATCCCTTAATATAAAGCAAAAAAGGAGGTGTTCCCAATTTAAACAAACAACCCATAACATAGTCGATCCAACAAAAAAAAAAAAAGTCAATGGTGGGTCAACCAAAATAGTCCTTAATTATTGCCCACACATCATGCCCAACAACTGGCGTACCAGAACCCCTGCCAAGTGGTGGTTCACTCGACCACTACTTGGTGATCATCTACTAAGGATGACTCCCCCTACTGTGGCATTGAGGCACCCCCATATGGTGTGTGTGGGATTTAATCTAAATAAAAAAATGAAGGTTAATATGGCTTCCACAACCAAGTGAGACTAATCCCATAGAGAATAACAACCCTTTGTGTGGTAGAACAAAGGTATGTAAACCAAACAATAGTCAACAGATGGAAATCCTTCTATGTGATATAGGCTATGGAAAAGTATTAACACACACCTTGAAACTGGTGCAGGGTGGCTTGCCACATGGAGCAGCTTCCCCCTCGACCACATCCTTGTAGTTGATAGCATAGGGAAATTTGACTACCCTTTAAAGTACCTAGGGTGCCAGACCATATAGGATGTGGGATATTACCCAAGGAGGATTTCTTGGCCTTCCTTTGTCTATGCCTGAATCACTCATAAATTTATTGCTCAACGATGTCATAGAGATGGTAAGATTAATTTAATTAAGCCTTCCCCTAATATTAAATCTTAGGGAAATCTCACCAAGTGATGGTGATAATATCGTCGTATCAGACTTATGAATAGGTGATATACCTGTTAAAAAATGAAATAGAGGGTATTTGAATTAGGTAGAGCATCCACCAACAGGCAGTGAACAGGGTAGATTTTAAACAACTAGCTTCAACCAAACAACCTCAAGGGAGTGCTTAAAAGGAGAAGCTTGGAGGTTAACATTCTTCAAGAGATGAATCGATGATTACGCTTATTAAGGAGAGATAGAAGCTACAAGCGAGGTTTCAAATAATGAAGACACATTAGAACGATTTCTAAACACTTCTAAACAGAATAATCCCTCCTCAACTAATAGGAGAACAAGTATCAACAAAAATAAAAATAAAGGAGAGCACTTAAAAAATGGATTTAAACCATATTTTCTAAGTAGGGTAGCTCAATCAACTTCTTGAAGAAAACAATAGTAGAGTGCACTGATAAAAAAGACAAGAAGATGGTTTATTACATGATAAACCATAATTTTTTTATGATTTAAACTCTCAATCAAGCATGCAATTGAGGATTTTAAAAAAGTCTATCAAAACCTCCCTAGATACAAGGAGATTCATTTTAAGGTAAAAATAGTATATAATAATCCTAAAGAAAAGTGATTACACACACAAAGCCATGGATTAAACCTCCAATATGGAATATCTGAGATTTAGAATCCTTTGTAGTTTGTCTCTCCAAGCTTACTCTTGTGGCCTCTTAGCTTTCTCTTTACCCGGCCCATCACTTCACATCCCTCTCCATAAAGAATCCATTTTTATTTCTACCCTTGCCTTATTAACAAAGGGGAGTTCTATCTACCTCAAGCTAAAGTATTTATTTTGACATAAGTGTAACCTACCAAGAGTAATGTCATCCTTACCCAAGGTGGCCCCAAAGGAGATAGTTGAATCAAAATAGTTCTTTCTCTTTTTTCAAATATCTTGCCTTAAATGAGAATCCATTTTTTTTCTTTATTTAATTTATAAAACAATTCTTTTTGTTAACTATGTATAAAATATAAAGCTAATCATTTCTTTATTCAATTTAAAAAAGTATAAGGTTAGTCGTTTCTTTATTTATTCAAAAATGTTAAAAGAAATAATTAAATAAAACTTTAAGGTATTAATATTTATAATATTGCATTCAATTTAATTCAAACTATAAAAGCCATTGATCATTCCTTATTCAAATAAAATAGCTATACTAATATTAAACTTTGGTATCTTTGAATAAATTTTTAAAAGAGTACGAAATAGCTTATGGGCAAAAAGTTAATAGGACTAAATCCAAAATTTACTTCCTTAACACTCATGCTAACATCAAAGCAATAATTTATAGGTTGCTTCAAATGGAGGAGGCTAATTTACTAATAACATATCTAGGAATGAATTTATTTGATGGGAGAATGAGGATAGATTTAGGGAATCCAGTTATTAGTAAAGTTCAAAATAAAATTCCAGCTTGGAAAGGTAAATGGTTATTGTTAGCAGGAAGAGTGTATTTAATTAAGTGAGTCTTACAAGCCATTCTAGCATATTATATATAATTGTATTATATGCCTAAGTTGAAAATTTTTTAATCTATATTATGCAATCATTTTTATGGTCATGATAAAAGAGAATTTTCTTTGGTGAAATGGAACAAGTTGTGTGATGATAAAACTAGGGGAGGTCTTGGTTTAAAAGTTCTTACAGATGTAACTTAGCTCTTAAGGAAAATTTTATCTGGAGATTGTACAAAGAGAGTCAAACACAATGGGCAAGAATTCTTCTTAGTAAGTATGTTTATCCCAATGACCCAAGTTTAATATTTACTGCATTCTCTCTGCCAAATGGTTCTACTTTTTAGAATGGTTTAAAAAATCTATTGATCTTATGATTAAAGGTTTAATATGGGTGGTGGGAATTGGAGAAAAAATTCCATTTGGATGGATACTTGGTGTGATAAAAAAACCACTCAACTTAGATCCAATTTTGAAACCTTGGATGATATTACTTCAAGATAAACATGGTGATAGGGTTTCAAATATTTTGTACAAGGATCGAGAAGGAATAAATAGATGGAAATAAGATTTTTTTAAAAGTATACAAGACATTGGTGCTAGGAGGCGATTGAGTATAAATATAACAACTATGATTATTCCAATAAGTGCTAAGGATAAATTGATTTAGGAGTTGAATAGCTCAAGAGAACACACAACGAAAAGTGGATATAATGTTCAACACCAACATAATAATAATATCACTAGAATTTGAAGAGATATTTGGGATAGCCCAAGCATTCCTAAAGTCAAAATGTTTGTTTGGCTAGTAGTTCATAGAAGTATTGTATCCTAGAATAACCTTATGAAAAGGGGTTTTCATGGCCCCTCTCAATATGTTTTCTGTAATAATGATGAGGAGAGTATAGACCATCTCTTGGGACATTGCTCAATAGTTTAGAATATATGGCAATGAATTCTTAATATGTTTGGCAAATGCATGGTGATGAATAGTAGAATTTAATATTGGTTAAATCAATGGCAGAGCACTTATAAAAGTGAAGCTTTAAAGATAATATAGGATATATCAAAAGATACAATACTTTGGACTATATGACTGGAAAGGAATAAAAGAATATTTAAAGGAAATAAAAGCACTTTCTAGGTAATGAAAAATATATATGTTTAGCCATAGAGGAGTCTAAACCAACCCTCTCAACTCACCCAATCCCTAATTTGGAAGTAGAGTATTGAGAAGCAAAAGGAAGGCAAAGAACATAAAGTGGAAACCTCTAGATGACGAGTGTATTAAATTAAATTTTGATGGAGCATCTAAAGGAAATATATGACTAGTAGGAGGAGGAGGAATAATTAGAAATAATAGAGATATTTTGTCTCGTTATCGTGTCAATAGTGTATTTAAGACAAATAATAAAGTTGAAGCTTGGGTAGCTTTAGAAGGGTTAAAATATGTAAACAAATTAAATGCAATATAGTATGGATGGAAGGTGATTCTCTCATAGTAATAAATGCAATTTTGAAGAAAGCAAAGGCTCCATGGAACATACAAGAGATAATTGTGGAAATTCAATATCTTGCTAAAGAGTTTGAAGAAAATAGGTTTACACATATATTAAGAGAAGGAAACAAATGTGCAAATAAGCTAACCTATAGAGGGGTTTTGATTGAGTATCATGAATTTAAATTCTCCTTTCCATGGTTAGAGTAAGTAGAAAGTTTAGTTGAATCTGAAAAAAAATGTTGATTACATAAATCTATTAATGATTAAGATTTACTTTAATGATTTCCATTGGTAATATTGGCTTTATTTGGTAATAATAATGTGTTTTCATTTAGACTAATTATTATAATTTTTTTTGTTGTACTTGTGTTTCAAGAAGGAAACTAGCAATCCATATTTGGTAAAGCATACTATGATAGTGCGATGTTTTGGAAATATTACTCTACTAATATGCAAGGCATAGATAGTAGAGGTGAAGTTTTGACATTGTGAATGTTTCTATAGGAAAATATCAAGAAAGATGCTAAATTTTGGAGTAATTGTATTCATACAAAAATTTAAAAATATCTAGAAAATGAAAATCAAGAATTCAAACATTTTATATAAAATGATGTAGGTTTCTAGCTATAGCATATCAATTCATATGAGAAGTGTATCTATTTATAAACTCTCAATCTCTAAATAAGAGATATAATTTTTTAAGGATGGGGGACCCGAGTACAACCCCTTATTATCTAATATATATATATATATATATATATATATATAAATTATTAGTATGGTATTTAAGCGGACTAAGGATTAATGGAAACTTTATATACATTAGTCCTTTTCAAAAGGGATTCTATCCCAAGTCCACTTACACATAAACACACATGTAATTCAAATATATCAAACAAGGGAGGATGAAATCATTGCAATCCAATCACCAATCCTAGCTGAGGACTTATGGTAACTTCTAGATTACTAGCTTTGGGCTAAGGATGGTTGGGTTTTTGATGATTACCCCTAAAAGCAAGAATGCATGCTTACATGAGGGTAGTCATTCGTGTTACCCTAAGATACCATATTCATCATTTTTCTTTTCAAGTACCCCATTATCGGTTGTCGATCCTCTCCCACCCATGAGTTTACCTCGTCTGACACATTGATAATACATTAATAGTACCATATTCCTCAAGGATAAATCAATATAAACATTGCATAACCATCCAAATGCATCATAACTAGAAATAAAATAGTCATTCATAAATACATAGTCTATTAGTCAAAAATACCTACCAAGATAGGATGGCATACTACCCCCCATTGGACTAAACATGGTACCATATGTTTTCCTTGCCATAAAATGTTATTACAATCTATTTTCAAATAAAAAATAAAAATATTTCTTCATATCGTCCACTTTTTCCCAAGTGGTACTTCTTTCAGAATAATCATCCCATTGGACCTTACATTGTTCTAGAGTCTATTTCCTCATTGACTTTGAATGAAACTCTAGAATATTCATCGATATTACTTCAATTACCTCAGGTTTTGATATCTATAATTTAGAAATATCCTACACAATGATCAGTGTCAGCAATGTACCTTATAATATGGGCTATATGGAAGGTGTCATGGATATTTAATAGGTTGGGTGGTAGGGAAATTCTATAAGCAAATGGACTAATATTTCTAATGATCTCAAAAGTACTTACAAAACAAGGATCCAACTTTATGGATTTGATAGTTCTTTTCATCAGTCTAAACCTTAAGAACACTTTGTCTCTAACATAGTATTTCCTTGGTGATCTTTCTAGATCAGCATAACTCTTTTGATGATCAGTAGCTTTCTTAAAGCCTTTACTTGATCATATTTAGTTGACCTTCCATTTCCTTGACCATGTATGATCCAATCACAACTCGATCCTCTAAATTATCCCATGACAATGGCGTTCTACACCTCTTATCATATAAGACATCAAATAGGGTCATATCCAAAGAAAAATGATACTCATTATTATAAGAAAATTCTACAAGATGTAGATAGTTTTTCCATATATAATTTTGATCCATGTAGTACATGCAAAACATATCTTATAGGACTTAATTCACCCTCTCAATTTGACCATCAATATTAGGGTGATATGCAAAGCTTATATTTAGTTTTGTACCCACTGCACGTTGTAGGTCTTTTCAAAATTTAGAAGTAAATCTAGAATACCTATTCAAAATGATCATTTTAGGAAGCCCATGCAACCTGAATATCTCTTTGGAAAATCTATCAACCATAATTTGAGTATCATCTTTGATGTTTCCTGGTATAAAATGTGTAACCTTAGACAAGCTATCGACTACTACAAGAATTGTATCATGTTGATACCTGGTCTTGGGTAAATCTACTATGAATTCCATGGATATAACTTGTAATTTTGTAGAGGTTATCATGTGGATACAATTGCCCTATATGATGTCTACGTTCAACCCTTACCTTTTGGTATTCTAGGCATCAAGCAATAAAATTGGTGATATCTTTCTTCATTCTTGTCCAAAAGAAGGTCCTTTAATATTCTACCTCATCTTGACCCATTTGATATGAGCATAGTAAGTATATTTGTGTGCTTATTGCATGATTAGTCTCATTTCACCTATTATTGGTATAATGACCCTATACTTATATCATAAAAGATCATATTTCATGCTGAAATCCTTATGTTCTTCAGAATTTCTTCCCATATTAACCCAAATTTCCTTGTAATACTCATCCTGAGATTACATCTTCTTGACTTGGTCTAATAAATCTATATGGATTTGGGTCAAAGCTTCTATATACCTCCTTTTGATTAAGGCATCAACCACCTTATTTTCTTTTTCTTTGATATATTCAATATAAAATTTATATTCAACTAAAAACTTGATCCACCTTCTCTTCCTTATGTCGAGCATAGGTTGAGTGAATATGTATCTCAATATATAATGGTCAATACTTAGCTCAAAGGGTCTTCCAACCAAGTAGTAACATCAGATATTAAGAGCATGCACAATCGTAGCCAACTCTATATCATGTGTTGCATAATTAGCTTCATGTTTCTTAAATTTCCTTGATGCATAATGTATGACCTATTTATCCTATGAAAGCACTCATCCTAACCCTTCTAGAGATGCATTAGTACACACTAAGAAGTTTCCTTGAGGATTTCGAATCTTTAGGATTGGTGTTGCGATGATTTTCTTCTTAAAAAATGTAAAATAAGATTCACACTTAGCCGTCCACTTAAATTCCTTTTATTTTATTTGGAGATTGCTTATGGCAGTGGCTATTTTAGAGTAATCCTTCACATATTGTCTATAATAGTCTGTCATACCCATGAAGCTTCATATTTTAGATACATTGGTTGGCAACCACCAATTTAAAATGACCTTAATATTTTTTAGATCCACTGCAATTCCTTCAATGAATATTATATGTCCTAGATATCACACTTTTGATACATAGAAATCACTTTTTGATAAATTCCCATAGAGTTGATTCCTTATTAACAACTCCAATATGATTCTAAGGTGTCTATCATGTTATTTCCTATCCCAAGAACATATTGTAATATCATCTAAAAACATGAGGATAAACTAAACAAGAAGTCTCCTAAATACATTGTTCATTAAGTTCATGAATGTGGTTAAGGCATTAGCTAGACCAAAGGGTAATATTATAAATTTATAATGCTTGTATATGGTTTTGAATGTTTTCATATGAGTGTCCTCCTCTCTTATAATTAATTAATGATACCCTAATCTTAGATAAATCTTTGTAAATATTGTATCATACTTCAATTGTTTGAAAATATCTTCAATCCTAGGTAAAGGATACCTATTCTTGATGGTTTCTTTGTTGAGCATTCTATAGTCAATACATAACCGTAATGAACCATATTTATTTTTAACAAAGAGCATCGGTGCACCCCATGGTGACACACTAGGATTTATCAGTACCTTTTCTAACATACCTTATAGTTGTACGTTCAACTCTTGCATCTCTTTAGGATTCACCTTGTAAGGAGTTTTGTGGATATATTTTACTCCCGATGTTAGCTCGATAGTAAAATCGAACTCATGTATAGGAGGAAATCCGGGTAGGTATTTGGAAAATACATCCTTAAATTCTTGTAAAATTGGATGTTTCCTAAATACTTCTTTCTTCTGATCCTCCTCAGCTTCATTGAGTTTCACCACATAAATCATTCTCCATTTCCTTATGGTTTTCTTTAGTTGCATAGAAAAAAACAATTGGGGTTTAAAAGATCCTTGCTCACTATGGATCCTTATTCTTCCCTTGCCATTTTTTGAATACTCTATCCATATATCCTAAAAATTTATTAAGGCTCTTTGAGCCTATAACCAATCCATTCCTAATATAATATTGAAGGCATGTAGTGGTGCAACATAAAGAAATCCCACAGTAGAACCATTAGTGAGGGTAATTTTAGCCATATAAAAACATTGATACATTGAGTAGGTTTAACCAGAACCATACTCAGCCTTTCACTCTTGTGCCAAATATCCTAGTATTTTAAGCATATCCTTTACTATACTAGAAGAAATAAATATATTTGTAGCTCCACTATCAATTAAAATATTTACTTTTTTATTAAAAATCTTACCCCTTAAGAATAATCAGGTGTCTTTCCCTTCCAGTTTTTGGCTTTTAATCGTAGCATAAATCATGTGGGTAAGTTATTTTCCTTTTGTACTATATGTACTTGGTCTTGGTTTATGTGGATAATGGCTAGCATAGTGTGGACCTCTACAATTATAGCACCCACTCTTGGGTATTGGGTGTGCTCATTGCTTCTATTCTCTAGTTTTATCCACTAGTACCAAATTCGATTGCTTTAAGGTTGAGGTTTATTATTACTGTTGTTGTTGTTCATCCTTTGAAAATTCTTTCTAAACTTTCCTTGCTTCCCATCATTTCTTCTTTTGAGTTTTGGAAATATTTTACTCTTTTGGTTTTATTCTCCTTCCCACTTCATGAAACCAACACTATTTCTCTTCCTAAGTGATTATTGATCTTGCTCAGATAAAACTACATAGTTAAACTGGAGAGGAGATTTTGCTTTCCTATCCAAGTTATAAGCTTTCTATAGCATTTTTTGTTTGTGCATTCTTACCTCATACCTAATATTAGGTTTTGATCCTAATATTAAGTTATGAATATTCATCTTTTTTTCATAAGCAGGAACATATTTCAACAACCTAACCAACTTCTTGTAGTATACCTCAATTGATTTGGTCCCTTACTAGAGGTTAGTACACTCCTCAAAATTTTATGCATAGAAATTTTCTATAAGTAACCTCTTTTTGAATACTGTAAAAAATCCTTCCAATTTAAATCAACTGCTTCAATTTTTTGCTCTTCTTGGAAGGTTTCCCACCATTCCAATCCAACCCTTTTAGATGCAATATTACCCAAACTGTTTGTGTCACAGTAGATTAATTTTTATTATGAAGTAGATTTCTAATTCCCTTAGCCAAGCTTCGAATGCATCACCTTCTCTTTCTCCATTAAATTTGGAGGTATGAACATTCTTTATGCCTTTGACCCACTCTATATCTATTAGAGCTCTAGCCTCTCACTCTTTAGTGATATGTTCACTATATTATCTCTACTATAGTGAGCTTCTCCACCCCTCTACTAGAATTAACCAAAACTTCATCTTAAGCTCTTCCTTCAATATCATCCTATTGGGTCTATCTATTTGGAGGAATATAATTCCTTATTCTTGTCAATCTATGAAGTTATCTAGCCATAGGGATTTACACATCCTTAACCAACATATGTCAATCTATAAATTTATCTAAGTCCTAATCTAATGTTTATAAGTTATCTATTTTATATTCACGATGGGTCAACTTATCATATTCCTTAATATTCCAAAGGATACATCCATCCCAATACCATACATAAGCCTGTATGTGTAGGTATACTATATGTATTATGAATAAGCTATCAATCTCATCCCATAGATGAGCTAACATATCTTATTTTACCTATTAAAAGGGTACAACCATCATTACACCATACATAACTAAGCATAACGTAAATAAAGATATCAGTCTCATACCAATGATGAGCTAATTTACTCCTTTCACCACTCCTAATAACAATCAAATTCATTTAAATCTACTTTATGCTTTGCAAATATATCTAGTTTAGGTTTTAGAAGAAATCTTTAATCAAGGTTATCCAACGTTTCTTCCTAAGGGATCCTATAATCCCTTAGGTTTCTCTTTGTACTTCTAATACATAGGCATAATCATATTTAGATAACAATTCTAATCATCTAACTACATTAAATTAGTTGAGATCTTCTAGTCTTTCTTTATTATAATAATATGATTAAATATGTCTACTTATCTTAAGCATTGGATAACATCTATAAACATCAAGGGAAAATACATAAATAAGATGTCAAAATTATACTAAAACAATAACAAAATAGAATAGTTTATGAAACTACTACATCATAGATTATTTATAAATACAAGTAAGAGATACATATTTCATTTATATATTAAATCATTACATAACTCAAGTATGGCAAAAGTACTTTTATACTTTAAAATAATAAGGTATTTACAATATTATCCAACTAGGATATTACTCCTTGAAAATTTTCCATACAAATTTCTCACTATAATATGTCAGAGGCCAAGTCTCAGATCTAGTGTTCTCTTTGGTCCTTCTTGTTTCTCCATTGCTCAATTTATGGTGGTAAGGGATTAGGATAGCTCATGGATCTTATGAAGCATGCAACTAAATGCATCTACTAAATGACTTATGAAATAGGTATAATTATAATTGGATACCAAATTGCAACTATACAAACTACTCAATATATTTTTTTATAAGTCATTCATTTAAAATATTAGAAGAAGATCTCATACATCCATTATTTATCTTATCATACAAGGAGAGTCATTTTATCCTTTAGAAAAATTCATGAAGTAATTTGCAAACCTTCTTTTAATCAATCAAAGGTTAATTTTTTTCATCATACAAAACCATTTATTTAATCAATTAAGATCCCATACCCTTAACAAATAAAATACTTACAAAATCCCTTTCTTTAATCAATTAAGGTCCCATACCCTTAACCAATTAAATACTTACAAAAACCATTTCTTTAATAAATTAAGGTCTCATACCCTTAACCAATTAAATACTTACAAAACCCATTTATTTAATCAATTAAGGTCCCATACCCTTAACTAATTAAATACTTATAAAACCCATTTCTTTAATCAATTAAGGTCTCATACCATTAACTAATAAAATAATTATCAAAACCCATTTCTTTAATCAATTAAGGTCTCGTATCCTTGACTAATTAAATACTTACAAAATCCATTTCTTTAATCAATTAAGGTCTGATATCCTTAACTAATTAAACACTTATAAAATCCATTTATTTAATAAATTAAGGTCCCATACCCTTAACTAATCAAATACTTACAAAAATCATCTTTTTAATCTAAAAAGAACAAATATCATTCTTTAATTTCAAATAAATAAAATATAATTCCTTTTGATATATTAGATTATCTCTTGATCTAAAGTAAATAAAATATGATTTCTTTTGGATTAAATTCTTTAATATTTTTAATATGATCTATTAAGCAACAGAGGAGCAACGACGGTAGCAGAGGAGGAATTCGAATTATCGAGGGGGAGAAGGAATATCTTGAACTAGGTCACCAAGATGCGACAGGCGAGGATCCAAAGGTAGGTAAGACTTCTAAGGGGATGAAGGATGGATAGGATTCCATCCCTAACCAAGTTGGAAAAGTTTAGGGAATCGAACTTCCTAACAAAGATCCTAACAAAGGACCCATGTAGGGGTTGTGGGCCCCAAAAATGTTCTCTCCTTTGAAAATACTCTCAAATGTAAAAGGAGCAACTTCTTTGACTCCCTCCTACCCCTCATCCCTAAAAATATTAGGATAATCGCTCTCCCAAACATTATAGAAATGTTTTTATCTCTGGAAGCATATTCCCTAGTGGGGAAGTTTGTGGGAGGGAGTCTAGATATAGAGACCATAAGGACTTGGGTGTTCTCCAAGTGGAGGACAGTAGGAAACATGGAGATCATGGTGTTGTCTAGAGGATTCTTCATCATCTGGCTCAATAACCAAGAAGATGCCAATCACATCCTAATGGGAGGGACATGGTTCCTAGGTAGGTGAAGCCTCTTCCTTAGACCCTGGGGAAAACTTTGATCCTGAAACATAGAGTATCAATACCGCTCATATTTTGTTTTGTCTACCTAACCTTCCCACCCAGTTTTTTCATAATTATTTCTTTAAAGGGATTGCTAGGACCATTGGAGAAATTGTAGCAATAGATTATTCAACCATGGCCAGATCGAGATGACCCATGCAAGAATATATGTAAACGATAACCTAGAATTTGAGCTCCCCATATTCATAGAACTCAGATATGGGAAGTATCTGAGGAAGTAGGCCATTGAATATACAAAATAAGCTAGCCTTTTGTGTGGAGTGTCGATCTCAGGGCCACTTCAGAAACCAATGTCCAAAGCTAGCAATTCCTAAATAAGCACCAAAGAAACATGATCCGAGAGGGATAAATGGTAAAGGGTGCACAACGAATCAAGAATTTTGGTTTCTACCAAATAAAGGAGTCTACAAGCCATCCAAGAGCAGCTAAAACCACAAGGATCAAGGATCTCAATCCCAAAAACCAAAAAAAGGAAAGCAACAGATCAATATAGATTAGGAGGAATAGGTAAGTCCTTCGATACCCAATTACAATCAATTTGAAATACTAGCTGAGGTTGAGGAAGAGCAGATGATTGAAGGTATGAAGGAGTCTATGTTAAACCTCCTAGCTAGTTTGGAGTCCCCATCAAGATCAAGGCCCTTGAATGCCCCTCCAAGATGTCCTCCCCTAAATTACCCTTACGGTATTCCCTAAAACCGTGGAGAATATAGACAGAGCATAGAGGAAGATGTCACCTGGATTGAAACCATAGAAATTATGATTACCAAAGGATGTGATAGCCATGTTCTACAACATATTATCTCTCCCAAGTTTAGCCCTAAATAAACAAGGAGTTCAATGAAATCTTCCATTGATTGTGGTAGCAAAAAAAGAGAGAAAGGATATCAAAGACTGAGTAGTACAGCATAAGGCTTAATAATGAGATCACAAATGTGACTCAACAGACACTCTTATCTCTAGTTATCATCATCCCCAAAGAGGATAATAAATCCAACAAGCCTCCTCCATTGCAGGGCAGGGGAAGAGGGAAGAAATCCAAACAATCTAAATGAATATCCTCTCATGGAACGAGAGGCCTAAGCGGCCCAACCAAACAAAGTATGGTCAATTCACTAAGGAGATAAATTAATCCTATAATTTTTATTATACAAGAAACAAAAATAGATGAAGTACTATCACAAGAAATTACCTTTAAAATATGGCGACAAGAGGAATTTACCTTTAGATAGGCTAGAGGAGCCTCTAGAGGACTATGGTTCTTATGGGATCGAAGGCAGCTAGAAGGCAGAGTCATCCAAGAAGATAATAGGGTCCTGAGTGTTCTCTTCCATGACATGGACAATAACCTTTCATGGATTTTGTCAAATATTTATGCACCTAACTCCCTCCAATGGAGAGCAGTATCATGGGAATCTCTGAGCAATATGAAAGAGAATTTTCACAATATTTCATGGGTGGTAGCTGGGGACTTTAACACACCCCTCTATCCTTCAAATTAAATAAGAGGGACAAATATACCCAATAGGAGTATGGATGAGTTCAATTAGTTCATAAACTCCAATGATCTTATGGATGTTAAGCTAAGAGATGCTAAGTACACATGGAGCAATAGATGCTAGGGAAACCAAATCATTAAAGAAATACTGGATGGGTTCCTTTTATCCCAGGCAGCCATCCCAGTGTTTGAAGATTCAACTCTCTACTCATTGCCCAAGATTGCCTCGGACCACAGTCCTATTATTTTAGATGTATATAAGGCCCATTCTTTTAGAAGGTCTTTTTGCTTTGAAGCAATGTGGATAAAACACCATGATTTGAGAGACCGAATTAACCAATGGTGGCAATAATCCTTCTAAGGGAGTCCATCCTTCAAATTTTCTCAAAAACTAAGTATGGTTAAGGACAACCTCAAAGTGTGGAACAAGGAGGTTTTTGGGAATATTTTTGAGAATAAGAAAGTTGTGGCTGAAATACTAACCTCCATTGAATATAAAATTCAAAATGGAGCATGTTACGAAGCTACCAGGACAAAGGAAAGAAGTGCCCTAGCTAAATAACACAATATTTTGGCATATGAGGAAATTTATTGGAGGTAGAAGTCCAGAGCATTGTGGCTCAAGGAAGGAGATTTGAATTCTAAATTTTTCCATGTCACAACATTGAGGAAAAAAAGCAACAACAAGATCAGGGAGTTGATTAAAGGGGATGGTTCTACTACTCAAGATATCCATGAGATCAGTGGTGAAGTCTCTTATTTTAGTTCTCTCCTTGGATACGAGACCCTGTGTGTGACCACATCAAAAGAGTCTATGATGCAATTCATTCCTCAATCCATTTTAATGACATCAACATGAAACTTAATAAGCCTTTCATGGATGAGGAAATCAGACTAGACCTATTCTCCATGGACCCTGATAAGCCCTTGGTCCTAGATGGATTCCCACTTAGGTTATTTCAAACCTTCTGGGATGTAGGGTTGGATGTTTTTTCATCCATCCAAGAATTCCAATCATCCAAGAACATTCCCCAAAGTTACAATTCAACATTCATTGCTCTCATCTCGAAAGGGCCTACTCCTAAATCTATGGTGTATTTTAGACTAGTTAGTTTGTGTAATATCATTTATAAAATCCTCACAAAATCAATCATAAATCACATGAAATATGTGTTGCCCCTAATCATTGATCCTTTCCAAGGAAGTTAAATTCAAGGTCAATCCTTGATGGAGTCATAACGGTCCATGAGGCCCTCCATTTAGTGTATCAGACCAGAAAGGCTACTTTTGACCTTAAACTAGACATGAACAATACCTATGACCATATCAACTAAGATTTTGTGAATGCAATATTGCTAAAATTTGGGTTCCATCTAGAATGGATTATACTAATCAAAGGTTGCATCTGCAAACCTTGGTTTTAGGTCCTCATTAATGGATCCACGATAGGGTACTTTTAGAGCAGTAGAGGCATCAGACAAGGGGATCCAATCAGCCCTATACTTTTTATAATCATTGCAAAATCCCTAGGAAGGATAATCAAAGTTGATTATTCTACAGGCCTCATATCTAGGATTAAAGTGACTTCCCTAACCAACGCGGTTACCCATCAGCAGTTTATTGACAATACTTTGTTGTTGACTTTGGCTTCAGTGGGAGAGGTCAAGATCATAAAACATATAATGATTCTCTATGAGGAAGTTGCAGGTAAGAAGGTAAATTTTAATAAGAGTAAAATTTACTTCCTCAACACCCCTTGCCCTAGGAAGGTCAAGATAGCTAGGATATTGAAGTACTCTATATCCACCATCCCTACGTCTTATATGGACATTTCACTATTCACAGGAACTCCGGTTGATACGATGTGGAATAATGTTCTAGAGAGAATTCAAAAGAAACTCATAGGGTGGAAAGGGAACCTCTTGTCCCAAGATGATAAAGCAACTTTGACCATGGCCTCACTCCAAAGTATTCCAGTTTACTTATCAGTTTTCAAGGCCTCAGCCACGGTGTACCAAAAGATACAACGATACCAAAAAAACTTCCTCTGGTCAGGATTAGAAGTCAAGCAGAGGATACACTTAGTTGGTTGGAACAAGTTTTGTCGACTGAAGGAGAATGGAGGACTAGGTATTAGAAGAGTATCCCACCTTAATACAACTTTACTGGCCAAACAAGCCTAGCGCATGATCACCAACATTGAGAATGATTGGACTATGATCGTGAAACAAAATTATCTTCAAGGAATAGAGTTTTGAGTAGCACAATTCCAAGCAGAGGATCGATCTTCTGGAAAGCTATCCTAACAAGCAGAGACATAGTTGGTAAATGCCTGAGGTGGATCCTAGGAAATGGCCAAAAAATTATATTTTGGGAGGACAAGTGGGTCAGAGGAGAAGCCCTCATTCAGGATCCCTTCCTAGCTAGGTTAAAAGTCTACACTAATAAAACTATGGGGAAAAAGGTGATGGAATTTGTGTGCCAAGATGAAAACAAGCCTAGATGGAGACCGATAAAGATACAAGATTTGGAGGTTGAATATGAGTCCCTAGAATTCATTTTGAGGTAGCAATTCATTCGGTAAGGAGGAGGAGAAGACCATGTTCGATGGGTAGCAATAGAGAGTGGATACTTCTCTATTAAGTTGGCATATAGGCTTTTATTAAATCCTGAGGATCCTTTGTTTCAAGCCCAGCTAGTGTGGACTAAGAAGTTGATACCAAAGATATCCTTTTTTCATGGCTTGTCATAAGGTAAAAATCTCACCATAAATAACATTATTAAGATAGTAATTATGGTCCCTAACATATGTTGTATTTGCAGGCCAAATTGGGAGTCAACTCAACATTTATTCCTTAATTGTTCTCTCTCCTTAACCATCCTTAATGGGTCGTTCCAAGCCTTCAATATTTACTGGGCTAAACTAGCCTCCACCTATGAGTTATTTATGCAATGGCCAAATCCCTTTGTAAACATTAGACTTAGATTCATGTGGAAAATTTATCTCCATAATTTCTTGTGGTAAATATGGTTGGAAAGAAATCACCAAGACTTTTTTGAGTCCAGAAGGTATTCTGTGTCCATAACTAACAAAATCCTTGCCTTCACCAGGTAGAATTCTATTATACATCCTTTATCCTATCAATCAGTTTCTTCTAACGAGAAGCCTTTAGGATAATCCTTGAGTATCCCACTTGAGGATAATTCCATACCAAGACTTCCCAACCTCATATTAGAGTCAAATTGGAATCCCCCCCCGCTAGATTGGCTTAATTTAAAATTCGACAGAGCTACCAGGAGCAACCCTGGCAGGGCCAGGGTAGGAGGAGTGATGAGGGATCATCAAGGTCATATGGTGCTTGCATTTGCTAAAAATATAGGAATCCAAACCAACAATGAAGCAGAAGCTAGAGAATTATGGAGAGGAGTGGAATTTCCAAAGAATATTCAAGGCAGACTAATAGTAGAAGGTTATTCTCTCAATATCATTAACCTTCTTAAGAACAACATAAATATCCCTTGGAGGATTAAGGTCTACATTAAAGGAGTGAGGATCCTGATAGGGTCTAGAAGTGACACATGGATCCAAAACGCCTTCAGAGAATCCAATAAGGTAGCAGAAAAGTTGGCAAACCTAGGAGTGAATTCAGATGGATTGATCATGTGGACCCAGGGAGTATCGCTTGATGTGGAGGATCTCATTGAAAACAAATGAAGATGATGTATATTACATGGATCACGAGAAAGTTTTAATAACGCTCTCATTTTCATCTAAGTGGGTCCTTATTATCAGGTCCTAAGAAATAAATAACTATTTTTGGCCACCTCGACTTGTTAGGCTCTCGAGAGTGGATAGCCTCGAAAGCCATAAAATATGACATATTTCTTATGGGCACATTGACAAAGCGGTTACATTCACCCCCAAAAATGCTAATCAATGTGGGACATGGTCTCGAGGAGAGCTATTGGAGGCTTTCTACCATGTGCTTGGGGGAGTTGCTTGTTTCATATGCCCTAATTTTCCTTCTAGGCCTTCTATTTCAAATATGTCCATGGTTACCAAGATAGGAGATCTAAACAGTTACGATATTTGGAACGTTGGCATGAGATTTTTTTTTATGAAGAGCACCAAGTGGATCACCATCCATGTGGATTTCAAAGTAGCACACATCCCCATTTTGGGAACCTTCTTCGATAATTATTCAAATTCTAGTAGCGAGGGCATCTAGAAATTTTGTCAATCTTCTATTAAAATCAAGCTTCTACTAAGAGTAGGGACCTAGTGACTATCCTTGGCATTGACAGGAACTATGAATGTGAAGTAACCATGACGTACTTAGATATGATCTATGTGGAGATGGAGATCCTAGTGAAAGTAATTCTCACCGAGAGGGGCTTCACCCCTTTATTTAACCTATTTTTTAGAGATGAGCATGACATCATCGTAGCCATGCTAGAGTTGTGGGATAACAGTAGAGTGGTGGTCCGGGGGTGGGAATTTGTCATTGATGTAAACCTTTTAGCTACTATTATAAGATAGATGACCTAAGGAAGGTCGATACATAGGGATAAACATAACTGAGAGGTGGAGTTAAAATAATTTAAAGATAACTCAAATATTTACAAGGAATCCAAAAATGGCTTGCTAAGGACTAACCTCCCCCCATGGAATTCTGTGATGAAGAATGTGATGGATTTCATCACTTTTGGGGACCCCATCAAGGTACTCATAAGCTTCCATTATGCTTTCGTGAACTTATTCCGATATTTAAACCCATAAGCATCCCCTAATTCCTATTCAATTCAATGAACTACACCATAAATTCATGTAGGAAAAATAAAGGGTCAGTTTTATCCATCCACCAAGGCTTGTATAAGATCATTTACAGTCATATTTTGGCCAATTCACCTCAGAATGAACCCCTTTATATTTCCCAAGTTGAATATACCAGAGGTAAGGAAAGCCCTTGGCTACCCAATCCTTGCACGACATACCAGGAAAAGAAGAGGTTGGAGTTTCCAGCCAAAGGAGGGACCATGAGGAAAAAAATGAAGACTAAGGACATCGAAGGCCCCACTAGATTATCGCAACAACTAAAAAATAAATAGATCCAGGGCAACTCAAAAATCCTTGAGGTGGAGTCCTAGGATGAGGATCCTAATCCCACAAATATGGTCCTCAAGTGTTATGTCATTACGACTGCTATGAACATGAGCCAGCAAATGAAGGGACTCCTATATGCGCTGATTTTTGTGTTCTTAAATGAAGGATACCATGACCAAGGTGATGCCAAGAATATGAAGGCCAATTCTAAGGTGAATGTGAAGGAGGAGGACAAGGATTATGAGAAGGACGAGGATGAAGATGAATACCTCAATGAGGCCTAAGCTATTTTATTTAGCTTCTTACTATTGGATACCCTGCATGGAGCCATTTTTGTAGAATGGGTCTTAGTTTTGTTTGTCCTGTTGGCTGTCTTGTTGAAATTAGGGGTTTCTTTTTGTTGCCTTGTTGGCTTATGCTAGCTATCAAGTGGTTGGAAGTATTATTTTATTACGACTATGGTAATACAGTTAGATGCCTTATTGCATGGGTGTATCCCTATAAAGGATAGTAGTGTTAGAGGACTAAGGATCCTCAGGTCCATAAGGATGTTAAGCATCAGCTATAAGTTGTATTTTGTACAAAGGTTTTGGGTCAACCTATAAAAACCCGAGCTTAATGAAATTCTTAAATTTAAAAAAAAAATAACCTTTCAATTATTTAGATTATCCCTTAATCTAAAGAAAAAAATGGGTGTTCTCGATTTAAACAAACAACCTATAATACAATCGAATCGACATCAAAAATAAAAGTCAATGGTGGTTCAACTAACACAGTCCTCAACTACTACCCACATAGACCATGCCCAAAAACTGATGCACCGAAACCCCTACCAAGTGGTGGTTCACCCGACCACCACTTGGTGGTCATCCAATAGGGGGTGACTCCCCCTTATGTGGAGTTGAGGCACCCTCATATAGTGTGTGTGGGATTTAATCTAAATTACATAAAAATAATGGTAAAATAGCCCTTAAAATCGAGTGATACTAACCCCATGGTGAATCACAACCATCCGAGTGGTAAACCAAAGGCAAGTAAATCAAATTATAGATGGAAAATTGACTATGTGGCATAAGGTACAAGATAAGGCCAAAATTTACCTTCCAACTGATGCAGGGTGGCTTACCACATGGAGCGGCTTCCCCCTCGACCATGTCCTTCTGGTCGATAGCATAGGGAAGGCCAACTCCTATTTAAGGTGCCTAGGGAACCAAAATATATCTCATGTGGGATATTTTCTAGGGAGGTTTGCTTAACCTCTCTTCATTCACACCTTGATCACTCGCAGAGTTGTCACTCAACAACATCATGGTGGCGGTATGCATAATTTAATTAAGTCTTCCATTAAGGTTAAACTTTAGGGGAATCCAACAAAGCGATGGTGATAATATTACCACCTTAGACCCGTAAACAAGTGATACACTTGAAGGGCACTTGAATTGGGTAGAGCATCCACCAATAGGTAGTGAATAGGGCAAATTTTGAACGGCTAGCTTCAACCAAACAACCTCAAGGGAGCACTTAAAAGGAGAAGCTTGGGGGTTAATGTTATTCAATGGATGAATTGACGATTATACCTGTTAAGAAGAAATATAAGCTATAGCTGAGGTTTTCAATCATGAAGATACACTAGAATGATATCCAAACACTTCTACATATAAGAATCCCTCCTTGAATAATAGGGGAAGTATCAACAAAAATAAAAACAAAGGAGATCACCGAACAAATGGAATTAAACCATATTTTCTAAGCAAGGTAACTCATTCAGCTACTTGAAGAAAATAGCAATAGAGTGCACTGAGTAACAAGAAAAGAAGATGGTTTGTTACATGATAAACCATAAATTTATTTACAATTTAAACTCTCAAGCAAGCGTGCAATAAAGGTTTTTAAAAATAAAGTCTATTAGAACCTCCCCGAATATAGGGAGATTTATTTTAAGGTAAAAAGAGTATATAATACACCTAAAGGAAAGTGATTACATACACAAATACATGGATTAAACCTATAACCTGGAATATATAAGAGTTATAATCCTCTATAGTTGGTCTCTCCAATATTACTATTGTGGCCTCTTAGCTTTCTCCTTTACTTGCTCCATCACTTCATGCCCCTCACCGTGAAAAATAAGAATCCCTTGTTCTTTCTAAACTCACCTTCTTAATGAAAGGGAGTTATGTATACCTCAAGCTAAAGTCTTTCTTTTGACATAAATGCAACCTACCAATAGTAATGCCATCCTTACCCAAGGTGGCTCCAAAGGAGATAGTTAAATTTAAAATGGTTCTTTCCATTTTTCCAAATATCTTGCCTTAAATAATAATCCATTTGTTTTCTTTATTTCATTTATAAAATAATTATTTTCTTTATCTATTTATAAAAGATAAAATTAATCATTTCTTTATTTAATTTAAAAAAGGATAAGACTATTCATTTCTTTATATATTCAAAAAGGTTAAAAGAGAGAATTAAATAAAACTTTAAGGTATTAATATTTACAATATTGCATTCAATTTAATTCAAACTATAAAAGTCATTGATCATTCCTTATTCAAATAAAATACCTATACTAATATTAAACATTAGTATGGTATTTAAGAAAACTAAGGATTAATGAAACCTCAATATCCATTAGTCTTTTTCGAAGGGGATTCTACCCCAAGTTCACCTATACAGAAACACACATGTAACAAAAGTAAGCAGTCAAATGCATCAACAAGGGTGGGTGAAGTAATCGCAATTGAATCACTCGATCCTAGCAAGGATCTATGGCAACTTTTATATTACCAACTTCATGCTAAGGATGGTTGGGTTGTCGATGATTACCCTTAAAAGCAAGAATTCATGCCTATATGAGGGTAGTCGTTCATATTACTCTGAGCTACCATATTCATCATTTTCCTTTTCAAGTACCCTATTCTCGATGGTCGATTCTACCTCTCCCACCCATGAGTGTACCTGATCTTGTACATCAATAATAAATCAATAGTATCATATTCCTCAAGGATAAATTAATATAAACATTGTGTAACCATCCAAATGCATCACAACTAGGCATCAAATAATTATTCATCAATACATAGTCTATTAGTAAAAAATACCTACTAAGGTAGGTCATGACATTCTCTTTCCTACCATGAATTTGAAGGCTACCCCAAATTAATACTAAGAGCGCTACAAGAAACAATATAATGTTAGACAAGAGGCTAATCACCATAATCATCTACCTTGGTCCTATACACTTCATTGCCTAAATCCCTATTGTATAGTAATAAAACTTGTTGGTTCATCTGCATCCGATATACACTATTTATATTATGATCATATTTCAACAAGTAACCATCAAGATGTTCGCTTACCATTTTAACCAAAACATTGATCGTAATATTCTTCTCTCTACCTACATGGACAGTGATGAAATCCTTACTCTACTACTATATGGATTTAATTTGACTCACTATGTTCTTGATCCACCACACTCTTAGTCTAAAATTCCTAATCTCATTTAGTCACCCCACAAAAATTTATGAGTCATATTTCACTATAATATTTTGAACTCTATTCTTCTGACTGAGAGAGCCTTGTTTGATTTCCAAAGACTATGCTTAATTATTTGTTGCTACTATTAGATCTTCCAATTCCCCATGAAGTACCTTTCACTTGTAGTCTCTATGAGGAAAGCAATGCCTCCTACCCTTGGGTTATCTATGGTTGTTCCATCTATGTTGATTTTTTTCCAACCTAGGGATTTTTTAAGCCCTATGAGTCATCCTCCTAGCGATGCAAAAATTAATGACACTTATGGATGATGAATGAATGGATGATGTGGTGACTCTTGTGCTTTGAATAGGTTTAATGTTTAATTATCCCAATTTAAGGTCAATGTGAGATACCCCAATTATGGAGGTGATGAATGTCTTTGAATATTATCTTTGACAAATTGATGAGTGCTTTGGTTTTGGTGAATGGACTAGTCATATGGTAAGTGGTCCCATGTGCTATAATTTCTTATAGGTGGTGAGTCTTACACTGTTACCTTTATTATAACATTGACATGTACCCTTACTAGAAATCAACCTGGCATGTGAGCCATGTAAATTCGATTAAAGTTTTTGGATTTAGACCTGATACAGTAGGGTGTATGATTAGTTGTGGACAAGATTATTGGATAAACATTGAGTCCAAAATGAATGCTTGTACATTGATATTGTTTAAGAAAAAGTGTTGGTATTTTATACCACCTCAAGTATCAAGTCAGTGGAAGATAGATCAAATTATGGTGATGAGGCAATTCACATTATCGAAATTGATGAATTGATATCATTTTTTGGTTGGTTTTCCCCTTGGATTTTTTTTAAATCCATGACCATTCAGAACGGTCGCAAAACGGTGACCATCTAAGATGAGTGTGGTGTGACCGTCCCAAATGGTCAAAGCTAAGCACTATAAATAGCCAAATTTGGTACATAATTTCTCAATTGTGCTATGATTAATGAGGAATGAAGGGAGAGCACAGTTACAAATTTAACCCAAAGGGCTAGCAAATTTGCATGGAAAGAATAGTTGATGGTGATGAGTGGCAAAGCAATTGGTAGTGTAGGATCGATAAGAAAAAAATACCCTTTTCTCTTTTTCAATTTGGATAAAAATAAACCCTTTTTGGATTTTTTGTTTATGCTTTTATTTTGAGTTATGTTTGTTGTTTGTATTCATTGTTAGCTTATTATTTTTGTTTTGGTTGTTTGATTTTTGATTTTTTTTGGTTTGTAGTTGTGTGCATTTTGCAACCATTTGTGGGTGGATGGTTATGTTATCTGATCATATGATTGATGGATGGTTTTTTTGCATGTGGATATTTAGATGTTGTTGTATGACCATCCATGGGTGGACAATTATGTATCCAGACTGTGCGAGTGTTGGATGGTTGATCTGTTGGGTTTATTTTTTGAATGATAATTTTGTGTGTCATGACCATCCAAGGGTGGACATTCAACCACTTCGATCATTCAATTTATGGACGGTAAGGATTCACGACTATATGATGGATGAACGGTCGATTTGTTTTTATTTTTTTATATTAGTAGTCTAATGATTCATTTTTATGTATAGGCTATGCTTTGTTATGGATATTGGTATGCTAATGATATGTTATGATGTATTTGTTTATACAACACAAATTATTAAGACCAAGATATCAGTTTAAGAGATTTTTTTACAAGGCTCGATGTAGACTATCAAAGGAAGACTAGGAGTGCTTGAAAAACATTGGGCTATGACATGTAGCCAAACTGGATAAGATGCATGATAACTATGCCTAGCTAACACCTTTAGTTAATATATGGGATCCTGACACTTGTATCTTCCATATGCCTACAAGTGAGATCACCATCACACTAGAGGATGTATATTAGATATTTTGGTTACCATTGGAGGGTGCATGGATTATGACTACACCAAATCACCAAAGAGAGGCCCTACTAGAGTGGGTATACAAGGGGAACTGGCAAGTTGTTAATGCCAAAAGTAGGAGTGTGGAGATGGAGAGTCATGTTCAACTATGGTGGATCATAGCCAGGTATGTCATATTTATGACATTGATCTCCAATGTCATTCTACCATATTCATCAAGCATGTTGTTCCCATGGAATCTTCTAGGGTTGTGTAGACACCAAAACAACACCAATCCGATTATGTGGCTACAAACGCTGATCGCATTGACACACACAGCCCCCAGGGCAGCCCTCAGAGGTTAAACAGTGGTCCTAACCACTCTCACAATAGTTTTTGAAGGTCAGAGATCGATTTGGCACCTCTCAGGCACTCTGCTCCTTATTCGTTCCACCCAGGGATGATTACAAACTGGTATTCATTCCACCCAGGGACGATTAGCAGTATTCGCTCCAGGGTGGGGCGAATAGCAGGTTTGATGGGCAAAAGGTCAAATCTCGACAAATGGCAGCCCAAATCCACCACTTAACTCCTCCTTCATTGCATGGGAGTGCGAGTGAGCATTTTGGAGTGCTAGAGGCAGTTATAGAGGCAGTCATGGAGCCCTTAATCAGGGAGGAATCTTCTCCCCCCTGGAAAGGCATGATTGCCAAGTGGTGCCTCTGCATGCTCATACACAGAGACCATCAGGTCTATAAAATGGTGAGTCTTCTCACCCCAAAGATATACAGAGAAGGAGCATTTTGAGCAATGAAGTGCTGCCGTTTTGCATACTCACTTTTGATTGTGCCTTTCACATCCTTGATCTCTCTTTTGGAAGGGAGGTCATTGGGTGGTTATTGGAAGCGCAATCTGGACCCCAAACCCGACATTTGGCCATAGTATCCCACCCAAATTTTCTGACAACACCCCACAAGAGGTTTTGGACCCATCCCAAGTGGATTGGTGCCGAAATCGGGCCCCAAACGGTGGGCGTCCTGCCCCCGAGTGCCCCCCGCACTATTGCAGTCCTAATCGCCCCACCCCGGAGCGATTAGAAATCTGTAGTAGATTTTAGTTCTATTATTTTTGCATTTTATTCTAGGTTGCTTAGATAGGCTTGCATTCAAATTTCATGTAATTCTGAGCAGTTTTGATCATGTTTTTGTTATTTCTCGCTTTCGCTAACATGCAGGTAGCATCATCAAATTCCCGGTGATAGAGGCCGAATTGGCAAAATCTGACCTTCTAGGTCTTTCCAAAATACCCCATTTTACCTAACCCCCAACTTTGCAGGTGATTTGGAGCCTCCCAGATGGGACATTTGGGACAATGCTTTCTGACATTTTGTTGCAGGTCTAATCGTCCCACCCCGGAGCGATTAGAAATCCGTGGCAAATTTTTTGACTGTTCTTTTTGTAGTGCCTTCCTGGTGATGTTCTCATGCCTCTGTCAAGTTTTTAGCTCATTTAGATCTCTTTTAGTTGTCATTTTATTTATTTTTTGCATGCACTAATCTTAGGCTTGGGGATCGCATGTTTCATTTCATCCGTAGGTGCTACTGATTGTTTTCTATTTCCTTGAACGTAGGATCTCGACACCGGAGGAGTAGCAAAGAATCAAAGACCCTTTCATGCAAGCGGTGGCAATGTTTGGTCCACCCATTTTACATGTGGGCACGCGGAAGAAGGCATACCACCCATGGTGTAACGAAACCTTATTTAACGCTCCTAGCCCCTGAAAAGGGAGGAGACGTGTTGTAACCGAGATTTAAAGCAAATTAATAAAAAGGGTTGTACTCCATATTTGCTTTCTATCTGGTTTTGATTCATTTATGTTTCTCTCCTTTCATGCATTTTCAATTCATAGGATTTAGCGTTATCTTTGGCTTCGCTTGCATCGCACTTGGTGTTTCCTTTTTGCTTCCGTATCCTCGTGCTTTCAGTGGCGATCACGGTGGGACCCTGTCCTCTATTTTTGAGATCAAACTTCTGATCAAAAATTGCTTGTTTTTGCTTGTAGGTACCAATTTTTCAAATGCTGGACTGTTGTTCATTCCAGTCTGTGATGAGTACAGAGCTGGAATTCATCTTACCCAGGGACGAATGGGCATTCATCCCACCCTATGATGAATACAGTTCTATCATTCATCCCACCCAAGGATGAATAGCTCTCTATGCAATTTCAAGGCAGAAACTCAGAGGCATCCGATTTGGGCAGAGAAGAGGTAGGGGTCCTAAACACCTTCTGTCATTTTTTGCTTTTTGTCTTCTATTTTCTGGTTATTTGCTTGCATAGGAGAGTTTTTTAATGCTTGTTTTCTTCATTTATGCAAATTAAAAAGAACCCCACACACCACGTGGTAATTTAAACAACAAGGAGTTGGTCGTAAAACCCCAACCCTTGATCAAGACCAACGGTGGATTTCATCACCACCTTGGCTTGAATTTTTGCATCCATAACCCCGATCGCTACTATTGCTAGACGTAAATCCTGATGAAAGCTGACCGAGTGTAGCTGGGGTGATTCCCAATGCATGAGGATAAGTCTTCTATGGTAGGTGTCAAAAATAGGGTGATCCCCCTTTCATACCGCCTATGTTCCACGTACCATTCTACTCTCGCGTACCAATAGTTTCCCTCACGTAAGGGCGGGTATATTGAGAGGTTTGGTATAATGGCCTGGCAGTGGTATATCGAAGGGGCGACCATTTTGGGAGACATAAGAGACATCATATTGCATATACAACAACACGTTCTTTACAAAGCTTTCAAAACAAAAATCAAAACACACTAAACTAGATTTAGGGCACACCTTTAATCTATAAACGAGATAATCACTTCTTTGATTGTGTGGCTCTTGTTTGTTTAGTGTAGCAAAAAAAAAATCATAAAAAAAGATAAAAACCTACGTAGATTGTAGAAATACACCACCATGGTGTACACCCGTAGCCAAGCCCAATCACGGGCAGGAGCTACAGAGAGTGTACAAGGGGGCACAAGTCACCTCCGCTATAGCCCCAAGGACTTGCTCATACCACCTTGGCGGCTCGACCCACAAGATAGTCCACATCATGCCATTTCAGAATGGGACTATAGAGGCACCCCTTCGAGGGGCACTCCCATTCAACAAAGACCCTTTCAGGAGGAGTCCCTACACGTGGCACTCAATATAAATGGGAAGGCTCCCTTAGACGCTCGGTATGAGTGGCCACCATGCAATGAAGTGCAAGAACAACATAGGGTCCATAAGGAGAGGCCACATGATTATGTCATCCCTCCTCTACCCCTCATCACTGTTAGGAATAACAAGCCAAATCCAGAGCACAAGGCTCTTCAGATAGGGCGAGCCAACTCTGCCCGCCCCTTTCACATATACGAAAGGGAGCATGAGGAAGACCATTACATTCCTCAAGAGCAATACACAGCATGGGAGCAATGCACCTCCGCACCTGCTATCTATCAGAATCACCTACTGAGGCCAGAACCTCGGGTGAATGCCACCAACCTCGATAGAGGAAAGTGACCTATAGAGATCTCGGATCATCATGACCGAGATAAATATGTAGGAGAGGCATCTAGGCCCCCTAGACCTAAGACGATGGAACAAATTGACTTGGAATTTTCCAAACATGCCACCCGCCAAGCGCAAATCATGCAGCTTGAGCAAGACCAACAATAGTTGGAGCACCTGTATCGCCTTAGCAAAGAGCGCATTCGACATCAAACAGATGAGCTGCTCCATAACACTATGCCTGAGAGGGTTCCAACCCCTCGCACCCAAAGAGCAGAACTATATGAGAGGCGCAACCCCTTGGTGCGAGACAAGTCCCCATGACCTTACCAAGTGTTGCCTCCGAGACCTCCTAGACCTGAGTGGGAGGCCACTCCCAAGAACAACGATGGGCACCCTCCATGGGGACCCACCCATGTTTATAGGTCTCACCCAGAAACTCCTCAAGAAGCCTATGAGGAGTATGAGCAAGAAGAAGAGTGGGCCGAAATGCCCTACCAAGGCAGAGGGGGTGCTATCCGGCCACCCCTCCATAGGCCTCAAGTTTCCCACAACCCACAATGGGAACTAACCAAGGAGGAAGAGATCAAATCTTTTGATGCATATAAAGCGCTGCTAGAGCGCTTAGAGTCTATGGAGACCAAGACTTTTGGGCCCCAAAATCCCACTTTACGCCAACTTCGTAGTCACCCAGTGCATCCATCAGTGCTAGCACCCCCATACCCTGAACACTTTAAGCTACCCCAGTTGGCAATATTTAGAGGTGAGGAGGATGCCCAAGAGCACGTGACTAGATTCTTGAGCCAATGCTTTGGCATTCAGGACAATGATGCTTTGTTGTTAAGAACATTTATAACCACGTTCGTAGGCCCTGCCTCGGATTGGTTCACTCAATTGCCAAAACATAGCATCAGTAACTTAGATCAGCTAGTGGACGCGTTCCTCGAATGCTTCACCTTCAACACCAAGAAGAAGGTGTCACTAAGTGACCTAGCCAGCCTCAGGCAATATGAGGAAGAAACCATGGCAGCCTATGGAAATCGATGGAGGACGTTGCTTTCAAAGCTGCCCTACCTCCCTCCTATGGCCGACCTTACCCAAATGTTCTCAAAGAGCTATTTGAGATCGATCTCCATGCTATTGTAGCTACAGCAATATGCCACTTTAGAGGAAGCTCTGGCGCAAGCCAGAATCATTGAGGAGATCAAGATTCAGGATGGCGAGATTGCCAAGCCAAAGAAGAAAGAATGGTCTAAGAATGCCAAGACAGGGACCATGCAACCAAAACCCATTGTGGTCAATCAGGTTGCTATAAACATACCTAAGCCTGCACAAGCAACACAACCCCAAAAGGCTAACTATCAGGTGGTCCCTCTTGACAGTTATGAAAGGGAAAATCATCGACAAGATCAAAATTAGCAGCGTCACCCTAGGCGACAATTCACACCCTTCGAAAGCCTTGTTTGACCATGACAAACTTGATGAACTTTCTAGAGAGTCGACCTGTAGACCCCAACACACCAAAACCCAAAGGTTATAGGGAAGACTTGTACTGTAAGTTTCATCGATAGAAGGGACATGACCTCTATGCATGTTGGAAGTTTAAAAGCTTTGTGCAAGACCTAATCGACAACAAGATGCTAGTGGTAGATAATCTAGTAGCACCAAACAACCAATAGATGGAGGTCTTCAAAGACCCCCTGCCTACCCATGATGCGTAGGCAAAGACCCTACAAGTCAATGAGGTGACACAGAACTACCCCATGCAGGGGTATGTAGGGATGATCAGTATAGTGACTCAGAACAAAAGGTACCCGAGCACAGCTACCCCCGTGGTAGCTACAGGAGAGGTGCCAACAATGTCACAACCACAATAGCACCCTACGCAACCTCCTCCGCCTAGACCAATGGCCATAATTTGGACCAAACTCACCCAGAGTTTGAGGACCACGTCGGCTAGGCTCTCCATTTACGAGCTCATACAACAATCATCGCCCCATCGAGAAGCTCTAATGGAGATACTTAAAGCCATCGAGTTGCAGCCCCATGAAGCAAACTCTTTCAACAACTTCGTAGGACATGTCAAACGATGCACCGAGCCAGTTATCACCTTTAGAGAGGATGAATTGAAATCAGTGACTGGTGACATGGTGGATCCACCCCTGCACATCATTGCATGGGTCAACGGGATTCCATATAAGAGGGTGTTGGTGGACACTGGCTCGTCCTAGTAATATCATTACAATAGCGGCATTGAAACATCTGAAGTTGCCAAGCATCTCACATCGTGGCCTCCACCTACACTCTACGAGCATTCAATGATGCGATATGCTCGATAAGTTGGCACAATTGTCCTACCCATCCAAGTGGGACAAAAGACTATTCCTACATTGTGCCACATCTTGGAGGGTGAGATGGCTTATAACATTTTTCTGGGCCGACCATGGATCAGGGACATGAAGTGTGTCCCTTCGATAGCCCACCAATGCTTAAAGTATACATTTGAAGGGCAGGTGCATGTAGTCTCGATGGACTTAGAACCCTTCAAGTATTGCAATGCGGTGTAGCTGATGCCGCAATCGACCCTTCCATCAACACATTTGGATTTTTAGTTGAATCCATCTAAACAGGGTCTGATTCTGCATACATCCCCGTTGTTAAGTCCATCAAATCCCTAGTCGGGTCCATCTTCGTCATCTAGTCCTTCACCAACGATGCCACCTATGGTGGCCACATCGAAGGACAATGGGAAGAAACCCCTGGAAGAGGCACCGCCATCAGTCTCAACCATCTCTATCGAAGAGATGCCTAGCCGAGTGGAAGTCGAGACACCTAGTTCACCTAACATGGAGTGGACTCAAGAAGAACTCCCATTCCCTCCCCCTCAACCGCCAACAATCACCATTGAGATGGCCAACACGGGCCTAGGGGAGTATCTGGTGTGCAACATTGTAGCAACACCCGCACTTGAGTCCATGCAGGACATGGGGAGACCTCGCCTCCCCATAGGCACTATTGTTCCTCTAGGCTACCCGCCAAACCAGACAAACTTTGTATATGGGGGCCTTGATAATGGCATTGAACCTTACATGCAAGAAGATGAAGATGAAGAGCCTTTCATTGAGGACGTCAACTATTTGTCCAACCTAGACTTCGCTTTAAGATATCTTGGCCAATGCAATTGGCATGGATATGGGTTGGGCAGATATGAGCAAGGAGTGCGCGTTCTTTGCCAACCAAGATATCAGATGCCATACGACAAATCAGGAGTAGGGTTCAACCACCCCCTGCCCTTGGACATCTTGGTAGAGAACATGCAAGGCCTAGGGATAGGCAACAAGGATGGGTTGGCATTAGATCCATATGCCAACCCCAACACAACATATACATTGGGGGATTACCTCCCATTGTTGATGACCAACCTTGTTGACCCCAACAACCCCTTCCCTTTAACCGAGAAAGGAGAAAGTTTGAGAACTCACCTACAAAGGGGAAATAGACAAGGTCAGGAAGGATCTTCGAAAGATGAGTCAGAGTATGAGGTAGCACCATGGGACCCTTTCGAATCGGATAGCAATCACTCACAAGTGACCCCCATGGATGACTACCAAGAAAGCCTCTTGGCAATGTTCCCTTTGGATGCTCCAATCGAGCAAGTACCACCCCAAGAAAATTAGGTCCCCCCGTAGAGAGCGAAACAACCTCGATGGGACCATATCAATTTGCTCGAGCAGGACGAGCCTCAAATATCACAAATAGTTGTTGGAACCAATGAAGGCCTTTGGATCTCTAACAGTGATTATGAAGATGAAACTGAGATGGCCTATCTCAATCATATGCGACAACAACAATACCCCATGGACATTGATGACATGTTCGAATAGCTAAACATAGGGCCAAGGCATAGGTGGCACCTAAACCCAGCACAATTGGACCAAGTGCTGCATCCACCACTATGGGCATACAGAGAGCACCTTCCACCCAGAGACCCTATAGCGATATCAGTGCCGAGGGTAGACCCTATCCTCCTCTCCGCACATAGGGCCGATCCATTCATGCCAATACCTCCAGAGCCCGATCCGGAGCACAAAAATCATCCAGGATGTCCGAGTCACCACACCCACGGTAATGGAGACCAAAATCATTTCATCAACATGATCTCCATTGACTTAACCACCCCCATCCACAATCCAGCCGATCCAACAAAGTCATTATATCTAGACATAGATGCTATAGACTGGGATCACGTCAATTCACCACCATCCCCATTAGAGTACTGGCCTTGCGGTGAGATGCTTCATTTCACCCTAGGACCAACTCAGGATATCTTCCATGCTGAAGAGGAACCCGAAGTTCCTAACGTAGATCTGAATTCAGTGAATGATATCCACTTGATCCCAACTCCACACCAGTTGGAGGATGGGTCCCACATGTCAGTCGAGGAGACGACTGACGTAGACATCGGCTCTGATCCAATGAATCCATAGATAATCAAGCTAGGGGTAAGCCTAT
This sequence comes from Wollemia nobilis, assembly GCA_028583015.1. Classification (NCBI taxonomy): domain Eukaryota; kingdom Viridiplantae; phylum Streptophyta; class Pinopsida; order Araucariales; family Araucariaceae; genus Wollemia; species Wollemia nobilis. Next base: position 11,515,800 of record JAQPPZ010001195.1, read on the forward strand.
CCCTCGAAGAGCAAGCCGACTACATTGCCCTTCTCAAAGAAAAGAAGGAGGTTTTTGCATGGTCCTACAAAGACATGTCGGGGCTAGATCCGTAGCTAGTCATGCATAATCTAACGCTTGATCCGATAGTCAAGCCAGTTAAGCAAAAACTATGCAAGATGCACCCAAAAATAGCTTTGATGGTCAAAGATGAATTGCAAAATCTGTTGGATGCACAGTTTGTCATCTGCATGGATTACCCACCATGGCTGTCCAACATGGTGCCCATCAAAAATCCTGATGGGAGGATTCACATATGCACTAATTTTTGAGATCTAAACAAAGCGAGTCCTAAGGATGATTTCCCCTTGCCTAGCATCGATGCATTGGTAGATGCTACAGTGGGCCATGAAATGCTTTCCCTCATGGATGGTTTCTCGAGATACAACCAGATTTGTATCAATCCCGAGGACCAACTAAAAATGGCGTTCACAATGCCTTGGGGGACATTTTGTTATAAGGTCATGCCCTTTGGCCTTAAAAATGCTGGTGCCACCTACCAACGTGCTATGACATACATCTTCCATGATCACATGCATAAAACTTTGGAAGATTATATGGATGATTTGTTGGCCAAATCTCTTTTGTGCCCAGATCATCTCGATGACTTAAGCAAGATCCTCGATCGCCTCATCGAACACAAAGTCAGACTAAACCCCAAGAAGTGCGTATTTGGCGTCACATCTAGAAAACTCTTGGGTTTCATAGTCTCAAAGTGAGGCATCGAGGTGGACCCAAACAAAGTCAAGGCAATCCTTGAAATGCTTCCCCCAACTACCATCAAGCAGCTCAGAAGCCCATAGGGAAAGGTCACGTCAATCAAGCGCTTCATAGCGCAGCTATCTGACAAGTGCCGACCCATGAATAAATTATTGCACAAGGGGGTAGCATTTCACTGGGATGACGAGTGCCAGTCAGCCTTCGATGATATTAAACAATACTTGGCTTCACCACTAGTATTGGCACCACCTAGACCAGGAGTGTCATTCTACTTATACATCTCAGCTACTGAGGTGGCACTGGGTGCCATGCTAGCCCAAAAAAATGAACTACACAAAGAATAGGCTACTTACTATCTTAGCCGCACCCTGGTCAGTTATGAACTTAACTATGCATACGTTGAGAAGCTCTGCTTGGCAGTGGTGTTTGCTACCAAAAAGCTACGCCATTACATGTTGAGCAACATGACGTATGTTGTGTCTAAGGAGAATCCATTGCGATACATGATGAGTCATACTTATCATAGTAGCCGCATGATGAAATGGATCATGTTGTTGATGGAGTTTGACATCGAGTTCATTGGACAAAAATCCATCAAAGGTCAAGTCATCGCCGATCAACTAGTAGAGGCTCCTCTCGAAGACGATCAACCTCTGACCATAGAGCTACCCGATGATGGGGTCTTCCATGTCTCAGAATCACCAGATTCTGATGAGCCTGAGTCACGAGCCGACATAACCCTATTTTTTGATGGTTCTAAATGTGAGCAAGGGGGTGGCACGGGAATTGTATTCTTCACACCGCAAGGGGCTCCAATGCCTCTATCATTTAAATTAGATTTCCCATGCACCAACAACAATGCCGAATACGAAGCCTTGCTCATAGGTCTTCAGACAACAATCACCATGAACATCAAAAGATTGAACATCTTTGGTGATTCACTGTTAATTGTCAACCAAGTCAAAGGGGTATTCCAATGTAAATGCCCAGTTCTACAGGCCTACAAAGCCCTTGTGGACAAATTCCTGGAAAATCTTGAATGGTACGACATCGAGGCACTCCCTCGATCATCGAATCATTTTGCGGACACTATGGCCTCCTTGGGGTCACTAATCCCACAAGACATTTATGGTGATATGACAACCATTCAAGTCAAAACACTATCGCAATCCATGATGGAGCGTGCAAAGCTAACGAGAAATCCAGATTGAACCATCCCTAGACAAGTTCTCTCGAATCCATGATTATCTGAATCATGCCAACTAGGGGTCCATGTTCTCCCCTCCCCCCCAGCAACACAACGCTATTCTTACAAGTTCTTTCCTGCTCAACTTTTGCTAGGGATGAACTTCAAGAGGGATTGGTTGTTCATACCATCGAGGTTTTCGATCAGCAGGATTGGTATACACCCATACGAGATTACCTCAAGCTAGGTAACCTCCCACTTGGATTGATGCATGTCACAAAATGATCATTCAAAAAGAAAGTGGCTAAACATGTCTTGCTAGGAGACATTTTGTACCATCGCAGCTACGAAGGAATCCTCCTTCATTTCTTGGACCAGCAGGAGTCCACTTGGGTGATCACCCAAGTGCACGATGGTACATGCGGTGGCCACTTCAGTGGTATGGCCATCGCAAAGTGCATTCTTTGCATGGGCTATTATTGGCCATATTTAGAGCGAGATTGTTGTGCATATGTAAAGAAGTGCGTGAAGTGTCAACACCATGCTAATTTGACACACGTACCTTCTCAAGCCTTGCAACCGATCCAATCGGCTTGGCCATTCTTGTAGTGGGGCTTAGATCTAATCGAAAAGATCTCCTCGACGTCATTAGGTCATCACACGTTCATCATAATGGCCACAGAGTACTTCACCAAGTGGGTGGAAGCAATTTCGCTTACCTCTACGATTGGACCCCGCATTGCGGAGTTTATTTTACATAACATCATATGTCATTTTGGTATTCCATCCAAGATAATCTCGGATAATGGGACGTCATTCAAGAACAAAGACGTGCATGCTTTGACCACAAAGTACAAAATTTAGCATAGTTTTTTGACACCCTATTATCCGTAGGCAAATGGGCAAGCAGAGGCGTCAAACAAAATGCTAGTCGCCATCCTCAAAAAGACAGTCGTAGATAGTCATAAGGATTGGCACATTCAAATCCCACTTGCTCTATGGGCTTATCGCACTAGCATTCGGATGCCCACTAGGGCAACTCCATTTTCATTGGTGTATGGCTCCGAGGCAGTCATGCCTCTAGAGTTGGAAATACCTTCCCTGTGCATATCAATGCAAGAGTTCATCGATGATGACACTGCACGGTAGGCCCGGTTAGACCAACTTACGTTGCTCGACGAATGACATGTCAATGCTCTCGAGCATTTGCGTATCTATCAAGAGTGACTTAAGAAAGCATACAACATGAAGGTTCACCTGAGGGACTTTCAAGTTGGTGACTTGGTCTTAAAAGAGAACCAACAGAACTCTAACTTGCCGCCCCATCTAAGGGACAAGTTCATGGAAAATTGGTTAGGTCCCTATGTAATTAATAGTAAAATAGGACCTGGAACATACCGGCTAGCCTCTCTTGATGGAATCAAGGAACTAGAACCCTTGAACATCAGTCATTTGAGGCCATTCCATATTTAAAAGAGCCATAGCCCAAACCAAAAGCTCCAAGGATACCCATTATCGCTTGGTCAACCCAAAATCCCCAAAGGTGCCCATTAACCCTTTGGTCAAACCAAAACCCAAGGATTCCAATCCTTGTCAACCCAAATGCCCCAAAGGTACCCATAATCCCTTTGGTCAAACCAAAAGCTCCAAGGATTCCCACAATCACTTGGTCAAACCCAAATCCCCAAAGGTACCCATAACCCCTTTGGTCAAACCAAAAAGCTCCAAGGATTCCCATTATCGCTTGGTCAATCCCAAAATGCCCCAAAGGTGCTCATAATCCCTTTGGTCAAACCAAAAAGCTCCAAGGATTCCCATAATCGCTTGGTCAACCCCTAAATGCCCCAAAGGTACCCATAATCCCTTTGGTCAAACCAAAATCTCCAAGGATTCTCATAATCGCTTGGTCAAACCCCCCAAAAATGCCCCAAAGGTACCCATAATCCCTTTGGTCAAACCAAAAGCTCCAAGGATTCTCACAATCGCTTGGTCACCCAAAAATGCCCCAAAGGTGCCCACAAACCCTTTGGTCAAACCAAATGCCCCAAAGGTACCCATCATCCCTTTGGTTAAACCAAAAGCTCCAAGGGTTCCCACAATCGCTTGGTCAAAAATAAGAAAATTCAAAAACAATAAAATCATCCAAAATAACAAAAATTTGCATCTCATTTCCATGCATACTCAAAATCATCACAACAATAAAGAACTCTTTTGCATCTCATTTTCATACTCACAAAAATCAATCAATCGAAAACACAAAAATATAAGTTGCATAGGCATCACAACCATACATTGCATATTTATTGATCATACAAGTCAAATGCACCATAGACTGTAATTACTCGGAAAATCCATCATTTTCCACATTTCTCCACTCTATAAATAGTCCATCAAAAATAAACGCCATTCACATATTTTTGCCATATCATAGTCAGTTGTCTTCTAATGTATCTAGAGTTTTCGTCATTCAAGCTGTCGTTAGCTTTCTAACCAAATACTATACAAAGTCAGACAGATTTTACAAAAGTAGAGTTCTACTTGGATCACACCTTGTTACGTAGCATCCCAACACAAGTTAAAACACATAAAAATTCCCAAGTTGTGTGAACGAAAGATGAAACCTGCAAAGCAATCCAGGATACCATCTAGTGAAAAGGTTATCTTGCTCATCCCCCTGTGCGAATGACCCCAAGAATGCTGAGAGTTGGCAAAAGGACAAGCATCTTCCCTACCCAATTCCCCAAGAATCCCAAGTTCTCAAAAAGTTGCAAACATCAAAAAATTTGCAAAAGTCAAAACTCCTAAATTTGACATCACAACCAAAGTGCATACATCAAAAGGCACATACAATAGTGATTCTCATCACTCCATATTCAAATCCCTTGCTCAAAAGAAAAAACAAAAATAAATAGTGATTTTTATCACTACAAAAGAGCAAGTATCCCAATACAATTGAAGAAAAGAAGGGAGTCGAACTTGAATCCCTGGAACTCTCAGCATTCAGAAGGTCATGAGGTGCACCTCAGTACCGGTTTGGTGGATAGCCTATCGGTCACCTGGTGGCAAACCTCCCGCATGATGATATATCTGTCACATTAACTTGTGTGCAGATCAATGTTTGCATGTGGATGAGCTAGCTTATGGTATCCTAGATAGCACCATAGATTAATCTGACTAAATACAACAAAGGAGTTAGTGGAGCTAATTAGGTGATCCTCAGTATAGGTTTGGTTGACAACCTATCTGGCACTAGTGGTATCCTGACAAATACCACATAAACAAGCTCAATTGCACACACAGGGATGTGAAATAACTTGGTCAAAGACAAGTCAGATTCATACCTTGTTCAAAAGTCTTGTAAGATAAAAGTACAGTCTTGGCTAGTTAGTTAAAACATCTGAGTCTCAGAAAACCTTAACTACATTCTAAACCAACTGTGATATCTTTCATCCTGCCATCGCCATCAAAAAATACAAAAAACATGTATACATGAAAAGTCATTTACCACAGCAATCGCCTAGGACAAAAAGCCATAAGTTCTAAACAGTCTATGGTGCCACCCCAAAAATCACAAATTCAATTCATCCATTCCATTTGCATATCATATAAATTAGAAACATTAGCATTCATCGCAACATATCCATACATAATATAAATTAACATGCATCCATAAAACATCAGTCACTCGTGCATAAAATCAAATCACAACACGTGCATAAACAAAAGAAAGTCATATGTATATATATACCATCAAAAATGCCCGTAGGCTACAATAAACCGGTCCTCTGACCTCGCAAAAAGGCAAAAGCTCAAAACCCCCAAGCCTAGGGCATCGGCCACCATGATCACGCAGGATCGGTGCGATGAGAACTACCCCCATGGTGTGGGTCCTATGGGACCCCTCAAGGAGGCTACTGCTAGCCCCCGCATCACGCCTACTAGCGCCTCCCTCATCCAATCGCCTGCATCGAGAGGATGTTGACTGCTCAATATCACTCCCTCTCATGCGATGCGATGATCCACCTCCACTAACCATAGGGATCCACCCATCGAGGTGGATAATCTCCACCTCCAGCTCAAACCGATGCCGAATCAAGTCCATCTCCCATTGATGAAATGTCACCAAGTTATCGTCACACTATGCCAACTGCGTCCACAGGAGATCCATCTCCCATGTAGCATCTGTATCCCCATCCCACCGATGGTACGCAGCCAATGCGTTCTCCCTCTCTGCCAGCTACGTCCGTAGGAGATCCCTCTCCTATAGCGCATCCCCGAGCTCCTCATCCCATCTCCAGAGCAGCCCCTCCAATCATGCTATCTCAATATGCAACCCTACCTCCGTATCCTCCAGGACTGCCTGAGGCATCGACATCTCCGAAATGGTAGCCTGCTCTGGCTCCCACTACTCCGGGACATCCTGCATCTCCGGCTGCTCTGGAACCCCAAAATCCTCACCCACCTCATCAACCTCCACCATGTCCGCATCATCCAGCGGAGCCCCCAACCCTCTCCTGGTGCCTCTACACCCTCCCCCTACTGCCTCTGGACCCCCTAGAGGCCCCTCCTCACCACCACCGCAACGTCCACCACTGCTCATACTCAGCAGTAACCCCGATGTCATCCACATCCAAGACGTCAATCACTGTATCTGAATCCTCACCCAGGGCTCAATGACCGACCAGTCCAGTGTCCTCTCATCGCCTCGACATCGATAGATCAAGGGCTCCCCAGGCAATCCCTAGCACACCCCAAACTATCATGTCACCCGACCGTACGAGAAGAACTCCTGCTCGGTCCCATGCCACCCGATCAGCCACCTCCCTCTACAAACCTATCGGAGCCACTCCCCACCTCAGGCCAAGCTGGACAATCTAGGTATGGCCGCTAGACTACCTCCCTAGGAGCAAGCCATGAGAAGGCATCAACGTAGTGCCCCATGACACCTACCCATCACCGACTATGCCCCGCTCCTCCGACCTATGCCACAGTGCCGCATACCCTATTTCTCTATCAACCATCTCCGCCCGAGTCATCCACGGCAACCCCACCGACCTCTCCATAGCTATGTGCTACCAAGCCCAACACTGCAATAGGTAACTGCATCCAATACCCTTTCACCTTCGATAGTGGACCTCGTACAACTCATCATAGAGCTATGCCAGTAGTGTCTGCCCCCACCTCATAATCAGGGGTACCTCTGTCGGACACTCCACCAACCTGAAGACCACCTCCAACAGGTTCCATGGGAACCTCACACCTAAATTCGGCAGCAGCATGTTGGAGATGAGGCTCATCAGTAATGCGTGCCTCACTCCCAACACGCCCCTCTCTAGCCACCACCATACCAAAATGCCACCAATATGGAAGTCACCCTCTACCCTCTCCATCGGGCTGTCCACACCCAACTCCTCCCCATGACCGAAGCATCATGTCAGCACTACCATCCGCTGATCACGTGGCATCATCCTGATAGGAAGCCCATCTATCAAAATCCATAGAAGTCGATAGACGTCCTCGAGAGTCACTGTCATCTCCCCTATTGGGAGATGGAAGGTATTGGTGTGGGGATCCCATAGGTTGATCAACGTGGTCAGGTATGCCCGATCCCCCACCATAGGCTCTAGTCACGTCACATGCTTGAGCCCAAGGGCGTCAAGCCACTCCCAGTCCGCCAAAGTCAGTGCCTCCCGGGCGTCAGAGAACACCGTCGATTGACGGTACCGACTCTTCACCACCTACAAAACAAAAATAACAAAACATTAAAAAAAACATGATAACAAAAAAACAACCAAACTATACAACAATGCATAAACGTACAACAAAATAGTTCAATAAACTGTACAATCACACCTAACAAATGTACAGCTAAAAATAGTTCAAAACAAACAAAAAATTCAAAAAACCATAGTTTGTCAATACCTAGGGTTTTTAACTCTACGTTTAAACTGATAAATAAAAACAAAAATTCAAAAAAAAATAGTTTGTCAGTACCTAGGGTTTTTAACTCTACGTTTAAACTGATAAATAAAAACAAAAATATCAAAATCAAAATAACAGTTTTTCGTTAACCTCGGGTTTATAACTGAAGTTAACGAAAATACAAAAATCAAAATAAAAACAATTTTTCTAAAGCTAGGGTTTTGCTCTCAGTTTAACCTAGGGTTTTAGTTTTAAAACAATAAAAACATCACATTTAAACCTAGGGTTTCTTATAACCTTAACAAAAATACAAAACAAAAAATAAAAAACATTTCTTTTTAGCCTCGGGTTTTACCTTAGTTTAAACGGAAAAACAAATTCAAAATAAATTGTGATTTTAAAACTGTAAAATAAAACACAAGCTAACTAAATGAGAAGGAGCACTTACCGGTCTCGCTTCGGCTCCGCCGCTCGATCCGGTTCATGAACTCATGGTGTCGGGAAAAATTTGATAGTGCTTCGCTTCGCAGACTCGACCTCCTCCTCAGAGCTCCAAATCGCCAAAAAAATCGAATGCAAATGAGCCCAAACCCTAGTTTTGGCCCTTAAATAGGCTTTTAGGCCTGTAATCATTCCACCCTGGGATGAGCACTCTAGTTAGCACTCGTCCCACCCTGGGATGATTACAAAACTGGTATTCGTCCCACCCAGGGACGATTACAGAGCAAAAATTTCAAAAACAACAAAAACTGCACAAAATGCACAAAAACAAGCAATAAAATTGTCCAATAAGAGTGCTTTTGCACTTGACATTTCTTGGCATGCAAAATAGACGTCGGGGTCACAAATCCTCACTATCCTACTCCCTAATAAGGCTACCATAGCCGGACCGCTCCACGAGAGGACGGATTGCCGAGAATTTCATCCCCAAAAACGTCCCAAAAAGGGTCAAAAACCCAAAAGAAAACGGGGGTCACAAATCCTCACTATCCTACTCCCTAAGAAGGCTACCATAGCCGACCACGGACGGATTGCCAAAATTTCATCCCCAAACATCCCAAAAGGGTCAAAACCCCCCAAAAATAGCAATAACCTTGCCAACGAAGGCGCCTTTGTTTGCGCTCTCTACTTCTTGGCATTGCAAAATAGACTTCTGCAGGTCACAAATTCCTCACTATCCTACTCCCTAAGAAGGCTACCATAGCCGGACCGCTCCATCGGGAGGACAGATTTTCGAGAATTTCATACCTCCAAACGCGTCACCAAAAGGGTTAACACCCACCCAAAAATAGGTCTAAATGTTGGGAAACTGCACACACATTCAAAGATAAACAACTGAAAGGCACCCTTACACAAGTCATCTTGGGTCAAGCGACTCGTCGCTTTTCTCATGTCGGTCATTCCCTCATCGATTCGTCGCTTGAGGGGGTAGTCACACTTAGTCACCAATCAACAAATACACACCCAATTAAGGAAATGGCATGCATTCGAAGAATCATTGACAAAGACAATCACGCCCCTGCTTGGGGCAGCAAACAAGCAATAATCACAAGCTGATCAAACACTTGGCATTCATGAATCATGAACTCAAGGTTCCCACAGACAAAAGGTTGTGCCCTTTGCCTATTCATGACTGATCAATGTCCAAGATCAAGTAACACCTCACCGAAAAAGGTTAACACTTGAATTGAGTTCCTTAGCTCGTCAAAAGCAAGGATTCAAGAATGCATGCCCTTTCCATACTTGGGGCATCAAAATTTGGTTAGGTTACTGAGAAACCCTAATCATTAGTGCTTTGGTTATCTATTTTTGCTCAACACTGCGCCATGCACAACGCATCCCAAAAAGGGGCATCTGTAGACACCAAAATAGCACCAATCCGATTATGTGGCTACAAACGCTGATCGCATTGACACACACAGCCCCTAGGGCAGCCCCCAGAGGTTAAACAGTGGTCCTAACCACTCTCACAGTAGTTTTTGAAGGTCAGAGATCGATTTGGCACCTCTCAAGCACTCTGCTCCTTATTCGTTCCACCCAGGGATGATTACAAACTGGTATTCGTTCCACCCAGGGACGATTAGCAGTATTCGCTCCAGGGTGGGGCGAATAGCAGGTTTGACTGGAAAAAGGTCAAATCTCGACAAATGGCAGCCCAGATCCACCACTTAACTCCTCCTTCATTGCATGGGAGTGCGAGTGAGCATTTTGGAGCGCTAGAGGCAGTTACAGAGGCAGTCATGGAGCCCTTAATCAGGGAGGAATCTTCTCCCCCCTGGAAAGGCATGATTGCCAAGTGGCGCCTCTGCATGCTCATACACAGAGACCATCAGGTCTATAAAATGGTGAGTCTTCTCACCCCAAAGATATACAGAGAAGGAGCATTTTGAGCAACGAAGTGCTGCCATTTTGCATACTCACTTTTGATTGTGCCTTTCACATCCTTGATCTCTCTTTTGGAAGGGAGGTCATTGGGTGGTTATTGGAAGCGCAATCCGGACCCCAAACCCGACATTTGGCCATAGTATCCCACCCAAATTTTTTGACAACACCCCACAAGAGGTTTTGGACCCATCCCAAGTGGATTGGTGCCAAAATCGGGCCCCAAACGGTGGGCGTCCTGCCCCCGGGCGCCCTCGCACTATTGCAGTCCTAATCGCCCCACCCCGGAGCGATTAGAAATCTGTAGCAGATTTTAGTTCTATTATTTTTGCATTTTATTCTAGGTTGCTTAGATAGGCTTGCATTCAAATTTCATGTAATTCTTGAGCAGTTTTGATCATGTTTTTGTTATTTCTCGCTTTCGCTAACATGCAGGTAGCATCATCAAATTCCCGGTGATAGAGGCCGAATTGGCAAAATCTGACCTTCCGGGTCTTTCCAAAATACCCCATTTTACCTAACCCCCAACTTTGCAGGTGATTTGGAGCCTCCCGGATGGGACATTTGGGACAGTGCTTTTTGACATTTTGTTGCAGGTCTAATCGTCCCACCCCGGAGCGATTAGAAATCCGTGGTGAATTTTTTGACTGTTCTTTTGTAGTGCCTTCCCGGTGATGTTCTCATGCCTCTGTCAAGTTTTTAGCTCATTTTGATCTATTTTAGTTATCATTTTATTTATTTTTTGCATGCACTAATCTTAGGCTTGGGGATTGCATGTTTCATTTCATCCGTAGGTGCTACTGATTGTTTTTTGTTTCCTTGAACGCAGGATCTCGACACCGGAGGAGCAAGCAAAGAATCAAAGACCCTTTCATGCAAGCGGTGACAATGTTTGGTCCGCCCATTTTACATGTGGGCACGCGGAAGAAGGCATACCACCCATGGTGTAACGAAACCTTATTTAACGCTCCTAGCCCCTGAAAAGGGAGGAGACGTGTTGTAACCGAGATTTAAAGAAAATTAATAAAAAGGGTTGTACTCCATATTTGCTTTCTATCTGGTTTCGATTCGTTTATGTTTCTCTCCTTTCATGCATTTTCAATTCATAGGATTTAGCGTTATCTTTGGCTTCGCTTGCATCGCACTTGGTGTTTCCTTTTTGCTTTCGTATCCTCGTGCTTTCAGAGTTGGTGTAGTATTTGATTGAGGATCCTAAGGTGATGGTATCATCTCCTTACTTTTTGACACATACACACCAAGATTTGTACGAGATACAATACCGAAACAGGTTGGGCTTGGGTTAAATTTGGGCATGGGAGCACTTCAATATTGAGTGCTCTATGATTCTATAATTCTTGACTCAATAGGAGTTGGGTGATGATATACCTTACAACATGATATGGCATAAGTATCAAGAGGAGGACAAGATCCACCCATTCATTGGTATTTGGTTGCACTATGATGAAATATTTACCTAGTTGCATCCTGAGCAGGTTATTTGGAGGGTATAGAGGGGTGGGTTAACGTAACCCAAGCATCTAGGGAGAGTGTGGCAGGGGATATGGGTGATAGGCCTCCATGGGATGGAGTATAAGTACTTCTAGTACATTTGTATGTTATGGCAGTTTGGGTTACTCGAGGGTGTTCCTTTACCTCCTATATACAAGTAGTGGTAGAGTGAGACAATTGCTAACCCAACATATGAGTCAGTTAGGCTAATGTGGATGTGGTTGGACCAAAGATAGATATAGCAAATGAAAGGACCATGCTCGAATATGATGTTTGGTTAATTGGACAAGATTTTTAGCTAGGGCCAAATGGTGCAATTGTAGGTAATGGAGAGGAGGTTCCTCAAGAGCTAGTGAGGCAATGTGTATGATAGTGGATGGACCTAAGGATAACAAGATCATCTCGAGAGGTCAAGAAGACAATGCAAAGGAGATATCTAGTGATGAGGGGTATAGTAGTAGTATTGAATTGGAAGTAGATATCTTTGTACTATTAAATTGAGTATAGGTACTAAAGAGGCAAAAGGTAGAGCTTGATACTACTATTGCCCAAGTGAGGTGGTACGGTTGGGAGGAGCAATGGGATACACTACAATATCAAGTGTAGAATCTACAAGAGGAGGTGTCTAGGTTGGTGGTGAAGCAATATGTACTACAGAATTAGCGTGACTTACTATGGGTAGAGCAGGATATCATGAGGGTAGAGTGTGATACTCTACACGTATAATGTGTTAGGAGTAGCCAAGTGGCTACAATGATCCTATCTTCGTTGAAGTGAGGGAGAGATCAAGGGGAGCAACAATGGGATTGAGTGAGGGTGCTAGAGAATACCTTGTTAGTGAGATATATCCTCATACCAAACGTACCTTCATCCTCCTCTTCCTCTTATAAAAATTAAAGTAGTGGGGCATTAGGTGCTCCTTCAAAAACCTCATTGATATCGTAATTCGTAGAGGGATCATCCTCGCAAGCGTTCGGAGTGAGGAAATCTCGTAGAGAGAGTTGTTACCAAGGGAGCCACAATGAGAAGGCTCAATGAAAGCCGATTGAGGGCAATGGAGATAGTGGTGGGGATGGTTAGTGATATGTAGGCATCGAGCCCTATACCAATTTTTAGATACCTTATATCTTTTTATTGATAATGATGAGCTTGCGATCTTGATATATATAGTCTACGAGCAAGACTATACATGTATTTATTTGATGATGATATATATTATGCATCATTTATTCATGTGATGTTGTTTATTATGTTTCTGATATGATGTCATGTGTTATTTGATGATGAATGCAATGAACGTATGCAATATGTGATGCATATACTTTTAAGTATATTTCACAAAATGCTTTAGATATGTTTGTGTATTCATGATGTTAATCGATTAATCAAGGGAATCAATCCAATAATATTAATATACATAGAGAAGGGATGTAAGTGAATGCATTGTAATGAGTTTCAGGAAATTTGCTACTATGGAGGCTAATATGACAACTTGTTATTTCACTTATCTTAGGGTAGAAGAATATAAAAGTGCTTTTAGGAAGCTCAAACAACCTAGTGACCTCAATCAAACTCATCTATTGATCAAGTAGGCACTTAAGGATATTGATACCAACCAAGTAATTCAAGTTTCACAAAGACCAACTGTGTGTGTATTGAATGTTTATTTCCAATTTTGAGAGGTTAGACTCATCATTTGTGACTTATACCAATAAGATAGATTATCTCAAAGCATACATAGATCTATACAAAATAATCTCACTAATATGACATATGTATCACCACGTAAGGTTTACTCCACTACAAGTCAGGCATTTATAGCCCCGATGGAGGTTAGCCCCATGATCTAAAGACCTAAGAATTACAAGAATTCAAGCTCTTCACCCTTTTTTTAGAATTTTGGATTTTTCTCATTTTGTGGAAGAGAAAGGGATTTTTTTCTTTTTGGCTTTGTGGGGGCTTACTCGTTTTGTGGAAGAGCAAGGGGATTTTTTACTTTTTGTTTTAGGGGGCTTTCTCGTTTTATAGAAGATCAAAGGAGATTTTTTTGAAGGGGGGGCTTATTATTTTACCAACTCTTAGGGTTACACCATGTGCATGATAGTGTGAGCAAGGGAAACTATTCTCTTGATGGTGATAGTGACTCATGATTTTATCTTTCCTAGACACCAAAATTTGATTTAATGTGTGATACTTGTACGTGGTTTGAGAGAAAACTTAAGGTCACCAGGAATACCTATAGCACTCAAGAACTAATGATGTTCAATGTAGGCTAAATGAGACACTAGGTATGGCTGAATGACCAAAAGCACCTAAAGATTTGTTAAACCATAGACTTGGGAAAGACAAACTGTCATAGGGTTTCTTTTTTTGTTTTCTTTCTCTTTTTCTTTTTTTTTTAAGGATGATCGGGGTGGATGGTTGATGTATATGAAATACCTATAATTAATAAAATGTAAGAAACATACCATAAGGAAGATGCACTTGATTAATGTGATAAAATAAATCCTAACAAATAAATAAAAGCATACATAAAATGATAACCAAAGTTTGTTTGGTGATGAAATGATGAAATTTTATTGCTTTGTGGTTTTTGAAGATTTTGATTTTTTTTTTATTTTGAATGATTTTGATTTTTTTTTAATTTTGAATGATTTTGATTTTTTTTTTACTATGATTATGTGGAGAAGGTTGATACCTTGATCATCCCCAAGACATTTGATTGATTGAGTTTTATGCTTGTTTGATTGATTGATTGAGTCTTTTGACTGAGTTGATTGATTGGTGGAAATGGTGTGTGTATCGCTCCAAATTTTTTGCATCCTTACCCTCAGGCTATAGGATCCGCGCCCAGAAGGGGGATGCGAGAAGGATGGGACAATACCTCGGACTGAGAGGCCCTTTGAAGGTCCCGCCTCTCGGGGGAGGGGTATAAGGGTGAATTTTTGATGGATGGTGGGTTCACCAGGAAACTTTTGAATGGTAGTTTCCACGCCTAGGTTGATAGTGAGTTTGATGTGTTCATTTTGTGCTTTAATCATTCAACTCCTAGGTTTGGCCAAGATGAATCTAAACTATTCTATATGCCAATGCTGATTTAGATGAATACAAAAAGCAGGAATGAATGCTAAACATAGAAAATATGCTAGTTAGATCATAACATACCTGATTCCGGATGTTTGATGAAGATTCTGAGTCTTGTAGCAGTTCAGATCATCTCGACTCGTATGTAATCATCTGAAATTACATCGAATCGTCTCAAATCATAATCGGTCATCTGAGATCAGACATAATCATTCGTAATCTGATGAATTCGTTAGACGAATTCGTCAGAAACCTACAATCACACAAATAGATACAAAATACCCAAGATGCAACTACAGAAGCGAAGGGAAATGACAGAAATAACTATAAATTTGTCTAAATGACAGATCCAAATAGTAATTAAAGAGGAAAAGCATCAACTTCACAATTTATTTTGATTTTATCATGCATTTATATTAGATGAGGTGAACTCCAAGATGCATAAACATAATAATTTAAGACAGTGCAGAAATATAATAGGAAAATGCAGAAAAGCTAAGGAAATGCAAACTCTAGACTCTGATTGCCCCCAATCTGGACTACAGTCGGGATCGCCTCCAATCGTACGAGATCATCTGTGCTCCTCGACAAGATCGTCCGAAATCATCCGGGATCGCTTGCGATGATCCGAGCTAGCTTCGACTAAAAAACAGTAGAGTTCCTGCAAGAAAATGCAAAATACAGAATACAGACAATAGTGCGAGGATGCTCTAGTGAATAAGGAACTAAATCTGCAGGGAAATCCATCAACTAAGGGGTTCAGGGGGATAAACTAGAAAAATCCTAGTTTATATAGGATTAGGAAGAGGTTAGGAGGTTGGGGATCATCCCAATCTGGGAGATCTCCAACAGGGAAATCTCCAACTACGCAGACGCATTTTTGCCCAAGTTGGAGAGGTTGTTGAAACAGAAGCTAATTATGAAAATTTGGTTTTGGGACGAAATCATCTGGACGTTCTGTTCCAGATGAATTCGTCAGATAGGGGACGATTTCGTCTAATCTGCGACGATATCGTCCAACGGTCAAAACAAATCCTAAAAATGGCATGGAAAATGGGGAAAGCGGGTAACAGGCGGTTAACGGGCAGTTTGGGGTTAAAATTCAAATTTTTATCTTTTATCTTTTACTAAGGTTTTAACCGTGCCAATTTTAGGGTGCTACATTTTGCCCCCTCTTTAGCGAATTTTTCGAAGAAAATGCGTTAAAGACGAGTTTTTCCCATTTTACGAGAAAGCAAAAATATACTCAATTTTTTAGACGATGATTCTTGGTCGAATCGTACGAATGCTGACTATGGTGCCCCCTCCGTGTTTTTACCCAAATCGAACGTTTGAGGTAAAAACGTGGAAAAGCAAAAATTAAAATGTTGATTTTTAAATAAAATTAAGAAAATAGGGTAAAACCCTAATTCATTTTTTACTATTCATTTTTACTGTTCCAGAGCTCTGCAGAAAGAAAAAAATGGTGGAGACAGCGCACAGAGCGACAGAGGTCCGACGCGGGCTACGGGTAAGGATCTAATCCTAGTAGATTAGGTTTTAATTAACTTTGTGCAATTTGTGGATTGAAATTTTGATTGTTTGGGGCATCACGGCCGTTTTTAGGCCGTCGACGACGTCGGGACGAAAATTTCGCCGAAATCGTCCCGATTTCATCGAAATCGTCTCTATATCGTCGATTTCGTCCGAGGGCGAAATCGGCGAAATAGGGGCGATCTCGTCCAACAAGGGGTGATCCCCAAGTTGTGAAATCTGAGATGATTTCATCCTAACAAAGGACGATGTTGCCCAATTTGGGACGATATCATCCAATGGTGGACGATATCATCTTTAAACTTGATTTAAAATGTTTTTAATTTGATTGCAATGATTGATTTATTAATAAATTGTGTTGTTTTATTGTTTGTTTTGTAGAAAGGATTACTAAAGAGCCGGGAATGGAAATACGGTGGGCTGAGAGATGACTTGGCCGCTCTCGACCAGGTAGAGCGCGACCAACTAGCACGGGTCGGGCTACGACATGTGGCAGAGATGCCACAAGTACCGACTGACATGGGGCTACTGACAGCCCTAGCAGAGAGGTGGTATCCGGGGTCGTCCTGCTTCCGGTTACCGATAGGGGAGATGGCTCCCACTCTAGAGGACATATGGAGGATCATGAGGATCCCCATACAGGGATGACTGATGACGCCTACGGCCAATCAGGGCCAGGCGATGATGAGACTGACTGGAGACCCGAGCTTCACCCTGGAGAAGGGCGGAGTGAACATCGAGTCTCTACGACAGATGCCTGGGGCATCTAGGTTGACTCAGGTTTTGGTAGGAGTGGTCGGTGGCTTACTGTTGTGCCACCAGAGCGGGTGCAGACTACCGTGGGTGCTCTCAGACATAGTCTATGACATGAGAGACCACGGGTATAGGTTTGCATGGGGTAGCTTTGTTCTATGCCACTTGTATAGGATCTTGCATGGGGTCGTATACAAGGGAGGTCGATGTCTGGTCTTGACATCGCTACTACAGGTTTGGTGCTGGGAGCACATTGCGGTGCGGAGGCCGGTAGGGCTCCCATTGACAGGGGTTGACCGAGAGAGGCCCCAGGTTTTCTACTGGTGGCTACAGAGGGGGTCACAGCGGTGGATAGATCTATCGATGTCACAGAGGTTGCTGGATGACCTCATCCCAGACCAGATCACCTGGAGGCCATGGCGAGAGCACCCCGAGTGGGCAGAGGATGGGCAGGAGCTGGCTCGCATCAGGTGAGTCTGCTGGCTGAGGATGGAGCGGGGAGAGGTAGAGCTCCACCGCTATGATCGGGTACTATGGTAGTTCGGTCTACAGCAGGGGATCCCTTCTCTCAGGGATTATGAGTACTCCCAGACTATTCGGGATAGTACTACACTGAGCGGGGCTCCAGATATGCAATGATTCTAGAGTCAGGACATGGACGATGCCCCCATCTAGCCAGTGGATGGTGATGATGTCGGGGTTGCAGATGGCTACGATGCCTGGTACGTAGGCATCCGCCCTCCTCGGATGATGAGGGCGTAGGGTCTAGTGCATGCCATGGTGCACCGGATGGGGAGGCGGTGCTAGGCTACCATTGAGGCAGCATGGGGTCATGGGGGGAGAGAGCAGTAGTGGTCCCCATAGGAGAGATGCCAGCGGATGGGTCAGGCTCCACAGAGGCCATGGGAGACAGGGCGGAGGGAGGAGAGACTCCCTTCATAGCAGGGGGAGAGACCACCATCGCCTGATAAGGGCAAGGGTGTCGACGTAGGGGAGAGCAGCGAGACGATGGCTCTTCGGGCTGAGGTTGCCCACCTTCGAGCTCAGGTGCAGTCACTGCAGGATGAGGCTACTCAACTCAGGGCTCAGGTATGGACACTGCAGGATGAGACTACATGGCTCAGGGCACAGAGTGGAGGGGCGAGCAGGGATGAGCTAGTGTGGTCTATGATGTAGACCACATTCTACTAGGGGGTATACTTCCAGTTGGTTCTAGAGGGCCAGAGGGTACAATTGCCAGCCAATATTATAGAACCAATCAGGATGGGATCGATGAGGACATCCTCACGATCGACAGTGAGGACTCGAGACACAACATAGACTGCTATGGGACCACCTCCTCCACGTCAGGGCAGGGGAGGAGATGAGGCTGAGAGCTCGAGGGCTTCTCGAGACTAGGTGGCTATAGACTGCATAGAGATTGTATAGATTTTTGAGAGGATTGAGTATGCCAGGGTATAGATTGTGGCATACCAATCTAGTTTTGATATGATGTATATAATTTTTGTGATATATATATATATATATGATATTTTTGATATGACTTGTTCATATGTTTTTATGATGCTTCAATGTTTGAATTGTTTGCTTGTTTGATTGATGATTCATGTAATTATGTTGTTTGGAAATATTATAATTTGATGTCATGCTGTAAAATTTTAAATGAAATAATCTGATGTAAACAATTGGTTGTTTTGGTGTGATTTGATGAAAAATAAAAGGGACTTCTAACAATAATTTCAAAGGACATTGTCGTTGTTATAGACCATTTCATGGAGTCGCCGCTCACTAGGTCGTCAAGCTAATCCCAGGATAGAAATATTGTTAAAAGTAAAAGAGTGCTTAAGAGACTGTCTTAAGACTTTGTGTTGTGATGATGGAAATGATGATGGTGATGATTTGTTTTCAGATTTTCATAAAAAATAGTATGCATGAGATACTAAAAGAAATAGGATTTTGCTAGGCATAAATTCCTAAGTGTGATAAAATTTTGAACAATTCCTTAGAAATTATACCATGGTTGCAAAATTGAATGTTGACATAATGACATGAAATAGAATAAGTGTTCGTTCATTTGTAAAGCATAATTGTGTAACATAATGATGCAAGTCATATGTTTTTATGAATTTGTTTTTAAAATAAATGGAAAATAAAATTAGAACAATGGTTTGCGCTAGGCATAGAATTATAGGTATAGACTTATACCATCATCGCGAAATCCAAAGAGAATTTGATATTTTGGTTTTATTGCATGATTAATTTTTGACTTTTGATAAACAGAAAATTAATAATATGAACATGTTGTTTGAAATCATTTTGTGATTTTGTGAGAAAATGTATATAATTGCTTTTATACAAAACAAAAATTCTGAAATAAGAGGATAAAACTATTTCGAAAAGAATTACAGAAACATTTTAAATTATCTCAAAGACAAATGTAGATTTATAAGGGATCCTCATGTGCAAATGTGAGTTCATTACCGATCTTGATTTATCATAATGATACAAAATCTCTCAAATACAAATGTGTGTGCGATTGTATTGTTCATTCACCAATTTTGAGCAAGATAATTTGATACAAGTAATTTGCCTTAACCAAATGAATGTTCGTTGACCATGATTTATATGCATGTAACCGTACCAGACTACTATGTAAGTCGGGTTATCAAGAGCTAGCTAATCCATAAGCTGACATAGGTCTATACAAAAGAAGGTCGCTAATGTGACAGACATATCACCACGCTAGGAATTACCCAAGGCCAAGCGGGTTGGGCACAAACCACCTGTTATGGGGCTTACCTCACAGTTTTCGAATAGTTGAGAATTCTAGGGATTCAAGCTCATTCACCCTTCTTTTCTTTTCAAGGGGTAGGGAAAGGATTTTATTGCTTTTTGCTTTTTCTTTTCACTTCTCTCTCTTTTTTTTTTTGTATTTTTGTATTTTTGGCTTGATATTTGAGATAATGCTGGTACAAAATAGTATTTTTCTTTGTTCTCATTTTCGTTGACTTTTCTTTTTCTTCCTATGCTAGGGATACTTGCTCGGATTGGCTGTAGAGCAAGGGATTTTTATTCTGGGTAGGGGTGAGCTTGTCCTTTTGTCAATTCTCAAAGATTCTAGACCATGTGCATGATAGGATAGCAGGGGAAACTTTTCGCTCAAGAAACCACTTTTACTATGTAGCATCACATCGAATTTGCAATGAAATCATTTTAATGTGAAAAGATATACTTGGTTCAAGTAAATAACAAGATCAATTCTCTATGCTCAAAACTTTATTTAATGCCAATGTGGACTTTGATATAAGAGAGATGAATAATCATACCAAATAAAATCAAGATATTTATTCATGTGAGTGTGAAAGTGTGGGATTCCAAATAAATGCTAATTTATCCAAAATAACTGAAAATATAACTGCAATACTGCACGATTTGATAGGTACGAAAATAAAATATGTTTTTGAAGATTTTGATTTTGATGTTTTTGATTTTAAGTTATGAATTGAAAGAAATACAAGGTGATTGTTTTTGAAACGTTTTATATAAGTGACTAAAAGGAAATAATATGCAAAACAAATATATACAATGATGAAATGACCAAATTTTATGCATAGTAGCGTTTGAGATGCATAATGTTCATAGGTTCTTTAAGTTCTTTACCATCTAAGGTAGATAATTTGTATGCTCCCGATCCAAATTTAGCAGGTGATGACATATGGTCCAAGCCAGTTGGGCTCAAATTTACCTTTAAGGTCTTTAGTTGCATTAGTATTTTTTTTATTTTCTTTTAAGACAAGGTCGTCGATCTCAAAGGATCGTTGATGAACTTTCTTAAGGTATGCTCGCTTAAGCTTGTTTTGGTAGGCACAAAGATGCTCCAAAGCATTGATGCGCTTTTCATCTAGAAGTTCTAGCTGACTAAGTCTACTAGCACGATATTCATCCCCTACTTCAGTATCTTGAAGTAGTAGAGCTAAAGAAGGAACTTCTAATTCAAAGGGAAAAATAGCTTCAACACCATAAACCAAGACAAAAGGTGAAGTTCCAGTGGGGGTTCGAACACTAGTTCGATAGGCCCACAAAGCAGGATATAATTGGATGTGCCAATCTCGACCGGATTTATTGACCAATATTTTGAGAATTTTGATTAATGTTTTATTAGATGCTTTATGCTTGGCCATTACCCTGAGGATAATAGGGAGTAGACCAACGATGTTGAATTTTATATTTTTGACATCTTTATTTTTGAAACAAGTTCCATTATCTGAAATGAGATTGGCAGGAATTCCAAACCTACAAATAATTTGGTTAAAAATAAATTTGGAAACTTGTGTTCTAGTGCAAGAAGCTAATGGCATAGCTTCAACCCACTTCGTGAAATACTCAGTGGCGGTTATGATGAATTTGTGTCCATCGGATGACACAGGGTTGATTTTTCCAATGATGTCTAAGCCCCATTTTGAAAAGGGCCAAGGAGATGAAATAGCCCTGCAGTTCTTATGCAGGCACATGGACAAGGTCAGCGTGTTTCTGGAACTTGTCGCAATGTCGCACATAATTATGTGCATCATTTTCCATGGTAGGCCAAAAATATCCTATCCTAAGGAGTTTCTTAGCAATGGCGCTACCACTAAAATGTCCCCCACAAGATCCATTATGGGCTTCATTCAAAGCTGATCTAGATTCTTCTAGATTCAAACATCACAATAAGATGCCTTCAAAAGATCTTCTATACAAGGTATTACCAATAATCATGAAGCGACTTGCTCGTCTACATAATAACCTGCGTTGGTTACTAGTACAACCATCAGGGAAGGTCCCATTTTGGAGAAAATTAAAGATATCAGTGTACCAATGTTCAGGAGTAGTGTCGGTGATTAGAAACACATCCAAAGGTTCTAGGCATGATTTTCTTGAAGTGGGTTCCTGGAGTCGATGAATAATGATGGTAGCATATTCATCATCTAACTCCAAGGGCAAAAGAGATGCAGCTGCAGCCATAGCGTCTGCCGCACGATTGCTAGTTCGAGGAATAGCTTCCAAGGTAACTTGATCAAACAAGGATAATAATTGCAAAACATATGCTTTGTATGGATGTAATTTATCATCTCTGGTCTGATAAACATCATTGATTTGATTTATGACAAGTTGAGAATCATCGAAAACCAATAAATTTTTAATTTTCAATGCCAAGGTAGCTCGTAATCCAAGGATAAGAGCTTCATATTCAGCAGTGTTATTGGTGCAAGCAAATGTTAATTTAAAGGACAGAGGTATAAGATGTTTTTGCGGAGATATTAAAATAATACCCGCACCAGCCCCACTCATGCATCGGGCTCCATCAAAGTATAGGGACCATTGCTCGGGATGGTCTGCCTCTAGTTTAAGGCATTCATCAGGAAACTCAATGATGAGGGGATGAGTAGACTCTAAGGGTGCAGCCGCTAGTTGATCTGCTATGATTTGACCTTTAACAAACTTTTGTCCTATAAATGTGAGTTCAAACTCGCTTAGCGCAAGAACCCACTTTGTTGTACGACCAGATAAATACGGTCGACTCATGAGATATCGCAAAGGGTCGAATTTGGCAATAACATACGTTTTTTGACTGAGCATATAATGTCGTAGTTTCTGTGTAGAAAATACGACTGCTAGACATAGCTTCTCTAATATGGTATAGCGAGTTTCATAACTGATTAAGGTTCTGCTGATGTAATAATTAGCACGTTCTTTCTTCTCATCATCAAGCTGAGCTAACATAGCTCCTAAGGCAGAATCAAAAGCAGAAATGTACAAGATAAATGGACGATCAGATCTAGGTGGGGAAAGCACTGGTGGTTTAAGGAGATATTGCTTAAGGAGTTCAAATGCTTCCTGGCATTCTTCGTCCCAATGAAAAGAGACGTCTTTCTTAAGGAGCTTAAGAAAGGGTCCAGTTTTGTCTACCAACTTATCGATGAAGCGACGAATAGCTTGAAGCTTACCTTGTAAACTTCGTAATTCCGATATATTGGTGGGTGCGGGCATATCTATGATAGCCACGATCTTGAGAGGGTCAATTTCAATGCCACGTAAAGAGACTATAACCCCTAATAATTTACCGGACTTAACTCCGAATATGCATTTGGCTAGATTTAGTCGGATAAGATATTCCCTTAACCGATCAAATACTTTTCTCAAGTCATTTAAATGATCATCTTCTATGATGGAACGAGCTATAATATCATCTACATAATCATGTAGAATATCATGCATCATATCGTGAAAGATATAAGTCATAGCTCGTTGATAGGTTGCACCTGCATTCTTTAAACCAAATGGCATTACTTTCCAACAAAAGGTTCCCCAAGGGGTAATAAATGTTGTCTTAGCTTGATCTTCAGGAGCTATCATGATCTGATTATAACCAGAGAATCCATCCATTAAGGATATCATTCCACTCCCAACAGTAAAATCAATGATTTGATCCATGTTGGGAAGAGGAAAATCATCTTTAGGGCAGGCAACATTAATATCTCTGAAGTCTATACAAACCCTAACTTTAGTGGCTTCTTTCTTAGTTATTGGAACTACATTTGAGATCCATTCAGCATAATCAATGGCTTGTATAAAAATGACCTTCAACGAGCTTTTTCTAGTTCTCCTTTGACTAGTAAGGCCACTTTAGGATGCATTTTTCTAAGTTTTTGTTTAACAGGTTTAGCATCCGGATGGACTACTAGATGATGCATAACTACAGAAGGGTCTAATCCTGGCATATCTTCATATGTCCAAGCAAAGACGTCTTCATATTGTTTAAGGAATGCAATGTATTTATCTTGTTTTTCTTGACTCAATTCTGATCCAATGTTGATTATGTGAGGGTTATGTTCGGTTCCAATGTTAATTTTTATAACGTTTTCAACTTCCATATGTAAATCTCTCTCAAAATTAGGTGGGGTGGGTGAAACACCCAATTCTTGTAATTCTTCCAAGGTTAACTTGGATAATTCATTTTGAGGAGTCGAGGCCTCAAGCCGGGCTATACTAGGTATAGAGCCATCAAAATAAAATTTGTTATGTAACAAGTCATCAACGGAGACATCATGGAAGATATCCCCTTCCAACTCATCGTCGGATTCGGCAATCATCTCAGGGTAGGCGATGGATAGCATATTACAGGTAAAGGAATTATTCTTTGCATGCAAAGAATCTTGTTTATCCAGATAATCTTGGTAACACACAAGATGGTCATCATCCTCAAATGGGAAAGGCTGACCTTTACTAGGAAGTAGGCCCACACCACATCGGGCAGGCCATGGTTCGACCTCAAAAGGTTCTTTCATACCATTTTGGAAAGGTCCCAAACCTTTCCCTTTATATCCCAATTTAAGCATTATAGGCTTAGCTTTAATATACTCATTAGCAAAATAGCATCTAGCATATCCATCACAATGTGTCTTGATGTTTTTGGGTATTCTTCCCCAATCATATCCCTTATAAATAAAAGCACAACTCCCGACTTGGTAAATACTTCCCATAGGCTGTGGGAGGCCCAAGGTACGAGGAGAGGGTGGGAGTTTATTTAAAATAAGGGAAGCTTGCATGGCAGTGTTGGTTTCTTCTGATATAAGAATTTTAGATAAATTGGGTAAGAGCTCATCAGTGAGAGCATAAGAGGTAGAAGGAACATTTCCTACATCATCAGATGTGGAAAGGATGCCTGTAGTGGATGTAGATGTTATAGGGATATCGATGGATGAGTCTATAGGTATGGAAGTTATAGGAGTAAAACAAGAAGCATTGGTTGTAGTTTTAGGATCTTTTCGAGGTCCTAATGTAGTTTGTTCAGAATATGGTTGAGCTATATGTAGAGGTGTAGTTGAAAGAGTAGATGATGTTATGGGTGTGTGTTTCACACGTTTGGGCGGATGATGAGAATTAGGATGTGTGGATGACAGAAGCAGGGCAAAATTGAACTCCAACAGGTTCTGCCAAAGCACACATATCAAAGGGTCTAGGATCACCATGAATGGTAACCAACTTATTTTTAAATTCAAACTTAACACACTGATGTAAAGTGGATGGAACCGCTCGCATCGCGTTGATCCAAGGGCGACCCAAAAGTATATTGTACGATGCAGGGCAATGTACAATAAACATGGTCGTGTCTAAGGTTCTTGGACCAACTTGCAAGGGGATAGTAATAACTCCACACGTTTCTTGTGTTTCGTCATTGAAGGCTTTTATGATCATATCAGTTCTTTTCATTTCGTCACTTCTAAACCCAAATCTTTGGTAGAAGTCAAAAGTGCATATGTTTAAAGATGAACCATTATCAATCAAGACTCGTTTAATCGCTACATCCCCAATTAGGGCAGTAATATATAAGGGGTTATCCTTATGTAGACTATGTTGTGGGATATCTCTATCCCGAAAGTCAATACAATCGACTTCTCGAGCTATGATAGTATTGGACATGGCTTCAGGTTGAATATTTTGTGGCACCATCATTTGGCTTAATGTGAGCATTAGTTCATCCCTATGGGTAGGAGAAGATCTTAACAGGTCCAAAAGGGAAATTCTAGCTGTAGTATTGGATAATTGTTCATTAATATTATAAGGAGGCTTAGGTTGAACATTAGGCGCATAATTCCCTTTATTGGGATTTTTCAAAACAAATGGAGCTGATCCATTGTTCTGAGTTTGATCCTGTTGAGAGTTTTGAGCTTGTTGTCTGGTAACGGCTCCGATGGTTCCTACAATATTATTTTGTAGGTGATGAATAGGTCTTGGTCTAGCATTTATGGCTTGTTCATTAGAAAGTATTTGGTGAGAAGATGGTCTAGTAGTGACTCTTCTAGGAAATGGTTCTTCTGGAACCATAGAACTTGTGATAGGTTGAATAGGATCCGATTCATCTTCAGAACTATTCGATTGATTTGAGGTGATTTCCATGTCACTTTCAGTCTCATATTCGGTATCACTAAGATCAAGTGTCCGAATATTATGTAGAGGTCTGGTCGTAACTATGGATAAAGTTGTGTCAAAAACTTGCGGATCGTGAACAGGTAATTGTCCACTGATAGTCCCTACATATCGGGTAGGAGGGGGAACATTATGATGCTCAATTTGATTAGCCACCTCTTTACCATGCTTTGGTAAAGGATGTTGAAATATGTCCAATGATTGATTGGCATTCTGATTCTGATTTTGGGGAACGTTCTTTTGAGCATTATTAGCAGGATTTTGTTTAGGTTGGAAGGCTTGCACCTCCATCTCATTGTTATCAATCAAGTCTTGTATTTTATGTTTTAATATTTTACAAGAGTTGGTAGCATGTCCAGGTCCTCTATGGAAATCACAATGTAAATCAGCTTTGTATCTGGGTATGGTTGGATCAGGTTCCCGGATAGTTGGTAATTGGATCAAACCTCATGCTAATAATTGTGGGAGAATGGTTGATAAAGGTTGATTTAACCTAGTAAATTCTCGGGGTGGTTTATCAGGAGGTTTTAGTATAAACTTCTCTGTTGTTTTCGTAGTATTAACATTGGCAATGTTTCTGCTATCAGTGACTCCATCACCCACAACTTGTTTATTTTTATATTGATTTCTGGATGTTTTCTCATCATCTTTCTTTTTGAGCTGACCTCTTCTAATGAGAGCATCTTCCACCCTTCGAGCTAAATCTATAGCTTGATCGAAGGTGGTCAAGGTAGCAATTGATAATTCATAGGATAGTTGTTCTTGTAGATTATTGATAAAAATATCCAACATTTCCCGATAAGGTAACACAAAGTGTAATTTTCCTATCAACTGCCTCCATCGAGCTAAGAAGTCAGCAAAACACTCATCTTTGTCTTGTTTTAGGTTGTACAAATCTTTAATGGTTACATGCCTTTCAATATAGGCACTAAATTGATGCACAAAAGACTCAGCGGTCTCTTCAAAATTTCTCAAAGAATGAGTGGGCAATTGATAATACCACTCCAATGCCATCCCCCCTAAACTTTTTGGGAACATTTTTAGTAATAACAAGTCATCATGTGATATGTCATGACATGCTATCCTAAACATACGAAGATGCTCTATGGGATCTTCAGTTCCTTTATATATAGGTAGGACAGGCATAGGAAAGTGTTTGGGATATGGTTGTGCTACAACTATAGGATCTAGAGGTTGACTACACATCTCTCGATAATTGTACGAGGGACGGTAGGGATCTATCCGGTCCATGCGAGAGACTAACTGTTTCACCATGGCTTCCAGATTACCAGTTTGTCCACCATATTGGTTTGGTGGTACATGAGTATGGGATTTGTGAGCGTAGGAAGGCGGGACATAAGGATTAGATGCTATATTGTTGTTATGCAAATGATTGGTAGGAAGAGTATTATGAAGAAGATTTGTTGTAGCATTATGTTGTATCCCGGATTGTTGGAAATTGGTATTTGGTTTTGTTTTAGGCTTTTGTTGATTTGAGGTATATTGATCAATAGCTTGGCGAAATAGAGTAGTGAATGAAGGTTTCTTTTGTGTGGGAATAACCCTTGGCTTGGTAACAAGCACTCTAGGTGGTTGGGTAACCTGTTGTTGTTGCATGTTTTGGATTATAGTAGCCATGTCCAAATTGGACGGTCCAGCTTGATCACTCTCTTGATCAACGAAGGACAAAGGATTAGTGCGTGTGTGATAGATGTCTTCTAGGGTTGCTTGAGTGTCACTAATTTGATCTTTGTCCATATGAACTGCTCTATTAAGAGTGCCAATATTAGTATTGAGGAACTTCCAAAAATGTTCCATGTTCTCAAAAGTAACAGCTCCTTCTGGAGATATTTTAGGGGATGAGGATCCTTCCTCTCTATCATTTTCTTTTTGTTCATTTGCATCCACAAATTCTTCTTCTTGTTGGTTTAAGGTTCCTTCTTCCTGAATTGGGTCTTCAAGAAGGGCATCTGGTTTATTTATGGTTTTTCCTAACCAATCTTCTTCTACTTCAATTTGTTTTCCATTCCCGAGTCTAGTCATTATGTCTAAATTTAGATTTTAGCAAATATATATTAATATATTTGCAACAGATTTTGGGAGGTATATATTTTAATTATATACCTACTATAATGCTTAAAAATAAAATGTTTTGATTTTTTTGTTATGATTTTGTTTTTGTTTTTATTTATTTTTGTTTTTATGCTTATAAAGACAACAAACAACACACTAAATGCAAGAAATAGCAATAATAAAATAATAGCTTAGTTCTCTATAAATAGTTTATAGATATCATTGATAGGATCAAGTTCATCAGGAGTCATGAAATGCTCCTCTTCAAATTGGAAGTGGTTTTTCAAGAACTTGATAAAGTGTGCTATAGTGATATTATCGGTTTTAGACTCTATCTTGTAAAAATAAATCTCATGGCAATACTCTCGATATAACACAGCTCTGGGAACTCTATTCCATATTTGTCTATCCATAAGAACGACCTCTTGGTCCTCTATACGAGACAAAAATTTATGTACTATAACTGCATTATCGAGGTATTCCTCAAAGGTATACAACTCAAAAGACACAAGGGCTCTTTTATCTGCTAACCACCTATGGCAAGCTCTCTGAAGTTCATGATATAAGATCACTTGATCGGGATCCAAGATTCTATCTAGGACAAACCTCTTAATTTGCCTAAGTTCTGTTGTCCTAGATCCAATGATACCCAATCTCCTATCAAGTTCATCCCACAAAGGTTGAACCCTATTTGTTTGAGGTACTCTAAGCACAAAAGTAATCTCTATAGCTGCTAATTGATTTTCAACATTAATGGTGACAACTCGTCTTTTATTATAGTCTACCATCTAAATATGATATGCAATTTTTTGATTCTAAATGCATTTATGTTTTCATTGTATTATTTTTATTTTTTATTTTTTTTTATTTTTTTTTCAAAAGGTTTTTAGTTTTCACGTCGGGTTCACCAAAATGTATCGCTCCAAATTTTTTGCATCCTTACCCTCAGGCTATAGGATCCACACCCAGAAGGGGGATGCGAGAAGGATGGGACAATACCTCGGACTGAGAGGCCCTTTGAAGGTCCCGCCTCTCGGGGAGGGGTATAAGGGTGAATTTTCGACGGATGGTGGGTTCACCAAGAAAATTTTGAATGGCAGTTTCCACGCCTAGGTTGACAGTGAGTTTGATGTGTTCATTTTGCGCTTTAATCATTCAACTCCTAGGTTTGGCCAAGATGAATCTAAACTATTCTATATGCCAATGCTGATTTAGATGAATACAAAAAGTAGGAATGAATGCTAAACATAGAAAATATGCTAGTTAGATCATAACATACCTGATTTTGGATGTTTGATGAAGATTTTGAGTCTTGTAGCAGTTCAGATCATCTCGACTCGTATGTAATCGTCTAAAATTACATCGAATCATCTCAAATCACAATCGGTCATCTGAGATCAGACAGAATCATCCGTAATTTGACGAATTCGTCAGAAACCTGCAATCACACAAATAGATACAAAATACCCAAGATGCAACTACAGAAATGAAGGGAAATGATAGAAATAACTGTAAATTTGTCTAAATGACAGATCCAAACAGTAATTAAAGAGGAAAAGCATCAAATTCACAATTTATTTTGATTTTATCATGCATTTATATTAGATGAGGTGAACTCCAAGATGCATAAACATAATAATTTAAGACAGTGCAGAAATATAATAGGAAAATGCAGAAAAGCTAAGGAAATGCAAACTCTAGACTCTGATTGCCCCCAATCTGGACTACAGTCGGGATCACCTCCAATCGTACGAGATCGTCTGCGCTCCTCGACAAGATCGTCCGAAATCTTCCGGGATCACTTGCGATGATCCGAGCTAGCTTTGACTAAAAAATAGTAGAGTTCCTGCAAGAAAATGCAAAATACAGAATACAGACAGTAGTGCGAGGATGCTCTAGTGAATAAGGAACTAAATCTGTAGGGAAATCCATCAGCTAAGGGGTTTAGGGGGATAAACTAGAAAAATCCTAGTTTATATAGGATTAGGAAGAGGTTAGGAGGTTGGGGATCATCCCAATCTGGGAGATCTCCAACAGGGAAATCTCCAACTATGCAGACGTGTTTCCACCCAAGTTGGAGAGGTTGTTGAAACAGAAGCTAATTATGAAAATTTGGTTTTGGGATGAAATCGTCTGGACGTTCTGTTCCAGACGAATTCGTCAGATAGGGGACGATTTCATCTAATCTGCAACGATATCGTCCAACGGTCAAAACAAATCCTAAAAATGGCATGGAAAATGGGGAAAGCGGGTAACAGGCGGTTAACGGGCAGTTTGGGGTTAAAATTCAAATTTTTATCTTTTATCTTTTACTAAGGTTTTAACCGTGCCAATTTTAGGGTGCTATAGTGTGATACCTTTAACATCCCTAATTTATTTGATGATGGATTTGATTGATTGAATTGATTTGATTTATTGGTGGGTGAGGTGTGATACCTTGAGCATTCTCAAGTTGGTTTATGATTTGATATGAGTGATGGAGAATATGCAATACCTTGAACACCCCCAAGTTTGTTGATGATTTGATACAACTGATGGGGAAGGTATGATACCTTGAACACCCCCAAGTTGGTTGATTATTTGACATGACTGATGGGGAAGGTATGATACCTTGAACACTCCCAAGTTGGTTGTTGATTTATTTTATTGATTGATTGATAGAAAATGTACAATACCTTGGTTTCCCCTAATTTAGTTGATGATTGTGTGTTTTATTGGTTGATTTAATTTTTTTTATTGATTTATTGGCAGGGAAGGTATAGTACCTTTATTACCACCAATTTTTTTGATTGATTGATATGAATGATGGGGAAGGTGTGATACCTTGAAAACCCCAAAGTCGGTTGATGCTTGGTGATTGTAGGGAAGGTGAAATACCTTGAGTATCCCCACATTGTTTTATGTTTATGATGTGGCTAATGGGGAAGGTGTGATACCTTGAGCCTCCTAATTATACATTGTGCTTTATGTGACGTGATTGATTTAATTAGGAAGAGTAATGGAGGTCGATGGATCATGTTGTAGAAAGGGGTTCTGGTTGATGCCAACATTTTGGTTTGGTGGGGCTGTTAGGACCCTCCTAACATATTCTAATTATAATTATCAGGGGTGCGTCTTTCCAATCGCACCCCATACTTCATATTTATGGCACATCACCATATTCATTTTAGACATCAATCAAATCAATACATTTTATATATATATATATCAATATTGCAGGTTAAACTCAATATTTCCAACTACGATTCCATAGTCAAACAACGATTCTTCTGCATTCCATTCTTTATTGTTACAGGTACCTAACATTTGGATCAGAGCTAGTTTATAGCAAAAAAATAAATAAAAATTCCCTTAATTAAAGATCCTGGACACACTGCGAACAGAAAGCATTAAGTAGGTTACAAGCATTTAAACCGGTGACCAACTGTGAGATCTCTACAAGCGATGAGAAAGCAAATGCCATTGGTCATTACAACATCACAGAACCAAGCTTCAATATTTTTTTTTCCAATCCTGGTTGAGCTCTTAAAATTCTGATCGAACGACACAATCAGATCGAAGAAATCGATTAAAAATCTCGATCGGACGTTTTTATCGACGGTTTACAGGAAAAGGACGACGTATAAATTATAAAAAATAATTTTAATATAAGGTTACAAGTATTTTTTGATTGTCGATAAAGGACAATCCGTCGGGACCCGTGCGTCGACGACGACAAACACAGGAAGTTAAAAAAAATTATATAGTGTGAAATAGCCGCATCGAAGCCATCACACCATTTCCCTTACGAGGGTGTGACTACCTAGGGTAGCCACACGCATGCAAACCACCACCATCTGTCGATTTCTTGCTAGCCGACGCTGCCCTTGCCGCCAGTCGCCTTGCATTCGCTCCACCCCGCCTCGTGCTTCGTGTCATGCCCTGCTGACTTGGTCGTACCGTGCGCTCTCTGCCCTGCCTTGTGCTTCGTGTCATGCCCTGTTGTGCTGACTCACTCCGTAATTCACGTCGGTTCATAATAAAATCTAAAGTGCTACTGTTAATAAACAGTGAGCTAAAGCATTTTTATTTTCAATTTTGTCAATTTTTTTGAAATTGCAATTACTATTGCAAAGAAGTGAACTAAACCATTTTTTGCTCAAACAATAGCAACATTTTTTTTTTGCAAAAAGTTTCTAACAACTTTTGCAAAGTTGCTAAAACAACTTTTTTGACAACTTTTATATACCAAAATTGCACTATTTTTCTCATCTACCAACTACAATGGCCGACGGACGACGATCACTGGATTCCATCCACGAGAAACACGAAAGGCTCGTTGAAGAAGTTAAATAGGAAAGAGAGGAGAATTCCCGTACCACAAGAGAACTCTTCGAAAAAATATTTGCAATAGATGTTAAACTTGATGCCATCAGTCAAAAATAGGCAACAACACATGCAAACTCAACCAACAATGGGTCATCAAACCGAGCAATGTTAGGAGGTCCACAAACTTCCATTCTACCACGGACGACCAAATTAGACTTCCCAAAATTTGAAGGCGGAGACCCTACAAACTGGATCTACCGAGCAGAGCAATATTTCTCACTAAATCAAATTCCGAAAATACAAAAAGTGCATATCGCCTCCTTCCATTTGGAAAACGACGCCATCCAATGGTACCAATGGTTCGAGAAAACTAATGGCACTCCGATGTGGTCAACCTTTACACATAACCTATTAGTACGATTCGGCCCTAGCAAGTTTCAAAGCTTTACAAGGGCCCTCACTAAATTATGCCAAACCACTTCGATGAGTGAGTACCAAGCATAATTTGAAAGGTTAGCTAATCGCACATCCAAACTAGATGCATCCTTCTTTCAAGAATGTTTCGTTAGCAGATTAAAAGAAGAAATTCGAATTGAGGTACAAATGTACAACCCTACAAACATGTTAGAGACCATCGGCTTAGCGAAATTAGCAGAAGACAAAATCAAGGCACGAAATCGGTTCACAAAACCAACTTGGGGGAAACCATCAAACACTTATACCAACCCCAAACCAATGCAAAATGGATGAACCCAAAACTCCTACACAACCCCCAAAATTAACCCCGCTCTACCAATTAAACGTCTGAGTTTCGAGGAAATGAAGGAAAGACAAGCTAAGGGTCTTTGCTACCATTGCGATGAGAAATTTGATAGAAATCATAAATGTGCCTCACGGAAATTATATATTCTAGATGCCACAGAGGAAGGAAATTCTACTAAAGAGGAACCTGAACTCGAAGTAGAGGTATTATCCAACACACTTGAAAGTGACGAAGAAAATGCACCAAAGGTTTCCTTCAACGCCCTTGCCGGATTTTTTGCCCCTCAAACAATGCGAGTAAAAGGGTATTTTAAGAAACAAAACCTTCCCGTGCTCCTAGATTCTGGTAGCACACATAATTTTATCGATCCAAAGGTGGCTAGACAAGCAAATTGTTTTATATACCCTTGCAATAACTTTGAAGTGATGATTGGAAACGACGGAAAAATTGCATGCAAAGGAAAATGCAGAAATATAAAACTAACTATGGGGGTTTATACCATGCAAAGTGACATGTACGTTCTACCCCTAGGGGGGTGCGACATTGTACTAGGCGTACAATGGTTAAGAACCTTGGGCGTAGTCCAATGGGAATTTGATGAACTATGGATGAAATTCACAGCAAAGAACCAAACCTATATTATCCAAGGCCTAAAATCAGGACCTTCCCAAATCGTCAACTCGCATAGAATGGAGAAAATTATCCGAAAAGGAAACAAAGGAATGGTCACCCAATTATTTTCAATTCAACCTAGTCACAAAGAAGACGAGACACCAGAGTTACAAAAGATTCTAGACCACCATAAGGCGGTATTCAATGAACCAAAAGGACTACCTCCACAACGAAGTCACGATCACACTATTCCACTATTTCCAGGGCATCAACCTCCTAATATTAGGCCTTATCATTATCCATACCTCCAAAATACTGAAATAGAGAAATTAGTACAAGAGCTTCTTACGACAGGAGTCATTAGACCTAGCAGAAGCCCTTACTCCTCTCCAATTATTTTAGTTAGAAAAAAGGATGGTTCGTGGCATTTATGTGTCGATTTTCGAGCACTTAATAAAATGACTATCAAAGATAAATTTCCTATTCCGGTCATAGACGAGCTATTAGATGAACTCCATGGGGCAGCTTATTTTTCCAAGTTGGACTTACGGTCAGGCTACCACCAAATACGAGTCAATGAAAAGGATATTCCTAAGACGACCTTTCGCACTCACGAAGGGCACTACGAATTCTTGGTGATGCCATTTGGCCTTACCAACGCTCCTTCTACCTTTCAAAGTCTAATGAATAAGGTATTTCACCCTTTCCTTCGTAAATTTATATTAGTTTTCTTTGATGACATTTTGATTTATAGCAAAACATGGGAAGAACATTTGGACCATGTTAGACAAGCGTTACAAATCTTGAAGGAAAATCAACTTTATGCAAAAATATCAAAGTGTTCCTTTGGAAAACAAGAAATTGAATACTTAGGGCATATTGTCTCAAAGAACGGCGTGATGGTAGATCCTTCCAAAATCGAGGAGGTGAAAAATTGGCCTATTCCAAAAACCTTAAAAGCTCTACGTGGGTTTCTTGGACTAACGGGATATTATAGAAAATTTGTCCAAAATTATGGTAAAATCGCTACTCCTCTAACAACATTACTTAAGAAAAATGCTTTCAAATGGTCGCCTAAAGCGGATGAGGCCTTTATCACCTTGAAAACTGCAATGTGTACCACCCCTGTTCTAGCCATGCCCAACTTTTCTAAACCGTTCGTCATTGAAAGTGATGCTTCAGGAATAGGAATGGGAGCCGTACTCATGCAGGATGAAAGACCTCTAGCTTTTATAAGCAAAGCATTTTCTCCTAAGAATTTAGCTCGCTCTACGTATGAAAAAGAGATGTTGGCGATCGTCCATGCTATTCAACATTGGAGGCCTTACCTTATTGGCCAACATTTCATTATACGCACCGACCATCATAGCTTGAAGTATTTTTTGGAACAAAGGACTAATACCCCGGAACAACAAAAATGGGTTACTAAACTTCTTGGCTATGATTATGAAATTACATATAAAAAGGGCAAGGACAACATGGCAGCCGATGCACTTTCTAGAAAATTTGAAGATATGCCTCAAGTCCATGCTCTTTCCTCCCTTATTCCTAAATGGGTAGATGAGGTGCATGAAGAATGGATAAATGATCCTACTACCCACGCCTTAATTCAACAACTTCAACATAATCCTAGTAGCAAACCTCCATACACTTGGAAGGACAATATATTAAGATACAAAGGGAGGATGGTCCTCATCCCCAATTCAACTTATCAAAAAAAACTTCTTCACGAGTTACATACCTCACCCACCGCAGGCCACTCAGGGTTCTTAAAAACCTATAAAAGAGCCACTACCTCCTTCTATTGGGTAGGGATGAAAAATTACATCAAAAAATTTGTAAAAGAATGTGAAGTTTGCCAAAGACAAAAGGGGGAGACCCTCGCTACTCCGGGATTACTTCAACCTCTTCCTATACCCACCAAAACATGGGAAGATATTTCTATGGACTTTATTGAAGGATTACCAAAATCAGGTCGAAAAACAACCATTTTTGTAGTCGTTGATTGTTTATCTAAATATGCCCATTTTTGTCCAGTGGCTCATCCTTATACCACTAGCACTATAGCCCACCTCTTCCTCGATAACATCTTTAAATTACATGGTATGCCCTCCACAATTATTAGTGATTGTGACCCAACTTTCACTAGCACCTTTTGGAAGGAATTGTTCAAATTACAAGGTACTCAACTTCGTATGAGCTCCGCTTACCATCCTCAAACCGATGGCCAAACAAAAGTTGTAAATAAATGCTTGGAAACATACCTTCGATGTTTTGTTTCTACTCAACCACTCCATTGGGTAAAGTGGCTTTCACTAGCGGAATGGTGGTATAACACTTCATACCATACGTCCATCAAAATGACTCCTTATGAAGCACTATATGGTCAAACACCACCATCCCTCACTTCCTATATTCCAGGGACTACAAAAGTCCATGCGGTGGAAACAGAACTTGCTACTCGAGATGACATACTACGGATCCTAAAAGAGAACCTACACACCGCCCGACATTGCATGAAGCAGCAAGCCGATCAACATAGAAGCGAACGTAGTTTCCACGAGGGGGATATGGTTTTCTTACGTCTCCAACCTTACCGGCAATCCTCTCTTAAACAAAAAGGTTCTCGGAAGTTAGCACCCAAATTTTACGGGCCGTATAAAATTCTCCAACGTATTGGGGCCGTTGCTTACAAACTTGAGCTTCCTCCCTCTTCCAAAATTCACCCCGTATTTCATGTATCTTGCCTTAAGCTCGCAGTCGGAACACATATCACGACACAAACCACTCTTCCGGAATTCTCCGAGGATGGAGTACTTCTAGTCGAGCCAGAAGCTATCTTGGATCGCCGCTCTCGTCACCTTCGTACTCACGATATCACGAAAGTTTTAATCCATTGGAAAGGTCTACCTTTAGAAGACGCGACGTGGGAAACTCTTCAAGATATCCAGCATAAATTTCCAAATTTCCAACTTTGAGGACAAAGCTCCTTTAAGGGGGGTGGCATGTTAGGACCCTCCTAACATATTGTAATTATAATTATCAGGGGTGCGTCTTTCCAATCGCACCCCATACTTCATATTTATGGCACATCACCATATTCATTTTAGACATCAATCAAATCAATACATTTTATATATATATCAATATTGCAGGTTAAACTCAATATTTCCAACTATGATTCCATAGTCAAACAACGATTCTTCTACATTCCATTCTTTATTGTTGCAGGTACCTAACAGGGGCCAAAGGATTGTTAATGGTAATAACCCCCTTCTCGATAAGATCTTGAACCAAATTTTTGAATACGATGCAATCATTGATGTCATGCCTCTTCTGCCTGTGGTAAACACAATAGTGGTATTCTTTGTAAGACCTGGGTTTAGTCTTATTCAAATATATTGGTTTCACTTATGGTAATATGATTTCTTGTGCTTAATAAATCCTTTGAAATATG
Source organism: Wollemia nobilis (assembly GCA_028583015.1). Classification (NCBI taxonomy): domain Eukaryota; kingdom Viridiplantae; phylum Streptophyta; class Pinopsida; order Araucariales; family Araucariaceae; genus Wollemia; species Wollemia nobilis. The sequence continues at coordinate 11,553,108 of JAQPPZ010001195.1, forward strand.
GATAAATAAGGTTCTAAAAGTGGCATGTAATTGCAAGGCGACCTAGCAAGATGTCTATTATGGTTGTTCGATTGTGGTTGATTTTGCGATTACAATAGAGGTAGTGTAACCAATATGTGGGTTGTTGAGGTGAATACTGAAATTTTTAGGGTTATTGATATGGAGGTTGATGAAGTTGATGATTAATCAACTATAGCTCAATGTTTATGAGTTGATTCAAAATTTACTGTAGAACTGGAAGAGTGTGTTGGCAACTCAATTGTAGCTTGATGTTGGCTATTCGATCCAAGATATGCTGTAAGCCCAGTAGAGGTGGTTGTCAGTATTATTGGGGTGGCTCCTGGTGATGTAGAGTGAGGTGATGTTGGCTATAGGCCTTAGAATTTGGTGTTGGATGGATGGATGTTGATGAAGTTTGGTGGCACCTAGTAGGTAGTTGAGGTGGTTTTGGTGGTATTTGGAGAGGTGTTAATACCTCTATCATAGGTGGTAGGGTATCCATGAAGGGGACTGTGCAAAGAAGTTATCCTATGCATATATGAAAGGTGGGGGTTTTGGTCCCTATGGTGGTGGTTGGAAGGCTACCACTTGCTGGGTCAGAGGAGCGATGGATGGATGGGAAGCCTGAGAAAATTTGTCCTTATAGGCTTGGGTAGTGGTTTGAGCTTGGGCTTGAATTCAAGTCAATACCATAAGCTGAGAAATGGATGAGATACATATATGAATATATTATGGTGATGGTGTGATGGTGAACTTCTCTCTTTAACACAAACAAGCAAAGCAAACAATGATTTTAATTTTCTTTGTTTTAATGTGCCACTATTTAAGTTGATGTGTTTGTGATATTGTTGAAACTATTTTTTTAATATTTGGTATGTTTTTTTGATTTTTTTGGTTTTTGAATTGTTTTTCCTTTTTTGGAATTTTATGTATTTTGATGCAACTAAACCTAGAACTACAAAATAGAATAATGGGATGTAAACTAACTGGGTGTGTTGGTGTCCATTTTTTTTATTAAAAGTAGTGCAAAAATTATTGAAATGGCTTCCTATATGGATGGATGTAGGTGATGGTAACCTAGGGGGACAAATTCCTCTTCAAAGAGGTTGTATTGTATATGTCCTACTACCAATTGAAATACGACTTTTGCTTCACTCTTGAGTGGGCTCGGATAATAGCAATAACTATGGGTCCACTATTTATTAAACCCCATGGAAAGGGGTATCTAACACAATCCACCCTCATATGTCCGTAAGAGTGGAATATTCCCTAATAATGAAGGCTAAGAAATCACTCATGTGACCGGTATGGTTTCTAGGGGGTGACTCAACAGAAGTTGATGAATTCCAACTTCGTTGGTATTGATCGATGGTTGGTGATGAAATCTAACTCGATGGCATTTACAAACATTATGTAGTGTGTGAAAGTTATTTTTAAATTTTTTATATTCGTGTTCTACCTTTTAAATGTGATCTTGCTTTATATACCTAATGCAACTATACTAACACAAAATCAATTTGAGGATGATTTTATTTGTTTATTTCATGCAAATGCAACTACACTATTGAAAATGAAAAGCTATCCTAACATGCTATGCATTCATAGAGCAAAATCAACAATAGTTACCTAAATTAAAACAAAGAAATAAAATTTTTAAGTAAATATAGATACAACTATGACTAAATCTAACTTAGAATAGAAAGAAATTGACTGTACCTACCTGTAATCCTATGATGTGTCAAAAACCAAAGGTAGGTAGTGACTATATACTACAATTATCCAAGATTAGATGGTTTCTATCTCAGACTGTTCCAAGGTAGAAGGTTATGAACTGAGATCATTTGAGATCAAATGGTCTTATTTCTGTGTGTTTTGTTCATAACTTGTAAAAAAAAAAATAGTAATTGATAGAAACCTATAAACTGTAACAAAAAAATATGAAATATAGGATAAAATCAATAGCAAATTAGACTATTGCACAAATCAAAGCAAAATGCAATGGTCCCACCATGATCGCCATCTTGTAGATGACAAAAGGGTGCACCATGTAAAGTAAATGAATATGAAAAGTAGTAAAATGTATTAACTTGAAATGTTCCTTTATCCTTTGATTACCCGTATAGGGGTGTACAAATAATGAAGGGAATGATTTCTCTTATGAAAATAAATATGGTGCAATATACCTTTATCACTACAGTAAATGTGTGGGTGGGTTTGTGGTGATTACTACTTTGTTGAATGTGTCAAAAGTGTATATGGTGCTTCTGTGTCAAGATATGTTTCTATGCCTATCGGATCTGTGATAGACTACCATCTAGATGGTGATCATCTATGTCTGGATGGTTGCAGCTCATGATCATTTGGGGTCAAACGATCATGTAAGGTGGACTGCTATAATCGTAGAAAGTCGGATCTATGAACTTGGGTGGCTTCAAGTCGTTGTCTAGCTCCAGGTTTACTTTCCTAGGATCTAGTCGGTACATGTATTCCTACACACAAGTCAAATAAAACTATTCAGTAATACCTATTGGGCCTCCCAAAATGAGGCTTGAATTTAAAACGTATTAAATCTAATGTAATATGTAAAATTGAAGCATGTAAGGAAAATAAGATATTGATTTTTACCTTCCTATGTATTGTTGTTGCTATCAATTTCGTTGTTGACGTTGCTAGTGTTACATTACGTTATATGTCGTGCTTCATCGGGAGGCCTGTGTGTGGTTTGAGAGTTGATCATCAAAGGGTTTGATGATCATAGACCAAGATAATTAGGGGTGGTGTGGTTATAACCTATGATATCTAAAAAATATCTGAGAGCAGATCCAAATCTGTAAAAATGCGTGATCGAGGTTCTACACGGGATAGGGATGGTAGAGTGATAAAACTTGGGTGATTGAATTTTGTGAATGCCCAAAGTTTTTTTAATGCTTCAATACTATTTCCATACTCATTCTACAGAAAGAAGGAGAGGTTTAATTTATAGATTTCTCAGATAAAAGGTATAAGGAGGTGGCTCGTCTAGTTAACTACTATAACTAGGAGTCTTCTCCTTGTATTTATTTTATCACAAGGAGTGCATGGGAATAAACCTACCTCATAAATATCACTAATTGTGGAATGTACGTGTAAATTTGTGATGTGTGCACACTTTAGATTTTTCATCCAATGTGCATGGCTATTTAACTGAATGCGTATGGATAGATTGAATGCGCATATCCTTTTAACTAAATGTGCATGTTGTGCATATCATTTAACTAACTTTGTTGAATGTATGCATATTGTTCATTTTGAGTTAACTAATTTTGTTAACTAAATGTAAATTGTGCATATTCCTTCTATGGATTGAGGTGCAACTGCTAGTGACTTGAGTTCACTTGTGGATAAGGGTTTTCCTTGTGCATGATCGATATGGATGATAATAGGTGCAATTTCAAGTTAAGTGGATGATGTGGAGGGGTGAATGTGCCCACGAGAAGGGGTGTATGGTTGTACAACCTAAGCACTAATTAATTAATTATTTAATGAATTAATTAATTAATCAATACTTAGGTGATGGGTGTTTATTTAATATTAATTAGCTTTAATTAATATTAAATATATTAATTAATCATGTTTAATTAATTAAAACTTATTGTGCTAGCTTAATATGTCTACACTATATTATGTCCATATCTACCACAATGAATACATATATTTTTTGTTACAGAGTTCCTTTTACCATTTTGACCATTATTGCAACTAATAATGTCAGTCCTTGTCATTGATTTTATGTCACTATTTCCTATTACATATTTAGTTCATAATTAATTGTTGCTCATTTATCCTATATATCCAAGACTTTCACATTTTGATCTTAGTTTTGTAATAATTGGTTCTTTTATTCCTTGTCCATATGTTCCTAAACCTATATCTTTATATCCCATTTTACTTAACAATTTTGAACCAACTCCTTTTGTATGCTTTTCAAAATAACCAAATATATCATTAGACTGATCTTTATCAATATCAACACAACTTTAAGCATCACTATCTCTATCATCATTTGAATCCATACCTTCATCAATTATGATAGTATAAGCTTTTTTTCTAAACAATCACGAAATACATTTAAATCACTTGTATCACATATAAAATCTATTTTTTAATAGGTTCTTCTATCATTGTCATGTACTCTAAATCACAAGTATCATTGCTTGCATCACAATATATCCTTTAATTTTGATGATAATCATGATTTGTATCTTTTTCTTTTGATGAAGATCACTAGTATCACAATATGCATCTATCATCAATGGTTTTAATTCTATAGTATCACAACATGAATCTATCATTATGGGCCTTAAATAATTTATCACAAGAAACATATTTCATCATTGGTTTGTTCCCTAATTATTCAACCTTTTCTTGCTTTCTCATGTTGGAAACATTTAGAGTGATTATTCCCTTGTAGATTATTCTCCATAGACTAACATGTACAGTAACAAAATCTTTATGACAATCATTAGCATTATCAACAAGTCTATCCTTCTAAGTTTCCTTTATTAAGAACACTTTGCATGTATTTTTAAGTATCGAAAATTCCCCTTTTTTGCTTCATTGGTATTATCAACAAGTCTATCCTTCAAAGTATTTGTTTCATCAATAAACTTGCTCTTCAAATCTTTAATCATTTCCTCTTGTCTTCTATTCTTGTCTTTAAGGACTTTGTTAGAAAAATTATAATACACATCATTTTTATATATCACTAGGTAAAGTAAAGTTACTTTTAGAATATCTATATGTCTCATAAAAAATTGAACTTAGATAATTATCAAGTATTAAAAAAATGATTTTTGACTTCTCTCATAATTGATTGTAAAACATTATTTTCAATTATTGATATATCATTTTGTTCTTCAATTTCTTCTATCATGTGTTGTGTATGGCATTTTAATATTTCCAATATTTTTGAAATACCTTGAATGTCTATTTGATTTAAATTTTATTCTAATCAATAATCTTCAATATATATTGGTTGTTCTTGAAACATGGGTTTTCTACTTCAATTATCTTTTACACTTATATTTCAGGTTTTATTTTTTGATAATTTGTTTTCTTTTTCATTTACTTTTTCTTTGCCATGTTCCTTTGACATTGACAACCTTATCTCTCAAAAATTGATTAATTTGCAATATATATATATACACACACACTTGAATTTTAAAAATATTAAAAATAAATAAAACCTTTCAAAAATTAAATGACCTTGAAAAACTTTAAAATATCTTCTCACTCTAATTAATTAATTAATCAATTAAACTTTATATCTCAAATGATTCTTCCTTATAACTCCATTATAACCCTATTTCCACCCTTTTTTTAAGTATACAACCTATCACTCCAATTTGAAAAAAAAACTTATCAAAGATTAAAATAGACTCTTATCTCTCCATTTTAAACTTAAAACAATTATAAGATATCAAATTTGAAATTAAACAACTTTACTAGAAATTCGCTTCATTTGCTGATTGGCACTCATGTCGATGGTGTTAAATACTCCTTGTCACCGTCTATGAATTCAGATAATAAAGATAGAATTTTTTATATTTGTCTCATTTTAAGGTGTCTTTAGTGATGTGGTAGCAAATATCTCAACCAAATATTCTTGACATCACCATGTAACGTTCCCAAAAATAGACATTGCAACTATTGGAATTTTAGCTTCATCCCTACTATTACGTGTTCGTTACTATGAGAACACATAATATAAAGTACATGATTCTATATCAAGGGGTGTAATGGCTCTCTCCATTGTAACAACTCCCTTAAAGAAAAATTATAGCAAATATCTCCAATTATTCCATTGCCTCAACAACACTTGAGTATCTAAAATAAAAATACCCACAAGAGTTCATCATCAAATATGGTCTCAGAATACCTTATACACAACACTGTGGTATCACCTTTATGCATGCCTACACCACTTTCCCTGGCAAGATCATCTACTTAGCAGTGAATATGACCACCTAACTAGAGGTCTACTGACATGGCCGCAAACCTGGCGTACCTTGATTTTCCAAAACTTGATGCCTTGTGTTCTCAATCCATACTATATGCACTTCATGGGAGATGATATTACACCTACAAAAAATTACATCACTATCTAAAAGTAGGTCGACCACCTCAAGTTGATTTTACGAGCATTAGTATTCAAAATTTCTTTGACATAGATCACACCGATGTCGCTCAAGAGGGAAAGCTCCAATGATCTTCACCAATTGTTCATAATTATCATGGACAACCTCTTTTATGAATCAACTACAAACACAAAGAGGTGTTTCGTGAGACTAGGGTTTCTCGTGTAAAATCCCTTTTATTGTTTTAATGGTAGCGAGTGATAATAACATAGTTTTAAACTTGATAAGTCAGATTCTCATGTTTGATGAGGTTAAGCACCACCTCTTTTTGCTAGTTGGAATACACTTTGTGAAGGCAGATAATTTTATGCCTAAAGACCATATGATTCTTATGGTTTAAGTGCAAGGCTATCCCTAACTTCTCGCTTGCCATTCTCAATGGCTCGTTAATATTTTTAATGAACTATATTGTACTCCTTCCTATGTCAAGTTGGTCATGTCTGTTGAATGTAACAACTAAATTACTGTTGCATTGCATGAGCTTGAATTTCCTAGAACTTATTGTATTTTCATAGACTCAGTGGAGGATATAGCAACTTGGAAGTGATAAATTCTTTAAGGTACACCAAGTGTTCTCCTCTTTCTCTCTTCCAATCTTCTACAATCTTCCTCTGCTTTAAAATTCACAATCAATATCTCACCAAATATTCTAACAAACATTCTCTCAATTCTTCCAATATCTCTTCATGTTCCTCTTTTCTTTAATTTTCACAAGCTAATATATCACCAATCTGCTCATGTCCAATACCTTCTACAACTTTACTTCTAAAAATTTTAAGCATGTCATCAGATAGTGACGATTGCCCTAAATGTATACAAACAACCTAGATTACTGGAACAACCTATGCAAGCAACCTTGGTGTGGCTCTAATACCACTGTTAACTTTATCATTATATTAACTCAAAGAAAGATCTATCAAATATTCTACTAACAATGAAACATAATATTGAAATTACAACAATATCTCAAAAATACAACTTAGATGCATAAAATATCATAAGATTACATGTATGATTTAGATTGATTACATTACATGGAACTTTACGTCCAATATATAAATTTTCACGATTTTTCAATTCTCTAACTATTGCTCTCCTCTTTCATCCAAGAAATACAATATTTTATATTTCTCTCATAAAGACAAAGATCTCATCTTGCCACATATCATGTGACTCTTCATTCTCTCAACACTTTGCAATTTCTCTCAAATTATCACATACATTATAAAAATATAAATAATCTACCAAACTAATGTTACAAAGGGGTCAAATAATGTAATATCTCCAACAGTCCCTTGGTTTAATAATTGGTCATCCTCCATTGCTAGTTGTTCTTGGTTTTATTTTCTTACCACTCTTATCTTGGATGTTTTTTCATATTTTATTTGCTTGTTGAGTTCCAATACTGGGCTTAGCTCTGTCTTTTATTGAGACATCCCTATCAACCATGACTATATCTATATTAAGGTTCTTTAAAGTTATTATGGTAACATGGTTCAAGATTGGTTGGATATTTCTCTCTAATGCCAATTGATTTATCCTCTATTGGAATAATTCAACATTTTTGAAGGGTATATTTCCCCGTTAGGGTTATCCCATTATAGTTATCTCATTTTCCATATGCATTTGGGTATTAAGAATTTCATACCTGTTTAGGTTTCTCTCTTTAGTTTGGTTTGATCATGTTACCTTATTCTTTTGCTTCCTCTTCCTCTCAGGTGCTTCAAAATCCTCTTTTTATGGGCTCGATATTGTGGCTTGATATTCTACCTTCTTCTCAAGCATCTTGTCATCATTGTCATTAGCCTCTGATGAGATGGGCTCTTTCTAGATAGTCGGGAAAAAATAGGCAAGATGTTCATGCTTATGGCAAATCCTACATCAGAAGGTAATTGTTTCATAGTCTACTTGCTAGATCTAGGTTAAATACCCTATATATACTTTTATTTCAATTGGAAATAGGTTATTAGGATCCATATCAACATAAATCTAAGCATAAATGGATATAGTGCACATCATCGTATCTTTGGCTACTCTCACATAAAATCCCAAGAAATTACCCAGTATATCAAAAAATGGTCTACACCAATATTCCACTGATAGAGCATATAATCAAATCCAAACAACCATATAGTGGGTTCCATTCATGGATAAAATCCTAGCTTCTAGGCTTGCACAAAAATAGTTGTTCCTCCATAGCTTATTTTGTCTAATTCAAAAGTGTTGTCCTTGTATTCTCTTGAAAAGAAACACACTATATAATATTCATTACAAATAAGGCATATTGAAAAATCCCTTAACAACTCCTAAATATTTTGAACTTAGGCGGTCATAAAACCTACAAATGATCTCATGCCAAAAAAAATTATAGAATAGATCATGATTACTCCTATACAAAATATTTTTAGCCACCAAAATTTTTTCAATGACAAGCTTGGGACCATAGGTAGCCTACGAAAGACAACCATTAACTCTGGACTAGAAACCTTTACCATTGACTTCTTAGCGGTAACAATAGAGAATATGGAAAAATCATCACTTCTCAAGGATTCATCCTTAATTTTTTATCTCCCCCTCATTGTGTTTGGAAAGGACAACTTAGGAGAAGGGGGTAGAGGGAGGGCCCTAAAAGGGCCCTCACATGTAACTATGGGAATATAGAAAGAAATTTTGAATCCTACTCAAAGCATTGTAACAAAACCCTAGAAGAGCATTCATTAAGGAGTTTAACGAGTTGAACTAATGTCTCACTTATAATATGTTAGAATGGCATGTAAGACTAACTTAATTAGTTACACTCTTCCTGCTAATGATAACCATCTAGCTTTCCATGCTAGTAGTTTATTCTAAACTTTTCTTATAACTAGATTCTATAATTATATCCTCATTCTCCTCTCAAATAAGGACATCCCTAGCTATGTTGTTTAAAAATTTGCCTCCATTTGATATAATATGCATATCCCTACTTTGATTCTAGCTAAAGTGTTTAGGAAGTAAATTTTAGATTTTGTTCCATTAACTTTTTGCCCTAATGTTCTTTCATATTCCTTCAATAAGTTATTCAAAGCTCTAGCCTCATTTTTCCTTGATATGTGATATGTGATGTTATCGATGTTATTATTAACCATAAGTTTACTCATTAGATCCTCTTTGGATGTCTTCTTCAAGTTCCTTTCTAATACCTTTCGCATAATAATAAATATATATGGTGATAGAGGATCTCCTTGTCTAAGACCCCTCTTGGATTTAAATGATTTTATTACTAGCCCATTGACCAACACTGAGTATAATACTATAGATAGATAAGCTTTAATCCATCTAATTTATTTCTTTCCAAATCCAAACTTTTCTAATATTGTAAAAATAAAATCTCGTTTGACCTAATCATAGAATTTATTCATATCAAGTTTTACGATCATTGGTCTCTCTTTTCTAGAAGTTGTTGAATAAATTAGTTTATGAGCTACTATGATCCTATCGATGTATCATTAGTTTTGACAAATCTTCCTTTGTCATTGTAGTTTCTTACATACCAAAAATTTTAGGCTTATTACTTAAACAAAGGTCCCTAACACACCTATGCTTTGAGGGAGTTTTAGCACCCTTATATTTTATGAGATGGTAATCATGTCTCATTCGGGATTATTGGTCCCTCTTGTGAATTACCAATATTGTTTTGTTGTTTGGTAAAGAGAGTTCAACCAAATTGGATTGTGTTCCTTTCTATATTTTTGCTCTTGCTTCTATGACTCTTGCTTGATAATTTGAAGGTTTTTCTCTTTTTCATTTACCAATTTTAGGAGTAGGTCTTATTTTTCTATTAGTAAATATTTTCTTACAACTTTAATTTTTATTAGATTTATCCTCTCTTAGCTATGCTAAGGAAGCTTTTGACTTATCTTATTTATTTTTTGCTATTTCCTTTTTAATGGTAGAAGTATTAACATCTAACACCATGTTTTCTCTACCACTTACCTTCTCTTGAATGGTGCATGGTATTAAAAAAGAGTCTTAAAAATATGTTGAGGCTCATTCCTTACGTTCAATAAGAATTTTCATCCCTAAATTGAAATCATACTCAGTAGATGGTTTCTTGTTAATAGTATGATCTTTTTGTACCATATCCCAAAAGCTCCAGTCAACTTTTTCTTGTTAATAGTATGATATTTTTGTACCATATCCCAATGTTGCTTACCGTGGATTGCCCTTACAACTGTCGGAGCAACTTGACAATACGGACTCACCTCCTTTTCTATACACACACGTGCCAAATTTACACGTGCAACAATCGCTCTTTCCATCCTCTTATCCTAGATTCTTTCATATATCTGCTCTGCCTGTGCTTCGTTCATCCAATTCCTTGAAAGAGGAAAGAGAATAGAATGGATAGGAGTGACAGGGGAAGGGGAAGGGGGATGTTAGGGTCCTATCATAACATTAATTAATAATAATAATAGTAATAATGTATTTCATATCCTATAGTTATAATAATAAAATAATATAATAATTAATATAATTAATTATTATATTATTATTATAAGATTAGGGTTAGGAAGCATTGCAACCTTTCACCTATAACCCTAGAGTGGGTATAAAATATTGTAAGAACTTATCATTCCAATATCCATGAATATGAAATATAATACAATTTATTGAAGGGACTTCCCGACAATACAAAAGGTGATTCTCTTAGTTTTAGGTCTATTTATTATTTATTTATCATTTTATGTGCTAGGAACCCTAGGTTCCTACCATCTGGTATCAGAGCCGTATGGATCCAACCATATGGGACATAAATATCAAAGGAATAAAAAATGACATTGCAGAAATTAGAAGAATGATTGAACGAAAACAAAATAAACAAATGGAACGTTCTGATCGTATTATACAATATTTAAGGGAAATGCAAGAGGATACCCTAGCCATGAAATCTCAGGTAGAGGAGGAAGAACCCATAGCCATGGAATCCCAGGTGGAGGAAGAACCCATATCCGACGAATCCCAGGTGGTAACCATTGCACTCCCCAAGAAAGAAAAAGATGATTCACACCCTAATTTTTTTTTGGAAGAGCTTGAAGCCATAAATTTTCAAACGGTACATGATGTACTTCCAAAAGAAAATTATGCAAACCCTAAAAATACAATTTTTTTTAAAGAAATAAATGAAAAAGAGGTCTTTTCCAGCAACAGTGCAAATTTTTCCATAGAAAAAAACCTGCTGGAAATTCCACAGAAAATATTCAATGGTTTACTGCTTTATTCCCTTGCATTTTACCAGTTGAATTATAAAAAATTCTACGATAACTGTAACACCAATTGGAAAATTGAAACAACCACCACCTGCACACAACTCTCATCCGTGTGACCTCCTCCATGGCCACCTCCTTCTCCGCTCACTCACGTGACATGTGCGTCATCCAAATAGATCCAGCAAGGTGTGAGTGTAAACTAGCATATGCATTAAATAAGATGAATACATCTGTGAATAATGCATTGCTATCATACTTATTATTACTCAAATTGTCTGACAAATCGTTGCGATAGAAAGTGATTTCAGCAACCTTATAATATTAGACAGATGTAATCCAGATGTAATCCTTGATAGATGAAAACAACTGCCACTTCATGATAAATTGTGGTTGACATCCAGACGATGTGGTCAAGCTTCTGCCTTTTGAGTTACCTAAAGCAGGTACCAGTTATAATACTATTATGTTCTTCCACCATTTCAATTAGTTTCTAACACTGTGGCTTGAAAATAGCTGCATTTTAATGAATATTCTGGGCTACCCAATGCTATTCCAGAGTGGAACAGGCCACTCTGCCAATGCATGGGAGCTTAGATCATGCCAAGACTTCCTTCCACTCAAAGCATAATTGTGATTATGATCACTTACAACAACTGATATCACCACTGGATGATTCACTTTACGATTGTGAGGAGAACAAAAGACAATACTGACAAAAATGGAAGACCCTTTCTTGTTCTTCCACCAACTGATGTGGTATTATAAAATACTCAAAAATTTAGAAGTTATACCACTAATAACAGTGTTTTTGTAATCTCAATATGGACATCACCATGAAATATTAACATTATTTATGGATATTAAACGTCTCGAAGATATTTGAAAAGTCACTGATGCAAAGCCAGATTGGCGCAGGGAAAATGCAATTGTATAAGGTATGCCTCGTAACATGTCATGACCTTGCACAATAGAAGGAAAGCATAAGAAACTTGAGTTCTGGCCAAATGTTATAATCACCTGAGCAACCTGGTGCCAAGTGGGAGATAGAAATGGTTGAAGAAGCAATGTCAGAAGAAAAGTACCAACACGTATCCTATAAGAAAAAGGAGCCAAGATGCAGTGCATGCATGAAGGGTTCATCTAATTTCACAACAGGTCACATGCTCGTAGGGAGACATTTTTAATATTGCTAAGGTGACCCCTCTTCAACGACCGCAGTAGGAGCCTGCACATACTAAATCAGAACACCAAAAATCAAAGTAATATGATCAATATTGAAACCTAAGAGCTGTTGTAGCCTGAATTACCTGAGAAATACAATGCAATACCATGATAGATATGCATATGCGAATTCTATTACGTAGGTATCATGATAGGAAGGCTCTTATAATTCCATGACTGAAGATATTAACATATTGTAGACATTGAAGTTGCCTATCCACGCAGATAAAAATTTAAATGATCAAGCTACAAAAAATATATATATATATATATAGAACTCGAAAAGATGACGAACTCTTGCGGGTAACGCTTGTTATCAAGAGATGATGGATTAACCAAATTTTATTACAATTAATAGAGCCCTTCCTAGAATTATATCCACCACGTTGAATTAAAAAAAAAAAAAAAGTGGATACAGATTTAGATTTACGTGGAAATTTCAGTTGTCCCATAGAATAGCTATCAGTCAATACAAATTTCTGTCTTTATTCTGGTGAAAGAAGCCTCAACATAGAAAATGGAATAGCTATTTATGTCTTATTTGTTTTCATAATGGAACTAGTCCAATACTTGCTACTCCATGTGTGATTTTGGCCCTGCAGTTTTCACATGAGGGGGAATATGTCCACCAGTGGAAATCTTTCCATATCCCCAACTCCAATTCTGGTCCGTTCTCATTGGCTTTTGGTTCTCTTTTTTATACTTGGAAGGTGGTATTTTGCAGCAATTCTTGTCTAGAGTATTGCCACTGCAGTTTGAAGCTAAAGGGTAGCTTTGTAACTCTTTCGCTATGCTGGAAAATACATATTTATCTCCGTTGTTGGCTGCATTGCGTTTGCATTAATGTCATGTCCAGTAGAGACACTGGCCACAAATATAACTTGGAGCTCACATGAAATTCTTAAGAGATGTTGCTAATCCTTTGGGCCTCAAAAATTATGCTGCCATCACTTACACCAAACAAAGTGGTCAAACACAGTACAACAGAGAAGACAACTCGAGATATGACCTAGCTCTGGAAGCATACCACAAAAAAAATATTATTGGAACTTAGGTTGAGAACAACAAGAAGACTGCAGTTCACGATACTCGATGGTATGACAATTATTTAAAATATTGAGACACCCAGAGAGTCGGGCAAAAACTCCAAACTTACACAGAAACAAATATACAATGAAATCAAGCGGGACAAATTAACTAAAAATACGGTGGCAAACATTCCAATCCGTAACATCCAATTTAGTCAAGTTAGACAAATTACCAAAATTAATTGGCAAGCTTCTCAACACCATGCTCTCTATATTCCTCACTCCCAAATTGTAGAGTTTATATATGTTAGGAGGCACATTCCTTATGCTAGTACAAGAACAATTGAACTCTCTCAAGAATGGTTGGTTTGTGATATAATGAGGCAACGCTTGCAGTTCCTCGTAGTATGAAAAGCTCAAATACTCAAGCATTGTGATGTTTTCCAAAATATCTAAATTCTCTAACGTAAAATTGAGCCTCCTACAATTGGAAAAATCTAGATATTGCAGGCATGTCAGCTGCTTAAATGAAACAGGCAAACGCTCCATTCAAAGATAACCCACTCGCAACGATTATGAGACGAAATTGGTCGCTTTGAGGACAAAGCCGTTTTTCAAGAGGGGTGGAATGTTAGGGACAAATCTTGTTTTAAGGAGGGTGGAATGTTAGGGTCCTATCCTAACATTAATTAATAATAATAATAGTAATAATGTATTTCATATCCTATAGTTATAATAATAAAATAATATAATAATAAATAATATAATAATTAATATAATTAATTATTATATTATTATTATAAGATTAGGGTTAGGAAGCATTGCAACCTTTCACCTATAACCCTAGAGTGGGTATAAAATATTGTAAGAACTTATCATTCCAATATCCATGAATATGAAATATAATACAATTTATTGAAGGGACTTCCCGACAATACAAAAGGCGATTCTCTTAGTTTTAGGTCTATTTATTATTTATTTATCATTTTATGTGCTAGGGAAAGGTGCATATGAAGAGGATAACGAATCCGACAAGTCGCCAGGTCACATTCTCCAAACGCAAAGCCGGACTGTTGAAAAAGGCGCGCCAACTCTCTTCTTTGTGATGCGGAGATCGGGCTCATCATTTTCTGGCCTTCTGGAAAACTCTACGACTTTGGTAGCCCCTAGTAAGATTTTAGAGTCCTATTCTTCTATTCTTCTTATTTTGTGAAAAAAGGTTCAGTTTCTAAAGAAAAACGAAATCTGCTAACGGATGTGTGAATATATTAAAAAAAAGAATAGTGTCATGATCTTTAATAATTTTTTTGTTTTTGGTTTCTTATTAGCCGTAAGGTTATCAGAGAATATGTATTGGGTGCAATAATAAAAATTAATGATCAGGTGACTTCACAATGATGTGAGTGTTATATAAAAGATTTTTTAAGATTTATGACCTAAAAAACATTTATTTTAGATATGTTGCTGAGAAGATGGAAAGTGTATGAGATACAGAGAATCACTCACTGTTCAAAAAAATGCATTTGATATCTATATGTATCAGAGTGTATGTGGTCAACTTTTTTTTCATAAGTTAAAGCCTCAAAATAATTGGTATTTCATATAATATCTTTACTAGTCTCTATTGTTTATTTATTTTTATCTATCTGGACCTATTTTTAGAAAAGTGAAAACCATCCTCGTCCATATTCTTGTGGTTTTCTTGTGGTTTTCTACATATATTTTTGTTGGACTCTTCTTAAAGATAATGAAACACTCGTGGACATCTATCTTTACATGATAATATCTCTATCTCTCAATACTGCTTAGATTATGACCACTCATTTAAAACTCTTCAAGATCCGCATAACCATGAATATATATATATATATATTAAATACAAAGATAATGAAATAACGAGTAAAGATATTTATTTGAAGAAAACTATAAAAAAAATTAAATAGAGATTAACAGTAAAAAGGTAATGAAAAAAAATGATAAATGGGAGTTAACGATTCCTGTTCCTCGATTCTTTTTGGTCTCCCGACTCTCCCTCTCCGTGGCCGTACCTAACTTCTTAAAAAAGGAAAACCCGACATATTGAAAAAGGCGCGCGAGCTCTCTCTTCTTTGCGATGCGGAGATCGGGCTCATCATTTTCTCGCCTTCTGGAAAACTCTACGACTTTGGTAGCCCCAAGTAAGATTTTAGAGTCCTATTGTTCTATTCTTCTTATTTTGTGAAAACGGGTTCAGTTTCTAAGGAAAAACGAAATCTGCTAACGGATGTGTGAATATATTAAAAAAAAAATAGAGTCATGATCTAAGATAATTTTTTTGTTTTTGGTTTCTTGCCGTAAGGTTATCAGAGAATATGTATTGGGTGCAATAATAAAAATTAATGATCAGGGGACTTCACAATGATGTGAGTGTTATATAAAAGATTTTTTTAGATTTATGACCTAAAAAACATTTATTTTAGATCTGTTGCTGAGAAGATGGAAAGTGTGTATGAGATACAGAGAATCACTCACTGTTCAAGTTGAAACAAAATGCATTTGATAGCTTAATGTGGTCAAAATTCAGACATTCGTAGCGTAAGCTACAAGGCAGTTCTTGAATGCCAGTAGGCTAAAAAATAACCCTTCTGCTGTTAGAAATGACATCCACTTTGTAGCAAGGGTAATTTGAAATGTGTAAAGATAACAAACATAGCCAAACCAGAATTGAACGGCATTACCATGTCTCGGATCAAGGAAAATTTAACTTCAAATGAGTTCTAAGCAGCAACATTATTCACAAATGACTAATATCAAGCAGGATGCAGTTTAACCTTAGAAACATTCAACTAATACAAATGCATCGGGGATTGGACCTCTACTACTAGGTATGCAAGCCTTTAAGTTATTGTAATATGGAAAACTAAAAAGCTGAAAATGGAAAAATTAGCCCAGGTTTATACAGATGCCAATCAGTTGTGTTATATTTCGTACTGATATGAAATGGTAATTCACTTGAAGCTATCACGAAAATTCGATATGTTTTGTACTGATAGGATGTATTCACGTGAAGCTGAGCAATTCATTGATTATAAGTAGATGTATTTTGTACTGAGATGAAATAGGATTCACTTGAAGATTATGTGTCAAATTCGACAATGAAAGTTTAGATAATATTTTGAAGGTTAAATTATCTTATTGTAAGGTTTATTAGTATTAAATATATTAGATTACCTTGCAATCTTAGGAGAGGCATGTGTGAGAAAGACACTGTTCTATTATCCTTATTAGTATTAAATATATTAGATTACCTTGCAATCTTCGGAGAGGCATGTGTGAGAAAGACACTGTTCTATTATCTTTATAGACCCTACCTCTTGTTATCTATTTATAATGTGTATATATCTACCTTCTTTGATTTAATCCTAAAACATTATATCCATAATACTTAAGCTTTCATTGCTAAACCTCCTTAGGTTATTCATATCCTATCCTTTAAATTCCAATAGGAGTCTCCATGCCTTCGCTAAAGAGACTTTAAGCCGTGAGCACGAAGTGTTACAATTTCTACTAGACAAGCAAATAATCCATGAAATATATAAAAAGAATTGACATGTTTTTTATTGCATGCCAAGTAGTTTAATCATTGCTTAAGCATTTTATAAGAAGTAAAAGACTATAAATGGAGATTGCAAAGTTTTTATTTTATATGTTTATAATGCTATTTTACTTCTTAATAAATGTTTTTTTTAAATATTTATTAATTAAATTTATCGATTGAAATGGGTTGTTTATTATAAAATTTTAGATTATATTCATAAAATCACATTTCATTTAATGTTTTTTATATCAGTTTAAATTTAATTATCAAGGAGAATATTATGACAATATAAGGATAGTCAAAAACTCGTTAAAGTTTAATAATGTTTAAAATTTATTAATGAATTTTAAAGTCAATTTTTTAATATACACATAAAGTCTTAGAAAATGAAATATATATTTCAAAGGTAATCCTAGAAATGTTGGTATTGGTGGAGTGGGATGTGATTGCAGTGGTGTGGTATGTTTATTTTTCTCATGTTTTAAAGGAAGACATACCAATAATTATATAAAAGCCCTTGTTGTTGTTTATGCATTGGAGCAAGGATATGCTTTGGGTTGGTGCAGGATAATTTGTGAATCAGATTATCAAATTATCATTAATTTGTTGAATACTTGTAATCTTACCAATGTTAATTAGAGGTTGGCAGGGATGGTTAGGCATATTCTTCATTTTCGTTGTCATATGGATTTCATCATTTTTACTCATATTTCAAGGGAGTGGAATGGTGTTGCTGACTGTTTGGCTAAATAGGCCTCTGAATTTTAAGAAGGTTGGAGTGTTAGGTAGTGGCATCATTTTCCTTCAGTGTGCTCTCAAACTCTTACTAGTTTATTGAAAGCTGATATGCCTAGATGAGGCAGTTTTGTTGTAATCTGATTCTTGAATCTTGTATGTTTTTCTGATTTCAATAAAAATTCCTAAAATTAAAAATTCATTGAATTTTTTGTTTTGGGCTAATAACTTCAAATATTGTGTGACTAATAAGGTTAATAATTATTCTTTAAGAATATACTTAACAATATGATATACTTATCAATGTAATGTTATATCAATGCTTTAAGGTCTAATATTTCACCTTAAAATCTATCAATATTAAATATTTTTAATTTTATAAAAAAATTTCTTTTTTTCTTTTAATTACACATGGTTCCTTGCTTTTACATCAAGATTGTATATTAAGAACAAAGTTATGGTAGTCATAAAATAGTGGTGAAATAAAAGTAGTTTGATACAATTTGAACCATTCGACATGTATTATAGTGCCTTTAAATTCCTACAAGGATTTAACTAGTGGATGACAAAGGGGAAGAAATTTTGCAATTCAAGAATCAATGATATAAACTAGAAATTTTAGAAAAATGGCTTAGTATGGGAAATGTGTGGGACTGTTTATTATGGAAAACCCTAGGATTTTATTGCGTAGATTAATATTATTATGGAAAATGAGGGTTCAATTTTTTTATGAAGAGCAGATTTGGATAAGCTAAGTTTTGATTAGATGGTGCTTACATTTTTTGATACTTAGAGGATTTTGTAAAACTTGTTGAGGGATTTGTTAATTGGGAAGAGGTATATCTTGCTTTAAATTTTGTGTTGGCTAGCTGGCTTGAGGTGGCATTTGGTTCAAGGGGTTTTCATTAAATCCTTACATCACATTTGATTAGTTGGCACTTACAAATTTTGAGTCATGTCTTGACTTGATATTGAGATGTAAATTTATGTGAAAGTGTTATTAATATTGGTATTGGACAAAGTGGAATTGGCCCATGGTGGAGTTGCCACTTTGGAAGTGTTAGGTTGTTGACTAGACTCGGGTAAGCTTTGGGATAAGATATTACTTGTTTGAGGGTTATTTTGGATATTCGATACTTGTAGTTGACTTACTTCAACTTGAAGATACTAAAATTTTATTATTTATAGGATTATTTAATTGAAGATCATATATGATTTAAAATTTAGGATGGCGTTTGTGATACTTGAAGCAATCCATATAAAGGATTGGTATGAGTGATGGTAGATCCAATGGATTTCTAGGTTTGGTTTAAGATAACAAATTTTAGTCAAAAATTAGTGAGAATACAAGGAAATTAATTTTTTAGACATAGGATTTTGGATTTTATTAGAATGGTCAATAATTAGACTTTTTATTTTGATGAAGTAGGATTAGATGTTGGATCCTTTTCAGTCTCATTGTATTTGTGTACCCACACAATGAACTATTTCTTATTTTCCCTCTTGCATTCCTTTTTTGTTATGATATGAACTTGACTAAACAAAATTCTTTGCCCGTTTGCTACGTCTTTAAGCACATATTCATAAGCCTTTATCCTATTATGTATGTACTTTCATAAATAGAGTTTTGAGATTAAGAAAATTTGAATTTTTTAGTAGGATTGTGAATTAATCCACCAGGTGGAGTAAATCCTTTTGAAAATGGGACTTCAAGTTTTGAGAAAGAAGGATCCAAGTGAATCACTTTCTAGTTGTTGAGTGAGTCACTCCTTGAATTAAACTTTGATTTTTATTTTTATTTTTAGGCAATTTGCTTTAAATGGGGTAAATTGCTCCTTGGATGAAGACTTCGTAAAATTCCTCCAAATTCTAAAAAATCACTTTTTTTTAATGGCACAAAATCAATGGAAATCGATTATTTCTAAACACTTTTGATATTTTTTGGTACTTTTACTGCTAAATTATAATTTTTTTAGATGTTTTATGAGGTTTTAAGTAGAGTTATGATTCATAAAGTGCCTCAAAAATAAATACACAAAACTAGACTAGGATCTATTTCATTTTGAAAATCAAGCCCTTGGTGTCAGTGCGCATGCCGAAAATATAATGAAGTATGGAAAGGTCCAACTTATTAGGCGCTCAAAATTTTATTTCAACAGATTGGAAGAAAGTGGAGTGTACCTCTTTTGACCTCCAAATTTAGGCTAACTCTAGATATAAGATACATATATAATGTAAATATGGAATATAAATGCATAAAACTAAATTTTAGAAGTTTAGGGAGTGAGAGATTGAAAGTAAAATATGGCTAAAATTGTATGAAGAAGAGTGTGTGATCAATCAACATATGAGAAAATCAAATAGCAACTAAGTATCCTCATGTATATAAAATAGAAATAATAAGAAATAAGAAGAGGATAAATGGTAGTGCTAAATCATCACACATTTCACATTCTAGGAGAGCAGTGCCACTAATGGAAATCAAAACATTTTGCATAATTATCTTATTAATTCAAAATGAGCAATTACAGTTTGGGTCTCACAAGGCATAGCTCTAATTTTTCAAGGTTAAAATATGTTTACAATTGATGTTGTGGCTCCTATTTATATATAAAATTCAACCATGAGTTACCTTGGATGAGAAATTTCTACTTTAGATAAAAGTAAATATTTGGGACATATTTAGCAAAATGGTGCTCCTCTAGAAGTTACATGCCTAAAAATACCCTTCTCAATGGATTATAAGCCTTCCAAAATAGTAAGTAGTGTCAGTAGATGCCAAAATATTGCTTTCCAAAGATCTCCCTTGGGATCCTTGCACTCCTTGTGTGCTTTTACCTATCAATGAACAATTTGTTTTTGGAAGGTGAATGATTTGCTCCTTCTCAAGAGTGCTTTGCTTGTGTGTGCTAAGCACTCCACTCCAAATTAACCAATAACACCCCTTGGAGAGAATTGCACCTTAGGATATGATTTTACAAAACTGGCTCTCTAAAGGCTCAAATTGCTTGATTTTTTAGTTTTACAAGTTTTTACAATATCAGGGATCCAAGGTAGTAATCAGGTTACCACACATAGTTTTTCTCTATAGGATTAACTTGGTTCTCAAATTACTCTCTATTAATGTAGTCAAATCTATTGGGTTTATAATACTAAGATTATCTTTATTTTTTCTCTATTTCTAAGTTATTCTTATTAATGTAGTCAAATATACTGGCATGAAATACATATGTGTGTAAGTTATTTTGACTACCTTGTTTTGCTTAGTTATAGGTTAACTGGTTGGTATACATGTTAGGATTCATTAGGATAAGAGGAAAGTCAGAGTGCTAAATAAAACTATGGGAGATACATAGATGAGGAGTGTTTGTGTTTATTTCACCAAGAAGTTTTACCTAAATTTGGATAAGCTTATAAAGATATTATAGCCTTGAGTGAAAGCAATACCAGATACATCTAAAATTTGGTAAAACCGTATAAAATAGGTAAAAATAAAGAAGGCTATTTTATATTGTGCAAAGGATAATATTTAGGTATGATTTACAGGGTATATATGGGTAAATAAAAGGGTTTGAAAGAAGGTCACATACACATACATAATAACTAGAAGAGAGAAAATTAGAGTATTATATTTGAATATATTTGGAATGTAAATAATGTAAAAGATATTTACAAGATGTGAAATAAATAAAATGTATTAAACTATCAAATGTTGATTGATTTGATGCTTTCTATTCACTCTTTGATATTGAGCTTTGATCCCTTTAATCATGCTTGATCTTGGTAAATGGGCCTTACCTTTCCCATGAGGCAAGGGAGAATCTTAGTGTAATAAATATAGAGAAGTAGCATGGGTGATAGCATGATAGACCTATTATGACCTGTTAGTATCCTTGTATGAACCAGTAAATGATAAATGTAGAATACTTTGAATTATAGTTGGTGATAGAAGATAAGATACAACAAAAAGAGACAAGATACGAGAAGTCCCCTACGTGTTATCTGCATACTCATTCTAAGAAATTCAAACTTGTTATTGGATGGTTAATGTTCTAATGATCCATATTTTTTACATGTATCAATATATTTAAGATCAAATAAAATTATCATAACATCTAACAAGAAATGGTAAATCTCATATAAGCAAAACATGATATGAAAGGTACCCTTAGATACCAAATAATATCACTAACAAAAGAATAAGAATGACGAGCTTCCTAGGATGAGAAGATCATCAACATTAAACATAATGAACAAAATCTATCCATCATGATGTTTGATGTAGAAATCATGCTCCTTCTCACATTGTTAAAAGCTACATTAGAGGAAGAAAAAATAAATCCACTCATACCAAGCATGAGGAGTCTTCTTAAGCCTATGCAAGTACTACTTAGATAACAAACCTAGAGAGTGGTGCCATCAACACCAAAACTAAGTGGATGCTATATGCACATCTTCTCTTGAAGCTCCTCATGAAGATAATCTCTCTTCATATCTATCTAATGTGCTTCTTGTCCATAGGAAATATAACAGAGAGAAACATCCAAATAGAGTCCTCCCATGCAAAGGATCAAAAGTCTTCATGTAGTTAATTCCATACTTTTGATAGAAACCCTTAGGAATAAGGTATACCTTGTGATTCTTAATCTATCTATTGGATTTTTATACATGGTCTTGTAGATCCACTTACGATCAACAAAGTTCTTACCCTTGGATAAAGGACAAAAATCCCATATCAGATTCTTTATAGTGGTTCATACTCTCCTTGCATAGCATGTTCCTACCTAGGATACACTTGGCCTGGAAGTAAGTTAGAGGATCTCCATAATTATCAACCTTTGAGACCAAGGCTCAAGAGAGGTCTTGTCAATGATCATCCTAATATATAATGGTTTGAGCATCTTGAAGGAAGGTCTAAGTCTACTTAGGTATTGAAATATTAAAATAAGAGCATGGCATATCCTACATATAAACACCATAAGAAGAAGGAACTTAAGCATCCAAATCAATCTTGGCATCTAGTACTATAGTATGATGTATAGGGGGATCAATCTCATCAAAAGTAGGGTCTATAATTAGAACATATTGTAGACACCAAAACAGCACCAATCCGATTATGTGACTGCAAACACTGATCACTTTGACACACACATCCCCCAAGGCAGCCCCCAGAGGTTAAACAGTGGTCCTAACCACTTTTATAACAATTTTAGAAGGTCAAAAATCAATTTGGCACATTCAGGCACTTTGCTCAGTATCCATCCCACCCTGGGACGAATTCAAAATGGGATCTGCCCCACCCAGGGATGAATTTTGAATTCGCTCTAGGGTAAGACGAATTCTAGGTTCAACAGGCAAAAAGAGAAATTATGCCAAATGGCAGCCGAGGACAGTCAATTAACGCCTCTTGCCTTGCATGCGCATGTAGTTGAGCAGAGTGAACGTTAGAGGACTGTCACAAGGGCAGTCATGGAAGCCCAAGTCAGGGAGGAGTCTCTTCCCTCTTAGGAAGGCATGACTACCACATGGCGCCCATGCATGCCCATCCAAAGAGACCCCCTGGGTCTATAAAATGGTGAGCTTTCTCACCCAAAATAAAATGAGGTTGGAAGCATTTTTGAAGTAATGAAGTGCTGCCAAATTTGATACCATGCCTTACCTTTGATTCACCTCTTCCACATCCTTGATCTCTTTCATAAGGGAGGTCATTGGGTGGTTATTGGAAGTGTGAATCCGAATCCAAAACCCGACACTTGACCACATTGATCTACCAATTCATCGACAACACATTACAAGATATTTTGGGCCCATCCCAAGTGGATTGGTGTTGAAATCAGGTTCCAACGGTAGGTGGCCCGCCCAGGTGCCCCGCATTGATACGAGCCTAATATTCTTTTTTAAGAACGATTGGGAATTCATGGCAGATTGTTCTTTTGTTATTTTGTTCATTTTGCATTCCACCTCATGCTGCTTAAATAGCTTGTAATTCTTATTTCATAATGCTTTGATCAAATCTTATCATGTTTTATCACTTTTGTTGTCCTCACTAACTTGTAGGTAGCAGCGTCAAATTCCCATTGATGGAGGCCAAATTGGGGAAATCCGACCATCTGGTTCTTCCCAAAATGCCCCAAATTAGTTAACCCCAAGTTTGCAAGTCTTTTGGAGCTCCCTAGACATGACATTTTGGGCAGTATCACTTCGGTGTTTTGTCATAGGCGAATTCGTCCTACCCCGAGACGAATTACAGTCGAATTCATCCCACCCAGAAGCGAATTCAAATCAATGGTGAATCGTTTGACTATTTTTATGGCAGTGGCCCTCTGGAGGAGCAGTAAGGATCAAGGATTCATTCACACCAGCGGCAGTGACGCTTTGGCCCGTCCATTTTACATGTGGGCACGTGGAAGGAGGATCACTAGTTCCCATTGTAACCCAAATATGTTGACGCTCCTAGCCCCTAAAAATGCGGGAGACGTCTTTGTAACCGATATTGAGAGAGTCTAAATAAAAAGGGCTGTGCTTTCTACACTTCTTTCATTTCATCTCAATTCGTCTCTTTTACCTATTTCATGCATTTCAAATTTCTAGGATTAAAGCATTACATTTCATTTTGCATTGCATAGCTTTAGTGTTTCTTTTCAACTTTTGGAATCTCGTGCTTTCAATGGCGATCACGGTGGGACTCTATACCCTAATTTTGAGATAAAGAAACTAATCAAAAATTTGTGTTTTTGTGCTTACAGGTACCATTTTTTGAGCACTGATTGTGGTTCGTTCCAGCCTGTGGCAAACACAATACTGGAATTCATATGACCTTGAGATGAATTCGAATTCGTCTTAGCCTGGGACAAATTCTATTATGTAATTCGTCTCACCCAGGGATGAATTTTTGTCTGTGCAATTTCAGATCTGAGAATCAGAAACATCCTTTTGTGCAGAGAAGAGGTAGGGGTTTTTAACAAGCCTCTATCAAATTTCTATTTTCTATTTTTTGATTTTCAATTTTTGTATGTTTTAAGGAAAGTTTCCTTTTTTTTGTTTGCCTGTTTCATTTTTTGCAAATTAAAATGAACCCCACACACATCACGTGGCATTTTTAAACCAAGGAGCTAGTCGTAAGACCCCAGCCCTTGATCAAGACCAACGGTGGGTTCATCACCACCTTGGCTTGAATTTTGCATTCATTTACCCCGATTGTCACTGTTGTTAGACGTAAATCTTGATGAAAGCTGATCGAGTGTCATTGGGGTTATTCCTAGCACGAGAGGATAAGTCTTCTATGGTAGGTGTCATAAATAGGGCAATCCCCCTTTCGTACCACCTATGTTCCACGTACC
The DNA here is from genome assembly GCA_028583015.1 of Wollemia nobilis. NCBI lineage: Eukaryota > Viridiplantae > Streptophyta > Pinopsida > Araucariales > Araucariaceae > Wollemia > Wollemia nobilis. Next base: position 11,578,434 of record JAQPPZ010001195.1, read on the forward strand.
ATCTGTTCTCACGTACCTATAGTTTCCCTCATGTAAGGGCGGGTATATAGAGAGGTTGGTATATAGGTCTGGCAATGGTATATCGAAGGGGCAACCAATTTTGGGAGCCATAAGAGCCTTCATTTTTGCATTTAAACGTTCTTTACAAAAACCTCAAAAACAACAACAAAACACACTAAACCAGTTTTAGGACACACTTTCAACCTTTAAACGAGATAATCACCGTTTGTGTATGTGTGTGTTCTTTTCTTTTTAAGTGTAGCATAAAAAATCATAAAAGAGATAAAAATATGCTTAGCTTGTAGAAGAGCACCACCATGGTGTACACTCATAGCCAAGCCCAATCAAGGGCAGAAGCTACAAAAAGTGTACAAGGAGTGGGCACAAGTCACCTCCACTTTAACCCTAAGGACTTGGCCATACCACCTTGGTGGTCTGACCCACAAGAGAGTCCACATCATTCCATGTCAAGGTGGAATTATAGGGATACCCCTTTGGGGGATATGCCCGTTCATCACAGCCCCTTTCAGGAAGAATCTTTACACGTGGAACTCAACGTAGACATAAGAGCTCCCTTAGAAGCTAGATATGAGTGGCTACCATGTTATGAAGCACTCGAGAGGCATAGTGTCCATGAGGAGAGGCCACATGACTATGGCATCTCTCGTTTGCCTCCCATCACTGTTAGAACCAATAGACAAACCCCAGAGCGTAGGGCTCTCCAAACAGGGCAAGCTAACTCTACCCACCCCTTTCACACCTACGAAAGGGAGTACGAGGAAGACCATCACATTCCTCGAGAGCAATATATAGCACGGGAGCCTTGCGCTTCTACACCTGCTAGATACCATGGTCACCCATTGAGGCCAGAGCCTCGGGTAAATGCTACCAACCTCGATAGAGGGAAGCAACCCATTGAGATATCGGATCATCATGACTGAGGCAAATGCATAGGCGAGGCATTTAGGCCTCCTAGGCCCAAGATGGCAGACCAAATTGACCTGGCAGTCGCTAGACATGTCGCCCGTATAGCCCAGATCATGCAACTTGAACAATATCAGCAACAGCTAGAGCGTCTATACCACCTTAGCAAGGAGCGCATTCAATGCCAAATGGATGAGTTACTTTATAACCTACCTGAGAGGGTTCCAACCCCTTGCACTCAAAGAGCAGAACCATATGAGAGGCATAATCCCTTGGTGCGAGATAGGTCTCCGCGACCTCGTCAAGTTTTTCCTTTGAGACCCCATAGACCTGAGAGGGAGGCCACTCCCCGAAACAATGATGGGTACCCTCCACGGGGACCCACTCAGGGTCATAGGTCTCACCCAGAGACTCCTCAAGAATTTTACGAGGAGTATGAACAAGGAGTAGAGCGGGCCGAAATGCCCTATCAAGGCGGAGGAGTTGCTATCCAGCTACCCCCCCATAGGCCTCCAGTCTCCCATAACCCCCAACGAGAGCAAACTAAAGAGGAAGAGATTAAATCTTTCGATGCATACAAAGCGTTGTTAGAGCGTTTGGAGTCTGTGGAAACCAAAGCTTTTGGGCCCCAAAAGCCCATGTTACGCCAACTCCGTAGTCATCCGGTGCATCCATTAGTGCCCATAGCTCCTTACCCTGAACACTTTAAGTTGCCTTAGTTGGCAGTCTTTAAGGGTGAAGAGGATGCCCAAGAGCATGTGACAAGATTCCTGAGCCATTGCTTTGGCATTCAGGATAATGATGCATTGTTGCTAAGGACATTTATAACCACATTCGTGGGCCCTACCTTGGATTGGTTCACCTAGTTGCCGAAGCACAACATCAATAACTTGGATCAATTAGTGGATGCATTCCTTGAATGCTTCGCCTTCAACACCAAGAAGAAGGCATCATTGAGTGACCTGGCCAGCCTCAGGAAATATGAGGAGGAGACCATGGCAGCCTATGGGAATTGGTGGAGGACTCTGCTTTCAAAGCTACCCTACCTTCCCCCTATGTCTCATCTTACACAAATGTTCTCACGAAGTTGTTTGAGATCGATATCTGGGCTATTGTAGATGTAGCAATATGCCACCTTAGAAGAAGCTCTGGCACAAGCTAGAATTATCAAAGAGATCAAAATACAGGATGGCAAAATTTCCAAACCTAAGAAGAAAGAGTGGAACAAGAACACAAAGACAGGGACTACGCAACAAAAACCCGCTACGGTTAATCAAGTTGCTATAAATGTCCCTAAGCCTGCACAAGAAATACAACCTCAAAAGGCTAATTATCAGGTAGTGCCTCCTAACAATTATGAAAGAGAAAATTAGAAACAGGAGCAAAATCAGCAGCATCACCCTAAGCGATAGTACACCCCTTATACGGAGTCTAGGGACTCCCTATTTGACCGCTTGTCAACGATGAACTTGATCTCACTTCTAGAGATTCAAACCATAGATACTAACACTCCCAAACCTAAGGGATACAAAGAGGACTTGTATTGTAGGTTCCACAGGTGAAGGGGACATGACCTGAACGCATGTTGGAAGTTCAAAGGATTGATACAAGACCTGATTGATAATAAAACATTGGCAGTGTACAACCCCATAGTGCCAAAAAACCAGCAAATGGGGGTTTTCAAGGACCCCTTGCCTGCCCATGAGGCATAGGCAAAACACCTTTAGGTCAATGAAGTGCGACAGAATTGCCCCATGCAAGGATATGTGGGAATGATAAGCATAGTGACTAGGAACAAGAAATACCCAGGAGTTTCCCCCAAGGTAGCCACAAGAGAGGTTCCATCGATGTCACAACCTCAACAACACCCTGTGCAGTTACCTCTTCCTAGACCCATGGTCATGATACATACCAAACTCATGCAGAGTTTGTGGACCACGTTAGCTAGGCTCTCCATATATGAGCTTATACAACAATCAGCACCCCATCGGGAGGCTCTCATGGAGATTTTGAAAGCCATCGAGTTGTAGCCCCACAAAGTGAATTCCTTCAATAACTTCATGGGACATGTAAAACAATGCACGAAGCCAGTCATTACCTTTCAAGAATATGAAGTTAAATTAGTGTCTGATGACATGGCAGATCCACCCCTGCATGTTATCGCACGGGTCAACGGGATCCCATATAAGAGAGTGTTGATAGGCACTGGCTCGTCCAGTAACATCATTACTATAGCAGCATTGAAACATCTGAAGTTGCCAGCTTCTCACATCACGACTTTCACTTACACACTGTGAGCATTCAATGATGCGATATGCTCGAAAATTGGCACAATTGTTCTACCCGTTCAAGTAGGACAAAAGACGATACCTACATTGTGCCATATTTTTGAAGGCGAGATGGTGTACAACATATTGCTAGGGCAGCCATGGATCAGGGACATGAAGTGTGTCCCTTCGATAGCTCACTAGTGTTTAAATTATGCATTTGAATGGGAAGTACATGTAGTCCCGATAGACTTAGAACCCTTCAAATATTGCAATGCGGTGTAGTTGATGTCGTAATCGACCCTCCCATCGATGCACTTGGATTTTTAGTTAAATCCATCTAGACAGGGTCCGATGTCGAAAGCACCACTGGTGATAAATCCATCAAAACCCCAGCCAGGTGCATCTTCATCATCAGCTCCTTCACCACCAATGCCACCTATCATGGCTAAATAGAAGGACAAAGGAAAGCAAATCCTGGAAGAGGCTCAACCCTTGGAAGAGGCGCTGCCAACAATATCAACCATCTCAATCGAAGAGATGCCTAGCACAATTGAATTTGAGGCTCCCAGTCCACCCAACATGGAATGGACTCAAGACGAGCTTTCGTTCCCTCCCCCTCAATCACCAACAATTACTATTGAAATGGCCAGTACGGGCTTGGGGGAGTATCTAGTGCAAAATGTCCTAGCAACGACCACGATAGAGTCAACGCAAGACATGGGGAGACCTCGCCTCCCCATAGGGACAATTGTTCCTTTAGGCTACCCACCAAACTAGACCAATTTTGTGTATGGGGGCCTTGACCATGGTGTTGAGCCATGCATGCAAAAGGACGAGGATGAAGAGCCTTTTGTAGAAGATGTCAACTATCTGTCTAACCCAAACTTTGCTCTGAGATATCTTGGCCAATGCAATTGGCATGGATATGGGATAGGCAGGTATGAGCAAGGAGTGCATGTCCTTTACCAGCCAAGATACCAAATGCCTTATGACAAGTCGAGAGTAGGGTTCAACCACCCCCTGCCCTTGGACATCTTGGTGGAAAACATGCAAGGCCTAGAAATAGGCAACAAGAGTGGATTGGCATCAGATCCTTATGCCAACACAAACACAACATATACATTGGGAGATTACCTCCCATGGTCAACAACCACCCTTGGTAACATCAATAACCCTTCTCCTTTGATAGAAAGAGGTGAAAGTTCGGGGACTCAATTTCAAGGAAGGTATAAGCAGTGTCTAGAAGGATCTTTGAAGAAAGAATCAAAACATGAACCAGTGTCATATGATACCTTCGAATCTGATAGTGATCACTCACAAGTGATCCCCATGAATAACTGGCAAGAGATATTTTTGACTCTGTTCCCTCTAGAGGCTCCAATTGAGCTAATGCCACTTCAAGAGAATCAGGTCCCCCCACAGAGCGTGGAACAACCGCAATGGGACCAGATTAATTTGCTTGAACAAGATGATCCTCATATGTCGTAAGAAATTGTCAGAGCCAATGAAGGTTTTTGAATCTTTGATTGCGATTCAGAAGATGAAACTGAGATGGCCTATCTCAACCACATGCGACAAATGCAACAATGATACCCCTTGAGGATTAATGACATATTTGCATAGATGGGCATAGTGCCAGGGCATGAGTGGTACGTAGACCCAACAGGGTGATATCAGTGTTGAGGATAGACCCTATCCTGAGACCCTAGGGTGATATCAGTGTTGAGGATAGACCCTATCCTCTTATTAGCACATAGGGCCGATCCATTCATGCTAGTACCTATAGAACTATATCCAGAACACATAGAGAACATCCATAATGTTTGAGTCATCACACCCACGGTAATGGAGACCGAAATCATTTCATCCACATGATCTCCATTGACTTGACCACACCCATCCGCAATCTGACCGATCCAACATAGTCCTTGCATCTAGAAATAGATGCCATTGACTGGGATCACGTCAATTCACCTTCATCCCCATCAAAGTATTGGAATTTTGGTAAAATACCTCATTTTACCCCAAGGACAACTTAGGATATCTTTCAGGCTGAAGAGGAACCAAAGGTTCCCAATGCATATTTAAACTCAGCTAATGATATCCATTTTATCCCAACTCCACATCAGTTGGAGGACGAATCCCACATGTCGGTCGAGGAGACGACTTACATAGACATCGGCTTAGATCTAATGAATCCATAGATTATCAAGTTGGGGGTAAGCTTATCCCTCGAAGAGCAAGCTGACTACATTGCCCTTCTCAAAGAGAAGGAGGTTTTTGCATGGTCATACAGAGACATGTCGAGGCTAGATCAACAACTAGTCATGCATAATCTAACGCTTGATCCAAAAATCAAGCCAATTAAGCAAAAACTACGTAAGATGCACCCAATAGTGGCCTTGATGGTCAAAGATGAATTGCAAAAGTTGTTGGATGCACAATTTGTCATCTGCATGGATTATCCACCATGGTTGTCCAACATGGTGCCCGTCAAAAAGCTCAATGGGAGGATTCGCATATGCACTAATTTTTGAGATCTAAACAAAGCGAGTCCTAAGGATGATTTCCCCTTGCCAAGCATTGACGCGTTGGTAGACGCTACAGCAGGTCACAAAATGCTATCCCTCATGGATGGTTTCTTGGGATACAATTAGATTCGTATCAATCTTGAGGACCAACTAAAAATGGCATTCACAACACCTTGGGGGACATTTTGCTATAAGGTCATGCCTTTTGGCCTTAAAAATTCTGGTGCCACTTACCAACGTGCCATGACGTACATATTTCATGATTACATGCACAAGACTTTGGAAGATTACATGGATGATTTGTTGGCAAAATCTCTTTTGTGCCCAGATCACCTCGATGACTTAAGCAAGATCCTCGATCACCTCATGGAGCATAAAGTCAGACTGAATCCCAAGAAGTACGTATTTGGCATCACATCTGGAAAACTCTTGGGTTTCATAGTCTCAAAGCAAGGCATCGAGGTGGACCCAAACAAAGTCAAGGCAATCCTTGAAATGGTTCCACCAACTACCATTAAGTAGCTCAGAAGCCTACAGGGAAAGGTCACATCAATTAAGCGCTTCATAGCACAACTATCTAACAAGTGCCGACCCATGAACAAATCATTGCACAACGGGTTACATTTCACTGGGATGACGAGTGCCAGTCAGCCTTTGATGACATCAAATGATACTTGGCTTCACCGCCAGTATTGGCACCACCTAGACTAGGAGTGTCGTTCTACTTATACATCTCAGCTACTGACGTGGCACTGGGCTCCATGCTAGCCCAGAAGAATGAACTTCACAAAGAACAGGCTATTTACTATCTTAGCCACACCCTGGTCAATTATGAACTTAACTATGCATATGTCGAGAAACTCTGCTTGGTAGTGGTGTTTGCTACCAAAAAGCTATGCCACTACATGTTGAGCAACACTATGTATGTTGTGTCTAAGGAGAATCCATTGCGATACATGATGAGTCATACTTATCATAGTAGTCGCACGGTGAAATGGATCATGTTGTTGATGGAATTTGACATAGAGTTTATTGGATAGAAATCCATCAAAGGATAGGTCATAGCCGATCAACTAGCAGAGGCTCCTATAGAAGACGATCAGCCTCTAGTCATAGAACTACCCAATGATGGGGTCTTCCATGTCTCAGAATCACCAGATTCTGATGAGCCTAAGTCACAGGCTGACATAACCCTATTTTTTGATGGTTCTAAATGTGAGCAAGGTGGTGGCATGGGAATAATATTCTTCACACCGCAAGGCACTCCAATGCCCCTGTCATTTAAATTAAATTTCTTGTGCACCAACAATAATGTAGAGTATGAAGCCTTGCTCATAGGTCTTCAGACAACAATCGCCATGAACATCAAACGATTGAACATCTTTGGTGATTCGTTGTTAATTGTCAATCAAGTCAAAGGGGTATTCCAATGCAAATGCCCAGTTCTACAGGCTTATAAAGCCCTTGTGGACAAATTCCTAGCAAAACTTGAGTGGTACAACATCGAGGCACTCCCTCGATCATCGAATCATTTTGCGGACACAATGGCCTCATTGGGGTCACTAATCTCGTAAGACCTTTCTGGTGATATGACAACCATTCAAGTCAAAACACTATCACAATCCATGATGGAGCGTGCAAGCTCTGACTTGATGCCAAGAATCCACATGATCTAGATTGAACCATCCTCGGATAAGTTCTCTTGAATCCACGATTGTCTAAAACATGCCAACTAAGGGTCCTTGTTCTCCCCTACTCCCATTAATAGCAACACAACACTATTCTTACAAGTTCTCTCCTGCTCAATGTTTGCTAGGGATGAACTTCAAGAGAGATTGGATGTTCATACTGTCGAGGCTTTCGATTAGCAAGACTAGTATTTACCCATTAGAGACTACCTCAAGTTAGGTAATCTCTCGCTTGGCTTGATGCATGCCACAAAATGAGCATTCAAGCAGAAAGCGGCTAAGTATGTCTTGATAGGAGACATTTTGTACCATCGTAGCTACGAAGGAATCCTCCTTCATTGCTTGGACCAGAAAGAGTCCACTTGGGCAGTCGCCCAAGTGCACGATGGTACATGTGGTGGCCACTTCAGTGGTATGGCCATCACAAAGTGCATTCTTCGCATGGGCTATTATTGGCCATCTTTAGAGCAAGATTGTTGCACATATATTAGGAAGTGTGTGAAGTGTCAACATCATGCTAATTTGATGCACGCACCTTCCCAGGCCTTGCAGATAGTTTAGTCCGCTTGGTCATTTTTGCAGTGGGGCTTCGACCTAATTGGAAATATCTCCCCTACGTCTTCAGGCCATCACACGTTCATTATAATGGCCATAAAGTATTTCACCAAGTGGGTGGAAGCAGTTCCACTGACCTCTACAACAAGACCTCGCATAGTGGAGTTCATTTTGCATAACATCATATGTCGTTTTGGTATTCCATCCAAAATAATCTCGGATAATGGGACGTCATTCAAGAACAAAGACGTGCGTGCTTTGACCACAAAGTACAAAATTTAGCACAATTTTTTGACACCCTATTATCCACAGGCAAATGGGCAAGCAGAGGCATAAAAAAAATGCTAGTTGCCATCCTTAAAAATACGATCACAGACAGCCATAAGGATTGGCACATCCAAATCCCACTTGCCCTGTGGGCTTATTGCACAAGAATTCGGATGCCTACTGGGGCAACTTCATTTTTGCTCGTGTATGGCTCCAAGGAAGTCATGCCTCTTGAGTTAGAAATTCCTTCCCTGTGCATATCAATGCAAGAGTTCATCAATGATGACGTTGCACGGCAGGCCCGGTTAGACCAGCTTACGTTGCTTGACGAACAACGCGTTAATGTTCTCGAGCATTTACGTATCTATCAAGAGTAACTTAAGAAAGCTTACAACATGAAAGTTCACCTAAGGGACTTTCGAGTTGGTGATTTGGTCTTGAAGGAAAACCAATAGAACTCTAGTTTGTCGTCCCACCTAAGGGACAAGTTCATGGCAAATTGGTTAGGTACATATGTAATTGATAGCAAAATAGGACCCGAGACGTACCGACTAGCCTCTCTTGATGAAATCAAGGAAATAGAACCCTTGAATATCAATCATTTGCGACCATTCCATATCTAAGAGAGCCCTATCCCAAAATGCCCCAAGGATTCCTATAATCGCTTGGTCAATCCCAAAATGCTCCAAGGATTCCTACAATCACTTGGTCAATCCCAAAATGCTCCAAGTATTCTTACAATCGCTTGGTCAATCCCAAAATGCTCCAAGGATTCCTATAATCGCTTGGTCAATCCCAAAATGCTCCAAGGATTTTTATAATCGCTTGGTCAATCCCAAAACACTCCAAGGATTCCTACAATCACTTGGTCAACCCTAAAATGCTCCAAGGATTCCTATAATCGCTTGGTCAATCCCAAAATGATCCAAGGATTCCTACAATCGCTTTGTCAATCCCAAAAAGCTCCAAGGATTCCCACAATCACTTGGTCAAAATAAGAAAATCCAAAAAATCATCAAAAACAATAAAAATTTGCATCTCATTTCCAGGCATACTCAAATTCATCAATAAAAAGCTCTTCTCGTATCTCATCTTCATATTCACAAAAATCGATCCATAAAAAATACAAAAATATGTAGCTGCATTAAGCATCACACCCATAAATTGGATATTTGTGGTTGTACAAGTCAAAGGCACTATAGACTGTAATTACTCTACTAGTCCATCTTGTTCTGCATTTCTCCACTTTATAAGCAGTCTAAAAAAATAAAAAAACAACAAACAAGCGCAATTCACTGCTTTCTACCACACCAGAGTCAGTGGTCTTCTAATGTATCAAGAGTTTTCATCTTTCAGTCATCATTTTGCTTTCTAGCCACGTACTGTACCAAGTCAGATAGATTTTACAAAGGTAGAGTTGTACTTGGATTATACCTTGTTACATAGCATCCCAACACAAATTAAAACACATAAAAATTCCCAAGTTGTGTGAACGAAATATGAAACCTGCATAGTAATCCAGGTCACCATAAGCGAAACGGTTATCTTGCTCATCCCCCTGTGCGAATGACCCAAAGAATGCTGAGAGTTGGAAAAAGGAAAAGCATCTTCCCTACCCAATTCCCCAAGAATCCCAAGTTCTCAAAAAGTTGCAAACATCAAAATTTTGCAAAACATCAAAACTCCAAAAATTTGACATCACCCACAGAGTGCACACATCAAAAGGCACATACAATAGTGATTCTTATCACTCGAATCCAAATCCCTTGCTCAAAATAAAAATATACAAAAATAAACAGTGATTTTTATCACTACAAACGAGCAAGTATCCCAATACAATTGAAGAAAAGAAGGGAGTCAAACTTGAATCCCTGGAACTCTCAGCATTCTGACAGGTCATGAGCCAAACCTCAGTACCGATTTGGTGGATAGCCTATCGGTCACTGGCTGTAAACCTTCTGCATGACGATATATCTGTCACATTAACTCATTCACAGATCAATATTTGCATGTGGATGAGCTAGCTTATGGTATCCTAGATAGCACCGCAGATTAATCTGACTAAATACAACAAAGGAGTTAGTGGAGCTAATTAGGTGATCCTCAGTACAGGTTTGGTTGATAGCCTATCTGGCACTGGCGGTATCCTGAAAAATACCACATAAATGAACTCAATGGCACACACAGGGATGTGAAATAGCTTGGTCAAAAACAAGTCCGATTCATACCTTGTTCAAAAATCTTGCAAGATAAAGTACAGTCGTGGCTAGTGAGTTAAAACCATTTGAGTCTCAGAAAACCTTAGCTACATTTCTAAACCAACTGTGCTACTTACCATCAGAAAATACAAAAAAAAAACCACATGTATACATGCAAAGTCATTTACCACAACAATCGCCTAAAAACAAAATCACAAAGTCCTAAACAGTCTATGGTGCCCTAACCAAACAACACAAATTAATTTCATCCATTGCATTTTGCATATCACATATACATCAAAAAAATTTGCATTCATCATAACATATGCATCCATCGAAATAAATTAACATGCATACATTCATACTCATCACTCATCATGCATAAATTAAAATCATCACTCGCATAAACAAAATAAAAAATGTGTATATATATATCATAACAAAAATGCCTGTAGGCTACAATAACCGGTCATCTGACCTCGCACAATACAAAATCTCAAAAATCCCCAAGCCTAGGGCGTCGACCACCATGATCACGCAGGATCGGTGTGACGGGAACTACCCCCTACAGTGTGGGTCTTATGGGACCCCTTAGGGTAGCTACTGCTAGCCCTCGCATCACGCCTGCTACTCCCTCCCTCATCTAGTCACCTGCGACGAGATGATGTTGACTGCTCAGTATCACTGCCCCTCTTTCGACATGACGATCCACCTCCCGACGACTTAGGTAGCTGCCCACCGAGGTGAATAATCTCTCCCTCCATCTCCAGCCTATGTCGTCGCCAATAAGATTCCCATCGATCCCACTCTGCCTCCCACCGATAGTAGTAAGCTACTACATCATCGCGCTATGCCAAAACCCTATCCTTCTTCACCAGTTGCGTCTGTAGGATATCACTCTCCCATGCAGCATCAGTATCCTCCTCCTGACAACGAGACATCACCCATGCACTCTCCCGCTCTGCAAACTGAGTCTACAAGATATCTCTCTCCTACAAAGCCTCTCCCAGCTCCCCATCATGCCTCCATAGCAGGTCCTCCAATAATGCTATCTTAGCATTGATCCTCGCCTCCAACTCTGTCGAATCTTCCTGAGGCATAGGTGAATCCGAGATAGCAGCCTACTCTGGCTCCCACTACTCTGTGATGTCTTGCATCTCCGACTGATCCAAAACCCCCAGATCCACATCCTCATCCTCCACCTCCACCATGTCTGCATCCTCCAAAGGAGCTCCCCAATCATCCCTTGGTGCCTCAGCACCCTCCCCTCTTGCTGCTGCCACCTCCATGCCTCCCAGTGACCCCTCTCCCTACCATCGTCACAGTACCCACCATTGGTCGTACTCTTCGGTAGTCCTGAAGTCATCCATGTCTGGGATGTTGATCACTGCATCTGAATCCTCGCCTAGTGACATGATGACCGGTCGGTCCAAAGTCCTCTCATCCCCCCAACGTCGAGAGACCATGGGCTCACCAGGAAACCCCTGGAACACCCCAAATTATCGTGTCACCCAACTGTAAGAGAAGAACTCATGCTTGGTCCTGTGTCGCCCAATCAGCCACCACTCTCTGTGTACCCATCGGAGCCACTCTCCAGCCTCTGGCCAGGCTAGATAGTCCTGATAGGGGCACCAGAGCACCTCCCCTAGAGTAAGCCGAGTGAAGGCATCGGCATAGTGCCCTACGACACCTACCCACCATCGCCATAGGACTGCATAGCCTATCTCCCCATCCTTCATCTCCGCCCGAGTCATCCACGGTAACCCGGACGACCTCTCCACGGCTATGTGCTGCCAAGCCCAGCTCTGCAACAGATAGCTACAGCTAATCCCCTTCCACTTTCAAAAGTAAACCTCATACAACTCACCATATATTTGTGCCAATAGCGCCTGTCCCTATCTCATGATTAGTGATGCCTCCATCAGGCACTCTACCAACCACCAAACCAAATCCAGCAGGTTCCACGGGAACCTCACGCCTGACGAGTTAGGTAGCAGCATGTTGGAAATGAGGCCCATAAGGAATGCATGCCTCACTCCCAACACCCCCCTCTCCAGCCACCATCGAACCAAAATCTTGCCAATATGGCAGTCACCCTCTACCCTCTCCATTGGATCCTCGACACCCAGCTCCTCTCCATGTTCAAAGTATCGCATTAGTACAGTTGTCCGCTGATCACGCGGTGATGTCCTAATCGGTAGTCCATCTATCAAAATCCACAAAAGATGATAGATATCCTCTAGGGTCACGGTCATCTCCCCTATTGGGATATGGAAGGTTTTGGTCCGTGGATCCCACAGATTGATCAGGGCCATCAAATAAGCCTGATCCGCGACCACAGGCTCCAGTCAAGCTACCTGCTTGAGCCCAAGGGCATCAATCCAATCCCAGTCAGCCACAGTTAGCGCTCCCTGTGCTTCAGTAAAATCAATAGGTACACGGTACCAGCTCTGAACAACCTGCAAAAGAAAACAATTCAAAAACATTAAAATCATGCAAAAAAAAAAATTGTACAACAATAACATGAATATACAACATTGCCTACCAATGTACAACAAAAAACAAACATAAAAAAAAAAAAAAACAAAAATTAATTTGTCAGTCCTAGGGTTTTTAATCCTAACTGATAAATTTAAAAACAAAACAAACATTCAAAATTCAAAAATTATTTTTTTTCAGTCCTAGGGTTTATAATCCTAACTGATAAATTAAAAAAAAAAAATAGAACAAAAATTCAAAACCAAAAATTAATTTGTCAGCCCTACGGTTTTTAAACTCTAAACTGATTAATTAACAAAAATAAAATAATTTGTCAGTCCTATTTGTCAGTCTTAGGATCTCTGTATTTTAATTTTATAACGTCTGAACAAACAACATAAAATTTAAATAACAATTTTAAACCTAGGGTTTTAACCTATGTTTAAAAACTGACCAGCTCAACCTAAGAACTAAGGTTTTACGTTCCGTTTATCCTAGGGTTTAGTTATAAGAAAAATAAAAATTCTTTACCTAGGTTTTTAGCTACATTTGTCATTTAGTTGTACACTAAGTCTTGGTTGTGTTTAGCTCAGTTTCAGGGTTTTAGTTTTTAAAATTTTGAAAAACATCATCACAAAGAAAATTAAACAAAACACTTGCAGTTTTAAACAAAAGTAATAACTCTAGGGAGCACTTACTGGTCTCGCTTCGGCTCCGCCGCTCGATCCAATTTGTGTACTCATTATTTCAAGAAAAATCTGGCAGCGCTTCACTTCGTAGAATTAACCTCCTCCCTAGAGCTCCAAATCGCAAGAAAATTCAGATGCAAATGAGCCCAAACCCTAGTTTTGGCCTTTAAATAGGCCTTTTGAGCTTAAATTCATTCTCCCCTGGGACGAGCACTCTGGTTAGCACTCGTCCCACCCTGGGATGAATTCTAAGCTGGTATTCATCCCACCCTAGGACGAATTCAGGGCAAAAATTTCAAAAAATAGCAAAAATTGAACAAAAATGTACTAAAACAACTAATAAACTTGCCCGATGAGAGTGCTATTGCACTTGACATCCCGGGCATGCGAAACATACGTTGGGTTCACAAATTTTCACCATCCTCCTCCCTAAGAAGGCTACCATATCTGGATCTCTCCACGGGAGGACGAATTTTCATCAATTTTAGCTCCAAAAAGCGTCGCAAAAAGGGTTACCACCCACCAAAAATAGGTCTAAATGTCGAAAAACTGCACATGCTTAATGCTAAACCATCTAAGGGCACCCTTGCACAAGTCATCTTGGGTCAAGTGACTCGTTGCTTTTCTCATGAAGCTCATTCCCTCATCGATTCGTCGCTTGAGGGGGTAGTCACACAGTCACCAATCAGCAAACACACACCCAATTAAGGAAAATGACATGCATTTAAAGAATCATTGACAAATACAATTACGCTCCTACTTGGGGCAGTAAACAAGCAATAATCACAATCTGATCAAATCACTTGGAAATTTGTGAATCATGAACTCACCGTTTGAAGAACACAAGCTTATACTGAGAAGGGGGGTGAAACATATAAGACCTATTTTTACTTTTTCCTTTATACTTCAAAACAGTAAAGCAATATACCCAAAGCAATATCAAAACAAAGCACAATATCATCCACAAAGTGACACCAATTTTAACGTGGTTCACATAAAAATCCTGGGCTATGTCCACAAAACTTTTCTCTAAAAGTTATCTCAAAGTTCTTTGGGAAACCTTCCTAATTACAATGTTTATGAGCCTCGGCCCAAAGGAGATACCTTCCCCCAATATAAATTTATGAGCCTCTGCTCAAAGGAGATACCTTCCCCTTTTCTCTGGAAATGATCCCTCAAAAGATCAACTGCCTCTACCTCTTGCCAACACGTGGAACTCCTTTCCACCGAAGACCTCCTATCCTCAATGCTTAGCCTAAGAGACCTTTTCCTTCTATGATCACATCCATAACAGCTCAGCATCCTGTACCAAACATAGTCAATCGGTCTAGTACAAGTCTTCCTCTGTCTGTCAGATCTATCAAACTCTTGAACAAATAAATCCTCTACATATAAGCCTTCTCAAATACTTGCCAACTGTCCTCAGGTTCTTCTCAAAGAATCAATGCTCTTTTTCCTCAAGTTCTCTGATAGAACTAAAAAACTCAGCTCACAAGTCCTCTACTAGGACCTGTCCAAAAACCTTCTCACAAGTCCCCACCGAAACCTGTCCAAAAACCTGCTCACAAGTTCCCACCGGAACCTGCTCAAAACCTCAGCAAAGCTCACCAAGAAAAACTTGCTTAGCATGAACCCACAAAGAGAATTGTTAGAGACCCAATGTGATTCATCAACCTCATAGAAGCATAAAGAGAATTGTTAGAGACTCAATATGTTCTATACTTAACTCCCAATATCAATCTCAACTCAATCTCAATCTCAACAGAATAAGATAGATGTAGTATGCTTTTCTCAAGAACATGAAACACAACCCAAAAATTACCAACCATGCAATATCTCATATAATAATTATACTCATGTTCTTTCCACAACCAATTAGGGTTTCAACAACAATGCTCATCGAACAAGGTTTAGTCAACCAACACCATTCAACTCAACATCAACCTTGAAGCATTCAACCAATCATCACAAGAAAAGGAAACAAGTAGAAATCCTTTTCCCTCCAAGGATATTTGAACAAAATAGCCACCAACACAATTTCACCAAATGCAAAGAATAACTTGCTCAAATCAACTCAATGGAGTAAGCCCAAATCATGTATCAAGTAAAGCACTAACTTGATCAAAACAACCTCTATGGAAGCAACTCAACCATTAATATCAAAACAGCCAACTAAGGGTTTCACCATCTCAATGCAAGGAGAAAGACTCACAAATATCAACCCTAGTGCACAAAGCTTCCACTATCTCAAACAAAAAATTATGCATTCACCAAAAACTCTCCTTAAGGATAACAATGCATAAGTAATCTTCAACAAACCAGAAAATAGGATTTACACCTAGCCATTAGGATACCTAGTATAATACCTTTTCACTCCAACCTTATTTCAGAAAACATACACCAATCATACTCATAAGAAGAATGTGCCCATACCTTTTTTCTAGATGATGAATGGGTCTCATACATTTGCCACAACCACAACAAAATTCTATGCCAATCTTAAGAAGGTTAGAAAATAAATCTTTCTCACAATGTAATGTAAATCCACAATTACACCTTATTACTCCTCTCACTCAACTTATTATACCTCTCCAATTAATTTTAACATAAAATACCTTTTAATTTCACAAATATCTAAATTCTTATAACTCCCAATTGAAAGCTTTAAATTAAATTTTAAACAAAGCCTTATGACTCCCTCTTTGTAAAACTTGTTTCTCTAAACTTTAATCACAAAAGAAACTTTGAGTCATACCTTTGAAAATAAAACATTTGTGCGGATGGGTTTTGACCCTCCAACCTTCATCAACTCAAAACTGTCTGCGGCCACCTGTGCTATCCACTTGGATGAGAATACAATGGACAAAAACCTATTTTACTCCTTCGTCCTCTTCCAACAATAAAAAATTAGTGCCGCTGCGACATGACCTTAGGACATCACAGATCGCAGCACCTTCAAATGTCATATCAAATTTTTGATCGCATCATTAGCATTTTCAAATATTAAAACAATGGACCACAAAACAACATTTGATTTGCTCCCTTTATATATAAGGTATATGTTTTAATAAAAGCGTCGGCCCTTTTTAACATGATTTTCGTCGGTGGAAAATATTTTAATTTAAATTTTAAATAAATAAAATTTAAACTAAATATTTAAAATTAAATATCTCCATCACCGGGGCACCTTTTTCAATGAAACAAAAAGCCAACTTGGGTTTTAAGAAAAACCCATTTCAAATCTGTTGTCCATGGTTTTAAATAAAACCTTTTATTTTGTCTACCTTGGTTTTCACAAAAACCCTTCCTTGAACTTAGATTCTTTTGACATCAAATCAAATTCCTTCAAAAGCTTCTTGACATCAATGACAACTTATACACTTGAGCAAAGGCAATGTACCCAAAGTACCCAAAATTGCCAACAATCTCCCCCTTTGTCATTGATGGCAAACCTTTACTGAAAACACTTCTCAAGAACTAAAACTGAAACCAACTATGCTAACAACTGACCAACTGTTCCCACAACTGAGAATCTTCCTTTGAAGTTTTGCTCCCCTTGACTTGAAGCTTTCCTCTTCACTTTGAAGCTCTCCCATTTACTCATATCTCTCCACCTTTGTCATCAATGGCAAAGGGTCACCTTTGGGGCTCGAGACTAAGAATGAGCCTCTTAGCTTAGTCCCTCCCCCACCTCCTGATGAGGTGATTAATTCTGGGGTGGGAGTAAAACTCCCATTAGGCATTGATCATCATCAGCGTCTATAACTTCCTTGTCGGGCCTTCTCTTGAACTCTTTGTCCATATTCTTGTTCTTGTCACTGTTCTTGTTCTTGTTCTCATCCTTGTTCTTTTCCATGCCTTGATCCTTGGACCTGTTCATACCACTGTTTCTGTTCCTATACCTTGGAAGATCAGCTCTACATTGTCTAGCTGTGTGACCTTCATTATTGCACTTATAACAAGTAACAGTGTTATTTCTTTTAGGCATACATGTTCTTTGAATCTGCCAGTTCTGCCTAAACCTGTTCTAACCAAACCTGTTCTGACCAAACCTGTTCTGATCAAACCTGTTCCTGTTATTTGCCTTGTAATAAACTGCCTTGTGCACAAACTATTGATAAGGGTAGCAATACCCTTGAAAGTAACGAGCACTTCTGAAACTGTCATTTACCTTCTTCACTTGAGCCATGCAATGTGAATCCATGTGACCAAACCTATGACACGCAAAACATCTGCCTTGAAATTTTCCTTTATTTGACCTCTTGGGTCCCGAAAACTTCTTCTTATTCTGAATTCTATTTTCTGATTCTGTGCATCTATCACTCACGAACTCTTTCTCTGAAATACTCTCCTCATTAGAACTCTCTTCCTTTTGGAGTCTCTTACTAGATTCTCCAACTTGTTCTTTGTGCGGCTTAACAAAACCAAGGCCTATTTTATCTGATGTCTTTCTTTGACCTTTGATGAGTGACTTAACCTTTTTGGAGCTATCTTGAAACCTCGTACAACTTATCCTTGTACTCTTTAGTTTCCTCTTTCAAAGAAGCCATTTTCTGTTCTAACTCACTATACTCAAGAACCTTAGACTCTAGCTCATCCTTGAGTTCTTGTGTCTTAGCTATAGAGAAATCAAGATTTTCTATAAGATCATATCTCTCCATATAACATTCATCTAATTTATCCTTGAGTCTAGCATTCTTATTTCTTTCTTTTTTCAAAGCACTAAGAGCATTATTAAGTTCACTTTCAAGATCCTTTATTTGATTGCTTTCAGAATCATCACAGCCTTTTTCAGATTTCTTCTCACTAGAGGTGCTATCTTTTTCAAAAACCATACAAGCATCTTCCTTATAGTTTTCTGAAGCATCCTCATACATACTAGAAACCAATTCATTATTTGTGCAATCATCCTCAAGGTGACCAAAATTTCCACATCTAAGACATTTCATGATAATGAATCTATGTTTTGGTTCTTCCTCTTTTTCTGATATGAACAACATCTCATTTTCACAATCACTTGAAGAAGTTTCACTATCACTACTAGAACACTTACTTGCTTTTTCTAGGTAGAAAATCTTCTTTTGCTTGTGAGAATACCTTTTTCCTTGATTGCTGTGCTCATCTTTGTTTTTCTTGTGATGCTTGTGCTTTTCAGAATCCTTGCTCTTATAATCCTGTTTATTTTCATCACTTTTGATCTTGGAAATATTACATTCAGTAGCATAATGACCAAAATTTCCACAATTGAAACATCTTATATTTTTCATGCTTTTGTGCTTTCTAGAGAACTTGCCTTTCTTGCTGTAATATACCTCTTCATCACTAGAAGACTCATCACTCTCTTGAAGCTGTTTGCTTTTTGATTTCTTGGCAGCCTTGAAAGTCGCCTCTTTCTTGACATCAACCTTCACTTGAGTTCTCAACTCAAATGCTGCAAGTATACTATGGAGCTCATCCTTTTTCAACTTATCCAAATCTTTAGCTTCCTCAATAGTAGAAATATTTTCACTAAATCTATTAGGAAGAGATCTTAAAATCTTATCACAAACATCATTTTCAACAAGCTCAATACCTAAGTCTTTCATGGAGTTAACAACCTCATCCATACGAAGCATGTAGTCACTAATATTTTCATCATCATTCATCTGGAGTTGTTCAAACATACCTTTGAAGTGTCTCAACTTGGCTTTTCTAACATTTGCATCACCTATATGAACCACTTTCAGTTGATTCCACATCTCACTAGCTGTCTTGCAGTGAATCACTTTGGTGAGATCTACTTTCTGTAAGCCTTTTAGGATTGCATTCATTGCTTTTGAATTACTGTGATGTAGGAGCCTGTCTTCTTTAGTATAAGGACCATGTTCAGGAATAGCGTACCCATATTCAATCACTTCCTAAACCTCATTCCCAAGTGCCATTATATAAACCTTCATCCTTGCACTCCAAAGACCAAAATCTGATCCATCGAGAATAGGTGCTGCATCGCCACTTGAATAATCCATTGTGTTCTTTGCTAGTTTTTCCTTCAAGTTGTTAAACTTTACGAAGGCACCGAATATGATACCAATTGAAGAACACAAGATTATACTGAGAGGGGGGGTGATCATTATAAGACCTCTTTTTACTTTTTTCTTTATACTTCAAAATAGTAAAGCAATATACCCAAAGCAATATCAAAACAAAGCACAATATCATCCACAAAGTGACACCAATTTTAACGTGGTTCACCTAGAAATCCTGGGCTACGTCCACAAAATTTTTCTCTAAAATTTATCTCAAAGTTCTTTGGGAAACCTTCCCAATTACAATGTTTATGAGCCTCGGCCCAAAGGAGATACCTTCCCCAAATCTGAATTTATGAGCCTCTGCTCAAAGGAGATACCTTCCCCTCACTCTGGAAATGATCCCTCAGAAGATCAACTGCCTCTACCTCTTGCCAGCACGTGGAACTCCTTTCCATCAAAGACCTCCTATCCTCAATGCTTAGCCTAAGAGACCTCTGCCTTCTATGATCATGTCCACAGTAGCTCAACAACCTATACCAAACACAATCAATCAGTCTAGTACAAGTCTTCCTTTGTCTGTTAGATCTGTCAAACTCTTGAACAAATCAATCCTCTACATACAATCCTTCTCAAAGACTTGCCAACTGTCCTCAAGTTCTTCTCAAATAATAAATGCTCTCTATCCTCAAGTTCTCTGATAGAACTAACAAACTCAGCTCACAAGTCCTCTGCTAGGACCTATCCAAAAACCTGCTCACAAGTCCCCACCGAAACCTGTCCAAAAACCTACTCACAATTCCCCACCGAAACCTATCCAAAACCTCAACAAGATCACCAAGAAAAACTTGCTTAGCATGAACCCACAAAGAGAATTGTTAGAGACCCAATGTGATTCATCAACCTCATAGAAGCATAAAGAGAATTGTTAGAGACTCAATATGTTCTATACTTAACTCCCAGTATCAATCTCAACAGAATAAGATAGATGTAGTATGCTTTTCTCAAGAACATGAAACACAACCCAACAATTGCCAACCATGCAATATCTCATATAACAATGATACTCATGTTCTTTCCACAACCAATTAGGGTTTCAACAACAATGCTCATCAAACAAGGTTTAGTCAACCAACACCATTCAACTCAACATCAACCTTGAAGCATTCAACCAATCATCACAAGAAAATGAAACAAGTAGAAATCCTTTTCCCTCCAAGGATATTTGAACAAAATAGCCACCAACACAATTTCACCAAATGCAAAGAATAACTTGCTCAAATAAACTCAATGGAGTAAGCCCAAATCATGTATCAAGTAAAGCACTAACTTGATCAAAACAACCTCTATGGAAGAAACTCAACCATTAATATCAAAAAAGCCAACTAAGGGTTTCACCATCTCAATGCAAGTAGCAAGACTCACAAATATCAACCCTCGTGCATAAAGCTTCCACTATCTCAAACCAGAAATTATGCATTCACCAAAAACTCTTCTTAAGGATAACAATGCATAAGTAGTCTTCAACAAACCAGAAAATAGGATTTACACCTAGCCATTAGGATACCTAGTAGAATACCTTTTCACTCCAACCTTATTTCAGAAAACATACACCAATCATACTCATAAAAAGAATGTGCCCATACCTTTTTCTAGATGATGAAGGGATCTCATACATTTTCCACAACCACAACAATCTTCTATGCCAATCTCAAGAAGATTAGAAAATAAATATTTCTCACAATGTAATGTAAATCCACAATTACACCTTATTACTCCTCTCACTCAACTTATTATACCTCTCCAATTAATTTTAACATAAAATACCTTTTAATTTCACAAATATCTAAATTCTTATAACTCCCAATTGAAAGCTTTAAATTAAAGTTTAAACAAAGCCTTATGACTCCCTCTTTGTAAAACTTATTTCTCTAAACTTTAATCACAAAAGAAACTTTGAGTCATACCTTTGAAAATAAAACATTTGTGCGGATGGGTTTTGACCCTCCAACCTTCATCAACTCAAAACTGTCCGCAGCCACCTGCGCTATCCACTTGGATGAGAATACAATGGAAAAAAACCTATTTAACTCCTTCGTCCTCTTCCAACAATAAAAAAGCGTCGCTGCGACTTGACCTTAGGACCTCCTAGATCGCAGCACCTTCAAATGTCATATCAAATTTCTGATCGCATCATTAGCATTTTCAAATATTAAAACAATGGCCCACAAACCAACATTTGATTTGCTCCCTTTCTATATAAGGTATATGTTTTAATAAAAGCGTCGGCCCTTTTTAACATGATTTTCGTTGATGGAAAATATTTTAATTTAATTTTAAAATTTTAATTTTAATTTTAAATAAATAAAATTTAAACTAAATATTTAAAATTAAATATCTCCATCACCAGGGCACATTTTTCAATGAAACAAAAATCCAACTTGGGTTTTAAGAAAAACCCATTTCAAATCAGTTGTCCATGGTTTTAAATAAAACCTTTTATCTTGTCTGCCTTGTTTTTCACAAAAACCCTTCCTTGAACTTAGATTCTTTTGACATCAAATCAAATTCCTTCAAAAGCTTCTTGACATCAATGACAACTTATACACTTGAGCAAAGGCAATGTACCCAAAGTACCCAAAATTGCCAACAAGGTTCTCACAGACAAAAGGTTGAGCCCTTTGCCTATTCATGACTGATCAATGTCCAAGGTCAAGTAACACTTCACTGAAAAATTTTAACACTTGAATTGAGTGCCTTCGCTCGTCAGAAGCAAGGATTCAAGAATGCATGCCATTTCCATGCTTGGAGCACCAAAATTTGGTTAGGTTACCAAGAAACCCTAATCATTAGTGCTTTGGTTATTTATTTTTGCTCAGCACTGTGTCACCTGTAGCACTTTCCAAAAATGGGCATCTGTAGACACCAAAACAACACCAATCCGATTATGTGACTGCAAACACTGATCACTTTGACACACAAACCCCAAGGCAGCCCTCAGAGGTTAAACAGTGGTCCTAACCACTTTTATAGCAATTTTGGAAGGTCAAAAATAAATTTGGCACATTCAGCCACTTTGCTCAGTATTCGTCCCACCCTGGGACGAATTCAAAATGGGATCCGCCCCACCCAAAGAAATTGCACCAAATGGCAGTTGAGGACAGTCAATTAATGCCTCCTGCATTGCATGCGCATGTAGGTGAGCAGAGTGAACGTTAGAGGACTATCACAAGGGTAGTCATGGAAGCCCAAGTCAGGGAGGAGTCTCTTCCCTCTTAGGAAGGCATGACTGCCACATGGCACCCATGCATGCCCATCCAAAGAGACCCCCTGGGTCTATAAAATGGTGAGCTTTCTCACCCAAAATAAAATGAGGTTGGAAGCATTTTTGAAGCAACGAAGTGCTGCCAAATTTGATACCACACCTTACCTTTGATTCACCTCTTCCACATCCTTGATCTCTTTCGCAAGGGAGGTCATTGGGTGGTTATTGGAAGTGTGAATCCGGATCCAAAACCCGAAACTTGACCATATTGATCTACCAATTTTTCGACAACACATTACAAGATATTTTTGGCCCATCCCAAGTGGATTGGTGCCAAAATCAGGTTCCAACGGTGGGTGGCCTGCCCAGGCGCCCCGCATTGATACGAGCCTAATATTCTTTTTTAAGAACGATTGGGAATTCATGGCAGATTGTTCTTTTGTCATTTTGTTCATTTTTCATTCCACCTTATGCTGCTTAAATAACTTGTAATTCTGATTTCATAATGCTTTGATCAAATCTTATCATGTTTTATCGCTTTTGTTGTCCTCACTAACTTGCAAGTAGAAGCGTTAAATTCCTATTTATGGAGGCCAAATTGGGGAAATCCGACCATCTGAGTCTTCCCAAAATTCCCCCAATTAGCTAACCCCAAGTTTGTAGGTCTTTTGGAGCTCCCTAGATGTAACATTTTGGGCAGTATCACTTCGGTGATTTATCATAAGTGAATTTGTCCTACCCTGGGACGAATTACAGTTGAATTCGTCCCGTCTAGAAGTGAATTAAAATCGGTGGCAAATTATCTGACTGTTATGATGGCAGTGGCCCTCTGGTAACGTTCCCTGGTTCCTATCAAATTTGCAGGTTGTTTAGAATCAGTTTAGTTATCGTTGTAATCAATCTTTTGCATACATCTTTCATTGTTTTTAGAGAACAAACGTTTCATCTTTGCCACAGGTGCTACTAATGATTTTGTTTTTTCTTTGAATGTAGGAGGAGCAGCAAGGATCAAGGATTCATTCACACCAGCGGCAGCGATGCTTTGGCCCATCCATTTTACATGTGGGCATGCGGAAGGAGAATCACTAGTTCCCATTGTAACCCAAACGTGTTAATGCTCCTAGCCCCTGAAAATATGGGAGACATCTTTGTAACCGATATTGAGAGAGTATAAATAAAAAGTGTTGTGCTTTCTACACTTCTTTCATTTCGTCTCAATTTGTCTCTTTTACCTATTTCATGTATTTCAAATTCCTAGGATTAAAGTGTTACATTTCGTCTTGCATTGCATAGCTTTAGTGTTTCTTTTCAACTTCCGAAATCTCGTGCCTTCACATATGCTAGCAAAGAGTCTAGAATGGGAATAACCATATCACTAGGATCTACTAAATGACATGAATACATAGGTTGAGAAGCTGGAAGTACTAAGGAAGAATAAAAAAGAACCTCTAAAGGAGAAGATGAAGTAATATGAATCTTTGTAGGAAGAGAAGTAGTGGATAGGATATGATCATATACCAAGAGTACTAGAAGTGGACTAGAAGTTATTGACGAAAGTACCTCATCAAATATCATAGAAATATGAATGATCATCTTCTACTTGTTTGGGTCATAACGATGATAAGACTTAGAAGTATTATAATTACCCATATTAATTTTAACAATGATTTCCTACATCAATATTATCTCATTTATCCTTGGTAATATACCCCTTTATATGTGAACTAAATATACAAAATAGGGAAACATCATTCTCATCTCTTGTCTATCTCTTAAGAGGTGTCACACCTTGGAATTCTTGAGTGAGTATCCTATTTATGATATGTGTAGTGCATGTCATAATATTTCTCTAGATATTGGGCTATATTTGTTTGGCATACAATATACATCTAGCCGTCTCCACAACAACCCTATTATTTTACTCAATAACATCATTGTTCATGAATATATGATGAATAGTCTTTTGAAAAACAATATTATTAGGTACCAAATGATTCACCAAAGGTAAGATTGAAAAACCCACCTTCATCCACCATCAGTCTGAGGGTATATAATATTTCTCTCAATTAATTCTACACAAAGGATTTAAAATATTAAATTTTCTAAAAGCATCATCCTTGGTACAAATGATGTAAATTCACGTGTACCTAGATATATCATCCTTAAACGTGAGGAATACTTGTATTTATAAATATAATGACAACATTTTGATCCATAAATATCACCTTGAATAATATCCAATGGTTAAGTATCACATCTAACTTTCCATTTTAGGAAAGCATCTCAATGGTGCTTCCCCAAAACACACCCTTCAAAAATACTATTAAGGGAATTAATTGAAGGAAGACCATCTACTATCTGAAATTGACTCATGTCCATCAATTATGCATAGACGATGTTCCCAAGCCTATAGATCCACTAACTACTGATGTCATCTTCCTTAGACACCATTACAATAGAGATTTTCTTCTTAAATAAAGAAGAAGAAGAAGAAGAACACTCACCAAGCATATACATATAATCAATTTCATCATAGTACTATAAAACTATTATCATAAAACCATCACCAATATCTTTAATCATTCACCCAATATCTTTAATCATTCACCTATCAAGCTGGAATTCCACATTTTTATTATAATGAGTGATATAATAAAATTAAGAAGATTAGGGTCCACACCTGAAACACGAAGGACTTCCCCAAAATACAAGGATCCAAGAGTCACCTAACCATATCCAACTATCTACAAAAAAGAATTATTTCCAATGATTACACACTCATCAAACACTATTTTCTATAGTGAGTTAAAAGACATTGACACTTCATTACATGTTTTTCCTTGAGACTATAATCCATTCCTCTAAAGGTATGGATGTTAAATAAGCTGAATGAATAATAACATATGTATATGAGGTGTCATACACATACTCATAATCACCTTGTGTAATGAAATGATAAGCAACATCACCCCCTTCTTGGATTCCTCATCAACCTTCTTCATTCGCTACTAACAAAAACTCTACCTTGTGTTCTTTTTTTGCAAAAAGTATAATCCAAATTATTGGAGGGATTCTTGAATTTCTTGTCACCCTATTTTGGATTCTTTATACTCTTCTTAGAATTTATCTTGGATATTTCCTTTTCATTATTTTGGATAGAGAGATCCATCCCTTCTATGCATCTTTAGAGCTTTCTAGTGGAGAATATAGGTGGACATAACTTTGAGCTTAACAACTAGATGATAAAAAAGTATGCACAAATTATCTCAAAGAAAGTATCATTGGTTTCTAAAATGTTGTTGAAGACAAAATTTAAGATAATCAACTTCTTTATTCTTGTTCTTGTCTTCGACTTCTTTGGCAATATGGATATCTTCTTATAATTTCTTGAAATAATTGATATAACTTTTCAATTGTTCTAAAATATCTATATAGAAGGTAGCAAGCTCTACTTCTGTACAATTTATTGATGAGTAGTCAATACGGTTGCACATTTTTTAAAGCTATCAATTAACTCCTTTTTGTAAGAGTAATCACACCAGATGCTTCCTCCTTGACCTTATACAACTCCTTTATGCTATATACCTAAAAGGTATATATATTAATATGTAAAAAATCACATAGAAAAATATCTAATATGACATGAGTTATTATAGAATAACAACATACTTGATATATATATATATATACAAAAAAATACAAGTGGAAAGTCATAACCTTTCAGGATACCCTTTATTATTATCTAGCTTATATAATTAGGTATATAACATGTCCTTCTAGGTTCAAATGCTTTATCCTTGAAGCATAGAAAGCATCATGTTAAAATGGACATTTAATTTATAGTTGGATCCTTTCTAGGAGTCAACATAAGTCCACCATGTTCCACTTGTAAACTTTAGAATCTGCTAATCAATGAAATAAAACTAGGCGTATGACCAAAAAGTCTAAATTCGAGATTATTTTTTAAATTTATTTATTTAATTGTAAGTTACTCTCTCTATATATCTCTTTAATAAGAAAAAAATAAATGAAACTTCTTACTTTTGTTTTTTCGGCTGGTTGAGTTTCATAATTTTTTTGAACTTAAAAAATTAATTGGTAATTTAAGAAAAACTCACAAAGACTTTCTTCACACTTAATCAAATTTTTGTTTTCAATATGCTTACTATAAATGTCTTCACTCCTTTTTATTCTAGATTTTATTTTATTTTATTGAAATAAGAAATTTTCAGTTGAGTTGGAGTGAGATTTTATTACAAATAACCTTAATGCAACATAATCTAAAGCCTTGTCTGATGGATCTTGAAACTAAACAGGTATTGAAGCTGCAATATTTTATGGTTTTGAAACAAACAATGCATTAAATTGAGATGTTGTTCTAATTTCATAACTTGAGGACATCGACACATTTTGTCCACTAAAAGTTACTAAAAATGACATGTTGAAGGAAAAAATCTTGGGATGAGAAGCAACCTTAGCTACTACAATTTTGAACCAAATAGTAAAGCTTCTATCTTGATTCTCCATGAGGCATAATATGGTGCATTGAGTAAAGGAAATGTGGTAAATGACCCATTATATTTCTACAAAATAAAATCTCTTACATGTAAAACTAAGCATAAATAATATTGTGATAGTAAAGAGCTCAAACAATAATAGAATTTGAAAAAAGATTAAAAGGGATTTCATATAAAGAAGATAAGAACCCCAAATATTTAGCCCTTAAATCATATAATATATCATAAAAAAAATAAGGAATACACTACTACCACGTGTAACTAGTCTAGCAATCAATGGGTTATCACTTGTGCACTTACTATGTAGGCCACCTGACAAATAGTCACTACCTCCAATGAATTCATCACTTCCATGTGTTGTTGATAGGGCATTGAAGGGTTACCACCTATGCATTACCATGCAATCCACTAGGAAACATTTCATACCTACAATAAATTCACAATGTTGATTTGACAAATATATAAATGATAACTATTTGTTGACTCTACTAATGACTGGGTAAATGAGAAAAAAATATTATAATGTGTATTTGAATATTGGCTCTTCCTCCTTTTATAAGAAACATATTATATTTTATGCCTTCACCAAGGATCCACATTGGCCAAGAATCCTTCTATGTCTACCAATAATTTACACATTATCTTTAAATATAATACAATATAAGTGAGTGGAACTTAAATACGAAATTTGTGGCACAAACATCATTCATGATCTTCATTGGCCACAAGGGGCATGGACCACACTAAAATTAAGATAAAAAACTACCCTTATCATGCATACCATAATGGAATGATTATCCTCAAGTTTTGCTTGAAACCATATCATCAAGACTGTCAATAGTACCCTTAATAAAAAGTATAATGTGCATGCTTTGTCCCTTTTCTCTCCTAGATCGAAAAAAACTAAATTCCACATGGTGTTCATGTATCCCAAGGCACCCTTGAGAACAAAATTATTGTTAAAAAGCAAATACATGTCAAGCTTAGCTAAGTGGGGGTGCGTGCACCCATAAAACCTAACATTTAATATTATAGTTGAGAAAATCAGAATCAGGAGTCAATCGGTAGTCTTAAAAATTGGTAAAAAATCTGTAATGAATTGGTAAAAAAACTGAAGAAAATAATTTTTTTTTTTTAATTTGTTTTCATTTATGTTACAATGAATTAACATTATGTGAATCAAATATTGTAATAAAAGTAACAATTCAAGTCAATACCTCATACAAGGCTCAAGCTTTAAGTACACATGAAAGTGACAAAACACATATTGTATTGCTTATAATATGAAAAGGTAGAAATTACAAAATGTGTCAAAATACCTCAATAGACCCACACACTAATGCCTTGCAATTATTTTTCCCTTTGTCCTAACATAAGCCCTAGTCTCTCTTGGCTGATGTGTGCTTGTATTTGCTTGCGCCTCTTATTATTCTAAGGCCTCTTGTTGGTCCTTACTGCCATCTTCTCTGCTAGGTTCTCATAGTTTTGTAAATATTCAATGATGAATAAAGGCTCTTGTTGTTCCTACTTCTTCTATGCTACTGAACCTATAATCCATTTAGATGATGGATCAATGTCATTTAGGTAAATAGGCTTAATATTTATTTTTTCAAAACTTTTTTGGTGGAGACAAAGGTTGTAATGCACAAACACAATATCATTTAACTTTTTTTTGTAAGTCTGTTGCATTCTTGGAGTGTATGTGCTCAAACATACTCCAATTACACTCACACCTGAAGATCTACATGGTTGAGATAAGATTCTAACTGTCATGTGCTGCAAATTGGGTGTATAATCACCAATGTCCTCCCACCATAAATCTAGAAACAATAAGAACAAAGAGAAAAATTAATATTTCACATGTAATAGCTTAAAATTTTAAATTTTAAAACAAAATCAAAAGACAATAAATAATAATTCGATGAGGTTTACCTGGCCTCAATATCTCAATAGCATTTTTGCATTGCTCATATGGGAATTGGCGACCATGACACGCCTTACAATCTTGTATCTCAGTACATGTTTTATCACACAATTATTTACTTGTGGCAAAAACACGGTTAATATAATATTGAAGGCCAATCTTGACCTCATAATCAGCATGAAATGTAGGGGTATAAAAGAATTATGGGGTCAAATAGTAACCCAGTGCACGAAGAGGGATATGGAGTTGTGATGTCCATATGTTATCAATGTTAGTCCAAATGACATCATATTTGGCATGGTTATGTTCATAAAATGTAGCAATTTCCTATTTTACCCTATTCATAGCCTCATATACAAATCCCATTGGAAATTCTTATCCATTAACAAGATGAAGAATCTTCATCAATGGCTCTAAGACCTAAAAAAAAAGAAAAAATATTTTACAACATAAATAAAAGAAAATAAATTAATAAGTATAGTCTTGTACCTTGATGGTCTCATCCATGGTAATCCATAAGTCCTCCTCAATTAAATAAGTATAAAAATTTTGCCCCTTAGGTGATTTTCGATTCCTTACAGCTAGTTTAGAATACCACTCATCACTCACAAACATTTGCTTTAGTGACCCTCTTGCATCATAAATTCTTTGCAATATTATAAAGTTTGTGGTGAAGAGTGTAATGCCAGGCCGCACCAGATCCCTCCCATTATTAAATTACCTCATGAGCCTAAGGACCTGTGAATAGCTGTAAATGAATTTTATGATGGCCTTATCCCTCCTTACAAGCTTTACCACCTAAGGTAATTTCCCAATATCCTCGAGGATAAAATCGAGATAATGGACTGTACATGGGGTCCAAAAAATGGTGGGGAATCTTTCCTATAAAATCCTCCTGACTGTCTTATATGCTAATGTGTTGTCTGTGATTATTTGGATAATATTCTCCTCCTCAACCTCTAAGACAACCTCTTCCAACAACCTTGGAAGTGTTTTGACACTCCTAACATGTGTCGATGCATCTACTGATTTAAGGAATTTAGTTCCTTCTGTAGATTCAACCAAAAAATTAAGCAGGGTTCTTCTATTTCTATATGTCCAACCATCAGACATTATAATGCAACCCTTGGTCCTCCACACCCTACGCTGGTTATCAAGCACAACCTGAAGTATAAAAGAAATTTAGTCATGCACATTGCATATGGATTTTATCATATATATATATATATAGTCATGCCATATATATAGATTTAGTTAAGCACAATGACATAACCTGAATGCTATCCACACATTTTCGAAGCAGAGGGTCTCTATGGTCATCATAAGTTGGCACCTTAAATCCTGCATTGCAGCTTGTGACATCTATCATGCATAGATAGTATGGAGACCTTGCCACATTGAAGGGAATGTCAGAATAGTATCAAATAGTAGAAATTCCTGTCCTTGTTGTATTGTTCTTCTCTTGGTTTCATGGTCGTATCCTCAAGCCTGGATTGTACCCTTGACACATAATAGTCTACAAAATAGGACTCTTATGTCCCACTAGCTGCTTGGGCACTTGAAGGACTCAAACTACTTTTTTGAAAGTACAACATAAGGTTACCACTAGTACGAGCACCTTGGGAGGGGGATGAAATGACATCGCTAAGACTTCTTTTGTGACTAGCATTTTCATCTACTGCAGTGATCATGACATTTACTTTATTTTTAATATTTTCTAGTACATTATTAGATATTGCTATATTATTTCCTGTTATCTATGCCAAATGGAATTTAAGGTGATAAATGCCTCAAGAATAACCACAAAAATAGCATTCAAAATCCCGTCTTCTTGGCCCTTGCGTTGCATACACCCATGTTGGATCCAATGGTTTCATTTTTTATATGATTGCACATGGAAATAAGTTAGTAACAACAAAGCTATAAACATACAATCACTTAAATTTTTTTTTTAAAAACTAAACCCTAAACCGAAAGGCTAGGGTTTAAAATTGAAACATTGAGTCATTGAAAGCTAAAAAATATACTTGTATACATAGTTATTAGGTAGAAATATTTACTTAACAAGAGAAAAAAATCCTAAACCCTAAAAAAACTCTAAACCCTAGGTTTTAGGGTTAATTTTTAATGTTTAAGTTAAATTTTAACATAAACAAAATTACAAATATTGATAGACAGTAATATTTACTTAAAAAGAGAAGAAAAAAGCTTGAATCCTAAAAAAAAACCTTAAACCCTAGACTAGGGTTTAAGGTTTAATATTTAACATCAGTGTTCCATGGGGATGCGTCCCCCCATTTCCCATGTCCCCTAGCACAGGGGGACGACAAGGGGGACATTTGCCCCCATCCTCATTTTTGGGGGACGACTGGGAAACACCCTCGGGATGGTTGAGGCCTGTGGCCTCCCATCCCAGGGACGTCCTCTTTTTTGGGGCATCCCTGGGGATGCCCAACTATCATTGGGGATAGTTTGAGCATCCCCCATGGGGCCCAGCCATCCCCCACAGTTGGGCATCCTCATCCAAGGGGAAATAAAAAAAAATAAAAATGGATACAGTGAATATGAACTACTACTAGGTGTTACTTAGACAGAAATCTTGTTGGGAATATGAACCTAAAACAAATTTGGACCCTTAGATGCCAAATATAACATTGGAACTGGCATAATTTCAACATTAATATGGGAGGATGGCATTAAGAAAATCTCAAAAAACAAATTTATTGCCTAAAGGTGGCAATACCATAAAATGACAAATATGATGCCTACATAGCTGATGAGATTATCACAGTGAAGGGTTATGGTATGACTACGGTGTTGGATTGTCAAGGAGGGAATGGTGTTGCTACAAAAGGTTGAACTCCTTAGATGTCTGGATCTAGATTTCAACTATTTATTTAAAACTAGGACGAAATAGTTGCAAATTTTATTTTTTAGTAGTTCAAGAGGAATTGATAGATATAACAGCAGGTTAAAGGTGTTGTAACTATTTTGAATGAAAGTATATTCAATATTTCATGCTAAATGATTAGATGGATATCTGATTTCATCTATAAAGGAATACATTTGTGAGAATAAAGCTTCTTTTTCCCCTAGATTAGGGAGTTTTCTACCTGAAGAGTGTTTGTTCATGTTAAATTTTGGTGTTCTACATGTGTATCTCCTCTTGTTCATTTTTCTATTTTGAATTTTTTTTAATTTGCTGAAGTGGAAAAGTACATTTAATAAATCTCACAGATATCAGTCATTTAGATGATGTTTATAAATGTAAATCAAAAATTGGAATAAAAAACATGTTTTTAATGAATTGGATCAGCTACAACTTGTTCAATTACAGATAAATTTCTCTCTTGTTGAATTTGGATTATTGTATATGACGAAGAAATCCCATTATTGTATGGGCCCATCCAAAGCACAACATGTGTTACTTTTTAAGTTGACATTAATCTAGCATTTATCATGTTTGACACCTAACTCTAAGCAACCATCTAGGCAAATTTATCAGACTGAAAAGTATATAGGTTATAGAGGGATGATTATTGAATGCAAGTCTATTTCTTCTTCCGGGGATGGATTCAATTGATTAGTAATATGAAATATCATTTTTGTTGGGTGTAGAATTCTGAATGTGTAGATTATTCTAAATTTCTAAAAAAATTCAATTTTTATAGTATTATACCAGCCGTCCCCCCAGTTGTCCTCAAGTCGTCCCCTAAAATTGGCTTACCGTCCCCCCCGGTCCCCAAAAACCCGTCCCCTGATCCCCAAAAACCCGTCCCCCAGTCCCCTCGTCCCCCCGTCGCCCAGGCTCGTGGAACCTTGTTTAACATTTATTGATAGGCATCAATATTTACTAAGTACTTAAAAGTTAAAAAGAGAAAAAAAATCCTAAGGACATAAACCCTTACAAAAAAACCCTAAACTCGTTTAATATTTAACAAATATTGATAGGATAACTAATAATTTGGCTTGCATATATCAATTTAGTATTTATTTAAAAGGAGAAAAAAAAACCCGAAACCCAAAATCCTAGAATAGGGTTTGGGGTTTTTAATTTGAGAACAACCCTAACCTAATTTCAAACAACCCTAGTCTAATTTCAAACAAGCCCCAATCTATTTAAAAAAAAAAATTAAAAATATTTTGATCTTGAATGAATCTTCTAAGGAGATGTTGTTGGCTGCCAGATTCCTTCACATCGCAATCGCTCACACTCCTAGGATACCTTGGCATAGTTGGTCAAGGTGGTAGTAAGGTGAGAGAGTGTTTTCTTCTATTTGCAATATATCAGGAGAAACAATGAAAAAACAAGTGTTTTTTTCTTTTTATCGGTTGCAGCCTCTACCTGCGCGGTTGCAGCCAATTTTTTCAAAAAATTGGTAATGAATTTTTAGACTCGTGATAGTTTACCGATTGAAGCGACCAACAAAAAATCGATAAAAAAACCATGATTCCGCTGATTTTTTTACCAATTTTCTCAACAAGTTTTAAAATAGTCTCCTTCTTTAATAGGTGTCCTCAAGCAACTAAACACCAAAATAGGTAGGAGTATTATGGGTCAAAACTATGACCTCCCTTGTTCAATGTCTCTATGGAAAGGGCTTGTGTCATTATGCCATAACATGTGTTAAGTTACGCTTACCCTCTCCAAAAATACTCTATCAGCAATGTGTGCTTAATTCCAAACCTTACATGTTGTACCTTTGCTACCCATAAAAACATAAAGTTTTGGAGGACTATTTTGAATTCAAAAAATTAATTTTAATTATTAGAGACAAAAGGATAATTTTTTCTAACACTAAAAGAAGGTATTTGAAGATGCCCGTATAATATCACAATGAATAAAAAATATTGATTAATCTTTATAGGGCCTCATCTATGCTTTATATGATTTTTATATAAATTAACACACTAAGTCTTCCTCTCTTAACAAAGCAACATAAAATTATTGAACATTCTAATAAATTTGTCAAAATGGCTCAAAGGTCTTTGCCATACATTGAAGTTTACTTAAGGCTTTCCTGGAAACTAGAGGTGATTAAAATATATTTGACCTCTTCTTATCTACCTCAAATTTCATGCACAAAACCCTTTCATATGTGTTACATTGGTTCTAAAAACTCTAAAGGAGTTAAGGAAATGAAATTTATTATAAAAATATATAAAAGACAACCAAGGTGTGTGAACAAACTTAAAAACTTCAATCCACTATTTTCTACCAAAACTGCTTAGTCATTACTCAAGGTATTATTGGACTAATCCATCACAAACAAGGTGTTGGAAAGTAATGTTTAATGTGAAAAACACATGCATAAGTTTCCTTAGATAAGAAGAAACAAGTTGAGAAAATAAAAAAATGTTTTTGGAAATTGAAAGGATTAATTGCAAAAATCAAAATATATTTGTAAAAATATAAAACTTTACTTGGTGGTTAAGGAAATATTTAATTAGTTTTGTAATAATTATATATATTCATGTATTTACCACCAGTTGAATCATCCATCCATCCCACAGGTAGATCATCCAATATGTGTATCATCCATAGTTGGATTAGATTGTTTGGAATGGATTAAGATGTAGCATAATTCTATCATGTAATGAAGAATATTGTATGGATAAAATTAGATTATAGTAAATTCACTATAGTGATTATTAATCCAATGGAATAATTGAGTGGTACAATAGCATCCAGATTGAGCATGTGAATTGTATTGTGAAATATCTTGTATATTGTGCATAGATTAATTTATAAGATTTCTAAGTTGTGAGATAATTTATATGCTCTAAAGTGTTTGATATTATAGCAATTTGAATATCAAAGTGTTTGATCTAGACATTGATATCAAAGGTAGTGTTGAATCTAGGATCTAGAGTAAAATCTAAGAGGCCTAAACATCCATAGAGTGGCATATGGGGGATGTTGTATTAATTAGTAGAAAATATCCTACATTTAAATCATAGGTTAGTTCAAGGAGGGGCCATAATCTCATTGGAAGATCAACCTCAACACATAAAGGTCCTAGATTCAAGTCTTAGTTGTTCCATACCTTTAATAGGGTATGAGAGCCAAAGTAATGAAATTGAAGAAAATAAGTAGTAACAATAGTAGCTCCACAATAGAAAGGGTAGTAGCAAGTAAATCTTAGTTGATCTGTACCTTTAACATTCTATGAGAGCTAAAGTTGTAAAATTGAAGAAGAAAAGTAG
The DNA here is from genome assembly GCA_028583015.1 of Wollemia nobilis. Classification (NCBI taxonomy): domain Eukaryota; kingdom Viridiplantae; phylum Streptophyta; class Pinopsida; order Araucariales; family Araucariaceae; genus Wollemia; species Wollemia nobilis. The sequence continues at coordinate 11,613,952 of JAQPPZ010001195.1, forward strand.
CAACAAGAGTAGTCCAAATTAAAAAGGTAAAAAGGTGTATGTCCAAAAGAGAAAGGGGGAGTGATAAGAACTATTGGATGAAGGTTATGCGTGGTAGAAGCAAGGTCCCACACATGGGAGCAAAAATATGAAGATTTGGTGCAATAAGAATATTTATAAAGAGAGAAGATAGAAGCGATAAATTTGTTCAAATAGATAAAGATGTGAAGCAACAAAGAATATGTTACAGTTAAAACCATAGTGAGCCTTGTAAGTAGTAATTTACTCTATTACACCTGAAGGTTGCAACGATTGATTATCCATGTAATTTGGTAGGATGGAAAGGTTTCCATAAGGACACTTCTAGTTGATTCATTGGATGACAACCATGCTAAAGAGAAAATAAGTCAATATTTGAGCAATCAAGTCAGTTATTTGGACAAGTAATCATGCAAGAAGTTTGAAGATATGTAAAAATGTATGTGAAGTAGTGAAGGTGTATTTATAGAGCAAGTTGGCGAGAGAGTTTTATTGCAAAATAAATATATTTTGCTTAAGAAATTTAAAATTAGAACATTAAGCATTACGGGGGATAATGTTAGAATAAGTAATGCTTAATGTGAAAAGCATATGAATGACTTTTCTTAAAGAATAAAACAAATTGAGTAAAAAAAAAAAAGTATTTTTGAAAATAGAAAGGTTTGATTCCAAAAATAAAAAATATTTGTAAAAGTAGGATAACTTGGTGGTTACAAAAATTTATTATTAGTGTTGTAATAATTGCATATATTCATGTATTCAACACCAATTGATTCATCCATCCTTCCCATAGGTGGACCATCCAACATGTGCATCATCCATAGTTGGATTAGATTGTATGGAGTGGAGTGAGATGACAATAAAATCCTATCATGTAGTGAAGAATATAGTATGGATAAAATCAAATGGTAGTAAAATTTCTACACTGCTTGTTTTTATACATAGGGGAGTTGGTTACATCCACACTATTATTAGTAACTACCAAGTGCAGGGTTCAAATCGCAAGGGTTTCTCACAACAAGCCTATAACACCTCGTTATTATTGACCTAGCATGAGGGGGACCATCATATGCTTAGGATTCATACCGTCATCATCGATTTGGCACGCACTTAAAGGATTCAGAACAAACTACTACCTTTGCAATAGGTATGCCCCCAAGGTTAATATACATTGATTGCTAATCTAATGGAATAATTGATTAGTGTAGTTGCATATAAATTAAGCATGTGAATTGTATTGTAAAATATCATGTATGTTGTGTATTACATAATTCAAAAGTTATAAAATAATTTATTCACTTCCATAGTGTTTGATATAAGAGAAGTTTGAATATATGAGTATTTAGTTTTGTTTTTATTCCTTTCCAAAATAATCATTTATGGTGATGTTGAAATATTTTAATGTATATTTTATGAAAAAAAAAGTATAAAAAGAAGATATGGAAAAATACAACTACAAAAAATAGAATAAAAATAATGATAAAAATATAAAAACAATTATTAAAAAAGGAGAAAGGATAAAAGAATAGAAAGCTAGAAGTTATATTTTCTAGATAATAATGAGTGGCCTATTATTAATACTTAAATATGTTATATCTCCATTAATTGGATTATCCTTATTTAGTATAATTAATCCCCACTTAGTGCATGTATCCCTATTTAGTATAATTGATCTCCATTTAGTGGAGTATATCATTTAGTGAGTGTATGAAAACATCAAGTCTATTGAATCCATTCAGTGTAACTTAATTGTATCAATCTTAATGAGTGCAAATATTATATTTTAATGAGTCAATTACATCCAATTTCATATCTTGTGGTGAAATTGATGATTGTTGTATTTAGATATTTGCAATATTTATTATTATGGCATAATATTCGAGCTTTGAGTTTTATAAGATATTATTAGAAGGTCTATATTTTGACATGGTATTAAATATTTGCAAAAATGGAATATACAACAACATATTGTAACAAAAATGTGTTACCACTTATATAAAAAAGATACACAATTAGAATACTAAAAAATATAAATGGATATAAAAACACACAACATGTATCCTAGACAACAACTATCTGCAATACATCATACTTAGATGAAAAATCTACCAACAATACACTTTGAATTACTACGACATCCACACACTCCTCTTAGCATATCCCACATAGGTGTGTACTTATAGACATAATGGGATTGGTAGGTAGTTGGCAACTACCCAACTACCTCGGGACTATCCATATACATAAAATATCAATATACCCCATTACATCATATTATTACAAATAATTTGCAATGTGCACATTATTACAAAGACTTTACATGTGCATATTATTACAAAAGCTTTATCACTTACACATAACACTATATGACAACTTATTATAAACACTTTGTGCACACATATTCACACATATACTCACATGCTCTTGCATTCATATAGATGTATCAATCATTTACCTACATTTATCCCCTCCTCTAGACTTGTAATTTTCTATGTTGAAACATGAGCTAAAAATGGGGATAGAAGCATTGAATATTATACTGGAATTCTTGTCATGGTCCTTCCACTTTATTTTGTTTCAAACATCTTCTAGAATTGGATTTAACTCAATTTGGTGATAACAACACATTATTCTTTGATTGTTTGTTCCAATTCCTATAATCAACCACATCACCAACATGATAAGCAATGCCCATCATTACTTTTATTATGGTTCAAGGGAGTAGGATACCCTTGTAGGATAAATGGCAAGCTTCTTGTTTGTATTTTTGTGATCTTCACTTGATCCACTCAAATGATTTCTTTGTAGATTTGGATGACATCACTTGGATATAGATGACCTCTTCTTGGCTATTAAGGACTGTCTGTTGGCCTCAGATTACCTTGTACTGGCATCAAATGACCCTACCTTGGCCTCAGATAATGCTATCTTGGTTTCTGATGAACCTACCTTATCTTCAATTGAGTTTATCTTAGCCTTAGACAACCTACTCCTAAGGCTAGATGATCTAGTCCTAGACCCAGTGATCCACTTCTTTGGCTAGATAATTCACCTCTTAGACTAAATGATCCTAGGTGTAATGACACACTTCTTTCTAGGCTTGACGAACTTAGATAGGTTCCTGATGTCATGGGGGTAGTTTATGTGTTAGAAAACCTCTTTAGATATTCAAGGAGGGACCTAGGTGATACCTTTAATATTGATGGTCCAAGGGTCATATAGGGCTATTTGATCCCTCTAGGTGACAAGGATGCAGCCTAGACAAGCCTCACTTTGGTTGGATAGCCTATGGGTCATTATTTATGATTAGGTGACCTCTCTATATGGTTAGGGAGAAAATTGATGACCTATTCTAGTGGCTATGCTGTCCCAAATGGCCTATGGGGATTGATGACCCACCCAAATGGCTTGAGCAGATTAACGACATACCCAAGTGACCTAGACAACTTGATGATCCACCCAGATGGCTTGGATGATTATTTTTTATTACAAACTAATTGAAGAACCTTAAAATCTACCTCTTTGGTTTCTTGCACACCCTAGTTGACCTAGGTGGCCTGATGGCCCACCCATTTGGTTGCATTCACCCCCTATATGACTTAGGTGGCTTAATGACCCATCTATATAGCCTAGGGAATTGGTAAAATTCAACATATAATGGCGATTTTTACTTGTCCTAGCATTGCCATCTAAACACTTAGCCCATTTTTGATATTTTTGACTTCTTTGTTGGTAGGCTTTAATTGAATCTAGTTGTTCGTGCCCTTTGTCATTTGCTAAGTTGTTGATTCTCTAGTGTTGCAAGTACTTCTTTATTTCCAAAGTTGTCATAGACATACCTAGTTTGACTCTCAACTTGTTCATGCCATACACATTATACTGTGTTATCTAGAAATTAAATTACACTTTATGACATGTTCACTCTATTATCTAGTGTCTCATCTCCATTATCTTGCAAGTGACTATCGAGTAAAAGAATTAATACTTGGTAATTACCAAACACCCTATGTTATCATCCTTCATACTCTATTATGGTAGTAGTTATATAATTGCTTTTGGTGGTTATTGTAACCATCCTAAAAGGTTGCTCTATATTTTAAATCTTGATCTAGAATTGGTACTACCTCCATCTTCATATTTACTATTTAAAAGTTTCAAGATTATACTTCTACTCTTTATCATTGATCTTTACACTTCATTTTTTAACAAATGGCTTCCATACAAGTAGTTAGTTGGAAGATCCCTTCTTGATATCTCTATATCTAGATTTTGTCAGACCCTCACTTTCCAAACTCGCTAAGTTGATGCTCTTCAAACTATTTTTCACCATGTTACTCTTTGTCAAGATGCTGCTCAGGTTGCTACTCGTCAAGTTGTTTAGCAAACTATTGCTTGCCAGGTTGTTAACTAGGCTATTACTCACCAATTTGCTTACCATATTATCCCTTTTTAGATTTCATATTGCTATATTGTTCATTAGCATGTTATCCTCTATAATATTACCTATCGTTAGATTATTCATCATCAAAAATTTATCTACCAGATTTCTCATCACTAGGTTCCTCATTGCCAAATTGTTCACTGCTAGATTACTCTTTGCTATATTATTCATTGCTAGATTGTTCTTTTCCAGATTTATTATCACCATATTTCTCATCATCAAATAGTTCATTACTATATTAATCTCCATCTCCTCAATTATAATCAAGTTAACTTCCTTAATTAGAATTAATTTCATCATGTTCACCTTATCTATTTCTTGGATAGGGATGTGATTATTCTCCATATCTTCAAACTCTTTAAAAATCATTGGATTGTATTGAAATTCACACACGAGGTGCTTCCACAAATGACATCGTCAACATTACATAATGACTCTACCATTAGTATTATACTTAATTTAGTCTCTTCCAATATGTTGGTATTTGTCATGCACTACACCACCACTGGCATCCCTCATTGGTAAAAAACACTATACTGATGATTTCACATATTTATATGCCTTCTCTGCATCATATTCATCCTCAAAGTCATTACTATTCTCTTTAGAGTCATTCTCTTCACTGAATTCTTGACCCTAACACTTGGATGATGCACTCAAATCATTATCCAATCTACTCTTGTTTTTAGAATCATCATTTTTGCTGCAAGATTCACTCACATCATCAAAGTCACTTTTAACATCAGAGTCATTACCATATTTGAGGTCACCCTCATCCTCATTAACATGATCCTAGTATTTTGACAACATCTTTACACCACTTTTGAAGTTGAAGGACTATTCAAGGGATTTTGATAGGACATATGGAGGACCACCTTCATATCCTTTGGTAAACAAGAAAGCCCTCCATAAACCATCTTTTCTTCAATGCGTCTAATGGATCATCCTCTAGATCAGTAAACAACCCACTTAACCATAAATTTGGCAAGGAATATTCAATCTGCTTCATTCTTCTACCCATTAGCCTTGCATATTATGAGGTGGAATTTCTAATATCTATTTTTGTCATTTGATTCACCACCATAAAATAGGGGACACTTGTACAATATATAAAATTGAGTATTGTCGTGATGGGTTGATTTGATATTGGTAATGGTTGTTCATGTGTCTCGTCCTATTCATAAACATCATTAGATGTATCCATCATAATGGATCTTGTGTTAGACTCTCATCATATACACCATAAATCATGGCAACTTGTAATTGCTTCAATATCACACTCTCATCTTACTCACCATTAATCACACCAACCTACAATTGCTTTGGTGTTAGACTTCCATCTCATGCACTTTTGGACACCTCATCATCCATTTGCTTTGATGTCATAATTTTATCTCGCTCAACAATAGACAAAACTACTTGCAATTGCTTCGGTGCCTAATATTTGTCATGTATATTGTCTATCCCATAACTTACTCCAACCACTCCCAACCCTTCTTCCCAAATTAGGTTTTATTCTTTGTTAAACTTATTATCAGCTTTTTCATGCTCAACTTCATCATCTTGAAAAAAATCCTTCATATCTATATACATGTCTTCATATGAATGAGTTGATCCATCTACATGTGCATATTTTCTTGTACAAACTCATTTGTCTATGTCCATATATTCATCACCTTTGCATATGTTATCACATATTTTTCCATCTTTTTCAATGCATACTTTCATGTTGACATACATATCTTCACTTGCACAAACTTCTTCATTGACATGCATACCTTTTTCAATACATAACACATACTTATTCATGTGCAAAAACTTCTTCATCATTGTACACATCTAATTTATGCTTAAAAACTCATACATCACCTTTATATGTGAGCATTTATACTTCTCCCTTGTCTACAAAGACGTGCATATCTCCTTTGTGTATGAACGCTTGCACATCTCCTTCATGCAGGTCTAGTTATGCATCCATTGGTACATTGGTCCTTTGTTAGTGTTAATAAACAAGTCTACATCTTATTTTGTTACAACCTCTAATATTTCCTTTTTCTAAGGAAAACTACATCATTTCTCAATTGCACTGTAAACATCTCATTGTTATCATTGCTACCTTCTTGAGTTTCACAACTCCATATCTCCAAATTTGACGCAAATTCGAATAGGTAATAATACTAAAATATAGAAATTGAATTGATGACACTGCAATACAATTATATTATCACTCACATAAATAAAACACATAATGGGAATACTTACAAATGTCAATAGATACATGACACACACAACATGTATGTATCGTGCACAACAACTATCTATAATACATCATACTTTGATGAAGAATCTACCAGTAATACACTTCATCCAAATACAACATGCACAAGGTCTCCCTATCTCCCACATATTTGAGTACTTATAAACATAACATGATTGGTAGGTAGTTGGAAACCATCCAACTACCTCTAAAATACCCATTTATATAAAATATTAGAAGTACCCCATTATATTATATTGTTATAAATACTTTACCACATGTGCATTACTAAAAAAAAATTGTATGTGCATATTATTATACACTTTGTCACATACACTCAATACTACATGATAACTTATTATATACAATTTATGTGAACACATTTACACATATAAACTGTTGCATTCAAGAAAACATAGCAATTAATCTCCCTATAATCTTTGGTATGCAGTAGAGAAGATAGTGGCAATTAGGTGAATGTACTACTAGTGGTTCCATGCATCAGATCTTCCATATTATAAATTATTTAGTTGGAATTGTGCATTTGATTCAAGATTATGAAGGAAATATTTTTGGCAAGTAAAAGGAAATGTTGAAGAAAGGAAGTTTAGAAGAAGTGTAAAATATTTACTTATATTATTCCAAATCTAGAATGAGGTCTTATTTCATGTTTTCATTTTTTTAATATCCTTAAATCAAGAATGATTTTTTTCTTATTGTCCTGTCCTATTTTTTTTCATTGAATATCATAATTTCCAACGAAGGTGTCAAATACACACCATTTGCTATAGTGTTTTGATTACAATGTACTTGCTTTGAAATTGTACATGCGGAAAATATATTAATCCTCTTATTGAATGTAAATGTTTATACTTCTAACTTTTTATAATAACCATTCTAAATTATTTATTTATTAAGTGCAATAAGAAGTTTAGTTTTTTATTATAATATATTCTCAAAGTAATAATTTTAAGTGATAAGCTTGATTTAGACTAAAGAACATAAACGATTAAGCTGAAATTGATTAAAATTTTGTAATTGTTTTTATTATTAAAGTTTGGCCATAATCTTGGGAAGGTATCAAAAATATTTGCTCCATGGGAATATTGCACCCAAATGTGCAAAAACATAGAGGTATATTTGTTTGTTATACTCATGAAGTTGAATGATTCTATTGTTTATTCGCATGAGATTGCTTATTTAAATAATATTGTAAACTACACTATGAAATATCCATTACATAAGAAATAGTGGTTGTCTCATTGTAATATATTGTATACCTAGTAGGTTGTTGGATAAATATTAGCATGAAAGATATGATTGTTGGATGCAATTTGAATTAATATGTAATGTATGAAATACCAAAAGTATTCTTGTCTAATAAAAATTCTTTATATTTCAAAAAGTAATTTATAATTTCAATTTAAACTAATTAGAAATATTTGTCTATGTTAAGGAGTTAAGGGATCTAAAAATATTGCATTATCATGTATCTATCTTTACAATTTTAAAGATATTTTCATAATGGTTCTAGTTTGGAGTGATTTTTTTATTTTATTAAAAGATGAAATGAAGGGTTTTTTAAAGTACCCCAATCCTTTCTTACAATAGGAGTCTCCTAGAAACAAATGAACACTAAAATGCATCATGAGATAAACGAAAAAAAAACAACCCAAATGTTGCATCTAGAAATTGTAGCATTACTTTATTTAACTCTGCTTATACTACTTCAAATAACTACCTAGAAAAAAAAGCTATATAAAAGCATCTACAATGGACTCAGAACATAAAGCACCCAAAACAGGTCAGAGGATTTAGCACTCCACCTTGTTCCTCTAGGACAAAGCAACACATATGTAACATCCCAATCTTAGCAGATAATATCCAAACAATCTTTCATATTGTCCACACTATTTTTTAGGTCCTCTCTAGATGAATAATCTCAATTTTAATTTCTTGCAACTTTGGAATAAAGTTAAAGTTGGTTGATTCCCTTATTGGCTGAACATGTACTTCTCAATGGACTGATCATCCTCAATTTTTTTTTTATAGACTACCTCTTTGGTATGAATTGAAAAAAAATATAGTTAGACACAAGGACATATAGACAACTAAACAACTACATAGTTAAAAAATTGGATAGCTTTTGCATTCAAATATTTGCTAGGGATCCTCCATCCATAGCAATAAAATTGAATCTCCATTGACACCAAGAAAACCATAAACCTCCAAATGAAACAAAGGATCTCGAGAAGCTCATTAAACATGCTAACTCTCTCCTAAAACTGCAAAACCTGCAAGAAGAAAACTTGTAATAGAAAAATTCCCACAGAGCTTTCCTACCTATGAGAGAATTAGGAGCATAAACATTAGTTAAAACCCAATTGAAGTTAGAAAATTTGGAGAGGAAACCCACTGATATATGTATTCTAGAATTTTGAATATAGCTCCCATAAATCGAATGTAAGTTGCATAAAATCCAGAGGCCTCTCGAGGCTCCATTCGTTGCTCTGGCTACATAGTTTACCCTTTTCTAGATATTGTTCTTAACTGCTAAAATATTCTTGCTGTCAATATTAGAATGTTGAAGAAGAAGAATGTTCAGGTAATTATCATTCCTAAGAGTTTTAGTTACCTGCTATTTGGAAGGGGCATTCATACACCTTACATTCCAACATATGATTTTTATTTCTTGCTCACAATGGAGGGTTTTATTTCACTCAAATCTAAAATGCTTTGTGTTCCATTTGTTGTATCCTTATAAGTTTATCTACTTTTGTCTTTTGTTGATTTAGGTCTTCCTACTCTGGTCTCACTTTTGTCTTTTTGTTCTTCAAGTTGTTGAAGACAAGGGATTTCCTATTTTTTTACCTGGGGGTTTAATTGAAGACATTTCCAGGGAAATATGAAGAACATCAAAAGAACAATAGACCATCTCTTCAAAGTCAAGTAATGTTTTCATACCTTATTTTGATCGATCTAAGCCCTAGAAAGGGGTGCCTCCCATTTTTCGATTTTGTCTTACACTTTCTCCGGAATTGATATATACTTAGGCTTTTCTATACAATTAACCTTATCTTTGCTCTAGATCATTGATTTGAGAAATTATTTTTTATTAGGTAGGAGAACATGGGATGTTGGAAGGATCCCTAGCCTTTTACAATGAGAGACACAATGGAAACAAGAACAGTAAATGGATCAAGAGGAGAATGATCCCAAGGGGCAAGGGGATACAAAAAAATAACCACAAATAGGCAGAACGAATAAAAGACCTTAAAAAAAAAGCAAAAGGGAGCACCTTATCAACCAGGGATAAAAAAAGAGCAGAATTCAAAATTAGAACACACTATGTCAAAAAGGTAAGGAAATCCTTCATCCAAATTTGAAGAGTGTTCTAATTGACCCCCTAGTTGGTCAATTGGTTAGCTTCCTTATTTCCTTCTTTAAAAGTGTACTTGAATTCAAAACCTTCTAAATTCTCTGTGTGACAATAAATATCTTCTATTAAATCTATAATGGACCACTGGGAGGAATATTTCCCTTCAGCAATATTAATGATGGAAAGAGAGTCATCTTTGATCACCACCTTCTTTACATTCAAATTTTCTAGGAGCATGATCCCTTGGTAAAGCACTTGAGCTTCGACAAAAAAATTGGAATGAACTCTTGAGAAGTCAAAAAAAGCCAAAAGAGTAACCCCTTTGTCATCCTAATAATTCCTCCAACCTTGTGATGCCCGGGTTACCATTAACCACCCAATCAAAGTTTAGTTTTATTCAACATTAAGGTGGAAGTCGTAATTTGACAAGGTCTCTAGGATTGGAGGTAGATAGACTGTAAATGCCTTTCAGATTCAAGATACCCAATTGGCTGGTAAACTTACCTTCGCTATGGAACTATTTTTCATCTTTGATATGGACTATGGAAATATTTTCTTTCACGAAATTGAAAATTTTAGCTTCCACATATAGGGCATCCTTTTGAACATTCTTGAAGGTGCTGTTGTTTCTTTGATTCCAAATGCCTCCCAAAAATGAGGTAAATAAAAAGACCAACAAATTTTAAGTAAAATATTCTAGAAGGGGAAACTCACTACAAACACAAGTCCAAAATGTTATTAGGTATGATCCACGTAAAATTGAATTTTATGAGAAGGTGGATAGCTTCTAAGGATAAGGGAAACTTAAGAAATAAATGATTAATATTCTCTCAAGCAGCTTCACACAGATAACACCTATTAGAAATGGGTAGGCCTCTTTTGTGAAGGTTTTCAATAGTAAGGATTTTATTCTGGATGAGCAGCCAAAAGAAGAATTTAATTTTAGGTATAATATGTTTGAACCATATCTTACTAGATGAAAAACCATTCCTCTTCCTTTTCTGAAGAAAGTAAGCATATTTAACTGTGAAAAGGTACTTATTATCCACTTTCCAAATAGGGAATCAATTGATGGATTAAGATTTAGGAGATAAATTTTGAGAATATTGGATAAAGAACTTAGAACACGCATTTGCCTGGGGGAGGGGTTAACAAGATACAAAGTCTTCCAAGCCCTTTTTGAGAAAGCCGATAACTCTAGATCCATAGGATTGCATAGTAAAGGGCTCTATGCAGTTTAGAAGATGATCTCTAATCAAAGACTCATTACGAATCCAACTATATTCCCAAAAGTTAACTTTCCTACCATCATCGATCTTCCATATCAAGCATTTTTTAATAATAAAATTGAAATTAAGGTGTTTCTAAAAAATAGATCTCTTTGGATTGGCTTGAATATCAAGGAAATTACCATCTTTGCCAAAAAAAATAGATATTAAAATCTCTACCCATACAACTTCATCGATTTTAAAAACTTCCATCCTTATTTTGCAATAAGGGCCAAATTTATTTGTTTAGTTTCTTGAGACCTAATCCACTCTTGCTCTTCCTAGAACAAACCTATTTCCAATCCACGAGGGAAATTCTTTGTTTTTCTTCCATGCTTGTCCAAAGAAAGTTATTTTGAATATTATCAATCTTTTGGTGGATTTTCTACGACATCTTGAACAATGAAAAAATGAAGATGAAGATACTTTAGAGGGTGGATTTAATAATTTTTGCCTTTCCAACTTATATGATGAGGGCACCTTTCTAGCTTGCCAATTTTCTCCTAACCCTCTCCACCACAGGAAGCCAAGAAGAATATTGTAACTTGCCACTAAAAAGCGGTAAATCTAAATAAAAAGAAGGGAGCTGCCCAATGGAAAATTCAAATATTTTTGTGATTTTTACCTGCCTCTGAAGGGAGCTATTTAAAAAAACACCTTGATCTTGTTGAAATTTACCTTGTATCCAGAGGTATCCTCATAAGAAGATAAACTTAATTTCTTTTAGTTGCAGAACAGAGGATATTGAGGTAAGAAGAGTATCATCTACAAATTGTTGGTGGGTTATAGGATTGTAGGGACAGGCAAGATTTATCCCTGAAATTAACCCCTTAGACTGGGCTACCTGAATAGATCTTCCCAAGGCTTCTGCCATCATAAGAAATAAATAAGAAAATAAAGGATCCCCTTGTCTTAGGCCTCAGAGGTTTATGAAATAACCTATTGCAAAACCATTAATTAGGTTAAAATTCATAACTGAGAACAAACATCCTTTGATGAGGTCTATCCAAGATGCGTGAAAGCCAAATTTTCCCATAACTTTAAACAAAAATTCCCAAGACACTCTATCATATACCTTGTTCATATCTAATTTTAACAAAAATCCATCTCTGCCACTTTTATCTATGGAGTGAAGAACTTCATGAGTAGTAATCACGCCATCCAAGATTTGCCTCCCATAAAAAAAATACCTTTCTAAGGATCAATAATATGAAGAAGAATGACATTCATTCTATTGGCTATGAATTTAGCTAATATGTTATAAAGAGTATTACACAGTGGAATTGATGTCGCTAGGAATATGAAGGGTATTTTGAATTTTATCCATAGGAGTATATATATCCTTCCCCACAATTTCCCAAACATTTTGGTAAAAAATTGTAGGTCTAGGGGCCTTCTTACCGGCCATGGAAAACATAGCCTCTTTGATATCAAAGTATTTGAACAAAGTAATAAGACTAGAGTTTATTTGTTGAGAAATTAGAGAAGGAATAAAATTCAAAAAATAATTGGTCTGCTCATCTATAGGCACGCTTACTCCCAAGATATTTTTAAAAAATTGTACAACATCCTCACGAATTTCTAAAATATTTCTAATTTTAGTATCATCCTCAATAATTTTAGTGTTCTTATTGAAATTCGTGTTTCAAGGTTGTGGCATGAAAAAACTTGGTATTTCTATCTCCATATTTAAACTAGAGAGCCCTAGACTTCTGTGTCAAGTAGAATTCCTCACAGACCAAAACATTATGGAAATCCATCAACAAATTCCTTTCAAGATCTCTGTCAGCCTCTGATGGGGGGAAAGATTCCGCAATAGTTTGAATGGCTAAAATTTGTAGTTTCAAGGATTTCTTCATTTGGAAAATGTTACTAAAGATAATTTTATTCTATTCTTTTATAATGCTCTTCACAAATCATAACTTATTGGCAACTTGAGATATTAGGGGACCTATAAAATCCTTCTTCCATCGATCAGCTATCAAGGCCTTAAGGATATCATTTTTCAACTACATAACCTAAAAACAAAAGGGAAACTTAACATTTTTATTCACAGCTGAAACATCTAGTACCAAAGGATTGTGATATGATCCTATTCTTGGAAGAGGAGAGAACAGAGTCACAAAAATGATGAAGCCCTTATTTAGAAATAAAAATATGTCCAAATTTGATTGGATACGATATTACCCCAACCTTCTGTTGGTCCAAGTGAATATACTTGTTTTTAGTTGGAAGTCCATCAACTCATTAGTATTGAAAAAAAAAATTAAGTTCTCCATACCATTAGAGGGGGATTGGGTTCCTCATTTTTTTTTTAGGGAAATAGGAGGGAATTAAAATCCCCAACCAACATCCAAGCAAGGTCAAGGAAAGCATTTATTTTTATGCTCAACTCCTCCTATAGTCTTCCTCTTCCCCAGCCAACTTTGGAGCATACACATTGGTTAAAACCCAAGATATTTTAGAAACTTTGTAGTAGAAAAACTTGTTAATGAACCTGTCAGAAGAAGAGAGCACTCTGCCTTCAATTTTTAAATTATCCCAAAGACACATTAAACCCCTAGAAGGTCTCCTCATTTTTATCTACTTTTAACAATATTTATCCAACTATGAATATTATTGTTAATTACTAGAGTCTTGTCTTTATTTATATCCAGTTGGCTATTTTGCTTCTTTTTGTTTGACAATAATTCTTCTGGATCCATCCTCCCATTATGATAAGCTCTTGAATATTTACCACCTATCTTTTCCTTATTTTTTTCCACTCACATTTTTCATTGCCAACCACCTATCTTTTTCTTGTTTTTTTACACACTCACATTTTCATTACCAAGAATCTTGATCCTTCTTTATTGTATCTTCTCTCTTCTGATCTCTCCTCCGTTACTTGGTTTCCAATCTTGATTCCTTCACTACTACCTAGATTCAAATTTTTATTCGGGTTCAAATCCTCGCTAGCCATTACCTAGATTCAAATTTTCCATTTTTTTTTTGTTTTTATAATATAAATAAATAGATTTAAAAACTAAATGTAAAAAATAAATTAAATCAAAGGAAAAAAACTCATCAAAAGAATATGCCGCTATATAAATGACAACCTCATGTTAGTCATATTATCCTAAAAAATAAAAAATAACAAGGGCTTCTAGTTTTAGTTCTAGTTGTAATCAAAGAACTCATTCTCATCCTTGTAACAATTTCTCTACACAACAAACAATATCACTCAATTTGTAATATCAACTCAAAATATATGACAAAAATATCTACAGAGTAAAGAACATCACTTGATTTGAAAATCCAGCTCAAAATCTCTAATAGAGACCTCTATAGAGCAAATATCACCGATCTACAAACCCAACTTAAAATATTTGAGAAAAATCTTTACACAACATACAACATCATTTGATTAGTAAATCTAAGTCAAAATCTCTAATAGAAATATCTACACAACACACAACATCATTTGATCTATAAACCTAACTCAATATCTTTGACAAAAACCTGTACACAACAAAGAACATCACTTAATCTGTAAATTGAGCTCAAAAATCAGATAAGAACCTCTATTTATCAAACGACAACACCTCTACAAATCCAGTTCAAAATCTTTAACAAAAACCTTTACATGATAAACAACACTCAAGCTACAAATATAGCTGAAAATCTCCAACAAAAACCTCTACACAATAAACAACATCACTAGATCTACAAACCCAACTCAAAATCTATAGAAACCTCTACTCAACAAATGAATTCCAATTCAATACTTTTATACAACTAATATTTATTATTTGAATCTCTTACAAAAGATATTATCTTTACTAATTATATTTATAATTAATATAAAATTTATTACCATGTGATTAATTTTAAGTTATATAAATTTTTCTCTCAAACAATCATTTTACTTCCTCTTATTTCTCTTTATTAAAAAAATATTTTTTTTTAATATTTTAACACGATATTAGGATTAAACATTGGCTATAACTTTATATATATATATATATATATATATATATATATATATATATATATATATATATATATATATATATATAATTTGAACTCATGTAATAAGTGTAAGAATGTCCTTATGATCTAGATATAGTACCCAACTAATTTTATTTATTTATTTTCTTAGGTGTTACGGTTGGAATTGGAAAATATTAAGACCACCTTGGAAAATAAGCAAAGGTAATAGCCCTTTAAAAATAAACTAATTAGCTTTAAATATTTATTATTTATGGATTATAATGTTCATATATATAAAATATCTTCACTTCCTACGAAATAGGAATATGAGTGGTAAAGAATTAGGCTCCCTCACTTTGAAAGAAATAGAACGTCTTGAACGTCACCTCAACATCGGTGCAAACAAGATACGCTCACAAAAGGTAATTTATGATCATTAATATATTTTATTTGATATCTAATACTTTCTATTTATAAAATTTGTATTTGGCTTTATCAAGTAGCATATCTAGTAACAATATGTTTATTTTGTAGGGAAAAATGGTTTTAGAGAATATTGAGTTACTAAAAAGAAAGGTATTGTAAAACTACTCTTGCATTTTTTTTTTATAAATGTTATTTTTATTTTATTTAAGATATTCTTTATATTGTTATTACTGAAAGTTAGTTATAAATGGTATTTTATAATAATTTATGTTTGATAGAGTAAGTGCAAATTGAAAGCAAGTGTGAGCTCAAAGTGAGGGGCAATTAAGTAGGAAGTAATGTGTGAACAAGGAGCAAACAGCATTTCCTATTTTAGATATTAAAAGATAAAAAAAATTTAAGGATTCATATAAAAATATTTTTAGTCTCAAAAATTAAAGGATTCATATGAAAATATTTTTAGTAACGTGGTAGGAAGATCATTTTTGAAAGTCCTTATTGGAAGCAAGGATGCCCTAGTTTAAGTATAAATTCCTTAGTTAAGGATAAAAGGAAGAGTAAATCTATGCGAAACCATATTCAGGTAGTAGAGACTACACAATCAGTGATTATCAAGGATAAGATTATCAAGCATGATAAAATGATTCTTAAAACCAAAGGGTTAATATGTAAGTTCCATGGATATTGGACAGGTTTTTCTAAGGTTTAAAATTGGATAAAGTGGAAGTGGAGATTAAATTCAAATTACTCCATAACTTTTCTTTTGATAGAAATTTTTCTCATTATAATCTCTAGTTCAGAGATAAGGGATAAAATAACGGATGGTGGCCCTTTAAGGGTAAATATGCATTATGTTCAAGACCATGGAGTGTAGAGATAGAGATATTGAAAGGCTTTTGGTGTGGGTTAGTATTTTTGTACTTCCTTATGATCTCATCAATAAGGAGGATTTAAAGAATATTGACAATGTTCTAAGGAGTTCATCCAAAAGGGACCAACTATAAAGGAGATAAGGCATGTTTTATACAATCAAATATGTGTTTCCATAGATATTTTAAAACCTTTACAATGGTCCATTAGGATTAAGTTTAAATCAAGATAATGGGTTCAACAAGTGGATTATAAAAATATTTGCATTTTGATGTTGCAAATATTATGAGACAAGACACATTTCAAGAGATTGCAAAGTAAAAATGATGGAGAAATTATTTAGGGCATGAGGTAAACTTCAATATGAAACAAGGAGATCATATCATAGTAGATGATGTATCAAAACAAGCATTTTCCACTCCTAAAAAAATGGTAATAAAAAATCCTCTATATCATCAAATGGAAAAGTCCATTATAGTTCACACGAATCAATTGTTATTAGAGAAAATAACACAAGTGATGGGGAAGTACAATATGTAAGTTTAAATACAAGAGTTAAAGGTATGAAGGAATATGGGGAGAAAAGTTTTAAAGTGAATCAAGGGAAGGAGGTCAAGGTTAATCCAAGTAAATCATCTTTGTTTTCCTCAAGTGGCATAATATCTTCTCATTGCAATAAAAATGAAAGTAGTACCTAGTGCATCCATTACACTTTAGGGTTTCAAGAGTACCATTATAAATAAATGCATATGAAGCATATCCATGGATTTTAAGATGTCCAGGGCAGCATAAAAAGGTAAGTACTATGAAGGATTATCCTTGCACTTTAGCGTTTTTGGAAAAACAAAATAAGAAAGTGTTTATAAGGCTATTCCTTGCATTTAAAATTCTTTATTGCAACATAAATCTTCAGAAGATAAGTCTTGTTATAAATAATATGAAAAAATTAAATAAATTAATGAAGATGAAATTATTGGTTAGAATAAAAACAAGAGAGGGAGACCCTCAAAATATGAATAAAAATAAAAAGTAACTAAAAGGGATATTGTTTTGAGAATCCAAATAAAAAATCACAGGCGTCTAATACGTTTTTATAGTCTGGATTCTAAAGAAAAATAGGCAGGTCAACAATCCATCGATATATACAAAACTGAACCTTATTAGGCTTACAGACAAATGGACATCGAAATATATGTGATTCAAGAAGGCATGACTATACTAGAAATATCAAAAGGAGGAAAATGATATATTGGACTATGGAAACTATATTTTGATGGTGCCAAAAGTAAAATAGGGATTGGTGCTAGTGTATGCCTAATTTTTCTAGAAGGATCTAAATTGTTTTAGGCATACAAACAAAATTTACATGCTCTAACAATAGGGTTGAATATGAAGCTCTAGCCCTTGGACTTTAGATGGTTAAAAAGAGAGGCATCAACATGCTTTTGATATTTGATTATACTCAGCTAATTATAAGATAAGTAAGAGCACAATATCAGGCAAAAATAGGTTAATGAATATTATAGACATTATATTTGGGATCTAATGGAATATTTTGATGCTATTAATATAAAAGTTATCCCAAGAGATCAGATTACACAAACCAAGAAGCATCTGCAGGACTTAAACCAGGATGCCAATTGGAATGTAATCCATGAAGCAGTAACTGGCCAAGATGTCATCAGGATGCAAATCGGGAAGCAGATACAGGAAAGCAAACATGATGCAGTCATAGGACATGGTCTAAGAAGTAGCAAGAAACCAGGGATGCCACAACACAAGCCTAAAAAGTGGAATAGCAATCCTGAGGATCTCCTCAGGCTAGGAGATCCTCTTGCACATAGAGGTGAACTTCAAGGAAGCTAGAAGACCCAAGGAAATGAAGGCCCGCAAAACCCAGGTGAAGAACAGTGATGGGAAGGAAGATCACAAGGATCCAGATATGGAGGAGTCAGGATAAACCAAAGCTATTGATAAAGCACATGTCCACTCCCAAAATATCGAAGGATACAGTATGGTACCTCGAGCAACCAAAAAGGATCTAGAACCCTCCATCCCTACAGATGAATAGCTTCAAGGACTAAACCTGGGAAGCCAATGGATCCACTCAATAGCATTCAAAATGCAAGGCCACCCTCGAAGCCAAGAAGAAATATCTGAGTGTACACCAAAAGTATCAGGTCCAATAGCAAGAAGCCCCTGAATAAGAGCCCAAAAATGAAGCCCACCCATGAGAAGGGACCACCAATGAGCACCCACCCATGACCCAAATCTGGAGGAGTCAAGATAAACCAAAGCTATCGATAAAGCATAGGTCCACTCCCCAAATATCGAAGGATGCAATATGGTACCCCGAGCAACCAAAAAGGATCTGGAACCCTCCATCCCTGCAGACGAATAGCTTCAAGGATTGAACCTGGGAAGCCAATGGATCCACTCAATAGCATTCAAAATGCAAGGCCACCCTCGAAGCCAAGAAGAAAGATCTAAGTGTACACCAAAAGGATCAGGTCCAACAACAAGAAGCCCCCGAACAGGAGCCCAAAAATGAATCCCACCCACAAGAAGGGACCACCAACAAGCACCCACCCATGACCTCACCACTTTGCATGAATCGAAGGGACTTTGGCCTCTAGCACCAAGAAGAACACCACCACTGTTGAAACTAGAGAAATAAATCTCTGCAGGCCACCGAATCTAGGAAACCCAACACAACCATGGGGCCAAAAGTAGTCAGGGGATCAACAACCAAAAATTTCCACGAAGTCAAAGGCAGCCAAGGGAACACCCTCAAATAGCTGTAACAAAATATCATACCACTATATGTGTTCTTACAAATTCACCCTAGCGGGTTTGGGTTAGTAGATGGACCTTTTACCTCCTTGGAAAGCCAAAAAAACATAAAACTACTAAACCCAGAAGAAGTGTTGCACCATCCAACCAAGTCCCCAGAACTGACAACGTACCATGAAATGCAATCAACAAGACCCCCAACAAGCAAAACACCCTGGACACGGGCCACAACAAAGAACTAAGTATGACTAGCAGCCATATCCAGAGTGGGAGAACATGATACCTCCTGCTGAAAGAGTTTTAGAGCATTGTAGCCAGAGTGGGAGGTCTCTCACAAAACAAAATATTTACTAAAATAGTATTTTTTATTTTTAAATTATCATAGCCAAAATGTATCTCTAGCTGTGGTTACATGTTGGTAGAACAAAACATACAAGGGCAAGTCATATCTATGTAATTTTAACTTAAAATACACTTTATAACTCATGGAAGGTGAAACACCATATTTCCATACAGGTGAAACTAAATAATGTCTCCCCTTATGAAATAAAACCCTTCAAAGATGAAGTTTTGTGTGATGTTATACCCTTGGATATTTGTGATGTGATTTTGGATCAAGAATTCATATGGAATAGATATGGTGTTTATGAGTCCAGGATTTGAAGTAACGTCATCACTATCGGAGCTTAGTGTTTCAAGAGACAAAAGGTATCTCCTATCTCTTTTTCCTTAATCAGTGCTAAACAATGCAAGATAATGATAGCCAAATTAAGGAAATTTATTTTGTTGTTGATCAATACGTAAAATAGGAAGACAATTACCACATCAATTTTAGGCTCCACATAGGGAAAGTAGATGGATTGGATTGTACCAAATATGATGTCTTGTTCAAGTCACCAAATGGGGCTCCACTTCATTGTAAGCTAAATCATTTCATTTATTTAGTTCCTTATTCTCCTTTGTCAAATGCACAAGTTTTTCATTGTGTAGCCCTTATAAATGATAAAATATGAAGGCATATCCAAGAATTGATTCGAAAGGGAAGCATCATACCAAGTGCTTCACAAATGGTTATCCAGTTACCTTGTATTTAAATAAATATAGACTATGAAGACTTTGTATAGACCATAAATACTTGAATAAAATCATTTTGAAATTGATTCTCACTCACTCACATAGAATACTATGATACTAATAATAAAAAATTAGTCTCTAGTTTGGCATCTTTGCAGATTTCTTAACAAGGATAGTTAAAGCAACTTTCTAAAAACTCAGAAATCAGTGTTTTAAAGGATATTGGTTGACAATAAGGGAAGGTTCCTAAGAATATAACTTTTTCCATTGGAGATAGCTAGCTATGATGTACAAGTGACCTGGATTTTAGGTCACTATTAAAATTTTGAAGAAATGCCGAAGTGGTATCTGAAGAATG
This sequence comes from Wollemia nobilis, assembly GCA_028583015.1. Classification (NCBI taxonomy): domain Eukaryota; kingdom Viridiplantae; phylum Streptophyta; class Pinopsida; order Araucariales; family Araucariaceae; genus Wollemia; species Wollemia nobilis. The sequence continues at coordinate 11,634,808 of JAQPPZ010001195.1, forward strand.
TAATTTGATATTTTCTTAACATGAAATTACAATTTTTGTAGGAAAAAAATAATCCATAAATGGTAGAAAATAATTTGATATATTAATATCAAACTATCAAAAGATAAAAAAATTATATTTGTATATCCTATATAATGATGTCGTATATAACTATGCATGCATTTGAACTGGTAAATCTATATAGAGATAACCAAATTAATCATATTGAAATTATTATGGGACTCAACTCTAGTAAAACGTTTCTTGTTACTAAAAAATTATAGGTATACCTAATAATATCCTCTAGATAAATTTGAATTAGAAGACTTTAAAAGTCATGATTATTGTAGATAGTGTAGTATACTTACAAAAAATTGTTATCGAATTTTTTTCATCTTAATAATATGATAACAAAATAAAATTATTTGTAATATCAAATATCATGTTTGTTTTACCTCTTTTAACATGTTTTGGCATCATAAAATCATTTTTATTGATATTCTTTTATTAATTATGTGACTAGTTTAGTACATGTAACTATGAGTGCTTTTATTTTCATTGGAATTATTTTTTTGTGTGTATTGAAAATATTTAAATTAATGAGTTGATAAAAATTATACAAAAAAAAGTTGCAACATATTGTAATGGGAAATAAAATGACATTAACGAGTTAATTTCCTTGACTTCCAAGGAGGAGACCAAGGTTCAAAATTTATCAAGAGATACATGCACTATTTCCATATTATCCTAATATCATTTATGGTCATTATGTAATATGAGTGGGGCCTATTTTAATCCCATATAACCTGATTAAAAAAATATTGTAATGGGCATAAATCATGTTTATTTCTATTATTATATTCATAATAATAACATGAAATTATTATGAGGAAAACATATGTTTACCTAAAGGATTTTTTCCATCAAATTAGGATTCATTTCTTACTTTTGTACATCTATCCAACTAAATTCCTAAAGTAAATAACTCACTATAATCCTTGGTCAAATAGGTGATTGAGTTAACTCGTACTACATTTGGCACCATTTATGATGGAAGATAATCTATGATTATGAGGGAAGAAAATCTATGATGATATTATCACTAACTATCTAGATGTCAAATGAGATATTATCATTGAAAATCCAACAAGTGTTCCCATCAAAAGGAGGGAAGTTCCTAGATAAACAATTTTATCCCTAACAAGGAAGTGTAAAAAATGTTTAGTAATTATCATGAAATACATTGTGGTAAGTTGAATATGAAAAAATGATCAATAATGAATATATTCACAAGATATCTCTACAAATAATGAAGTTCATGCATATGAAGGAGTTTTCATAGATAAAGTTCATAAATATGGTGTTCATGCATATAGAGAAGTTTGTGCCAATGAATATTATCATGATAAAGTAGCTTGGAATACAAGTAAACATGACATACAAGTGACCCCATTATTAATACAAGTAGAGAATAAGTGTTTATAGGTGTATGGGATGAGAGTCTAGTACAAAGACAACTATAATAGACCATGTTGATAGTTGATAGAGTTTTAGCACTTGACTAGATTTGGCATTTGTATGCTTAAAAAGGAAGTCAAGCATAAATAAAAATATCAAGAGATATTTGAGATTTAAACAAGCATTGAAAGGGATATCATCATTTAATAAAAACTTTCAATCAATTAGTATACCATCATTAATAAAAATAACGAACACAACATCATAACTGATAGTAGTTGCAATAAGGATATGCTATTAGAAGTTTCTATAGATAAATTGTGGATACAATTATTTGTGTCTCTACTAAGCGACATATCTATGGGCTTAAATATGTCATTATAAACTTCATTTAATATTAGGGATAACCTTAATAAGTCCATTAAAAAATAGGCTAGACTCATGTCATGATGCAAAAATCATCAACAAGATATATATTAAAAATCAAAAGAAGGACGAGGATATTAATTCATACATCTACTTTATGAATAAAATCATTGATAAAATAGAAAGACAGTCTATTTAAGACTACAAAAAATGTGTTTATGAGTAGAATTCATTCAAAATTGTGAAATACGATCAACGTTATATCCTTGGAATTATACCTAGAGCATAAAGTCTTAAAATTAGAAAGTTAGATAAAAATGATAATGGTGAAAGAAAGAGTTGTAGGAGGAGCATCTCTACATTAAAGGTGAATATGAAAAATGTGGTGCACAAAAGAACTCAAGAAAAACAAGTTGTGCATAGTATCACATGAAAGGACACAACTATAAATTATCTATAGAGAAATTATTATAGGACTTATAAAGTGCACAACCATTAATTTATTAGATCATAATATTTCAAATGATTGTATTATGGTAGTGAAGGGTAGTTAAGCACATAGGATGCTTATTTTAGGCATAACAAACCCTAAAATAAACTTACAACTACCTTTTTCCTATACTACATGCATGTACCTTGTGAGGAATGGTTATACCACTTGAATTCTCACGCGGTCTATGATGTAATAACTCCTAACATACCCTCATTATTACATCATAGTCAAAAGCTTTATTTTACTTATGTCCAAATAATAATTTCTAGGATCATATTAGAATTTGAGAGAGAAATTTCTCCTCTTAATGTAGATTTCCTACTTTGATACTTAGAAGTGTCGGGCTCTATCGATCATGCACTCCAAAATACTTATTCATTTCTTGTAGAATTTAATGCTTAAAATGTGTTTCTTCAATATCTTCAATTGAAGCATGTGTTACCATGCATCCAATATTGCTTTTTGAATTGATTAAGATTGGATCTGACCATAATCCTATTCTTTTGAAAATAGAGAGTGGAAGAAAACTCCATAAGAGCCCCTTCCGATTTGAGTTGATGTGGATGAATCATGATAATTTAAAATCCATTATAGAATATTTGTGGAAAAAAATTATTAGGGCCCCTAACATAATTTAAAATACTTGTAAATTGAGGTGGATTAAATCCAATATTAAAGAATGGAATAGAAGAGTCTTTGGGCATCTATTTATCCAAAATAAGGATCTAAAGTTGAAGTTGGAAAATATTAAAAAGGAAGTAAACTAAGTTGGTATAGATGATCACTGTAGAAGGATTGAACGCTAGATTTTATCTGATTATCATAAGAGGAAGTGTTTTAGAAACAAAAATCAAGGCTAGTTTAGCTTAAAGAAGGTGATAGAAACACTAGATTATTTCATATGTCTACCCTAATATATAGAGATAAAAATAAGATAAAGGAGTTGATTAAGGATGATGGCTCGGTGGTAGGGGAACCAAATGATGTCAGGATAGTTGTCAATTATTTTTTAGGCCTCCTGGGAGAACCTGTGGCAGTGAATGGTGAAGCTGAAAGCAAACTCCTTCCTAATATTCTGAAATTGGTGACTAATAAGATGAATTTTTCTCTTATGGTCCTCTTTATAGATGAGGAAATTAGAATGGGTATGTTTAGTCTGGGTGGAGAAAAGGACCTAGGATTGGATGGTTTTCCAACTTTTTTTTTTAGAAGTTCTAGAATATTGTAGGATCAAATGTTACTAAGGCTATCAAGGAGATCCATAGAACCCAATACCTACGTAAGGATATAAATTCCACTTTTTTGGCTTTGATTCCAAAATTACAGGGAGCAAGACATCTTAAAAAATTTAGACCTATCAGTTTGTGCAACACAATCTATAAAATTTTATCCAACATTATTGTCAATAGATTAAATAGGGTTCTACCTTTTATTATGGTAGATCAGCAAGGTGGTTTTGTTAAATATTGATAAATTTTGGATAGCATAATTACCATTCATGAAGTTATTTATTCTATGGAAAATAGTAAGAGGTATGATATGCTTCTAAAGTTAGATATAAACAAAGCTTACGATCAGGTTTATTTGAACTTAACCAAATTCCTATTGAAATTTAACTTTTTGAAATGAATGGGTTTGGTTATAAAGTGTTTTTGTTTTTCATGTACTATGTTAGTATTGGTAAATGGAGTCCCTACTGGATACTTAAAAAGTGGGTGTGATCTCCTTAAAGGGGATCTGTTATCATCATATCTTTTTTATTATTATTGTTGAAGCATTGTGAAGATCTATTTCAAAAGTTGTAGAAAGTGGGTGAGTAGATGATATCAAACCAACCTCGATATCGAATCCTATTTCTCATCAACATTTTTTTGATGATACTTTGTTGATATCCTGATCCTCTGCCCCTCAAGATAAGGACTTAAAAAACATTTTAGTGTCTTATGAAGAAGCTACTGGTAAAAATGTGAACTTTCTAAAAAGTAAAGTTTATTTTATCAACACCCCAGCTGGAAGAAAAATTAAGATCACAAGGATCTTTGGGTGTGACATTGGAGAAATTAAAGCCACGTATTTGGGTATGTCTATGTTCAAAGTTAGGATGGAGTTACATCTTTGTAATCCAGTTCTATATAGACTAGCAAAAAAGTTAAAAGGTTGGAGAGGAAGTCTTCTTAGCTAGGCAGGTAAAGCTTAGCTTGTGAAGTCTTCTTTACAGAGTATTCCCATTTATTTTATCTCTTTTCAATATTTCATCTAAAATAAGGATTAAAATGTAGCAAATTCAAAGATCCTTCCCCTCGTCTGGTTCTAAAAATATGACTTCATTTGTATCCTCTATTATCCTCCCGTTTCAGTGATTCGATCATTTAGAAGGAGGAAAATAATGAAAAATACTCTATTAAGTTTGGATACCATTTTCTTGAGATAGAAGGTAGAAGTTGATTTCTAGTGAGAAAAAAATGGATTAAAGGTCTCATCCCTAAAATAGCTTTCTTCTTATGGTTGGTGGCTCAAAATAGAATATTAAATATTGATAACTTACACAAAATAGGCATCCCTGTTGTAAATAGATGTTATTTATGTGAATAGAATTTGGAATTGGTTCATCATTTTTTCTCGAATGTTCCTTTGCTAGACTGATTTTAGAGAAGGTTTTGGAACCCTTTTATGTTCCTTGGGTCTTTCTAGCCACTATAGGAGATTTATATGTGCAGTGAGATCCTTCTTTCAATAGTGGTAGATTGAAAGTTCCCTGGAGGTTTTGTCTCCCCCATTTTCTTTGGAGAATTTGGAATGAGAGGAATAAAAGGGCCTTTGAAAATAGGGAAAAAAAGGCTTTTGTAGTTGCTTTTCATATTTTATATGATGTTGTGGAGAACACTCAAACCTTATCCTTTCCTAAGGTATATAAAAGTAGAATCGAAGAAACCATTATTGTTTATTGTAATTTTAATCCTTTAATCTGTGTAAATTTTTTGAGATCTTTAAAGTTAGAAGTTAATTGGGAATCCCCTCCAGATGGGTGGATCAAACTGAATATGGATGGCACTGCAAAATGGAACCCAGGGCATGCTGGTATGGGTGGAGTTTTTAGGGATTCTAGGAGGATGATTGTCCAAGCCTTTTTAGAACCTCTATCCATCCAGTCCAACCATTTTACTGAGGCTCGAGCCTTTTATAAGGGGGCTAATTTAATAAAAAATATGAAGGGGACTCCTTAAAACTTATAAATATTCTGAAAGGAAGATAAAAATCTATTTGGAGCATTGCAGATATGGTTGTGCGGATGAAATATATCCTATAGTCTTATGATAACTTACAGTTAAAGCATATTTATTGGGAGGGAAATGGAGCTGCAAATTTATTGGTAAACATGGGTGTGGAGGCTCAAGATATTATTATATCAGAAGATAATTTCCCATTTCAACTTATTGAATTTGTGGCTAAGAAGCTAAATTAGACCAATGATGTTCTCTTTCCAATTGGAAGAAGCTAAATTTTGGGGTTCATCTCTTGGGGCAAACTGCTATGGGTGTCCTAGTCTATATGTGGTAGACTGTCATGTATGTAAAGCCAACTGTTGTCTGGTTATTATTATTATTGGCAGTGTAGTATGTATATTTCTTAGCAAGTGCTTTAGGTTGGTTCTTTATGATTTTTAATAGTTCAGATGAACTTGGCACCATATTTTCTTTATCTTTTATTATTTTCTTGTAAGGAAGTTTATGTAGAAGGTATGGGGCCCTTTCAATCCCCTTCTTAACCTATTAATAAAAATAATAATAATAAGGGGTATATTAATTTTAAAAATATATTAGCAAGGGGTATTAATAATATAGTATTGAGAGGTAGAGGTAAAATTTAAGCGTATTATTTAGTAGCCTATGAACCCATATGCTATTCCATAGACTAATTGAGTTGATATCAGTGATTTTGTAAGTTGTGATGAGTTATTTTTATTTGTTATAATTGTATGTCACTTTCTTTCATTATATTGAATACAACATTTTTGTGCCATATCCATGAATTTATTGATAAATCATTAATGATAGCAACAAAATAACTAAATCTATCAATTTTTACAATGTAACAAGCCAAGTCTACTCATCTAGTTGTACCACAAAATCAAGCCAAGAAATTTCTTAGGGTAATTTTTTTTATCTAAGTTTAATGTTTAAAATATAAAGTGATTTCATATTTATAGCAAGTGCTTTCATGTTCTTAGCATTTATGTTTCACCCAATGAATCTCTAAAATAAATTTTTAATCAGTACAAGTATATCAAATCACTTTTGAGTTCCAAGACTACTGCAGACAACCACCCAAGTGGGACGAGATTGGCTAAATTCCATAAAAGGTGCCATTTTGTGGAATTAACTTGTCTTATTTATTGTCCTCTTATTCTGGCATATGGTTGAACCATGGCTAGGATTATATCCTTTAAGTTCCATAACACCTAGAGGGTGGATGCATGCTTTCCCCATCTCTTAACATACCTAAAGTTTGACTATTCGATCGACTAATTATAAGATTTGTATGTAAGGGGTTTAGCATGTATATGCCTAGTGTCTAGCTGATTATCCTACTACTTGGAGTCAGCTAAAACCATATCATTTTTCTAACACTGGTCTTAGTCAGTCATACCCATTATGATTCATGATAGTTTATCCCATACCAAACGTCGTGGTTGCACTAGCTAAGTCAAATGAAACATAGGACTTATCACTGTACTACTTGGGTAATAACCTAGAGGTGACGTCCCATACCGCCCCTTATTACTATTTCTGACTAGGTCACTTGTTGTGTGTATACCATCAAAAAACAATTATTCTTGAGACTTATTGTGTGTATACTCGTACCCCAACAACTCTGGGTATTTATGTGAAGGATATCCTTCACGAGGAATACATTAACTATTCCGTAGAATCAAGGATTTTGGGTTAAATAATGACCACGAGGAAAATCATTCATTTATCCCTCTCCATATTTTCAGGTATAGGGTTAAGGTTCACTAATAAGCTCTCTATTTTCCAGCTCTAACTTCCTCCAACCCAAATTACATATTAGTTTTCTCATCATTTATCTCTAAGTTTACTTCTATGGATACTTAAGGGAGTGCATTCTTTTCTATACCTCATTTGACTATTTTACAGGTTATATATAATTAAATACATAAACCTTCCCTTAATGAATCTATTTTATTATTTATTACTTATTAACCCTAATCTATGTCACAAGGAAGTTCTTCAGGCAAACACTTGAGTTTCTATTCAATCCCATCCCTTTATCACATGGACTTATATCCAAATTATCATTTTTATAGTAAAGTTATAGAAACTAGTAATTCATTACTAACTAGCAAAAATTCACATCTAAGGGTCAACACTCACGGTGATCGAGTGCATATTTGACCAACATGAATCTATCCCAACAAGGTAGTTTGCAACTTGATTTAAATATTTTTTTGATATATGTTTTGGTATCAAATTAATTTTTATATCACAACTTTCTACCTTCAAATTGCTGAGTTATCCATAGCTACTTTTAAAATCAACATGTCAGTATAATTTCCAGGTTTTGTTTTAGTTAAACTATCATATGTTAAAATTCCAAGAGGCCTCCTAAATGATCCCTACGTTCGAACCCAAAGGTTTGAGAAACCTGGTACAATCTATTTTACTTATATAGTACTTGTCCTTATATTGTATTTAGAAAATAATCCATGGTTTTACAAGCTAAACTTCCTCAGATATTATGTATAATAACGAGTCTGAAAGCTTTGCTTTACCCAGTCCGGTTTTCAGTTGAAAACAGTTGTTGGAATTTCTCCTAAATTTTACCATTTAAATGATTCACACAGCAAATGATAACACATATCCAAAAATTATAAATTATAAATTTATTTTCTATTTCCAAATTATGTATCAGTGCATACACACGTAACACGTAACAATATGAACATTTTAATTCTCCAATGATTACAACAAAGCTACATGCACTAATTAGAGTTCTAATCTCAGAAGCTTAAATTAAAAATTCCATATTTGTATATTAACATAAATTTAAGAGTGTTGTTGTCTATCCCATATGTTACTACCATAAGGTTTGAAATTCGTGCAATAGTCCATTCTTTCTTCAGCAATAGTCCTTGGAACTTTTCTTTGTTCTCCTTGGGTTCCTGGTTTGATTACAGTGCAGCTCTTGCCCTAAGAACATTTGTTCAAGATAGTAGAATCTCTTTCACCAATATCGCAGTCAATATCTACGAATAGGACGTTAATGTGTATATAAAGATCAGTTCAGCCCTTAAGATGCTATGCATGTATTCAACTACGTGTATGCACTTAACTCATCTATTATACCACCAAAATACAACAAAAATACACTCATGCACAATAATGACAATCTTTCATATCATTTGCTAATTCTAGCAAAACTACATACCCATACTCTTCGGGCAATTCTTCAGGGAATCAACAACTTAAGGCAGAGGAACATTGGTCATCCGGTATGCAGTTTTCAAATCCATAACAAAGAAAATTACAAGTTTTCAAGACTACTTTTATAAACTGGCATTCTCTATTTTCCCATAGACAAAGCTCAGTATTACATACAATCAGTATTAGTTGTCACACACATAAGCAATTCCATTGCAGGTTTTCTATTTAAGGTTTCCCAACTATCATACATAGTTCTCAATTATTCTTGCACTATTGCTCCTTAAAATTTAATGCACAAACGGTAATTTCTTCATACACAAACGGTAATTTCAAGAAGCACACCCAACCATGCTAATGAAAAATAGAGATATACCATCCAACAAGCAGAGTTTGTTCGATTGCAGATTTTTCAACATATAAATAGCCAACCTAGTAAATTCGAATTTTCACTGGGTTTGACAAGTTCTTCTCCTCCACTTGGCAAGTTCTTCTCCTCCACTCAATCCTTTTTTCCAAAATGTATAGCAATATCATTCTTTGTTTGTTCCCTCGTTTTCTCGGATGCTCGTCCCTTTCAATTGGCATGGATTTCCTTCTCTATTTTTCTCAAATGCTCGATATAACAAAATTATAATAATGTTTTTTACCCTCCCTTACTCGTTTTCCTCAATTTTCGTTACCAAAAACATGGAGAGGTTTTAATATAGTCATTGCAATGCACGTGGATGATTCCTTTCGACATGATCATAATACTTAAATTAAAACCATTAAATATAACATACCTATTTACAATTTTATCATTTCTGATTATAAACTAATATCCCTTCATTGATAAATTTACGATATTTTATAAATCACACGACCATTCGGGCATAAACTTCATAAATAATTATAAATCAATCATGCATAGATTTTATATTCTTCAATTAATCTTAAGATAGTCATGCAATTATTTTCAAATTATTCAAAATGGTTTTCATACCCCTAGGCATCTTCACTGCCAACAAAGATTATATACAATCCATTTTTTTCTTCAACCAGCAAACACATCATCAAATCAAGGCACACCATAACATAAATTATTTGCTCATGATATTCCTATATGAATGCAAGAAAAGACCTTCCATGTACTCACAAGCTAATCATCATTTTCCTCTTAACTTTTTCGTCGACCAACCTTGTCTATGAAAGCATATACTTAGTCCTATATGCACAATGTCTATCAACAATACCGCATTATATAGGAAAATATAAGTTTTAAACATCAATTGTATGACAATCAAAGGTCGTGCGAGGAGGGTCGTTACATACAACCTTTATTGCCCCATAAATACTAGTTTATGCTAACTCTAGGATTTCATTACATATTTGTATGTTTAATAAAAAAATTACTCTTAAATTTTTTTCCTAGTACATATCTCAAAAAATTCAAGGAAACCATTTGTTATAATTTTAATGCCTTGCACCAAAACCTTGTTCACTATTTTTCCCATCCATCTATTTCATAACATTCTATCGATGGAAAATGATATTTCATACGGGTCTCTCTTTTTGTAACATTTCCTTTATTTATAATATTTGTAATAGCTTCCAACTTGTAGAGGGTTTCAACCCAAACTTTCATTGCCAACATGAGAGCAATATGAACTAGTTTATAGGTATTTGTAACAAAGGTAACTTCTACATCCTCATTGGTTAATTGGATCAATAAGTATGATTTTTTCTTTAATTTAGAAACTTGTTTGAGGCTATATAATTTTTTAACTCTTTCATATTCAATTTTTAACCAAAAAGTTTCCTTTCCATGTACAACATGAGAGGTATTGCCTTCTATGAAAACTATTTTATTGTCTTAGTTTTCATAATTTGTGAACCACTCCTTGTGAGGAACCATGCTGAATGATGCTTTTGAATCTATGATCCAACTTTCTTGATTTTTATAAACTTCCATATAGGAACTTTGAATAAGAATTTGAAACTCCAAATAGGAGGTTTAAGGTTCGAATCCAATGGAGAGTAGAGTTGTACACCATACTTTGGTAATTGGAGTTTTTTTGGATAAACATATATAGGATAATTAATATCCTCTATGAAGATGGATGTTTTATCTTTTTACCTTTATATATTTATGATTGAGATGCAGGTTGGTTATTTTTTTCGTATATCTATATACCATAATTGTAGATGTTTCTTCGTTTTCTCCCTCTTAAGATATCAACTTTACAATATTTTTGGATGTGCCATCAATGGTGGTATTTCCAACATATAACATCAATTATTCTTTTTTCTCTACTCATTGTTTTCCCTCTATCATTGGATCTACTCTTTTCTCTAGATCTATGGTTTTTCTTTTTTTTAATCATCCTCCATGACAAATTCTTCTTTTCTTACCTTCTCTTAAATATGGCTTTTCTCATTTCTTTCTTTATAAATTGGCTCATAATCTTACTTGTTTAATATTATTGTCATTAATACTAAATCCCTAGTAATAAGATTATAAAATGATGGATTAAAAGAGTTAATATGTTCACTTCCAACTTCCTATAAACATTTGGTTCTTCAAAGAATTTATTTATACCAGGATTTCAATTTATCTCATAAATCTTTAGATGTAGAAAGCTCTTTAAACCTTAATAAATACCGAATAAACAAAGTTAAATAAATCAACCCTTCACATCTTGTTCACTTTTTTATAATATCTTGTGCAACATCATAGGGGCGCAGCAAGCTCTTTCTCTTCCAATTTATTCTATTTGTAACTTTTAAAATTAAAGATTTGCCTTTTAAATTTTTATTCTTTAAACCTATTAAATGATTAAATTATGAAGTCATTCTTCTGATAGCAGTCTTCTGATGTCATTGAAATCTCAGAATTTATTTCACTGAAACAAAACACCCGATAGCTTTTTTTCAATTCCCTAGGATTTAGGTCTAGAACACAAATCGATATTATATTACAAATTTATCTCTAGGCTATGATACCACTCAACAACTGTCAAAGAAAATTAATGCAAAACAGAGAAAGCCAATACACATACTTAAACATGTATTTGAAGGTTGCATGCAGTTGAGCACTTGCTCTTGCACAATGCATATTGTCATAGTAGTAAGTGGTTATTGTTAATTATTATTAGTTTGGGGTTGTGTTGGGTCAGACTGACTTACCAGTCTGATAAATTGATTAATATTCAAGTCAGAACTTAGCCTTCACTTGTATTGGGCATATAATCACCTTGTTTTACGTTGTTTTACTTATGACTGCCACTCTGGGCATGAAGGCACGATCGTGTGAAGAGGAAAATGCCGTTCTTCCTAAACAAGTAAGACTATATATTCAATACATGCCGTTCGAGTATATTATTTGTGATAATGTAACAATCTTAGAGCAGGTTTATTTATTAGAATGAACTCTTGTCAGCTAGCCAGAGACTGCAAATATTTAGAAGGTCCCATAAAAGTCATGGATATTGTAAATGATCATCAACTGGAAGAAGATAAAGAGGAAGAAGATAGAGATGTAGATGCAACCCCTCCAAAAACTTGACCTATAGTGATGACAGCGTGTGAAACAAGCCTAAACCTCAGGTGAGCTACAGTATTTTATAGCTTTGCTTTTGTATTTTATAGATAGTGCACTATCTTCAATTTGCATATTTAACTCGAGGCAAAAAAAATAACCTATGTTTGCAGCCTCTCGTAACTCGGGCTATGGCTGACTGTATTATCTACAGCACATGGAGTTAGCAGGCACATTCATGAGTTTTGTGTGTTTGGAAATGCACTTTGTATCCAGAATGATTTAGTAAGTCTACTTAAATCTGTAAAAAATTCCTCATATTTGGTCAGCAATTCGGTCTTGAATTTCAGCAATTCGGTCTTGAATAAGTTTCTTTCGTTTGAAATTAGTCTTGTAACGAAGTTACTCCGCAGCATATGGGTCAATGACCAATTCAATAATATCAAAAAATTCAAATAATAAACAACAAAACAAAACTGAGGAATTACAATTATCATTTAACTAACTATATTTTAATTTACATTGATGGTTGTGGAATGTAAGAGGGTGTGAGCATAGATATATCTGTGAAAGTTGAATAAATACATATTAAAAATTAGTTTACTTCCACTTATAAAGTTGCAGGTTTTTAGATTCTGGCTGAATGGACAGACGACGATAGTCTTTCCTCGAATCTTTATTTATTAGAAACCCAGAGTCAATTCTCCTCAGTTTATTTATGGAATATTTGGTTGGCAAGGCAGCCTTACATCATTTATTTTATCAGTGAAGATCTTTCACATAGATCATTTGTTTATTATCATTTAATAAGCAACCGTATATATATATATATATATATATATATATATATATATATATATATATATATATATATTGGTCAGATAATTTTGTTGTTGCTTTTATTACAATAATTCGATATTATAATTATACCTATATTTGAAGAACTCAGTGAATAAAATGCTATTGTAAATTATCTTTCTGGCTTAGTTACCACAAAGGATTTAGTATCGATCGACAATAATTTAAAAGATGAGAATTTGCTTGAAATTTGAACGCACATCATTTATATGCTAACATTGTAAATTACATTGCAATAGGGAGTTTCTTAGAGTCCTTTTTCTATAAAGATCATTGCAGGCTGATTAAGCAGAGTGCACCTTAAACTTGGATTAAAGCCTATATAGTATGAGTAGGACAATAACATGCCATAAGATTATGCTCCTAGATTATCATAGTTTAATACTTTATGTGCATGTTAGGTCAAACCTTATGGAGAGCATTTTCCAACAGCAAGGGTAAGTAGCAACATTCTACTTGTAGAAGATTATTGCTTGACATTGTATAGTGATGCCAAGGCATATGCTACCCTAGGTAATAGCTACCTCTACAGCTAAAAATAATCATATAGCATTCAAAAAAATAAGATTAGATTTTATGGTACTCACAATTTTTCATCTTACCAAAAGAAATATATTAATGTTATTAAATGGATTGAAGTTTGATCAATGGTGAATGAAATAAGTAAAGAGGTGGTAATTTTTAATATAAATAAATTTTTATAATCAGATTTCACCTTATAGATCTATAAGAAATCTTATATTTCACATCAATAGCCAGTTTTAGATGTACTCGAATTTAATACTAGAAGTTGGAATTTTTCGGTGATCAGATTGCACTTGTTTATCAATTAGATAGACACCATACTTTTAAATTTAATAGCGTGTCAAAATGCTAGTAGGGTTTCCCTCCAATACATAGCTATAAATATATGAGAAGTCAGTATAATCAAGAGTGAGAAGCAAGCAGAAGAAAAGAAGAAGAGCGCATAGCAGAAGGAAAAGAAAGCACAAATATTTAAGTAAGGAGTTGAAGCCACAGTCTTTAGAAAACTCCTGTGCAAATGTAACTTTCAATATTTTTAAGTTACAAATGTTTTGGATGTATTTCTATTTTTGAGCAATATAATTATTTATGTGTATTTATGCTTTTATTTGTCGAGCCATTTAAATTTACAAAGTTAGAGTTCTTTCCATTTATTTTCCACCTGTATGAAATCTTATTTTCGCTATTGTTTGTGTAAAGTATTGCAATCGCGAAATCTGGAAATCACCTTTCTCACCCGAAAACTCAGATTCACTGAAAATCTTAGTTTCACTGTATTTTGGCATTTTCTGAGAAGGTATTAAGTTTCTCTCTTCCCTTTGTATTTCCCGCGTAAATTAGTTTTGCTCGACTTATTTTTCGTGTATCTCAATTTCACTCACGTATATGTAATTTAGGGTTGAGTGAGATTTCATGTATTTTGCACTTTTGTGTCTTCTTCATTTCGTTTAAAATTTAGCACTTTTATGTTTTGCTAAGATTTTCAGTTTCTCACTATCTAGTGTAAGCCTAGTGTATTTTAGTTTGATCATGATTCTTCGTAAAATCGAGATTCGTTGATTTGACTTGATTTCACATTTGCTCGCTCCCTGTGCATTGGAAATAGTGTAAGTCATTTCAAGCGATTTGAAATCTAGCGCATTTGTGCTTCATAGAACTTTTTAGCATAACAATGCATCACTATTTTTGAATCTGATTAATTATTTTTAAAATCAGCGTATTTGTATTTTTAGCGCTTTCTCATTTTTCATAGAAAAATAACACTTTGTGGAAATAGTGCATTTGTTGTTTTCTTCAAATTGGTATCAGAGCTAGCACTATTTATGGAAGGCTATAGAAACAATGGCTTATGGTAACAATTCTTTGTAGTTGCAGATCTCATGTTTCAATGGCAATAACTACAATTACTGGAGCATCTAGATGAAGATATTATTTGGGTCTCAAGAGCTATGGGACTTGGTGGAGAATGGTTATGCAGAACCTGCAGATACAATAGCATTAAGCGCTCTCTCCCAAGTGAAGTCATATCTGTTAAAGATAATTAGAAGAAAGACTAGAAGGTATTATTTTATATAATGCAAGCAGTTGAGGAGACTATTTTCCTAAGAATTGTAACGATCAACTAAATTAAAGGAGGTATGGAAAATTTTAGCCAGCTCCTTCGAAGACACCAATAAAGTTAAGTTGGTGAGATTGTAGATGCTAAGAAGAGAGTTAAAAAAATTGCAGATGAGTGAATCAGAATCCATGAGCATCTTCTTTACCCATATAATGGTATCATCAACCAGATGCGGTTGAATGGTAAGAATATTCAAAACCAAAAAGTTATGGAGAAAATATTGAGGAGCCTACCAGCAAGGTTTGACTCAGTGGTGATAGCGATTGAAAAATTGAGGGATTTAACAACTCTCTCTATAGATGAGCTCATGGGTTCTCTACAAACACATGAGCATAGGTTGAGTCAATCATCTCAGTTCTCATTAGAGCAAGCATTTAAGACACAAGTCTCATTTTGAGACAGTAGCAAAAGAGAATAATCCCACTAAGCCATCTCAAGTTCTCAAGGAGGAAGAGGATGAAATAATAAATAATAGAGGTAATCATGTAAGAGATCATAAGAGAGGAGGAAGATCAAAATCTAGTGAAGGAGAGACCAACTGTCACTTTCATCAAGCTGGACGAAGAGGTAACGATAAAAATCAACAAGGAAGATCAAACCAAAGGTATGATAAATCAAAGATCCAATGTTATTACTTGTAATAAATTCGGCCATTATAGTAATGAGTGTAGAAAGAAGTTGGCCAAAGAAAATCGACAACAAGCCTACTATACAAATAAAAATAAAAATGTAGAGAATAGAAATGTATGTGGGAATCTGTTGTTAACTTGCAATATAGATGAACAGAGCCAAAATAATACTTGGTATCTTGATAGTGGTTGTAGTAACCACATATCTGGAAATAGAGAAATATTCTCACATTTGGATGAAACCATCAAGTCTGAGGCGAATATGGAAAACAATAGCAAGATACCTGTCATGTAAAAAAGAAAGATCATAATCCATACTAAGCAAGGTAAAAGTAAGCATATCTCTGATGTGTATTATGTTCCTGGGTTAAAACACATTTTGTTGAGCATTGAATAACTTGTGCAGAAGGGGTACACTATGCAATTTAAAAATAGAATCTGTATCATTAGATATAAAAAGAATGGTCTCGTAGAAAATGTGTCCTTGATAAAGAATACAGTATTTCCCCTGTAGATTTAAAATGAATTGCTACTTTCATTTAGTGCAGTTGTGAAATATGATACATGGTTATAACATCTTAGATATGGTCACCTGAGTTTTAGTGCCCTGAACTTGTTGCACAAGAAATATATGGTGAAGGGATTACCCCTTATAGAGCAACCCAATCAAGCATGTGAAAGTTTTCTAGTCGACAAACAACACAAGGATGTATTCCCTATAGGATAGTCATGGAGATATTCACAACCTTTAGAGCTGGTGCATTCAGATATTTGCAACCCTATGCAAACTAGCACATTTACGGGTAATAAGTACTTAAATTTTATAGATGACTTCAGTCGAAGGACATGGGTCTATCTCATAAAATAAAAGTTAGAAGCTTTTGGTAAATTGGAGTTCAAATATTTGGTTGGAAAACAAAGTAGCTATTATGTGAAGACTCTTAGAACAGATGACGGAGGTGAGTACATCTCCTATAAATTCCATAATTTTTGTAAAGTAAATAGAATTAAAAGGTGGTTCACAACTAGATACACACCACAATAGAATGGTATTGTAGAGAGGAAGAACATAACCATAATAGATATGGTAAGGAGTATGCTGAAGGTAAAGAGATTGCCACATGAGTTCTAGGTAGAAGTTGTAGTTTATACATTTTATCTGCTAAATAGATATCCCATGAAGAGTATGAAGAACAAGATTCATCAGTAATCCTAGAGTAACCCAAAGCCCAATGTTGCTCATTTAAGAGTATTTGGATGTATAGCATATACACATTTTCAAGAAGAGAAGAGAAAGAATTTGAATGACAAGGTAAAAAATGCATTTTCATTGGGTATACTGAAGAATCAAAGGCTTATATGTTATATAACCCTATCACAAAGAAGCGTTTTATAAGTTGAGATATAAAGTTCATGGACGAAGAAGCATGGAATTGTAAATCTAAGACTAGTTAGCAAGAGCCAACAATTATTAAGTATGAGGACTTGGAAGAAGATGGAGTGCATCTACCTGTAGCTTCAAATATAAATATCGGTTCCCATAGCAACACTGCCTCATCATCATAGTCACCTCCACTTGGAAGAAGGATCTTCAACTTGAAGACTTCATCAAAGATAAGGAGCTTGCAAGATATATATGAGATAACTAGAAATAAAATTAACAAAGCAGAACATTCTGATTTTGCTTTATTTTCTTAGTGTGATCCAATTTTATTTGAATATACAATAAAGAATAGAAAATGGATGAAACCTATAGATGATGAGATAGAAACCATAGAGAAAAACCAGACCTGACAGTTAATGGATCTTCCAGCAGGGATGAAGATCATTGGAGTCAAATGGATATATAAAACTAAGTTTAATGCCCAAGGTGATGTTGATAAGCATAAGGTCAAATTGGTAGTAAAGGGTTACAAGTAGAAGTTAGGAATTGACTATGATGAGGTTTATGCACCTGTAGTAAGACTTGAAATAGTAAGAATAATCCTGCCATTGGTATCCTAAAAAGGTTGAAATATTTACCATATGGATGTCAAGTCTGCATTTTTGAATGGAGTGTTGGGAGAAGAGTTCAATATAGACTAACCACCCGGTTATGAGCTGGAAGGGTAAGAATGTAAGGTACTAAAATTAAAAAAATCTTTGTATGGGTTGAAGCAAACACCTAAAGCTTGGTATAGTCGCATTGATGCATATTTTCAGGAGAATGGGTTCATCAAATGCCCATATGAGCAAAATATCTATATAAAGATAAATGGGGAGGGATGAATGATAATTGTCTACTTGTATGTAGACAATATGATTTATATTGGCAATAGTAATATGATATTTGAGAAGTTTAGAAATGCCATGAAGGAGTTCAAGATGACAGACTTAGGCTTGATGAAATATTTTCTTGGTATTGAAGTTACCCAATATGCAAATTGTATCTTCATTTCTCAAGGCAAGTATACAAAATATGTTTTGAAGAGGTTTAAAATAGAGGACAACAAACCAATGATCACGTCGATTGCAACAGACTTAAAATTGAGTAAGAATGATTGTGACAACAATATTGATCCAAAATTCTACAAAAGACTTGTTGGAAGTCTCATGTATTTAATAGCAACCAGACCAGATACAATGTTTACAGTGATTTTAATTAGTATATTTATGGAGGCACCAAATAACACTTACTTGCAAGAAGTCAAAAGAATTCCATGGTATGTCAATGGGACCAGAAACCATAGAATTTATTATGCCAAGAAAGACCAACTTGAACTTATTGGCTACACAAATAGTGATTGGTTTGGCAATATAGATGATAGGAAGAGCACTTTCAATTATGCTTTCCATATTGAATCAACAATAATTTCATGGTTATCAAAGAAGCAACCAATTGTTGCATTATTAATTACTGAGGTAGAGTATGTTACCGCCACTTTAGTCACATGCCAGGCAATATGGCTCAGAAGAATTTTAGGTAAGCTGAATCTTCAACCAGAAGGGATAATAATAATATTTTGTAATAATAATTCAGACATAGCACTGTCGAAGGATCCAGTGTTTCATGGGAGGACCAAACATATTAACATCTAGTATTATTTCATAAAATAATTGGTAAAAGCTAATGAAACTCAGTTATTATTTTGTAGGTCTAAAGACCAGGTTGCAAATATTTTCTTAAAACCTTTGAAGGAGGAAGATTTTAAAAGGCTGAAGGAAATAATCCATGTCAATTTTTTTATGAAATCTGATTTAAAGTAGGATGTTAGAAATTAAATTAGATTTCACCTAATAGATCTTTGACAGATTTTATCTTCCACATCAATAGCTACATTTAGATGTACTCGAATTAAATTCTAGCAATTGGAATTTTTGGCGATTAGATTGCATTTATTTACCAATTAGATAGACACCATACTTTTAAATTAAATACGTGTCAGAATGTTGGTAGGTTTTCCCTCCAATCCCCAAGTATAAATATATGAGCAGCTGGTATAATCAAGAGTGAGAAGCAAGCAGAAGAAAATAAGAAGAGCGCAGAGCAAAAGGAAGAGAAAGAGCGAATATATAAGCAAGGAGTTGAAGCCACAGTCTTTAGAAAACTCCTATGTGGATGTAACCTGCAATATTGTTAAGTTGCGGATGTATTTCTATTTTTTAGCAATATAATTATTTTTATGTATTTATGCTTCCATTTGTTTAGCCATTTAACTTTGTAAAGTTAGGGTTCTTTCCATTTGTTCGTCAGCTATCTGAAATCTTATTTTTACTATTGTTAGTGTAAAGTATTGCAATCACGAAATCCAAAAATCACCTTTCTCACCCAAAAACTTAGATTCGTTGGAAAACTAAGTTTCGTTGTATTTTGATATTTTTTAAGAAGGTATTAAGTTTCTCTCTTCCATTTTTATTTCCCCCACAAATTAGTTTTTCTCAACTTCTTTGTCACACATTTCAGTTTCTCTCCCGTATGTGTAATTTAGGGTTGAGTGAGTTTTCGTATATTTTAGCGCTTTAGTGTCTTCTCCATTTCCTTTAAAATCTAGTGCTTTTATGTTTCACTACGCTTTTCAGTTTCACACTAGCTAGTGTAAGCCCAACACATTTTAGTTTGACCACGATTCTCCATAAAATCGAGATTCGTTGTTTTGACCTAATTTCTTATTTATGAACTCCTTATGCATTGGAAATAGTGCAAGTCATTTCAAGTGATTCTTGAAATCTAGCATATTTGTGTTTTATAGCGTTTTTCAACATAATAGTACTTCATTATTTTTGGGTCTGGGTAATTCTTTTTAAAATCAGCGCATTTATGTTTTTAGAACTTTCTCATTTAAAAAACAACTCTTTCTAGATATAGCGCATTTAATATTTTTTTCATATTTTCTTCAGTATCCTAGGATATTGGAACAAATAACAAGCCTCAATGCATTTTAAATATTATTTTTATCCTTGCAAACAAAATTATTTATATTGTTATATATCGACTCCATATTAACCTTAGGATAATGGTTAGGTGAAGAACTCAAAAATATCATAACTAAAACAATGACTATTTATTTATTACTGTAACTAGAATAGTCAACTACTTGAAGTAATGTCTATTCCATAATATGGAAAACAACTATAGGGTTTATCCCATATAAACATGTATACGAATAAAATGTAGTTTTATCAATTGAATGCAACATCAACAATATATTTTTCTAAATTGAATGGTCCAACAAAATAAAACAATAACATCATTCATAATATATAGGTTAACATAGAAATTTAGATATTCTTGTGTGTCTCTAAATATCTGAACTTCAAAGATAAACTTTATACTAGACTGCTAAGCAATAATACCCAATGGGCATTTGTTGAATCCTATAAATTATATTATTCAAAGAAGAATCCCTTAAAATTATATTATTCAAAGAAGAATCCTATAAAGTATATTATTCAAAGAAGAATCCTATAATTATAAATATATAGAGTCAATGTGGACTATTTAAATGCTTCTTGATTCTAGAAGAATCCCTTGGTATTAAAATTTTAATTTAATAAATAATTGAAAATGCTCATGGTGATTTGGCATGGACAACCACCTAAAAATCAATATATTCACAAATGATTGTATAAGAAAAACTTTAGTACACATATTCACCTAAACCAAGATACTATTTAGTGCCTAAGTCAAAAGATAATGGTGAGGAGAGGTGAAAGGGGAAAATATTGTACCATTATATAAATCATTTTCAAATAATGATAAAGTACTAGTGGACCCTATATCATAAAATAATTTACCCTATGTAAAATCCCTCTTGATAGCTTACACAAATAATCATATTATTAATTATCTATTGCTTATTTCTAGCTTTCTAAAATTTAATAGGGGGAAGGACATACTCGCCAATTTGTTGCTCTCAAACCTATACATTACATGTGCATATATGCCATGGACCACTTGATGTGAAAGATCTTAATATTTCAAATGATTGTATTATGGTAGTCAATGGTAGTTAAGGACATAGGATTCTTATTTCAGGCATAACAAACCCTAACACAGTCTTACAAATACATTTTTCCTATAATACATGCATGTACCTTGTGAGGACTGGTTATACCACTTGAATTCTCACACGGTCTATGATGTAATAACTCCTAACATACCCTCCTTATTACATCATAGTCAAAAGCTTTATTTTAATTATGACCAAATAATAATTTCTAGGATCATATTAGAATTTGAGAGAAATTCCTCCTCTTAATGTAGATTTCCTACTTTGATACTTAGAAGTGTCGAGTTCTACCGATCATGCACTCCAAAATACTTATTCAATTCTTGTAGAATTTAATGTTTAAAATGTGTTTCTTCAATATCTTCAATTGAAGCATGTATTACCATGCATCCAATATTGCTTGTTAAATTGACTAAGATTGGATCTGACCATAATCCTATTCTTTTGAAAACAGAGAGTGGAAGAAAACTCCATAAGAGCCCCTTTCGATTTGAGTTGATGTGGATGAATCATGATAATTTAAAATCCATTATAGAATATTGGTGGAAAAAAATTATTAGGGGCTCTAACATAATTCAAAATACTTGTAAATTGAGGTGGATTAAATCCAATATTAAAGAATGGAATAGAAGAGTCTTCGGGAATCTATTTACCCAAAATAAGGATCTAAAGTTGAAGATTAAAAATATTAAAAATGAAGTAAACCAAGTTGGTCTAGATGATCACTGTAGAAGGATTGAACGCTAGATTTTATTTGACTATCATAAAAGGAAGTGTTTTAGAAACAAAATTCAAGGCTAGTTTAGCTTAAAGAAGGTGATAGAAACACTAGATTATTTCATATGTCTACCCTGAGATATATAGATAAAAATAAGATAAAGGAGTTGATTAAGGATGATGGAACGGTGGTAGGGGAACCAAAGGATGTCAGGACAGAAGTTGTCAATTATTTTTTAGTCCTCCTGGGAGAACCTGTGGCAGTTAATGGTGAAGCTGAAAGCAAACTCCTTCCTAATATTCTGAAATTGGTGACTAATAAGATGATTTTTTCTCTTATGGTCCTATTTATAGATGAGGGAATTAGAATGGGTATGTTTAGTCTGGGAGGAGAAAATGACCTAGGACTGGATGGTTTTCCAACTGCTTTTTTTTAGAAGTTCTAGAATATTGTAGGATCAAATGTTATTGAGGCTATCAAGGAGATCCAGAGAACCCAATACCTACCTAAGGATATAAATTCCACTGTTTTGGCTTTGATTCCAAAATTACAGGGAGCAAGACATCTTAAAAAATTTAGACCTATCAGTTTGTGCAACACAATCTATAAAATTTTATCCAACATTATTGTCAATAGATTAAATAGGGTTCTACCTTTTATTGTGGTAGATCAGCAAGGTGTTTTTGTTAAATATTGATAAATTTTGGATAGCATAATTACCATTCATGAGGTTATTTATTCTATGGAAAATAGTAATAGGTATGATATGCTTCTAAAGTTAGATATAAACAAAGCTTACGATCAGGTTTATTGGAACTTCTTAACCAAGTTTCTATTGAAATTTAACTTTTTGAAATGAATGGGTTTGGTTATAAAGTGTTTTTTTTTTTTCATGTACTATGTTAGTATTGGTAAATGGAGTCCCTACTAGCTACTTCAAAAGTGGGTGTGATCTCCATAAAGGGAATCCGTTATCACCATATATTTTTTATTATTATTGTTGAAGCACTGGGAAGATCTATTTCAGAAGTTGTAGAAAGTGGGTGAGTAGATGATATCAAACAAACCTCGATATTGAATCCTATTTCTCATCAACATTTTTTTGATGATACTTTGTTGATATCCTGCTCCTCTGTCCCTCAAGCTAAGGATTTAAAAAACATTTTAGTGTCTTATGAAGAAGCTACTGGTAAAAATGTGAACTTCCTAAAAAGTAAAGTTTATTTTATCAACACCCCAGCTGGAAGAAAAATTAAGATCACAACGATCTTTGGGTGTGACATTGGAGAAATTATAGCCACGTATTTGGGTATGTCTATGTTCAAAGTTAGGATGGAGTTACATCTTTGTAATCTAGTTCTAGATAGAATAGCAAAAAAGTTAAAAGGTTGGAGAGGAAGTTTTCTTAGCCAGGCAGGTAAAGCTTAGCTTGTGAAGTCTTCTTTACAGAGTATTCCCATTTATTTTATCTCTTTTCAATATTTCATCTAAAATAAGGATTAAAATGGAGCAAATTCAATGATCCTTCCTCTTGTCTGGTTCTATAAATATGACTTCATTTATATCCTCTATTATCCTCTCGTTTCGGTGATTCGATCATTTAGAAGGAGGAAAATAATGAAAAATACTCTGTTAAGTTTGCATACCATTTTCTTGAGATAGAAGGTAGAAGTTGATTTCTAGTGAGAAAAAATTGGATTAAAGGTCTCATCCCTAAAATAGCTTTCTTCTTATGGTTGGTGGCTCAAAATAGAATATTAAATATTGATAACTTACACAAAATAGGCATCCCTGTTGTAAATAGATGTTATTTATGTGAACAAAATTTAGAATTGGTTCATAATTTTTCTCGAATGTTCCTTTGCTAGACAGATTTTAGAGAAGGTTTTGGAACCCTTTGATGTTCCTTGGGTCTTTATAGCCACTATAGGAGATTTATGTATGCAATGGGATCCTCCTTTCAATAGTGGTAGATTGAAAGTTCTCTGGAGGTTTTGTCTCCCCAATTTTCTTTGGAGAATTTGGAATGAGAGGAATAAAAGGGCTTTTGAAAATAGGGAAAAAAGGGTTTTGTAGTTGCTTTTCATATTTTTTATGTTGTTGTGGAGAACACTCAAACCTTATCCTTTCCTGAGGTATATGAAAGTAGAATCGAGGAAGCCATTATTGTTTATTGTAATTTTAAGCCTTTAATTTGTGTAAATTTTTTGAGATCTTTAAAGTTAGAATTTAATTGGGAATCCCCTCTAGATGGGTGGATCAAACTGAATATGGATGGCGCTGTAAAAGGGAACCCAGGGCATGTTGGTATGGGTGGATTTTTTAGGGATTCTAGGAGGATGATTGTGCAAGCCTTTTTTGAACCTCTATCCATCTAGTCCAACCATTTTACTGAGGCTGGAGCCTTTTATAAGGGGGCTAAGTTAATGAAAAAATACTATTATAAAAATATTATTGTAGAAGGGGACTCCTTAAACCTTATAAATATTTTGAAAGGAAGATAAAAATCTGGTTGTAGCATTGCAGATATGGTTGTGGGGATGAAAGATATCCTACAATCTTATGATAACTTTCAGTTGAAGCATATTTATTGGGAGGGAAATGAAGCTGCAAATTTATTGGTAAACATGGGTGTGGAGGCTCAAAATATTATTATATCAGAATATAATTTCCCATTTCAACTTATTGAATTTGTGGCTAAGAAGCTAAATTAGACCAATGATGTTCACTTTCCAATTGGAAGAAGCTAAATTTTGGGGTTCATCTCTTGGGGAAAACTGCTATGGGTGTCCTAGTCTATATGTGGTAGACTGTCGTGTATGTAAAGCCAACTGTTGTCTCGTTATTCTTGTTATTGGCAGTGTAGTATGTATATTTCTTAGCAAGTGCTTTAGGTTGGTTCTTTATGATTTTTAATAGTTAAGATGAACTTGGCACCATATTTTCTTTATCTTTTATTATTTTCTTGTAAGGAAGTTTATGTAGAAAGGATGGGGCCCTTTCAATCCCCTTCTTAGCCTATTAATTAAAAAAATAATAATAAGGGGTATATTAATTTTAAAAATATATTAGCAGGGGGTATTAATAATATAGTATTGAGAGGTAGAGGTAAAATTTACACGTATTCTTTAGTAGCCTATGAACCCATATGCTATTCCATAGACTAATTGAGTTGATATCAGTGATTTTGTAGGTTGTGATGAGTTATTTTTATTTCTAATAATTGTATGTTACTTTCATTTGTTATATTGAATACAACATTTTTGTGCAATATTCATGAATTTATTGGGAAATCATCAATGAAAGCAACAAAATAACTAAATCTATCAATTGTTACAATGTAACAACCCAAGTCTACTCATCTAGTTGTACCACAAAATCAAGCCAAGAAATTTCTCCGGGTAATTTTTTTATCTAAGTTTATTGTTTAAACTATAAAGTGCTTTCATATTTATAGCAAGTGCTTTCATGTTCATAGCATTTATGTTTCACCCAATGAATCTTTAACATAAAGTTTTAATTAGTACAAGTATATCAAACCACTTTTGGGTTTCAAGACTGCTGCAAACAACCACCCAAGTGGACGAGATTGGCTAAATTCCATAAAAGGTGCCATTTTGTGGAATCAACTTTTCTCATTTATCGTCCTCTTATTCTGGCATGAGGGTCGAACCATGACTAAGATTCTATCCTCTAAGGTCCATAACACCTAAAGGGTGGACGCATGCTTTCCCCGTCTCTTAACATACCTAAATTTTGACTATTCGATCGACTAATTTTAAGATTTGTATTTAAGGGGTTTAGCGTGCATATGCCTAGTGTCTAGCTGATTATCCTACTGCTTGGAGTCAGCTAAAATCATATCATTTATTTAACACTGGTCTTAGTCACTCATACCCATTATGACTCATAAAATTTTATCCCATACCAAACATCGTGGTTGAACTAGCTAAGTCAAATGAAACATAGGACTTATCACTGTACTAATTGGGTAATAACCTAGAGGTGACGTCCCATACCGCCCCTTATTACTATTTCTGACTAGGTCACTTGTTGTGTATACCATCAAAAAATAATTATTCTTTAGACTTATTATGTGTATACTCGTACCCCAACAACACTCGGTATTCATGTTTTGTTATCCTTCACGAGGAGTACATTAAATATTCCGTAGAATCAAGGATTTTGGGTTAAATAATGACCATGAGGGAAATAATTCATTTATCCCTCTCCATATTTTCAGGTATAGGATTAAGGTTCACTAGTAAGCTCTCTATTTTCTAGCTCTAACTTCCTCCAACCCAAATTACATATTAGTTTTCTCATCATTTATCTCTAAGTTTACTTCTATAGATACTTAAGGGAGTGCATTCTTTTCTATACCTCATTTGACTATTTTACAGGTTATATATAATTAAATATATAAACCTTCCCTTAATAAATCTATTTTATTATTTATTACTTATTAACCCTAATCTATGTCACAAGGCAAACACTTATTCTTCTTTCTCTACTCATTGTTTTCCCTCTATCATTGCATCTACTATTTTCTCTAGATCTATGGTTTTTCTTTTTTTTAATCATCCTCCATGACAAATCCTTCTTTTTTTACCTTCTCTTAAATATGGCTTTTCTCATTTCTTTCTTTATAAATTGAATCACAATCTTACTTGTTTAACATTATTGTCATTAATACTAAATCCCTAATAATAAGATTATTAAATGATGGATTAAAAGAGTTAAGATGTTCACTTACAACCTTCTATAAACATTTGGTTCTTCAAAGAATTTATTTATACCAGGATTTCAATTTATCTCATAAATCTTTAGATGTAGAAAGCTCTTTAAGCCTTAATAAATACCGAATAAACAAATTTAAATAAATCAACCCTTCACATCTTGTTCACTTTTTTATAATACCTTGTACAACATCATAGGGGCGCAACAAGCTCTTTCTCTTCCAATTTATTCTATTTGTAACTTTTAAAATTAAAGATTTGCCTTTTAAATTTTTATTCTTTAAACCTATTAAATGATGAAGTCGTTCTTCTGATAGCAGTCTTCTGATGTCATTGAAATCTAAGAATTTTTTTCACTGAAACAAAACACCCAATAGCTTTTTTTCAATTCCCTAGGATTTAGGTCTAGAACACAAATCACTATTATATTACAAATTTCTCTCTAGGCTATAATACCACTCAACAACTGTCAAAGAAAATTAATGCAAAACAGAGCAAGCCAATACACATACTTAAACATGTATTTGAAGGTTGCATGCAGTTGAGCACTTGCTCTTGCACAATGCATACTGTCGTAGTAGTAAGTGGTTATTGTTAATTATTATTATTGTTAATTATTATTAGTTTGGGGTTGTGTAGGGTCAGACTGACTTACCTGTCTGATTAATTGATTAATATTCAAGTCGAAACTTAGCCTTCACTTGTATTGGGCATATAATCACCTTGTTTTACGTTGTTTTACTTATGGCTGCCACGCTGGGCATGAAGGCACGATCGTGTGAAGAGGAAAATGCCGTTCCTCCTAAACAAGTAAGACTATATATTCAATACATGTTGTTCGAGTATATTCTTTGTGATAATGTAACAATCTTAGAGCAGGTTTATTGATTAGAATGAACTCTTGTTAGCTAGCCAGAGACTGCAAATCTTTAGAAGGTCCCATAAAAGTCATGGATATTGTAAATGGTCATCAACTGGAAGAAGATAAAGAGAAAGAAGATAGATATGTAGATGCAACCCCTCCAAAAACTCGACCTATAGTGATGACAGCGTGTGAAGCAAGCCTAAACCTCAGGTGAGCTACAGTATTTTATAGCTTTGCTTTTGTATTTTATAGATAGTGCACTATCTTCAATTTTCATATTTAACTCGAGGCAAAAAAAATAACCTATGTTTGCAGCCTCTCGTAACTCGGGCTATGGCTGACTGTATTATCTACAGCACATGGAGTTAGCAGGCACATTCATGAGTTTTGTGTGTTTGGAAATGCACTTTGTATCCAGAATGATTTAGTAACTCTACTTAAATCTGTAAAAATTTCCTCTTATTTGGTCAGCAATTTGGTCTTGAATTTCAGCAATTTGGTCAGCATATGGGTCAATGACCAATTCAATAATATCAAAAAATTCAAATAATAAACAACAAAACAAAACTGAGGAATTACAATTATCATTTAACTAACTATATTTTAATTTACATTGATGGTTGTGGAATGTAAGAGGGTGTGAGCATAGATATATCTGTGAAAGTTGAATAAATACATATTAAAAATTAGTTTACTTCCACTTATAAAGTTGCAGGTTTTTAGATTCAGATTGAATGGAGAGATGACGATAGTCTTTCCTGGAATCTTTCTTTATTAGAAACCCAGAGTCAATTCTCCTTGGTTTGTTTATGGAATCTTTGGCTGGCAAGGCAGCCTTACATTATTTATTTTATCAGTGAAGATCTTTCACATAGATCATTTGTTCATTGTCATTTAATAAGCAACCGCGCATATATATATATATATATATATATATATATATATATATATATATATATTTATTTATTTATTTATTTATTTATTTTGGGCAGAAAATTCTGTTGTTGCTTTTATTACAATAATTCTATATTATAATTATACCTATATTTGAAGAACTCAGTGAATAAAATGCTATTGTAAATTATCTTTCTGGGTTAGTTACCACGAAGGATTTAGTATCGATCGAAAATAATTTAAAAGATAAGAATTTTCTTGAAATTTGAACGCACATAATTTATATGCTAACATTGTAAATTACATTGCAATAGGGAGTTTCTTAGAGTCCTTTTTCTATAAAGATCATTGCAGGCTGATTAAGCAGAGTGCACCTTAAACTTGGATTAAAGCCTATATAGTATGAGTAGGACAATAACATGCCATAAGATTATGCTCCTAGATTATCATAGTTTAATACTTTATGTGCATGTTAGGTCAAACCTTATGGAGAGCATTTTCCAACAGCAAGGGTAAGTAGCAACATTCTACTTGTAGAAGATTATTGCTTGACCTTGTATAGCGATGCCAAGGCATATGATACCAGTGATAGCTACCTCTACAGCTAAAAATAGTCATATAGCATTTAAAAAAAAACAAGATTAGATTTTATGGCCCTCGCAATTTTTCATCTTAGCAAAAGAAATATATTAATGTTATTAAATGGATTGAAGTTTGATCAATGGTGAATGAAAGAAGTAAAGAGGTGGTAATTTTTAATATAAATAAATTTTTATAATCAGATTTCACCTTATAGATCTATAAGAAATCTTATCTTTCACATCAATAGCCAGATTTAGATGTACTCAAATTTAATACTGGAAGTTGGAATTTTTCGGTGATCAGGGTTTCCCTCCAATCCATAGCTATAAATATATGAGCAGTCGGTATAATCAAGAGTGAGAAGTAAGCAGAAGAAAAGAAGAAGAGTGCGCAACAGAAGGAAGAGAAAGCGCGAATATATAAGTAAGGAGTTGAAGCCGCAGTCTTTAGAAAACTCTTGTGTAAATGTAACTTTCAATATTTTTAAGTTACAGATGTTTTGGATGTATTTCTATTTTTGAGAAATATAATTATTTGTGTATTTATGCTTCTATTGGTCGAGTCATTTAACTTTACAAAGTTAGGGTTCTTTCCATTTATTTTCCACCTGTCCAAAATCTTATTTTCGCTATTGTTTGTGTAAAGTATTGCAATCGCGAAATCTGGAAATCACCTTTCTCACCCGAAAACTCAGATTCACTGAAAATCTTAGTTTCGCTGTATTTTGGCATTTTCTGAGAAGGTATTAAGTTTCTCTCTTCCCTTTGTATTTCCCGCATAAATTAGTTTTTCTTGACTTATTTGTTGCGTATCTCAATTTCACTCACGTATATGTAATTTAGGGTTGAGTGAGATTTCACATATTTTGCGCTTTTGTGTCTTCTTTATTTCATTTAAAATTTAGCACTTTTATGTTTTGCTAAGCTTTTCAGTTTCTCACTATCTAGTGTAAGCCTAGCGTATTTTAGTTTGATCATGATTCTTCATAAAATCGAGATTCGTTGCTTTGACTTGATTTCACATTTGCGCGCTCCCTGTGCATTAGAAATAGTGTAAGTCATTTCAAATGATTTTTGAAATGTAGCACATTTGTGGTTCATAGCACTTTTCAGAATAACAACGCATCACTATTTTTGAATCTGGGTAATTCTTTTTAAAATCAACGTATTTGTGTTTTTAGCGCTTTCTCATTTTTCATTGAAAAATAACATTTGTGGAAATAGTGCATTTGTTGTTTTCTTCAAATTGGTATCAGAGCTAGCACCATTTATGGAAGGCTATAGAAGCAATGGCTTATGGTAACAATTCTTTGTAGTTACAGATCTCATGTTTCAATGGCAAGAACTACAATTACTGGAGCATCTAGATGAAGATATTATTTGGGTCTCAAGAGCTATGGGACTTAGTGGAGAATGGTTATGCAGAACCTGCAGATACAATAGCATTAAGCGCTCTCCCAAGTGAAGTCAGATCTATTAAAGGATAATTAGAAGAAATACCAGAAGGTATTATTTTATATAATGCAAGCAGTTGAGGAGACTATTTTCCTGAATTATAACGATCAACCAAATTAAAGGAGGTATGGGAAATTTTAGCCAGCTCCTTCAAAGGCACCGATAAAGTTAAGTTGGTGAGGTTGCAGATGCTAAGAAGAGAGTTCAAAAATTTGCAGATGAGTGAATCAGAATCCATGAGCATCTTCTTTACCCAGATAATGGGTATCATCAACCAAATGAGGTTGAATGGTAAGAATATTCAGAACCAAAAAATTATGGAGAAAATATTGAGGAGCCTACCAGCAGGGCTTGACTCAGTGGTGATAGCGATTGAAAAATTGAGGGATTTAACAACTCTCTTTGTATATGAGCTCATGGGTTCTCTACAAACACATGAGCATAGGTTGATTCGATCATCTCAGTTCTCATTAGAGCAAGCGTTTAAGACACAAGTCTCATTTTGAGACAGTAGCAAAAGAGAATAATCCCACTAAGCCATCTCAAGTTCTCAAGGAGGAAGAGGATGAAATAATAGAGGTAATCATGTAAGAGATCATAAGAGAGGAGGAAGATCAAACTCTAGTGAAGGAGAGACCAACTGTCACTTTCGTCAAGCTGAAGGAAGAGGTAATGATAAAAATCAACAAGGAAAATCAAACCAAAGGTATGATAAATCAAAGATCCAATGTTATTACTTGTAATAAATTTGGCCATTATAGTAATGAGTGTAGAAAGAAGTTGGCCAAAGAAAATCGACAACAAGCCTACTATACAAATGAAAATTAAAATGTAGAGAATAGAGATGTATGTGGGAATTTATTGTTAACTTGCAATATAGATGAAGAGAGCCAAAAGAATACTTGGTATCTTGATAGTGGTTGTAGTAACCACATATCTAGAAATAGAGAAATATTCTCACATTTGGATGAAACCATCAAGTCTGAGGTGAATATGGGAAACAATAGCAAGGTACCTGTCATGGAAAAAAGAAATATCATAATCCATACTAGGCAAGGTAAAAGGAAGCATATCTCTGATGTGTATTATGTTCCTGGGTTTAAACACATTTTGTTGAGCATTGAATAACTTGTGCAGAAGGGGTACACTATGCAATTTAAAAATAGAATCTATTTCATTAGATATAAAAAGAATGGTCTCGTAGAAAATGTGTCCTTGATAAAGAATACAGTATTTCCCTTGTAGATTTAAAATGAATTGCTACTTTCATTTAGTGCAGTTGTGAAAGATGATACATGGTTATGACATCTTAGATATGGTCACCTGAGTTTTAGTGGCCTGAACTTGTTGCATAAGAAATATATGGTGAAGGGATTACCCCTTATAGATCAACCCAATCAAGTATGTGAAAGTTTTCTAGTCGACAAGCAACACAAGGATGTATTCCCTATAGGATAGTAATGGAGATCTTCACAACCTTTAGAGCTGGTGCATTCAGATATTTACAACCCTATGCAAACTAGCACATTTATGGGTAATAAGTACTTGAATTTTATAGATGACTTCAGTCGAAGGACATGGGTCTATCCCATAAAATAAAAGTTAGAAGCTTTTGGTAAATTGGAGTTCAAATATTTGGTTGGAAAACAAAGTAGCTATTATGTTAAGACTCTTAGAACAAATGATGGAGGTGAGTACATCTCCAATAAATTCCATAATTTTTGCAAAGTAAATAGAATTAAAAGGTGGTTCACAACTAGATATACACCACAATAGAATGGTATTTTAGAGAGGAAGAACATAACCATAATAGAGATGGTAAGGAGTATGCCAAAGGTAAATGGATTGCCACATGATTTCTAGGTAGAAGTTGTAGTTTATACATTTTATCTGCTAAATAGACATCCCATGAAGAGTAAGGAGGACAAGATTCATCAGTAATCCTAGAGTAACCCAAAGCTTAGCATTGGTCATTTAAGAGTATTTGGATGCATAGCATATACACATGTTCAAGAAGAGAAGAGAAAGAATTTGAATGACAAGGTAAAAAATGCATCTTCATTGAGTATACTGAAGAATCAAAGGCTTATAGGTTATATAACCCTATCACAAAGAAGCTTTTTATAAGTTGAGATATAAAGTTCATGGACGAAGAAGCATGGAATTGTAAATCTAAGACTAGTTAGCAAGAGCCAACAATTATTAAGTATGAGGACTTGGAAAAATACGGAGTGCGTCTACCTGTAGCTTCAAATATAAATATTGGTTCCCATAGCAACACTACCTCATCATCATAGTCACCTCCACTTACAATAAGGATCTTCAACTTGAAGACTTCATCAAATATAAGGAGCTTGCAATATATATATGAGGTAACTAGAAATAAAATTAATGAAGCAGAACATTCTGATTTTGCTTTATTTTCTTAGTGTGATCAAATTTTATTTGAAGATACAATAAAGAATGGAAAATGGATGAATCCTATAGATTATGAGATAGAAACCATAGAGAAAAACCAGACCTGACAGTTAATGGATCTTCCAACAAGGATGAAGATCATTGGAGTCAAATGGATATATAAAACTAAGTTTAATGCCCAAGGTGATGTTGATAAGCATAAGGTCAGATTGGTAGTAAAGGGTTACAAGCAGAAGTTACGAATTGACTATGATGAGGTTTATGCACCTGTAGCAAGACTTGAAATAGTCAGAATAATTCTGGCATTGGTATCCTAAAAAGGTTGAAATATTTACCATATGGATGTCAAGTCTGCATTTCTGAATGGAGTGTTGGGAGAAGAGGTCTATATAGACTAACCACCCGGTTATGAGCTGGAAGGGTAAGAAGGTAAGGTACTAAAATTAAAAAAATATTTTTATGGGTTGAAGCAAACACCCAGAGCTTGGTATAGCCGGATTGATGCATATTTTTAGGAGAATGAGTTCATCAAATGCCCATATGAGAAAAATATCTATATGAAGATAAATGGAGAGGGATAAATGATAATTGTCTACTTGTATGTAGACAATATGATTTATATTGGCAATAGTAATATGATGTTTGAGAAGTTTATAAATGCCATGAAGGAGTTCAATATGACAGACTTTGGCTTGATGAAATATTTTCTTGGTATTGAAGTTACCCAATATGCAAATGGTATCTTCATTTCTCAAGGCAAGTATGCAAAAGATGTCTTGAAGAGGTTTAAAATAGAGGACAACAAACCAATGATCACGTCGATTGCAACAGACTTAAAATTGAGTAAGAATGATTGTGACAACAATATTGATCCAACATTCTACAAAGGACTTGTTGGAAGTCTCATGTATTTAATAGCAACCAGACCAGATACAATGTTTACAGTGATTTTAATTAGTAGATTTATGGCAACAATGATTGAAATGGCTTCCTATATGGATGTATGTAGGTGATGGTAACCTAGGGGGACAAATTAACCTCTTGAAAGAGGTTGTACTATCTATGTCCTGCTACCAATTGAAATACGACTTTTGCTTCACCCTCGAGTGGGCTAAAATAATAGCAATAACTATGGGTCCACTATTTATTAAACCCCATAGAAAGGGGTACTAACCCAATCCACCCTAATATGTCCTCAAGAGTAGAAGATTCCCTAGTAATAAAGGCTAATAAATCACTCATGGGACCGGTATGGTTTCTAGGGGGTGAGTCAACAAATGTTGATGAATTCCAATGTCGTTGGTATTGACCGATGGTTGGTGATGAAATCTAACTCGATGGAATTTACAAACATTATGTAGTGTGTGAAAATTATTTTTATATTTTTTATATTCTTGTTCTACATTTTAAATGTGATCTTTCTTTAAATACCTAATGCAACTATGCTAACGCAAAATCAATTCAATGATGATTTTCTTTATTTATTTCATGCAAATGCAACTACACTATTGAAAATGAAAAGCTATCCTAACATGCTATGCATTCCTAGAGCAAAAACAACAATAGTTACCAAAATTAAAACAAATAAATAAAAATTTTAAGTAAAACTAGATACAACTATGACTAAAATATTTGGCATTCCAAATTTTTAGTTGCCCTTCTATATATCTTATCTTTTGAACAAGTTTGTACATACCTGATCCTTCAAACCTTGGTTATCTGACCATAATATAACCATCTAACAGAAATACAATTTACCATTTTTTGAGTAAAGGTGCAAGATAAAGAAAATATAAAATATGATTGATACCAAAGAGAGGTTTAGATGTAATTCAATTAGCATTTTCGTATAAACCAAATAATTTCATTGTATAAGACCTTAGAATACCTACAACAACAATCAAGGAGAACTATTTATTTAATTTTTATAATTTTGAGTGTTTTTACAATCTTATTCTTAAGAGCAGCTCTAATATTATTTTAAAGAGTAAAAGACAATTATAATGAGCATCAAGCTCTTGTACTTGAAAGTGCATCCACAATACAAACTACAAACAATATACCTTGGTGATACTTGTGAGGTGTCACATAATCTTTATTCCTTTACTAAAAATTGGCATGGAGAAGGGCACTCAAGTGAATAGGATGCTCCCATAGCAGGGTGGTTGAGCAAGTAGGATGCTCAGGTGAGTGGGGTACTTGGAAGGTGGGATGCCTAAGTAGTAGGACTCTCTTGAACAAGGAATTATGAGTGGTTCTCTCTAAATCAAGGCTCTTTGGATCAAGGCTCTCGTTGAGCGAGGATATATCTAAGTGAGGCTCCTCTGAGTAGGGATTGTCTAAGTTGGGCTCTATCTAAGTAGGGATCTATCTTTGTGGGGCTCCTTTTAGCTAGGCTTCCATGAGTGATGCTTCCTTTGAGTAGTGTTTCCTTTGGCCAAGGCTCCCCTGAGTGGCGCTAGCCTAAGTGGGGCTCTCTAGAGTGGGGCTCCCCTTGAGTAGAGCTCATGCAAATGGGGCTCTCCATAATGGGGATATTTTGAGTAGGCATCTTTTAGACATGGGTTGGGTTAATCAAGGCTCATTTAAGTAGGGATCCCTTAAATGGGGTTCCCCTAAGCGAGACTCCCTTGAGTAGGGATTTCCAAGCAAGGCTCCCCTAATTGAGGATTATTCAAGTAGGGTTGCTCCAAATGGGCTCCTCCAATAGAGGATTATCTAATTAGGGCTCCCTCAAGTAGGTCTATCTAGATTGGAGATTCATCAAATAGGGATCTCCCAAGTAAAGTCTTTTTAGAGTGAGGCTTTAAATATCTTGAGCAGGGTTCTCTAGAGCGAGTCTCTCTTGCTTTTTAATGCATAATAAATCTTGTTGCTTTTTATCCTAGTCTATATTTTATCTCATATTATAAGATAGATATTCTTTTGTAGCATAATGTTTGTAGCGAGCTATCATATGACTCTAGAACCCAATATAAAAGTCGTGATCTATGATAAGTCTTTTTGATAGTTTAGTCATGGAAACATTATTGAAATTGAGATTTAATGAACATAAATTAATCTTGGGGACTATGTAGCAAAGAAATAGGAATATGAGTCTATAGGACCTTTGATGACTTCAAAATATATGAATAAATGATGGGTAACCTTGAAAAGAAGGGCATTATAAAAGAAGGAGGTTCACCCCCAAGGAACAAGTAGCAAAAACGAAGGCTCCTACTCTAGAGGCATAAATTGCTTCAATTATTAATCATACAACCTCCTACGCTTTGTTTTCATCCCCTATTTGTTCTATAGTTAGAATATTTATATCTTCCCTTCATATTTCTTCTTATCCTTTTTATTTTACTCCCTCTACTTCTAAATTTGGGTCCATCCCATCTTAGATAAGCATAACCCTAGCTATGGTAGTATTGATAGGACCATTCGCTTCCTTATGTAGGTCATCATTAGTTTCCTAGTTATCTGAAGTGATACAAATTCAAAATTTAAATTAAATAATAACAATTTCAACGAATAGGATTCAAATAAATCTACAAGCCACTTAAGGATGGCAAAGTCCTATAAGCCACTTAGAGAGAGCAGAGTATCTTGCGAGGATCGTAAATGATAAAATTATTTGATAATAAAGTAAATGAATAATTTAAACTATAAATATATGAATTAATCAATGAATGAACATGGCCTATAGAGGAGTCGATATAACTATTGGGACCATTACATGGCTACCCTCCTCAAAAAACTTTATCCGTAAATCTTTGTCCATGGAAACGCGTCATATGTTAACTATGCGTAATTCTTTAAATCGGCCTAGCGATGCTTTTATGCAAAGTGTAGACACCAAAACAGCACCAATCCGATTATGTGACGACAAGAACTGATCGAATTGACATACATAGCCCCTAGGGCAGCCCCCAAAGGTTAAATAGTGGTCCTAACCACTCCCACAACATTTTTGGAAGGTCAGAGGTCAATTTGGCACCTTTCAGGAACTTTGCTCCATACTCGTTCCACCCTGGGACGATTACAATCTAGTATTCATCACACCCCGAGATGATTAGCATCATTCGCTCTAGGGTGGGGCGAATAGCAGGTTTGACGAGCAAAAGGTCAAACCTTGACAAATGGTAGCTCAGATACACCACTCAACTCCACCTTCAATCCATGGGAGTGTGAGTGAGTGTTTTTGAGCTCAAATAGGCAGTAATAGAGGTAGTAATGGAGCCCTTAATCAGGGAGGAATCTTCTCTCCCCTAACAAGGCATGATGGCCAAGTTGCACCTATGCATGCTCATTCACAAGAGACCCTTAGGTCTATAAAATGGTGAGTCTTCTCACCCCAAAAAAGGACAGAGTAGGAGCATTTGGAGCAACGAAGTGCTGCCGAATTACATCCTCACCCATCGCTTGTGCTTCTTATATCCTTGATCTCTCTTTTGGAAGGGAGGTTATTGGGTGATCATTGGAAGCACAATCCGGACCCAAAACCCAAACATTTGGCCACAATATCCCACCTAATTTGCCGACACAACCCCCTAGGAGGCTTTGGACCCATCCCAAGTGGATTGGTGCTGATATCGGGCCCCAAACGGAGGGCGTCCTACCCTCGGACGCCCCCACGCACTGCTACAGTCCTAATATCTCCACCCTAGAGTGATTAGAAATTTGTAGCATATTTCTTTATTGTTTCATTTGCATTTCATTTTAGGTCACTCATATAGGTTGGCATTCAAATTTCATGTCATTCTAATGAATATTGGCTATGTTTTCAGTGTTTTCCATTTTCACTAACATATAGGGAGCATCATCGAATACAGGGCGATCGAGGCAAAATTTGCAAAATCCGACCTTCTGGGTCATCTCAAAATGCCTTGTCGAGTGCAAATCATGCAGCTTGAGCAAGATCAACAACAACTAAAGCACCTGTATCGCCTTAGCAAATAGCATGTTAGGCATCAGACAGATGAGTTGCTCCAGAACACTATGCCTGAGAGGCACAACCCCTTGGTGCAAGATAGGTCTCCGCGACCTTATCAAATGCTACCTCCAAGACCTCCTACACCTGAGTAGGATACCACCCCTAGAGCCAATGATGGGAACCCTCTGTGGGCACATACCCATGTTTATAGGTCACGCCCAGGAACTCCTTAAGAAGCCTATGAGGAATTCGAGCAAGAAGAAGAACGGGCTGAAATGCCCTACCAAGATAGGGGGGGTGCTACCCGATTACCCCTCCATAAGCCTCAAGTTCCCTACAATTCGTAACGGGAACAAACCAAGGAGGAAGAGATCAAATCTTCCAATGCATACAGAGCACTGCTAGAGCGCTTAGAATCTATGGAGACCAAGACTTCTGGGCCCCAAAAGCCCACTTTATGCCAGCTTCGTAGTCACCCTGTGCATCCTTCAGTGCCTGCACCCCCATACCCTGAACACTTTAAAATGCCTCAATTGACAATATTTAGAAGTGAGAAGGATGCCCAAGAGCACCTGACAAGATTCCTGAGCCAATGCTTTGGCATTCAAGACAACGATGCTTTGCTTCTAAGAACATTTATAACCACGTTCACAGGCCCTGCCTCAGACTGGTTTACCTAGTTGCCAAAGCATAGCATCAGTAACCTGGACCAGCTAGTGGACACGTTCCTCGAACGTTTCACCTTCAATACCAAGAAGAAGGTATCATTAAGTGACCTAGCTAGCCTCAGGAAGTATGAGGAAGAGACCATGGCGACTTATGGAAATCAGTGGAGGATGTTGCTTTCAAAGCTACCTTACCTCCCTCCCTTGGTCGACCTGACCCAAATGTTCTCAAAAAGTTGTTTGAGGTCGATCTCTATGCTATTGTAGCTGCAACAATATGCCACTCTTGAGGAAGCCCTGGTACAAGCCAGAATCATTGAGGATATCAAGATACAAGATGGCGAGATTGCCAAGCCATGCAAGAAATAATGGCCCAAAAACACCAAAACAGGGACCACGCAATCGAAACCCATTGCGGTCAATCAGGTTGCTATCAATGCACCAAAGGCTACACAAGCAACACAACCCCAAAAGGCTAATTATCAGGCAGTGCCTCTTGACAACTATGAAAGAGAAAATCATAGGCAAGAGCAAAATTAGCAGCATCGCCCTAGGCAATAATTCACACCATTCACAAAGTCTAAAGACTCCTTGTTTGATCGCTTGTCAGCGGCAAACTTGATAAACCTACCAGAGAGTCATCCCGTAGACCCCAATGCGCCAAAACCTAAGGGTTATAGGGAATATTTGTACTGTAGGTTTCACCGACAGAAGGGACATGACCTTTATGCATATTGGAAATTCAAAAGCTTAGTGCAAGACCTAATAGACAACAAGATGCTAGCGGTGGATAATCTCACTGCACCAAACAACCAACATATGGATGTCTTCAAAGACCTCATTCCTGCCCATGATGTGTAGACAAAGACCCTTCAAGTCAATGAGGTGACACAGAACTGCCCCATGCAAGGGTATGTAGGGATGATAAGCATAGTGACTCAGAACAAGAGATACCCAAGCACAACTTCCCCCGTGATGACTATAGGAGAGGTTCCATCAATGTCATAACCTCAATAGCACCCTACACAACCTCCCCCGCCTAGACCAGTTGCCATGATTCGGACTAAACTTACCTAAAGTTTAAGGACCACGTCGGCTAGGCTCTCCATCTATGAGCTCATCCAACAATCACCGCCCCATCGAGAAGCTCTAATGGAGATATTAAAAGCCATCGAGCTGCAGCCCCATGAAGCAAACTCTTTCAACAACTTTGTGGGACATGTAAAATAATGCATCGAGCCAGTCATCACCTTTAGATAAGATGAGTTGAAATCGATGACTGGTGATATGGAAGATCCACCCCTGCACGTCATTGCATGGGTCAACAGGATTCCATATAAGAGGGTGTTGGTGGACACTAGCTCATCCAGCAATATAATCACAACATCATATTTGAAACACCTCAAGTTGCCAGTATCTCACATTGTGGCCTCCACCTATACTCTTCGAGCATTCAATGATGCGATATGCTCAACGGTTGGCACAATTATCCTACCCATCCAAGTGGGACAAAAGACTATTCCTACGTTGTGCCACATCTTGGAAGGTGATATGGCCTATAATATCTTGCTAGGCCGACCTTGGATTAGGGACATGAAGTCTATCCCTTCGATAGATCATCAGTGCCTAAAGTACACATTCAAAGGGCAGGTGCATGTAGTCCCCACAAATTTAGAGCCCTTCAAGTATTGCAATTCAATGCAACTAATACCGCAATCGACTGCTCCATCGATACATTTGGATTTTTAGTTGAATCTATCTAAACAGTGTCTGATTCCGCATGCATCCTCGCTATTAAGTCCCTCAAATCCTCAGTCGGGTCCATCTTCATCGTCTGGTCCTTCACCAATGATGCCACCTACGATGGCCACACTGAAGGACAATGGGAAGAAACCCCTGGAAGAGGCACCGCCATTAGTCTCAACCATCTCTACCGAAGATATGCCTAGCCGAATGGAAGTCGAGATGCCTAGTTCACCCAACATGGAGTGGACTCAGGAAGAGCTCCCATTCCCTCCCCCTCAACCATGAACGATCATTGTTGAGATGGCCAATATGGGTCTGGGGGAGTACCTAGTGTAGAACATTGTAGCAACACCCGCACTTGGGTCCATGCAAGACATGGGGAGACCTCGCCTCCCCATCAACACTATTGTCCCTTTGGGATACCCACCAAATCAGACAAACTTTGTATATGGGGGCCTCGACAACGACATTGAACCTTACTTGCAAGAGGAAGAATATGAAGAACCCTTTGCTAAGGCATCAACTATTTGTCCAACCTAGACTTCACTTTGAGATATCTTGGCCAATGTAATTGGCATGGGTATGGGTTAGGCAGATATGAACAAGGAGTGTGCGTTCTTTGCCAACCAAGATATCAGATTTCATACGACAAATCAGGAGTAGGGTTCAACCACCCCCTGCCCCTTGACATCTTGGTGGAGAACATGAAAGGCCTAGGGATAGGCAACAAGGATGGGTTGGCACGAGATCCATATGTCAATCCTAACACAACATATACATTGGGGGATTATCTCCCATTGTTAACAACCAACCTTGTTGACTTCAACAACCCTTTCCCTTTGATCAAGAAAGGAGAAAGTTCGAGGACTTACCTAAAATAAGGATATAGACAAGGTCAAAAATGATCTTTAGAAGACGAGTCAGAGTATGAGGTAGCACCGTGGGACTCTTTCGAATATGATAGCAATCATTTGCAAGTGACCCCCATGGATGACTATCAAGAAATATTATTGGTAATGTTCTCCTTGAATGCTCAAGTTGAGCAAGGACCACCTCAAGAAAATTAGGTCCTCTCATAGAGAGCAGAACAACCCCGATGGGACCATATCAATTTGCTTGAGCAAGACGACCCTCACATGCCGCAAATAGCTGTCAGAGCCAATGAAGGCCTATGGATCTCTGATAGCGATTATGAAGATGAAACTGAGATGGCATATCTCAATCATATGCGGCAGCAACAATACCCCATGGACATTGACGACATGTTTGAACAGCTAAACATGGGGCCAAG
Source organism: Wollemia nobilis (assembly GCA_028583015.1). Classification (NCBI taxonomy): domain Eukaryota; kingdom Viridiplantae; phylum Streptophyta; class Pinopsida; order Araucariales; family Araucariaceae; genus Wollemia; species Wollemia nobilis. The sequence continues at coordinate 11,676,473 of JAQPPZ010001195.1, forward strand.
GCATAGGTGGCACCTAAACCAAGCACAGTTGGACCAACTGCTTCACCCGCCACTTCAGGTATATAGAGAGTGCCTTCCACCCAGAGACCCTATAGAGCCAATAGTGCCAAGGGCATACCTCATCCTATTATCCACACATAGGGCCGATCCATTTGTGCCAATACACAGAGCCATATCCGGAGCACAAAGATCACCAAGGATGTCCAAGTCACCACCCACGTGGTAATGGAGACAAAATTCACTTCATCAACTTCATCTCCATTGACTTAACCACCCCCATCCGTAATCTAGTCGATCCAGTGTGACCATTGTATCTAGACCTAGATGCCATAGACTAGGATTGCGCTAACTCGCCACCATCTCCATCATAGTACTGGCCTTGCGGTGAGATGCTTCATTTCAACCCAAGACCAACTCAGGATATCTTCCATGCTGAAGAGGAACCCGAAGTTCCAAATGTAGATCTAAATTCAGCAAATGACATCCACCTGATCCCAACTCCACACCAGTTGGAGGACGGGTCCCACATGTCAGTCGAAGAGATGACTGACGTAGACATCGGCTATGATCCACTGAATCTGCAAATCATCAAGCTAGGGGTAATTCTATCCCCCGAAGAGCAAGCTGATTACATTGCCCTTCTCAAAGAGGAGGTTTTTGCATGGTCCTACAAAGACATGTCGAGGCTAGATCCATAGCTAGTCACGCATAATCTAACGCTTGATTCGACAATCAAGCCAGTCAAGAAAAAACTACATAAGATGCACCCAACAGTAGCCTTAATGGTCAAATATGAGCTACAAAAGTTGTTGGATGCACAGTTTGTCATCTGCGTGGATTACCCACCATGGCTATCCAACATGGTACCCGTCAAGAAGCTCGACGGGAGGATTCCCATATGCACCAATTTTTGATATCTAAACAAATCAAGTCCTAAGGATGATTTCCCATTGCCTAGCATCGATGCATTGGTAGACGCTACAATAGGCCATGAAATGCTTTCCCTCATAGATGGTTTCTCGGGATACAATCATATTTGTATCAATACTGACAATCAACTCAAAACGGCATTCACAACGCCTTGAGAGACATTTTTTTATAAGGTCATGCCCTTTGGCCTTAAAAACGTTGGCGCCACCTACCAACGCGCTATGACATACATCTTCCATGATCACATGCATAAAACTTTGGAAAATTATATGGATGATTTGTTGGCCAAATCTCTTTTGTGCCCAGATCATATCGATGACTTAAGCAAGATTCTCAATCGCCTTATCGAACACAAAGTCAGACTAAACCCCAAGAAGTGCGTGTTTGGCATCACATCTGGAAAAAATTTGGGATTCATAGTCTCAAAACGAGGAATTGAGGTAGATCCAAACAAAGAATACAATTCCCGTGTTTGGCGTGGTAATTGTATTCTTCACACCACAAGGGGCTCCAATGCCTCTATCATTTAAACTAGATTTCATGTGCACCAACAACAATGTCGAATACGAAGCCTTGCTCATAGGTCTTCAGACAACAATCGCCATGAACATCAAACGCTTGAACATCGAACGCTTGAAAATTCTAACTTGCCACCCCATCTAAGGGACAAGTTCATGGTAAACTGGCTAGGTCCTTATATAATTGACAATAAAATAGGACCTGGAACATACCGGCTCGCCTCTCTTGAAGGAATCAAGGAACTAGAACCCTTGAACATCAGTCATTTGAGGCCATTCCACATTTTAAATAGCCATGGCCCACCCCAAAAATGCCCTAAAGGTATCTATAATCCCTTTGGTCAACCCAAAAGCTCCAAGGATCCCCGCAATCGCTTGGTCACCCCAAAATGCCCCAAAGGTATATATAAACCCTTTGGTCATCCCAAAAGCTCCAAGGATTCCCATCATCGCTTGGTCAACCTAAAACACCCCTAAGGTATCCATAAACTCTTTGGTCAAACCAAAATCTCCAAGGATTCCCGCAATCGCTTGGTCAACCCCCAAATGCCCCAAAGGTATCTATAAACCCTTTGGTCACCCCAAAAGCTCCAAGGATTCCCATCATCACTTGGTCAACTTAAAATGCCCCAAAGGTATCCATAAACTCTTTGGTCAAACCAAAAGCTCCAAGGGTTCCCACAATCACTTGGTCAACCCCCAAAATCCCCAAGGATTCCAACAATCGCTTGGTCAACCCCAAAAAGCTCCAAGGATTCCCACAATCGCTTGGTCAACCTAAAATGCCCCAAAGGTATCTATAAACCCTTTGGTCACCCCAAAAGCTCCAAGGATTCCCATCATCACTTGGTCAACCTAAAATGCCCCAAAGGTATCCATAAACTCTTTGGTCAAACCAAAAGCTCCAAGGGTTCCCACAATTGCTTGGTCAACCCCTAAAAGCCCCAAGGATTCCAGTAATCGCTTGGTCAACCCCAAAAGGCTCCAAGGATTCCCACAATTTCTTGGTCAACCTAAAACGCCCTAAAGGTATCTATAAACCCTTTGGTCACCCCAAAAGCTCCAAGGATTCCCATCATCGCTTGGTCAAACTAAAACGCCCCAAAGGTATCCATAAACTCTTTGGTCAAACCAAAAGCTCCAAGAGTTCCCACAATCACTTGGTCAACCCCCAAAAGCCCCAAGGATTCCAGAAACATCTTGGTCAACCCCAAAAATCTCCAAGGATTCCCATAATCGCTTGGTCAACCTAAAATGCCCCAAAGGTATCCATAAAATCTTTGGTCAAACCAAAATCTCCAAGGGTTCCCACAATCGCTTGGTCAAAAACAAATATTCAAAAACAAACAAAAACAAAATATAATAAAAAATAACAAAAAAATTGCATCTCACTTCCATGCATACTCTTAAAAATTAAAAATATAATAAACTGCATTAGGCATCGCATCCATACATGGAATATTTTCTGGTCATACACGTCAGAAGCACCATAGACTGTAATCGCTAGCCAATTCCATCATTTTCTGCATTCTGCCCAAGGTTTTAAGGATTTACTTGTTGTTCCTTACCCGAAGAAAAAACCTTATTGAGCACAGTAAACATGTAGCCAATACAAATTCTGCCATGTGTCATGACAACAAATGTGTCCGTGAATATTTGGAGAGGAAATTTATTTATTTATTTAAGGGTTTCACTACGCGTTATAATTGGTAGTAATTTAACCTTGAAAAAAAATTATTTCATTTGTTTGATTTTTTCCTTCGAACACCGTTCATTCGTTTGCATGCGTTCTCCTCTACAAATGTACCTGTGCTCATCCTTACCAAAAGCATACTACCTTCATCGAAGAATCATGCACTCGTAATCTATGTTTAGTACTTGAAGCAAAATTGCTTTGAAATTTAAATTATATAATAACAATTTCAACGAATAGGATTTAAATCAATCTGCAAGCCACTTAAGGAGGGCAAAGTCTTGTAAGCCACTTAGAGAGGGCGAAGTCTCTTGCAAGGATATCAATGATAAAATGATTCAATAATAAAGCAAATAAATGATTCTAACTATAAATATATGAATTAATCAATGAAGGGACATCACCAATAAAGGAGCTAATATTACTATTGGGATCGTTACATAATCACCATCATTAATATCCACTCCACCCAATCTAATTCCACATCTGTTGATTCAACCATGTTATATACCATTATGTATTTTAACATCCTTTCATGATTTCTCCTATATATTACCATGTAGTCCATACCATCTTCCATATTATTTCCGAACAAACACAACTAACTTTTCATGGCTATTTAATTAGTCATAGATGTTATACCATATTCTTGCTTTGGGTTGTTAATGTCTGCTTGAATCTTGGACATCAACTAAGCTACAATGCTAAAGGTGATACACATGTTAGGGTAAATATAACAAGCAATAACATTGAAATATATACATGTAAATAGAATATGAAGAGCATCATAAAAGATATAACTTAAGTAAGAGAAAGAATGGACCTTAAGAAATAGTTTGAACTAAAGAAACAAGAATTCAATGAAGAGAAATAGGATATTCAACTTTTTCTTGAATATTTCATAGAAAGTGCTCAAGATAAAGAAAAATGGGATGAAGAAAATGTTGCACTCAAATATACAAGTGGTATATAAGAAATATGAATCTTCTAAGGATCATCATGAAGACTTAGTGTCTGATATGACAATACAAATCTGTAGACACCAAAACAGCACCAATCTGATTATGTGACTACAAACACTGATTGAGTTGACACACATAGCCCCTAGGGTAGCCCCCAGAGGTTAAACAATGGTTCTAACCACTGATGCATTGTCGTTATACACATCATTAATTATCAATGAATTTGTCAATCCAGGGCTGTGTACAAGGCTATCTGTGAAAGAAGGGGCAAACATGGCTATAACTTAGGTCAATCTAGAGCAACAGGTTTTATTGGTGAAACTAATTGTGTAGGGGGTTTTAGGACATTCCTATATCTAAATTGCATAAATTAAACCTTAATCTAGGTTGCAGAATTGGAAACTAATCATTAACTGCAGAAATGAAGTCTTAATTACAATTGCAGAATGAGACCTAATTATGTTGCATAAATAATAGTTGCAGAATTGAAAGTTCGATTCTAATTGTAGAAGGAAAATGTAATTACTTTTGCAGTAATGAAAATCTAATTCTAATATAGAAATGAAAACTGTCAAGGCTTTGTAACAGAAGGTTGTCAATCTTCTGTGCAGGGGTTGACAACAAAACATAAAATGCAAGAAATTACAAAAAACAATAAATTTTGGGAATGAAAGTCTGCAATAAATTCAAAGCTTTTTCTGAAAGTGGGGATTACAACCAAATAATTAATCACAAAACATAAAATAAACTAAGATTGCAAATATCATTAGTTTTTTACAAAGGAATGAAAGGACAAGTTCTACAACTCATTCTGCTGCAGCAAAATTAGAATAAAAATCTGTTGTTAGTCCTCCTCCTAGGTCTGGAAGTGGCCAGCCTCTTTTTCCAGAAGAAGGTATGAGTCTCTCTCTTTTTATATCTTAATCACACTCATTTACAGATAATATAAAATAGAAACAATATACTTTTATTTATTCAGAAACATGATTACAATAATGCTGTTGAAAACTGTTACAGGACTGTAACAGTCACTTTCTGATTATCACCTATTACTAATTTCTCTATTCTATTCTCCTTACTCTCTGCTACTTTCTTTCTTCTACTTTCTACTAGGTCAACCTGAATGGGAGACCTATTTATATATGTCCTAAGATTTACTAACAAGCTGAAAAGATCTAATCCTATTATGCTATAGCAATTCCTGGTTTTTATCCTAGAAGAAGATCATCTTTTGATCTTTCCATAAATGGTGACTTTGGTCGACAAGGACGGCAAAGTCAGATCTGAGATATTTCCATTTATCCTTTTCAATATTTATTTTCCTTTTTCCAACATCATAATTTGGTCAATAATTCAAAAAACACATTTCGTTTTCATTCCAAAGATAAGTGGCTCATTTCGAAGATACTGCAATTCTCATTCCAAAGATCCGCTCATTCCAAAGATACTACAGTTCTCATTCTGAATATCCACTCATTTTGAAGACACTATAGTTCTCATTCCAAATATCCACTCATTTTGAAGACACTACAGTTCTCATTCTGAAGATCCGCTCATTTCAAAGATACTACAGTTCTCATTTCGAAGATCCGCTCATTTCAAAGACACTATGTTTTCTCATTTCGAAGATATTTGTTCCTTTGGAATGAACAAATGTGGGCTCCTTAAATGATTTCCTCTGCATTTATCATGTGGGTTACTTCTCAGGGTCAGATCCCAATGGTCTTCATCTCTTTCCACATGTGAATTCCATGCCTTGCCATTCATTGGCAGCTGGCTGAAATTTACATGGGAAAACCCAGTTTTTGCTGCATAGTAAAAGTTTTCTTGAACTGTTGCCAAATTTAGGTAAAATGAATGCTTGAGACATATCAAAAAATGATTAGTGAACTTCTGCTATTAATCTAAGCATATCTCATTTTAGCAAGTCATAACAAAACAACATAAAACTTATACAAAAAGCTATAAAAATCAGAATATAGTACTTCAAATACATTCATCACGCAAATAGTTAATACACAACATATTGAATCAACTTAACTAGCATATTAGATTAAACATAAGATAGGTAATTTTAGTGTTCAAAACATGTTATGATTGAGGCATTTCCAAGCCTCATCATTTCCCCCCCAACTTATATTGATGCATGTCCTCATGCATTCTGTTGGGCTATGGAATCAAATATGTCCATGGTCAAATTCCATGACCTGTAGAACAACTTCTTGCCTATATAAAATCCCTTATTCTTCTGAAGTTCCTTGAGCCATTCTTCAAATTTTTCATCAAGTTGGGCATCATCTTCAAAGTAGAATGGGACTGGAGTGATGATGGTTGGAGGCCTAAATCTGAGACCTATCCAATTATGTTGCATGAGTTCAATCAACTGTATTACTCCTTTTGCCCTTCTTCTAGACCATTCTAAGTTGATGGGGGAAATGGGTTCTCTTTTTTGCAAAGACATGGAAAGTTCAGCCCACCTGTTTCTATAGACTGATAATGCTGGCACAAAGTTGTCATTACAAAAATTGTGGAGACTGTTCACATAGTCCCTCAAGTTTATCAATTATATTCGCTTCACATCATCCTTGTTCATCATGGTGAAGTGTTGTCTTGTGATAATGGGGTGATTTGGTTGAATTGCTCTGACTAACAATTCAACTCTTGTTTCAATCTCCTTATTTTGCTTCTTTTATTGGTCCCAATAAAACTGATTCTGCAAGGTGGACATGAATGCCCTCAATTGAACATCTCCATTGTAGATCTGTGGATGAAACTCTACTTCTTTTGGAATAAAGAAACTGTGTAAAAACAGCTCACACAGGAGATTTTTTTGCTCAAAAGGGTTGTCAAAGTATGCTTCCAAGAAATCTGCAATGGTGTCCAATTTATATGAAATATTTGAACTAATCCTCATGACCTACCATCTGAGGTATTTCTCCTTCAGAATAAGACTGTAGACTCTGGCTAGTCATCTGAATTGGACTAAAAATTCAGCAATTCGACATAAATCAGACACCTTTTTCTTTCAATGCCTGAATTTTTGTTTCCTTGGCTTCTAGCTGTTTTGCTTCTACTTTGAACTTTTTAGTTTTAGTGGAAAGCTTATCATACCTAATCATCTAGCTAGCTATGTCTGCATTGTATTATTCTAAAGACACAGTATTAGGTGATCTGACTACAGGTGGAATTCTAGGTAGCAGATCTATCTGAACCCCTTTTTTTGCCACTTCCATGGGTTGTTCATCTATCAATAACTCTACTTGCACCCCCTTATGTGCTATTTCTATTGGGTTGTCATCAGATAGTAATTCTACTTGCACCCCCTTATCCGCTACTTCTACCGATGGTGTAACAGTTTGAAATACAAGGACATCAATAGGAGTACTTACTTGATTTGTTTCATGCTGCTGCTTGGACTGTTCCTGTGCGGGTGACTCATCTCCAATGTTTTCTGCTATGCTTTTTTCCAATTATGAAGCATATTCAGAATGAAAGGGTGCTTCTAAATGAGAAGGCACATCTTTAGAATGAAAATGTGCATCTTCAAAATGATCTCTTATGTCTACCTCAGCAGAGTCATCTGCCCTAGATAAATCCACAAGGAGTTGAGCCAAATCATATTCATCATTGGATACAGTTGGCTATTTTTCAGACTGTGACAGCTTCTCTCTCAGTTCTACCACTTCCTACTATAACTCTGCAATTATTCTTTCTTGCATCTCAATGATGTTTTCTTTCTCTAAAATCCATCTGGTCTATGTCTTGACAACACTCCTTACTACTCTCAACTGCTCTGTGATATCTTCCTCCTATTTTTCTGCTTCATAATCAAATGTAGACAAGTTAGCTATAGCAGGCTGCTCAATAACTGGTTCTTCCTCTGCAACATCTGTTTGCTCCTATTCAATAGGCTCTATGAAATTGTCTATAATTGCATCTACGATTTCTATGGCTTGTTGAATTGTAGTCACCTCCATATTATCCTGCCCAGCCTCTTCCTAATTATCTGTTTAGGGAATTCTGGGAAGTTTTCAGAGGTTAGTTGTATCTCTGTGACATCTGGACTGCTTTGTCCATCTTCTTGTTCTATGACCTACTCTGTCATTTCCCTCAAGTGGAGTCTTGTAGACCTCCGAGTTACAGATGCAAACTTCTTCTTTTTGCTTTGTTTTCTGGTGGCAGCAGGGGTTATGGGGTTAGTTTCAGATGTCTCTATTTCCCTTGTTGTTTCTTCCCCTGTTGGGCTAGGTGCTTCATTTCTTTGTTATGACAAATCAGTTGCAACTTCAAAAAAATGAACCTTTTTTTTGTTTTTTTGTTTTGCTTCCAATTTCAGATCTTCTTTTCTTTTGTCTTTTTGCTTGTGAAGTTGAAGGTTCTAGAGCAAGGTGTTATGTTGCTATTGTTGGGTGTGTTTCTGTATCTGCAACAGCTTCTGTAGCACCTTCTGTAGTTTCCTCTACAACATATTCTACAACATTTTTTGCAGCAGCTATTTCTTCTTCTGCAACAACATCAGTAGTATCTATTTCTTCCTCTTCACCCTCATCTCCAAAAATTACATCATTTAAGGTGGAGTAAAACCTCTCAAAGCTCCTAGGGTTTTCTCTAAAATGGTGTTGGCAAACTAGTTTGATAAGACCATGGTGGCAAAGACTTCATTTTCCTTCCTGATATCTTTTTGCCATGTTTTTTAATTCCTGGTGCAAGTATAGGGGAAGATTTACCCTAAACTCTAGTTGTTGCCTACCATGTCTGAGATGATTTAAAATTTTTATGTGATGCCCTGACAATAGTACATACTGCCCTTCACAGGTTAGAAATTTTATTACCCATGTGGCTACTTCATCCCAAGGTTCCCTGCAGGCTGGCCCTTTTTACCCCCTTGCATTTGTTATTATGTGTTAAGTACTCAGGTGCTCTATCATTTTCTTCCAAAAATTGATTGGTTGTGTTACCAATGTATTTTTGCCAGACCTAGAAATTGGAAGACCTTCTAATGGCAGCTCAATAATTTGACTCAAAACTTTAGGGGTTACCTCAATAGTCATGTCGTTAACGTGTGCTTAGTTGTTTTTGAATGTGTGGGTGAACATGCCAGCCAAGTCTTCAGAGGACCCATTAAATTTATCCAAAAATGGCATAAGTCCTCCATCTTCAAAAATCTGCACCACTTCTAGATTTTCTTGGATATGGGTGGTATCTGTCAATTTCATTCTTGTTTTTCATCCCATTTTCCTGTCTTGGTTCATCACAAATTGCTCTCTTCTACCGTTATTCCTCTATTGGATCTTTGATTTTCAACGTTTGCAATTTTGTAGGGTTTCTGTGTCATGCAGGGGTTTCTCTATTTTTGTTCTTCGAAATGAATCGTAATCTCTGAGCACTGTACTTTGTAATGATTTTGCATTAGCAAATATGTCTTTGAAAAGAAGAGTGGCACACGTTTCTACTTTTTTGCTTCGAACACATGTCCATCAATGATTACGCAAATGTCCTTGCCGTCAGATCCACCTTATTCACTTTTAGTTTTTCTATTTTTCCTGCAGATTCTCATGTGCATTTTTATTAGCATCAAAAATTGGTGGCATACGATTGGTCACGTCCTCCGTGATTCTAGTATTTTCCAATGGGTGCAAAAACAAACCATATGCTGACTAACACATGTTCCTTTATCGTATGCGTCAAAAGAATTTTCACTTGATTGTATTTCTTTCCTTCTCTGGATGCCACGTGGAGATATTACATTGAATGTTCTTTCTAAAGATTATAATTTATTGTGCAAACAAAACTTCATTCTAAATATTATGATTTCATTCCGAAGACGAGTCTTCATTCTAAAGACAAATCCTCATTCTGAAGATTATAACTTCATTTCAAAGATTATGACTTCATTCCGAAGATAGGTCTTCATTCCGAAGACAAATCCTGCTTCATTCCGAAGACAAATCCTGCTTTATTTCGAAGATAAGGCTTCATTCCGAAGACAAAGCTTCATTCTAAAGACAAAGCTTCATTTTGAAGATAAGGCTTCATTTCGAAGACAAAGCTTCATTTCAAAGACAAATTGTCATTCCGAATATGAAGTGTGACAATTTGTTGTCATTTCGAAGACAATTTCAATCCGAAGACAGCACAACAATTAGTCTGAAGAAGATAGCAGGTACTATTTTTGGCATTCTTGTTTTGAATATTAGGCAAAAATAAAACATGTTTTAAGTATGCCAACTCTTATGGATATCTTTTATGCTAATGGTTAATTGTTATATACTATATATCAATCATTTACAATGAAGAAATGTAAGAAATATATACCTGATTAAAATAAGTTAATGCAAGTTTTTGAAATATGACTGCTTTTGTTGATGTTTTGCTGAGAATTTCTGCAACATTTCAAAACAAGTGCAATTGGTGAATTTGTACAATGATGGTTCAGAAATTTTCAAGGTTATGCATGCCATAAAACTGGTTTTCATGCATACCAACTCATTAGTGCCTCGAAAAAAGTTTTCACTGCAGAGTTATTTATTTTTCTCTTTTTTTTTTGTTTCTTCTACCTCTCCTTTTCTCTCTTTTTTTTCTTTTTTTTTTCTTGATTCTGACTATGCCCATGAAGGAATTTCATGATTTCCCTAAAATCATGCCCATGAAGGAATTCATAATCAGAATTTATTCATCTTTTTGTTTTTTGCTTTTTCTGATTTTTTTGTATTTTTCTTGAAATCCATGATCATGCTGATTGTTTTGAAGTGGAAGAGAAAATTTCTTCCACCTGTTGTGTATCCAAACTATCAGGCTGTTGCAAGAATTCCTCTTTATTCAGAGGTGTATGGTACACCCTAAGGCGATGTCCATTCACTACCAACTTTCTCTGTGACCCATAAATAGGAGATAAACGGACTACTCCATTGTCAAATACCTCCTCAATCTAATAAGGTCCAAGCCATCTAGTTCTCAGCTTTCCAGGGAAGTCTTCATAGCGAGAATCAAACAGTAAAGCCCAATCTCCTTGTTGAAGTTTCCTCTGCTGAATGTGACTATCATGCCACAATTTCCTCTGCTCCTAAATTACTTCAATTTGGTGTAGAGCATCCAACCTAAGTTCATCCAATGCATTCAATTGTAGAATCCTATCTGTCTGTGCCTATGACAATTCAATTCCAATTTCCAATGTTGTGCACATTGTTAGTAGCTCAAATTCAATAGGTAAGAGGGGATTTTTACCAAAGACTAGTTCATAAGGTGTGAATCCAGTAGTGGATTTCCAAGTAGTATTGTAAGCCCATACTGCTTCAGGTAATTTATCTATCCAATTCTTCCTATGAAAAGCTACTATTTTTGTTAAAATTCATTCCAGTTCCCTGTTTGTTACCTAAACCTGGCCATTTGCTTATGGGTGATAAGGTGATGATTTTCTATGTTTGATTTCGTATAATTCTATAAATACCTAAATTACTTTGGATGCAAATTGGGGTCCTTTGTATGTGGTGATAGACCGAGGAGCTCCAAATATATGAAAAATCTGAGTATATAATAAATCAGCAACCTTCTCTTTATGATCATGTTTGAAAACATGCACCTTTACCCACTTTGTCATGTAATCAGTGCATACTAGAATATGCACCTTTCCTTGAGAAGGTGGATCAATAAGTCCTACAAAATCAAGCCCCCACCTCTCAAATGGCTCTAAAACCAATTGAGGCTGTAGTGGCATTTCATTTGTATGAGTGGGTTTCCCCATTCTTTGGCATGCATCACAATTCCTGATATACTTTTTCACATCTTTGTGAAGAGATGGCCAATAATATCCTGTCCCTAAGATTTTTCTAATTATGATTTTTACAGAGTAGTGTCCACCTGAGGGTTCATTATGACAAACCCTAAGGATATCATACACCTCATCCTTTCGGATGCACCTACGTAACACATGGTCAGGACTGCACTTAAAGAGTATACCCTTGATCCATTCAAAAGAAGAACTCTGTCTGATTAATTGTTTCTTTTGTTTTGAGGTGAAATGTGGAGGAACTTTCCCTGTGACCAAGTAATTGGCTATATATGCAAACCAAGGTGATTGGACTGATATGGCAAATATTTTTTCATTAGGAAAGGTGTCTTCAACTAATTCCCCTTCATCTGTGTTCTGTAGTCTAGACAAGAAATCTGCTACAACATTAGCTTTTCCTAGTTTGTTGATTATAGTGATATCAAATTCTTGTAGCAACAGTAACCATCGAATAATTATTGCACTTACCATAGGTTTATTCATCAAATATTTAATGGTTGTGTGATCTATGTGAATAAATATTTGATAACCTATGATATAATGCCTAAATTTGTTGATGGCATAAATTACTGCTAAGAATTCTTTTTCAGTTGTGGTATAATTTTTCTCAACTCCTATCAAATTCTTGCTAATGTAGTAGATGGCATAGTGTTCACCATTGTCAATTTGTTCTAATGCTGCTCCAATTGCAGTATTGGAAGCATCAGTCTATATGTGAAATGATAATGTCCAATTAGGGCCTCTTAACACAGGTGGAGTTACTAATTTTTCTTTCAGAGCTTCAAATGATTCCTGACATCTTGCAGTCCAAGAAAATTCAGAATCTTTAGTCAATAGGGCAAACATGGGATTGGCCATTGTGCTAAAGTTGGGAATAAACCTGTGGTAAAAACCAATATGTCCTAGGAAGCTTCTGAAATTAGTCTGAGTTTTATGAGGAAGAATATTCTTGATAATTTCCACCTTCTTTGGATCAACTTGTATTCCTTGAGGAGAGATGTGATGACCAAGAACTATTCCTTCCTTCATCATCATAAAACATTTTTTTGGATTCAGGGATAACTGGTATGTTTCACAGTGACCTAAAACTTTTTCAAGGTTTTCCAATGTAAAGTCAAAAGTCTGTCCGCACACTGTGAAATCATCCATGTATATTTCAACACTGTTGGTAGTTAGATCAGAAAAGATTGCTAAAACTGCTCGCTAAAATGTTGTTGGGGCATTACACAAACCAAAAGGTAAAACCCTATAGGCAAATGTTCCCCATGGACAGGTAAAGGTTGTTTTCTCTTGATCTTCAGGTGTAATCTGAATTTGATTATATCCACTAAATCCATCAAGAAAACAAAAGTATCTTTTTCCAACAAGGGTATCTAACACCTGATCTATGAAAGGTAATGGAAAATGATCTTTGTATGTTACCTTATTCAACTCTCTATAGTCTACACATATTCTCATTTTTCCATTTTTTTTAGGAACTATAACCAATGGAGAGACCCACTGACTATCATAAATTGGGTAAATGAATCCTACCTCCAGAATTTTTTCAATTTCTTCTTTTACAATATCCCTTAGGGCAGGATTCAGTCTTCTCTGGAGTTGTCTTACTGGCTTGACTTCTTCAGTATAAATTCTATGGGTACATATATCAGGGTGAATTCCTGACATATCTTTATAGTTCCAAGCAAAAGCATGAACATGCTTCTACAAAACAACTATCAATTTGTCTTCCTCTTCCCTAGTAAGCCAACTGTAAATGTTTAAAAATTTTCCTGGTTGGACTTCTATTTGTTTTGTATTTGGAAGGACTGAACTCACTTCTTCATACCTAGTGATTAGGGAGTTAAGAGGACACTGCTGATATGGGAGAAAGTAAGAAATTTATGTTTCATTATTCTCTGATGGAAGCATATCTTGTATGGAACAGTGAGAAGGAAAAATCAAGTGATGGTGCCACCCATGTGGTAGTGAAACAGAGTTTTCCTGTGATAGTACAGATGGTTCACCTTCAAAATTTTGGTTCTCCTCATTCCTTAACAATTGCTAGATATTTATTGCTTCTTCTTCTAACCCTTGTTCATGTAGAACATTCATTAGGATAGTTTCATTTTCTAAGTTTTATGTGTCATGGAGGTCTTCTGTGTGTTCCCTTACTACCAAGGTGGCTAGTGTGGAAATAACCTCCTCTGATTCTTCATCTGAATTAGGAAACCATAACTGACCTAAAAAATTGTTGGATGGTCTTGCAGGAGGATACAAAGAGATCTGTTTTAGATCAATACCATTTGAAATAGTCATTTTTCCAGATCTACAGTCTATGAAGGCTGCTACAGTTACAAGCCAAGGTCTTCCCAAAATTATGGGATATCCATGTGTTGAATTTCTTGGTTGTAAAACCAAAAAATATATAGGGAATTCCTAAGAAGAAGCTTCTATAGGAACATCTTCAATGATACCTTCAGGTTTTGCAACTGACCTATCAGCCATTTCTAAAACTATAAATGTGGGGCTGAGATGTTTGAGCTGTAATTGTTTCATTATATCCTTGGTCATGACATTTATTTTAGCTTCTACATCTACTAAGACATTTGATATTGGTACTGAACCTATAGTTACTATAATAACTGGACTTCGTGGGTCACTATACTTTGGAGGTAATAGTTTCCCAGATAAGAGATCAGCTATCTTTCCTTCAAACTGAACAGTCTTGGGAAATGCCTTACAAATCTCATACAGTACTTTTAATAATTGGTATATCCTTAATGACTTGCAATAAGGGTAATGATATAGTTAACTTTTTAAGTTCCTTGACTAGGTCTGATTCAAAATTTTCTGTTGTGGTATTGAATCTTTCATGATATGGAATAATCCTTGATGAATGTAATTGTTCTACCTATGGTTTTATTTTTTCTTCTTCTTTCTCTATTTTTGGTTCCACTATAATTTTTTCCAAGGGTTCTTGTTTTTCATTTTCTTTGCTTTTATTGGAAATGGTTACCATGTACAATTTTTTTTGAACGAAGTTGGATGTTACTACAATAAATAACATTGATTTCAATATTTTCTTTAGCTTTAGCCACATAGATAGGGGATGTCTGTCTCATGTTGTTTGGATTAGTGACTGATTGAGCTAGAAGTTGAGGTTGTTTCACCTGTTATGTTTGTTGTGGTTGGTTCTATTTTTCTTGAAAGTTTTGAGTAGGTGTAGACATCAAATGTTGATTTTGACCTTGATTTCTTTGCTGTCTTGGATAGGACTGGTATTGTTGATTCCACTGTGATTGATTTTGCATCCAATTTGGATTAGTATGATTTTGATTCTAGGGTGGATTGTTTTGATTCTGATTCCAGGCTGAATTACTCCAATTTGTTTGTGGCCATTCTTGGGAATTTGTCCATTGATGATAATTCCAAGGACGTTGGGGTGGTTATGATTGTCCCCAAGGCATAGTACCAGGATTATGCCCCTAATTTGTAGGAAAATAAGGGGGATTTTGGTGTTGAGAGAAATTTTACCCTTGTTTTGGTCCAATATAGTTGAGTTCCTCAGTCTGATTTTCTAACACAGTTTTGAGTTGTGGTAGCAGGTGGCATTGATCAGTTGAATGCCTTTTTGAAAAGATACTACAAATGGCTGAGATAGATGTTTTATTCAAAGGACATTCCTGCAAAGCATTTTTATTTCTACATCTTGGGAAATAAATTGCCAAAGGTTCTATGTTTTTCGCTTTTGCAGACATTTCCCCCAAAGTTGTGTTTAATTGCACTAGAATATCAGTTTTAAAATTTGCAAGTTCTTCCATTAGTTCCTTCACATCAATGCCATTTGTATTTTTTTCTTTCTTCTTTGCTTGTTTCCAGAGTAATTCCTGCAGAGATCCATAATTTCCTCATTAATGAGAGTATTTACATATCCTCTTCCCATTAAATACAATACATCTTTGGATTCATATTGCAATCCTCTCAAAAATATGGTTTTGTATAACTCTGGTTCTAAAAGTCCACATCTCCTTTGAACAAAGGAGAACCTATCAAGATAGTCTTCTAATGTTTCATCATATTCCTATTTAATCCTGAATAACTCATATTTCCTATTCCTTACATGACAATACTCCTAATATTTGTCTAAAAACATTGTTTCCATTTGATCCCAAGTTCGAATGGAATTTGGCTCTAAACTCATGAACTAGCGTAATGCTGAGTCCTTGAGTGTTGAGGGAAAAACCTTAAGTTTATGATTGTCATTTACATAATCATAGGTTTGACACACTACCTTGAATTCAAACAAAAACTAATCAAGATCTTCAGATACAACACCTCGGAAGGTTGGAAGTACTGAAGGTGAAATAGTCTTCATGGGAGAGTTTTTTGTTGGATTAAAATGAATAGGATATTCAAATGTTCGGGAAGGTTGAGGAATATCCTGATCATCTCCTTCATCATGGACATAGCCATATTGGCCATTGCCTCCCTCTACCATATTTTCTGGTTTCTTAGTTAAACTTATCCAAATTTCTCTCTCAAGAGGTCCAAGATCCTCTGTTGATAATGAGTCTGACGATTCTTCTTTCTCGGGATGTTCTAGTGATGGTGAAACTGGTGATTTTCCTTTCTCAGAATGTTCTAATGATGGTGAGACTGGTGATTTTTCTTTCAATATTTTTAGTAATTCAAACACAGGTGATTCACCCCTTAGGCGTGAAGATCTCCTTAATGGAACAAGCCAGGGATCCTTTTGGGTAATTCTACCTTTTTCATCCCTAGACTTACTCATTCATGTTCACTCTAATTGACATAAATTATATGTCAATAGTTGTTATTTTAACCAACTGTTCTATTTAGATTTTATCCTGAATTTTCATAGTTCAGTCTAACTAACAGCTATTGGACTGTTGTTACCTTCTAGCAACACGTATCCCCGACAACGACACCAAAATTATGCGTTGTCATTATACACATCATTAATTCTCAATGAATTTGTCAATCCAGGGCTATGTACAAGGCTATCTACGAAAGAAGGGACAAACAGGGCTATAACTTAGGTCAATATAGAGCAACAGGTTTTATTGGTGAAACCGATTGTGTGGAGGGTTTTAGGACATTCCTATCTCTAAATTGCATTAATTAAACCTTAATCTAAGTTGCAAAATTGGAAACTAATCATTAACTGCAGAAATGAAGTCCTAATTACAATTGCAGAATGAGACCTAATTATGTTGCATAAATAACAGTTGCAGAATTGAAAGTCTGATTCTAATTGCAAAAGGAAAATCTAATTACTTTTGCAGTAATGAAAATCTAATTCTAATATGGAAATGAAAACTGTCAAGGCTCTGTAACAGAAGGTTGTCAATCTTCTATGCAGGGGTTGATAGCAAAACATAAAATGCAAGAAATTATAGAAAACAGTAAATTTTGGGAATGAAAGTCTGCAATAAATTGAAAGCTTTGCTGAAAGTGGGGATTACAACCAAATAATTAATCACAAAACATAAAATAAACTAATATTGCAAATATCATTAGTTTTTTACAAAGAAATGAAAGGACAAGTTCTACAACTCATTCTACTATAGCAAAATCAGAATAAAAACTTGTTGTTAGTCCTCCTCCTAGGTCTAGAAGTGGACAGCCTCTTTGTCCAGAAGAAGGTATGAGTCTCTATCTCTTTAGATCTTAATCACACTCATTTATAGATAATATAAAATAGAAACAATATACTTTTATTGATTCAGAAACATGATTACAATAATACTGCTGAAAACTATTACAGGACTGTAACAGTCACTTTCTGATTATCACCTATTACTGATTTCTCTATTCTATTCACCTTACTCTCTACTACTTTCTTACTTCTACTTCCTACTAGCTCAACCTAAACGGGAGCTCTATTTATAGTTGTCCTAAGATTTACTAACAAGCTAAAAATATCTAATCCTATTATGCTACAGCAATTTCTGGTTTTTATCCTAGAAGAAGATCATCTTTTGATCTTTCCATAAATGGTGACTTTGGTCGGCAAGGACGGTAAAGTCAGATCTGAGATATTTCCCTTTATCCTTTTCAATATTTATTTCCCTTTTTCCAGCGTCATAATTCAGTCAATAAGTCAAAAAGCACATTTTGTTTTCATTCCGAAGATAAGTGGCTCATTCCGAAGATACTGCAATTCTCATTCCGAAGATCCGCTCATTTCGAAGATACTACAGTTCTCATTCCGAAGATCCACTCATTCCGAAGACACTATAGTTATCATTCCAAAGATCCACTCATTCCTAAGATACTATAGTTCTCATTCCGAAGATCCGCTCATTCCGAAGATACTACAGATCTCATTTCGAAGATCTGCTCATTTTGAAGACACTGTGTTTTCTCATTTCAAAGATATTTGTTCATTTCGAAGAGACTTCGAAATGAACAAATGTGAGCTCCTTAAATGATTTCCTTTGCATTTCTCATATGGGTTAATTCTCAGGGTCAGATCTCAATGGTCTTCATCTCTTTCCACATGTGAATTCCATGCCTTGCCATTCATTGGCAGCTAGCTGGAATTTACATGGGAAAACCCAGTTGTTGCTGCACAGTAATAGTTTTCTTGAACTATTGCCAGATTTAGATAAAATGAATGCTTTAGACATATCAAAACATGATTAGTGAATTGCTGCTATTAATCTAAGCATGTCTCATTTTAGCAAGTCACAACAAAACAACATAAAACTTATACAAAAAGCTATAAAAATTAGAATATAGTACTTCAAATACATTCATCATGCAAATAGTTAATACACAACATATTGAATCAACTTAAATAGCATATTGGATTAAACATAAGAGTTTATAAGCAATTTTAGTGTTCAAAACATGTTATGATTGAGGCATTTCCAGGCCTCATCAACCACTCTCACAGTAGTTTTGGAAGGTCAAAGGTCAATTTGGCATCTTTCAGGCACTTTGCTCCATACTCGTTCCACCCAGGGATGATTACAAACTAGGATTCGTCTCACCTTGGGACGATTAGTAGTATTCGCTCCTAGGTGGGGCGAATAGCAGGTTTAATAGGAAAAAAGTCAAACCTTGACAAATGGTAGCTCAAATCCGTCACTTAACTCCTCCTTCAATGCATGGAGTGCGAGTGAGCATTTTTGAGCTCAAAGAGGCAATTACAGAGGCAGTCATGGAGCCCTTAATCATGGAGGAATCTTCTCCCCCTAGAAAGGCATGATTGCCAAGTGGCATCTCTGCATGCTCATACACAGAGACCATCAGGTCTATAAAATGGTGAGTCTTCTCACCCCAAATAGAGATGAAGGAGGAGCATTTTGAGCAATGAAGTGCTGCCATTTTGCATACTTACTTTTGATTGTGCCTTTCACATCCTTGATCTCTCTTTTGGAAGGGAGGTCATTGGGTGGTTATTGGAAGTGCAATCCAGACCCCAAACCCAAAATTTGGCCATAGTATCCCACCCAAATTTGCTGAAAACACCCCAAAAGAGGTTTTGGACACATCTCAAGTGGATTGGTGCCAAAATCGGGCCCCAAACGGTAGACGTCTTGCCTTCGGGGGCCCCCCGCACTACTATAGTCCTAATCGCCACACCTCGGAGCGATTAGAAATATGTAGTAGATTTCAATTCTATTCTTTTTGCATTTTATTCTAGGTTGCTTAGATAGGCTTGCATTCAAATTTCATGTAATTCTGAGCAGTTTTGATCATGTTTTTGTTATTTCTTACTTTCGCTAACAATGCAGGTAGCATTATCAAATTCCTGGCGATAGATTCTAAATTGGAAAAATCTGACCTTCTGGGTCTTTCCAAAATACCCCATTTTACCTAACCCCCAACTTTTTAAGTGATTTGGAGCCTCCCAAATGGGACATTTGGGACGGTGCTTTTTGACATTTTGTTGCAGGTCTAATCGTGTCACCCCGGAGCGATTAGAAATCTATGGCACATTTTTTTACTGTTCTTTTTGTAGTACCTTCTCGGTGACATTCTCATGCATTTTTCAAGTTTATAGCTTATTTAGATATCTTTTAGTTGTCGTTTTATTTATTTTTTTGCATGCACTAATCGTAGGCTCGGGGATTGCATGTTTCATTTCATCCGTAGGTGCTACTGATTGCTTTGTGTTTCCTCAAATGCAGGATATCAACACCAGAGGAGCGGCAAAGAATCAAATACCCTTTCACACAAGTGGCGACAACGTTTGGTCTGCCCATTTTACATGTGGGCACGCAGAAGAAGACATACCACCCATGGTGTAACGAAACCTTATTTAACGCTCCTAGACCCTGAAAAGGGAGGAGACGTGTTGTAACCAAGATTTAAAGAAAATTAATAAAAAGGTTTGTATTCTATATTTGTTTTCCATCTGGTTTTGATTCGTTTATGTTTCTCTCCTTTCATGCATTTTTAATTCATAGGATTTAGTGTTATCTTTGGCTTCGTTTGCATTGGTGTTTTCTTTTTGCTTCCGTATCCTCGTGCTTTTAGTGGTGATCACGGTGGGACCCTGTCCTCTATTTTTGAGATCAAACTTCTGATCAAAAATTGCTTGTTTTTTCTTGTAGGTACCAAGTTTTCAAATGCTAGACTACTGTTCGTTCCAGTCTGTGACAAGTACAGAGCTGGAATTCATCTTATCCAGGGACGAATGGGCATTCACCCCACCCTGTGACGAATACAGTTCTGTTATTCGTCCCACCCAAGGACGAATAGCTCTCTATGCAGTTTCAAGGTAGAAACTTAGAGGCATCTGATTTGGGCAGAGAAGAG
Organism: Wollemia nobilis; assembly: GCA_028583015.1. Classification (NCBI taxonomy): domain Eukaryota; kingdom Viridiplantae; phylum Streptophyta; class Pinopsida; order Araucariales; family Araucariaceae; genus Wollemia; species Wollemia nobilis. The sequence goes on from JAQPPZ010001195.1 coordinate 11,697,137, forward strand.
GTAGGGGTCCTAAACACCTTCTGTCATTTTATGCTTTTTGTTTTCCATTTTCTAGTTATTTGCTTGCATAGGAGAGTTTTTAATGTTTGTTTTCTTCATTTATGCAAATTAAAAAGAACCCCACACACCATGTGGTAATTTAAACTATAAGGAGTTTGTCGTAAAATGCCAACCCTTGATCAAGACCAACGATGGATTTCATCACCACATTGGCTTGAATTTTTGCATCCATAACCCCGATCGCTACTGTTGCTAGACATAAATCCTAATGAAAGCTGATCGAGTGTAACTAGGGTGATTCCCAGTGCATGAGGATAAGTCTTCTATGGTAGGTGTCAAAAACAAGGTGATCCCCCTTTCGTACCGCCTATGTTCCACGTACCATTATGCTCTCGCGTACCAATAGTTTCCCTCACGTAAGGGCGGGTATATTGAGAGGTTTGGTATAATGGCCTGGCAGTGGTATATCGAAGGGGCGACCATTTTTGGAGACATAAGAGATCATATTGCATATACAACAACACGTTCTTTACAAACCTTTCAAAACAAAAATTAAAACACACTAAACTAGATTTAGGGCACACCTTTAATCTATAAACGAGATAATCACTTCTTTGATTGTGTGGTTCCCTTTGTTTAGTGTAGAATAAAAAAAAAAATCATAAAGAAGATAAAAACCTGCATAGATTGTAGAGAGACATCACCATGGTGTACACCCGTAGCCAAGCCCAATCATGGGCAGGAGCTATGAAGAGTGTACAAGGGGGCATAAGTCGCCTTTGCTATAGCCCCAAGGACTTGGTCATACCACCTTGGCGGCTCAAACCACAATATAGTCCACATCGTGCCATTTCATAATGGGACTATAGAGGCACCCCTTCGAGGGGCACTCCCATTTAGCATAGACCCTTTTAGGAGTCCTTACACGTGGTACTCAATATAAATGGGAAGGCTCCCTTAGATGCTTGGTATGATTGGCCACTGCACAATGAAGTGCTAGAACAACATAGGGTTCATAAGGAGAGGCCACATGATTATGTCATCCCTCCTCTACAACTCATAACTGTTAGGAGTAACAAGCCAAATCTAGAGCACAAGGCTCTTCAGATAGGGCGAGCCAACTTTGCCCGCCCCTTTTACATATCCGAAAGGGAGCACAAGAAATACCATCACATTCCTCAAGAGCAATACACAACACGAGAGCAATGCACCTCTACACCTGCTATCTATTAGAATCACCTACTGAGGCTAGAACCTCGGGTAAATGCCGCCAACCTCGATAGATGAAAGTGACCTATAGAGATCTCAGATCGTCACGACCAAGAGAAATACATAACAGAGGCATCCAGGCCCCCTAGACCTAAGACGATGGAACAAATTGACTTGGAATTTGCCAAACATACCACCCGCCAAGCGCAAATCACGTAGCTTGAGCAAGACCAACAATAGTTAGAGCACCTGTATCGCCTTAGCAAAGAGCGCATTCGATGTCAAATAGATGAGCTACTTCATAACACTTTTTCTGAGAGGGTTCCAACCCCTCACACCCAAAATGCAAAACTATATGAGAGGCACAACCCCTTGGTGTGAGACAGGTCCCCATGACCTTACCAAGTGTTGCCTCCGAGACCTCCTAGACCTGAGCGGGAGGCCACTCCCAAGAACAATGATGGGTACCCTCTGTGAGGACCCACCCATGTTTATAGGTCTCGCCTAGAAACTCCTCAAGAATCCTATGAGGAGTATGAGCAAGAATAAGAGCGGGCCGAAACACCCTACCAAGGCAGAGGGGGTGCTATCCGGCCACCCCTCCATAGGCCTCAATTTTTCCATAACCCACAACGGGAACTAACCAAGGAGGAAGAGATCAAATCTTTCGATGCATATAAAGTGCTGCTAGAGCGCTTAGAGTCTATGGAGACCAAGACTTATGGACCCCAAAAGCCCACTTTATGCCAACTCTGCAGTCACCCAGTGCATCCGTCAGTGCCGACACCCCCATACCCTGAACACTTTAAGTTGTCCCAGTTGGAAATATTTAGAGGTGAGGAGGATGCCCAAGAGCACGTGACTAGATTCCTAAGCCAATGCTTTGGAATTCAGGACAATGATGCTTTGTTGTTAAGAACATTTATAACCACATTCACAAGCCCTGCCTTGGATTGGTTCACTCAATTGCCAAAGCACAACATCAGTAACTTAGATCAGCTAGTGGACACATTCCTCGAGCGCTTCACCTTCAACACCAAGAAGAAGGCGTCACTAAGCGACCTAGCCAGCCTCAGGTAGTACGAGGAAGAAACCATGGCGACCTATGGAAATCGATGGAGGACGTTGCTTTCAAAGCTGCCCTACCTCCCTCCTATGGATGACCTTACCCAAATGTTCTCAAAGAGCTGTTTGAGATCGATCTCCATGCTATTGTAGCTGTAGCAATATGCCACTTTAGAGGAAGCTCTGGTGCAAGCCAAAATCATTGAGGAGATCAAGATTCAGGATGGCGAGATTGCCAAGCCAAAGAAGAAAGAATGGTCTAAGAACGCCAAGACAGGGACCACGCAACCAAAACCTACTATGATCAATCAGGTTGCTATAAACATACCTAAGATTGCACAAGCAACACAACCCCAAAAGGCTAACTATCAGGCAGTCCCTCTTGACAGTTATGAAAGGGAAAATCATCGACAAGATCAAAATCAGCAACGTCACCCTAGGCAATAATTCACACTGTTCATAGAGTCTAAAGACTCTTTGTTTGATCGTTTGACCATGACAAACTTGATGAACTTCCTGAAGAGTCGACCTATAGACCCCAACATGCCGAAACCCAAAGGTTATAGGGAAGACTTGTATTGTAAGTTTCATCGACAAAAGGGACATGACCTCTATGCATGTTGGAAGTTTAAAAGCTTCGTGCAAGACCTAATCAAAAATAAGATGCTAGTGGTAGATAATCCAGTAGCATCAAACAACCAATAGATGGAGGTCTTCAAAGACCCCATGCCTTCCCATGATGCGTAGGAAAAGACCCTACAAGTCAATGAGGTGACACAGAACTACCCCATGCAGGGGTATGTAGGGATGATCAATATAGTGACTTAGAAAAAAAGGTACCCAAGCACAGCTGCCCCCACGGTGGCTACAGGAGAGGTGCCAACAATTTCACAACCGCAACAGCACCCTACGCAACATCCTCCGCCTAGACCAGTGGCCACAATTCGGACCAAACTCACCCAGATTTTGAAAACCATGTCGGCTAGGCTCTCCATTTATGATCTCATACAATAATCATCACCCCATCGGGAGGCTCTAATGGAGATACTTAAAGCCATCGAGTTGTAGCCCCACGAAGCAAATTCTTTCAACAACTTTGTGGGGCATGTCAAGCGATGCACTGAGCCAGTTATCACCTTTAGAGAGGACAAATTGAAATCAGTGACTAGTGACATGGCGGATCCACCCCTGCACATCATTGCGCGGGTCAACGGGATTCCGTATAAGAGGGTGTTGGTGGACACTGGCTCGTCCAGTAATATCATTACAACAGCAGCATTGAAACATTTGAAGTTGCCAACATCTCACATCGTGGCCTCCACCTACACTCTGCGAGCATTCAATGATGCGATATGCTCGATAGTTGGCATGATTGTCCTACCCATCCAAGTGGGACAAAATACTATTCCTACATTGTGCCACATCTTGGAGGGTGAGATGGCTTATAACATTTTGCTAGGCTAGCCATGGATCAAGGACATGAAGTGTGTCCCTTCAATAGCCCACCAATGCTTAAAGTATACATTCGAAGGGCAATTGCATGGAGTCTCGACAGACTTAGAACCCTTCAAGTATTGCAATGTGGTGCAGCTAATGCCGCAATCGACCCTTCCATCAACACATTTTGATTTTCAGTTGAATCCATCTAAACAAGGTCTGATTTCGCATCCATCCCCGCTATTAAGTCCATCAAATCCCCATCCGGGTCCATCTTCATCATCTAGTCCTTCGCCAACGATGCCACCTATGGTGGCCACATCGAAGGACAATGGGAAGAAACCCCTGGAAGAGGCACCGCCATCATTCTGAACCATATCTACCGAAGAGATGCCTAGTCGAGTGGAAGTTGAGGTGCCTAGTTCACCTAACATGGAGTGGACTCAGGAAGAACTCCCATTCCCTCCTCTTGAAATGCCAACAATCACTATTGAGATGGCCAACACGGGCCTGGGGGAGTATCTGGTGCGCAACATTGTAGCAACACCCACACTGGAGTCCATGCAGGACATTGGGAGACCTCGCCTCCCCATAGGCACTATTGTTCCTCTAGGCTACCCGCAAAACCAGACAAACTTTGTATATGGGGGCCTTGATAATGGCATTGAACCTTACATGCAAGAAGATGAAGATGAAGAGCCTTTTGCTGAGGACGTCAACTATTTGTCCAACCCAAACTTCACTTTAAGATATCTTGGCCAATGCAATTGGCATGGATATGGGTTGGGCAGATATGAGCAAGGAGTGCATGTTCTTTTCCAACCAAGATATCAGATTCCATACAACAAATCAGGAGTAGGGTTCAACCACCCCTACCCCTGGACATCTTGGTAGAGAAAATGCAAGGCCTAGGGATAGGCAACAAGGATGGGTTGGCATTAGATCCATATGCCAACCCCAACACAACATATACATTGGGGGATTACCTCCCATTGTTTATGACCAACCTTTTTGACCTCAACAACCCCTTCCCTCTAACCGAGAAAGGAGAAATTTTGAGAACTCACCTAGAGAGGGGAAACAAACAAGATCAGGAAGGATCTTCGAAAGAAGAGTTAGAATATGAGGTAGCACCATGGGACCCTTTCAAATCGGATAGCAATCACTCATTTGTGACCCCCATGGATGACTACCAAGAAAGCCTCTTGGCAATGTTCCCTTTGGATGCTCCAATCGAGCAAGTACCACACCAAGAAAATTAGGTCCCCCCATAGAGAGCAGAACAACCCCGATGGGACCATATAAATTTGCTTGAGCAGTATGAGCCTCAACTATCAAAAATAGTTGTTGGAACCAACGAAGGCCTTTGGATCATCGACAGTGATTATGAAGATGAAATTGATATGGCCTATCTCAATCATATGCGACAACAACAATACCTTGTGGACATTGACGACATGTTCGAACAACTAAACATAGGGCCATGACATAGGTGGCACCTAAACCCAGCACAATTGGACAAAATGTTGCATCCGCCACTATGGGCATACAGAGAGCACATTCCGCCCAGAGACCCTATAGCAATATCAGTGCCAAGGGCAGACCCTATCCTCTCCGCACATAGGGTCGATCCATTCTTGCCAATACCTCTAGAGCCAGATCTAGAGCACAAAAATCATCTAGCATGTCCGAGTCACCACACCCACGGTAATGGAGACCAAAATCATTTCATCAACATGATCTCCATTGACTTAACCTCCCCCATCCACAATCCAACCGATCCAGCAAAGTCATTGTATCTAGACATAGATGCTATAGACTGGGATCGCGTCAATTCACCACCATCCCCATCAGAGTACTGGACTTGTGACGAGATGCTTCATTTCATCCCAGGACCAACTTAGAATATCTTCCATGCTGAAGAGGAATCTGAAGTTCCTAATGTAGATCTAAATTCAGCAAATGATATCCACTTGATCCCAACTCCACACCAGTTGGAGGACGGGTCCTACATGTCAGTCGAGGAGATGACTGATGTAGACATTGGCTCTAATCCAATGAATCCATAGATCATTAAGCTAGGGGTAAGTCTATCTCTTGAAGAGCAAGCCGACTACATTGCCCTTCTCAAAGAAAAGGAGTTTTTTGCATGGTCCTACAAAGACATGCCATGGCTAGATCCGTAGCTAGTCATGCATAATCTAACGCTTGATCCGACAGTAAATCCAGTTAAGCAAAAACTATGTAAGATGCACCCAAAAGTGGCCTTAATGGTCAAAGACAAATTACAAAAGTTGTTGGATGCACAGTTTATCATCTGCATGGATTACCCACCATGGCTGTCCAACATGGTGCCCATCAAAAAACCTAATGGGAGGATTCACATATGCACTGATTTTTGAGATCTAGACAAAGCGAGTCCTAAGGATGATTTGCCCTTGCCTAGCATTGACGCATTGGTAGACGCTACAACAGGCCTCGAAATGCTATCCCTTATGGATGGTTTCTTGGGATATAATCAAATTTGTATCAATCCTGAGGACCAACTAAAAATGATGTTCACAATGCCTTGGGGGACATTTTGTATTAAGGTCAATGTGCCATGACATACATCTTCCATGATCACATGCATAAAACTTTGGAAGATTACATGGATGATTTGTTGGCCAAATATCTTTTGCGCCCAGATCATCTCGATTACTTAAGCAAGATCCTAGATCACCTCATCGAACACAAAGTCATACTAAACCCTAAGAAGTGTGTATTTGGCGTCACATCTGGAAAACTCTTGGGTTTCATAGTCTCAAAGCGAGGCATCGAGGTGGACCCAAACAAAGTCAAGGCAATCCTTGAAATGCTTCCCCCAACTACCATCAAGTAGCTCAGAATCCTGTAGGGAAAGGTCACACCAATCAAGCGCTTCATAGCGCAGCTATCTAACAAGTTTCGACCCATGAATAAATTACTACACAAGGGGGTAGCATTTCATTGGGATGACAAGTTCCAGTCAGCCTTCGACGATATTAAATAATACTTGGCTTCGTCACTAGTATTGGCACCACCTAGACCAAGAGTGTCGTTCTACTTATACATCTCAGCTACTGAGGTGGCACTAGGCACCATGCTAGCCTAGAAAAATGAACTACACAAAGAATAGGCTACTTACTATTTTAGCCGCACCTTGGTCAGTTATGAACTTAACTATGCATACGTTAAGAAGCTTTTCTTGGTAGTGGTGTTTTCTACAAAAAAGCTACGCCATTACATGATGAGCAACACGATGTATGTTGTGTCTAAGGAGAATCCATTGTGCTACATGATGAGTCGTACTTATCATAGTAGTCGCACGACGAAATGGATCATGTTGTTGATGGAGTTTGACATCGAGTTTATTGGATAGAAATACATCAAAGGTCAAATCATCATCAATCAACTAGCAAAGGCTCCTCTCAAAGACAATAAGCCTATGACCATAGAGCTACTTGATGATGGGGTCTTCAATGTCTCAGAATCGCTAGATTCTGATGAGCCTGAGTCATAGGCCGACATAACCCTATTTTTTGATGGTTCTAAATGTGATAAAGGGTGTGGCACGGGAATTGTATTCTTCACACCGCAAGGGGCTCCAATACCTCTATCATTTAAACTAGATTTCTTGTGCACCAACAACAACACTGAATATGAAGCCTTGCTCATAGGTCTTCAGACAACAACCACCATGAACATCAAACATTTGAACATCTTTGGTGATTCGTTGTTAATTGTCAACCAAGTCAAAGGGATATTCCAATGTAAATGCCCAGTTCTACAAGCCTACAAAGCCCTTGTGGACAAATTCCTAGAAAATCTTGAATGGTACGACATCAAGGCACTCCCTCGATTATCGAATCATTTTGCCGATACTATGGCCTCCTTGGGGTCACTAATCCTGTAAGACATTTCTAGTGATATGAAAACCATTCAAGTCAAAACACTATCACAATCCACGATGGAGCATGCAAGCTCTGACTTAACATCAGGAATCCACCTGATCCAGATTGAACTGTCCTCGAACAAGTTCTCTTGAATCTATGATTGTCTAAATCATGCCAACTAGGGGTCTTTATTCTCCCCTACTCCCCTTAATAGCAACACACCGTTATTCTTACAAGTTCTTTCTTGCTCAACTTTTGCTAAGGACAAACTTCAAGGGGGATTGGTTGTTCATACCATTGAGGTTTCTAATCATCAGGATTGGTGCACACCCATAAGAGATTATATTAAGTTAGGTAACCTCCCACTTGGATTGACACACGTCGCGAAAAGATCATTTAAATATAAAGCAGATAAACATGTCTTGCTAAGGGACATTTTCTACCATTGTAGCTATGAAGGAATCCTCCTTTGTTGCTTAGACCAGTAGGAGTCCACTTGGGTGATCACCCAAGCACACGATGGTACATGTGGTGGCCACTTTAGCGGTATGGCCATCACAAAGTGCATTCTTCACATGGGTTATTATTGGCCATCTTTAGAGTAAGATTGTTGTGCATATGTAAGGAAGTGCGTGAAGTGTCAACACCATGCTAATTTGACACATGTACCTTCTCAGGCCTTGCAGCTGATCCAATCAGCTTGGTCATTTTTGCAATGGGGCTTAGATCTAATCGAAAAGATCTCCCCTATGTCGTCGGGTCGTCACACATTCATCATAACGGACATAGAGTACTTCACCAAGTGGGTGGAAGCAATTTCGCTAACCTCTACAACTGGAACCCGCATTGTGGAGTTTATTTTACATAATATCATATGTCATTTTGGTATTCCATCCAAGATAATCTCGGATAATGGGACATCATTCAAGAACAAATACGTGCGTGCTTTGACCACAAAGTATAAAAATCAGCACAATTTTTTGACACCCTATTATCCATAGATAAATGGGCAAGCATAGGCATCAAACAAAATGTTAGTTGCCATCGTCAAAAAGACATTCACAGATAGTCATAAATATTGGCACATTCAAATACCACTTGCTCTATGGTCTTATCGCACTAGCATCCGGATGCCCACTAGTGCAACTCCGTTTTCATTGGTGTATGGCTCTGAGGCAGTCATGCCTCTCGAGTTGGAAATTCCTTCCCTACGCATATCAATGTAAGAGTTCATTGATGATGACACTGCATGGCAAGCCCGGTTAGACCAACTTACGTTACTCGATGAACAACATGTTAATGCTCTAGAGCATTTACGTATCTATCAAGAGCGACTTAAGAAATCATACAACATGAAAGTTCACCTAAGGGATTTTCAGGTCAGTGACATGGTCTTAAAAGAGAACCAACAAAACTCCAACTTACCGCCCCATCTAAGGGACAAGTTCATGGCAAACTAGTTAGGTCCATATGTGATTGACAGTAAAATAAGACCTGGAACATACCGACTAGCCTCTCTTGACGGAATCAAGGAACTAGAACCCTTGAACATCAGTCATTTGAGGTCATTCCATATTTAAAAGAGTCATAGCCCAAACCAAAATCTCCAAGGATACCCATTATTGCTTGGTCAATCCCAAAATGCCCCAAAGGTGCCCATTACCCCTTTTGGTCAAACCAAAAAGCTCCAAGGATTCCTATTTTCGCTTGGTCAATCCCAAAATGCCCCAAAGGTGCCCATTACCCCTTTGGTCAAACCAAAAAGCTCCAAGGATTCCCACTATTGCTTGGTCAATCCCAAAATGCCCCAAAGGTGCCCATTATCCCTTTGGTCAAACCAAAAAGCTCCAAGGATCCCCATTATCGCTTGGTCAATCCCAAAACGCCCCAAAGGTGCCCATTACCCCTTTGGTCAAACCAAAAATGCTCCGAGGATTCCCGCAATCGCTTGGTCAACCCTAAAATGCCCCAAAGGTGCCCATAATCCCTTTGGTCAAAACCTCCAAGGATCCGAAAGAATCACTTGGTCCACCCTCACGCGGAATGAACCAACCATAAAGAACATTAAAAAACAAACAAAAACAAAAGATAATCAAAAATAACAAAAAAAAATTGCATCTCACTCCCATGCATACTCTTACAAAATATATATATATATATATATATAGCTGCATCAGACATCGCATACATACATTGCACATTTGTTGATCATACAAGTCAAAGGTACCATAGACTGTAATTACGAGAAATTCCATCATTCTCCATATTTGTTCCACTTTGAAAATAATGCAGCAAACATAAACGCCATACATATTTTTCACCACACCATAGTCAGTTGTCTTCTAATGTATCTAGAGTTTTCGTCATTCAGCTATCATTAAATTTCTAGCCAAAACTATACAAATTCAGATAGATTTTACAAAGGTAGAGTTCTACTTGGATCACACCTCATTACGTAGCATCTCGACACAAGTTAAAACACATAAAAATTCCGAAGTTGTGTGAACGAAATATGAAACCTGCAAAGCAATCCAGGATACCATCTAGTGAAAAGGTTATCTTGCTCATTCCCCTATGCGAATGACCCCAAGAATGCTGAGAGTTGGCAAAAGGACAAGCATCTTCCCTACCCAATTCTCCAAGAATCCCAAGTTCTCAAAAAGTTGCAAACATAAAAAAAAATTGCAAAAGTCAAAACTCCAAAAATTTGACATCAAAACCAAAGTGCATACATCAAAAGGCACAAGCAATAGTGATTCTCATCACTCAACATTCAAATCCCTTGCTCAAAAAATAAAAATAAACAGTGATTTTTATCACTATCGACAACCACGTATCCCAATACAATTGAAGAAACTAAGGGACTCAAACTTGAATCCCTGGAACTCTCAGCATTCATAAGGTCATGAGGTGAACCTCAGTACCGATTTGGTGGATAGCCTATCGGTCACTGGTGGCCAAACATCTAGCATGATGATATATTTGTCACATTAAATTGTGTGCAGATCAATGTTTGCATGTGGATGAGCTAGCTCATGGTATCCTAGATATCACCGCAGATTAATCTGACTAAATACAACACAAGAGTTAGTGGAGCTAATTAGGTGATCCTCAATACAGGTTTGGTTGACAGCCTATCTGGCATTGGCGGTATCTTGACAAATACCACATAAAAAAATTCAATTGCACACACAGGGATGTGAAATAACTTGGTCAAACTCAAGTCTGATTCGTACCTTGTTCAAAAAATCTTCTGAAATAAATGTACAGTCTTGGCTAGTTAGTTAACACATCCGAATCTCAGAAAACCTTAACTACATTTTAAAACAACTGGTACATTTTATTACTTACATCAACATCAAAAAATATGAAAAATCCCAAAACAAAATTCATACATGCAAAGTCATTCCATAAAGACATCACATAAGTACAAAAATCCAATAAATCTTGTACAGTCTATGGTGCCATCAACGAGTTATCAACAACTCATTTCATTCATTCCATATGCATACATCATATAATTAGAAACATCGCATTCATAATACCACATGCATACATCATCATAAATAAATGTGCATAAACAGAAAAATAAATCATGACAAGTGTATAACCAAAAAGAAAAGTCATGTATATATATCATCAAAATGCTCACACGCTACAATAAACCGGTCCTATGACCTCACAAAAAAGCAAAAGTTCAAAAACCTGCAAGCCTAGGGCGTCGGCCACCATGATCATGCAGGATCGATGCGATGGGAACTACCCCCCATGGTGTGGGTCCTATGCGACCTCTTAGGGCAGTTGTTGCTAGCCCTCGCATCATGCCCACTAGCGCCCCCCTCATCCAACCACCTACGATGAGACGATGTCGACTGCTCAGTATCGTTGTCTCTCGTCCGACGTAAAGACCCACCTCCAGGGAGCTCAGGTAACCACCCACCGAGGCGGATAATCTCTCCCTCCAAATCCATCTGGTGTCAAAACCACTCCACCTCCCATCGATGGTACACAACCACTACATCCTCGCGCTGCGCCAACTGAGTTTGTAGGAGATCCCTCTCCTGCATAGCATCTGTGTCCCCATCCCATCGGTAGTATGCAGCAAATGCATTCTCCCTCTCAGCCAACTGAGTCCACAGAAGATCCCTCTCCTTGAAAGCCTACCCAAGCTCCTCATCCCGTCTTTGAAGCAGCTCCTCCAATCGTGCTATCTCAGTGTGATCCCTCACATCCACACCCTTCGAGACAGCCTGGTGCATAGGCGTATCTGGGATTACGGACTGCTCCAGCTCCCACTGCTCTGGGACATCCTGCATATTCGACTACTTCGAAATCCCAAAATCATTCCCCCAAAGTTGTAAACCTCTACCATGTCCGCGTCCTCCAGTGGAACCTCCCAACCCTCCCCTGGTGCCTCTGCATCCTCCTTGCCTACTACTGCCACCTCTGCCCCTCCTAAAGGCCCCTCTCCCTACCACCATTGCAATGTCTGCCACTACTCATACTCAGCAGTAGCTCCGAAATCATCCACATCTAGGACATCAATCATGGTATCTGCCTCCTCTCCTAGCGGTGCGATGATCAGCCAGGCTAGAGTCCTCTTGTCGCCCTAACGTCGATAGATCAAGGGCTCCCCAGGAAATCCCTGGTGCACCCCAAACTGTCGTGTCACTCGGACATACGAGAAATACTCTTGCTTGGTCCCATGCTACCCGATCAGCCATCTCCCCCTATGCACCCGTCGGAGCCACTCCCTAGCCTCAGGCCAAGCTAGACAATCTAGGTATGGCCGCCAGACTACCTCCCCAGGAGCAAGCCATGAGAAGGCATCAGCGTAGTGCCCCATGACACCTGCCCATCGCCGACTATGCCCCTGCTCCTCCGACCTATGCCACAATGCCACATACCCTATTTCTTTATCAACCATCTCCGCTCGAGTCATCCACGGTAACCCCATCGACCTCTCCACAACTATGTGTTGCCATGCCCAACACTACAACAGGTAACTACATCCAATACCCTTTCACCTCCGACAGTGGACCTCGTACAGTTCATCATAGAGCTGTGCCAGTAGTGTCTGCCCCCACCTCATAATCAGGGGTACCTCCGTCGGACACTCCACCAACCTGAAGACCACCTCCAGCAGGTTCCACGAGAACCTCGCACCCGAAGAGTCAAGCAGTAGCATGTTGGAGATGAGGCTCATCAGTAATGCGTGCCTCACTTCCAACACGCCCCTCTCTAGCCACCACCATACCAAAATGTCATAAATCTGGTAGTCACCCTCTGCCCTCTCCATCGGGTTGTCCACACCCAACTCCTCCCCATGACCGAAGCATCGTGTTAGCACTGTCATCTACTGATCACATGGCGTCGTCCTGATAGGAAGCCCATCTATCAGAATCCACAGAATCCGATAGACGTCCTCGAGAGTCACTGTCATCTCCCTTGTTGGGAGATGGAAGGTATTGGTGCGGGGATCCCATAGGTTGATCAACGCGGTCAGGTATGCCCGATCCCCCACCACAGGCTCTAGTCGTGTCACATGCTTGAGCCCAAGGGCATCAAGCCACTCCCAATCCACCAAATTCAGCGCCTCCCGGGCATCAGAGAACACCGTCGGCTGACGGTACCGGCTCTTCACCACCTGCAAAACAAAAACAACAAAACATAAAAAAAAAACATGATAACAAAAAACAACCAAACTATACAACAATGCATAAACGTACAGAAAAATAGTTCAATAAACTGTACAATCACACCTAACAAATGTACAGCTAAAAACAGTTCATAACAAACAAAAAAATTCAAAAAAAACACAGTTTGTCAGCACTTAGGGTTTTTAACTTTAAGTTTGAAACTGACTAATAATAAACAAAAACAAAACATTTCAAAAATAGTTTGTCAGTACCTAGGGTTTTTAACTCTATGTTTAAACTGATACATAAAAAAAAAAAATCAAAATCAAAATAACAGTTTTTCGTTAACCTCGGGTTTATAACTAAAGTTCACAAATGAAAAATCAGAATAAAAACAATTTTTCTAAAGCTAGGGTTTGCTCTCAGTTTAACCTAGGGTTTTAGTTTTAAAACAATAAAAACATCGCATTTTAACCTAGGGCTTCTTATAACCTTAACAAAATTACAACAAAAAATAAAAAAACATTTCTTTTTAGCCTCGGGTTTTACCTTCGTTTAAACGGAAAAACAAATTCAAAATGAATTGCGATTTTAAAACTGTAAAATAAAACACAAGCTAACTAAACGATAAGGAGCACTTACTGGTCTCGCTTCGGCTCTGCCGCTTGATCCGGTTCATGAACTCATGGTGTTGGTAAAAATTCGACAGCGCTTCGCTTCGCAGACTCGACCTCCTCCTCCTCAGAGCTCCAAATTGCCAAAAAAATCGAATGATAATGACCCCAAACCCTAGTTTTGGCCCTTAAATAGGCTCTTAGTCCTGTAATCGTTCCACCCTAGGATGAGTGCTCTAGTTAGCACTCGTCCCACCCTGGGATGATTACAAAACTGGTATTCGTCCCACCCAGGGATGATTACAGAGCAAAAATTTCAAAAATAGCAAAAAAATGCTCCAAAATGCACAAAAACAAGCAATAAAATTATCCAATAAGAGTGCTTTTGCACTGACATTCTTGGCATGAAAAATAGATGTTGGGGTCACAAATCCTCACTATCCTACTCCCTAAGAAGGCTACCATAGCCAGACCGCTCCACGGGAGGACAGATTTTTGAGCATTTCATCCCCAAACGACGTCCCAAAAAGGGTCCAAACCCACCCAAAAATAGCAATAGCATTGCCGAACAAGGTGCCTTTGTGCCTCTGCTTCTTGGCATGCAAAACAGACGTTGGGGTCACAAATCCTCACTATCCTACTCCCTAAGAAGGCTACCATAGCTAGACCGCTCCACGGGAGGATGGATTTTTGAGAATTTCATCCCCAAATGGCATCCCAAAAAGGGTTAACACCCACCCAAAAATAGGTCAAAATGTTGGAAAACTGCATAAGCATTCAAGGCAAAACAACTGAAGGCACCCTTACCATAAGTCATCTTGGGTCAAGCGACTTGTCGTTTTTCTCATGTCGGTCATTCCCTCATCGATTCATCGCTTTAGGGGGTAGTCACACTTAGTCACCAATCAAAAAATACACACCCAATCAAGGAAATGGCATGCATTCGAAGAATCATTGACAAAGACAATCATGCCCCTGCTTGGGGTAGCAAACAAACAATAATCACAAGCTGATCATGTTGGGACTAAAATTAAAGGGGTTGATATTATTGATAAAAATGGTTACAATATATAGGCATAAGCCTATATTCAACACATGACACTTGTCAAGAGAAACTGACAAGTGTCAAGGTGAAGGCATAGTGCACTTTAACTCTAACATTCCCCCTTAAAGTGCACTATCCTAACTAAATAAGAAACAAAACAAGTCAACATTAGGTAACATTCCCCCTTAATGTTGACTTCTGGAAAACAACCTATCATCCTCTCTTATTGCTGATTTGGTCTAGGCTCATGCTCTTTGCGCTTGGCTCTCCAACTATGAATAATGCTAGATTCACTATGTATACATCTCGATCTGTTGCCTCAGGGTTAGCCACTTCCACGAGGTCTGTTGCCACTAGGTCAACCGTCTAAGTTCCTCAAGGTCATCATGGGTGCCTCAAGGTCAGCCACTTTTGGGTCTGTTGCCTCTGTAGGTCATCCTCAGAGGATGTTGCCTCTCGTAGGTCACTGACTAGATTCACCATAAATATCAAATCTCTCTTTATGGTGAACTCAATCTAGAAGGTGTCGGTCTCAGCTGAAAATGCACCTTAATACAAAAAACGAGCCATATAAGAGTGTTGGTCTCTGTCGAAAATGCACTCAATACAATAAAATGAGCCATAGATCCAAATAGGAGGAGAGAAGAAGAAAATAAGAGAATCTTCTGAAGTGTCTTCGTCTGTAGTCTTCAGAAGTAGATCCGGAAAAAACCTCGGATAGAGTCTAGGGTGTCTTTGTCTGTAGTCCCTAGTATAAGTGTCCTTATGGTGACCATGTCATCCCATCGAAATGCATGGGTAACCAACCGCTGCATT
The DNA here is from genome assembly GCA_028583015.1 of Wollemia nobilis. Lineage (NCBI taxonomy): Eukaryota > Viridiplantae > Streptophyta > Pinopsida > Araucariales > Araucariaceae > Wollemia > Wollemia nobilis. Next base: position 11,712,876 of record JAQPPZ010001195.1, read on the forward strand.
CGCCAAGTGTATAGAAAAGATCACTAGGTACAAGGATCACATATAAAATTACCTTGGGAGTGTCGGGTACAACCGAGAGTGCACTCCAAGGTAGAAAAATCTTTGAGGCTAAAAAACTAAATTGAAATAGCCTCAAAATTACAATATGACACCACCATTGTGTCCATTGCGGAAAACCGTTTCCAACGACTATAAATACCCCTATATTCCACCATCAAAGGGGCCTTCATCATGCTAAAAAACCAATGTGCCTCTCTATGCAGCAGAAAAACAATTCAAGTATACCCTTGAAAAGCAAAAAATACAACCCATTACATGAAAGTGGTGCCCTCCACTTTATAAGAAATGCCCTCAAAGAAAAATTACAATTTTGAAAAAAATTGGCCATGTGGGCTTCTTCACTTCCTTTAAAAAATTGTTTTGCCCCCCTTGTTAAAAAAATTTCAATATCACCAATTTGTTTTTTAAACTGGAACCTTCTTCATTAAGGCTAAAGGCATATCAATTTTTTTTTTTAAAGTGGAGCGTTCCTCATATTTTAAACTATTCCCCAAAATGCATTCAAATGATGTCATACATGACGTGGGGTTCCCGCCAGTTGGCACCTCGAACTGGCGCTCAGTGGATGTTGTGGCCGCTGCAATATTCACGCTTTCGTTGTGTCGCTGCTTCTATTTTGCACAGGTTGAAAGCCATTGGAATCTCCCGGCCATTAAAAAAAACATTTCCTTGTCGGCCACCATTTCTTTGATATCTCCACTCCTCCGCAATAACCTTAGTTCTTCGGCCACTACCGGCCCATCCACCATGCAAGTGGAAGTCTAAACACGAATCATTTTCCAGCCACATCTAGTGCCACATCTTCATTTTAGGCGTCGTGTGCATTCACATTGCATACAATCGCCTGCTAGGGCACATCCTGTTTCTGGACATCATGTCACAAAAAATTTTCAGAGGGAATGGTGGCGAAATGCATCTCACAGACTGCAACTCTAGCTCCAAAATTGGTCACAAATCTAGAGGCCCTGATGCTGCCTCTTCGCTAGGAGCCACGCCGCCATGGCTACATTGTCCACCACCCCAAGTGCCTCTGCACTCTTCTTCTTCACAGTCAGCAAACCCTCATCATCGCTATCATTTTCATCATTGCCGGCCTCTAACAAGAACGCCCTCTTCAACTCCTCCTGCTCCTCAGCATAACTCTTCAAAACCCTCGTCCTAGGGTTTTTAGGGTTTTCATCTTCAGAGAGACTCCTTGTCACTCAAAGCAAAGCATGAATTAGAGGGCAGATTCGGCAGCCTACTCCATCTTCTAGAAAAGGGATCAAATGCCCGCCACTCGTGAGCATATACACCCACTGCTCAACTATGGCCTCTTTTCTCCTAATCTTGTACAGCTCCCCACTTCTAGCCAAAGCCACAAATTTTTTATTAATAGAAAAAATCTTACCATACTCTGCTTTGGATGTATGAGCCAGACATAAAAGTGCAAGTTCATCATTAAGCCCAGGCATATATGAATAATCTGCATCTTGAGATTGATCATTAGAACCTCCACTAGATTCCTCATTTTCCTCAACATTAGAATTCTTCACGGGCTCTTTGATCAGACCTGTATCAGACTCTTCTTCAATCAAAATTGCACCAGCTACCACCTGTGTTGCTTCTTCTCCATTGTTGCTGCAATTTGTTGTTCTGCAATCATGACAAGTCTCCTTCCTCGTACTATCCCCATTCTCATAGATACCGTTCAGTCCATTCTTAAGCTTTTTCTTCGAAGGTCCAAAAGATGCCAGCTCCTGTTCAACATCCTGATCTTGGCCAAAAATACAGATATGGGGTTCTGGGTTATAAGCCAAAATGGTCAAGAGGGTACTGGAAAAATGCTCGGAGGCCTGTAAAAAAGTACTGGGTAAATGTTTTAGGTTGGAAAGGTCCTGGAAAAGCAAAAAAAATATGACAGGGGAGATGATGAGGCAGCAGCAAAAGTTGCAGTAATAGCAGCAGGTGGTTATTTTTGATGTCAGATCCTGGAAGGATTGGTAGACAGGAATATATATTTATAAGCCCCACTGGGTGATAGTGGCAGCAACAAGTGGTGGAGTCCTCTCCTCCAATGCAAATACCGGTCGAAACAATCATATATTTCTTTCTCAGCAGATTCGAAATAGTATGGTCGATGTTACATATTGGTAAGGGTTCTTTCTGAGCATTGTGCAGTGGATGTCAGATTTTCATAATCCATAGATACGCAACAAAATGACTCTGCAAAAAAAATAATTTTGCCATGGAAAAATTCGAGATCTAAACCAAAATAAACTTAGTAGTCAAATCCAACTGCATCAATTTCAATTGCACACAAACTAGGTGTTGTAGATGAACAGGGAGAGGTAGGAATAAAATCATGGGTGGTGCCAACTAATTTTAAAAAATAAAATATTGACCATACTGTCGACCACTAATGACCCTGCACTTCAAAATCAATGAAACTGGTGCGTCTAAAACTGGTGCCATCAATCTCATTTCCTAGAGCACCAAATGAGAACACATCAAACACAAACTGATTTACTGGAAATCGGGGCCACGAGCTGGATTAACATCGGGTCCACCTCCTCGAGCTAGTCACATCTGCTCAATAATTACATGGTCAAGTATCCAGTTTTTCATTTCTCTATAGAGAAACTACTTCTTCGGACGGATACATAGAGAAAAAATAACAGCCATTAATTTCTTCAAAATTCTAGTTTCTGATCCATTGTAAACAATGGAGAGCATACTCCCTATTTTGAAAAAAAAATGGGGGGAAAATAAAAAAATAAAAAATGGGGAAAATGATGAGGGGGGAGGGAGGATTTCCATAAGGTAAATCCCCCCTCAAGGTTTTCACAAGCAAGAGAGGGAACCTGCTTTGATACCAAATGCTGGGACTAAAACTAAAGGGGTTGATATTATTGATAAAAATGGTTACAATATATAGGCATAAGCCTATATTCAACACATGACACTTGTCAAGAGAAATTGACAAGTGTCAAGGTGAAGGCATAGTGCACTTTAACTCTAATAGATCAAACACTTGACATTTGTGAATCATGAGCTCAAGGTTCCCACAGACAAAAGGTTGCGCCCTTTGCCTATTCATGACTGAACAATGTCCAAGATCAAGTAACACCTCACCGAAAAATATTAACACTTGAATTAAGTTACTTAGATCGTCAGAAGCAAATATTAAAAAAAAAACATGCCCTTTCCATACTTGGGGCATCAAATTTTGGTTAGGTCACTGAGAAACCCTAATCATTAGTGCTTTGGTTATCTATTTTTTCTCAGCACTATGCCACGCACAGCGCATCCCAAAAAGGGGCATTTGTAGACACAAAAACAACACCAATCTGATTGTGTGACTGAAAACACTGATTGAGTTGACACACATAGCCCCCAAGGCAGCCCCCAGAGGTTAAACAATGATCCTAACCACTATCACAGTAGTTTTGGAAGGTCAGAGGTCAATTTGGCATCTTTCAAGCACTCTGATCCATACTCGTTCCACCCAAGGACAATTACAAATTGGTATTCATCTCACCCTGGGACGATTAGCAGTATTCACTCCTAGGTGGGGCAAATAGCAGGTTTGACGGGCAAAAAGTCAAACCTTGACAAATGGCAGCTCAGATCTGCCACTTAACTCCTCCTTCAATGCATGGAGTGCGAGTGAGCATTTTTGAGCTCAAGGAGGTAGTTACAGAGGCAGTCATGGAGCCCTTAATCAGGGAGGAATCTTCTCCCCCCTTGGAAAGGCATGATTGCCAAGTGGCGCCTCTGCATGCTCATACACAGATACCATCAGGTCTATAAAATGGTAAGTCTTCTCACCCCAAATAGAGACGAAGGAGGAGCATTTTGAGCAACAAAGTGCTACCGTTTTACATACATACTTTTGATTGTGCCTTTCACATCCTTGATCTCTCTTTTGGAAGGGAGGTCATTGGGTGGTTATTGGAAGCGCAATACGGACCCCAAACCCGACATTTGGCCATAGTATCCCACCCAAATTTGCCAAAAACACCCCACAAGAGGTTTTGGACCCATCCCAAGTGGATTGGTGCCAAAATCAGGCCCCAAACGGCGGGCGTCCTGCCCCGGGCACCCCCCACATTGCTGCAGTCCTAATCGCCCCACCCCGGAGCGATTAGAAATTTGTAGCAAATTTTAGTTCTGTTCTTTTTGCATTTTATTCTAGGTTGCTTAGATAAGCTTGCATTCAAATTTCATGTAATTCTGAGCAGTTTTGATCATGTTTTTGTTATTTCTCGCTTTCGCTAACATGTAGGTAGCATCATCAAATTACCAGAGATAGAGGTCAAATTGGCAAAATATGACCTTCTGGGTCTTTCCAAAATACCCCATTTTACCTAACCCCCAACTTTGCAGGTGATTTGGAGCCTCCTGAATGGGACATTTGGGACAGTGCTTTATGACATTTTGTTGTAGGTCTAATCGTCCCACCCCGGAGCGATTAGAAATTCGTGGTGAATTTTTTGACTGTTATTTTTACAGTACCTTCTCGATTAAATTCTCATGCCTCTATCAAGTTTTTAGCTTATTTATATATCTTTTATTTTTCATTTTATTTATTTATTTGCATGCACTAATCGTAGGCTCGGGAATTGCATGTTTCATTTCATCCACAGGTGCTACTTATTTTTTTTTGTTTCCTTGAACATAGGATCTCGACACCGGAGGAGCAACAAAGAATCACAGACCCTTTCATGCAAGCGGCGACAATTTTTGGTCCACCCATTTTACATGTGGGCACACGAAAAAAGGCATACCACCCATGGTGTAGCGAAACCTTATTTAACACTCCTAGCCCTTGAAAAGGGAGGAAACGTGTTGTAACCGAGCTTTAAAGCAAATTAATAAAAATGGTTGTATTCTATATTTGCTTTCCATCTTGTTTCGATTCGTTTATGTTTCTCTCCTTTCATGCATTTTCAATTCATAGGATTTAGCGTTATCTTTGGCTTCACTTACATCGCACTTGGTGTTTCCTTTTTGCTTTCGTATCCTCGTGCTTTCAAAAACATAGTTCAAATTCCCTAAAACACTCATTGAGAGGTCTTGTAGACACTAGTGCTATTGAATGAAAAAATGGAGATGATCCATGCTCTTATACATTTCTATAATATTTTATTTTTTGAGCAACTAAAAGTTTTGTAAACTCCATAGCTTGATGGACAAGGTAAGTATCTAGGAACATCCTTTAATTGATCTTGATACCCCTTTATGTGGCTAAAAATGTAGTGGTTTATCTACTTGCTTGTATAATAGATCATAAATCCATCATTTAAAAATAAAAAGAGTAACAAGAAGCATAATAAAGACTTAAGTAGGCAATCAAATAACTCATAATGGATCAAAATAGAATCATGATGTCAAGTTTTAATGAAGAGAAATGCAATCAAATAATTCCAATAGTTTTATTAAGGCAAGATAATGCTCCATCATCATGTTGAGTACATTTGTTTAGGTGTCTATTTCTAGAATGTAGCCATTATGTTCATAGTGTGCCCTGCTTAGGTAGTAGTGTGACTCGTATATGCAATAATTTACCCCATTTAGGCAATAATATGCCCCATTTGAATGGTTAAACATGAAGTGTGCTCTAATATTTTTGTAATGTGCCCTGCTCCTATACCACTATACCTCATTTAAGTGCTTATATCTATAGTGTAACCAGCTCTAAATACTCAATTATAGATTGTACCCTTCTCTAGCACTAGTGTGTACCATCTAAATATTTAATTCTAGAGTGTGGTTTGCCCTATCAGTTGTTTGTCCTGTTTAGATTATAGTGCACCTTTCTCAAGTACTAGTGGGACCTATTTCAATGCTTAGGTTTGTAGTGCATCCCATTATATCAATAATATATCTCACTTTGACACCATTACACCCTAAATTTTAAGTATATATTGTGTCTATTGAATTATTTGCATGTGTAGTAGTATAAGGAGCATGTAAATATATAGTGGGATGGATTGTTAGAGAATATTATGTCTTGGTAGCTTGTTCAAGATGTTTGCAACAAAGAAGGTTAATCGAGAAGTTTGTGACGATTGTTAAATAACAAAGTGTTTGTAGGAAAATAGTATAAAAATAATATTGTGATAGGTACAAGTCACAATAAGAAGTAATAGTGAATAATAAAAGTGTTATTGTCATGGTAAATCATCTTCATCAAGTGTATTTGTCACAAGGAGATATGTTGTATATAATAAAATCTCTAGAAATTTAACATAGTCAAAAGTAGTTTTGGATGTACGATGTAATTATAGGAAAATTCCAAAAAGGAAATCAAAAGTACTTTTGGGAGTATTATGTAATTATAGGAGTTCAAAAGGACAAGCTCTAGAAACATGTGATATTTGGACGATCTCATGTAATTATAAAAGATTACAAGAAAAGTTCAAAGATATCTTAGGTATCTTGATATATGGAAAGAGTCCAAAAAGGATATCTATAGAAAGTGTTGCCATGTGTCCATATAGATTTTTGCATGCACGTAATATCTAGCTCCCATGAGCTAAGAACTAGGGGAGAGACACTTTATGGGAGGTAATTCAAATCAAGTTGAGTTTAGCAAGTGTGATCTCAAGGAAGTAATAAAGAGTCTAGTGTGTGTGAGAGATCTAGCAAGACAAGATAGCTATAAAAGACTGATTCTTATCCAAGGTGTGACCAATATTATTAGAGTGAGGGTGTGGAGCATGGTCATTGGTAAAGTACATATGAGGTGGAGGCTCAACAGAAGGACTTCATTTGTTTACAAGGCAATCTGGTGAGTATCCATGTACTATTGTAATTTGTATGTATAATACAATTTCATCTATTTTCATTGTGTGGTTTCTTATGCATCCATTAACTATTATTTTCTATGATGTTCTAATGGTTTATTATGCATGAGAGTTATATGGTAGTATACCATCATCATGTTAATATTGTATACCTATCATAATTATCATAGTATGAGGAGGGCTTGGGAAAATATTGTGAACATGTTGCAACAATAGTAAGTTCATCTCCCTCTACTTCTACAACTATAGTAGAATATTTAATCAAAAATATGGGATTACTTGTAATCAATTTATTGCAATAAAAGTACATAGAAACTAAACAAGCCCAAACTAGAGATAAAGATGTTAGAAAGAATTTGTCTGAGGTATTTTACTACAAGTATAGAGAGAAATAACATTACAAAACAAATTTTCCTAATAACGCGTCTACTTCAAGAATGAGTAATGATATTCAAAGCTCTAGTTAACATTGATGATCTTTTTCAAGATAATCAAGAAGAATTTTGATGTTATGGAAATGAAATGAGTTCCTGATAAAACTCCTAATAAAGGAAAGGAGGTCAAGAAGAAGAAAGAAGAGCCCAAAAATAGGAGAAGAAAATTAGGAGTTATTGATTTTCCAATCTCAATAGGCCAAGAACCATACTCAATCATGGCGTATTTGTCAAAGAAAACTACCAACATCACATTGTTATCTGCAAAAAATGAAGGGATTTGCATAGTAGACTTGGTTTTGGATGAAGGAAGAAAGTTGAAGTCACATTGTTTGACATAGAGGTTGACCCATATACTCTACAATCTAAAGTCATATGTAACAACCCCAATTCCAAGACCAACCAACCTTAGGGATTTTTTTTTTGTTTAATCTTTATCATTGAAATTAGTTCATGAGTGAATTGAAAGTCTCTCCATGTGGTTCTCTTAAAGTTTCATTTCCAAGTATGTTCAAGGTTGCACTGCACAATATTACAACATGGTCAGTGTCTATCCTATGGATAGGAGTGGCCAACCCCTATAATGACCTGCATGTAAGGTTTCTTTACCTTACAATTGGGAATTCTCATATCTCAAATAAGAACGCCCTTTTTCCCAACTAGTTTAAATAAAACATTAAACTAGATTTTATGTTAGGTCTCTTTCAACCCGTACATTAGGCGTATGCCTTGAGGATTAGTTGATTCTTCCTTAAGGATGGAACAATAATAATTGCAATTATTAACCTTCCCATATCAATCATGGGAAGCCAAGGGGGTTATCACACAAATCCTCATAGACTTCTGAATGTCTACCATTTTATCTTACTTGATTTAACCAACTATAATCTCCACGAATTAGATAACTTTTGATTTTCCCTCTATAATAACTCTCATGGTTAATCTCTAAGTTACATGCATGAATCATAAATTCCTTCTAGTTTTAAGGATACACTATTTCAAATAGACACAATTCTTAAATTACTTTTAAAGATTCAAAAATTATCATGAGATAACTTCATATCATGATATAACTCTACTTTTCTTCTATGATCATTTGAAGTCAAGTATTACATTGTATACACATCCTCTCAAGGAGTGGTATAATCGATTACAATTGATCTCAATAAATATATTTTACAATAATGGGGCCTTTCATTAAAGAGGCCCTTGTTACAATATTTATACATAATCAATAGGTGTTGACTAGTTCCAACTTTCGCTTGGTTCCATTCAAGCCACCAGTACTAGATTGTAGATATTTTCAGGATCATGACAACCCATACATGTATATGAAATGCATTCTAGAAAAAAATCAACATGTAATAATTGTACATTGAATGCAACTAAATACATTACATTCTCCACAACGTAATTTTCTAAAGCATTCCACCATTCAAAGGAAGGAAATCCCATACTTTCTTAAGACTGAAAATCACATTTCATATCATATCCTTCTTCACAAGGATATGCCCTTGAAATAATTATTATTACAACCAGTTATTTTGAGTCCTTTTAAGAGAATGCCATTTATTCATAAATGAGATCCATTTTTTTATGCATATAGCAATTGAACATATCATACTTTCACAAGTATCACATATTTCTTCAAACAAAAATAGCATTTAAACAAATCATACTTTCACAAATATCTCATATTTCTTCAAACATAAATAGCATTTAAACAAATCATACTTTCACAAGTATCTCATATTTCTTCAATTAAAAATAGCATTTAAATAAATCATTTTTCACAAGCATCTCATATTTCTTCAAATAGAAATAGCATTTAAACAAATCATTCTTTCACAAGCATATAATATTTATTTAAACAAAAATAACATTTAAACAAATCATACTTTCACAAGTATCTCATATTTCCTCAAACGAAAATAGCATTTAAACAGATGGATTCAATTGTAGATCTACAAATCATTCCTAGGATTTAATCATAATCTAATACGAGATTATAAACCCAATTTGTTCTACAATCCATCATTTTTTCACACTATAGTTCTTTGTAAATGTGTTTGCTAATATTGTATTTGTAGTCTATAGTCTTCCTTCAAATCTGGCCACCAAGTTGCCTCAATATCTATCAACAAGGTAGTTCTATAGTTCCACGAGTTTAGCTACAATCTCTCTTGTAATCCATCAATAGAGTTACTCAATATTAGCTACAACTCCACAAGGAATCTATCACATAATATTACACCATAGATTTACTAACTTGGCCCTTAGTTTTCTTCGAAAAGACACTATAGATACACAATATTAACAAAATGAGATCTATTAACTATTCTCTTGTCAAGGATGAACTATACTTCATAAAGGATAATATTTAGCCTATCAACAAGACCATTACCTAACTTATGTGAATATTTTCAAAATTTATCACAAAATCCTTACATAATAGTTCATCATGGTTTGCATAAATTTTCACCATATTCTTTGCTCAAGTCTAAGAAGGAATTTATGTAGTTTCTCTCTGATTTTGTTTCACAACCAATTGGTAAGATTACACTTATAGATTTTCACCAATTCATTTAAAGTTTATTTCATAACTTACTAAAGGAATTATTCCTTCACAACAATCCTTACAATTCAATGGATCTAGGAATTATAGCCAGGTTTTCTTCAAACTACTTTTTGGAATAACCTTTATGTTATTTCATTAGGATCTAAACAACAAGATTCCTCACATACTTATATACAACTTTAAAAGGGGTTTATTTTTCTTTTTTAAAGAGTATATTGAAATGTTGACCCTTAATCTAGAAAGGGGGTTTCATTAAACATCTCATTATTTACTTAAACTATCCCTTTATGCAAGAGAAAGGAACTCCATTTAAAACATAACTCTACCATTTAAAACATAACTCTATACAAACAAATGGGGTTTCATAACATCGAATAAATTTTGATAGTTGCACTTTACCAATACCTCGTGTCCTTTCTTATCCAAACGATGTGACCATCATTATGTGATCGTTGCTCATAGTGGGGCCTACTTCTATTAAACCATGAAAGGTCATAAACATACCCTATGTGGGATGTCATGTTATAAGGTTGCATATACCCATTTGAGGCCTGGTTTATCGGATGGATAGGCAGGGGCTAAGGATTGGACCAGTTTCAATGTTGTCATCCCTTGGTGGTTTCATCGGCCACCTCGAAGTGCGACGTTCAGTACACCTATAGAAAATCTTATCCTTTTTATTATCTCAAATTTTTAACATTAAAGCTAGTATGATTAGCATTTTATAGTTGACGCATATAGTCATTGATTCACGCGCGATGATAGAACCTGATCAAAATACTTTTTTACGTAGGTAGAAACTTTCTACGGACAGAAAAGACATCAGGGAGATTATATTGTTCATAAGGATTTAACTCGAACACATGTGTGAACCCTGGTTCATGATGTCGAGGTGTATTCGTTGGATCTCCCGGTAAGGTTGAGGAAGAACCCAACACCAATACATCGAGAATAATCTATATACATACATAAATGTATGATACGGTGCGATTAAGGTGTTTATACCTCAAATTTACCCATACAAGAACCTTAACAGAAGGTCCCAATCAAACATAGAGGATAGATTTTTGAGTAGAGGATTGAGCTTTCTGTGAAAATTAGGTGATTACCAAATGAATTGACATTCCAAATGATGACACCATGATGAAATTAGATGATCTGGAGAACATCTGGTAGTGGCAAAGGTGTGGTGCAAAAGACACAGGTTAACATTCTCTTATATTGGTGACATCAGAAGAGATTTTGGAAATAAATGTACTCTATTACAGTAAGGTCAAATACTGCTCGATGATGGTCATAGAAATCCTAGCCAAAGGAGTTGGGCTATAGGTGATTGTTGTCGCATAGGATCACTAGTCTAGATAGATGTTAGATATAATCAAATAAAGTTAAATTTTATAAGATTTACCTAAATTAGAGTCCAATAGCCTTCCTATCGGACCTTACGTTTGGCATGGTTGTTATGGCTTGGTTCACCAAATACTAAAATCATGGAGGTGCACAGATATCTAAATGCGTAGCGAGGTGAAACAACTAAACATATACATTACAACTAGTTATATGAAACATGTCTAATAATGAAATTATTTGCAAGCTTGTTAACCAATTAAAGCTTAATTTCTCACACAAACCCAAAGATATTTAGGGATATTCTTCTGACCTATGAAATTTGCGGAAGCTCCAAACTTTCCTGCTTGACCTCAAGTCCACCATCTCTTCTTCCTCACGTTCTTCTATCAAGTTTGACCAAATGTCTCTAAAACTTAAGGCTTTTTGGTTTCTGATTCACCAAAGGGTGAAGAGCATAATCCCTAAGCCCAAGTTTACCTATCAATATTTCCTTAGGATTTTTCCCAGCATACCCTTTTTGGTTAACCCATGGTGGCTTTTTATAGCATTCAGGGGGTGCCTTCTCAAATGGTGAAGGGTAGTCTAGGTAATGACCTGTTGGAGAGGTCAGGTGGATGGTGATGTAGGCAAGTTAGTGGCATAGTATTTTTCTGCAGCCATGAGGACATGATGCACACCAAAGGGCAGCCAATAGTGCTTTTGAGGACTTTGAATAACAATTTTAAAATTTCTTCTAGAGCTTGTGAGTACAAATTCTTTTTCTCATAGCTCTTAATGGCATTTAGGGCTAAAATACTTTTCTCAAAGTATTTTAACACTACATTAGTTTGCAAAGCATACCAATAATTTAATTTACATGAAAACTCCCTTTTTCTATTAAAATATATGTTATTTCTTTTCTTGGATGCATTTTCAAAAATATTAAATAAATCACCACTATTTTCAATACCTTGAAAATTTCAAATATTTTCTATGCCTTCACAAATTAAGCATTAATTTCATTTCTCTTTGCCAAGCACAAGGGTTCGGGTCGAGGTGGGATGTGACATACTCCCCCCTTAGACTAAACATAGTCCCTTGTGTTACCATAGTTAGCAAACAATAAAACATTAATGCATAATCAAAACATAGCAAAGGAAGCAAATAACCATAATGCTTTTACCAAATTGCAATCACAGGCAGCCATGCAATCTCAATATTCCACACCATTGTTTTATCCTGGGGATGACCTCTTTAAGATAGGCTCGCTATCACCGTCATATCCAGGAGGCTAGTCTTAGACATCATTGCCCAATGGTGTAGTCATGAGTATACCTATATGCGGGTAATTATCCATGTTACCCATGGGTTGTCTTCATCATCATTTCTCTTTTTCTAGTATCTCGTTCTTGGTGGTCGAACAACTCCTTCTTCCTATGAGAAGGCCAACTTCTTCCACCCACGAGAGCTCCTAGACCTGTGATGCAACAAAATATCAGTAGTACCATATTCTTCAAGAAATAAAACATATATACTGCATGAAAATCATTCATCAATGATTACTTTGCATGGTAAGATCAAAGCATAAAACATAAATATCATCATAAAGTAATGAGATATAAATCAGTGCATACATACCATCATCAATGCATAAGTATCTCTATCAGAGTATCTATCTATGCATCACACAAAGTCTATCTGAAATAATATTACACATTATTTTCAAATAAATAAGGAAAGTGATTCCTCATGTCCTCCACCTTTTCCCAGGTGGTATTCCTTTCAGAATATAGGTCCCACTGGACCTTGCACTGCTCTATGTTTCGCTTCCTCATGGTCTTGGAGTGAAACTCGAGGATCTTTACTAGTTTCACCTCAATGTACGTTGGATCCACCATCTGCAACTTTGAGACATCCAACACATGATTAGGATCATCAAGATATTTCCTAAGAAGGGACACATGGAAAGAATCGTGGATCTTTGCCAAATTAGGTGGCAAGTCGAGTCTGTAGGCAACAGGGCTAATTCTTTCTAGGATGGCGAATGGTCCAACATATCTTGGGTCTAGTTTTGTTGACTTGATAGCACTTTTCATAGGCTTTACCCTCAAGAATACCCTATCTCCCACAAAAAATTCTTGAGGAGTCCTCTTCAAGTCAACATAACTCTTCTAGCGATCCGAAGCTTCCTTAAGCCTTTGTTAGATTACCCTCATTTGTTCCTCCATCTCCTTGAGTGTATCAGGTCCAATAATATCTCGATCCTCTAGATTATCCCATGACAATGGTGTTCTGCATCTTTGGCCATACAAAGCCTCAAAAGGAGCCATCTTTAAAGAAGCATGGTATCCATTGTTGTAGGCAAACTCTACTAAAGGTAAGAAGTCTTCCCATCGAGACTTTTGATCCATGCAATACATGTGAAGCATGTCTTCTAAGACTTGATTGACTCTTTATGTCTACCCATATGTCTCTAGGTGGTAAGCAGAACTTATATTTAGTGTAGTGCCAATTGCATGATGGAGGGCTTACCAAAAATCAGATGTGAACCTAGAATCTCGATCAGAGATGATCACTTTAGGAAATCCATGCAACCTGAAGATCTCTTTGGTGAATCTATTGGTGACTACTACCGCATCATCCTTGGTGCTACTTGGTATGAAGTGTGCTACCTTGGTTAGTTTGTCCACCATGACAAGTATCACATCATGTTGGTACCTAGTCTTAGGTAACCCAACTATGAAATCCATTGATATCACTTGCCACTTTTGCATGGGCACATCATGTGGGTATAACTGTCCTATTGGGTGCTTATACTCTACCTTCACTTTCTAGCATTCTAGACATCGGGTAACAAATTTAGTGACATCCTTCTTCATACCAGGCCAATAGAAGGTCTTCTTCATGTTCTCCCTCATCTTGGCCCCTCTCGGATGAGTGGAGTATGGGGATCTATGAGCTTCCCTCATGATCGCCCTTCTTAGATTGCCAGCTTTGGGGATGACTACCCGATCCTTGAAACATAAAAGTCCATCCTTGAGACCATAATATCTAGCTATCTTAGGATCTTGTGCCATCTTGGCTTGGATTTCAATACAAAACTGATCCTGAGATTGGGCTTGTTTAACTTGATCCATAAGATCTATATGACTTCAAGTTAGTGTAGTAATGTGCCTTCTTCTACTCAAAGCATCGATGACCTTGTTTTCCTTACCTTTGATGTATTCTATGTGCCAAATTCATCCTTTTTTATGTTTTCATTGATGTCACATTAATGTCAAAATATACATTGAATTTTGATGATCAAAGATTCATAACTCAAAGGATTTACCCACAAGGTATTGTCACCAAATTTTCAAGGCATGTACCACTACAACTATTTTATTTAAAGTCATGAGTAGCATAGTTAGACTCATGTTTCTTAATTGCTTTTCTTTCATAAGTGCCACTAATACTTTAACTTGGGATAATCCTTCCAATCCTTCCAAATAAGCATATTTGCACACTAAAAATTCACCTTGGGGGTCTAGGATTTTTAGTATAGGGGCAGAAGTGAGCTTTTTTTAAGCAACTGGAAGGTGGCTTCACATTTTTCTATCCATACGAACGCCTTTCCTTTCCTTTGAATATTTTTTATTGGGGAGGCTATCTTAGAATAGTCCTTCACAAATCTTTGATAATACCCTGCCAATCCCATGAAGCTCCTCACTTCTATTACATTAGTGGGAGGTGGCCAATTCAAAATGGCCTCGATTTTTTGAGGATCTACCACAATCCCATTTGTGGAGATTATATGTCCCAAGTAGTGTACTTGTGACACATAAAAATCATATTTGGAAAGGTTCCCGTAGAGTTGATTTCTCTTCAATAACTCTAGCATGATCTTCAAGTGTCTATCATGCTCTTCTTTACTGTAGGAATAGATTAGAATATCATCTAAAAATACCAATACAAATTGGTCCAACTAATTTCTAAATACATTGTTCATCAGATTCATGAATGCAGCTGGTGCATTGGTCAACCTGAATGGTAGGATAGTGAACTCATAGTGCCCATACCAGGTTTTAAAAGTAGTTTTGTGAGTATCCTCATCCTGGATCCTCAATTGATGATATCTTGATTTCAAATCAATATTGGAGAAGATGGTGGTATCCTTTAGTTGATCAAATAGATCTTCTATCCTTGGCAAAGGATATCTATTCTTGATGGTGGCTTTGTTCAACATCTTGTAGTCTATGCAAAGCCTTAGTGAACCATATTTCTTCTTCACAAATAGTATTGATGCACCCCATGGAGATACACTTGGTTTGATTAACCCTTTGTCAAGTAATTCTTGAAGTTGCACCTTCAATTCTTGCATCTCTATAGGGTTCATCCTATAAGGAGCCCTATGGATGGGTTTTGCACCTGGTACTAGATCAATGGTGAAGTCAAATTCTCTCTTGGGAGGTATTCCAGGAAGTTTTGAGGTAAATACTTCCCTATATTCTTGCAGAATTGGGAATCTTTGAAATGCTTCCTCCTCATTGACATCTTCAACTTCTTTCAATTTAACCATGTAGACCATTCCTCCTTTCCTTATGGCCTTCTTTAGTTGCATTGTGGACAATAGCATAGGCTTAAAGGAACCTTGTTCACTAACCATTTTTACCCTTCCTTCCTTATCATTAGTGAACTCAATCCATCGATCTTGGAAATTGATCAAAGCTTTGTGAGCTTTTAACCAATCCATGCCCAAGATGATGTCGAAGGTATGTAGCGGTGATACATATAGGTGCCAAATGGTAGAGCTAGTGGGTAGGGAAATTTTAGCTATGGGGAAGCATTGATCCATGGAGTAGGTCTAACCTGACCCATACTCCACTTTCCACCCTTGTGCCAAAGATCCAGGTCTCTCCGACATGTCCCTTATTATGCTACTAGAAATAAAGCTATTTGTAGCTCCACTATCTATCAAAATTTTAACATCTCTACCATAGATTTTACCATTTATGAGTAAAGGAGTTGCTTGTCCTTCTAGGTTCTGGTTCCCGATGGCCGCATAGATCTTGTGGCCCTTCCCATTTGCCTTCTAGCTAGACTCTGCATGAAGGGGACAATTCCTAGCATAATGTGGACCTCCGCATTCATAACATCCTGATTTATGATTCTAGCCTATCCCTTGATCTGGCTTATCCTTCTCATTGGTAGGAGGTGGTCCTACCTGTTTCAGAGGTTGCGGTTTTTCAGCATTATTGTTGTTCTTATTCCTTGGCTGGAACTTCTTCTTAAAGTGCCCTGGTTTCTCATTGTTCTTCTTTGCAAACTTGGGATTTTCCTTTCCTTTCTGACTTGGTTCAGGCTCCCACTTCCTCTTTTGTTGGTGATGATGTTCCTTCTTTGACCCATTTGAAGAGTTGCCAAATTTCTTACTAGGGTGCTGATTGTACTCTACTTGGCAAGCCAGCTCATAAGTTGTCTCCAAATCACTAGGTTTATGCATGCTTACTGAATTTTTGATATGATATCTAGCTCCCGAGAGGAATTTATGCACTTTCATCTTATTATCCTTCTCAAAATATGGAGCATATTTAAGCAGTTTCAAGAATTGCCTATAATACCCTTCTACAGACTGAGTCCCTTGGTGGAGTTGAACAAACTCATCAAGTTTCTTCATATAAAACTGCTCCATAAGGAACCTCTTTCTGAAGGCTTTCACGAAGTCCTCCCATTTGAAATGGATCACATTGATCTTTTGTTCCTTACTATAGGTCTCCCACCATTCCAGACTTGTTTCTGTCAAAAGTCCTATGGTCCAGACCATCTTAGTTATTGAGGAATAATTTCTCATGGAGAAGTAGACCTCCAACTCATTCAACCAAGATTCTATCGAATCTCCCCCTTCTTTACCAGAGAACCTTCTAACCTTGACATGTTTCAAGTCCTTTTCTAGTTCTCCATTAATACGGGCCTTAGTCACATGATCTACTTCATCTATGTCATTAGTCTACCCTACCATGGGGTTTGTTGGCTCAGGATTCCTATTCTCAGGTTTCTGCATCTCTGCCCTAATGGTTTCCAACAAACTATTTTGTTGAACCATTTGCTCTCTATACAGAGTCATTTCCCCTTGCATTGTTTGCACAATAGTTGTGAGATTTTCTACTCTATTTGAATTTCTTGAACTATCCCCTATGGGTCTATCCTCAACACTATCAGTGCTAGTTGGTTTCTCCTTTCGAGAAACCCTCTTTCTTCCACTTCTCAACCTAGGTGCCATTTTTTTCTTGGATTTAAGAGTAGTGTTAGTTTATAATTACACATTTATTTCTAGTATGTGCAAATCTTAAATACCACATACTTTCTGCAAAAAATTATATTGTTGTATAAATAGTATGCAACACTTTAATATAGTTGACTACCATATGGTGGTCAAGCAATGGTGTTTCAACCGTGGTAAGGGTTCGGTTTACTACTATTGGTGGGATATGTTTCCTCATATCCTAGTTAAGTTTCAAATGACTTCCATATTCGACCAAAAGGTCATGTTGTAACATCAAACATATTAAAAGAAAAATATTTTGATATCTTCTTCTAATGTGAAGATCCTACTAAGACAATTTCTTATTATTAGGATCTATAAATAACTCTTGTTGATTTGCAATACAATGCCTGTGCAAGAAAGAGGCTTAGCTTGGAGCTACGAATGTCAAGTACAATTTCTCAAAAGAGTCTCAGGTACACCGCTTAAGACCCACTATCATGGAGGGTTCGCTTAACTCTTCCAAGCCGATTCACCAGTGGTTCGGTCTTGGGAGAAAGGACTTACCCATTGGTAACCTCCAAGCAATTTTTCTTTCCTTGCCAAACATGCATTTATTCAGAGTTCTAACATTTTCATGGAAGATTTTATGCCTAATCAACCTAGGCTCTGATACCAATTGTAATGACCCCAATTCCAAGACCAACCAACCTTAGGGATTTTTTTTTTGTTTAGTCTTTATCATTGTCACTAGTTCATGAGTGAATTGAAAGTCTCTCCATGTGGTTCTCTTATAGTTTAGTTTCCAAGTAAGTTCAAGGTTGCACTTCATAGGATTCCAACATGGTCAGTGTCTATCCTATGGATAGGAGTGGCCAACCCCTATAATGACCTGTAGGTAAGGTTTCTTTACCTTGCAATTGGGAATTCTCCTATCTCAAATAGGAACACCCTTTTTCCCTACTAGTTTAAATCAAACATTAAACTAGCTTCTATGTTAGGTCTCTTTCAACCCGTACATTAGGCGTATGCCTTGAGGATTAGTTGATTCTTCCTTAAGGATAGAACAATAATCATTGCAATGCTTAACCTTCCCATATCAACCATAGGAAGCTAAGGGGGTTATCACACAAACCCTCATAGACTTATGAATGTCTACCATTTTACCTTACTTGATTTAACCAACTATAATCTCCACGAATTAGATAACTTTCGATGTTTCCCTCTATAATCACTCTCATAGTTAATCTCTAAGTGACATGCATGAATCATACATTCCTTCTAGTTTTAAGGATACACTATGTCAAATAGACACAATTCTTAATTCACTTTTAAAGATTCAAACCTTGTCATGAGATAACTTCATATCATGATATAACTCTACTTTTCTTCTATGATCATTTGAAGTCAAGTATTACATTGTATACACATCCTCTCAAGGAGTGGTATAATCAATTACAATTGATCTCAATAAATACATTTTACAATAATGGGGCCTTTCATTAAAGAGGCCCTTGTTACAACATGTGTACATAATCAATAGGAGTTGACTAGTTCCAACTTTCGCTTGGTTCCATTCGAGCCACCAGTACTAGATTGTAGATATTTTTGGGATCAGGACAACCCATTACATGTATATGAAATGCATTCTAGACAAACAATAGCATGTAATAATTCTTCATTGAATGCAACTAAACACAATACATTCTCCACAATGTAATTGTCTAAAGCATTCCATCATTCAAAGGAAGGAAATCCCATACTTTCCTAAGACTGAAAATCACATTTTCATCTCATATCCTTCTTCACAAGGATATGCCTTTGAAACAAGTATTATTACAATCAACTATTGCTAGTCCTTTTAAGAGAATGTCATAAATTCATTCATAAATGAGATCCCTTTCATGCATATAGCATTTAAACATATCATACTTTCACAAGTATCTCATATTTCTTCAAATAGAAATAACATTTAAACAAATCATACTTTCACAAGTATCTCATATTTCTTCAAACAAAAATAGCATTTAAACAAATCATACTTTCACAAGTATCTCATATTTCTTCAAACAAAAATAGCATTTAAACAAATCATACTTTCACAAGTATCTCATATTTCTTCAAACAAAATAACATTTAAACAAATCATACTTTCACAAGTATCTCATATTTCTTCAAACAAAAATAACATTTAAACAAATCATACTTTCACAAGTATCTCATATTTCTTCAAACAAAAATAGCATTTAAACAAATGGATTCAATTGTAGATCTACAAATCCTTCCAAGGGTTTAATCATAACCTACTACAAGGTTATAAACCAGATTTGTTCTACAATCCATCATTGTTTCACACTATAGTTCCTTTATGAATGTGTTTGCTAATTTGTATTTGTAGTCTATAGTCTTCCTCCAAATCTGGCTACCAAGTTGCCTCAAGATCCATCAACAAGATCATCCTATAGTTCCATGCCCTCTCACCCCAAGTAATCTATCACACAAGATTACACTATAGGTTTACTCACTTGGCCCTTAATTTTTTTCGAAAAGACACTATAGATACACAATATTAACAAAATGAGATTTATTAACTAATCTCTTGTCAAGGATGAACTATAGCTCATAAAGGGTAATGTTTAGCCTATCAACAAGACCATTACCTAAATTATGTGAATCCTTTCAAAATGTGTCACAAAATCCTTAGACAATAGTTCATCATGGTTTACATAAATTTACCATAATATTTGCTCAAGTCTAAGAAGGAATTTATGTAGTTTCTACCTGATTTTGTTTCACAATCTATTGACAAGATTGCACTTACAAATTTTCACCAATTCCTTTAAAGTTTATTTCATAACTTACTAAAGGAATTATTCCTTCACAACAATATTTACAATTCAATGGATCAAGGAGTTATATCCAGGTTTTCTTGAAACTAATTTTTTGAATAACCTTTATGCTATTTTATTAGGATCTAAACAACACGATCCCTCACATACTTATATACAACTTTAAAAGGGGATTGTTTTTATTTTTTAAAGAGTATATTGAAATGTTGACCCTTAATCTAGAAAGGGGGTTTCATTAAACATCTCATTATTTACTTAAACTATCCATTTATGCAAGATAAAGGAACTCCATTTAAAACATAACTCTATACAATGAAAAGGAAGTTTCATAAAATCAGATAGATTTTGATAGTTGCACTTTATGAATACCTCGTGTCCTTGCTTATCCATACAAAGTGATCATTGCTCATAATGGGGCCTACTTCTATTAAACCATGAAAGGTCGTAAACATACCGGATGTGGGATGTCATGCTAGAAGGGTTGCATCTACCCATGTGAGGCTTGGTTTATTGGATGGATAGGTGACGACTAAGAATTTGACTGGTTTCGATACTATCATCCCTTGGTGGCTTCGTCGGCTAACTCATGGCGCGGTGTGTGGCATACCTACAGGAAATTCAATTCTCTTTATTATATCAAATGTTTAACATTAAAGCTACTATGACTAGCATTTTATAGTTGATGCGAATAGTCATTGATTCACGTGCGATGATCAAACCTGATCAAAAGATTTTGTTATGTAGGTAGCAACTTTCTACAAATAGAAAAGACAATAGGGAAGTTATATTTTTCACAAGGATTTAACTCGGATATAGATGTGAACCTTGGTTCATGATGTCGAGGTGTATTCATTGGATATCCCGGTAAGGTCCTTATAGGGAAGGTCATAGGTCAAAAACCAAATCTAAAATAATTAAAATATTGGGCCATGAGGCAATGGAAGATCAAAGGCAGGGTAGAATTCACAATACTTTAAAAATAATTCTTTATGGAATCCTTCATAGAAGAACAATAATGTATGTAAATATTATGTAGAGGACCTTGTTTTAGAGGGAAAGAAGGATTATTCCTAAAAAAATGAATCATATGGATTCAACCATGATAATAAAAGAATTGATATTTTCTCTAGTATGGATTAGACTTCTATTATTACCATTGGAAACATGGGAGGAAGAAGTTCTGAAATAGTAGCAAGTTCTTTTGGAATATACATATCAGTACACTACATACCAAGAGAGAGAAAAATATATTTCTTTGCAAGGGTGTGTGTCATGAAATAATTTGTAATTTTTTCCCTATTTTCATAACTATGGAGAAAACTGATCCTATCGAGATATGGTCTACTTTAATAGATCTTTATGCAAAGGTGTGTGCTAGTAAAGTTAGTAGAGTAGAGATAGAGCTTTCCAATATCAAAATTTTAGATTTTAGTGATGTTAAAGACTGTATATTTCACTTCAATGCTCTAAAAGCTGATCTACCTATGGTAGGGGACATGATGCAGGAGCATCCGATGGCAGCAGAGCAATCTTGCATAAAAAAAAAATTCTAAGTGTTTTGCAAAGACCAAAAATAGGGCAAAAGTGGCAGTAGGCAAAGTGTCGTGAAATTGCGACATGTCGCGATATTGCGACGTCGTGATATCACGACCAAAAGAGGGGCAAGTGATGCAAAAGGTGGAAGGGTCACGAAATCATGACATGTCATGATTTCATGACATGTCATGATTTCATGACATGTCATGATTTCATGACATGTCATGATTTCATGACATGTCATGATTTCATGACATGTCATGATTTCATGACATGTCGCGATATTGCGACGAAAAGCAGGGCAAGCGATGCAATAGGCGGAAGGGTTGCGATATCATGACCAAAAGTGGGGTAGGCGATGCAACAGGCGGAGGGTCACGAAATCGTGATGTCGCGATATCGTGACCAAAATGCAGGGCCGACGACACAGTAGACAGAGGGTCAAAAAATTGTGACCAAAAAGCAGGGCCAACGATGCAACAAACGGAGGGTCGCGAAATTGTGACATGTCGCAAAATCACGACATGTCTTATTTTCACGTCAAAAAATGAGCTGAATATGAAGAGTTGTAAAGGGAGATGTGTCGAATATCTGGATGACGAAGTGACACGGGAAGGTGAAACGAAAGGTTCTAGAAGAGGAAACGAAGGGCCACCAGTTGGAAATGGAGCGTCACCTGAGAACCTTTAAAAAGGAGAGCAAAGGCATGCATAGGGGATGGAAAATTGCTAGAACGATAATATTTTCTTATTGTATTTCTAGATTTGAGAAATTCTGTAAAGGCGCAATTCTTCTATGACTTATGTAATAATATGCTGTGACTATAATATTATGCTATGACTGTAATATTTTGTTGTAACAGTAATTATCTGCTGCATGTGAATAAAATAAAACTATTTTTTTTTTCTCTCTGTAATTTTGGCTCTCGATCAAGTGGTGTCAAAGTGGAAGTTCCTGAGTGTGCAAGAAGATCATCGAAAGTGAGGCAGTTTGCACCAGGATCTATGAAAGGACCTGTGAGAGGAGTACAGCAAAATGCCTCCAAAAAGAAATCATGGTCACAGGAGAAATGTGGCACAGGATGAAGATTTTAGAGCGTTGTAGAGGCAAGTGCAAGCCCTGTAGGAAGAGTTACAAAAAAAGGTCGAACCAAAGGGAGAATACTAGAGTGACGATGAAGCCTGGGAAACTGAGGGTCCATCAGATGATAAAGAAGCATTGGATCCTTTTGAAGCTAGATTGTTGAAAGCTCTAGCTCAGGCCGAGAAGAGATCAAAGTTTGATGTCTCTACATATTTTGGGAATCTCAACCCAGAAGAGTTGATTGACTGGATCAACGATATGGAGGAATACTTTGAGTATGAGGAGATTGCAGATCCTAATAGGATCAAATTTGCAAAAACAAAATTGAAAGGCCATGCTAGTTTATGGTGGAAAGAAGTACAACTCGAAAGAAATAAAAATGGAAAGGAGAAAATAACTAGATGGGACCGAATGGTGGAGAAATTGAAGAGACAATTTATTCCTACAGATTATGAGTTGGACCTGTTGAGGAGGATGTAGAGTCTGAGGTAGTCAGACAAGTCTGTCCAAGAATACATAGAAGAATTCTACAAGATCTCCATCAGAACTAGCCATTAAGGGGTTAATAAGGAGAAAGTAGCTAGATACATCAACGGGTTGAGAATGAACATTCAGGAAGAACTCAGCTTGATCAGAATAGCCACCATAGAAGATGCATACCAGTTGGCCTTGAAGGTAGAAGAGAAACTAAATAGAAGATTCGAAGGCAACCAGAGAGGAAGGGATTGTGGTGGAAGAACTGGTGGAGGAAATTACCGAGACCAAAAGAATACTGGGGAAAAAAGTAAACCCCAAGAATAGAAAAAGGAGAATACCTACCACCCGCGTGATCAGAACAATGACTACAAGAGAGGAAGAGGTAGACCTAGAGAAGAGGGACACCGGTCATACAAGTGTCCTCAACACTAAGAAAGGATGGACAAGAGACCTGAGGGTCATGCCAGAGCTGTTGTGGTAGATGAAGGTGTAGAGTTAGAACACTCTAAAGAGGCAGAAGGAGAAGTGTTGATGATGAGAAGAACACTATTGAATGAGGAAAAAGAACCAGAATAGAGGAAGAGCCTATTCCACACGAGGTGCAAATGTGTAGGGAAGGTCTGCAATGTTATCATTGATAATGGTAGCACAGACAACTTAGTTTCAGAAGAGATTGTTACTAAGTTGAAATTAGGGAAGAGGAAGCATCCACATCCATATCATATTGTGTGGTTGCAGAAAGACCATAGAGCACTTGTCAGTGAACAGTGCTTGGTCAAATTTCACATTGGGAATTACCAAGATGAGGTCATGTGTGATGTTTTGCCGATGGATGCTTGTCATTTGCTGTTGGGAAGACCATGGCAATTTGACAGATGTGTAGTGCATGATGAGCATGCAAATATGTACTCTCTGACAAAGGATGGAGTATGTCACAAATTGAAGCCACTAAAATAATTGGATGAGAAAGTCTGCAGTAGTTCCAAAATCTGCCTGGTGGATGGAAGACAATTTTGGATGGTCTGAAGAGGGATTCAATGTGTTATGCATTAATCCCTACTGTTAAGAAAGAAGAGTACATAGATGTTCTAGCAGAGGAAAAACACCTGTTAGAAGAATTTCTAGACATCATATTAGATAATGTGCTTGAGGGTTTACCACCAATGAGGAAGATCAGTCACCATATTGATTTGGTACCTAAATCTAGTTTACCCAACAAGGTAGCCCACAAAATGACTCCTATGGAAAGTGAGGAGTTGAGTAGGCAAGTCCATGAGTTGTTGAAAAAGGGACTGATTCAAGAAAGCTTGAGTCCATGTGTGGTACCTACAGTACTAGAATCAAAGAAGGATGGGAAGTGGAGGATGTGTACAGACTCCCAAGCTATAAACAAGATCACCATAAAATACAGATTTAATTACCAAGGATGGATGATATTATGGACTATTTGAGTGGAGCCAAGTACTTCAGCAAGATTGAACTGAAGAATGGCCACCATCAGATTCAGATCAGAGAAGGAGATGAGTGGAAAACTGCTTTCAAAACTAGAGAAGGTTTGTATGAGTGGTTGGTCATGCCATTTGGGCTAACCAATGCACCAAGCACATTCATGCGATTGATGAATGAAGTGCTGAAGGGGTTTTTAGGCAAGTTTGTTATTGTCTATTTGGATGACATTTTGATATTCAGCAGAACCAAGGAAGAGCACCTGATGCATATCAGAAGGGTTTTTGAGAAGCTAAGGGAAGAACAGTTGTTGATCAACTTGAAGAAGTGCAATTTTGTGAAGAAGGAGTTGGTATACTTGGGATTTGTCATCTCAGTTGAAGGTCTAAAAATGGACCCAAAAAAAGTGAGGGCTATCATTGAATGGCCTACTCCAAGAAGCACTTTTGAAGTGAGATCATTTCATGGTCTAGCTAGTTTTTACAAGAAATTCATCAAAAATTTCAGCAGTATTTGTGCACCCCTTACGAAAAAAATGAGAGGGGATAGGAAAGACTTTAAGTGGACCCTAGGAGTAGACAAGAGCTTTGATATGTTGAAGAAGAAGGTCACTGAGCAACCTATTTTAGCACTTCCAGATTTTAACAAGGTATTTCAGGTGGACTGTGATTCTAGTGGCAGTGCCATAGGAGCTGTGCTGAGTCAAGAAGGCAAGCCTATTGCTTACTTCAGTGAGAAACTCAATGAGGCCAGGAAGAAGTATTCAGTGTATGACCAAGAATTCTATGCGATAGTTCAGTCCCTAAAGAAGTGGAGACATTATTTGCTACCAAAAGAGTTTGTGTTATATACTGATCAGCAGGCCTTACAGTATATAAATAGCCAGGGAAAACTGAACCAAAGACACTTGAAGTGGGTTGAGTTTTTGCAGATTTATTCCTTTGTGTTGAAGCACAAGAGTGGAAAATCCAATAGAGTTGTAGATGCCTTGAGTAGAAGGCAGAGTTTTCTGATAGAAATGAAGGTGGAAGTGTTGGGATTTGATGAATTGAAGGGTTTGTACCCTAAAGATCCCAATTTTGTAGAAGCCTGGAAGGCTTGCTTGGCACCAGTTACCTTGGACAGAACCAAGTGGTTGAATTTTCTGATCCAAGATGGAATTTTGTTCAGATGAAACCAGTTATGCATTTCAATAAGTTCAATGAGGGAAAACCTAGTCAAAGAAAAACACAGTGGAGGATTGGCTGGGCACTTTGGTCGAGATAAGACCATTGCCCTTGTGAGTGAGAATTATTATTGGCCGCAACTGCAGCAAGATGTGCAAAAATTTGTGCAGAGCTGTAGAGTCTGTCAGATGGTGAAAGGTGTGAGACAGAACACCGAATTATATCAGCCGTTACCTATATCGGAGAAACCATGGGAATATGTCAGCATGGATTTCGTTCTTGGTCTACCAAGGACATAGAGGGGAAATGATTCCATATTTGTGGTAGTTGACAGGTTTTCAAAGATGGCACATTTTATTCTTTGTCAGAAAACTAATGATGCAGTTCATATTGTAGGTTTGTTTTTCAAAGAAGTGGGACGGCTACATGGTCTACCAAAGAGTATCGTTTCCTACAGAGATACCAAGTTTGTTGGGTATTTCTAGAGAACCCTGTGGAAGAAACTAAATACAGATTTGAAATTTAGTTCAGCATACCACCCATAGACAAATGGGCAAACAGAAGTGGTAAATAGAAGTTCGGGTAACCTATTGAGGTGCTTGATAAGAGATAATCCCAAAGGATGGGATCTGATTTTGTCGCAGGTGGAGTTTGCATATAACAATTTTTTCAACAGGAGTACCAACAAATCTCCATTTAAAATAATATATGGAAGTAGTCCGAGAAATGTTTCTGAGTTAAGGAAGTTGAATACAGGGGAAAAGTGCAGTGCCAAGGCTAAGGATTTTGCAGAACATCTGAAGAACCTGCATGAAGAAGTGAAGAGGTATATTGCTAAAATGAATACACAATATAAGACAAAAGCAGACCAGAAGCGGTAGTTTAAAGAATTTGAAGTGGGAGATGAAGTGATGGTCCATCTAAGAAAAGAAATATTTCCTGCTAAAACCTATAACAAACTAAATATGAAGAATTTTGGACCATGCAGAATCCTCACAAAACGGATTTAGGCAATGCGTATGAGGTAGAATTGCCAAGTGGGTTAAACATGTCACCCGTGTTTAATATTTTAGATTTGGTGAAATACCATGAAGGGGATAGTAGTGAGGCACCAAGTGCAGAGTTGTGGAGTATTCCAGCATCTACTCCAACCACAGATGAGATAGAGGAAATACTGGACACAAGAGAAGGCAGAAGTACCAGAAATAGATAGTATTTTGAATATTTTGTCAAGTGGAAGGGCATACCGGTAGAAGATGCAACTTGGTTGTCTAAAACAGAGGTTGATCACCTGGGTCTCCCTCTAACAGTTCATAAGTGAGGATCACTTCTCAATCTACCTCGGGTGTCTGATGCAGGAGCATGCGGTGGCAGCAAAGCAATATTGCATAAAAAAAAAAATTCTAAGTGTTTTGCGAAGACCAACAATAGGGTAGAAGTGGCAGTAGGCGAAGGGTCATGAAATCGTGACATGTCGTGATATCGTGACGTCACGATATCACAACCAAAAGAGGGGCAAGCGATGCAAAATGCAGAAGGGTCACGAAATCACGACATCGCGATATCGTGACGAAAAGCAGGGCAAGTGATGCAATAGGTGAAAGGGTCACGATATCGTGACCAAAAGTGAGGCAGGCGATGCAACAGGCGGAGGGTCACGAAATCGTGACGTCGTGATATCGCAACGTCGCGATATCGCGACCAAAATGTAGGGTCGACGATGTAGTAGATGGAGGGTCGTGAAATCGTGACATGTCATGATTTTATGACATGTCACGAAATCGTGATGTCACGAAATCGCGACCAAAAATCAGGGTCGATGACACAGCAAAAAGAGGGTCGTAAAATTGCGATGTCTTATTTTTGCATCAAAAAATGAGCTAAAGACGAAGAGTCAAAAAGGGAGATGTGTCGAATATCTGGACGATGAAGTGACACAGGGAGGAAAAATGAAAGGTTCTAGAAGAGTAAACGAAGGGCCACCAGCTGGAAATGGAGCATCACCTGAGAACCTTTAAAAAGGAGAGCAAAGGCATGCACAGGGGATGGAAAATTGTTGGAATGATAATATTTTCTTGTTGTATTTCCAGATTTGAGAAATTCTGTAAAGGCGCAATTCTTCTATGACTTATGTAATAATCTGCTATGACTATAATATTGTGCTATGACTGTAATATTCTATTGTAACAGTAATTATCTGCTGCATGTGAATAAAATAAAACTATTTTTTTCTCTCTGTAATTTTGGCTCTCGATGAGGACAAGGAAAAGAGTGATGAAGAACTTGTCAAATATATTACTTCCAATATTTCTCCTTCCTTTCATATAGTTGGCTTGGTTCTTTATGTGAATGTTATAACTATCAAGGGTCCACAAACCATCTGAAAGCACGAGGATACATAAACAAAACAGAAATGCCAAGTGCGATGTATGCAAAAGCAAAACGTAACGTTAAGTCCTATGAACTAAAATGCATGAAAGAAAAGAAACATAAACGAATTGAAACAAGATAGAAAGCAAATTTTGAGTACAGCACTTTTTATTAATTTTCTTTAAAATCAGGTTACAACACGTCTCCTCCCTTTTCGGGGGCTAGGAGCATTAAGTAGGGCTCTATTACACCATGGATTGGTACGCTTTATTTCACGTGCCCACATGTAAAGTGGGTAAACCAAATGTCATCGTCACTTGCATGAATGTGTATTTGATTCCTTGCTACTCCTTCGGTGTCGAGATCCTACGTTCAGAGAAACAGAAAAGGATTAGTAGCACCTGTGGATGAAGTAAAGCATGCAATCCCCAAAGCCTACGATTAGTGCATGCGTAAAATAAATAAAATGATAACTAAAACATATTAGAATGAGCTAAAAACTTTCCAGAGGCATGAGAACATTACCAGGTTGTCACTGTAAAAGGAACAGTTAAGAAATTCACCACGGATTTCTAATCGCTCTAAGGTGGGACGATTAGACCTGCAATAAAATGTCAGAAAGCACCCTCTTGAATGTCCCATCCGGGAGGCTCCAAATCACCTGTAAAGTTGGGGTTAGGTAAAATGGGGTATTTTGGAAAGACCAAGAAGGTCATATTTTGCCAATTTGGCCTCTATCACCCGAAATCTGATGATGCTCCCTATATGTTAGTGAAAGCGAGAAATAACAAAAGCATGATCAAAACTGCTCAGAATAACATGAAATTTGAATGGAAGCCTATTTGAACAACCTAGAAACAAATGCAAGAAAAAAAGAAATGAAATCTGCTATAGATTTCTAATCACTCTAGGGTGGGGCGATTAGGATCTGCAGCAGTGTGGGGGGCACCCAGGGGCAGGACACCTGTAGTTTGGGGCCCAGTTTTGGCACCAATCCATTTGGTATGGGTCCAAAACCTCTTGTGGGGTATTGTCAACAAATTTTTATGGGATACTATGGCAAAATTTCAGGTTTCAAGTCCGGATTGTGCTTCCAATAATAACCCAATAACCTCCCTTCCAAAAGAGAGATCAAGGATGTGAAAGGTACAAGCAAAAGGGTGAGGACGTAAATTGGTAGAACTCTATTGCTCCAAATGCTCCTAACCTATTTCTCTTCTTTGTGGTGAGAAGACTCACCATTTTATAGATTTGAGGGTCTCTATGAATGAGCATGCAGAGGCACCACTTGGCGATCATGCCTTCTCAGGGGAGAGAAGATTCCTCCCTGATTAAGGACTCCATGACTGCCTCTTTGAGCTCAAAAATTCTTACTCACACTCCCATGCAATGAATGAGGAGTTAAGTGGCAGATCTGAGCTACCATTTGTCAATGTTTGACCTTTTTCCCGTCAAACCTGCTATTCGCCCCACCCAGGGGTGAATGCTGCTAATCATCCCTGGGTGGAACAAATACTAGTTTGTAATCGTCCCTAAGTGGAACGAATAAGGAGCAGAGTACCTAAAAGGTGCCAAATTGATCTTTGACCTTCCATAATTGCTATGAGAGTGGTTAGGACCACTGTTTAACCTCTGGGGGCTACCCTGGGGGCTGTGTATGTCAGTGTGATCAGTGTTTGTAGCCACATAATCAGATTGGTGTTGTTTTGGTGTCTACACCATCTCTCTTGAAGGACTTTTAAAGCTTCTAATTCATTTTATAATTGCAACTAAATATTATTGGGTTCTTTCTCATCCATATGCTCATCCAAAAGACTTAAAATAAATGAAATATAAGTCTTAGTTTTCCAAGAACAAGACTCAGGTTTCAAATAAGCCAAATACTTATGAGTATTATAAAAGAAAAGGACACCCCATCAAAATTTGCATTACAAGGTTGAAGAATATTGAAAAAAATTTCTTGAGGGATGGACACATGCTTTTTCATGATGAATATGGTGAAGCAGAGGCCCACGAGAACATACTTTATCAGGGGAGGTGTTACTCTAATACCTTCTATCCTTGGTCCCCTCGGTTCATATTATGAGGGATTTTTTTTATTGGAACCAAAAATTATATTCAGTAAAAAATAGCAGAGTTTATAATAAAAAGGGAGCTGGAAAAATCACAGCTTAGGGTGCAAGGCCACACAAACAATAAACATTGTAAATACCTGAGGCCAAAAACAACACCAACCCCTAAAAGAGTGAATAAATAGAATAACTAAACATAGGGAACCACTACAAGAGGAGACCGAGCCCTACTGTAGGCACTAACAAAATAACTTGATGCTAGAAAATGTCACCCCCTCAACCTACTACGTCGAGACCTCAAAGAAATAGAGGTACCTTAAGGCAAGGGAGTTTAGGCGAAGCCATGTTGATAGTGCATGAAGCCTCACACCAAAACTTAACAAGATTTATCAAATATGTCATCTCATGAGTCAACTTGGAAGCCTGCGAATTGAGCTGAACACTTAGGATTAGGAAGACCAACCCTACTAATTCTCTCTTCCATAGGAAGCCCTTGATAAATAAGAGACCAAAGAAAAAAGGTAATCTTGAGTTCAAGGTTAGACTGCCAGATATGGTTCAGATGAGCAATCCAAGTATAGGAGGTAGAATAATTCTGCCATATCTTATTAATTTTAACAACAACAAGGGAAACAGGATTAAGAAGCTAATAAATAAAGGAAGAAGAGTAGTTATTTAAAGGAGTATCCACATTCCAGTGCTAACCCCTCCATCGGGTACTTGGGGGTTGAAGGTCAAGCTTATGAAGCATGACATCATGTATGAGATCTTGAATCTTAAGAAAAGAAGGAAGATTTGAATTATGAATATTAAATTTCTATTTGAGATCAATCCAAGTAATACAGTCTCGAGAGTGCACTAAATTATTAATATAACAGATGCCATTGCAAAATAACCTTAAAGCTTTAATCCTTGACATATCAGCAAGAAAAATTAAACAATTAGATAGAATAGAAGAGCACCAGATATTTTTGAGAATTGAATGAAAGACCATTATGAAAACCATCACCAATCCTACGAATATGAGGTTTCCCTACCTCAAATAGCTTGCCAAATACTTTTAACAACAAAGGAACCTTGAATATTAATTGGAGTAGAAGTAATGATGAGAGCGTTGGACATTTTGAGTCCTAAAAGTTAAAATTGTAATTGATGTCAAGAAATGAAGTCAACATTAATATCAATGTTTTTTTGTCAAGGAACAAAGTTTTCAAGTTGTTATTTGATATCCAGGAAGAAGGCCAAAGGATTCAGTGCAAAGTTAAAAAGGAGATATAATATTTTTATAAATTATTTAAATTCAATAAGAATTTAAATAATGATTAGGGTTTCTCAGTAACCTAACCAACTTTTGATTCCCCAAGTATGGAAAGGGGCATGCATTCTTGAATCCTTGCTTCTGACGAGCTAAGGAACTTAATTCAAGTGTTAACATTTTTTTGGTGAGGTGTTACTTGATATTGGGCATTGATCAGTCATGAATAGGCAAAGGGTGCAACCTTTTGTTTGTGGTAACCTTGAGTTCATGATTCACAAATTCCAAGTGTTTGATCAGCGTGTGATTATTGCTTGTTTTTTGCCCCAAGCAGGGGTGTGATCATCTTTGTCAATGATTCTTTGAATGCATGCCATTTCTTTGATTGGGTGTGTATTTGTTAATTGATGACTAAGTGTGACTACCCCCTCAAGCAACAAATCGATGAGAGAATGACCTACATGAGAAAAATGATGAGTCACTTGACCCAAGATGACTTGTGTAAAGGTGCCTTCAGTTGTTTTGCTTTGAATGCTTATGCAGTTTCCCAACATTTATACCTGTTTTTGGTGGGTGTTAACCCTTTTTGGGATGCCATTTTGGGGATGAAATTCTTGAAAATCCATCCTCCCGTGGAGCGGTCCGGCTATGGTAGCCTTCTTAGGGAGTAGGATAGTAAGGATTTGTGACCCCAATGTCTGGTTTGAATGCCAAGAAGCACAAGCGCAAAGGCACATTGTTCAACAATGTTATTGCTATTTTTGGGTGGGTTTGGACCATTTTTGTGATGTTGTTTGGGGATGAAATTCATGACCATCCGTCCTCCCATGGAGTGGTACGGCTATGGTAGCATTCTTAGGGAGTAGGATAGTGAGGATTTGTGACCCCGATGTCTGTTTTGCATGCCAAGAATGTCAAGTGCAAAAACACTCTTATTTGGCAATTTTATTGCTATTTTTAGGCTTGGGGGTTTTTGAACTTTTGTTTTTTTGAGGTCAGAGGATCGGTTTATTGTAGCCTGCGAGTATTTTGATGATATATATATATACAGGACTTTCTTTTATTTATACACTTGTCATGAGTTATTGTTATTCTTATGTGATTGATGGATGTTGATGTATGCATGTTAATTTATTGTGATGGATGCACAGGTTATGATGAATGCAAATGTGTCTAATATATATGGTATGCATATGAATGTATGAAATGATTTGTTGATGACTTGGCGGTTGCACCATAGACTGTGCAAGACTTATTGACTTTTTATACTTATGCGATTATTTTATATGATGACTTTGCATGATATATATTCTTTTGTTTTTGTTTTGGATTTTCTGATGGCGATGTAAGAATGGGATGTACTGCAGTTGTGTTAAAATGTAGTTAAGGTTTTCTAAGACTCAGATGTTTTAACTAACTAGCCAAGACTGTACTTTTATCCTACAAGACTTTTGAACAAGGTATAAATTTGACTTGAATTTGACCAAGTTATTTCACATCCCTGTGTGTGCAATTGAGTTCGTTTATGTGGTATTTGTCAGGATACCACCAGTGCCAGATAGGTTGTCAACCAAACCTGTAATGAGGATCACCTAATTAGCTCCACTAACTCCTTTGTTGTATTTAGTCAGATTAATTTGCGGTGCTATCTAGGATACCATGAGCTAGCTCATCCACATGCAAACATTGATCTGCACACAAGTTAATGTGATAGATATATCATCATGTGGGAGGTTTGCCACTAGTGACCGATAGGCTATCCACCAAACCGGTACTAAGGTTCACCTCATGACCTTCTGAATGCTGAGAGTTCTAGGGATTCAAGTTCGACTCCCTTATTTTCTTCAATTGTATTGGGATACTTGCTCTGCTATAGTGATAAAAATCACTGTTTATTTTTGTTTTTTATTTTGAGCAAGGGATTTGAATATTGAGTGATGAGAATCACTATTGCTTGTGCCTTTTGATGTATGCACTTTGGTTTTGATGTCAAATTTTGGAGTTTTGAATTTTGCAAATTTTTTGATGTTTGCAACTTTTTGAGAACTTGGGATTCTTGGGGAATTGGGTAGGGAAGATGCTTGTCCTTTTTCCAAATCTCAGCATTCTTGGGGTCATTCGCACAGGGGGTTGAGCAAGATAATATTTTCACTAGATGGTACCCTGGATTGCTTTGCAGGTTTCATATTTCATTTACAAAACTTGGGAAATTTTGTGTTTTAGTTTGTGTTGGGATGCTATGTAACAACGTGTGATCCAAGTGGAACTCTACCTTTGTAAAATCTGTCTGAATTTGTACAGTATTTGGCTAGAAAGCTAACAACATCTTGAATGACGAAAACTCTAGATACATTAGAATAAAACTGACTATGATATGGTGAAAAAATGTGAATGGCATTTATTTGCGATGAACTATTTACAAAGTGTAAGAATGTGGAGACTGATGGAATTACCCATGATTACAGTCTATGGTGTTTTTGATCCGTATGATCAACAAATATGCAAATGTATATATGGGATGCCTAATGCAGCTATTATTTTTGTGTTTTCGATTGATTTATTTTTGTGAGTATTTTGAGTATGCATGAAAATGAGATGCAAAAGTTTTCTTTATTATTTTTATGATTTTAGTATGCATGGAAATGAGATACAATTTTTTGTTATTTTTTATGATTTTGTTGTTTTTGAATTTTCTTTATGGTTGGTTCATTCCGCATGAGGGCGGACCAAGTGATTCTTTCGGATCCTTAGAGGTTTTGACCAAAGGGATTATGGGCACCTTTGGGGCATTTTAGGGTTGACCAAGCAATTGTGGGAATCCTTGGAGCTTTTTGGTTTGACCAAAGGGGTAATGGGCACCTTTGGGGTGTTTGGTTTGACCAAAGGGATAATGGGCACCTTTGGGGCATTTTTTGGGGGTTTGACCAAGCGATTGTGGGAATCCTTGGAGATTTTGGTTTGACCAAGCGATTACAAGAATCCTTGGAGATTTTGGTTCGGGCTATGGCTCTTTTAAATATGGAATGGCCTCAAATGACTAATGTTCAAGGGTTCTAGTTCCTTGATTCCATAAAGAGAAGCTATCCGGTATGTTCCAGGTTCTATTTTACTATCAATCACATACAGACCTAACCAGTTTGCCACAAACTTGTCCTTTAGATGGGGCGGCAAGTTAGAATTTTTTTGGTTCTCTTTTAGTACCAGGTCACCAACCTGAAAGTCCCTCAAGTGAACTTTCATGTTGTATGCTTTCTTAAGTCACTCTTGGTAAATACGCAAATGCTTGGGAGCATTAACGCGTCATTCATAAAGTAACATAAGCTGGTCTAACTGGGCCTGTCGCGCAGTGTCATCATTGATGAACTCTTGCATTGATATGCGCAGGGAAGAAATTTCCAACTCGAGAGGCATGATTGCCTCGGAACCATACACGAGCAAAACTGGAGTTGCCCTAGTGGGCATCTGAATGCTAGTGCGATATGCCCAAAGAGCAAATGGGATCTGAATGTGCCAATACTTATGACCATCTACGACTATCTTTTTGAGGATGGAGACTAGCATTTTTTTTATGCCTCTGCTTGCCCATTTGCCTGTGGATAATAGGGTGTCAAAAAACTATGCTGAATTTTGTACTTTGTGGTCAAATCATGCACGTATTTGTTCTTGAATGACATTCCATTATCCGAGATTATCTTGGATGGAATACCAAAATGACATATGATGTTATGTAAAATGAACTCCGAAATGTGGGTTCCAGTCGTAAAGGTAAGAGAAATTGCTTGCACCCACTTTGTGAAGTACTCTGTGGCCGTTATGATGAATGTGTGATGGACTGACGACACAGGAGAGATATTTTCAATTAGATCTAAGCCCCATTGCAAGAACGACCAAGCTGATTGGATTGGCTGCAAGGCCTGAGAAGGTACATGTGTCAAATTAGCATGGTGTTGACACTTCACACACTTCCTTACATAGGCGTAACAATCTCGCTCTAAAGATGGCTAGTAATAGCCCATGCGAAGAATGCACTTTGCGATGGCCATACCACTGAAGTGGCCATCGCCTGTACCATCGTGTGCTTGGGTGATCACCCAAGTGGACTCCTGTTGGTCCAAGCAACGAAGGAGGATTCCTTCGTAGCTGTGACGGTATAAAATGTCTTCTAGAAAGACATGTTTTACGACTTTCTATTTGAATGATCTTTTTGCGGCATGTGACAATCCAAGTGGGAGGTTGCCTAGCTTGAGGTAATCTCGTATGGGTGTATACCAATCCTACTGATAAAAATCCTCGACAGTATGAATAGCCAATCTCTCTTGAAGTTCATCCCTAGAAAAAGCTGAGCGGGAAAGAACTTGTAAGAATAGCGTTGTGTTGCTATTAAGGGGAATAAGGGAGAACAATGACCCCCAGTTGGCATGATTCATACAATCATGGATTCGAGAGAACTTGTCTAGGGACGGTTCAATCTGGATCAGGTGGATTCTTGGCGTTAATTCAAAGCTTGCATGCTCCATCGTGGATTGTGATAGTGTTTTGACTTGAATGGTTGTCATATCACTAGAAATATCTTGTGAGATTAGTGACCCCAAGGAGGCCATAGTGTTCGCAAAATGATTCGATGATCGAGGGAGTTCCTCGATGTTGTACCATTCAAGACTTGCTAATAATTTATCCACAAGGGCTTTATAGGCCTGTAGAACTGGGCATTTACATTGGAATGCCCCTTTCACTTGGTTAACAATTAACAATGAATCACCAAAGATATTCAAGCGTTTGATGTTTATGGTGATGGTTGTTTGAAGACCTATGAGCAAGGCTTCATATTCGGCATTGTTATTGGTGCACAAAAAATCAAGTTTAATTGATAGAAGCATTGGAGCCCCTTGCGGTATGAAGAATACGATTCCCATGCCACCCCCTTGCTCACATTTAGAACCATCAAAAAATAGGGTTATGTCGGCTTGTGACTTAGGCTCATCAAAATCTGGTGATTCTGAGACATGGAATACCCCATCATCGGGTAGCTCTATTGCTACAGGCTGATCATCTTTGAGAGGAGCCTCTGCTAGTTGATCGACGATGACTTGACCTTTGATGGACTTCTGTCCAATGAATTCTATGTCAAACTTCGTCAACAACATGATCCATTTTTCCATGTGGCTACTATGATAAGTATGACTCATCATGTACCGCAATGGATTCTCCTTAGACACAACATACATCGTGTTGCTTAGCATGTAATGGTGTAGCTTTTTGGTAGCAAACACCACTACCAAGCAGAGCTTCTCAACGTATGCATAGTTAAGTTCATAACTGACCAGGGTGCGGCTAAGATAGTAAGTAGCATGTTCTTTGTGTAGTTCATTTTTATGGGCTAGCATGGCATCCAGTGCCACCTCAGTAGCTGAGATGTATAAGTCGAACGAAACTCTTGGTCTAGGTGGTGCCAATACTGGTGGCAAATCCAAGTATTATTTAATGTCGTCGAAGGCTGATTGGCACTCATCATCCCAATGAAATGCTACCCCCTTGTGCAATAATTTATTCATGGGTCGGCACTTGTCAGATAGATGCGCTATGAAGCATTTGATTAACATGACCTTTCCCTACAGGCTTTTGAGCTGCTTGATGGTAGTTGGGGGAAGCATTTCAAGGATTGCCTTGACTTTATTTGGGTCCACCTTGATGCCTCGCATTGAGACTATGAAACCCAATATTTTTCCAGATGTGACGCCAAATATGCACTTCTTGGGGTTTAGTTTGACTTTGTGTTCGATGAGGCGATCGAGGATCTTACTTAAGTCATCGAGATGATCTGGGCGCAAAAGAGATTTGGCCAACAAATCGTCCATGTAATCTTCCAAAGTTTTATGCATGTGATCATGGAATATGTATGTCATGGCATGTTGGTAGGTGGTGCCAACATTTTTAAGGCCAAAGGACATGACCTTATAACAAAATGTCCCCCAAGGCATTGTGAACGCCATTTTTAGTTGGTCCTCGAGATTGATACGAATCTAATTGTATCCCGAGAAACCATCTATGAGGGAAAGCATTTCGTGACCTGCTATGGCATCTACTAATGTGTTGATGCTAGGCAAGGGTAAATCATCCTTAGGACTCGCTTTGTTTAGATCTCGAAAATCAGTGCATATGTGAATCCTCCCATAAGGCTTTTTGACGGGCACCATGTTGGACAACCATGGTGGGTAATCCACGCAGATGACAAATTGTGCATCCAACAGCTTTTGCAATTCATCCTTGACCATTAAGGCCATTGTTGGGTGCGTCTTACATAGTTTTTGCTTAACTGGCTTGACTATCGGATCAAGCTTTAGATTATGTGTGACTAGCTATGGATCTAGCCCCGACATGTATTTGTAGGACCATGCAAAAACCTCCTTCTTCGCTTTGAGAAGGGCAATGTAGTCAGCCTGCTCTTTGGGGGATAAACTTACCCCTAGCTTGATGATATGTGGATTCATTGGGTCTGAGCCGATGTCTACGTCAATCGTCTCCTCGACTGACATGTGGGATCCATCTTCCAACTGATGTGG
The DNA here is from genome assembly GCA_028583015.1 of Wollemia nobilis. Lineage (NCBI taxonomy): Eukaryota > Viridiplantae > Streptophyta > Pinopsida > Araucariales > Araucariaceae > Wollemia > Wollemia nobilis. Next base: position 11,751,123 of record JAQPPZ010001195.1, read on the forward strand.
AGTTGGGATCAAGTGGATATCAGTCGCTAAATTCATATTTGCATTAGGAACTTTGGGTCCCTCTTCAACATGGAATGTATCCTAAGTTGGTTCTGGGATGAAATGAAGCATCTCACTGAATGTCTAATACTCTGATGGGTATGGTGGTGAATTGACGTGATCCCAGTCTATGGCATCTATTTCTAGTTACGATGACCATGCTGGAACGACTGGATTGTGGATGGGGGTGGTTAAGTGAATGGAGATCATGTTGATGAAATGATTTTGGTCTCCATTACCATGGGTGTGGTGACTTGAACTTCCTTAGTGATCTCTGTGCTCTGGATCTGGCTCTAGAGGTATTGGCACGAATGGATCAGCCCTATGTGCGGATAGGAGGACAGGGTTTGCCCTCGACACTAATATCGCTATAGGTTCTCAGGGCGGAAGGTGCTCTCTATAGGCCCAAAGTGGCAGATGCAGCACTTGTTCCAACTATGCTAGATTTAGGTGCCACCTATGCCTTGGCCCTATGTTTAGTTGTTCAAACATGTCATCAATATCCATGGGGTATTGTTGCTATCGCATATGATTGAGATAGGCCATCTCAGTTTCATCTTCATAATCACTGTCGGAGATCCAAAGGCCTTCGTTGAATCCAAAAATTGTTTGTGACATGTGAGGCTCATCCTGATCGAGCAAATTGATATGGTCCCATCGAGGTTATTCTACTCTCTGTGGGGGGACATGATTTTCTTAAGGTGGCACTTGCTCAATTGGAGCATCCAAAGGGAACATTGCCAAGAGGCTTTCTTGATAGTCATCCATGGGGGTCACTTGTGAGATATTGCTATCCGATTTGAAAGGGTCCCATGGTGCTACCTCATATTCTGACTCGTCTTCTAAAGATCCTTCCTGACCTTGTCTATATACCCCTTGTAGATGAGTTCTCAAAATTTCTCCTTTCTCGGTTAAAGGGAAGGGGTTGTTGAGGTCAACAAGGTTGGTTGTCAACAATGGGAGGTAATCCCCCAATGTGTATGTTGTGTTAGGATTGGCATATGGATCTAATGCCAACCCATCCTTGTTTCCTATCCCTAGGCCTTGCATGTTCTCTACCAAGATTTCCAAGGGCAGGGGGTGGTTGAAACCTACTCTTGATTTGTCGTATGGCATCTTATATCTTGGTTGGCAAAGAACGTGCACTACTTGCTCATATATGCCCAACCCATATCCATGCCAATTGCATTGGCCGAGATATCTTAAAGTAAATTATGGGTTGGAAAAATAGTTGACGTCCTCAGTGAAAGGTTCTTCATCTTCTTCTTCTTGCATGTAAGGTTCAATGCCATTATCAAGGCCCTCTTATACAAATTTTGTCTGGTTTTGTGGGTAGCCTAGAGGAACAATAGTGCCTATGGGGAGGTGAGGTCTCCCCATGTCCTGCATGGACTCAAGTGTAGGTGTTGCTACAATGTTTTGCACCAGGTACTCCCCCAGGATTGTATTGGCTATATCAACGGTGATTTTTGGCGGTTGAGGGGGAGGGAATGGGAGTTCTTCTTGAGTCCACTTCATTTTAGGTGAACTAGGCATCTCGACTTCCATTCGGCTAGGCATCTCTTCGGTAGAGATGGTTGAGACTGATGGCGGTGCCTCTTCTAGGAGTTTCTTCCCAACGTCCTTCGATGTGGCCATCGTAGGTGGCATCGTTGGTGAAGGACCAGATGATGAAGATGGAACTGACTGGGGATTTGATGGACTTAACAGTGGGGATGTATGTGGAATTGGACCCTGTTTAGATGGATTCAACTAAAAATCCAAATGTGTTGATGGAAGGGTCAATTGCGGCATCAACTGCACCGCATTGCAATACTTGAAGGGTTCTAAGTCTATTGGGACTACATGCACCTGCCCTTCGAATATATACTTTAAGCATTGGTGGGATATTGAAGGGACACACTTCATGTCCCTGATCCATGGCCGGCCCAGCAAAATGTTATGAGCCATCTCACCCTCCAAGATGTGGCACAATGTAGGAATAGTATTTTGTCCCACTTGTCTGGGTAGGACAATTGTGCCAACTGTCAAGCATATCGCATCATTGAATGCTCGCAAAGTGTAGGTGGAGGCCATGATGTGAGATGCTGGCAACTTCATATGTTTCAATACCGCTATTGTAATGATATTACTGGATGAGCCAGTGTCCACCAACACCCTCTTATATAGAATCCCTTTGACCCACGCAATGATGTGCAGGGGTGGATCCGCCATGTCACCAATAACTGATTTCAATTCATCCTCTCTAAAGGTGATGACTGGCTTAGTGCATCGCTTGATATACCCCATGAAGTTGTTGAAAGAGTTTGCTTCATGGGGCTGCAACTCGATGGCTTTAAGTATCTCCATTAGAGCCTCTCGATGGGGTGATGATTGTTGTATGAGCTCGTAAATGGAGAGCCTAGCCGATGTGGTCCTCAAACTCTGGGTGAGTTTGATCCGAATTGTGGCCACTGGTCTAGGCGGAGGAGGTTACGTAGGGTGTTGTTGCGGTTGTGATGTTGTTGGCATCTCTCCTATAGCCATTGTGGGGATAGTTGTGCTTGGGTACCTTCTATTTCAAGTCACTATATTGATCATCCCTACATAACCCTGCATGGGGCAGTTATGTGTTACCTCATTGACTTGTAGGGACTTTGCCTACACATCATGGGCAGGCAGGGGGTCCTTGAAGATTTCCATATGTTGGTTGCTTGGTGCCATAGGGTTATGCATCGCCAACATTTTACTGTCTATTAGGTCTTGCACCAAGCCTTTAAACTTCCAACATGGATTAAGATCATGTCCCTTCTATCGATGAAACCTACAATACAAGTCTTCCCTATAACCCTTAGGTTTTGGAGCATTGGGGTCTACGGGTAGACTCTCTAGCAGGTTTATCAAGTTTTCCACTGACAAGCGGTCAAACAGGGAGTCTTTAGACTCGGTGTAAGGTGTGAATTGTTGCCTAGGGCGATGCTACTAATTTTGCTCTTGCCGATGGTTTTCTGTTTCATAACTATCAAGAGGGACTGCTTGATAGTTAGCCTTTGGGGGCTGCATTACTTGTACATGCTTAGGTATGTTTATAGCAACCTGATTGATCGTAGCGGGTTTTGGTTGTGTGGTCCTTGTCTTGGCATTTTTAGACCATTCTTTCTGCTTTGGCTTGGCAATCTTGCCATCCTGAATCTTGATCTCCTTAATGATTTTGTCTTGCACCAGAGCCTCCTCTAAAGTGGCATATTGTTGCATCTGCAATAGCATGAAGATCGATCTCAAATAGCTCTTTGAGAACATTTGGCTAAGGTCGGCCATAGGAGGGAGGTAGGGCAGCTTTTAAAGCAACGTCCACCACCGATTCCCATATGTTGCCATGGTTTCTTCCTCATACTGCCTGAGGCTTGCTAGGTCTCTTAGTGATGCCTTCTTCTTGGTGTTGAATGTGAAGCATTCGAGGAATGCGTCCACTAGCTGATCTAAATTATTGATGTTGTGCTTTGACAATTAAGTGAACCAATCCAAGGCAGGACCTGCGAACGTGGTTATAAATGTTCTTAACAATAAAGCATCATTGTCCTGAATGCCAAATCATTGGCTTAGGATTCTAGTCACGTGCTCCTAGGCATCCTCCTCCCCTCTAAAGATTGCTAACTGGAGCAGTTTAAAGTGTTCAGGGTAAGGGGGTGCCAAAACTGACGAATGCACGGGGTGATGTGGAGTTGGTGTAAAGTGGGCTTTTGGGGCCAAAAATTCTTGGTCTCCACAGACTCTAAGTGCTCTAGCAACACTTTATATGCATTGAAAGATTTAATCTCCTCCTCCTTAGTTTTCTCCTATTGCATATTGCAGGGAACTCGAGGCCTATAGAGGGGTGTCTGGATAGCACCCCCTTTGCCTTGGTAGGGCATTTTAGCCTGCTCTTCTTCTTGCTCATACTCCTCATAGGCTTCTTGAGGAGTTCCTGGGCGATACCTATAAACATGGGTAGGTCCCCACAGAGGGTGCCCATCATTGCTCCTGGGAGTGGCCTCCTGCTCAGGTCTAGGAGGCTTTGGAGGCAACATTTGGTAAGGTCATGGAGACCTATCTTGTACCAAGGGTTTGTGCCTCTCATACGACTCTACCCTCTATGTGTGAGGGTTTGGAACCCTCTCAAGTACAGTGTTATGGAGTAGCTCATATGTTTGATGCCGAATGCGCTCTTTACTAAGGCGATACAAGTGATCTAGATGTTGTCAGTATTGCTCAAGCTGAGTAATTTGCACTTGGCGAGTGGCATGTCTATAAAATTCTAGGTTGATTTGTTCTGTCGTCTTGAGTCTAGGAGGCCTAGATGCCTCTCCTACACATTTATCTTGTTCATGATGATCTGATATCTCTATAGGTTTCTTTCCTCTATCGAGGTTTGTGGCATTCACCCGAGGCTCTGGCCTCAGTAGGTGATCCTGATAGATAGTAGGTGCGAAGGCACATTACTCCCATGATGTGTATTGTTCTTGAGGAATGTAATGGTCTTCCTCGTGCTCCCTTTCGTATATGTGAAAGGGGCAGACAGAGTTGGCTTGCCCTGTCTGAAGAACCTTGTGCTCTGGATTTGGCTTGTTATTCCTAATAGTGATGAGGGGTAGAGGAGGGATGACATAGTCATGTGGCCTCTCCTTATGGACCCTATGCTGTTCTAGTGCTTCATTGCACGGTGGCCACTCATACCGAGCATATAAGGGAGCCTTCCCATTTATATTAAGTACCACGTGTAGGGACTCCTCCTCAAAGGGTCTATGCTAAATGGGAGTGCCCCTTGAATGGGTGCCTCTATAGTCCCATTTTGAAATGGCATGATGTGGACTATCTTGTGGGTCAGGTTGCCAAGGTGGTATGACCAAGTCCTTGGGGCTATAGCAGAGGTGACTTGTGCCCCCTTGTATACTTTTCGCAGCTTCTGCTCGTGATTGGACTTGGCTATGGGTGTACACTTTTGATCAAAAATTTGATCTCAAAATCATAGGACTGGGTCCCACCATGATCACCACTGAAATCACGAGGATTCATAAACAAAACGAAAAATGCCAAGTGCGATGTATGCAAAAGCAAAACGTAACGCTAAGTCCTACGAACTGAAATGCATGAAAGGAGAGAAACATAAACAAATAGAAACAAGATAGAAAGCAAATTCTGAGTACAACCCTTTTTATTAATTTGCTTTAAAATTGGGTTACAACACGTCTCCTCCATTTTCGGGGGCTAGGAGCGTTAAGTAGGGCTCTATTACACCACCGATTGGTACGCTTTCTTTCGTGTGCCCACATGTAAAGTGATCAGACCATATGTTGCCGCTGCTTGCGTGAACGTGTATTTTATTCCTTGTTGCTCCTTCGGTGTCAATATCCTGCATTCAGAGAAACAGAAAAGGATAGTAGCACCTGCGGATGAAGTAAACCATGCGATCCCCAAATCCTATGATTAGTGCATGTGTAAAATAAATAAAAAGATAACTAAAACATATCAAAATGAGCTAAAAAATTTCTAGAGGCATGATAACATTACCAAGAAGGCATTGCAAAAGGAACAGTCGGGAAATTTGCCATGGATTTCTAATCGCTCCAGGGTGGGACGATTAGACCTATAACAAAATGTCAAAAAGCACCCTCCTGAATGTCCCATCCAGGAGGCTCCAAATTACCTGTAAAGTTGGGGATTAGGTAAAACGGGGTATTTTAGAAAGACCCAGAAGGTCAAATTTTTCCAATTCGGCCTCTATCACCCGAAATATGATGATGCTCAATGCATGTTAGTGAAAGCAAGAAATAACAAAAGCATGATCAAAAATACTCAGAATAACATGAAATTTGAATGGAAGCCTATTTGAACAACCTAGAAACAAATGCAAGAAAAACAGAAATGAAATCTACTACAAATTTATAATCACTCTGGGGTGGGGCAATTAGGACTGCATCAGTGCGGGGGGCGCTCGGGGGCAAGATGCCCGTCATTTGGGGCTTGATTTCGACACCAATCCACTTGGGATGGGTTCAAAAATCTCTTGTGGGGTATTTTAGGTAAATTTGGCTAGGATACTATGGCAAAATGTCGGGTTTTAGGTCTGGATTGTGCTTCCAATAATCACCCAATAACCTCCCTTCCAAAAGAGATATCAAGGATGTGAAAGGCACAAGCAAAAGGGTGAGGACGTAAATCGATAGCACTCCATTGCTCCAAATGCTCCTGACATATTTCTCTTCTTTGGGGTGAGAAGACTCACCATTTTATAGACTTGAGGTTCTCTATGAATGAGCATGCAGAGGGGCTACTTGGCGATCATGCCTTCTCAGGGGAGAGAAGATTCCTCCTTGATTAAGACTCCATGACTACCTCTATGACTACCTCTTTGAGTTCAAAAATGCTTACTCGCACTCCCATGCAATGAAGGAGGAGTTAGGTTGCGGATCTGAGCTGCCATTTGTCAAGGTTTGACCTTTTACTCGTCAAACCTGCTATTTGCCCCACCCAAGGGCGAATGCTGCTAATCGTCCTTGGGTGGAACGAATACCAGTTTGTAATTGTCCCTGGGTGGAACGAATAAGGAGCAGAGTACCTGAAAGGTGCCAAATTGACCTCTAACCTTTCAAAATTGCTATGAGAGTGGTTAGGACCACTATTTAACCTTTGGGGGCTGCCCTGGGGGCTGTGTATGTTAGTGTGATCAGTGTTTGTAGCCACATAATCGGATTTGTGTTGTTTTGGTGTCTACACCATCTCTCTTGAAGGAATTTTTAAGCTTCTAATTCATTTTATAATTGCAACTAAAGATTATTGGGTTCTTTCTCATCCATATGCTCATCAAAAAGACTTCAAATCAATGGAATATAAGTCTCAGTTTTCCAAGAACAAGACTCAGGTTTCAAAGAAGCCAAATACTTATAAGTATTATAAAAGAAAAGGACACCCCATCAAAAGTTGCATTACAAGGTTGAAGAATATTGAAACAAATTTCTTGAGGGATGGACACACGCTTTTTCATGATGAAGATGATGAAGCAGAGGCCCACGAGAGCATCCTTTATCAAGGGAGGTGTTACTCTAATACCTTCTATCCTTGGTCCCCTTGGTTCATATTATGAGGGATTTTTTTATTGGAACCAACAATTATATTCAGTAAAAAATAGCAGAGTTTACAATAAAAAGGGAGCTAGAAAAATCACAGCTCAGGGTGCAAGGCCACACAAACAATCAACATTGTAAATACCTGAGGCCAAAAACAAAACCAACCCCTAAAAGAGTGAATAAATATAATAACTAAACAAAGGGAACCACTACAAGATGAGACCAAGCCCTATTGTAGGCACTAACAAAATAGCTTGATGCTAGAAAATGTCACCCCCTCAACCTGCTATGTTGAGGCCTCAAAGAAATAGAGGGACCTTAAGGCAAGGGATGTTAGGTGAAGCCATTTTGATAGCGCATGAAGCCTCACACCAAAACTTAACAAGATTTATCAAATACGTCATATCATGAGTTAACTTGGAAGCCTGCGAATGGAGCTGAACAGTAACAACAAAAAATACTGTAATCTTTTCATGCAAGGAAACTGACTAAAAATTGAATCTCTAGAATAAACATCAGCATTCCTAGCTTTCCAAATTTGAAATAAAATAATAGCACAAAAGAAAATCCACAAAGCAATAATATAGGCAAGCCAACAACTATTATATCCAAAAAGTATCATCTGCCATCTGAAGAATTTAGGATGAAAGTGCTTGAACAATGAGTGAATCTAGGACTAAGCAGACTTATCACAAGGACATAACCAAAATAGATGTTTGAAAGTATCAAAATGACCACAAGATGAAAACTTAGGATTAGTAAGACAAACCCTACTAATTCTCTCTTCCATAGGAAGCCCTTGATAAATAAGAGACCAAAGAAAAAAGGTAATCTTGAGTTCAAGGTTAGACTGCCAGATATGGTTTAGACGAGCAATCCAAGTATAGGAGGTAGAATAATTTTGCCATATCTTATTAATTTTAACAACAACAAGGGAAACAGGATTAAGAAGTTAATAAATAATGGAATAAGAGTAGTTATTTAAAGGAGTATCCACATTCTAGTGCTAACCCCTCCATCGGGTACTTGGGGGTTGAAGGTCAAGCTTATGAAGCATGACATCATGTATGAGCTCTTGAATCTTAAGAAAAGAAGGAAGATTTGAATTTTGAATATTCAATTTCTATTTGAGATCAATACAAGTAATACAGTCTCGAGAGTGCACTAAATCATTAATATAGAAAATGCCCTTGTGAAACAACCTTAAAGCTTTAATCCTTGACATATCAACAAGAAAAATTGAATAATTAGATAGAATAGAAGAGCACCATATATTTTGAGAATTGAATGAAAGACCATTATGAAAACCATCACCAATCCTACGAATATGAGGTTTCCCTACCTCAAATAGCTCGCCAAATAATTTTAACAACAAAGGAACCCTGAATCTTAACTGGAGCAGAAGTAATGATGAGAGCATTGGACATTTTGAGTCCTAAAATTTAAAATTGTCATTGATGTCAAGAAATGAAGTCAACATTAATATCAAGGTTTTTTGTCAAGGAACAATGTTTTCAAAGTTGTTATTTGATATCCAGGAAGAAGGCCAAAGGATTCAGTGCAAAGTTAAAAAGGAGATATAATATTTTTATAAATTATTTAAATTCAATAAGAATTTAAATTTTATAAATAAATATTATTTACACCATGGAATGTAATGTAAAGGAAGGGTTTAAAAATTAAATCTTATAATTATAATTTATAAAATTTAAATTCTTTAGAATTTAAAATATTTATAAATTATAATTAATGCTGACATCATTCAATTTAATAAAGCACCTTGTATAAATTATAAAGTGTTTATAAAGGTGCCAATGTCATTGAAATAAGGGAGCGTCGACGTTGAAGGAAATAAATGTTTGTGTATATAAGGAGGCCTCCAAAGACATTATTGATCATCCATCGAACAATTGATATACGCCACGGTTAAAACTTAGTTTGTGATTTCAAAAGGTTCGTTGAGGAAGAAGATGAAAAATATTTGTCTTAAGCACCAAGGATATGGTGAAGGGATTGGAGTTTTCGAAGCACGTTGGACAGGGTGGTCCAAGTGGTAGAGCACAAATTGTGAAAGTGTTGGAGGAAGCAAGTGCCCGTGTTCGAAACCCGTTGGTGGTAAGCGCCAAAAGGAAATGATTTTCGTGCATTTTTTTTTGGATGCAAAGGTTAAAGTGAAGGTAGAGCCTTTTGGCTCTTAAATGTGCCTATAGTGCACGTGGTCATGGAGCCCGTGGCTAGGTTTCTCATGGAGGCAAAGGTTACGAGGTCGAAACCCGTTGGTCATAATGCCAAGTTGTCCTAATACCATATATGGTCATGATGTAATATGAGTGGAGCCTATTTTAATCCCATATAACCTAATTAAAAAATATTTTGTAATGGGAACAAATCATGATTATTTCTATTATTAGATTCATAATAATAACGTGAAATTATTATGAGGAGAGCATATGTTTACCTAAAGGAATTGTTCCATTAAATTGGGGTTTATTTCTTACTCTTGTACATCTCTCCAACTAAGTTCCCAAAGTAAAGTACTCATTCTTATCCTTGGTCAAATGGGTGATTGAGTTAACTCGTGCGACATTTAGAACCATTGATGAGGGAAGAAAATATATGATTATGTTATCACTAACTATCTTGGTGTCAAATGAGATATTGTCATTGAAAATCCAACAAGTTTTACCATCAAGAGGAGGGAAGGTCCTAGATAAATGATTTTATCCCTAACAGGGAACTGTGGAATATGTCGAGTAATTATCATGAAAGATATTGTGGTAAGTTGAAGATGAACAAATGGTCAATAATGAACATATTCCCAAGATATCCCTACAAATAGTGAAGTTCATGTAGATGAAGGAGTTTTCATAGATAAATTTCATACAGATGGTGTTCATGCATATAGAGAAGTTTGTGCCAATGAATATGATCATGGCAAAGTAGCTTGCAATACAAGTAAACATGACATACAAGTGACCCCAGTATTAATACAAGTAGAGGAAGAAGTATATATAGGTGTATGGGACAAGAGTCTGGTACAAAGAGAACTATAATAAACCATGTTGATAGTTGATAGAGTTTTAGCACTTGACTAGATTTGGCATTTGTATGCTTAAAAATAAAGTCAAGCATAAATACAAATATCAAGAGATATTTGAGATTTAAACAAGCATTGAAAGGGATAACACAAATCAATAAAAATATTCAATCAATGAGTAGTATACCATCATTAATGAAAAGAACGAACACAACATCCTAACTGATAGTAGTTGCAATAGGGATATGCAAATAGAAGTTTTTAAAGTTCCATGGTGAGGGGACATAAGACCTTATCCATAACATTGATACACAAAATAATTTAGCTATAGATAAAGTGTGGATACAATTATTTGTGTCTCTACTTAGTGACATAGCTATGGGTTGAAATATGTTATTATAAACTTCATTTAATATTAGGGATAACCATAAGAATTCCATTGAGAAAGAGGTTAGACTCGTATTATAATAAAAAAATAATCAACAAGATCTATATGAAAAATCAAAAGGAGGATGAGGACATTAATTCATGCATCTACTTTATGAAGAAATTCAATGATAAAAAAAGACAACCTATTGAAGACTACAAAAAAGGTGTTTATGGGTAGAATTCATCCAAAATTTTGAAATAAGATCAACATTATATTCTTGAAATTATACCTAGAGCATTTTTCATAAAGTCTTAAACTTAGAAAGTTAGATGAAAATGATAATGGTGAAATAAAGAGTTGTAGGAGGAGCATCTCTACATTAAATATGAAGAAGAAAAATGTGGTGCATGAATCAAAGAACTCAAGAAAAGCAAGTTGTGTATAATATCACATGGAAGGACACAACTATAAATTATGTATAGATAAATTATTATAGGATTTACAAAGTACAAAACCATTCATTTATTATATCATAATGTTTCAAATGATTGTATTATTTTAGTGAAGGGTATTTAAGGACATAGGATGCCTATTTCATGCATAACAAACCCTCAAACAAACTTACAACTACTTTTTTCTATACTACATGCATGTACCTTGTGAGGGGTGGTTATACCACTTGACTTCTCACATGGTATATGATACAATAACTCCTAACATACCCCATTATTACATCATAGTCAAAAGCTTTATTTTACTTATGATCAAATAATAATTTCTACGGTCATGCTAGAATTTGAGAGAGAAATTCCTCCTCTTAATGTAGATTTTCTGCTTTGATACTTAGGAGTGTTGGGTTCTATCAATCATGCACTCCAAAATAATTTTATTATAAAATGCTTATTCAATGCTTAAAATGTGTTTCTTCAATATCTTCAATTGAAGTATGTTTAACCATGCATCCAATATCACTTTTTGAATTGATTTTCTGCAGATTTTTATCTTGCATACGGTGGAATGAAAGTTGTGTATGACTTATTTTGCTACATTCTATTTCTCTACTCTTCATTGTGATAAAATCCTTTATTCTTTTAAATCTCTTATTTTATCATAAGTTCTATGATATGATAAATAAAATGTATATTTCAAATGCAATCTCTAACAATTCCACATACTTGTTTGTGTTCTTTGAATGATCCCATAGCTGCCATATTTTTTCTTGAACTAGAATGTAGCAACCTGTTAATTGCTCTATGGTCCTTAGAGTTGAGTCATTAGGGACCAATAGCTATTATCGCTATCTAACAAATCCATATTTATCATGAATTATGTTGTCAATATTTATGATATCACAATGCATCTTATCATTTAGTATCTTGATAGCTTGTAGTACTAGTACACTTCTTGATAGTAGTCTTATGAGATCTTAGATTTTGTTAATATTGTATGGATCTCTTGTTCTAGTTGCAAAGATAAATAATCTTCTTTCGATAGGATATAGTTTGCAAGCTATCCCCTGCCTTTTAAAACATTCCTCATAATGGGCCATTCATCTTGTGGATGTTTTTTTTTGTACTTGGGAAAGTGAGGATAATATAAATTGGCTTAGAACGTATCATCTTTGTTCCATAATATATTGAACTTTTTGTCCTTGAATGTGTCCCATAGCTTATGCTTGTAATGGTTCTCTTTATACCCAAGTAGTGTTATCTCTTGTTAGTTCTTTGGCTTGGTGTGATAAATTGGTGGAACTCTTCTTGTATGATGATTTGGGTGTTTCCAAGTTTCTCAATTCAACGTGTTTGTGGTTATACCAAAAATTATTGTGTTATCTCAACTCTCAAGTGTGCTTGTGTGATAAACACATGTTCTTCTTCTTCTTGAACTTATTTTGCTTATTTAACTTGATTATCTTGATTTTCTTTCTTCAACTTTGATTTTGTTGTTCTGAAGATGACCTATCATGTTATTGGTTCATCTCTCATGAAGGGGATCCATTCTTGAATAGAATATTCCAAAATTTTCTCATGGTGTGTCCATTTCATTTACAATATTCACACATATGTTGCAAGTTGAAATTACTTATTTGAGAATCATTTCTCTCATTTTGATATCTTTGAAAATTGCTTCTTTTTTGGAAGTATTGTGGAGGTTTCATGCCCATTCTAAATAGTTGTTTTCCTCTTTTTTTCCCAATTGTACCTTACATTTTTCATCCTCCTCTCTCTGATGGTTTCCTCTCAACACAATTTTTTCCACTACGTCCAACCATACAGTTTTCCATTTCCTCCTTCCTTCCTTCTCGATTCGTGGTTAAGGAGGAGATCAAAATCATAATGAAATTGAACATCTTGCGCCAATACGGTTAAACTAGCCACTACCTCGTTAAACTACTCACTACCCTGTGCTACACTCATCTAGTTCATGATGAAAAAAAATTATTTATTTTTATATTTCATATTGGTACCACATAAGCATAGTCTTAATTATTTGTTTTAAAAGAAAACTCAAGCATAATACTTGCCCAACTTAAAAATTAATGTCCAAAGCAACTCAATTGCATATCATACTTCTTAAAAATACATACACACATCCTTTTATTTGCATTCCCATGTTATATATTTTTTAAAATTTAACTATATGCATATTAAAAATAATTAGTGGCTCCCATCATCATTACCACAAAAATCAAACACAAAACCCAAACAATCGTAACATCTATATGATATGCAAGTATGTGAGCGTCCATGTACTCATGAGCTGAATCATCACTTACCTTATTACCTTTACCATCAACTAACTTCTCTTTCATGTCGACTTTGAACCTGGTTCTGCATATACAATAACAATCAACAGTACCACAATTCACAAGAAAATGTAAGGTTATTACCAATTTGCTTATCTACAAATATCTGTGTGAGAAGGGTCATTACATCCTCCCCCACTTAGGAAAAACACAGTCCCTATGTTTTATGCAAAATTAAACAAGCAATATCTTGCATAAGTATTTAGTAAATATCAAAGTAATCAAATAAAACCATGATTTATATTTCATACATAATATCCCATTCATCATAAAATCACAATTATCTTTACATGGCATATAGCTAAATCATACAACATGTCATATTGTATTCATCCAAAAAAATATATACATATTATTACATTACAAAATCACTTTGTGTAAATAAAACAAACCAAAGCCAAGCTACTCTACATAGTAACTCAAACCAACATAGTCTAATTTACTCAGTATTTTTTTTTTCATATTTGATTCAAATATACATATTTCATCAAATCACAAAAGAGTTTTGAAACTTTAAAGTCTACTCAAACAAGTAAGGAAATTATTGCTGCATATCTACCACATATTCCCACGTGGCATTTTTATCTGAATAGTGGTCCCACTAGACCTGACATTGCTCTACAATCCTCTTCCTCAAGTTCTTTGTTCTAAAACCAAGTACGCAAATAGGTTGAATTTCAATTTTTAGTGGGTCAGTCATTTGCAATTTAGACACATCCAAAAAATGAGTGGAATCAGAAATATATTTTCTAAAGAGGGACACACTGAAGATATTATGAATTTTGGATAGACTTGGTTGTAGAGCAAGTCTCTAAGCAACAGGACATTCTTTTCACAATTTCAAATGGACCTACATATCTAGAGTCCAGTTTAGAAGATTTTATAGAACTTTTTGTTGTTTCACCCTTAAGAATACACTGTCTCCCACAAAATATTCTTTCAGTGTCCATTAAGATCCATGTAGCTCTTCTGGCGATTTGCGACCTCTTTCAACTTTTGCTGAATTCTTTTTAGTTGTTCTTCTATTTATTTTACCATTTTCGGTTTGATCACTACCCGGTCCTCTGGATTATCTCAAGACAAGGGAATTTAACACCTTCTTCTATAAAGATCTTCAAAATGTGCCATACCTAGTGATGCATGATAACTATTATTATATGCAAACTCCACTAGGTATAAATAGTCTTCCCACTTTGTATGTTGATCCATGCAATACATTCTTAACATATCTTCCAATACTTGGTTTAATCTTTTAGTATGCTAATAAGTCTTAGGATGATATGTAGTACTAATATTCAATTTGGTACCTAATACCTCATGCATTGCTTGGTAAAATTTAGAGGTAAAATGAGAATCTCTATCAGAGATTATGATCTCTGTAAAATCATGTAACCTTACCACTTCCCTGGAAAACTTACTTGCTACTACAGGAGCATAATATTAAACATTACCCACTATAAAATGTGCTACATTGGTTAGCTTATATACTATTACCAATATTACATCATGCCTAAACCTTGTTTTAGGCAATCCCACAATAAAATCCATTGATACCACTTTCCATTTTTGCGTAGGTATCTCATGTGGGTATATCTTTCCAATTGGATGTAAATGTTTCACTTTCAATTTTTGACACTCCAAACATCTAGCCACATAGTTGGTGATATATTTTTCATACCTAGCAAATAATAAGTTTTCCTCAAATCCTCACGCATTTTCAATCCTCTCGGATGCGCCGAATAAGGCGTATTATACGCCTCCTTAAGAATTGTTTCTTTCAAACCTCTTGATTTTGTAACTACCAATCTATTCATATACATTAGTAGATCATATTTTAGTACAAATTCTATAACATTTCTAGACTCTTGTTCATTTTGAACCTTACAATATTGGAAAAATTCATATTTTGTTTTTAAAGCTTTAATTTGGTCTAACAGATCATATTGGTATTTTGACATAGCTGAAATGCACCCTCTCCTACTTAGAGCATTTCCAAACTTATTCTCCTTGCCCTTAATATACTCAATACCAAAATAATACTCAACTAAAAATTCCATCTAGCGTCTTTGCCTGGCATTCAATAAGGGTTGAGTGAATATGTACCTTAGACTCTAATGATCTGTTTTCAATTCAAATGGTTTTTCTAATAAATAGTGTCTCCAAATGTTTAGGGCATGAACAACCGCTACCAACTCTAAATCATGAGTGACATAATTTACTTTGTGTGTCTTAAGCTTCCTAGACTCATAGGCTATAACCGCATCACCTTGGGTCAACACTCCTAACACTTGAATTGATGCATTCGTGCACACTGTATACTACTTATCAGGATCAGGTAATTGCAAGATCGGTTCAGATATCAAACAATATTTCAAAACTTGAAAAACTTCTTCATGTTATTTTATCCACTTAAAGGCTCTACATTTTCTTTGGATATTTGTAATAGGTTGGACGATTCTTGAAAATCCTTTGATAAATCACCTATAATACCCCACAATACCCATAAAAATTTGTACCTATGTCACATTAGCAGGGTTTGGCCAATCAATTATTACCTCAATTTTCTTGGGATCTATAGTAATCCCTTATATGAATATGATATGACCCAAATACTGTACTTGTGGGGTATAAAACTCACATTTTGATAACTTTCTATAAAGTTGGTTATATCTCAGAATCCCAAGTACAGTTCTTATATGTCAATTGTGTTCCTTCTTGCTCTTAGAATAGATCAATATATCATCCAAAAATATGAGCATAAACTGGTCTAGTTGCTCTCTAAAAATACTATTCATAAGATTCATGAATTTTGCTAAGGCATTAGCCATCCCAAAAGATAGAATAGTAAATTCAAAATATCCATACCTTATTCTAAATGTCATTTTAGAAGTATCTTCTTCTCATATTCGTAACTGATGATAGCCAGATCTTAAGTCTATCTTTGAGAAAATGGTTGCTCCTCTCAATTGATCAAACAAATCATCAATTCTAGGTAGCGAATACCTATTTTTTATAGTTACCTTATTTAGGATTCGATAATAGATGCACATCCTCAAGGTACCATATTTCTTTTTAACAAATAAAATAGGAGCTCCCCAAGGCGACACACATGGATTGATAAACCATTTTTCCATAAAATATTGAAGTTGCATTTTTAGGTCTTGTAGCTCTATAAGCTTCATCCTATATGGTTCCCTTGCAATAGGTGCTACTTCAGATAGCAATTCTATAGAAAAATCAAATTTCCTTTAAGGAGGTAACCTCGACAGATCCTCAAGAAACACATTTCTAAATTACCCCAGTAAAGGATGTTTTTGGAAGAGGTCAAATTCCATTTTTGACTCTTCATTCTTATTCATATTAACTATAAATACCATCCCTTTCTTCCTAATCACTTTCTTCATCTGCACTACAGACATTAAATATGGTTTAACTTCACTCTGACCACAATAAATTCTAACCCTTTTGTTAGATTCATCCATAAATTCTACCCATCTATCTTCAAAATTTAGAATATCATTATGCGCTTTCAGCCAATCCACTCCTAGAATTATATAAAACACATCCAAAGGTGCCACATATAGATGCCAATTAGTTTTTCCTTGTGGTAAAGTTATTGGGAGTCAAACATATATTGGTTAACTTGGTAGGTTTGCCTTGATCCATACTATAGCTTCCAACCATTGGATAAAATCTCGGTCTAACAGATATGTCCATCACTAGCTTTGTAGATATAAAGTTATCATTTGAACCATTGTCTATCAAAATTTGCACATTCTTGCAAAAAAAATTTCCATTTAATAAGAAAAGGGTAATTTGTCCATCAAGTTCAAAGTTACTTGTGGCTGCAAAGATCCTATGAGCTACTTCAACAGGAGCTTTCTAACGTGGATCAGCTCTAAGGGGACATTTACTAGCATAATGAGCTCCTTGACATACATAGCATCCATGGTGGAGCTCTATTTGATATTTTATTATTTTTATTTCTATCCAAAGATAGTTATTTTAGACCTTTCTTGTCCTACTGGTTTCTGATCCTATCTTTTGTTAAATTCATTACCATCTCGATTGAATTTGCCATCCTGGTAGTCAAGTTTATTTTTACCACTTTACCTACTTTGATCTTCTCATTTGGGTTTATTATTTTGATATTTCTCCTATCTCATAAACCCAACACTTTTTCTCTTTTTGAGTTCATCATTTTATTTATTAGACAACTTTTGATAGTTAAAATATATCTTCCTAGTTTCTTTATTGGCTTCGTCTTTTCTTGCCAAATCAAAGGCAATAAATAGGCTATTAGGGTTGTGCATATGTACCACCATCATGATTTTAGGATGTCATCTCAAAATGAATTTTTGAGTCTTCATTTCTTCATTACTTTCATATTGAGATGCATATTTCAATAACTGAATTAACTTCTGGTGGTATTCGCTCACTAACACATTTTCTTGTTGCAAATTAGAAAATTCTTCGAATTTCTCCACATAATATTTCTTAGTCAAGAATATATCCCTAAGTTATTTGTCAAAATACTCCCATTTGAGGTCTAAATATTCTATTATGTGCCCTTTATTATATGATTTCCACCAATCAAGGGCTACCTCAATCATGTTCATAACTGCTAAAGCAGTCTTAAATTCAGAGGATAAAACTACTAGAGAAAAATATTATAGTTCACTAAGCCAATTTTTTGTTGAATCACCATCGTCTTATCCATTGAATTTGGATATGATGACCTTTCTCAGGTTCATGTCCAACTCCTTACTCATATTGGAACTTCCAACACTACGTCTCTTAGGCTCTCTTGATACTTCTTCAGTCCTACCCAATATAATATCTCTTTCTCTAGCCAGTTCCTCTATTACCCTATATTTTTGGGCAATAAATTCTTGTTTCTAGGCCATATGGATTTTCTATTGGATCATTTCCTCCTTTTGTTGTTCCATGTGAGTTCACAACAACTTAAAAACTTTAGAAATATTTTTCCCTTCTATGAAAGGTTCATTAGGAGGAGGTTCATTCAATTGTTTCATCCTTATTTCATGCTGAGGATCTTCTCTTATTAATATTGATCTTGGTCCCCTAGTAGGTCTTTTGGTGTTTTCTTTCTCTTTTGCAGGATTTCTTGAAGATCCACATCATAGCATTTGTACCACTTGACATGTAGGTGAAAGAGATAATCTATTAATTTAACATAATCTTCACAATCAGAGACCACGACTCAGATCTACTTTCGCTCTGATACCATATGTAACAACCCAAATCTACTCACTTGGTTGTCCCACACAAAACAATTCATAAACAATTCACTATAATATTTTTTGTTTTTATACTACAGTTTACTCATAAGTTTGCCTTCAAGTTTCTAGAAAACTTGCTTCACCCAAATAATTATTAATATAAATTTAACTTAATATAGGTATATTACAATACTTTTGGGTTCAAGACTATTGCAGATAGTCACCCAAGTGGACGAGATTGACCATATCTCGTAAAGGTGCCATTAGTGGAGATGACTTGTCTTATTTAACGTTCTTATGTTTTGGCATGAGGATAAAACCATGGTAGGGGTTATCCTCTATGGCCCATATCACCTAGAGGGTGGATGCTTGATTCCCTATCCCTTATCATTCAAAACCTTCGACTTATCATCATTCTTATTCTTTTACCGAATGATAGGAAAATAGTGTACTTATTGTAGACACCAAAACAACACCAATCTAATTATGTGATTGCAAACACTGATCGAGTTGACACACACAGCCCCCAGGGTAGCCCTCAAAGGTTAAACAGTGGTCCTAACCACTCTCACAGCAGTTTTGGAAGGTTAGAGGTCAATTTGGCACCTTTCAGGCACTCTGCTCCCTACTCGTTCCACCTTAGATGATTACAAATTGGTATTCATCCCACCCTAGGATGATTAGCAGTATTCATTCATGGGTGGGGCGAATAGCAAGTTTGATGGGCAAAAGGTCAAACCTTGACAAATGGCAGCTCAGATCTACCACTTAACTCCTCCTTCAATGCATGGAGTGCGAGTGAGCATTTTTGAGCTTAAAGAGGCAATCATAGATGCAGTCATGGAGTCCCTAATCAAGGAGGAATATTCTCTCCCCTGAGAAGGCATGATCGCCAAGTGGCGCCTCTGCATGCTCATTCACAGAGATCCTCAAGTCTGTAAAATGGTGAGTCTTCTCACCCCAAAATGAGAATAGGTCAGGAGCATTTGGAGCAACGGAGTGCTGTCGATTTACATCCTCGCCTTTTTTTCTTGTGCCTTTAACATCCTTAATCTCTCTTTTGGAAGTGAGGTTATTGGGTGATTATTGGAAGCACAATCCGAATCGAAAACCCAAAATTTAGCCATAATATCCCACCCAAATTTGTTGAAAATACTCCACAAGAGGTTTTGGACCCATCCCAAGTGGATTGGTGTCGAAACTGGGCCCCAAACGACGGGCGTCCTGCCCCCGGGCACCCCTCGCACTGCTGCAGTCCTAATCACCCCACCCCGGAGCGATTAGAAATTTGTAGTAGGTTTCATTTATATTTTTCTTGCATTAGATTCTAGGTTGTTTACATAGGTTGTCATTCAAATTTCATGCTATTCTGAGCAGTTTTGATCATGTTTTTGTTATTTCTCACTTTCACTAACATGCAAGGAGCATCATCATATTTCGAACGATGGAGGCCGAATTGGCAAAATCTGACCTTATGGGTCTTTCCAAAATACCTCATTTTACCTAACCCCCAACTTTGTAGGAGATTTGGAGCCTCCCAGATGGGACATTTAGGATAGTACTTTATGATGTTTTGTTGCAGGTCTAATCATCCCACCCCAGAGCGATTAGAAATTCGCGGCAAATTTCCTGACTATTCCTTTTGCAGTGCCTTGCTGGTGATGTCCTCATGCCTCTGCCAAGTGTTCAGATCATTTTGATTTGTTTTAGTTATCGTTTTATTTGTTTTATGCATGCACTAATCGTAGGCTTTGGGGATCGCATGTTTCATTTTATCCGTAGGTGCTACTAGTCCTTTTCTGTTTCTCTGAACATAATATCTTGACACCAAAGGAGTAGAAGGAATCAAAGACTCATCCATGCAAGCTACGATGACGTTTTGGCTTGCCCATTTTACATGTGGGCACGTGGAAGAAAGCGGACCATCCATGGTGTGATAAAGTTATATTTAACGCTCCTAGCCCATGAAAAGGGAGGAGACGTATTGTAACCAAGTTCCAAAGCAAATTAATAAAAAGGGTTGTATTCGACATTTGCTTTCTATCTTGTTTCAATTCGTTTGTGTTTCCCTCTTTTCATGCATTTCAGTTCGTAGGACTTAGCGTTATCTTTCACTTTTGGCATACATCGCACTTGGGGTTTCCGTTTTGTTTCTGTATCCTCGTGCTTTCAGTGGCGATCACGGTGGGATGTTGTCCCCAGATTTTAAGATCAAATTTTTGATCAAAAGTGTTTGTTTTTGCTTATAGGTACTAATTTTTCAAACGCTGGAGTGTTGTTCGTTCTAGTCTGTGACGAGTACAGGGCTGGAATTTGTCTTCCCCAGGGACGAATGGGCATTCGTCCCACCCTATGATGAATACAGTTCTGTTATTTTTCCCACCCAGGGACGAATAGCTCTCTATGCACTTTCAGGGCAGAAACTCAGAGGTATCCGATTTGGGCAGAGAAGAGGTAGGGGTTCCTTGCATCCTCTATCATTTTTTGTTTTCTGTTTTCAACTTTCTATTTCTTTGCTTGCGTAGGAAAGTGTTGTTGCATGTTTAATTTCTTTGCATAAATAAAAAGAACCCCACACACCATGTGGTAATTTAAACAACAAGGAGTTGGTCATAAAACCCCAACCCTTGGTCAAGACCAACGGTGGATTTCATCACCACCTTGGCTTGAATTTTTGCATCCATAACCCCGATCACTACTGTTGCTAGATGTAAATCCAGATGAAAGTTGACCAAGTGTAGCTAGGGATATTACCAGCACATGAGGATAATTCTTCTATGGTAGGTGTCAAAAAAAGGTGATCCCCCTTACATACCGCCTATGTTCCACGTACCATTCTGCTCTCGCGTACCAATAGTTTCCTTCATGTAAGGGCGGGTATATTGAGAGGTTTGGTATAATGACCTGGCAGTGGTATATTGAAGGGACGGCTATTTTGGGAGACATAAGAGCCATCATATTGCATATACAACCACACGGTCTTTAAAAATCTTTTAAAACAAAAATCAAAACACACTAAACCAGATTTAGGGCGCACCTTTAATCTATAAACGAGATAATCACTTCTTTGATTGTGTGGTTCCCTTTGTCTAGTGTAGCATAAAAATCATAAAAAAATATATAAAAACCTACGTAGATTGTAGAGAGACACCGCCATGGTGTACACCTGTAGCCAAGCCCAATCACGGGCAGGAGCTGTGAAGAGTGTACAAGGGGGCACAAGTCGCCTCCACTATAGCCCCAAGGACTTGGTCATACCACCTTGGCGGCCTGACCCACAAGATAGTCCACATCGTGCCATTTTAGAATGGGACTATAGAGGCACCCCTTCGAGGGGCACTCCCATTTAGCATAGATCCTTTTAGGAGGAGTCCCTACACGTGACACTCAATATAAATGGGAAGGCTCCCTTAGATGCTCAGTATGAGTGGGACCGCGCAATGAAGTGCTAGAACATCATAGGGTCCATAATGAGAGGCCACATGATTATGTCATCCCTCCTCTACCCCTCATCACTATTAGGAAGAGGGGGTGCTATCCGGTCACCCCTCCATAGGCCTCAAGTTTCCCACAACCCACAATGGAAACTAACCAAGGAGGAAGAGATAAAATATTCTAATGCATATAAAGCGCTGCTAGAGCACTTAGAGGCTATGGAGACCAAGACTTATGGGCCCCAAAATCCCACTTTATGCCAAATTTTTAGTCACCCTATGCATCCGTCAATGCCAACACCCCCATACCCTAAACACTTTAAGATGCCCTAGTTGGCAATATTTAGAGGGGAGAAGGATGCTCAAGAGCACATGACTAGATTCCTGAGCCAATGCTTTGGCATTCAGGACAATGATGCTTTACTACTAAGAACATTTATAACCACATTCACAGGCCCTGCCTCGGATTGGTTCACTCAATTACCAAAGCACAACATCAGTAACTTAGATCAACTAGTGGATGCATTCCTTGAGCGCTTCACCTTCAACACCAAGAAGAAGGCATTGCTAAGCGACCTAGCCAGCCTCAGGTAGTATGAGGAAGAAACCATGGTGGCCTACAAAAATGGATGGAGGACGTTGCTTTCAAAACTGCCCTACCTCCCTCCTATGGCTGACCTTACCCAAATGTTCTCAAAGAGTTGTTTGAGATCGACCTCCATGCTATTACAGCTACAACAATATCCCACTTTAGAGGAAGCTCTAGCGCAAGCCAGAATCATTGAGGAGATCAAGATTCAGGATGGCAATATTTTCAAGCCAAAGAAGAAAGAATGGTCTAAGAATTCCAAGAAAGGGACCACGCAACCAAAACCCACTGCATTCAATCAGGTTGCTATAAACATATCTAAGCCTACACAAGCAACACAACCCCAAAAGGCTAACTATCAGGTGGTCCCTCTTGACAGTTATGAAAGAGAAAATCATCGGCAAGATCAAAATCAGCAGCGTTGCCCTAGGCGACAATTCACACCCTTCATAGAGTCTAAAGACTCTTTTTTTGACCATTTGACCACGAAAAACTTGATGAACTTCCCAAAGAGTTGACCTGTAGACCCCAACGTGCCAAAACCCAAAGGTTATAGGGAAGACTTGTACTGTAAGTTTCATCGACAGAAGGGACATGACCTCTATGCATGTTGGAAGTTTAAAAGCTTCGTGCAAGACCTAATTGACAACAAGATGCTAGTGGTAAATAATCTAGTGGTGCCAAACAACCAACATATGGAGGTATTCAAAGACCCCCTACTTACCCATGATGCACAGGCAAAGACCCTACAAGTCAATGAGGTGACACAAAACTACCCCATGCAGGGGTATGTAGGGATGATCAGTATAGTGACTTGGAACAAAAGGTACCCGAGCACCGCTGCCCCTGTGGCGGCTACAAGAGAGGTGACAACAACGTCACAACCGCAACAAAACCCTACGCAACCTCCTCTTCCTAGACCAGTGGCCACAATTTAGACCAAAATCACCCAAAGTTTGAGGACCACGTCTACTAGGCTCTCCATGTATGAGCTCATACAACAATCATCACCCCATCGAGAAGCCCTAATGGAGATACTTAAAGAAATCGAGCTACAGCCCCATGAAGAAAATTCTTTCAACAACTTTGTGGGGCATGTCAAGCAATGCACCGAGCCAGTCATCACCTTTAGAGAAGACAAATTGAAGTTAGTGACTGGTGACATGGCGGATCCACCCCTACACTTCATTGTGTGGGTCAACAGGATTTCATATAAGAGGGTGTTGGTGGACACTGGCTTGTCCAATAATATCATTACAATAGTGGTACTAAAACATTTGAAGTTGCCAACATCTCACATCGTGACCTCCACCTACACTCTATGAGCATTCAATGATGTGATATGCTCAACAGTTGACACGATTGTCCTACCCATCCAAGTGGGACAAAAGACTATTCCTACATTGTGCCACATCTTGGAGGGTGAGATGGCTTATAACATTTTGTTGGGCCGACCATGGATCAGGGACATGAAGTGTGTCCCTTCAATAGCCCACCAATGCTTAAAGTATACATTCGAAGGGCAAGTGCATGTAGTCTCGACGGACTTAGAACCCTTCAAGTATTGCAATGTGGTGCAGCTGATGTCGCAATCGACCCTTCCATCAACACATTTGGATTTTTAGTTGAATCCATCTAAAAAGGGCTCGATTTTGCATGCATCCCCGCTATTAAATCCATAAAATCCTCAGTCAGGTCCATCTTCATCATCTGGTCCTTCGCCAATGATGCCACAAAAAGTGGCCACACTAAAGGACAATGGGAAGAAACCCCTAGAAGATGCACTACCATTAGTCTCAACCATATCTACCGAAGAGATGCCTAGCCGAGTGGAAGTCGAGGCACCTAGTTCACATAACATGGAGTGGACTCAGGAAGAACTCCCATTCCCTCCCCCTCAACACCAACAATCACTGTTGAGATGGCCAACATGGGCCTGGGGGAGTATCTGGTGTGCAACATTGTAGCAACACCCGCACTGGAGTCCATGTAGGACATGGGGAGACCTCGCCTCCCCATAGGCACTATTGTTCCTCTAGGCTACCCGCCAAACTAGAGAAACTTTATATATGGGGGCCTTGATAATGGCATTGAACCTTACATGCAAGAGGAAGAAGATGAAGAGCCTTTCACTCAGGACGTCAACTATTTTTCCAACCCAGACTTCGCTTTAAGATATCTTGGCCAATGCAATTGGTATGGACATGGGTTAGGTAGATATGAGCAAGGAGTGCGTGTTCTTTGCCAACCAAGATATCAGATGCCATACGACAAATAAGGAGTAGGGTTCAACCACCCCCTGCCCTAGGACATCTTGGTAGAGAACATGCAAGGCCTAGGGATGGGCAATAAGGATGGGCTAGCATTAGATCCATATGCCAATCCTAACACAACATATACATTGGGGGATTACCTCCCATTGTTGACGACCAACCTTATTGACCTCAAAAACCCATTCCCTTTAACTGAGAAAGGAGAAAGTTTGAGAACTCACCTACAAAGGGGAAATAGACAAGGTCAGGAAGGATCTTCAGAAGATGAGTTAGAATATGAGGTAGCACCATGGGACCCTTTCGAATTAGATAGCAATCACTCACAAGTGACCCCCATGGATGACTATCAAGAAAGCCTCTTGGAAATGTTCCCTTTGGATGCTCCAATCGAGCAAGCACCACCTCAAGAAAATTAGGTCCCCCCGTAGAGAGCGAAATAACCTCGATGGGACCATATAAATTTGCTCGAGCAGGACAAGCCTCACATATTGTAAACAGTTGTTGGAACCAACGAAGGCCTTTGGATCTTCGACAGTGATTATAAGGATGAAACTAAGATGGCCTTTCTCAATCATATGTGACAACAACAATATCCCATGGACATTGACGACATGCTTGAATAGCTACACATAGGTCCAAGGCATAGGTGGCACCTAAACCCAGCATAATTGGACCAAGTGTTGCATCTACCACTGTGGGCATACAGAGAGCACCTTTTGCCCAAAGACCCTATAGCAATATCAGTGCCAAGGGCAGACCCTGTCCTCCTCTCCGCACATAGGGCTGATCCATTCATGCCAATACCTCCAAAGCCAGATCTGAAGCACAAAAATCATCCAGGATGTCTGAGTCACCACACCCGTGGTAATGGAGACCAAAATTATTTCATCAACTCAATCTCCATTGACTTAACTGCCCCCATCCACAATCCAGCCGATCCAACAAAGTCATTGTACCTAGACATAGATGCCATAGACTAGAATCATGTCAATTCACCACCATCCCCATCATAGTACTGGCCTTGCGATGAGATGCTTCATTTCACCCCAAGACCAACTCAGGATATATTTCATGCTGAAGAGGAACCCGACGTTCCCAATGTAGATTTAAATTCAGCAAATGATATCCACCTGATCCCAACTCCACACCAGTTGGAGGATGGATCCCACATGTCAGTCAAGGGGAAAACTAACGTAGACATCGGCTCTGATCCAATGAATCCATAGATAATCAAGCTAGGGATAAGCCTATAACCCGAAGAGCAAGCCGACTACATTGCCCTTCTCAAAGAAAAGGAGTTTTTTGCATGGTCCTACAAAGACATGTCAGGGCTAGATCCACAGCTAGTCACGCATAATCTAACGCTTGATCTAACAGTCAAGCCAGTTAAGCAAAAACTATGCAAGATGCACCCAACAGTAGCCTTGATGGTCAAAGATGAGTTGTAAATGTTGTTGGATGCAAAGTCTGTCATCTGTATGGATTACCCACCATGGCTGTCCAACATGGTGATCGTAAAAAAGCCTGATGGAAGGATTCACATATAAACTAATTTTAGAGATGTAAACAAAGCGAGTCCTAAGGATGATTTCCCCTTGCCTAGCATTGACACATTGGTAGACGCTACAGCGGTCCACTAAATGCTTTCCCTCATGGATGGTTTCTCAGGATACAATCAGATTCATATCAATCCTGAGGACCAAATAAAAATGGTGTTCACAATGCCTTGGGGGACATTTTGTTATAAGATCATGCCCTTTGGCCTTAAAAACACTGGTGCCACCTACAAACGTGCCATGGCATACATCTTCCATGATCACATGCATAAAACTTTGGAAGATTACATGGCTGATTTGTTGGCCAAATATCTTTTGCACCCAAATCATCTCGATGACTTAAGCAAGATCCTATATCGCCTCATCGAACACAAAGTCATACTAAACCCTAAGAAGTGCGTATTTGGCATCACATCTAGAAAAATCTTGGGTTTCATAGTCTCAAAGTGTGGCATCGAGGTGGACCCAAACAAAGCCAAGGCAATCCTTGAAATGATTCCCCCAACTACCATCAAGCATCTCAGAAGCCTGCAGGGAAAGGTCACACCAATCAAGCGCTTCATAGCGTAGATATCTAACAAGTTCCGACCCATGAATAAATTACTACACAAGGGGGTAGCATTTCACTGGGATGACAAGTGCCAGTCAGCCTTCGACGATATTAAATAATACTTGGCTTCGCCGCCAGTATTGGCACCACCTAGACCAGGAGTGTTGTTCTACTTATACATCTCAGCTACTGAGGTGGCACTAGGCACCATGCTAGCCCAGAAAAATGAACTACACAAAGAACAGGCTACTTACTATCTTAGCCGCACCCTGGTCAGTTATGAACTTAACTATGCATACGTTAAGAAGCTTTGCTTGGAAATGGTGTTTGCTACCAAAAAGCTACACCATTAGATGATGAGCAACATGACGTATGTTGTGTCTAAGGAGAATGCATTGTGCTACATGATGATTCGTACTTATCATAGTAGCCGCATGGCAAAATGGATCATGTTGTTGACGGAGTTTGACATCAAGTTTATTGGATAGAAATCCATCAAAGGTCAAATCATCGTCGATCAACTAGCAGAGGCTCCTCTCAAAGACAATAAGCCTATGACCATAGAGCTACCCGATGATGGGGTCTTCCATGTCTCATAATCACCAGATTATGATGAGCCTGAGTCACAGGCCGACATAACCCTATTTTTTGATGGTTCTAAATGTGAGCAAGGGGGTGGCATAGGAATTGTATTCTTCACACCGCAAGGGGCTCCAATGCCTCTATCATTTAAACTAGATTTCTCGTGCACCAACAATAATGCCAAATACGAAGCCTTGCTCATAGGTCTTCAGACAACAATCACCATGAACATCAAAAACTTGAACATCTTTGGTGATTCACTATTAATTGTCAACCAAGTCAAAGGGGTATTCCAATGTAAATGCCTAGTTATGCAGGCCTACAAAGCCCTTGTGGAAAAATTCCTAGAAAATCTTGAATGGTACAACATCGAGGCACTCCCTCGATCATCGAATCGTTTTGCGGACACTATGGCCTCCTTGGGGCAAATCTTGCTAGGAGACATTTTGTACCATTGTAGCTACGAAGGATTCCTTCGTTGCTTGGACCAATAGGAGTCCACTTGGGTGATCACCCAAGCACATGATGGTACATGCGATGGCTACTTCAGTGGTATGGCCATCGCAAAGAGCATTCTTTGCATGGGCTATTATTGGCCATCTTTAGAGCAAGATTGTTGCATGTATGTAAGGAAGTGCGTGAAGTGTCAACACCATGCTAATTTTACACACGTACCTTCTCAGGCCTTGCAGCCGATCCAATTGGCTTGGCCATTCTCACAATGGGGCTTAGATCTCATCAAAAAGATCTCCCCTATGTCGTCAGGCCATCACACATTCATCATAACGACCACAGATTACTTCACCAAGTGGGTGGAAGCAGTTTTGCTAACCTCTACAACTGGACCCCACATTGCGGAGTTTATTTTACATAACATCATATGTCATTTTGGTATTCCATCCAAGATAATATCGAATAATGGGACATCATTTAGGAACAAAGACGTGCGTGCTTTTACCACAAAGTACAAAATTTAGCATAGTTTTTTGACACCCTATTATCCACAGGCAAATGGGCAAGCAGAGGTGTCAAACAAAACACTAGTTGCCATCCTCAAAAATATAGTTGCAGACAGTCATAAGGATTGGCACATTCAAATCCCACTTGCTCTATGGGATTATTGCACTAGAATCCAGATGCCCACTGGGAAAACTCTATTTTCACTAGTGTATGGCTCCAAGGCAGTCATTCCTCTCGAGTTGGAAATTCCTTCCCTATGCATATCAATGCAAGAGTTCATCGATGATGACACTGTGTGGCAGGCCCGGTTAGACCAGCTTACATTGCTTGACAAACGACATGTTAATGCTCTCAAGCATTTACGTATCTATCAAGAGCGACTTAAGAAAGCATACAACATGAAAGTTCACCTAAGGAATTTTCATGTTGGTGACCTGGTCTTAAAAGAGAACCAGCAAAACTCTAACTTGTCACCCCATCTAAGGGACAAGTTTGCAGCAAACTGGTTAGGTCCGTATGTGATTGACAGTAAAATAGGACCTGGAACATACCGACTAGCCTCTCTTGATGGAATCAAGGAACTAGAACCCTTGAACATCAATCATTTGAGGCCATTCCATATTTAAAAGAGCCATAACCCAAACCAAAAGCTCCAAGGATCCCCATTATCGCTTGGTCAATCCCAAAATGCCCCAAAGGTGCCCATTACCCCTTTGGTCAAACCAAAAAGCTCCAAGGATCCCCATTATCACTTGGTCAATCCCAAAATGCTCCAAATGTGCCCATTACCCCTTTGGTCAAACCAAAAAGCTCCAAGGATCCCCATTATTGCTTGGTCAATCCCAAAATACCCCAAAGGTGCCCATTACCCCTTTGGTCAAACCAAAAAGCTCCAAGGATTCCCGTAATCACTTGGTCAATCCCAAAACACCCCAAAGGTACCCATTACCCCTTTGGTCAAACCAAAAAGCTCCAAGGATCCCCATTATCGCTTGGTCAATCCCAAAACACCCCAAAGGTGCCCATTACCCCTTTGGTCAAACCAAAAAGCTCCAAGGATCCCCATTATCACTTGGTCAATCCCAAAACACCCCAAATGTGCCCATTACCCCTTTGGTCAAACCAAAAAGCTCCAAGGATTCCCGCAATCACTTGGTCAATCCCAAAATGCCCCAAAGGTGCCCATTATCCCTTTGGTCAAACCAAAAAGCTCCAAGGATTCCCGCAATCACTTGGTCAACCCTAAAACACCCCAAAGGTTCCCATAATCCCTTTGGTCAAAACCTCCAAGGATCCGAAAGAATCACTTGGTCCGCCCTCACACGGAATGAACCAACCATAAAGAACATTAAAAAACAAACAAAAACAAAAGATAATAAAAAATAACAAAAAAATTGCATCTCACTTCCATGCATACTCTTACAAATCAAAACACAAAAAAAAATATAGCTGCATCAGGCATCGCATACATACATTGCACATTTGTTGATCATACAAGTCAAAGGCACCATAGACTGTAATTACGGGCAATTCCATCATTCTCCACACTTTTCCACTTTGAAAATAATGCAGCAAACAAAAATGCCATACATATTTTTGGCAACATCATAGTCAGTTGTCTCCTAATGTGTCTAGAGTTTTTCGTCATTCAAGCTGTCATTAGATTTCTAGCCAAATACTGTACAAAGTCAAATAGATTTTACAAAGGTAGAGTTCTACTTGGATCACACCTTATTACGTAGCATCCCAACAAAAGTTAAAACACATAAAAATTCCCAAGTTGTGTGAACAAAAGATGAAATATGAAAATCAATCTAGGATAACATCTAGTGAAAAGGTTATCTTGTTTATCCCCCTGTGCGAATGACCCCAAGAATGCTGAGAGTTGGCAAAAGGACAAGCATCTTCCCTACCCAATTCCCCAAGAATCCCAAGTTCTCAAAAAGTTGCAAACATCAATTTTTTTTTTGCAAAAGTCAAAACTCCAAAATTTGACATCAAAACCAAAGTGCATACATCAAAAGGCACAAGAAATAGTGATTCTCATCACTCAATATTCACATCCCTTGCTCAAAAGAAAAAAATAAAAATAAAAAAATAAACAGTGATTTTTATCACTATAGACGAGCAAGTATCCCAATACAATTGAAGAAAAGAAGAGAGTCAGACTTGAATCCCTGGAACTCTTAGCATTCAGAATATCATGAGGTGAACCTCAGTATCGGTTTGGTGGATAGCCTATCGGCCACTGGTGGCAAACCTCCTGCATGACGATATATCTATCACATTAACTTGTGTGCAGATAAATGTTTGCATGTGGATGAGCTAGCTCATGGTATCCTAGATAGCACCACAGATTAATTTGACTAAATACAAAAAAGGAGTTAGTGGAGCTAATTAGGTGATCCTCAGTATAGGTTTGGTTGACAACCTATCTGGCACTGGCGGTATCCTGACAAATACCACATAAATGAATTCAATTGCACACACAGGGATGTGAAATAACTTGGTCAAACTCAAGTCTAATTCATACCTTGTTCAAAAAATATTGTGAGATAAATGTACAGTCTTGGCTAGTTAGTTAACACATCTGAATCTCAGAAAACCTTAACTACATTTTAAAACAACTGGTACATTTCATTACTTACATCAACATCAAAAAATATGAAAAATACCAAAACAAAATCCATACATGCAAAGTCATTCCATAAAGCAATAAGTACAGAAAGCCAGTAAATCTTGTACAGTCTATGGTGCCATCAACGAGTTATCAACAACTCATTTCATTCATTCCATATGCATACATCATATAATTAGAAACATCGCATTCATAATACCACATGCATACATCATCATAAATAAATGTGCATAAACAAAAAAAATAAATCATGACAAGTGTATAACCAAAAAGAAAAGTCATGTATATATCTATCATCAAAATACCCGTAGGCTACAATAAATCAGTCCTTTGACCTCACAAAAAGCAAAAGTTCAAAAACCCCTAAGCCTAGGGTGTCGGGCACCATGATCATGCAGGATCGGTACGATGATAACTACCTCTTGTGGTTTGGGTCCTATGCAACCTCTCAAGGCGACTACTGCTAGCCCCCACATCATGCCCACTAGCGCCCCCCTCATCCAGCCACCTGAGACGAGATGATGTCAACTACTCAGTATCGTTGTCTCTCGTACGACACAAAGACCCACCTCCAAGGAGCTTAGGTAACCACCCACCAAGGTAGATAATCTCTACCTCCAAATCCATCTAGTGTCAAAACCAATCCACCTCCCATCGATGGTACGTAGCCACTACATCATCTCACTGTGCCAACTAAGTTCATAGGAGATCCATCTCCCACGTAGCATCTGTGTTCCCATCCCATCGATGGTATGCAGCAAATGCGTTCTCCCGCTTAGCCAACTGAGTCTGTAGGATATCCCTCTCCTACAAAGCCTCCCCAAGCTCCTCATCCTGTATCTGAAGCAACTCCTCCAATCATGCTATCTCAGTGTGATCCCTCACCTCCACACCCTCTAGGACAGCCTGGTGCATAGGCATATCCGGGACTATGGGATGCTTCGGGTCCCACTACTCTGGGACGTCTTGCGTATCCGACTGCTCTGGAATCCCAAAATCATCCTCCCTAAAGCTGTCAACTTCTACCATGTTTGCATCCTCCAACAGAACCCCCCAAACCTCTCCTGGTGCCTCTCCACCCTCCTCGCTTGTTGTTGTCGCATATGCCCCTCCTAGGGGTCCCTCACCCCACCACCGCCGCAACGTCCACCACTAATCGTACTCAGTAGTAGCCCCAATGTCGTCCATGTTTGGGATGTCAATCATGATATCTGCCTCCTTCCCTAGCGACATGATGATTGGCCAGGACAGAGTCCTCTCGTCACCCTGACACTGATAGATTAAGGGCTCACCAGGCAACCCCTGGTGCACCCCAAACTTTTGTGTCACTTGAATGTACGAGAAATAATCCTACTTGATCTTGTGCCACTCGATCAGCCATATCCCCCTACGCACCCATCGAAGCCACTCTCTAGCTTTAGGCCAGGCTGGAAAGTCTCGGTATGGGTGCCAAAACACCTCCCTTGGAGCAAACCAAGCGAAGGCATCAACATAGTGCCCTACAACACCTGCCCACCGTTGACTCTGCACCTGCTCCTCATACCATCGCTATAGTGTCGCATACCCTATCTCTTTGTCAACCATCTCCGCTCGAGTCATCCACAACAACCCCACTGGCCTCTCCATAGCTATTTGTTGCCATCCCCAACACTGCAACAAATAGCTGCAACCAATACCGTTTCACCTCTGGCAGTGGACCTCGTACAACTCATCATAGATGTATGCCAGCAGTTTCTAACCCCATCTCATAATCAGGGGCTCTGAAGTTGGACACTCCACTAGTCTGAAGACCACCTCCAACAGGTTCTAAGGGAACCTTGCACTTGATGAGTCAGGCAACAACATGTTGGAAATGATGGTCATCAGTAATGCATGCCTCACTCCCAACACACCCCTCTCTAGCCACCACCGCACCAAGATGCCACCAATCTGGTAGTAGCCCTCTGCCCTCTCCATCGAGCTATCCACACCTGCCTCCGTCCCATGCCTGAAGCATCATGTTAGCACTGTTGTCCACTGATCACGTGGCGTAGTCCTAATCGATAGCCCGTCTATCAAAATCCATAGAATCTAATAGATGTCCTTGACAGTCATTGTCATCTCCCCTGTTGGGAGATAGAAGGTATTGGTGTGGGGATCCCACAAGTTGATCAGGGCCATCAGATAGGCCCGATCCCCCACCACAGGCTCTAATCGTGTCACTTGCTTGAGCCCAAGGGCATCAAACCACTCCCAGTCAGCCACAGTTAGTGCCTCTCGTGCTTCAGAGAACACCGTCGGCACATGGTACCGGCTCTTCACAACCTGCCAAAGGACACAAAACAAAAACATTAAAACATGACAAAATAAAAACAAAAAATAGTACAACACTAAAACAAACATACACAATGTCTCAATACAAAAACATTTCATAAATGTACAACATACACATTAGCAAAATGCAAGTACGTACATTAAGAAATAAACAAAAAAAAATTCACAAACATTTGTCAGTTCCTAGGGTTTTTAACTCTCGTATCCAACTGATAAATAAAAACAAAAACAAAAAATTCAAATAAAACATTTGTCAGTTCCTAGGGTTTTTAACTCTAAGTTCAAACTGATAAATAAACAAAAACAAAAAAAAATTCAAATAAAACATTTATCAGTTCCTAGGGTTTGTGAAATGTAGTGTTTAAAGGAAGAAACCCTAATATTTAAAATCTCTAAGGTCACTGGAAACTTAAGACTTTAACATCCCGCTATGAGAAGAGCCAATGCCCAATAAAATCCTTAGCACAAACACCAACCAAGAAAACTACACAATAAAATAGCATACAAAGGCACCCACCTATCCTAGACAGGATGCAAAATCCTCTTGTTTGGGACAAGATACAAAATCCTCCTGTCCCATGCAGGATACATAATCCTAAATCCCTTCACCAATAGGTACCTAGAAGTAACAACCACCTAAATATCCGATGCCCAAGCCCCCAACCACAATACTGGTCTGGCCTTCCACCCACCAACAAGGCTATCAATTGCAGCTCCTTCAAATGACCCAGCCTACTAGCCTATAACTAAAGTTTCCTTAATCCAAACCCACAAACCCTACCACCCAGAGCAAACCAA
The DNA here is from genome assembly GCA_028583015.1 of Wollemia nobilis. Taxonomy (NCBI): domain Eukaryota; kingdom Viridiplantae; phylum Streptophyta; class Pinopsida; order Araucariales; family Araucariaceae; genus Wollemia; species Wollemia nobilis. The sequence goes on from JAQPPZ010001195.1 coordinate 11,785,393, forward strand.
AGAGCATCCATAGGATTGCAAGAAAGTTTCCAAAAATCAAGGCCCTCCATGCAAGCCCTCAGAGCTGCAAAACTCTTAAGGTTTGTCCTCAAAGCTGCAAACTCTTAGGGTTTGCCCATAGAGCTGCAATACATGTTTGCAATTTTGAAAGTGATATCATATATACTTGTATAATGCAATATAGTCTTTATGATTTGTAGTCCTATAAACATGGTTAAGAAATTACCTTTCCAACGTGCTAAACTTAATTTCATTCTATGTAAAATTGAGTCCCAAAAATCATTCCGTTTTTCTTTGTTAATTAAAGGAATACCTAGTTAAATTGATGGTAATTTTATAACTTTAGACCCTAAAATCTTAACAATAATTTATTGTAAATCTAAAGTAGTGTTAATAAAAAAATTATGAGATTTTGTGATACTAACCAAATATTTAACAACCTTCTCATAGCATGATAATATCGATTTAAAATCTATGGTATTATTGATTGAGGGATAACCCATAAGAAAAGTATATTTAAGTTAATTGATATGATATTCAAAGGGACCTTTTGTTGTAATCTGACTACCTCTGATTTTCCCTTCCATTTCCTCCTTTGAGAAAGCACTCCCCAATGCCTCCCCAATAATAATAAATGGATAAGGAGATAATGGGTTCCCTTGGTGGAGTTCGTAATATGGTTCAAATTATCCAGTAGGGGATCCATTGGTCAAAATAGAATATTTGGAGTGCTATAACATCATCTAATCCATTCACACCAGCCATTATCAAAACCAAAATTTTCAATAAAATCATGTAGAAAACTCTAATAAACCCTATCATATTCTTTGTTCATATGTAACGTTACAAGTATACTTGGATTTTTCATGGAATGAAGTGAATGTATAGCCTTCCGCATAATGTTTACATCATCAAGGATTTGTTTACCATGAACAAATGCACCTTTTTTCCTATAAGATAACACAATCTAAAATGCTTTTCAAAATGTTGACCATAATATTTTTAAACTATCTTGTAAATTATATTACAAAAGAATTATTAAACAAGAATTATCAAAATATTTTAATTTACCTTTTTTGGAAACTAATGCAATAAAGATAACATTAATCTCACTTATTGTATCCTTCTTTTTCTTGGTCTCTTCAAACATAAACTACATATTGTTCTTCAATATGTTCAAAAAGTTTTGAAAGAAACTGCTAGGAAATCCATCAAGGCCAAGTGCCTTGTAAGGGCAAACATATAAAACTGCCTCTTAGAGATCTTCCATAGATATCTTCCTTGTCAAGCTTTCATTTTTTCGTTGTGTAATAATTCATGGAATATATTGCAAAAGCTTATCTTAAGCTTCACTCTCTTTCCCAACATTTGACAAAATATCTTTGAAATATTTAATTACTTCCTTCTTGATATATTTTTCTTTCTCTTTCCATCTAGAGTTGAAATATTTATTATTATTATTTTTAAAAGTAGGGTTTCCATTTTTCTTTTACATAAATTTAGTCATATTGATCTATTTGGTGTCAATATTTGAACCTTGGTGTGGGCTACATAAACTATTTATCTCAACCATTGAACCAAGGACCCGTTGGCTCATCTAGAGTTGAAATATCTTTTATTCAATAAAAAGACAAATTTGTTTTGGTTGTAGCATAATTTTTTTTCGTATTTCTTATTGGAAATATGTTGAATATTTTTCATGTTATTATTTTGGGGTTAACTCTAAAAGGTACTAGACACTCTCCATGTATCCTCACCAAGGCTTGGAGGTGACAATCCCCGTCGAAAGTTTTAGGATTTCTTAAGCTATTTTTAGACCTATATGGGTTGTTTAGGGTTAAAATATTTGAACCTATGGTTTTTTTTACCATGGTATTGTAAAATCCATTCTTGTGATGTTATTTAATTGCATTTGCACTAGGGTTTAAAGAGATGTGAGAGATGAAAATTATTGTATTTGAGATGATTAATTTTATACAATAAAGAGATATTATTGACACTTGTGATATTTATTTCTAGTTTCCCATATCAACATATCTCTAAGTTTTTGTTTCTCTTTAGTATTGCTTTGAGGGACTTCCTTTCATATTTCCTTTGAAATCAACACTTTAATATTCTTAAATTTCTTCTCTTCTATATTATTCATAATAAGACTTATCATCTAGAGGTACATTTTTCCCTTGGTCTAGCTTACGTCAGACTCCTCACCCCTATTAACATCGAGTCACGACCTGTGTGTGGGGTGTAGTTGGCCCTCTTGCTTTCTAATCGGTTCATGTGATGTTGTTTTCATACAAGTTCTATATTTCCAGTGGCATATTCCTATGTTGTAATTTCGTTCCACTTTTATACCTCTTCTACTTAGTCAGTGTAGTGTGTGTGTGTGTGTGTATGTTAATAATCCCACATTGGCCCGGTTGTGGGACCTGAGTGGTGTATGAGCCCCAACAGTTGCCAAACTCTTTGCCAATGGGGTAGCAGGCTTAAAGGTAGAAGTCCTTGGTCTCGTTTATGTGGGACTCCTCACTCCTATTAACATTGAGTTAAGGCTCATGTGATGATATTCACATACAAGTTATTTATTTCCAATGTCATATTCCTAGGTTGGAATTTATTTCCACTTTAATACCTCTTCTACTTAGTTAGTGTAGTATGTGCGTGTATTAATAATCCCACATTGACCTGGTTATGGTACTTGAGTGGTTTATGAATCCTAACACTTACTAAAGTATTTACCAATTGGGTAGCAGGCTTAAATATAGAAGCCCTTAGTCCCGTTTATGTGGGACTCCTCATCCCTATTAACATTGACTCATGGCATGTGTGTGGGGGGGTAGTTGGCCCTCTTTATTTCTAATTGGTTCATGTGATGTTGTTCCCATACAAGTTGTTTATTTCCAGTGGCATATTCCTATGTTGGAATTTTGTTCCACTTTAATACCTCTTCTACTTAGTTAGTGTAGTGTTTGAGTGTGTTAATAATCCCATATTGACTCGGTTGTGGGACTTGAGTGGTTTATGAGCCCCAACACTTGCCAAACTCTTTGTCAATGGGGTAGCAGGCTTAAAGGTGGAATATCTTGGTCCTTATTATGTGGTACTTCTCACCCCTATTAACATCGAGTCACGACATGTGTGTGAGCGATAGTTGGTCCTCTTGCTTTTTAAATGGTTCATGTGATGTTGTTCCCATATCGGTTGTTTATTTCCAATGGTATATTCCTATGTTGGATTTTGGTTCCACTTTAATACCTCTTCTACTTAGTGTAGTGTGTACAAGTGTTAATTATCCCACATTAACCTGGTTGTGGGACCTAAGTGGTTTATGAGCCCTGACACTTTCCAATATCTTTGCCAATGGAGTAGCAGGCTTAAATGTGGAAGCTCTTTGTCCCACTTATGTGGGACTCCTCACCCCTATTAATATCGAGTCGTAGCACGTGTGTGGGGGGTAGTTGGTCCTATTGCTTTCTAACCAGTTCACATGATGCTATTCCCATACAATATGTTTATTTATAGTGGCGTATTCCTATGTTAGAATTTTGTTCCACTTTAATACATCTTCTATAAACCTTATAGTGTAAGGTTTATGCTTCATAATACTTAATTTTTTATGTTTTCTAAAAAATGTTAAAATTTATGTGGATATATCTATACTTATTTCTCTATGATGGTACTATTAAAAATCTAAAGTGGAAGGGATAATATCTACACAAATTTTATTTTTATTATAAAAAGATAATTTTATACAAATTGAGGAAACATAAGATTGTTGACTTGGATTAGACTTGATCTCTTCTGCCATATTTGTTGTAAAATTACCTCGATATCTTCATTCACACCTTTAGTTCCATATGAATTTAAACTTACATAATGTACTTACTCATCACTTGTATCTTTCTTTATTTCTTCTAATTATTTATTTGAGTGAATTATGATGACCTTCACCATCTAATGGTATAGAGGGGATTTTCTTATGATATTTTTGGAAGTGGAAAATACTTAATCTCAACTAGCTTCTAGTATAGTATGATCTACTTGCTTCACCTTAATGTTTGTCATATGACCCATTTTTTTGTCTCTTTCTCTATTGTTTTCACTTTATAATCACTCATTATGTGTTCATTCTTATAATATTTTTATCATCATAATGCAATATATTCATAATCTAATAATTGAAACCATTCTCTTGATTCATATATAATCTTAATTGATTGTGTTAAAAGTTGTAACATATCCATAACAACACATATTCGAGCATATACAACATGCTATAACTCCTTGGTAGTTGGTCCTTCCTAGATGGAATCCCTTAGTGCATTACCAGTATTATTCAAAACCTATTTTTTAATAATCTTATATGGAAATCCAAAAATTCTAACCCACAATAGAAGCATTTTGATAGTTTTCATATCCACAAAAAAACCTCTCTGTGGTATTTAATATGGTACTATGGGACACCACCGATTGTAATATCCTCAATTTCCTATCTAGAGAAGATGATGAAGAAAATTCCTTTTGGAAGAAAGGTGAGAGTGATTTGAATTTAATTCCCTCCTCCACTTGATCTAATATTTTTTTTAAGCAAAAAACCCCTTGCGGGGCCGCCTTGGTCTGAGAGACCACGAACAGGGGGTTCTACACCATCAAAGTCACCCGAGAGTCACACCCGACCCTACCCGCACCAACATTATCAATTGGATTTTGGATACCCAATTCAGCTTTTTGGTAGGGTGGAGATTTGAACCTGGTGAAGAACACAAGCTTATACTGAGAGGGAGGGGGTGAACAGTATAAGACCACTTTCTACTTTTTCCTTCAACTTAACTTTTAATACAATATTATGCAGTGTATAGAAAGCAGTATCAAGCAGAAATCAAAGCAATACAAAAAAACACCATCCACAATAGAGACACAACAATTTATGTGGTTCACCCAAGGTGGGCTACTCCACGGATAAAATTTTCACTAAAATTTTATCAACCAAATCTGGGAAAACCTTTCTTGATTACAATGTTTATGGGTACCAACCCAAAGGAGACAACAATCCCTTAACTATGCTATGGTTGGTGATCCTCTAGAAGACCTCTACCTCTGCTGATGTCATCATCACTTTTGTCATGAAATCATGAAATTTCTTGCTTTATCAACCTCTTCTCGGCTTGCACTAGAGAAACTAGAACATGTCATGAAATCGTGACACTTACGCTGCCTTAAGCTCTTCTCTGCATTACGCCCACAAAATTGGAACATGTCACGAAATCGTGACACTTTCACTGCCTTAAGCTTCTCTCTGCCTTACACCCGCAAAACTGGAACATGTTGCGAAATCATGACACTTTCGCTGCCTTGAGCTTCTCTCTGCCTTACACCCGCGAAACTGGAACATGTTGCGAAATCATGACGCTTTCACCTTTGAGCTCTTCCTTCTTGAATTCATCGTGAAATCGTGACGCTTATTCTGTTATAGACTTGCACACTTTCTCCATATGTATGCTGCCATCTCAAACTATCACGAAATCATGACACTTTCTGCAATCGCAAGCTTTCTCTTCAACCTGTCATGAAATTGCAACACTTTCTGCATCCGTACAATTTCTTTGTAGCCTGTCGTGAAATCCCGATGCTTCTCATTTCAAACTCTTCCCTTTGCTGCATGTCACAAAATCACGACAGTTCTCACTTCAAGATTTTTGGCATGTCGCGAAACCGCGACATTCCTCACTTCATTTTTTGCAGCATGTCACAAAATTGTAACACTTTTCGAGATGCTTTATCTCTCTTCGAACTTGTCGCAAAATTGTGACAGTTCACACTGTGGACTCTCCCTTCTGCATCATGTCGTGAAATCATGAAAATTTTTCATCCGTACAACCTTCCTTGCATTATGTCACGAAATTGTGACATTTTTCCTTCTTTGCATTCCTACACTTTCTGAGTCGCGAAAATGCGACATGTTGCAAAATCGCAACATCTTCCACCTTGCTTTCTTTCTCTGCCAATATGTCATGAAATCGTGACAGTTTTGCTAGCTTCTTCTCTCTCTTCCAACATGTCATGAAATTGCGACAGTTTTGCCAGCTTTTTTCTCTTCCACCATGTCGTGAAATCGTGACACTTTTTCAAAAAGCTTTCTCTCTCCTGTTTAAGTCGCGAAAATGCAACATGTTGCAATATCACGACATTTTTCCAACTTACTTTCTTTCGAACCTGTCAAGCTAAAACTTCAACAAAACACATTATTTTACATCAAATCAAATTATTTCAAAAACTTCTTGACATCAATGACAACTTATTTACTTGAGCAACTGCAAAGAACTCAAGGTACCCAAAATTGCCAACAATCTCCCCCTTTGTCATTGATGGCAACCCTTTACTAAAAACATGTCTCAGGAGCTAAAACTAAAACCAACTATGCTAACAACTAAGAATCTCCTTTTGAAGTTTTTCTCCCCCTGACTTGAAGCTTTCCTCTTCACATTGAAGCTCTCCCCCTTACTCATATCTCTCCCCCTTTGTCATCAATGGCAAAGGGTCACCTTTGGGGCTGGGACTAAGAATGAGCCACTTAGCTTAGTCCCTCCCCCACCTCCTGATGAGGTTATTAATTCTAGGGTGGGAGTACAACTCCCAATTTCTCCCTTAGATACTCAAACATATCTCTTGGAAGAGGTTTTGTGAAGATATCTGCAATCTACTCTTTAGTAGACACATATTCTACCTTGACTTGCTTGTCTTGCACTTTCTCCCTTAGAAAGTGATACTTGATGGAAATATGCTTTGTCCTTCAGTGCATTACCAGATTTTTGGAAATACTTATGGCACTTGTATTATCACAAAATATGGATATGGGTTGTTCATGCTTGACTTTGAAATCCTCCAAGGTGGTTTTCATCCATAGAACCTGTGTACACCCAACCACTACTGCTATGTATTCAGCCTCTGCCATAGATAAGGAAACTAAAGGTTGTTTCTTACTTAGCCAAGAAACCAAAATATTTCCCAGAAAGAAGGCTCCACCACTAGTGCTTTTCCTATCATTATTACTGCCTGCCCAATCTACATCTGTATAGGCTGTGAGAGTGAAATCATCACCTTTGGGATACCAAAGCCCAAAGTCCATAGTGCCCTTTAGATATCTGAATATCCTTTTAACTGCTATAACATGAGAATATTTAGGAGCTGCTTGAAATCTGGGTACTAACCTGATAGCCTGCATGATATCTAGTCTAGTAGCTGTAACATATAATAAATTGCCAATCATTGATTTGTACAACCTCTGATCTGTCGTTGGAGATTCATCATCTTTACTCATCTTGCACCTTGTAGTCATTGGAGTACATACAGGTTTGTTGTCCATCATCCCAAATTTTTTCAACATTTCTTTGATATACTTTCCTTGAGAGAGAAATATACCATCTTTTGATTGAGAAATCTGAAGACCTAAAAAGAATGACAGCTCTCCAATCATAGACATCTCAAATTCCTTTTGCATGGTGTTAGCAAAATCTTTGCACATCTGAGTATTATTTCCCCCAAAAATGATATCATCAACATAGACAACTACAATCAGCATATCATTACCTTCATCCTTAATATACAAATTGCTATCTACCACACCTTTCCTAAAGCCTTGCTCATGAAGGTACCTGTCAAGTCTTGAGTACCAAGCCATAGGTGCTTGCTTTAACCCGTACAAGGCCTTTTTTAGTTTACACACATAGTCTGATTGATCTGAGAGAGACACACATTTTGGCTGTTCTATGTAGACTTCTTCATCCAACACTCCATTTAAAAAAGCTGACTTTACATCCATTTGATACACCTTGAATGCTTTGAATCTTGAAAGGGCCAAAAACATTCTGATAGCTTCAAGACGAGCAACAGAAGCGAACGTCTCTTCGAAATCAACACCTTCTACTTGAGCATAACCTTTGTAAACCAACCTAGCTTTGTTTCTGACAATCTTTCCATCCTCATTGAGTTTATTTCTGAATATCCATTTTGTGCCAATGACATTCTTGTCATTAGGTCTTGGAACCAAATCCCAAGTTTCACTTTTATCTATTTGATTTAGCTCTTCATCCATTGCTTTTACCCAAAATTTATCTGCACATGCTTCACTGAAATCTTTTGGCTTAATCTGAGATAATAATGAAACATTTGTAGAATCATGTGAAGGAATGACTCTTCTTCTAGTTTGCCTGTTGTTTGGATCACCAATGATAAAATCTTTGGGATGATGTTTCTGAACATATTTTGAAGGAGTTTTGGGAAGCAGTTGTTGTCTTTCCTCTTCTTCATCTGAAACCTCTCTAAATTCTTCTTGACAAATTTCATCATTGATTTCCTTGACAAGTTCTCTTATCCCTATATTTTCATCAACTGTTACATTTATGCTCTCTATGACTGTATGCGTTATTTTGTTGAAGCATCTTTAAGCTTTGCTTCTGCTAGAATAACCAAGAAAAATTCCCTCATCACACCTAGGATCAAACTTACCTAAATTCTGATCTTCCCTTCTAATGAAGCACTTACTCCCAAACACTTTGAAATGTTTTACTCTAGCTGGTCTTCCTTTCCACAACTCATAAGGAGTTTTATGATGATTGACTCTAAGTTAGGCCCTGGTGATAATGTAGACTGTTGTACTGACTGCCTCTTTCCAAAAACCATCTAAAATTTTTGACTCATTTAACATAGCTCTAGCCATATTTTCAATAGTTCTATTTTTTCTTTCAACTACTCCATTTTGTTGAGGAGTTCTTGTTGTTGAATATTCTCTTTTGATTCCTTGTTGCTCATAGTATTCCATAAATTCATTAGAAGTGAACTCTCCTCCTTTGTCCGATCTTAAGAATTTGATTCTCTTGTCAGTCTCATTTTCAATCATTTCTTTGAAAGCTTTAAATTTTTCAAAAGCTTCAGATTTTTCTTTGAGAAAAGTAACCCAAGTCATTCTAGAATAATCATCTATAAATAGCATGAAGTAGCTTTCTCCCTGAATGCTCTGAGTTTTGGTGGGGCCACATAAATCAGTATGAATAAGATCTAATGGTTTTGAAGAAGTATACCCTTTTGATTTAAAACTGGTTCTAGTCTTTTTTCCATGTTGACAAGGACCGCAAATGGTGTTATGGGGCCTTTTTATTTTTGGCAAGTCTCTAACTGCTTCCTTGTTACTAATATTGACAAGATTATCAAAGCTCAAATGCCCCAATATTTTATGCCATAACCAACTCTCATATTCTTGAGTTAGAAAACACATTTCCTTTTTTATCTCACTTAGCATGTAAAGATTGTTTGGAGTCCTTGTAGCACTAGCAATGAGTTTTCCATTTTTTTCTTTACGTATCTCACATCTATCTGAAAAGAAAGATACTATGTGTCCTTGATCACAAAGTTGACTCACATTTAGAATATTATGTCTTAGGCCTTCTACATAAAACACATTTTCTATTTTGGATTTCCCATCCAAACTAAGAGTCCCTTTACCACAGATTTTAGCTGACCTATTATCTCCAAAACTAACTGTTCCTTTGTTTGTGTTTTTTAATACCAATTTTTTTTTTTTTTCACCAGTCATATGTTTTGAGCAGCCACTATCAAGATACCATTTCTCTACTTTGTCTTGAGCATGAAAAGCAGTTTGAACTATCATGGACTTAGATTTGATCTCATTTCTCTTTTTAGTGAACTCAATGCTAGATCTATCCAAACTGCACATCCTTGCTATATGCCCAAAATTCTTGCACTTGTAACACATGACATTTTTTATCCATAAGAGGTGCAAAAGAGTTAACATTTTACTTACTATGGCTATTCACGGATTTATTGCAATGCATAGCTTTGTGACCAAATTTCTTGCAATAAAAATAGTAGCCGTGGAAAGTATTATGTAACCTGTTTTGATGCCTTGGATGATTCTTCTTCTTGTGACCAACTGGAATCCATCGTTCTTCAGGATGAAGATTGATCTTGCTATCTCTTCTTCCTGTCATGATGCTTGAGAACAGAACTCTCTTCCCTAAAATTTTCTTAAAGCCCAAAAGAATTCACTTTTGAGATCGAACTTAACCTCTTCATCCTTTTCTGAATCTGTATGTTCTTCTGATAGATCCTTCTCCAAGTTGTTAGGCTTTTTCTGGAGAGACCTACTCTGATACCAATTGAAGAACACAAGCTTATACTAAGAGGGGGGTGAACAGTATAAGACCACTTTCTACTTTTTCCTTCAACTTAACTTTTAATACAATATTATGCAGTGTATAGAAAGTAGTATCAAGCAAAAATCAAAGCAATACAGAAAACACCATCCACAATAGAGACACAACAACTTACGTGGTTCACCCAAGGTGGGCTACTCCACGGATAAAATTTTTACTAAAATTTTATCAACCAAATCTAGGAAAACCTTTCCCGATTATAATGTTTATGGGTACCAACCCAAAGGAGACACCAATCCCCTAACTCTGCTCTGGCTGGTGATCCTCTAGAAGACCTCTACCTCTATTGCCCTTAGCAAGTGGAACTCTATCCATAGAAGACACCTGTCTTCCCTACTCTGGCTGGAGACCTCTATCCTCAACCCTATCACCTCAAAGCTGGTCCTCAAAAATGCACTAAACATAGTCCTTCGGTCTAGCACAAATGTCCTCTATATTTTTCTCTGATTTGTACCAAACATAGTCCTTCGGTCTGGCACAATTCTGTCCTCTTCCTCTTTCTCTGGTCTGCACCAAACATAGTCCTTTGGTCTGGCACAAGTCTATCCTCAAATCTCTTTTCTATTCTGTTACAGCCGCACTTGGTTGAAACCAACTTTTGCACTGACTGTGCAAACACAACAACACTTGATCAAACATCAACTTATGCACCTCTATGCAATCACATCAGCACAGTATTCACACACTCTGCTTCTTGATGATCAAAATTCTCCCCTACACTTTATCTGTGAATATTGCACTTCAAACGCACACTTCGATCGATACAAATTCTCTTCAAACAACCCTCATTTTATACTAACATAATCAAGATCTAAACCTTGGTCTTAGTCGGTTGTTACCCTTAAACTACGTTGGCTACAAAACCCTAAGCTACGTCGCCTAGATTTAACTCTGTCGGCTTCAACCGCCTCTGTAGTTCTGTAGCTTTTCTCACAAAACTACAACATGTCGTGATATCATGACACTTTTGCCTTTGTCTGCCTTGACTACGTTCTTGTCACGAAATCGTGACACTTCTCGCTTTGTCAGCAACAACTTTGCTTTTGTCATGAAATCATGACACTTCTACCTCTACTGACGTCATCGTCACTTTTGTCATGAAATCATGACATTTCTCGCTTTATCAACCTATTCTCGGCTTGCACTAGCAAAACTGGAACATGTCACGAAATCGTGACACTTACGCTGCCTTAAGCTCTTCTCTGCCTTACGCCTGCAAAACTGGAACATGTCATGAAATCGTGACACTTTTGTTGCCTTGAGCTTCTCTCTACCTTACACCCGTGAAACTGGAACATGTCACGAAATCATGACACTTTCGTTGCCTTGAGCTTCTCTTTGCCTTACACCTGCAAAACTGGAACATGTTGCGAAATCGTGATGCTTTCGCCTTCGAGCTCTTCCTTCTTGAATTCGTCATGAAATCGCGACGCTTCTTCTGTTGAAGACTTGCACACTTTCTCCATCCGTATGCTGCCATCTCAAACTATTGTGAAATCGTGACACTTTCTGCAATCGCAAGCTTTCTCTTCAACCTATCGCAAAATCGTGACACTTTCTGCATCCGTACAATTTCTTTGTAGCCTGTCACGAAATCGTGACGCTTCTCATTTCAAACTCTTCCCTTTGCTGCATGTTGCAAAATCGTGATAGTTCTCACTTTGAGCTTTTCAGCATGTCATGAAATCGTGATAGTCCTCACTTAGTTTTTTGCAGCATGTCGTGAAATCGTGACACTTTTTGAGATACTTTATCTCTCTTCGAACTTGTTGCGAAATCACGATAGTTCACACTACGGACTCTCCCTTCTGCATCATGTCACAAAATCATGACACTTTTTCGTCCATACAACCTTCCTTGCATTATGTCACGAAATCGTGACATTTTTCCTTCTTTGCCTTCCTGCACTTTTCGAGTCGTGAAAATGTGACATGTCGCAAAATCGCGACATCTTCCACCTTGCTTTCTTTCTCTGCCAATATGTCACGAAATCGCGACAGTTTTGCCAGCTTCTTCTCTCTCTTCCAACATGTCGCGAAATCGTGACAGTTTTGCTAGCTTCTTCTTTCTCTTCCACCATGTTGCAAAATCGTGACACTTTTTCAAAAAGCTTTCTCTCTCCTATTTAAGTCACGAAAATGCGACATGTCACGATATCGCGACATTTTTCCAACTTACTTTATTTCGAACCTGTCAAGCCGAAACTTCAACAAAACACATTATTTTACATCAAATCAAATTATTTCAAAAACTTCTTGACATCAATGACAACTTATTTACTTGAGCAACTGCAAAGAACTCAAGGTACACAAAATTGCCAACACCTGGGACCTCCCTTGGAGGAGTGCCCTCTCCTATCCAACTCAACTACAACATCTTGCTACTTGATGTAATTTTGAATCTATAATAAACTTGTCCAATATTTATGGAATTTAAATATTAGCCCTTTACTTTAACAACTTTTTTGCCATATTCAATCATCTCATCCTTGATAATCACTTTTTGTGTAACATGTATTTTTTTGATAAGGATTATATAGGATTGGTATTCCTCTTATTCTCAACTATAGCACCTATAATTTTCACAAATGCATATGTAATTCTAATTACGGCTTTCAAAAATAAATTTTCTTCCAAGGAGCAAACATCACTTCTTGTTTTAGATCTTAAAAGATACTCAAAAATTAAAGGATTCATATGAAAATAATTTTAGTAACATGGAAGGAAGATCATTTTTGGAAGTCCTTATTGGAAGTAAGGATGCCCTAGTTGTAAATATAGATACCTTAGTTAAGAATAAGAGGAAGAGTAAATCTATGTGAAACCATATTCAGGTAGTAGAGACTATACAATCAGTGATACCAAGGATAAGATTATGGAGCATGATAAAATGGTTCTTAAAACCAAAGGGTTAATATGTAGGTTCTACGGATATTGAGTAGGTTTTTCAGAGATTTAAAATTGGATAAAGTGGAATTGGGGATTAAATTCAAATTACTCCATGAATTTTCTTTTGATAGGATTTTTTCTCATTATATTCTCTAGTTCAGAGATAAGGGATAAAATAATGGATGTTAGCCCTTGTCTTAAGGGTAAATATGCATTATGTTCAAGACCATGTAGTGTAGCGATATAGATATTGAAAGGCTTTTGGTGTGGGTTATGATTTTTGTACTTCCTTATGAACTCATCAATAAGGAGGTTTTGAAGAATATGGCAATGCTCTAGGGAGTTCATCCAGAAGGGACCAACTATAAAGGAGATAAGGCATATTTTATACAGTCAAATATGTATTTCCATAGATATTTTAAAACCTTTACAATGGTACATTAGGATTAAGTTTAAATCAACAGAATGGGATCAACAAGTGGATTATAAAAATCACACGCATTAACAAGAAGTGGGGCTAAGGCCACTAATAAAATTAAATTGTGATGATGAAAATGATATCATGAAATATTAGGGGTATGAATAAAATCCCTAAAAGGAGAGTTATTAGACAATTAATAGGTTGTTATATTCTTGAGTTAATTTTAATATAGGAAACCAAATTATGTGGTCATGAATGTAAGGATGCTTTTAGAAAGATATGAAAGATGGGTGATTGCTTAGAAATTTTTTAATAGGAGCTTTAAGTGGTATGGCAACAATATGGAATAAATGCAATAGGATGGAAAATTGTTAGAAATAAAAAATAATTGATTTACTGGATTATTTTACAAGAAAGAGAAAAAACATCAATGTTGGGGTTATAAATATATATGCTCCAAGTAATGTTACTCGTAAGAAAATGTTTAAAGGATATTAGAATATTTTTGTTAAATATAATGATGATTCATAATTAATATCTATGGATTCTTGGGGGTAACTTCAACATAATTATGTCTACTTTAAAAATAAAGTTGGTACTCTAAGATGATCTATATGAATGCAATTTTTTGCTTCATTTGTCAATTCGAGTAGCCTTTAGGATAATAGTATTTCAAAATTTAAATATAAATATAATAAAAATATTGAATAGATTCTTGTTATCCAACACATGGCTACAAATAGAGTATACAATAGCTTTATATATTTTATTGTGAGTAGGATCAGATCACAAACACATTTTTTTGATTTATGATTTACCCATTAGTGGTTATCCAAAGGTATTTTAATTCTAGTCTATTTGGCTCTAAGAAACTGATTTCTTATGGATAGTTGTATTGGGATGAAAGTAAATTTTAAAGGATTATATATGTGCAAGTTTGTTAAAAAGATAAATCATGTTAAGGAGAAAATAAAGATTTGGAATGACAAATATTTTGATAACATTTTTAAAGAAAAGAAGAAAATTGAATCCAACCTCAAAAGTATGCAAGAGTTAGTAGAAAATGATGGAATGGACCAAGATTCTTATGTGAAAGAATCACAATTACTTTTTGGATATCATAATACATTGAAAAAGGATTCATATTAATTCAAAAAATCTAAGGAGAAATGGCTCAAGGAAGGAGACTAAAATACAATTCTTTTATGCTATAGAAAAAACAAAATTTTATTTTTGTTGCATAAAAAATGTTTTAGCTCCAAATGGAAGAAATATTGAGGAAGAAGAAGATATAAGGAAACAATTAAATATTTTAAAAATATTTTATCAGATACTAGGTAAGATAAGGATCCACAAGATAAGCTTTTGTAAAATATTCCATCAATTATCACATAGGGACAAAATGAAAGCTTGATGAAGAATAGGAGATTTGCAAAAAGCAATTTTTCTTTCCATCCTAACAAGGCACCTGACCCCGATGAATTTCCTTTAATTTTATTTAAAAAATTAGCATTTATTGAAGAGTGATATGTTGGTTGCGGTTAAAAAGGCCAAGAAAAGGAAGTTTACAATAAGTGAGATCAATGTCACTCTTATTAAATTGGTTCATAAGAAAGTAAATCAAATTATTTTGAAAATTCTTATCTAGTAAGCCTTTCTAATACGATTTATAAGATCAATTTAAAAATCATGGTGAACATGTTAAAAGGTATTCTAGATTGTGTTATCTCAAAGGAACAAGTTGGTTTTATTCATGGTAAACAAATTCTTGATGGTGTAATCATTGCACAGGAGGCCATAAATTCTCTTAATTCAATGAAAAAATAGGTATTCTAATCAAATTTGATATTAACAAAGCATATTATAGGGTTTAATATTCTCAAAATGTTTGGCTTTCATTACAGTTGGTGTGAATGGATTCAATGTAATGGATATATTAGTTACTTTAAGTTATCTTGTGGACTTTGCCAAGGTGATCCACTATCTCCTTATTTTTTCATTATTCTTATGAAGGCATTAAGGAGAGCTTTCTCAAAAGAAAAATGAAAAGAAAAATAAAAGGTATTTAGGTTGCAAAAAATGGTCCCTTTGCATCTCATCTCCAATTTGTTGATGATGCTTTTCTTTTGGGCCATCCCTCACTTAGTGATACTATGGAGTTAAAATCAATATTATCAAGCTACGAGAAGGCTACTATTAGTTGGTTAATACTACAAAATCTAAGATTATTTTACTATCATTGCCTTATATTTACAATAAATTATTATAGATATTTTAGGGTTTAAAATTGACAATTCTCCATCAACCTACTTGGGTATTTATTTATCTCATAAATAAAATAATTAGGAGCTTTGGATATCTTGTTTGGATAGAATGAAAGCTTAATTGGCTAGTTGGAAAGGTAAGTTATTAACCATGGCAGGAAAGCTAAAACTCATTATAACACCCCAAGTCAGTCCACTTGGTTTTCTAATCACACTAAGTCTTCCCACTTGGTTATCAAATGTCAGAGGTATCATTATGAGAACATTTTTTTATCTCTTGTTTCATTTTCTAGTATGAGCATGTTAAATTCATCTTCATGAGTGTCATTCTACTACAGTAGAAATACTCATGAGATTGAGATTGGCCAAATCCAGTATAGTTACCTATTTTTTTTTTTGGTAAGTAAGAGAATATTATAATTAACACCGGGTTTTAACTGGTTGACCCAAAACCATTTTACAAAATAGGGTCCAGCGACCAAGCTGGACAAAGGCCAAGCCCTAAAAGTTTAAGCTGACAACAAAAATGGCCAAGACCTACTCTTCCATTAGAATACGACCAAACTAAACTATGGAAGCCTAATATTATGGCCATCGAGAAAAGAAAGACGCAAAAAAGAACTAACAAAGACAAAAACTAATCATGCAAGCACCATGCGGAGTAGCTTGTGCCCATATAAAAATAATAGAATATGGTCAAAAAAAAAAAAAAAAAAAACATCCCATAGAATGGACGGCCAAGAGGCCAAGCAGTCTTCCTTGTAGTCCTCATCTAACTTCTTATCATCGTTCTTGCCATCATATTTAGATTTTGCCTTTGACTCCTTGTGCCCACTGGGCTGCGGCTATAAAACGAGAAGATTTAAGGAATCACACAAATCAACGATTGCACCGATGAGGCCGGACAGGACTCTTCAAGCTGGTTGATACTTGTTGGAGGGTGATGAAATTGTCATCTTCTCCAAGACTATTATGGTGGGGTCTGGTGCCTCATTGTCAGGGATCTCCAACACTTTGTTATTTCTTGCTAGGGCCTTTTTGCGACATCGAATCCAAACACACCTTGGGAAATACTTGAGGCCAAAGCAGATTTTTCCCATGCATGAATTTGTAGATAAAAAACCTATATCAGTGCCCCACCAGCTGCAAAAAACACTAGTCACATGAACAAAAAAAACAAATATGACAAAATCCATTATAAGGTTCAAATTTTTTTTTTTAAAAAATGCCCCCATTTTCTGTCATTGATCCACTTTGAGCCTTCCAATCTAAAGTTTTTCATTATCTATCACCATTGAGACTGCATGAGGAAGATTTTCAGTCCACGTGATCAAATTTGCTGCTACAATGCCTTCATTTGCCAGCCTATCAGCTGCCATGTTTGCTTCCCGGAAGGTATGCAAAATTATGGCCTCAGGTCGGTCATGAATTAGAGCCCTTGCTTCATGGATGTAGTCATCAAATCTCCAAGGAGCTCTCTTAGTGTTCTTTAGAAGATTTATAATAATAAGAGAATCACCTTCCACCAACAGTTTCCCTGGATAATTCTCTGCCACCTTGAGGCTCCTCCAAACTGCCCTTGCTTCAGCCACATTGTTAGTTTGAGCTCCAAGATGTTCTGCAAAAGCTACAAGCACCTCACCCTTGTGGTCTCTAAGTAAGCCACCAGCCCCAGCTTCACCTGGGTTGCCCCTAGATGCCCCATCAAAATTTAACTTAATCCACCCTAGGGGGGGTGGGGTCCATGTGATCATGGTTCTAGGACAGACTTGAGGATGATTGAGGCCATCGGTGAGAGGTAAGTTTAATGACTGGCCTAATGAAGCTTCAAAAGGATTTGGAGGTCTAGATCTGCGAGGCACTAAACAAGTATTCTCATTAGCATATGCTAAAATTTTTGACGGGACGAGAGGATGAGTGAGAAACCTTATCCAAGAAGGCCCGACGATTCCTTTCCAACCATATCTGCCACAAGTAGTGATGAAGGCGGATCTTCCACATATACCTAAGACGCCTATTCAAAAATGGGGAAGGCCCCTGGACAAATAAGTCAAAAATGGATTGAGGATGGACCCAATAAATATGAAACACTTGTAACGAGACCTAACAAGATTGAGACGAGAAAAATTACAATACGAGAAACAAATGATCAATAGACTCCCACTCAGACATACAAAGATAACACCTATTAACAACAATCACACCTCTTTTTATTAAGTTATCCATGGTGAGGATCTTATTTTGGATGGCCGTCCATGCAAAAAATCCAACCTTCGGAACAATGCTTTTGGGCCAAACTTCCAAGTGAGGGAAAGTAGGTTCATCATTATCAATAAGCATCGAGATAAGCGGTCTTGACGAGAAAATTCCCCATTGTACGAAGCTTCCCGGATAAGGTGGTCCTCAAGAATGCCAGAAGGGAGTAAAGACTGTTTTAATTCATTCTCGAGTATTATTGATGCCCCTGGTAGATCATTATTCATTATTGGCTTCCATACCCTTCTATTGTTTGACAAAGTAATAAAATCTGCAACTTTGGTACCAAAAACTTCAATTGTCCAAGCTCTAAGGGTTGAAATGATGGGATCTGCAGAGAGGGGATAGTCCTTTAACCATTTGTGGTCCCAAAAATCAATGTTTCTTCCATTTCCCGGTTTCCAACGTAGCCCTTTGCTTAGCAAGTTTTTAGTTTGAAGGATTGATTTCCAAAAAATTGATCCCACTGGGAGGAAAGGAATAACTTAAGAATTCAATTTCTTGCAATTCTTCGATTATAGTAATCCATTCTGCATTTGCATTTGTCAAAAGACGCCATGCTTGTTTGGCCAGGAGGGCCATGTTTAAATGTTGTATTCTCCTTAGCCCAATACCTCCAAACTCCCTTGGTTTGCAAACCCTATCCCAGGACACCAAGTGAAAGCGCTGCTTAGATTCAAAACCAGTCCATAGGAACCTCTTATGGATCTGTTCAATTTTAGTGTAGACACTTGTAGGAGCTTTAAAAATAGAGAGAAAGTAGACGGGGGATGCTTTGAATGGAAAACTTGGTGAGAAGCGCCTTGCCGACTTGAGATAACAAATTCCCTTTCCATCCGACCCGACTTCCTCTGAATTCTTTCAATTACATTAGTCCACATGGAATCGGTAGCTCTGCCTGTAAATAAAGGAAGGCCTAGGTATGTGGATGGAAGAGTAGACACCGAGCATCCAAGAATCCTAGCAATCTTAATACGCCTCCGAATGGGAGTGTTAAAGAAATAAATTTTACTCTTTGAAAAATTTACCTTTTGCCCATGACATCCTCATATAGCTCTAGAATATGTTTTATGACCTTAGCCTCAAAAAGCGATGCAAGAGTTAACAACAAAGTATCATCCACAAAGCTGTTCATGTGTAGCTGCTTGTGTTTGTGATGATGCTTTAATTCTGAAATAAGACCAATATTACGAGCGACTTTGATTGTCCTCCCAAGGGCTTCGACCACAATGATAAACAACATGGGAGAGATAGGGTCACCTTGCCTTAGGCCCCTTTTACTTTGAAAGTATCCGGCGGGAGCACCATTAACAAGGACTGAAAACCAAGGTTTCATAAAACATCCTTCCAAAAGCTTGATCCATTCATGATGAAAACCAAATTTCTGAAGAATGGCGAGAGACAAAACTCCGGTTTATGCGGTCATAAGCCTTGTTCATATCCGGCTTGAGAGCAAAAGCGGGTTTTTTAGTCTGGACTACCGAATGGAGGGCTTCATGAGCTGTTATGACCCCATCAAGGATGGACCTTCCGAGGGACTGAGCGCCTTGACAAACATCAATAAACATAGGAAGGATCTTCCTCATTCTATTTGCAATTGCCTTGGTCAAAATTTTATAAACAACATTACAAAGGCTAATAGGTCTAAAATCCATCATAGATCTAGGAGTAGGAATCTTTGGGATTAAAGCAATAAAAGTGGAGTTAAAACTTCTTGGAATATGCTTTGTGGACTGAAATTCCTTGATAGTAGCACATACATCAAAACCTACAATATCCCAAAAAGCATGAAAAAAACGAGGTGAAAACCCGTCTGGACCTGGAGATTTATCGGGGGTTCATTGAGAAGAGGGCCTCTTTGATTTCTTCATCCGTGAAAGGCTTAATTAACTTCCCATTCAAGTCATCAAAAATTAAATGAGGAATATGGTAAAGCATTGATTATGAAGCTAAGGCAGAACTGAAATGTTCTTCTCCTAAAAGATTATGAAAATAGGAAACTGCTTCATTTACGATTTCATTAGGACTAGAAAGGAGTGATCCATCATCTCTAACAAGTTCTTTAATTCTATTGTGGCTTCTGTTCCTTAAGGTAGATGCATGAAAAAATCTTGTATTGGCATCACCTTCTTTTAGCCGAGTAGCTCTAGACTTTTGCCGCCAAAAAGTCTCCTCGCGAGCTAGAACATTATGGTACTCGGCAAGGGATTTCTTTTCATCCTGCTGTAGGGAAGAGTGCGGCAATCCCTCTTCAAGTTTTTCTCAATGGTTGATAACCTTTCGAGAGATGGCTTTCTTGTTTTCAAAAATATTTCCAAAAATTTCCTTATTCCGGATCCTTAGATTTTCTTTCACCACTTTAAGTTTACGTGCTAATCCGAATGAAGGCACATGCACGACAAGAATCTTGCCACCATGAGAAATTCTGTCTACGAGATCGGGGTGGTGCATCCACATAGATTCAAACCTAAAAGGCCTTTTGAATTTTGGAGTCTCTTCAATTTCAAGTAAAATCGGGTTGTGGTCGACCCAATGCGAGGCAAGGACAACGGATTTGCATCCCCAAAAGATTGTATTGCTTCTGGTGACAAAAAAAACCTATCAAGCTTTTCCATTATAAGTTGATTTCCAAACCTCCTATTGCTCCAAGTAAATTTAGCATTTTTTAATTTGACATCCAATAAATTGTTGTTGTTGATGAAATCTTGAAAGTCCTCCATACTTCTTCCTGGAATTCCTACTCCCCCTTTTTTATCAGAGGGGTAAAGAGGGGTATTAAAGTCCCCCGCCACTATCCATGGGATATCCTGAAAAGCTTCCTTGAAATGAGTGAGTAAATTCCATATATCAGCTCTCCCAGATATAGAATTAGGGGCGTACACATTTGTTAATATCCAAGAAAGGTCATTAACCTTATCCTTAAAAATAATGCTCATTACCCTTTCCCCCAATTGAATAACCTTGCCTTCCACCTTCCCTGGATTCCAGATACAAAGAAGACCACATGAGGTTCCATTGGCTTTGCAAAAAATTGCTTCTCCATTTTTCCAGGATATTGAGGGCAATTTTTCTAGACAAAACTTCATCGACTTTAGTTTCTTGCAAAATAAGAATAGTGGGATCAAAATCTCTTCTTAAATATTTGACTAACCGTTGTTTAGGAAGGCCATTGAGCCCCCTTACATTCCAGGATATGATCTTCATTTGGAACTTTTAAAGTTTTTTTCCTCTTCCCCTGCCTTGGACTTGAGGGGGCTTAAGAATTTTGTTTTCTTCAAAGGGAAGATTTCCGGTTGGTGGAAAGCAGAGTAGTACTGAATTCCATTAGCTATCTCATCTTGGACCTCTTCTTTCCATTCTTTGGGCATTTGACTTTCTTCCCTTTTTTTCTCACCTCCACGAGTCAATCATGGGGGATTTCATTGAGCTTCTAGTCTGTTTCGGGCTAAATTTGGTTTGGGTGACCTGTTGGATAACAGTCTTGGAAACCCCTTCTCCGGATTGGGACAAAGACAAAGGTGAAAAATGTCGCTTGGAAGGGCTGATTAACTATGAAAGCACTTTTTCTCTTTCTCGGACAGAAAAGGACTCATCATTAGGGCATTCTTTATGGCCAACAGGAGGAGGATTGGAAGGTCCAGATTTGGTTGGGGAGTCAAGGTAAGCAGGGAGACCAAGAATTATATCCTCAACATTAGACCCTTCATTCTGATTTTCCTCTGTAATTATTTGGTTTTCAGCCAAAATGTTAAATTTATTTAGATTCTCGAAAGGAGAGCATACCTTTTGTTGGTCAGTTTGTGATGTAGCAATTTGCTTGTCCTTACCATTGTCCATGTGAAGCTCAGCCTCATTCTCCATTTGTCCCAAACCGAGAGGCCTTTGCCTTTTCAACATTTGGATCTTTAACCACTGTACATTCCTGTGTATTTGCCATTATTTATGAAAGACTGCCGCTTGGAATCATTATTCCTAGGAAGGGTTTGCTGGCTTCTCAAAAAAGAGCATTGTCCTTTGAGATGGCCTTGAATATTACAGTCAGAGCAAAATGCTGGTCTATTTTCATATTCGATGACCTGTAATCTTGTTATATTTCCATATTCTAACTCCACATGAGTAGGAAGCTCAGATTCTAGGTTTGCATTTACACAAATCCTAGCATGCGTCATTATGGTGCGTGCAAGGGTTGGATTATCAATGGCCACCAATTCCCCTATGGTCTTGGCAATACCCTGAAGAAAATACTCATGCCACCAATGAAACGGGAGATTTGGGAGACGGACCCAAATGGGGGCAAAGTTTATGCTCTGCTTTTATGGGTCAAAATCCTCAGCCCATCTCCTAAGAAAAAGACTTCTTCGGCCCAAGAACCAAGGTCCTCCTGTTAGAATACGACTAGCATCTTCACTATTGTTAAGGCGTACCGCAAAAACCCCCTTGATAATGCAATAATCTCCATGTGTCCAGAAGTCTTCCACTTCAAGGATGCCCATCGTCGAATCGTTTCAATATCCGGCCTGCCCCCTATGAATTTGCCTACCAGAGAAAAATTTTCCATCGATATAAAGTCTGCCATTACGCTTTCAGGCACGGATACCTTATGCCCATTGGGAGTGAGAGGTGGTAAAGAATGTAAGGAAACCCTATTGCCACCTTTAAGGGCATGTGCAAAAGACTTATTGCCCTCGGAATTCTTGATGTGGGCCTTCTTATCAAAAATAATATCAGGGGGTTCGTGTCCCTCTAATTTTTTAAAACCCTCAGTGTCCTTGTCACTTGTCCACCTGCTCTTCCTCGGTTGCTTCAGAACCTTGCTTGTTCCCTCCTTGAGCCTCACAGCTTCCAGGGGTTTGGAAACCCTGTTTCCCACCTCCAACAGAATGAAAAACATGTTTGCAAAAATTGCACCTGCCTCTGCTCCCGCTTTGCTCCATTCCTGCCTCCGCTCCTGCCTGCTCCTCCTGTTCAAGAAAGAATCTCAAGGGAATTGTAGTTGATTACTATGTATAGTTACCTATTTTGAACTTTACTCTCCACCCGAGATTCCAAGTTCAGGTAGTGGTTTTATTTTCCTCTAGGGCCCATAACACCTAGAGGTGTGACACAACTTTCCTATGTCTTTACATGAATACATGAATTCATATCTTATAATTAAATAATGTAAGACCTAGCGCATACATGCTCGAGCTAGATGGTCAACCATTCCTTATGGAGCATCATCTAGGGTCTTACCAATGCATTGGTAACCACTTGGTGATTTGTATAGATTAACCAACATGATGTCCCATACCATCATATTGTCGATTTCACCTAGTCTTACACAAATCACCACTCATTACTATCAGGGATAACCTAGAAGAGATACCCATACAACTCTTTGTTACCTCCTGTTCTGACCTTTTTTCGTCAGAAGTATAGTTAGAGCCCTATTCCATGATGATTGCCTTCTGCATACATCATCAATATTTGTTTCATCAGATCGTATACTCACAATCTTGAATTTCAATCAAGGTTATCCTGCCAAAAACCTTAGGTTACGATTTAAGATTACCTATCCCACAATCTTAATAGTATTTTTTTTTTAATATTTACTTAGCTACAGTTTGAATTGAATAAAGCAATTTTTGACTAGTCAAAGGTTACACATTCTCCATTTTCTAATGATTTCGATATTTAGTAAAGTAACACAAGTTATCTAGTTTCCACATATCTGTTATATAGGTTTACCGCTAAGGATGAATAGAAATCACTAAATATTGGAAACATTGTAATCAATGTTAAAAGATCTATAAATTTACCATACAATTTTATTTAAGATTCCTTTATAATTATTTAATTAAACAAATAGAAGCTACCTCTCAAATAAGTAAAAGGAAGACATTTTCTATTAATAAAAACTCCACAAATTTTAGGCCACATAATTAAAGGGTTAAACGGTCTGCTTTAGTCAGAATAGGTATTGTGGTCAAGGATTCATATTATTTAAACTAAAAGAATTTTAGTTCATTTTGTTCTAGTTAAGAATAATAGTGTCATTCATATTTCATGTAAGATACTAAACAATGAACACTTTGAAGTACATTTGATATATAATTTTCATACAAATGTCCCCGTCCATCGACTTCTTCAAACTTATGCGGTGGTATCACTAGCTACGTTTTCCTAAATATCTCTAGACCTAATCTTGGTTAAAGTTTTATGTTCTTAATCCTAAGGATAAATATTTAATTACTAAATCTGTTATGACTATCCTACTAATTTGATTCTATGTTTCACATTCTAAACTCAATTTAAAGCATGCAAACAGGCATAATATCTTAAACTAGTTATCAAAATCAGACCCATTTTATATACACAGTGAATTACTCACCATCTCAACTAATTAGGGTGTTTTTAATCTTAAATATTTTACATATGAATTGTACTAACATTTAGATGGTCTATCATGATCCCTAGGCAATATACCTACCCGGAGAGATAAATTTAAAGACTATATTCGTTGAATGCGATTGTATGGTTTCAGATTAAGTTTAGAACCATGTTTTATAATTAAAGTAAAATAAATCTCAATTAATGAGAAAAATTACCACTTAATTACTATTTCTTGTTTAAGACAATAATATTCTATGTTTCAAGGCTTCTATAACTAGGTGACCACATTTTAATTTAATAAAGTTCATAATTCAAAATAGCCATACTTGGCACTATTGAACACAGGCTCAATTGGACTTCGGAGGAATTAAACTTTCATTGATTACCGTAAAGTTACATACAAAGCAATATATCTTCTAAACATATAACACAATATTACACTCCATTTAAATTAGTGAGTTATAAATGAAAGTAGTAGCATACCCATTTAAAATTGCAATTTACACGATTTACATATTGTATCCAGAATTCAACCATTCATGTTTTCCAAAGCTATGTTTCAATACTCAATATAAAGTTTTCAAATTTGCTCTGCGTATATCCAAAGAACTATATATTCTATTACTACTGCATGTAACAGTTTAGCTATAACTCTCTTATGTATAAGTCCTCAATATACCCTTGAGTAGAGTTACAAAGTACGTAGAATATACAACATTTCTTTCATTTCTATGTGCAGATCTTGAACCCGAACGCTGTCAAAATCATTAAAAGATAGCATGCATTGTTTTTTTTTTGCAATGTTCAACAGTAGTATTTCTCCTTACATAGATTATCCGGTGTTATCCAAGGGTTAGAATAGTCATCTACAATGAGTGCATATAATCCTAGAATGCATACATCATTTCTATATTTAATTAAGGATGCAGAGTTTCAAATTTTTTCCAACAAAAATCACAATATCCTAGCATTATTTAACTCAACATGCAATCTCAAATATTTCCAAAATGGAAGAACTCGGTCTTGGTTCACAACCAACCAAACACCTATAAGGATATGCAATTAGAAGTTTCTATAGATAAAGTGTGGATACAATTATTTGTGTCTCTACTAAGCAACATAGCTATGGGTTGAAATCTATCATTATAAAATTAATTTAATATTAGGGATAACCTTAAGGAGTCCATTGAGAAATAGGTTAGACTCGTGTTATGATACAAAAATCATCAACAAGATCTATATTAAAAATCAAATGGAGGACAAGGATATTAATTCACACATCTACTTTATGAATAAAATCATTGATAAAATAGAAAGACAACCTATTGAAGACTACCAAATTTTTTTAAATAAGATCAATATTATATCCTTGAAATTATACCTAGAGCATAAAGTCTTAAACTTAGAAAGTTATATTAAAATGATAATGGTGAAAGAAAGAGTTGTAGGAGGAGCATCTCTACATTAAAGGTGAAGATGAAAAATGTGGTGCACGAATCAAATAACTCAAGAAAAACAAGTTGTGCATAGTATCACATGGAAGGACACAACTATAAATTATCTATAGAGAAATTATTATAGGACTTATAAAGTGCACAACCATTCATTTATTAGATCGTAATGTTTCAATTGATTGTATTATGGTAGTGAATGGTATTTAAGAACATAGGATGCTTATTTCAGGTATAACAAACCCTCAAATAAATTTACAACTACCTTTTCCTATACTACATGCATGTACCTTGTGAGGGATGGTTATACCAATTGACTTCTCATGTAGTCTATGATGTAATAACTCCTAACATACCCTCCGTATTACATCATAGTCAAAAGCTTTATTTTACTTATGATCAAATAATAATTTCTAGGGTCATGTTACAATTTGGGAGAGAAATTCATCCTCTTAATGTAGACTTCCTACTTTGATACTTAGGAGTGTCGGGTTCTACCATTCATGCACTCCAAAATATTTATTCAATGCTTGTAGAATTTAATTCTTAAAATGTGTTTCTTAACTATCTTCAATTGAAGCAGGTATTACCATGCATCCAATATCGATTGTTGAATTGATTGTCTGCAGATTTTTGTATTGCATATGGTGGAATGAAAGTTGTGTATGGTTTATTTTTATGCATTTTATTTCTCTAATTTTCATTGTGATCAAATCCTTGATTTTTTTTCAAGATCTCCTTTTATCATTAAGTTATATGATATGTTAAATGGGATGTATATTTGAAATGCAATCTCTAGCAATTCTGCATACTTGTTTGTGTCATTTCAATGATCCCATAGCTGCCATAATTTTTCTTGAACTAGAATGTAGAAACCTGTTAATTGCTCTATGGTCCTTAGATTTGAGCCATTAGATCCCAATAGTTGTTATTGCTATCTAAAAAATCCATCTTTATCATGAATTATGTTGTCAATCTTGATGATATCACAATGCATCTTATCATTTAGTATCTTGATAGCTTGTAGTACTAGTACACTTCTTGATAGTAGTCTTATGAGATCTTGAGCTTTGATAATGTTGTATGGATCTCTTATTCTAGTTGCAAAGATAATCTTATTTCAGTAGGATCTAGTTTGTAAGCTATCCCCTGCATTTTTAAAATATTCTTCATAATGGGTCATTCATCTTGTAGATGTTTTTCTTTGTACTTGGGAAAGTGAGCAGAAAATAAATTAGCTTAGAATGTATCATCTTCGTTCCAGAATGTATTGAACTTTTTATCCTTAGATGTGTCCCATAGATTATGCTTGTAATGGTTCTCTTTATACCCAAGTAGTGTTATCTCTTATTAGTTCTTTGGCTTGGTGTGATCAATTGGTGGAACTCTTCTTGTATGATTATTTGGGTGTTTCCAAGTTTTTGGACCCGACGTGTTTGGGGTTATACCAAACATTATTGTGTTGTCTTAAGTATGCTTGTGTGATAAACACATGTTATTCTTCTTCTTGAACTTCTTTTGATTATTTAACTTGATTCTCTTTAGCTACACTATTTTTATTTTCTTTCTTCAACTTTGATTTTGTTGTTCTGAAGATGATCTATCATGTTGTTGGTTCATCTCTCATGAAGGAGATCCATTTGAATGGAATATGCCAATATTTTCTCATGGTGTATCCATTTATTTTACAGTATTCACACATATTTTGCATATTGAAATTAGTTATTTGAGAATCATTTATCTCATTTTGATATCTTTGAAAATTGCTTCTTTGTTGGAAGTGTTGTGGAGGTTTCATGTCTTTTCTAAATGGTTGTTTTCCTCTTTGACTTGTAAGTAGTAATTGTTGTTGTTCTTCTATTGTATATGAGGCCTCTACTTTCTAAAGTAGGTTCACCAACTTATCAAATCTTGGTGTTTGCTCAATAATATGTAGTGTAGTTACAAAAATATTGTACTTAGTTGGGAGTGATCCCAAAATGATAGGAACTAACATTTTAATAGATACATGAGTTCCTAGTGCTTGCAATGATGCTTGTAATTGTATTATACTCCTCATGAATAATTATTTCTTTTCTCCCCTCTTCATCCTTGGATAATGGAGCTGGCTCTACAAGAATAAAATCTGATTTTGATCCTTAGATTCAAATACCATCTTCAACTTCTACCATGCAACATTGGTTGTGGTTGTATCCCCAATGTATACTTGGACCTTATCTACTACTTTGAACATGATGATTAGTCTTATTTTGTATTGTTAAACCTTGTTTGAACTTCACCTTTTGCAGTAGGATGGAAAGTCCTCCCATATACTACTTCTATACTTCTTCAAACTCAAGTTGTGTCATGAGTTTGGTCTTCCAAGCAACATAATTGTTTCCTCTCAATAATTGAAAATCTAACAACAAGAATATTGGTGCTTCACTAGCCATAGTAAACTATTACAATATTTGATTATCTTTTTTTCAATGAATTAGTCTAAAAAAATCTTTCCAATGAGTATATATAAGATTATACTTGGATTTTTAATTGATGCTTCAAAACTCAAAAAAAATTATTTTCCTAAGTGAAATTAATGGATATGAAAAAGCTTTTCTTCCCTCTTTGCAAAAATAATATTTTCAAAATCCATTAAAAGAAGTATTTTATTCTTTTTGTATTTTGTTCTTTAATCAAAAGGAATTGTATACCTTTGTTTTCTTCTTTTCTTCCTCTCACTATTGATGTGAGGTTAAATATTCATCTTCCTTGATCTTGAATATAATTGAGAAAATCACAAACTAATTTTACTTCTATCCTACTACATTCTTTTCTTTTGAGAAACATGTCAACTTAGACTTAAATACCTTCAAAACATTTGGTAGTACCTTAATTTTTAATCATTAAATGTTTTTTATACTTTTGCAGATGTAAACCATTGCCTTCTTCTTATTCTCTCTGATTGCTCTGATTGTGATTTTAAATATTTTCAATACTTTTACAAATGGAAGATTGAAAAAATATTAAATTAGTGTTCCAATGATATTCAAGTTCACATTAAAAATAAAATCAACCTTATGCCTATTTCATTATTGGATGGTGTGGTTAATGAAGCTAATGAAAATAAAACTACCTTTGTCATAGAAACAATAAAAATAAAAAGGGCTATAAAAAATATCATGAAAAAGAGGTATATAGTATTCATGGTGAAAATAAGGGGTATAGACTTGTGGTTTCAAAATATCTTATAGGTATGGTTGCTTCCCATGGGGATTTTTCTCTTGTTGGGGTTCATCCATATTTGGATGCTATTAGAAAGTGAGATTAGTTAAAATGACATCCTAAGGGTTCTTCGGAGATTGTTGCAGTACCTAAGGATTTTTTCCTGGTTAGGCTCAGTGGTTCAGAGGACTGTGATAGGATCCTTCAAGGTGCTCCATGGTTCTTTGAGCATAGAGGTTTATTCCTAAGGAAATGGGCATCCGATTTCAATCCTAATTCTCAATGCATTGACCAATATCCCATGTGGGTTTGCATTCTTGACCTTCCTTTATATATTTGGCATGACGAGATCCTGGCTGAAATCACAAGTGAAATAGGAGAGATGGAGGCGATAGATCCGGTTACCATTGCTAGATATAGATTTTTAATCGCTAGATTTTGTGTTAATGTTATGCTTGATAAGAACCTTATGAAGTCAATTGAAATTGAGTCTAAGTTTAGGATTTGGATCTAGCCTTTGGAATATGAGAATATAGCTGGGAAATGCTCTGTATGCAAGAAGTTTGGTCACCCCATATTCGCTTGTGCTCTATCTCAAAAATTTGATATAGGAAAAATGGTATGGAAAAGGAAGCAAACCCCAAATCCAAATTTTTGACATCTAAGTCAGGGGTACATAAAAATGTTCTTATGGTTCTCCTAAGAAGTTTAGTAAAGTTCCCACAAAAATCTTGGATGCTAGTGTTGTTGAAGGCCTTGTTGCAGATGAAATAGATGAAAAGTGCTTAGAGGTAAATATTCCATTGGTTGTTCCCTATGTTTGTGATGTTGGTGTTGAATTTAGGAATACCTTTGATTGTCTTCAAGTTTTATATTGTGTTAAATCTACGATGGAGAAATTTAAAGCATCCAAGCAAGTAGACAAGTTTTCGTCTATTGTAGTATATTTTTGTATGAAACTGGTTTTTGTGATCCTACTATTTGTGGCCTTTGGAAATATGTGGATCTTACCTTAATTTAGAGGGAGGGATTTATTACTCCCAATAAAATCACTAAAAGTAAAAAAAAAAAAAAAGGTTGATGTTGGTTTTGAAACCCAAAGGGGTCGTACATCAAAGTCTAAAATGCAAAAGAAGGAAACAACCATAGAAGTGGTGAATGGATCTCGAAGAGTTTTAAATTTTGGGAGGAAAAACATTCATAAAAAATATTGAATAAAATTTATTTCTTGGAATATTAGGGGATTGAATGCCCCTTCTAAACACGGGGAGATTTTTATGCTAAGGAAAAACAATTAGACATGGTAATGCTTCATGAAACCAAAATGGATGTACAAAAGGCTCAAAGTGTAAAACAATTTTTATGGAGCCTCTCGAGGGCTTATGTGTTTATAGAATATTTTCTGATTAGCACATACAATGGAGCCTCTGGAGGGCTTATGTGTTTATAGAATAAGGAGAATATTGAAGGCCGACTTATTGTAAATAATAGCAGTTTTCATCTCTATGTTTTGTCATAGTTCAGAATATGACCAAAATTGGATTTTGACAAACATGTATACCCCTAACTCGATAATTGGAAGACACTCTTTATGGGGAGATATGATTTGTCTTTGGAAAGCATTCAAATACATTCCTTGGGTGTTGGTAGGTGATTTAAATACACCACTTTATCCATATGATAAGAAGGGATGCTCTCCAGTTCTATTTGAGGGAATGAAGGACTTTGGGAAGTTTTTGAGTGATAATGAGTTAATGGATATTGATCTTAGGTGATTTAAGTATACATGCAGTAATTAGAGATTGGGTGACCAATTGATTCAGATAAGGCTAGATCGGTTTTTAGTTTCTCAAGAAGTTCTAACAGTATTTGGAGACACTACTATTACACCCCTCCCCAATATTGGATCTGACCATAATCCTATTATTTTGAAAATAGAGAGTGGAATAAAACTGCATAAGAGCCCCTTTTGATTTGAGTTGATGTGAATGAATCATGAAAATTTAAAATCCAGTATAGAATATTGGTGGAAAATTTTTTTTAGAGGCCCTAAAATAATTCAAATTGCTTGTAAATTGAGGTGGATTAAAGCCAATCTTAAATAATGGGATAGAAGAGTCTTCGGGCATATATTTACCCAAAAGAAGGATCTAAATTTGAAGTTGGAAAATATTGAAAAGGAAGTGAAGCAAGTTGGTCTAGATGATCTTTGTAGAAGGATTAAACGCTAGATTTTAGATGATTATCATAAGAGTAAGTGTTTTAGAAATAAAAATCAAGGCTAGTTTATCTTAAAGAAGGTGATAGAAACACTATATTCTTTCATGTGTCTACCCTAAGATATAGAGATAACAATAAGATAAAGGATTTTATCAAGTATGATGGCTCGGTGGTAGGGGAACCAGAGGATGTCAAGGCAGTTGTCAATTATTTTTTAGGCCTCCTAGGAGAACCTGTGGCAGTGAATGGTGAAGCTGAAAGTAAAATCCTTCCTAATATTCTGAAATTGGTGACTAATCAAATGGTTTTTTCTCTTATGACCCCTTTTATAGATGAGGAAATTAGAATGGGCATGTTTAGTTTGTGTGGGGAAAATGACCTAGGACTGGATGGTTTTCTAACTGCTTTTTTAGAAGTTCAGGAATATTGTAGGATCAAATGTTACTGAGGCTATCAAATAGATCTAGAGAACCCAATACCTACCTAAGGATGTGAATTCCACCTTTTTGGCTTTGATACCAAAAGTACAAGGAGAAATACATCTTAAAAATTTTAGACCTATCAGTTTGTGCAACAAAATCTATAAAAGTTTATCCAAAACTATTGTTAATAGATTAAAGAGGGTTCTACCTTTTATTGTGGTAGATCAGCATAGTGGTTTTGTTAAAGATTGACAATTTTTGGATAGCATAATTACCATTCATGAGGTTATTCATTCTATGGAAAATAATAAGATGTCTGATATGCTTCTAAAGGTAGATATGAACAAAGCTTACGATAAGGTTTCTTGGAACTTCTTAACCAAAGTCCTATTGAAATTTTATTTTTTGAGTAAATGGGTGGGGTTTGTTATAAAGTGTTTTTCATATACTATGTTAGTCTTGGTAAATGGAGTCCCTGATGGCTACTTCAAAATTGGGTGTGGTCTTCATAAAGGAGATCCGTTATCACCATATATTTTTATTATTCTTGCTGAAGCACTGGGAAGATCTATTTTAGAAGTTGTAGAAAGTGGGTGAGTAGATGATTTCAAACCAACATCGACCTATTTCTCATCAAGAATATATTGATGATACTTTGTTGATCTCCTGCTCCTTTGTCCCTCAAGCTAAGGAGTTAAAATATATTTTAGTGTCTTATGAAGAAGGTACTAGTCAAAAAGTGAACTTCTTAAAAAGTAAAGTTTAGTTTATTTTATCAACACCCCATATGGAAGGAAAATTAAGATCACAAGGATATTTGGGTGTAACATTGGAGAACTTCCAGCCACATATTTGGGTATTTCTATGTTCAAAGGTAGGAGGGAGTTACATCTTTGTAATCCAGTTCTAGAAAGACTAGTAAAAAAGTTAACAGGTTGGAGAGGAAGTCTTCTTAGCCAGGCAGGTAAAGCTTAGCTTGTGAAGTCTTCTTTACAGAGCATTCCCATTTATTTTATGTCTCTTTTCAATATTCCAGCTAAAATAAGGATTAAAATGGAGTAAATTCAAAGATCCTTCCTCTCATATGGATCAGAATATAGAAGATGTTTTTCCCTTGTTGTATGGGATCAAATATTTTTTGCTAAAGATGTAGGAGGGTTGGGATTTATAAGGGTAAAACAGATGAATGAAGCCTTGATGGGAAAGATAGGATGGAAATTATTAAAAAATAATTAGCTTGAATGGGTTAAGATCCTCAAAGCCAAGTATTTACGAAATGGAAACAATTTTTTATACTCTAATGACTTGCTAGTCAGATATTCCTTTTGGAACTGGACGTTAGACATTTGTTATATAAAGGGCTTTGTTGGCATATTAGAGATGGCAATCGGGTAAAATTTTGGAAAGAATGTTGGCTAAAGAACATTCCCCTATCATAGGATCCAGAGGTAAGTGCATTGGAACCTACTCTATCCCTCTATTTTGGTATCAAAGTTGTTGATTATATTACAACCAAAAATAGTAAAAAAAATTTGGAAATATTTTTCTACTCTAGATTTAGACCCAAAATTGGCTGTTCATATTAATAATCTAAAAATATGACTTCATTTGTATCCTCTACTATCCTCCCATTTCAGTGATTCGATTATTTGGAAGGAGGAAAATAATGGCAAATACTCTGTTAAGTTTGGATACCATTTTCTTGAGATAGAAGGTAGAAGTTGGTTTCTAGTGAGGAAAATTTGGATTAAAGAGCTCATCCCTAAAATAGCTTTCTTATTATGGTTGGTGGCTCAAAATAGAATATTAACTATTGATAACTTACACAAAAGAGGCATCCCTATTGTAAATAGATGTTATTTATGTGAACAAAATTTGGAATTGGTTCATCATCTTTTTCTCAAATGTTCTTTTGCTAGATAGATTTTAGAGAAGGTTTTGGAACCATTTGATGTTCATTGGATCTTCCTAGCCACTATAGGAGATTTATGTGTACAATGGGATCCTCCTTTAAATAGTGGTATATTGGAAGTTATCTGGAGGTTTTGTCTCTCCTATTTTCTTTGGGGAATGTGGAATGAGAGGAATAACAAGAATTTTAAAAATAGGGAAAAAGAGGCTTTTGTAGTTGCTTTTCATATTTTATATGTTATTGTGGAGAACACTCAAACCTTATCCTTTCTTGAGGTAGCTGAAAGTAGACTCGAGGAAGCCATTATTGTTTGTTGTAAATTGAAGCCTTTAATCTGTGTAAATTTTTTGAGATCTTTAAGGTTCGAAGTTAAGTGGGAACCCCCTCCAGATGGGTGGATCAAACTAAATATGGATGACAATGCAAAAGGGAACCCAAGGTGTGCTGGTGTGGGTGGAGTTTTTAGGGATTCTAGGGGGATGATTGTGCAAGCCTTTGTTGAATCTCTATCCATCCAGTCCAACCATTTTGCTGAGGCTCGAGCCTTTTTTACAAGGGTTAAGTTAATCAAAAAATGCCATTATAAAAATATTATTGTAGAAGAGTACTCCTTAAACCTTTTAAATATTCTGAAAGGAAGAAAAAAAGCTGGTTGAAGCATTGAATATATGGTTGTGGGGATGAAATAGATCCTACAGTCTTATCACAACCTTCATTTGAAGCATATTTATTGGGAGGGGAATGGAGTTGTAGATTTATTGGTAAACATGGGTGTGGAGGCTCAAGATATTATTATATGGGAAGATAATTTTCCATTTCAAATTATTGATTTTGTGGCTAAGGAGAAGCTAAATAAGACCAATGATGTTAAATTTCCAATTGGAAGAAGCTAGATTTTCAGGTTCAGATCTTGGGACAAACTGCTATGGGTGTCCTAGTCTATATGTGGCAAACTTTTGTGTATGTAAAGTCAACTGTTGTCTGGTTATTCTTGTTATTGACAATGTAGTATATATATTTCTTTTCAGGTACTTTAGGTTAGCTCTTTATGATTGTTAATAGTTCAAATAAACTTGGCACATTGTTTTCTTCGCCTTTTATGATTTACTTGCACGAAATTTTTTGTAGAAGGGATGGGACCCTTTCAATCCCCTTCAACCTATTAATTAAAATAATAATAATAAGTGGTATATTAATTTTAAAAATATATTAGCAGGGGGTATTAATAATATAGGATTGAGAGGTAGAGGTGAAATTTACAAATATTCTTTAGCAGCCTATGAACCCATATGCTATGCCATAGAATTATTGAGTTGAGATCAGTGATTTTATAAGTTGTGATGAGTTATTTTGATTTTTTATGATTGTATGTTACTTTCATTCGTTATGTTGGATACAAAATTTGTGTACCATATCAATGAATTTATTGGAAAATCATTAATGACAAAAACAAAATAACTAAATCTATCAATTATTACAATGTAACAACCCAAGTCTACTCACCTAGTTGTACCACAAAATCAAGTCAAGCGATTTCTCAGGGTAATTGTTTTGTACAAGTTTATTGTTTAACCTATAAAGTAATTTTATGTTCATAGCAAGTGCTTTCATGTTATTAGCATTTACGTTTCACCCAATGAATCTTTAACATAAATTTTTAATCAGTACAAGTATATCAAACCACTTTTGGGTTTCAAGACTACTATAGACAACCACCCAAGTGGACGAGATTGGCCAAATATCGTAAAAGGTGCCATTTTGTGGAATTGACTTATCTCATTTATCGTCCTTTTGTTTTGGCATGAGGGTTGAACCATGACTAGGATTATATCCTCTAGGGCCCATAACAACTAGAAGGTGGATGCATGTTTTCCCCATCCCTTAACATATCTAAACTTTGACTATCCGATCAACTTGTTCTAAGATTTGTTCTAGCATGAGGGTTGAACCACGACTAGGATTATATCCTCTAGGTCCCATAACACCTAGAGGGTGGATGCATGTTTTCCTCGTCCCTTAACATACCTAAACTTTGACTATCTGATTGACTTATTTTTTTGACAGTGGATTTTAATCACTATTTATTATGGGGAATGGGATGGGGAAGAGCTTGTCCTTTTGTCAATTCTTAGCATTCTAAAACCATTCGCACAGGGGGATGAGCAAGCTAACCTTTCACCTATGGTACCCTAGACTTCTTTGTAGGTTTCTTTTGCGTTCACACAACTTGGGAATTTTTTTTATGTGTTTTAACTTGTGTGGGGATGTTACGTAACGAGGTGTGATCCAAGTAAAACTCTACCTTGTAAAAAAATCGGTCTAACTTTGTACAATTTTTGGCTAGAAATCTAAAGACAACTGAATGATGCAAACCCTAAGTACATTAGGAGACAACTGACTATGAAAAAAAAATGTGGATGGTGTTATTCTGGATGGATGTGTTTACAAAATGTACTGAATGTAGAAAATGATGGAATTGCATAGCGATTACAATATATGGTGCTTATGACGTGTATGACAGCAAATATGCCATGTATGGATGCGATGCCTAATGCAATTTATTATATTTTTTATTTTTAATAGTATGAATGGAAGTGAGATGCAATTTTTTTGTTATTTTTTATTATCTTTTGTTTTTGTTTTTTTTTGAATATTTGTTTTTGACTAAGCGATTGTGGGAATCCTTGGAGCTTTTGGTTTGACCAAAGAGTTTATGGATAACTTTGGGGCATTTTAGGTTGACCAAGCAATTGTGGGAATCCTTGGAGCTTTTTGGGGTGACCAAAGGGTTTATAGATACCTTTGGGGCATTTTAGGTTGACCAAGCGATGATGGGAATCCTTGGAGATTTTGGGGTAACCAAAGGGTTTATAGATACCTTTGGGGCATTTGGGGGTTGACCAAGTGATTGTGGAAATCCTTGGAGCTTTTGGTTTGACCAAAGAGTTTATGGATACCTTTGGGGCGTTTTAGATTGACCAAGCGATGATGGGAATCCTTGGAGCTTTTGGGGTGACCAAAGGGTTTATAGATACCTTTGGGGCATTTGGGGGTTGACCAAGAGATTGTGGGAACCCTTGGAGCTTTTGGTTTGACCAAAGAGTTTATGGATACCTTTGGGGCGTTTTAGGTTGACCAAGCGATGATGGGAATCCTTGGAGCTTTTGGGGTGACCAAAGGGTTTATAGATACCTTTGGGGCATTTGGGGGTTGACCAAGTGATTGCGGGAATCCTTGGAGCTTTTGGTTTGACCAAAGAGTTTATGGATACCTTTGGGGCATTTTAGGTTGACCAAGCAATGATGGGAATCCTTGGAGCTTTTGGGTTGACCAAAGGGATTATAGATACCTTTGGGGTATTTTTGGGGTGGGCCATGGCTCTGGGGGTATTGGCACAAATGGATCAGCCCTATGTGCGAATAATAGGACAGGATCTGCCCTTGGCACTGATGGCTCTATGGGGTCTCTGGGTGGAAGGCACTCTCTGTATACCTGAAGTGGCGGGTGAAGCAGTTGGTCCAACTATGCTTGGTTTAGGTGCCACCTATGCCTTGGCCCCATGTTTAGCTGTTCAAACATGTCATCAATGTCCATGGGGTATTGTTGTTGCCACATATGATTGAGATATGCCATCTTAATTTCATCTTCATAATCGCTATCGGATATCCATAGGCCTTCATTGGCTTCGATAATTGTTTACGACATCTGAGGCTCGTCTTGCTCAAGCAAATTGATCTGGTCCCATTGGGGTTGTTTCACTCTCTGTAGGAGGACCTAATTTTCTTGAGGTGGCCCTTGCTCGATTGGAGCATTAAAGGGAAACATTCCCAATAAGCTTTCTTGATAGTCATCCATGGGGGTCACTTGCGAATGATTGCTATCAGATTCAAAAGGGTCCCACGGTGCTACCTCATACTGTGACTCGTCTTTTGAAGATCCTTATTGACCTTGTCTATATCCTTCTTGTAGGTGAGTCCTCAAACTTTATCCTTTCTCGATCAAAGGGAGAGGGTTGTTGAAGTCAACAAGGTTGGTTGTTAACAATGGGAGATAATCCCCCAATGTATATGTTGTGTTAGGATTGGCATATGGATCTCGTGCCAACCCATCCTTGTTGCCTATCCCTAGGCCTTGCATGTTCTCCACTAATATGTCAAGGGGTAGGGGGTGGTTGAACCCTACTCCTCATTTGTCGTATGGCATTTGATATCTTGGTTTGCAAAGAATGCGTACTCCTTGTTCATATCTGCCTAACCCGTACCCATGCCAATTATATTGGCAAAGATATCTCAAAGTGAAGTCTGGGTTGGACAAATAGTTCACGTCCTCAGTAAAGGGTTCTTCATCTTCTTCCTCTTGCAGGTAAAGGTTCAATGTCGTTGTCGGGGCCCCCATATACAAAGTTTATCTGATTTGGCGGGTAGCCCAAAGGGACAATAGTGTCGATGGGGAGGCGAGGTCTCCCCATGTCCTGCATGGACTCAAGTGTGGGTGTTGCTACAATGTTCTGCACTAGGTACTCCCCCAGGCCCGTATTGGCCATCTCAACGGTGATCGTTGATGGTTGAGGGGGAGGGAATGGGAGCTCTTCTTGAGTCCACTCCATGTCGGGTGAACTAGGTGTCTCGACTTCCATTCGGCTAGGCATCTCTTCGATAGAGATGGTTGAGACTAATGGCAGTGCCTCTTCCAGGGGTTTCTTCCCATTGTCCTTTGGTGTGGCCACCGTAGGTGGCGTCGTGAAGGACCAAACGATGAATATGGACCCAACTGGGGATTTGAGGGACTTAATAGTGGGGATGCATGCAGAATTGTACCCTATTTAGATGGATTCAACTAAAAATCCAAATGTGTCGATGGAAGGGTCGATTGCGGCATTAGCTACACTGCATTGCAATACTTGAAGGGCTCTAAATCTGCTAGGACTACATGCACTGCCCTTCGAATGTGTACTTTAGGCATTGATGAGCTATCGAAGGGACACACTTCATGTCCCTGATCCAAGGTCGGTCTAGCAAGATATTATAGGCCATCTCACCTTCCAAGATGTGGCACAATGTAAGAATAGTCTTTTGTCCCACTTGGATGGGTATGACAATTTGCCAACCGTCGAGCATATCATGTCATTGAATGCTTGAAGAGTATAGGTGGAGGCCACGATGTGAAATGCTAGAAAATTGAGGTGTTTCAAAGTTGCTGTTGTGATTATATTGCTGGATGAGCGAGTATCCACCAACACCCTCTTATATGGAATCTCATTGACCCACGCAATGACGTGCAGGGGTGGATCTGCCATATCACTAGTCATTGATTTCAACTCGTCTTCTCTAAAGGTGATGACTGGCTCGGTGCATCATTTTACATGTCCCACAAAGTTGTTGAAAGAGTTTGCTTCATGGGTTTGTAGCTCGATGGCTTTTAATATCTCCATTTGAGCTTCCCTATGGGGCGATGATTGCTGGATGAGCTCGTAGATGGAGAGCCTAGCCGATGTGGTCCTTAAACTTTGGGTAAGTTTAGTCTGAATCATGGACACTGGTCTAGGTGGGGGAGGTTGTGTAGGGTGTTGTTGAGGTTGTGATGTTGATGGAACCTCTCTTGTAGCCGTCGTGGGGGCAATTGTGCTTGGGTACCTCTTGTTCTGAGTCACTATGCTTATCATCCCTACATACCCCTGCATGGGGCAGTTCTGTATCACCTCATTGACTTGAATGGTCTTTGCCTGCACATCATGGGCAGGCAAGGGGTCTTTGAAGACATCCATATGTTGCTTGTTTAGCGTAACGGTATTATCCACCACTAGCATCTTATTGTCTATTAGGTCTTGCACTAAGCTTTTGAATTTTCAACATGCATAAAGGTCATGTCCCTTCTGTCGGTGAAACCTATAGTACAAGTCTTCCCTATAACCCTTGGGTTTTGGTGCGTTGGGATCTACAGGTCGACTCTCTAGAAGGTTTATCAAGTTTGTCACTGACAAGAGATCAAACAAGGAGTCTTTAGACTCTATGAATGGTGTGAATTGTCGCCTAGGGTGACGCTACTGACTTTGCTCTTGCCTGTGATTTTCTCTTTTATAACTATCAAGAGACACTACCTGATAATTAGCCTTTTGGGGCTGTGTTGCTTGTGCAGGATTTGGTGTGTTGATAGCAACTTGATTGACCGCAGCGGGTTTCGATTCCGTGGTCCTTGTTTTGGCATTTTTGGGCCACTCTTTCTTGCGTGTCTTGGCAATCTTGCCATCCTATATCTTGATCTCTTCAATGATTATGGCTTACGCTAGGGCTTCCTCAAGAGTGGCATATTGCTGTAGATGCAATAGCACGAAGATAGAGCTCAAACAACTTTTCAAGAATATTTGGGTCAGGTCGGCCATGGGAGGGAGGTAAGGTAGTTTTGAAAGAAACATCCTCCACCGATTTCCATAAGCTACCATGGTCTCTTCCTCATACTGCCTGAGGCTAGCTAGGTCACTTAATGATACCTTCTTGGTATTGAAGGTGAAATGTTCGAGGAACGTGTCCACTAGCTGGTCCAGGTTATTGATGCTATGCTTCGGCAACTAGGTAAACCAGTCCGAGGTAGGGCTTGCAAACGTGGTTATAAATGTTCTTAAAAGCAAAGCATCATTGTCCTGAATGCCAAAGCATTGGGTCAGGAATCTTGTCACGTGATCTTGGGCATCCTCCTCCTCTATAAAGATTGCCAATTGAGGCATTTTAAAGTGTTCAAGGTATGGGGGTGCAGGCACTAAAGGATGCACAGGGTGACTATGGAGCTGGCGTAAAGTGGGCTTTTGGGGCCTAGAATTCTTGGTCTCCATAGATTCTAAGCGCTCTAACAGTTCTTTGTATGCATCAGAAGATTTGATCTCTTCCTCCTTGGTTTGTTCTCGTTGCGAATTGCGGGGAACTTGAGGCCTATGGAGGGGTAATCGAGTAGCACCCCCATGCCTTGGTAG
The DNA here is from genome assembly GCA_028583015.1 of Wollemia nobilis. Lineage (NCBI taxonomy): Eukaryota > Viridiplantae > Streptophyta > Pinopsida > Araucariales > Araucariaceae > Wollemia > Wollemia nobilis. Next base: position 11,825,990 of record JAQPPZ010001195.1, read on the forward strand.
GGCGTTCCAGCCTGCTCTTCTTCTTGCTCGAATTCCTCATAGGCTTCTTGAGGAGTTCCTAGGCATGACCTATAAACATGGGTATGTGCCCGTAGAGGGTGCCCATCATAAGGTCATGAAGACCTATCTCACACCAAGGGGTTATGCCTCTCATACAACTTTGTCCTATGCATACGAGGGGTTGGGACCCTTTCAGGCATAGTTTTCTAGAGCAACTAATCTGTCTGACACCCAATGCGCTCTTTGCTGAGGTGATACAGGTGCTCTAATTGTTGTTGATATTGCTCAAGCTACGTGATTTGTGCTCGACAGACGGCATGTTTGGAAAATGCCAAGTCGATATGTTCCATCATATTGAGTCTAGGAGGCCTAGATGCCTCCCCTACACATCTATCTTGGTCATGGTGATCCGAGATCTCTATAGGTCACTTCCCTCTATCGAGGTTAGCGACATTCACCCGAGGCTCTGGCCTTAGTAGGTGATCCTGATAAATAGCAGGTGTGAAAGTGCATTGTTCCTGTGCTGTGTATTGCTCTTGAGGAATGTAGTGGTCTTCCTCGTGCTCCCTTTTGTATATGTTAAAGGGGCGGGTAGATTTGGCTTGCACTGTCTGAAGAGCCTTATGCTTTGGATTTGGCCTATTGTTTCTGACAGTAATAAAGGGTAGAGGAGGGATGATGTAATCATGTGGCCCCTCCTTATGGACCCTATGTTGTTCTAGTGCTTCATTGCATGGTGGCCACTCATAACGAGCATCTAAGGGAGCCTTCCCATTTATTTTGAGTGCCACGTGTAAGGACTCCTCCTGAAAGGGTCTATGTTGCATGGGATTGCCCCTTGAAGGGGTGCCTCTATAGTCCCGTTTCATCATGGTATGATGTGGACTAATTTGTGGGTTAGGCCGCCAAGGTGGTATGACCAAGTCCTTGGGGCTATAGCGAAGGTGACTTGTGCCCCCTTGTACACTTTCTGCAACTTCTGCCTATGATTGGGCTTGGCTATGGGTGTACACCATGGTGGTGTCTCTCTACAAAATACGTAGGTTTTTATCTTCTTTACGATTTTTTATGCTACACTAAACAAACAAGAGCCACACAAACAAAGGAGTGATTATCTCGTTTATGGATTAAAAGTGTGCCCTAAATCTGGTTCAGTGTGTTTTGATTTTTTTTTTAAAACCTTGTAAAGAAAATTTGGTTGTACATGCAATATGAGGGCTCTTATGTCTCCCAAAATGGTCGCCCCTTCAATATACCACTGCCAGGCCATTATATTGAACCTCTCAATATACCCGCCCTTACATGAGGGAAACTATTGGTACGCGAGAGCAGAACAGTACGTGGAACATAGGCGGTACGAAAGGGAAATTGCCCTATTTTTGACACCTACCATAGAAGACTTATCCTCATGCACTGGGAATCACCCCAGATACACTTGGTCAGCTTTCATTAGGATTTACGTCTAGCAACAATAGCTATCGGGGTTATGTATGCAAAAATTCAAGCCAAGGTGGTGAGGAAATCCACCATTGGTCTTGATCAAGTGTTGGGGTTTTACGACCAACGCCTTGATGTTTAGATTACCTCGTGGTGTGTGGGGTTATTTTTACTTGCGCAAAGAAAGAAAACATGCAGTAAAGACTTTTTATGCAAGCAAAGAAACTTAAAATTACAAAGACAGAAAATAGAAAATGACAGAGTGTTTAGACAACCTACCTCTTCTCTCCCCATAGCAGATGCCCCTGAGTTTCTGTTTAAAAACTACATAGAGAGCTAATCGTCCTGAGGTGGGATGAATAGCAGATTTGTATTCATCACAAGGTGGGACGAATGTCTTTTTCGTCTCAGGGTGGCACAAATTCCAATCTGTATTCGTCACAAGGTGGCACGAGCAGCAGTCCAGTGCTTCAAGGATTAACACTTGAAAGCAAAAACACACAATTTTGATCAAAAATTTGATCTCAAAATCAAGGGACAGCATCCCACCATGATTGCCACTGAAATCACGAGGATACAAAAGCAAAATGGTATACCGGGTGTGATGCAAACAAAAGCAAAACGTAACGCTAAGTCCTACGAACGAAAATGCATGAAAAGAGGAAAACAAGTGAAATGAAACAAGATGTAAATCAAATGTAGAGTGCAGTCCTTTATTTTATTAATTTGCTCGAGATCAGGTTACAATACGTCTCCTCCATTTTCAGGGGCTAGTAGCATTAAACATAGTTTTGTCACACCACGGATGGTGCGCCTTCTTTCGCATGCCCACATGTGAAATGGGCAGGCCAAACGTCATCGCTGCTTATGTGAATGCATCTATGATTGCTTGATTCCCCTCCGGTGTCGATATCCTATGTTCAGAGAAACAAAAAATTATTAAAAGCTCCTACGGATGGAGGGAAACATGCGATCCCCAAGGCCTCCGGTTAATGCATGCATAAAATAATTAAAAATATAATCAAAACATATCATAATGAGCTAAAATTTGGATAGAGGCATGAAAAAATTACCAAGAACACACTGCAAAAGGAACAATTTAGAAATCTACCACATATTTCTAATAACTCCGGGGTGGGACGATTAGGATTGTCACAAGACGTTAGAAAGTGACCTCCTAAATGTCCCATCCAAGGGCCTCCAAAACACCTAAAAAGTTGGGGTTAGTAAAAATGGGACATTTTGAGATGACCCAGAAGGTTAGATTTTGCAAATTCTGCCTCGATCGCCATGTATCCGATGATGCTCCCTGTATGTTAGTGAAAATGGAAAACACTGAAAACACAACCAATATTCATCACAATGACATGAAATTTGAATGGAAGCCTATATGAGTGACCTAAAATGAAATTCAAATGAAATAGTAAAGAAATCTACTACATATTTCTAATCACATCGGGGTGGGGCGATCAGGACTGTAGCAGTGCGGGGGGGCACCCGGGGGTAGGACGCCCATCGTTTGGGGCTCGGTATCGACACCAATCCACTTGGGATGCATCCAAAACCTCCTAGGGGGTTGTGTCGGAAAATTAGGTGGGATATTGTGGCTAAATTTTTGGGTTTTGGGTATGGATTGTGCTTCCAATGATCACCCAATAACCTCCCTTCCAAAAGAGAGATCAAGGATGTAAGAAGCACAAGCGATGGGTGAGGATGTAATTCGGCAGCACTCCATTGCTCCAAATACTCCTGCTCTATCCTTTTTTGGTGTGAGAAGACTCACCATTTTATAGACCTAAGGGTCTCTTGTGAATGAGCATGCAGAGGCGCCACTTGGCCATCATGCCTTATCAAGGGAGAGAAGATTCCTCCCTAATTAAGGGCTCTATGAATGCCTCTATGACTGCCTCTTTGAGCTCAACAATGCTCACTCGCACTCCCATGCATTGAAGGTGGAGTTGAGTGGTGGATCTGAGCTGCCGTTTGTCAAGGTTTGACCTTTTGACCGTCAAACCTGCTATTCGCCCCACCTTGGAGCGAATGATGCTAATCACCCCGGGGTAGGACGAATTCTAGTTTGTAATCATCCCAGGGTGGAACAAGTATGGAGTAGAGTGTCTGAAAGGTGCCAAATTGACCTCTGACCTTCCAAAACTGTTGTGGGAGTGGTTAGGACCACTATTTAACCTCTGGGGGCTGCCCTAGGGGCTATGCATGTCAATTTGATCAGTTCTTGTCATCACATAATCGGATTGGTGTTGTTTTGGTGTCTATAGTATTATATCCTCTAGGGCCCATAACACCTAGAGGGTGGACGCATGTTTTCCCCGTCCCTTAACATACCTAAACTTTGACTATTCGATCGACTTATTCTAAGATTTGTATGTAAGAGGTTCAACTTGCATATGCCTAGTATCTAGTTGATTATCCTACTACTTTTAGTCAGCTAAAACCATGTCATTTCTCTATCACTGGTCTTAGTCACTCATACCCATTATGACTTACGATAGTTTATCCCATACCAAACATCATGGTTGAACTAGCTAAGTCAAATGAAACATAGGACTTGTCACTGTACTACCTGGGAAACAACCTAGGTGACGTCCCATACCACTCCTCATTACTATTTTTGACTAGGTAACTTTTTCTAACCCTTACAATCAAAAAACGATTATTCTTGAGACTTATTGTGTGCATACCCACACCTCAACAACATTGGGTATTAATATTTTGTTATCGTTCATGAGGAATACATTAACTATTCCTCATCATGGTTTTGGTAGAATCAAGATTTTTGGGTCAAATAATGACCACGAGGGAAATCATTTGTTTATCCCTCTCCATATTTTAAGATATAAAATTAAGGTTCACTAGTAAGCTCTCTATTTTCCTGCTCTAATTTTTATCTCTAAATTTACTTCTCTGGATACTTAAGGAAGTGCATTATTTTCTATATAAGTCGTTTGACTTTTTAACAGGTTATATATAATTAAATACATAAATTTTCCCTTAATGAATCTATTTTATTATTCCTTACTTATTAACACTAATCTATGTCACAAGGGAGTTCTTCAAGCAAACACATGAGTTTCTATTCAATCCCATCCCTTAATCACATGGACTTAAATCCAATTTATCATTTTCATAGCAAAGTTATGGAAGCTAGTAATTCATTACTAACTAGCTAAAATTCACATGTAAAGGTCAACACTCACGGTGACCGAGTGCACATTTGACCAGCATGAATCTATCCCAACAAAGGTAATTTACAATTTAGTTTAAATATGTTTTAGTACCAAATTAATTTCTATATCACAACTTTTTACCTTCAAATTTCTGATTTATCCATAATTACTTTTAAAATCAACCTGCCAGTATAATTTCCAGGCTTTCTTTTGGTTAAATTGTCATATTAGTAAGTCTAATTAAAATTCCAAGAGGCCTCCTAAATGACCCCTGCGTTCGAACCTAAAGGTTTGATAAACCTGGTACAATCTGTTTTACTTATATAGTATTTGTCCTTAGATTGTATTTGGAAAATACTCCATGGTTTTGCAAGCTAAACTTCCTCAGGTTACGTATAATAACGAGGTTAAAAGCTTTGATTCACACAGAAAATGATAAAATATTTTCAAAAATTATAAATTATAAATTTATTTTCTATTTCCAAATTATGTATCAGTGCATACACACATAACACATTATAATATAAACATTTTAATTCTCCAATGATTACAACAAAGGTACATGCACTAATTAGAGTTCTCAGCTCGGAAGCTTTAATTAAAAATTCCATCTTTGTGCATATTTGTGCATCTTTGGTATATTAACAGTAATTTAAGAGTGTTGCTTTCCATCCCAGATGTTACTACCATAAGGTTTGGAATTCATGCAGCAGTCCATTCTTTCTTCAGCAATAGTCCTTCTCCTCCACTTGAATTTTTACTGGGTTTGGTAAGTTCTTCTCCTCCACTTGGTAAGTTCTTCTCCTCCACTCAGTCTTTTTTTAAATGCACAACAATTTCTGTTCCCTCTTTTTCTTGGGTGCTCGTCCCTTTCAATTGGCATGGAATCCCTTCTCTATTTCCCTCAATTTTCGTTAACAAAAATATGGAGAGATTTTAATATAGTCATTACAATACACGTGGATCATTCCTTTCAACATGATCACAATACTCAAATTAAAACAATTAAATACAACAAACCTTTATCATTTATCATTTGTGATTATAATCTAATATCCCTTAATTGATAACTTTATGATATTTAATAAATCACGCGACCATTCGTGCATAAACTTTATAAATAATCATAAAGCAATTATGCATATATTTTATATTCTTTAATTAATCTTAAGATAGTCATCCAATTATTTTCAAATTATTTAAAATGGCTTTCATACCCCTATGCATTTTCATTGTCAACAAAGATTATATGCAATCCATATTTTTCTTCAACCAGAAAACACATCATCAAATTAAGACACACCATAATATAAATCATTTATTCATGATATTCCTATATGAATGCAAGAAAATGTGATCTTCTATGTACTCACAAGCTGATCATCATTTCCCTCTTACCTTTTCAGTCGATCAATTTTATCTGTCAAGAGCATATATTTGGTCCTGCATGCACAATATCTATCAGAAATACCACATTCTATAGGAAAAGACAAGTTTTAAAACATCAATTGTATTACAATCAAAGGTCGTGCAGGAGGGTCGTTACATACAACCTTTATTGCCCCATAAATACCAGTGTATGCTAACTCTAGGGTTTCCTTACATCTTTGTGTGTTTAATGAAAAATTTACTCTTAAATTGTTTTCCTAGTACATATCTCAAAAAATTCAAGGAAACCATTTGTTATAATTTTAATGCCTTGCACCAAAACCTTGTTCACTAATTTATCCCATCCACCTATTTCATAACATTCTATCGATGGAAAATGATGTTTCATACGGTCTCTCTTGTTGTAGCATTTCCTTCATTTATAATATGAGTAATAGCTTCCAACTTGTAGAGGGTTTCAATCCAAACTTTCATTGCCAACATGGGAGCAATATGAACTAGTTTATAAGTATTTGTGACAAAGGTAACTTCTACATCCTCATTGGTTAATTGGATCATTAATAATGATTTTTTATTTAATTTAGAAACTTGTTTGAGGCTATACAATTTTCTAACTCTTTCATATCCAATTTTTAACCAAAGAGTTTCCTTTCCATGTACAACATGAGAGGTATTGTCTTCTATGAAAACTCTTTCGTTGTCTTAGTTTTCATAATCTGTGAACCACTCCTTGTGAGGAACCATGTTGAATGAGGCTTTTGAATCTATGATCCAACTTTCTTGATTTTTATAAACTTCCATATAGGAACTTTGAAACTCCAAATAGGAGGTTTAAGGTTCAAATCCAATGGGGAGTAGAGTTGTACACCATACTTTGGTAATTGGAATTTGGTTGGATAAACAAATATAGGATAATTAACATCCTCTATGAGGATTGTCTCGTATGGCCTATGGTCTTGTAGATGTTTTATCTTTTTACCTTTATATATTTATGAGTGAGATGCAAGTTGGTTGTTTTTTCTTATATCTATATACCATAATTGTAGATGATTCTTTGTTTTCTCCCTCTTAAGATATCAACTTTACAATATTTTTGGATGTGTCATCAATGGTGGTATTTTCAATATATAACATCAATTATTCTTCTTTCTCATCTCATTGTCTTCCCTCTATCATTGGATCTACCCTTTTCTCTAGATCTATGGTTTTTCTTTTTTTAGTCATCCTCCATGACAAATGCTTCTTTTCTTACCTTCTCTTAAATATGGCTTTTCTCATTTCTTTCTTTAGAAATTGGCTCACACTCTTACCTGTTTAATATTGTTGTAATTTATACTAGCTCCCTAATGATGAGATTATGAATGATGGATTATACTTTGATCTTATTGTTTAATATCATCTTCCATTGTTAATACCATAATCACTGAGACATTAAAAGAGTTAAGATGTTCACTTACAACCTTCTATAAATATTTGGTTCTTCAAAAATTTATTTATACCAGGATTTCAATTTATCTCATAAATCTTTAGATGTATAAAGCTCTTTAAGCCTTAATAAATACTGAATAAACAAAGTTAAATAAATCAACCCTTCACATCTTGTTCACTTTTTTTTTTAATATCTTGTGCAACATCATAGGGGCGCAGCAAGCTCTTTCTCTTCCAATTTATTCTATTTGTAACTTTTAAAAATTAAAGATTTGCTCTTTAAATTTTTATTGTTTAAACCTATTAAATGATGAAGCCATTCTTCTGATAGCAGTCTTCTGATGTCATTAAAATCTCAGAATTTCTTTCACTGAAACAAAACACCCAATAGATTTTTTTCAATTCCCTAAGATTTAGGTCTAGAAAACAAATCGCTATTAAATTACAAATTTCTCTCTAGGAGGCTATGAAACCACTCAACAACCGTCAAAGAAAATTAATGCAAAACAGAGCAAGCCAATACACATATGTAAACAAGCATTTGAAGTTTGCATGCAGTTGAGCACTTGCTCTTGCACAATGCATACTATCGTAGTAGTAAGTGGTTATTGTTAATAATTATTAGTTTGAAGTTGTGTAAGGTTAGACGGACTTACCTGTCTGCTTAATTGATTAATATTCAAGTCGTAACTTAGCCTTCATTTGTATTGGGCATATAATCACCTTGTTTTATGTTGTTTTACTTATGGCTGCCACTCTGGGCATGAAGACACGATCGTGTGTAGAGGAAAATGTAGTTCTTACTAAACAAGACTATATATTCAATACATGTTGTTCGAGTATATTCTTTGTGATAATGTAACAATCTTAGAGTAGGGTTATTGCCTAGAATGAACTCTTGTCAGCTATCCAGAGACTGCAAATCTTTAGAAGGTCCCATAAAAGTCATGGATATTGTAAATGATCATCAACTGGAAGAAGATAAAGAGGAAGAAGATAGAGATGAAGATGCAACCCCTCCACAAACTTGACCTATAGTGATGCGAGCATGTCAAGCAAGCCTAAACCTTAGGTGAGCTACAGTATTTTATAGCTTTGCTTTTTTATTAATCAATCATGCGCTTTCTTCAATTTGCATATTTAACTCGAGGCCAAAAAAAAAACGTATGTTTGCAGTCTTTCATAACTCGGGCTATGGCTGACTTTTTTTTATTGGCGAAGATCTTTCACATAGATCATTTGTTCATTGTTATTTACTAAGCAAACGCATATATATATATATATATATATATATATATATAATTAATGGTCAGATGATTATGTTGTTGCTTTTACTACATTAATTCGATATTATAATTATACCTATATTTGAAGAACTTTGTGAATAAAATGCTATTGTAAATTATCTTTCTGGGTTAATTACCACGAAGGATTTAGTATCGATCGAAGATAATTTAAAAGATGAGAATTTGCTTGAAATTTGAACGTACATTATTTATATGCTAACATTGTAAATTACATTGCAATACGGAGTTTCATAGAGTCCTCTTTCTATCTAGTCTGAGTATGGAGAGCATTTTCCAAGAGCAAGGGTAAGTAGCAACATTCTACGTGTAAAATATTATTGCTTGACCTTGTATAGCGATGCCAAGGCATATGCTACCCTAGGTGATAACTACCTCTACAGCTACCCTAGGTGATAGCTACCTCTACAGCTAAAATTAGTCATATAGCATTTAAAAAAACAAGATTAGATTTAACGGCATTCACAATTTTTCATGTTAGCAAAAGGAATATACGAATGTTATTAAATGGATTGATGTTTGATCAATGGAGTATGAAAGAAATAAAGAGGGTGTAATTTTTTATTTTGGTTAAAGAGGGTGGTAATTCTTAATATAAATAAATTTTTATTCGTTATGGAGTATCCTAGGATATTGGAACAAATAACAGGCCTCAATGCATTTTAAATGTTATTTTTATCCTTGCAAACAAAATCATTTTTACTGTTACATATCCACTTCATATTATCCTTCAGAAGAACTCAAAAATATCATAATTAAAACAATGGCTATTTATTAGTGTAACTAGAATAATCAACTACTAGAAGTAATGTCTATTCTATAATATGGAAAACAACTATAGGATTTATCCCATATAAACATGCCTATTCTATAATGCACTTAAACTAGGAATGTATAGTTCTAATATTTTCACTAACTAAATATACTTGATTAGCAACATCAATAATATTTTTTTCTAACTTGAATGGTTCAACAAAATGGAACAATAACATAATTCATAATGTATGGGTTAAGGTAGACATTTAGATATTCTTGTATGTCTCTAAATATCTGAACTTCAAAGATAAACTTTATACTAGAATGCTAGGCCATAATGCCTTGTTCAAAATTTGATTTCTCATGACTTATTTGTATGGCCAATGGGTATTAGTAGAATCATATAAGTTTTTTTATTCAAAGAACATTTCTCTAAATTTCATAATTACAATGATATAGAGTCAATGTGGACTATTTAAATGCTTCTTGATTCTAGAATAACCCCTTGGTCTTAAAAATTTAATATAAGAAAAATTTGAAAATGCTCATGGTGATTTGGCATAGACAACCACCTAAAAATCAATATATTCACAAATTATTGTATAAGAAAAGTTCCAATTGAAAACCCTTATGGGGACTTTAGTACACATATTCACCCAAACCAAGATACTAGTTAGTGCTTGAGTCAAAAGATAATGGTGACGAGAGATGAAAAAGGAAAATATTGTACCATTATACAAATCATTGTCAAATAATGATAAGGTACTAGTGGACCCTATATCATTAAGCAATTTACCCTATGCAAAACCCATCTTAATAGCTTACACAAATAATCATATTATTAATGATCTATTGCTTATTTCTAGTTTTCTAAAATTTATTAGGGGTAAATACATACTCGCCAATTTGATGCTCTCAAACCTATACATTGCATATGCATATACGCCATGGACCACTTGATGTAATAGATCTTAATAGGTTTTCCAACTAGCATATCAAGATATACAAGGTAAGGATGGAACATAAGAATGAGATAACTCTAAATATACTCAATTTTTAAATTACCTCTCAATATTATTGTCAGAAAGAAACTTTCATCTTCTATTTGGATAACCTATCCTAGAGTGTTTATTTTCTTTAACAAGTAGCTTAGCTTATCTTCAACCACTCAAAATTGTAATTATTATCCTAATACCTATGGTCTAATCTATTAATTGATGGTTTCCTACCTTGTGTTCATTACATTATTTGAGAATAAGCTCCTAAATTTTTAGTTGAGATGGAAGTTGGATGATTTATCAAATCTAGATTTAATCTCGTCATTCATGATTGCATGCAATACATCAAATACTTATGCAAGATAAGTATGTAGTCATTTTGGAAAAATATATGACATGATGTTGACAATACTAGACTACACTTTCTATGACGTGAATGCTAATGATCATATATTATGGTTGGATAAGTTAAATCTAGCTTAGTGTAACTATATACTATCTATATAACATGTTAATTGTGGATAGGACATACATCATAAGGATAATTATCTCCTAAATCTATGAAGTAACCTTGGGTTTATTTACCCATGTCAACATGATTGATTTTTAATTACATCATATAGAGAAAACATCAAATTGAAGAAAAAAGACTTATACTGAGAGGGGGGGCGGGTGAACAGTATAAGATCAAACTTTTACTTTTCTTTCCAAAGTAATATCATCCAATATTATCAATTGCAATAATGAAACAATACACAAATCATCACACATAAGAGATATAATTTTAACGTGGTTCACCCAATGTGGGCTACATCCACGAAGAAATATTTCTTATAAATTTCTCAACAAAATTCTTGGGAACTCATTCCCTATTACAATGTTTATGGACACCTATCCACAGGAGATACTTGTCCCCTTTGCTTTGGTTTGTGGACCTCTATCCATAGGAGAACTCAATTCCTTCTGCTCTGGTTTATGGACCTCTATCTATAAGAGACCTCAATCCCCTCTACTCTGATTCATGTAACTCTATCCATGGGAGATACCTATACCCTTTGCTCTAGTCTACTCCAAAGCCTGCTCACAACTATGCTCAAATCTACTCCAAGCCTTTACACAATGCTTGCTTAAATCTTCTCAAAGCCTTTACATAAGGCTTGCTTAAATCTGCTCTAAAACCTATTACTAACTCTGCTTAAATTTAATCTAAGCCTACACACAAGGCTTGCTAAAATCTACTCACCAAAACCTGCTCAAATATGCTACAAGTCTACACACAAGGCTTACTCAAATCTTCTCCAAAAATTACTCTCAACTTTGCTCAAAGTCTACATACAAGGCCTACTCAAATCTGCTCACCAAAACCTACTCAAATATGCTCCAAGCCTACACACAAGGCTTGCTCAAATTTAATCACCAAAAACTGCTCAAATATTCTCACATCTATTCCAAGCCTGCACATAAGGCTTTCTCAAATCTGCTCATAAAAATTTCCTCAAATCTATTCACAGAACCTGCTCAAATTTACTCACAAAACTTTTTCAAATCTGCTCACTCACTTGCTTAAATCTGCTCACAGAACCTACTTAAATATTTTCTCAAATCAACTTCAGCTCCATAACCTGCTTACAAATCTGATCCAAAACCTACTTACAAACACTGCTCGTCTACTCCTAAATCTTGCATGTATACAATGCTCATCTATTCCCAAATATTGCATACAAAAAAATGCTCATCTATTTCCAAATCTTGCATAATCATGTCATCAGGTTCTTCACCTATTCTTCAATGTGCTTTCCTCAACTAAAGCAATTTAGACATATTCTACCTAGAATTATTTTATCTTCATGAACATATAGATAATGACATGCACTAAACAAATTTCTTATATGTTCTTCACATTTATTAAGTCTGTCACTTTCACATATCTCACATTTATTACATCAAAAGGTAGCTTTAGTCTAGCACTAGATAACTAACCTGGTAATTGATGATTTCCACCTTCACTTCAAAACCAATCATAATGCACAAGTTTATCCTTCTCATCTACTCCCAAAAATAATTATGAACAATGCACAACTTTGCTCTCAAATCTGATCTATAACCTTTGCATAATTTCAATCAAAAGCAATGCACAAGTTTACTTCCAAACCCTTATAATTTTATTTCTAAATTCATTCAAAGCAATGCACAACTTTATTCTCAAACCCTTGCTCTATTATTCCCAAATTCATTCAAAGCAATGCACAACTTTGTTCTCAAACCCTTGCACTTTTATTCCCAAATTCATTCAAAGTAGTGCACAACTCTACTCACAAAACTGACCTATAATATTTGCACATTTAATCCCAATTTCATTCAACACTAATGCTTATCAAATCAATCCTTATATCTCCAACCATATGACATCAAAAAAAAAATCTTCATCCAAAAACAAACCTTGAGTAAGGGATTAAATCACCATACCTCTAAAACTACATTTATGATAATGAGCTTCTCAAACCTATCTTGGTAAAATAATTTCCTTTTTAATCCTTCAATAATATGGTTAGTAATTTTCTATTTCTTGCAAAGATAAAAAAATCATCCACAAAAACCTTCCCAAAATGTGCATAATAAATCTTGAAAAATAATACCTTATATCTCCTTTTTAATCTCACATTCAAAGCTTTTAAGAAAAACCAAACCCTTAAAATTATTTTTTTCTATAAATTAGAAATACAATAAAAAATAAACCAAATTACACCTTATAACTCCCTTTCTAACATACAAGATTTATAACTTTCAAGTAATACCCAAATCACCCTTTATTTATTTTCATCGTGGACAAATTACAATTCTAGATAATCCTTAATAAACCTTATACCTCATTTTCTAATTTAAAATATAAATAAAATTTATGCTCTTATGCTAACCAAATAAGCCAACGAACTATCTCTCCTCATATGAAATTTAAAAAATATTGTCCATACCTTTACCAAAAACAAGCCCCCACGAAAGCGCTGAGAATCGAACTCTTAACCTCTGCCAATGCAACATCCAAGCCAAGGCTTGGTAACCAGGTAGACTACCCCAGCAGGTAGTAACCAACACACAATACGTCGTAAATAAAGTGCTCTTCGTTAATTCTCTTCAAACCAAAAAAAATTATCACTCAAAATGGCGCCTGCAAGTTTCAAACCTGCAACCTTCTTGCTAGTAGCGCCTTAGCACCAACTAGGCGACTAGCTGGACTAATCATCCAGATGAAAACCAAGTCGCAGCATGATGAAGATATTATCTTTTTTTCTCTTTCCTTCAAGCACGCTCTCCTCTATTTCATGTGACCTACTTCGATTTTCGTGAGGAGAGAATTTTCGTATAATGCTTTGGTTTCTTGCCCACATCCAAATGAATTTTTGTGCCCTTATTTATATGGTTTTTATTCAATACCCATGAACATCGGTGCATGCATATTTTTTATTTTTCTCTCCAAACGTTGGCACCTTTCCTTATAAAACATTATAATATTTTAAACTTTTGGCCCTTGAAATATTAAATCTTTGTCTTTAAACCTTTGCCTCCTCTAAACTTTTGGCCCTTGAGATATTAAATCTTTGTCTTTAAACCTTTGCCTCCTCTTGTGGTCTTTAAATATTTTTCCAAGCAATAATAATATTATCTTTTAAACCTTGTCTTTTTCTTGCAATATTTAATATTTTTATCCCAAGCCACTTTTAACCTTTGTTCTTCTCTGTATAATATTTAAATATGATATTTAAATATTATAATCCTTTATTTTAAAACCTTACCTTAAATAATTTTCCATTGTTATATTGTCCAACCTTGTCAACTTCACACACTTGAAGAATATTTCTGCCTTGAATAATATGCTCCCTTTGACATCAATGGCAACTCAATATACTTTGTATTTTCAACAATCTCCCCCTTTGTCATTGGTGGTAACCCTACAAAGAATATTTTCTTTTACTGGAACTAGGTTCCAAATCTGCTCCCCCTTATTGAAATCTCCCCATTTGAAATCAATGGCAAAGGGCTCCTTGGGGCTAAAAATAAAACACTTAGCATAGCCCCTTCACCACCTCCTTTAATTGAGGAGATTAATTATGGAATGGGAGTGAAACTCCCAAATTACTATGCTCCTCTTCTTGTTTTATTTTCTTTCTCCAAAATTTTGAAGTCATACCTCTTTGAACATTTTGACTTTCCTTCTTCTTGCTTGTCTTCGAAAATTCAGGAAACACAGTTCTACACAATTTTGCTTTATGCCCAAAATTATTGTAATTGAAACACCTGATGTTGTAGTCCTTGAAAGGTGCAAATGAATTGAAGTTCCTCTTGGTGAAGCCATAATAATTCTTACCATGAACCCTGCAATGTACTGCTTTATACCCAAAATTGTTGCAATTGTAGCACATGATGTTGTAGTCCTTGAAACGTGTAAATAAATTGAAGTTCCTCTTGATGAAGCCATAATCATTTTTACCATGAACCCTGTAATGCACAACTTTATGACCAAAATAATTACATGAGTAACAATAACCTTGGAAGAAATATTCATATTGCCTTGATTTCATGGTTCTTTCTTTGTTTTTCCTGTAATGGTCCATATTCCTTGATGGTTCTTTGTTTGCTTTCTCTTTGATACTATCACCTCTCAACACATCAACGTAGGTCTTAGAGTCTTCTTCAATTTCTTCCTTTGATTTCTTTATCCTTTTGAGCTTGACTCCTCTTTTTGTTTCCCTTGACCTTTATCAAAACCAAGTCCTATTTTTATAAATGGAGATTTGTGTGCTTTGATAATATTATTCAGGATTTTTGTGCTTTTCTCAAACTTGATATTTTGCTGTAGCTTTTCAACTTCCTCTTTTAGATAAACAACCTCATGTTCTAGTGTTTCACATTCTAACTCTCTTGCCATTAACTGCTTAGCCATACTTTCATCGACTTTCTTTACCTCTTCAACTTTAATTTTTAAATCGGTGAGATCTTGTAGAAGCTTTGCTTTTATTTTCTCATCCTCTTGTACTTGAGCCTTCAATATTAAGTTCTCCCTTTTTAACTCTTCAATATCAACATCAAGTTCCTCTTTCATATCAATTGTGGCTTCCTCTTCCTTTTCTAAATCTTTCTCTTTTTCTTGGTCTTCAACTATAGGATCATCTTCTTTCTCTTCTTCTTGGTCTTTGACAATAGGAGCATCTTCATTCTCTTGTACTTGAGCCTTCAATCTTGAGTTCTTATTTCTAGCCCTCTTCAAGAACAATAATAAGTTTCTCTTTTATGTCAACTGTACCTTCTTATTTTTTGAATCTTTTTCTTCTTTTTCACTATCGGAGAGGCTTTCATCACTACTACTATACCCAGCTTCTGGACAATGAGTTGCATAGTGACCAAGGTTACCACAATTAAAACATTTGTATTTTCTTATATCCTTCTGTTAGGAAACGAACTATGTTGCATTAATCAACCAAAGATTAAATAATACAACTTAGGCCCATATTAGCCCGTATAAGGTGGATCGAGCTAACTGTATAATGCCCAATAATAATATAGACTAACAATAGTCTAACTACCCAATATCTCAAAATAATGAAATATATGCTAACATCCCCCCTTATTGCATTATTTGGGTAATAATATAACTATCCCAATACAGTGAAGAAGAAGAGAAATGAAAGAATGGTGGCTCATGCTTTGTATTTGGCTCTGGCTCTAGATCTAAGCATACCTCTGGAGTTGTACCTCTAGGTCTATCTCGGGATCTACCTGTGAATCTGCCTCTAGATCATTGCCTCTGGATCTGCCTGTAGATCTACCTCTGGAACTTTGTCTCTGGGTATATCTTTAGATCTGTCTCTAGGTCATTGTCTCTGGGACTGCCACTCGATCTGTCACTGGATTTACCTCGGGGTCTACCATAGGTTTTACCTTTTTGGTAGAAGCCATACAATATTTCTTTCATCATGGTCCATTGTGTGAGATCTATCCATCCACAATCAATATGAACCTTGTTGGCCATTTTCACTTTGTACCAACATCTTGAAGAAGAGTGATTTGTACATCCACAAGAATCACAAGGATGTAATTTCCAACATCTAGCTGCAACATGTCCTGTTTTTCCACAATGATTGCAACAATGCTTTTTAGGAGTTGTAGGAGATTTAGGTTTAAAAATATGATTTTAATGTTACTTGTTTGTGTAGAATAGCCAAGGCCTTTATTCTTTGCCCTGAAATTTTGCATTATTGGAATTTTAATACCTTGTTCATGTTTACCTAATCTCTCACCATTGAATCCCATTTTCTTCATTAGTTTAGATCACAACAAGCATTGGCCATCATGGGCTCAAGGTCACATGTGATGAGATCACATGTGCTACAACTGATATCTACCATAGAAGGTATGAGATCACATGTATTACAACAAGCATTGGCCATCATGGGCTCAAGGTCACGTGTCACAAGCATTCGCCACCATGGGCTGAAGGTCAGTGTCACTACAAGCATTGACCATTAGGGTTTTTACCTTTGTTTCCTCACTAATGTCCCTTTTTACTTTAATTTAAGCAATATCAAGAGCAATAAATGACATGTATATTGCCATTACAGCGCCAATAGGGATTGAAAAACCATTTCTGCATGTCTTCACAAGACACATAATCATTTATTATGGGATCTACTCCATTTTGTACTGTGAGAAATGTGCCATCTTCATAAAAATCTATCTGGTCCATGTGTGGGGAAAAGTATGGGTGTTTAACTGACTTAGCAACATCAGTTGATTTTGGGATATTTTTCTTCTTTGATCTGCCCATTTGTAAGGTGTTAGTCTCTGCCGAAAATGCACCTTTTACAATAAAATTTTGTAAAAAAAATAATCTAATTAAGGTTTCAGACACTGTAAAAAATGCACCCTTATAAGTCTTCCCCCCTTGTTTTTATAAAATTATATCTCCCTTTAGTGCAAAAAATTGCAACAATAAAGCCTAAAAAAAATTACAATGCATCCCTTCTAGACAAATTTTAAAAAAAATCAATAGTAAAAAAATTCCCCCTCTTATTTCAAAAACTCCAAACACAAATATGTGTCATTTATGAAGTCAAAAAAATGTTTGTTTTGGTATGACTGCTGCTTGCTAGACAATTTGTCAAATGCACTCAAATTGAGTGATGACAACGAGTTGCAAAAATGGAAAAAAATGATGCAAAATAAAGTTCACTAAAAAAATCCCACCTTGGTTGGAGAAAAATTGTATCCCCCCTCAACACAACAAGAAAACCTCTTGGGCAAGTGTTGAATTGTTCCCCCTTGAATGAATGATAAGAACTTCAAACAAAAATAATAATTTCACTATTTATGAAGCCTAATGGAAAGGTGATTTGGAGACTTTGGCCTTTAATTTGATTGCATTTTTCCTTTGATTTTAAATTGCAAAAATAAAATTATTATAAAAAAATTAATTAATAATAAAATTTATTTAATAAAAAAATCATGAACGTAATTTTTTTTTTGGATTAAATTAAAATTTATTTAATAAAAAAATGATAAAACTTTAATAACATTGCAAAACAAATGTGTTTACCCTTATAGGCTTTGATGGGGTTTGAACTCACAACCTCCTGGTTGGTTGTGTTGTAGCGCACCGTTGTCGATCACTCCAGCTACAACTACTGGTGAGAATGATAGGGTAAATCCCCTGTTTGAAGCAGGGTTGGCCCTAAAAGGCCTTACCAGGTGGTGCTGCCATAGTGTCCACAACATCCAGTGGCTGCTTTCCTGCACAAATTACAATTCTCGATAATCCTTAATACACCTTATGCCTCCTTTTCTAGTTTAAAATATAAACAACATTTCTGCTCTTATTCTAACCAAATAAGTCAACGAACTATCTCTCCTCATATGAAATTTTAAAAAAATTATCCATACCTTTACCAACAACAATCCACCATGAAAGCACTGAGAATCAAACTCTTAACTTCCGCCAACGCAATGTCCAAACCAAGGCTTGGTAACCAGCTGGACTACCCCAGCGGGTAGTAACCACCACATAACACATCGTAAATAAAGTGCTCTTCATTAATGCTCTTCAAAAAAAAACTATTTCCTCAATCAAAACGACACCTGCAAGTTTCGAACCTGCAACCTTCCTACCAGCAACGCCTTAGCACCAGCTAGATGACCAGCTCGACTAGTCACCCAGATGAAAACCAAGTTGTGGCATGATGAAGATATTATATTTTTTGCTCTTGCCTTCAAGCACACTCTCCTTAGTTTCATGTGACTTGATTTGATTTTCGCATGGAGAGAATTTTTGAATAATGCTTTGGTTTCTTGCCCACATCCAAATGAATTTTTGTGCCCTTATTTATATGGTTTTTCTTCAATACCCATGAACGTCGGTGCATGCATATTTTTTATTTTTCTCTCCAAACATTGGCGCCTTTCCTTATTATAATATTTTAAACCTTTGGCCCTTGAAATATTAAATCTTTGTCTTTAAAGCTTAACATCCTCTAAACTTTTATCCCTTGAGATATTAAATATTTGTCTTTAAACCTTTGCCTCCTCTTGTTGTCTTTAAATATTTTTCCAAGAAATTATAATATTATCTTTTAAAACTTGTCCTTTTCTTGCAATATTTAATATTTTTGTTCCAAGCCACTTTTAACCTTTGTTCTTCTCTTGATAATATTTAAATATGCTATTTAAATATTATAATACTTTATTTTAAAACCTTCCTTAAATAATTTTCCATTGTTATATTGTCCAACCTTGTCAACTTCACACCCTTGAAGAATATTTCTGCCTTGAATAATATGCACCCTTTGACATCAATGACAACTCAATATACTCAATATTTCCAACACAATTACTAATATTCAAGATGTATCATTATAGGCATATGCTTATCCTTTCTTTTGATATTAGTATTTTATTATCAAGATATTAGAATATCTAGATTCTTCAAATGGAAGAAACCATGATACTGATTTTTAATCCTTACTAAAATAAGACAATTTTTAAATTTTCTCACTTATTAAAATAAAAAATACCATAGCATCCTTTCAACATAAAAATTAACATACAATAATTTAAAACTAGTAACATTCATATTTCATCAAAACCAATGGAATGATTCATACATATATCAATGCCAAGTTTAAAATACTATAACAACTTAATTTACTATTGAACATAACATACAATTGCCATAATTGTCAACTAACAATATATAAAATAACTATCAAATTTATACATCAAATACAATGTATGTTCCATAACTTGGATTAAATATCTTTTGAACAAATACAATAAGTATAATAATAATAAAATATTGTTCAAGCTAAGGTCTCATCTTTTTTATTTTTATTTCTTAACATATATAATAGATGATAAAAATACCAAAAAATCTTATTATTGAGGTTTAGAAACTACCCCTACCATGACAAAATCTTTTTCAATACCCCTTGATTTCCTTCCACCTCAACTAATTTTAACCTAAGATTTTATATAGATTCAACTTATTTTCTATTACATGATTCAATATCCCTTATTTTATTTTTTATTTTTCTATTTAATTCAATTTGATTTTCGTACCATCTTCTAGATATCTTTAATCTTCATTAGGTATTTACACCATCTTATCTACTCCAATCAAGTGATGATACCATGCAATCACTTGTTATTTCTATTGTAATATAATGCATGGTTTTATGAGTATGCCAAGATACCTTGTTATGTTTATTATTCATGGGTGACTTATAAACTAATATCATCATAGATTTCATTTAAGACCTATTTAGAAGGCCTAAGAGAAAAGATAACATGGTAATTACCATTATAGATTTCATTGAAGTGGGATGACATACATAAGTTATTTTTTACCTTGCTTTTATTGAGTAGCCATTGTAATTTACCATGTTATTGCTATTTGACTATATCTTAAATATCATAAGACTATTTGATATAATTTTATATTGAATATATGTATATAAGAAATTTATTTACAACTTATATAGGATTTATGTGTTCATGTGATGATTGTGCATGTGAAGCACTTGACAATAAATATATGTGTGTGTGTGTGTGTGTGTGTGTATTTATGTATAAATAGCAATGTCAATATGGAAATGTAGCTAAGAAAGTTGATTTCTATGTAAAAGGACTTTATTATATATTCAATTTAATATCTTGATTATGTTTCAAAATCAAGTCCAATTGATACATTGATTAAGGAGCTAATATACATGATAATTCAGAAGGAATGGTTTATGAACCTTGACCATTCATCTTACCATGGGAGAAGTAACACTTGAAAATACTTTGACATACATCATTGTTAGAATCGATGATGTTCAATTATATCTTGGAGAGTGTACATGTTGTCTAACTCAAGTTATTTATGTGCTTGGCCTCATGAAGAACTTAATTTCTATGAATCAATTGCTTGATCATAATTTACATGTTGAATTTGTAAAATAGGTTCAAAGATACTTTGTATCATTTGAGATAAATTCAGAGGTTTGATGATCATTGTTTATGCTAATGGTATAGGAAATATTTTTGAACTCGTGGTTGTAATACGAGACAATAAGCATTGGAAGCAAAAGCAAATGAATTTATCTTACTATGGCATACTTAATTTGGATATCTAAATTTTAGTCATTTAAAGTCACTCCTATATCATGGCATGGTACATGGAATTCTATAATTTACAAAGCCTCGTGACCTTTGTACAAGTCATTTGGCCAAAAATTAGCATCGAGTTCCATTTGTATCAAGTAGTCACAAAGTGACTAGGCCACTCAGCCTAGTGCATACAGATCTATGTGGACCCATTGATTCAAGTTTTAGTGCTTTTAGATATTTTTAATTATTTGTTCATTATTATACATGATGAATATGGGTGTATTTCTTGAAGATAAAGGTTGAAGCTTTCCACTATTTTTAAGAATTCAAATCTCATGTGGAGAAGATTATTGGTCATCCCATTTGTTCACTTTACTCAGGTCGAGAGGAGTACACCAATAATCATTTTTTTGTTTTCCTAAAGCAACATGGTACCAAATTATAGCTAACAAATACCTACATGGCTCAACAAAATATATTTGCAGAGAGGCAAGATCTTACTATTCAATAGATGGTACGATGTATACTAAGTCATACTAATTTAGAGTTGATATATTGGGCAAAATTTATTTGTACTATGGTCTACTTACCAAATAATGCATCCATACTTCCATTAAATGGTATCACATTTAAAGAGGTATGAATGGAAAAAAACCTTATATGGCATGTATCCATGTGTTTTAATGCACTACATTCATACATATTCTAAAGTATAAGCATATAAATATAGAGGAGAAATACAAGTGATGTATCTCATAGGATATTATAGTGAGTCGAAGGGATATTATCTCATGGATCCTGACACCAAGAAGTTATACATTAATAGAGATATGTTTGATAAGAAAATTGAGTGTACCTCTTCTTCTAATCCATATCTTGTTGATAAAACACCTATTATTTTCTTGTCTAATGATGATGATGAATTCTTTGAGAGAAAATATTAATTTTGTTGAAGATGAAGTAGATGTTCCTAATGGAGCTAATGGCTCAAGACCATCCGCTTTGAGTACCACTCATAGACCCAAGTGATATCTCAATATAATTTATGATGTAAAATTAGATTATGTTCCCAACACACATAGTTTTGTATCAAGAATGTAGAGTAGATTTTGAAATAATATCAACCTAGCCCTGATGAGAATTGTATTGTAGATATAAAAACCTTGACTAGTTCATAAAGTACTTGCATCAAAGGAGTGGAAGGATGCCATGAAAATTAAGTGTTTAGCATTTATGAAGAATAAGATGTGGTAACTTGTTTATCTTCCACCTGGTGAGAAATCCATTTATCGCAAGTGGGTATTCAAGACTAAATGCAAAGCAATACTTATTGCAAAGGACTATGCATTGAGGGAAGGAATTGACTATGATGAAACTTTTGTAGCAATCAATACCCTTTATATATTTTAAGTAATTTTTGCATAGTTTGAATAGAAGTTGCATCAAATAGATGTGAAGATTACATTTATTAATAGTGACCTTAATGAAGAAGTCTAAATTACATATCCAGAGGAATTCATCATACTTGGTCAGGAGAAAAAGGTACACATGCTCATAAAATATCTCTATAAGCTGAAGCAGACACCTAGAGCTTGGTACATAAATATCAATGCATATTTTCCACTACATAGATATCATCATAGTCCATATGATCCAAAAATATACTTTAAAAGGTAAAAAAATTTCATAATCATCATTGTATATGTTGATGACTGGGTCATTATTAGGAGTTTAGTATTGTTGATTGAAGAGACCAACAAAGCATTGAAGCATTTGTTTGTCATGATTAATCTTGGGCTAATGAACTATTATCTTGGCTTGAAGGTGTGGTAAACTAAGAATCATGTATTGATATCATAAATAAAGTATACTAGGACATTACTTGAGAAGTTTTAAATGATAGGTTGCAAGTCCATGGACACTCCAATAAACACAATATTGTAACTGTCACACTATGATCAATCTCCATAGGTGAATGGAACTCTATCACCAGTTGATTTAGAGTCTCATTTATCTAATGTATACTAGACCTAATATTAGATATATTATAGGTTATATTTCATGTTTTATGTAAGAACCAAAGGTGTGTCATTGGAAAGTAGTAAATTAGGTACTTAGGTATGTCCATGGTACAACTAAGTATGGTTTGGAGTATAAGAAGATTGATCAATTATTCTTGATATATTTCATGAATGAGGACTATGTAGGATCAATTGATGATGAGAGATCCACTTCTGGATTCGTATTCTTTCTAGGATCTAGTTTGGGAAATTAATAAGTAGCATGTTATTTCTTATTCTTCCATTGAGCTTAAACATTATGCCACATGAGGATTTATCTATGATATGATATGGTTATATCACATATTTTCAAGAATGGGAATTCCACAAAATAAACCAATGATCCTAAGTTATGGCAATCAAGGAGTTCTACAACATTTTAAAAATCTAGTTTTTCATAAGTGCACAGAATACATTGAGGTTCAATGTCATTTTATATATGAACATGTTTAAAAAAATGACTCAAAACTTCATTTTTATCCCAAAAAGGAGCAATGTGTATATATTTTGGTAAAGTCTCTTGCACGTGTAAAGTTTAATTTTTTTAGAAATTTTATTACATGTATTTTGATTAAGAATTGATTCAATAAGGGGGAATGTTGTAAATGTTACATCATGCTAACATATTTACCTTATGTTTATGGAGGTTATGGAAATTTAAAAGTAGTTGTAACTTCCACCCTCATACCTTCGTAATTTCACATGTATATATACATCTCTCACGTCAATATAGATGTTGATCATAGTGTCAAATCTATTCTACGTCTCTAACATCTCTCAGGAGATATTTTAAAAAAAATAAGGAAGTAAAAATGATAACAATTTAAAATATAAAAATAAACTATATTAGCCACTATTTCACTAAGCAATGGTTCCATTATAGGATCATAAAAATAGTTACCCTCCCTTTAATTTCAATGTTTCAACTTAGGATCTTCCAAAACCTATGGGACTTTACCAAAGGATATTTATCAATTTAGGGTTTCACGGATCACTATAAGAAATATTAGATTTATTCATCAAAATAATATGTACTATGGGTGGACACTAAAATTTGGGTAGTTAGAACAACTTTCTCTTCCATTATTCCTTTTTTATTTACCTCTTAATTCTAACCACCTTAAAGATGATACCCTCTTTATTTTAAATGTGGTCAAGAGCATGGGTGGATGCTAGAATTTTTGTAGTTTCACCTTTTATCCTATTCCTTGGTGTTGGATATCAGTTTCTATATCTATATTTATGCAAAAAAGTAACATATCATTACAAGACAATAGTGGATCCATTTGTTGTTGATATTTAAGAAATTCAATATATTCCTTCAAAACATCAAGTTGTTGAAATGCAAATTTTACCTTAGATCCATTCCCCAATATTATAGTAAGCTACCTAATTTTTAGAATCATGGCTTATCTACTACTTAATGCATCCCCTTCATCTAGAATAACTTGAACACTTTCAAGAGTTACATGCACATATTTTTCTATTTATTGAATGGTGTATTTTTCTATATTTTTATCTTTGAAGAAGTAAAATATTTTCATAAAAGAGGACTGCTACATGGATTTTCTATTATTATGGATTTTTTTGCTTCTAATATAAATTTCTTTCATATTTTATTCAATTTCTTCCTTTATCACTCCTATAGGCTCTCATATAAATGTTAGGTCTAGTAAAACTACTTCTTATTATAGTTGAAAAATTACCTCTATTGCCATTATGGGTATCTCTCCCTCAAAAGTAAAATAAATGCCTCATATTCTGAGAGATTAAATATTTCACCTTCCTTTCTAAACTCTAAATCCTCAATTTCAAAACCTTCAATTTTTATTTTTGTTCCTCTCTCTATTGGAGAGAATTGAACTTTTGGTATAGAAACTCCTTTAGAGAAGTTGATTCTTAGGGATTACACATGATGATATCTCAGGTAGGAAGATGATATTCCAATTCAAGGTGCTTCAAGTATTAGATGTATTTATGATTCACATTATATCCTAGGATTCTAGTAAATATCTTCTAGAATTTCCTCTTAAAAGAAGTAAAATGTATTTCAAAAAAGTGGTTCGCATGTTTGTTCTTAAAATCTTGTAAAATTTCTTTGCTCTTTATATTTTAGCACAATTCCTCTTTCTATTGCATCTATATCCTCTAATTCATTATTTGAGAGAAGTACCAATGGCTCATGTCTGATTGTAGACTTACCCCTATTACCTCCATAGGTTCCTCATCCTCAAAGGAGAAACCAAATTTCTTGTATTTTATCTTGCTTCTTGTTTCCATTATAGACATTTTTCTTTCTAGGAGAGAACTTAACACTTTGTATTCTTTTATAGCCTCTAACTACTTAGCTTAGAAAGGATTAAATGATTCAAAATATTTTATAACCTTTTATTATTTATCTCTAAAATATTTGCTTTCAATATTAAGGTTTTCTTGATACTATAAGAGATATGCCCTTTGATGATAATATTGAGGCTCTCCTATAGGAATCATCAATCCATCATCATGTGAATATTTATTTATAATATCTTATTTTCTCTTTGATGGATGGGGGTGTTATTTTTGGTGAGTAGGCAAAGGATTTTCTGAAGGTGTTGCTAATTCACCATAATAAGGATTGACAATGTTGCACATTGAGTACAAGGTAACATTTTCTTATATCGGGTGTTTCAAACATTGCATAATCTTGTGTTACATTGACTTGAGATACATCTACTTTCTTTTCAACTAGTTAGTTTATTGTAAGTTGACTAACCATTGCTTGATCAACTTCCATGGTTTGATTCACTAATATAGCCTGATTTTGTAATTGTTAATTCAATGTTAGGGCATGGTGAATAGCCATAATATAAATTGTTGGATTATAGGCTACATTACAGGTGGAGTATGTACTTGATTTTAAATTTATATTTACCAAGTTATTCTATACTTGATTGGTCAACTACATATTTTTCTATTGGATAATCTACTCATTTTCCTCTTCATATTTATAATCTTGTGTCTATCCATATTCAATACATGAAGGAACTCATTAAATAACATAATTTTGTAGAAGTAGGATATGGTGGGTTTGTTATTGATAGGTTTTTTTTTAAATAAAGGGGTAAAAATTTATTGATAAAAATTCTGGATTACAGAGTACAACTAAGCTTCCAACCAAGACTCAAATAAATAGCCAAACAGGCTAAAACCACTAGACTATAATGACACCCAAAAAAGACAACAAGAATAAACCACATTAAGTATGTACATCCTTTTGGATCAACTTCCATAGGCGTTGAGAGTCCCCAGATGGGAGACTCTCCCAATTATCGATGCTCCAAGGATCTAGCAGGTTAGAAGCCCTTTTGGCCAGGTAATCAGCAACCACATTCTATTCCCTTGGAATGTGCACAAAGGATATAAATTCGAACTCTTCACTCATTCTGAGAATCTGAATGGCTACATAGGCCAACTGCCAATTAAATTCCTCCACCCCTTTACTTTTTAAAATATTAACCATAATTTGAGAGTCAGACTCGCAGATAATCCTATGCCAGCCAAGAGAAAACCCCCTCTGCAAGGCCTCAAGAATTGCAAGAGCTTCCATAAAATTGTTGGAGTGAACACCTTTATAAATGGAAAAGAAAAAAATGACAACACCTGTATAATCTCTCCCAACACCGCAAATGCCAGCATGTCCAGGATTACCCCTGGACAATCCATCAGTATTAATTTTTAAAACTTCTTTAGGGGGTGGCCTCCACCTACCATATATCCTAACCTTCTTGTTGAGATGAGAAACCCTACTAGGGATAGAAGAGTTCACACCATCCCCAAAGGGACCAAGGCTTGATGTACCTTCTCCTCCCTAGAATCCAAAATAGGGTCCACATCACATTTTCTATGGATGGTTTCCTGAACCATATACAGGATCCTTTTCTAGATCTATTGAACAACCAAATAATTGCCCTGAAATATGCATTGGTTTCGTTTGAGCCAAATTTTCTAGATGATGCAAGAAGGGCCAAAATTCCAAGCCACCTAAAGGAGGGGGGCCTTGGTCAGAGGTCTACCCAGACTACTCCAAAACTCCACCAGGGATAGCACATGAAAACATGGATGGTTCCAAGCACTCCACCAATGGTGCCAAATTTCTTTGGCAAAGGAGCATTGAAAAAATAAATGAGAAGAGTCATCCTCATTCTTACTGCAAAGGACACAAAAAGAGGGACCCTTAAATCCCCTCTTCCTCACATTATCCCAAGTGAGGCATTTATTACGAGCTACCAACTAGAGAAAGAAGTTACATTTTGGCCAGGAAAATTTGTTCCACACCTTTTTCCAACAAGTGACAGGAAGACTCCCATAGTTTTGCTTATCAAGAACCTAATAACCATAGGCTATCGATTAGGTTCCCTTAGTATCAGGGTTCCAAGCCAGAGTATATTTACCCCTCAATGAAGAACAAGGTCTACCCATAAGAATAAGAGCAAGCACCTCTTTTTCCTTGGCTAGTCCTCGTAAGGCCATTCTTGTAGATCTTTCCACCTGTACATCTCCATATTTTTGAAATACTATATTTTTTTAAAGTCCTCCACATGAGCCCAGCCTGCTTCCAAGAAAAAAATTCTTAGGGAACTTAACCTAGGATATTTATTCAAGATATGAGGGTGGCCATCCCAAGAATCCTCCCAAAAAAGAGCATTTTATCCTTGATTGTAAATCCAGAACAAACCCTGCTTGATTAAATTATCTCCTCTTTTTAGAGTGTCCCAGATAAATGAACCTTTGCCAACCAAGCTGACTCTAGGGAT
This sequence comes from Wollemia nobilis, assembly GCA_028583015.1. Taxonomy (NCBI): domain Eukaryota; kingdom Viridiplantae; phylum Streptophyta; class Pinopsida; order Araucariales; family Araucariaceae; genus Wollemia; species Wollemia nobilis. The sequence goes on from JAQPPZ010001195.1 coordinate 11,853,978, forward strand.
TTTAGCCTCAGAAATACCTCTCAAGTGTTTACAATATAATATTTTAGCCCAAATCTAATATTGATAAGTACACCCTCTCTAGTAAATTTTTGCAGCCAAAGCCTACCCAAAAAGAGTTTTCTATCGTAACCCAAGGCCTCCCTATTGCATCGACCTACATATAGAATCCCACCTAACCAAACTCCATTTAGATTGATCAAGTTTTCCAGACCATAAAATTTTCTTGACAAAGCATCCATGTCCTTGATGAAGTGAGAAGGAGCTATTTGTAAAAAACATCTATAAATGGGTAAAGCTTGAACAACAGATTTTAAAAGCAACACTCTACCTGCAGTGGATAGCCATATGAAAGTCTAGTGATTCACCTTCCTTCTAAACTTATCAAGCATAGACTGCCAAGAAGATCTAGGTAGAGGGTGAGATGAAATTGGAATACCAAGATAAATGGAGGGAGTCCCAACCTGGAATCTTAGAATGCAAGCAATCCTGGCTTGAATAAGAGGAGGGGTATTGAAGAAGAAAATAGAAGACTTGTCCTCATTAATAAACTGTCCAGAAGCACCAAGATATATATCAAGAGACTATCTAATATTTCTAGCTTCCCTAATAGTGGCAACTCCCAACAAAGTAGTATCATCAACAAATTGAAGGTGGGAAATATTTGGCAAACTACTATCCCACTTCCACCCCTAATTGAGACCCTGCATGACTTGATACTTGAGAAATATTCCCAACCCTTCTACCATAATGATAAAAAAATAAGGATATAAAGGATCTCCTTTCCTTAATCCCCTTGAGGCCTCAAATAGCTCAGATGGCTCATTATTAACAAGAATAGAGAATGATGAAGAAGAAACACAGCTCATCACCCATCTCATCCATTCCTCCTCAAATCCAAAAGTAGCAAAACAAATTTGAAGAAAGGACCATCTGATCCGATCATAGGCTTTGGCCATGTCCAACTTGAAGAACACAAGCTTATACTGAGAGGGGGGGTGAACAGTATAAGACTACTTTTAACTTATTCTTTCAGAGCAGCTTTCAAATCAATAATATGCAGAATAAAGAACAGCAATAACAATAAAAACAATACACAAAATAATCCACAAAGAGACACAACGATTTACGTGGTTCACCCAAGGTGGGCTACTCCACGGATAAAAACTTTTCTTCTAAAAGTTATATCAAAGTCCTCTGGGAATCCTTCCCGATTACAATGTTTATGAGCCTCAACTCAAAGGAGACACCTTCCCCTAATTCTGCTTTGGTCGGTGATCCTCTAGAAGACCTCTATCTCTTCTCGCCTTTAGCAAGTGGAACTCTATCCACAGAAGACACCTGTCTTCCCTACTCTGGCTGGAGATCTCTGTCCTCAACTCTGTCACCGCAAAGCTAGTCCTCGAGTATGCACTAAACACAGTCCTTCGGCCTAGCACATATGTCCTCTATCTTTTCCTCTGGTCTGCACCAAACATAGTCCTTCGATCTGGTACAAGTCTGTCCTCAAATTGCATCAATCTCTGTCCTCAATCTGATCCTCAAAACTGGTTCAAAAATGGTTCACAAACTTTCAACACAGCTTGCTTAATACTGTCCAACTATTCTCTCTACTTTGTCACAACTGCACTTGGTCGTGAACGACTTTTGCACAGACTATACAAACACAGCAGCACTTGATCATTGTTCGTCCTTCACAACTATTCACAATTATAGCAGCATCTACTTCGTGCACTTTGCTTTCTTTACATAGACTGTGTGAACACAGTCGCAATCACAGCTGCTCTTGATCAAATTCCAACCCTTACACAGTCTTCGCAAACACTGCAGCATTCGATCGCACAACAACTTATGTGCCTATGTGCAACCACAACAACACCCTCTTCGCATAGTCTGCTTCTCCTCGATCGAACTTCTTCCCACACTCTGCTTCTACGAAAGTCGCACTTTGAACGCACACTTCGATCGATTCGATACGACTGCTCTTTGCGCATAGTAGAATTCACTTGTGCAAACTCAACTCACACATTCAATACTTGAAACTCAAAAATAGTCCTCCTTTTATAGCAATAATTCATTATTAAATTCTTGATCTTAGTCGGCTGTATATCCCTAAAACAATCGTCGGCTGCACAACCTTACACTTCGTCGACAAAGGTTAACTCTGTCGGCTTCAACCGCCTCTACTGTCCTGTAGCTTTTCTTCGTGAAACTACAACATGTCACGATATCGCTACGCCTTTGTCTGCCATACACCTTGTATTACTTGCTGTCGCGAAATCGCGACACTACTGCCTGTTGTGCGCCTTCTTTGGTCTGTTGTCACGAAATCGTGACACTACCTAACTTTGCTGACGTCATCATGTCTTCTGTCGTGAAATCGTGACACTGTAGTCTTCATGACCTTCCTCTCTGCTCTTGTCACGAAATCGTGACACATCTGCTTTTGCTGATGTCATCAGCAACTCTGTCATGAAATCATGACGCTTTAGACTCCAAAGCCTTCTTCTCAGCTTCTGTCATGAAATCGTGACACCTTTGCCTCTTGCTGACGTCATCTGCAACTTTGTCGCGAAATCATGACACTTCTTGCTTCTTCAACCTTTTCTCGGTTTGCACTAGCAAAAATGGAACATGTCACGAAATCGTGATGCTTTCGCTGCCTTAAGCTCTTTTCTGCCAACTGCTCGTGAAACTGGAACATGTCACGAAATCGTGACGCTTTCACCAACTGCAAGCTGCCAACTCAACCTGTCACGAAATCGTGACACTTTCTGCATCCGTACAACTTCTTTGAAACCTGTCACAAAATCGCGACACTTCCTGCAACTCAACACTGCCAACTCAACTTGTCGCGAAATCGTGACACTTCCTGCAACTCAACGCTGCCAACTCAACTTGTCACGAAATCATGACACTTTTGCCTAAACTTTCTCTCTCCTCAAACATGTCATGAAATCGTGACAGTTTAGCCTGCTTCGTCTTTGCCTTCCAACTTGTCACGAAATCATGACAGTTTTGCCTGAACTTTCTCTCTCCTCAAACATGTCGCAAAATCGTGATAGTTTTTCCTACTTCGTCTCTGCCTTCCAGCATGTCGCGAAATCGTGACAGTTTTGCCAAAACTTTCTCTCTCCTCAAATATGTCGTGAAATCATGACAGTTTTTCCAGCAGCCTGCAAACTTTTTCTAACTTATCTTTTTTTGGATTTTTGGCAACTGGGCTACTCTGATTTTCTTGGAGACTTACTGACCAGCTGAAACCTTCATCAAAACACATACTTAGACATAAAAACAAATTGCTCCAAGAACTCCTTGACATCAAAAACAACAACTACCAAGAGCTCCTTGACATCAATGACAACAACTAAACTTAGGCAAAGGCAATGTCCTCAAGGTACCCAAAATTGCCAACAATCTCCCCCTTTGTCATTGATGGCAACCCTTTACTAAAAACACATCTTCAAGAGCCAAAACTGAAATCAATCTCTTTGAAGTTTTGCTCCCCCGGACTTGAAGCTTTCCTCTTCACTTGAAGCTCTCCCCCTTACTCATATCTCTCCCCCTTACTCAAATCTCTCCCCCTTTGTCATCAATGGCAAAGGGTCACCTTTGGGGTTTGGGACTAAGAATGAGTCTCTTAGCTTAGTCCCTCCCCCACCTTCTATTAAGGTGATTTAAAATAGGGTTGGGAGTGAAACTCCCATTAGACACTCATCATCATTAATGTCTACAATTTCTTTGTTGGGCCTTCTCTTGAATCCTTTTTCCACATTGCTGTTCTTGTTACTGTTTTGATCCTCGAACCTGTTCATACTGTTATTCCTGTTCCTTTCATCATTCCTATTTTTCTCCATACCTTGATCCTTGAGCTTGTTCATATCACTTTTCCTGTTTCTGTTGTCATTCCTGTTCTTATCCATGCTTTGATCCTTGGATTTGTTCATACTACTATTTCTGTTCCTGTACCTCGAAAGATCAACTTTACATAGTCTAGTTGTGTGACTTGCATTGTTGCACTTATAACAGATAACATTGTTATTTCTGTTTGGCATACTCATTTTTTGAATCCGCCTGTTATGACTAACCCAGTTCCTGTTATTTGCTTTGTAGAAAATTGCCTTGTGCCCGAACTGTTGACAAGAGTAGCAATACCCTTGAAAGAAATTACGGCCCCTGAACCTATCATTTACTTTCTTCACTTGAGTCATGCAATGAACAACCATGTGACCAAACCTATGACATGCAAAACATCTGCCGTGAAATTTTCTTTTATTCGACTTCATGGGTCCCAAAAACTTCTTCTTCTCAATCTGAATATCGTTTTCTATTTCTGTGTATCTATCACTTACGGATTTATGAACTGAAGTACTTTCTACATCAGAACTCTCTTCCTGTTGAAATTTCTTGCTAGATTCCCCAACCTGTTTCTTGTGCGGCTCAACAAAATCGAGACCTGTTTTATCTGTTGGTTTTCTTTGTCCTTTGATGAGAAATTTAACCTTCTTGGAGCTATCCTAAAATCTGTAGAGCTTATCCTTGTACTCTTTATTTTCTTCTTTCAAAGAAGCCATTTCCTGTTCTAACTCACTATACTCCAAAATTTTAGAATCCAACTCATTCCTGAGTTCTTGTGACTTAGCCATAGAGACTTCAAGATTTTCTATAAGTTCATCTCTCTCCATACAACATTCATCTAATTTAATCTTGAGTCTATCATTCTTCTTTCTTTCCTTTTTCAAAACACTAAGAGCATTATTGAGTTCACATTCAAGATCCTCTATTTGATGGCACTTTGAATTATCACGACCTTTTTTCAGATTTCTTATCACTAGAGGTGCTACCTTTTTCAAAAACCATACATGCATCTTCATTGTAGTTTTTTGAAGCATCCTCATACATACTAGCAGCCAAATCATTATTTTTGCAATCATCCTCAAGGTGCCCAAAATTTCCACATCTAAAACATTTCATGATAATGAATTTATGTTTCGGTTCTTCCTCTTTTTCTGAAATGAACAGCATCTCATTTTCATCATCACTAGAAGAACTGTCACCATCACTGCTAGAACACTTACTTGCTTTGTCTAAGTAGAAGCTCTTCTTATTCTTGTGAGAATGCCTCTTTCCATGATTGTTGTACTCATCTTTGCTTTTCTTGTGATTGTTGTACTCATCTTTGCTCTTTTTGTAATACCTGTACTTTTCAGAATCCTTGCTCTTAACATCCTGTATATCTTCATCACTTTCATTTTTGGAAACAATACAGTCAATAGCATAATGACCAAATTTCCCACAATTGAAACATCTTATATTTTTCTTGCTTTTGTGCTTTCTAGAAAACTTGCCTTTCTTGTTGTAATATGCCTCTTCCTCACTAGAAGACTCATCACTTTCTTGAATCTCTTTGCCTTTTGATTTCTTGGTAGCTTTGAAAGTTGCCTCTTTCTTTACATCAACTTTCACTTGAGTTCTCAACTCAAATGTTGCAAGAATACTATGGAGCTCATCCTTTTTCAATTTATCTAAATCTTTAGCTTCCTCAATAGCAGAAATATTTTCACTAAATCTATTAGGAAGGGATCTTAAAATCTTATCACACACATCATTTTCAGCAAGTTCAAGACCTAAGTCTTTCATAGAATTAACAACTTCATCCATCCAGAGCATGTAGTCACTAATATTTTCATCATCATTCATCTTGAGTTGTTCAAACATACCTTTAAAATGTCTCAACTTGGCCTTTCGAACATTTGCATCAACTCGTATGAACAACTTGCAATTGTTTCCACATTTCACTAGTTGTCTTGCGGTGAATAACTTTGGTGAGATCTCGCCTTTTGTAAACCCTTCAAGATTGCATTCATGGCTTTTGAGTTGTTGTGATGTAGAAGCCTGTCTTCTTTAGTGTAAGGACCATTTGCAGGAATGGTGTACCCATCTTCAATAACTTCCCATACCTCATTACCAAGTGCCATTAGATAGACTTTCATTCTTGCACTCCACAGGCCAAAATATGATCCGTCAAGAATAGGTGCTGCATTGCCACTTGAGTAGTCCATTGTGTTCTTTGCAAACTTTTCCTTCAAGTTGTTAAACTTTCCGAAGGCACTGGCTCTGATACCAATTGAAGAACACAAGCTTATACTGAGAGGGGGGGTGAATAGTATAAGACTACTTTTAACTTTTTCTTTCAAAGCAGCTTTCAAATCAATAATATGCAGAATAAAGACAGCAGTAAAAACAATACACAAAATAATCCACAAAGAGACACAACGATTTACGTGGTTCACCCAAGGTGGGCTACTCCACGGATAAAAACTTTTCTTCTAAAAGTTATATCAAAGTCCTCTGGGAATCCTTCCCGATTACAATGTTTATGAGCCTCAGCTCAAAGGAGACACCTTCCCCTAATTCTGCTTTGGCTGGTGATCCTCTAGAAGACCTCTATCTCTTCTACCTTTAGCAAGTGGAACTCTATCCATAGAAGACACCTGTCTTCCCTGCTCTGGTTGGAGATCTCTGTCCTCAACTCTGTCATCGCAAAGCTAGTCCTCGAGTATGCACTAAACATAGTCCTTCGGCCTAGCACATATGTCCTCTATCTTTTCCTCTGGTCTGCACCAAACATAGTCCTTTGGTCTGGTACAAGTCTATCCTCAAATTGCATCAATCTCTGTCCTCAATCTGATCCTCAAAACTGGTTCAAAAATGGTTCACAAACTTTCAACACAGCTTGCTTAATACTGTCCAACTGTTCTCTCTGCTTTGTCACAACTGCACTTGGTCGTGAACGACTTTTGCATAGACTGTACAAACACAGTAGCACTTGATCACTGTTCATCCTTCACAACTATTCACAATTACAACAGCATCTACTTCATGCACTTTGCTTTCTTTACATAGACTGCGTGAACACAGTCGCAATCACAGCTGCTCTTGATCAAATTCCAACCCTTACACAGTCTTCGCAAACACTGCAGCATTCGATCGCACAGCAACTTATGCGCCTATGTGCAACCACAACAGCACCCTCTTTGCACAATCTACTTCTCCTCGATCGAACTTCTTCCCACACTCTACTTCTACGAAAGTCACACTTCGAACGCACTCTTCGATCGATTCGATACGACTGCTCTTTGCGCACAGCAGACTTCACTTGCGCAAACTCAACTCACACATTCGATACTTGAAACTCGAAAATAGTCCTCCTTTTATAGCAATAATTCATTATTAAATTCTTGATCTTAGTCGGTTGTATATCCCTAAAACAATCGTCGGCTGCACAACCTTACACTTCGTCGGCAAAGGTTAACTCTGTCGGCTTCAACTGCCTCTACTATCTTGTAGCTTTTCTTCGTGAAACTACAACATGTCACGATATCGCTACGCCTTTGTCTATCGTACACCTTGTATTACTTGTTGCAGTGAAATCGTGACACTACTGCCTATTGTGCGCCTTCTTTGGTCTGTTGTCATGAAATCGTGACACTACCTGACTTTGCTGATGTCATCATGTCTTCTATCATGAAATCGTGACACTGTAGTCTTCATGACCTTCCTCTCTGCTCTTGTCATGAAATCATGACACATCTGCTTTTGCTGACGTCATCAGCAACTCTGTCGTGAAATCACGATGCTTTAGACTCCAAAGCCTTCTTCTCAGCTTCTGTCATGAAATCGTGACACCTTTGCCTCTTGCTGACATCATCTGCAACTTTGTCATGAAATCGTGACACTTCTTGCTTCTTCAACCTTTTCTCGGTTTGCACTAGCGAAAATGGAACATGTCACGAAATCATGACGCTTTCGCTGCCTTAAGCTCTTTTCTGCCAACTGCTCGTGAAACTGGAACATGTCGCGAAATCGTGATGCTTTCACCAACTACAAGCTGCCAACTCAACCTGTCATGAAATCGTGACACTTTTTGCATCCATACAACTTCTTTGAAACTTGTCGCGAAATCGCGACACTTCCTGCAACTCAACACTGCCAACTCAACTTGTCACGAAATCGTGACACTTTCTGCAACTCAACGCTGCCAACTCAACTTGTCATGAAATCGCGACACTTTGCCTAAACTTTCTCTCTCCTCAAACATGTCACGAAATCATGATAGTTTTGCCTACTTCATCTCTGCCTTCCAACATGTCGCGAAATCGTGACAGTTTTGCCGAAACTTTCTCTCTCCTCAAACATGTCGCGAAATCACGACAGTTTTGCCTGCTTTGTCTCTGCCTTCCAACATGTCACGAAATCATGACAATTTTGCCAAAACTTTCTCTCTCCTCAAACATGTCACGAAATCGCGATAGTTTTTCCAGCAGCCTGCAAACTTTTTCTAACTTATATTTTTCTAGATTTTTGGCAACTGGGCTACTCTGATTTTCTTGGAGACTTACTGACCAGCTGAAACCTTCATCAAAACACATACTTAGACATAAAAACAAATTGCTCCAAGAACTCCTTGACATCAAAAACAACAACTACCAAGAGCTCCTTGACATCAATGACAACAACTAAACTTAGGCAAAGGCAATGTCCTCAAGGTACCCAAAATTGCCAACACAACTTAATGAACATATTTTTCTCCTTAGAATTTTCCATCGAGTGAATAGCTTCTGTAGCAATAAAAACCCCATCCAAGATTTTTCAACTAGCAACAAACCCTCCTTGCTCCTCAGAGATGATTTTTCTCAACCATATCTTCAACCTCTCAGCAATAATTTTTGTGATGATCTTATACACAACATTGTAGAGAGCAATAGTCCTGAACATATCCAAGGAATTTGCTCCCTCTTTTTGTGTATAAGCACCATAAAGGTAGAATTTAGGGCCCTTAGCATCTGTTTGTTCTTTTGGGACTCATTAACCACATCCAAAAGATCAAATTTGATAATCCCAAAACTCCTGATAAAACTCAATCGGGAATCCATCTGGACCTGGGGCTTTTCCTTTTTTCATCTTGAATACAACAGTTTCCAACTCTCAAGGGAAATTGGACCCATAAAGTGCTCATTCATCTCTCTAGAAACAATCGCTGGAATATAATTTAGAATAATCTTTTCATCCTCATCATCTGATAGGGAGTCCTTGAAGAGAGAGGAAAAATATCTCTTAGTATCTTTTGAAATATCCATGAAAGAAGAGAGCAGGGCACCCTTAGTATTCACAAGAGAGGTAATCAGGTTACCATTACGACGAGCCTTAACTTAGTTATAAAAGAAGGCTATGTTCCTATCCCCTTCCTAAAAACAATCTACTCGAGCTTTTTGTTTCCAAAAAATTTCTTCCCTCAGTTCCCATTCAGCAAGGTCTTTTGCAGCCTCAAATTCCTCAACAAGAAGCTCCTTTGTGAATCCTTGATCTCTAATATTCCTTGAAGCTTCTTCCATCATCCTAAGAGCTGTCAGCTTAGCCAAGGAAAGGTTCCCAAAATTTAGTCTATTCCATCTCTTCAATTTATGTTTTACAAATTGTAGTTGCTTCATAAAGGAATACATAGTGGTGACATGAGGAGGTTTTCCAGTGGTCCACCAGCCTTGCATGAAATCATGAATCTTAGGATCACGAAGCCACATAAGTTGAAACTTAAAGGAGGGATTCTTTTTTAGCCCTAAATCCAAAGCAGAGATTTTTATATGCCAATGATCAGATCCCCTACCCTCCAAAATCACAGAACTAGCACCTTTGTTATTACCCATCCAATAACTGGATATCAAAAACCTATCCAGTCTCTCTGAGATGGAAGCTTCCCCACACCTTCTATTGTGCCAAGTAAATATCCCATTATTTGTATTGATGTCAACCAATTTTAGGGCCTGGATATGAGCACTGAAGATAGAAGAAAAAGGCTCGAGACGGTCCACCCCACCATGTTTCTCCTCTAGACAAGTGATAGAGTTGAAGTCTCCAGCAAAAATCCATGTGTACAAGGGAACCAAACTTCTCACAAATAAAATATGCTTCCACAAATTCACTTTACCATTGTAATCAATAGGAGCATACACATTTGTAAGTAGGATGATTTCACTAGATTCATTATCATGCTGAACCATTGAAATAGACCATCTACTGGAAATCCAAGTAAGAGGGGATATCTTACGGATCCCATAAACAAGTGACACCACTAGCACATCCACATGCACCAATACACTGGCATTTCCCCCTTCTCCATAACTTGGGAGTAATATTGAACATACTATCAATAGCCAATTTAGTCTCCTGAATAAACACCACATCCAAAGAATGCACACGAACCAAATCACGAATAACTTTTTGTCTGGGGATGCTATTCAACCCCCTTACATTCCATGAGAGGATAATAATTTTTGGGGGTTATAAAAATGGGAGTCCAATGTTCTCACCAAGCCTGAATCCACAAAATTCTCCCCCATTAACTTAATTTTATCATGGTCCTTCTTCCGACCCACCTTCATATTCTTATCTGAAAAAACTTTTTAAATTATTTTTTGCTACAATCCCAACACCATAGGAGTTTTGCAGTCCAAGGATGACTGCATCAGTGCCTAAGTAGGAGAGGGCATAACTAAATTTGTACCACTTTCTAAAATAGTTTCCCTTATAGGGCTAGACCCAACCATGTCCCCTATACTCAGATCCAAATCCCTTTGTTCTTCATTTAAACCCCCTAGATCTGATTCCTTATATTCTCCCTCAACAAGAGATATTTTATTTAGCCTTTTTATATTTGGATCAGGTAGCGACGTTTTAGGTATCTCCATGCATTGATAAAGATCATGTAATATTTCAAAATGGTTGAGTAGAGAATCTGGTTGGCTATCCTTAAGGTCTTTGTTTGCCCTTTGTCCTCTATTTTGGGATTTTACCAGAATAAAACCTTCCTTATCACATTCCCCTTCCTTTGTCGGCACTTTTCCTTTATCCAAACTTTTTAAAGACCAAGATGGCCCAAGATTTGAAGCCACAGGTGAGACAAACTTAGGGCATTTTCTTTGTAGGTGACCATATTCACGGTAAATCGACAACGAAATGGAAGAGCTTCATAGTCAAGTTTTTGAACCCATGTAGTTGATCCAAATTGTATTTCAATAGAATTTGGAATAGGATTATTTAAGTCAATTTCAACACAAATACAAGCAACAAAGATTACCTTTTTATCCATTGTCTATTGTGACGGTCCAACCGACTTCCCAAGTAGAAGGACAATCTTATGCAAGATATCAGTTCTCCAGAATTCCAATGGGAGCCATGGAAGCCACACCCATACTGGAACCCGTAACGACCACTCCTCTAATGGGTTGAAACCCACATGCCAAGGTTTAAGAAAGAGTCCCACCTGGTTATAGAAATAAGGACCCCCTTCAAATGCTTTTTTATGATCTACAATACAAGAGAAAACCACCATAAAATAGTTTTTCGCACTCAGCATCACCTCCACATCACCTTCAGGATTCCAAGTCTTCCTGACCCAATCCTCCACAAAGGGGAGAGAAATTCGGATGACCAAAAATTTGCCAATAAGGGCATGTTTGGTTAGATACTCCACATCTTCCGCCATCGAGTCCGGTTGAACCACTATAACTGGCCTGGATTCACATCGTTCCAAAAATCCATTGTTCTTTAACAAGAGGTTCCCAACATGCATTGGAAAATCATGTTCCTTCCAGTCATTTTTAGATGAAAAAATATCACGAGCATGCACTCTCTGTGCCGAACCCAATGCCATCATGATATTCCTCCAATTTTTTAGACCTCCTCCGAAAGTTGTTGCCATCCCCGCAGAGCAATTTTTCTTCATCAAACCCTAGCAGAGTAGTTTTTCCTCATAAAACCCTAGTAGAGCTCTTCAAGACTCGCCTATTTTCCCATTATAAATAACATCTTTAGTATAATATAAATAAATAAATATTTTCTTATTATTGATAGGTTTAGACCAAATGATCTTAGATAGTTTTATTGCACAAACACTATTAAACCTTGTTATTGAGTCAATTAAAGTTGTTAAGGTACTTATACATTCTCCATTTGTGGATCATATTTTCCTTGCTTACATGTCATTTGGCACATAGGTTTTCCCATTAAGCCATGTGTTGGTTGTTATTAAGGATATTGAACTCATGGTTGATTTTGCATAACTTGGGAATTTTGAGCAACCATCTATTATTGTTGTTTGAACATATAATTAAGGTTTTATATTGGTTATTGGATCTGATGTACCTATTATAGACTAGGATTTTACATTGTCTAACAAGTTTACATGTTCAACTAATTCTAAAGGAATTGCTAATATTATAAAATTTGTTGATTTAAGATGATATTAAAATTCATAAGAAATTATTGTTGACCTTGGGAAATTTGTATGTATTGGGTTACTTGAGGATTTTAAACCCATGGTATATTATGCATCATTTGAGGATTAAACCATAGTGAGATACCATGATATTTTCTAAATCCCTATTTTTCAAAGACAATGCTAAAGGTTGTTTGATATCCCTATTTAGGGTGTGGGGTTCGGGGAAGTACCCATACAAAATATTTTGGGTGTTTATTTTTCAAAGAAAAAAAAAGTTAAAAATAAAAATGCAATTTGCAATTACACCTAAAAATGATGAATCAACAATTTATTTTTTGTAAATCATAAATTTCTATATTGAATTTTTGTTTTCATCTAGAAATAGTTAATTGCCATTTGCAAAAATGATGAATTGCCAAATTTTCATAGAATTTTCTTAGAGTTTTTAAAATTTTGGAAATTACAATACACTAGTAGTGAAAAACTATTGTAGCCAAAAGATGAAAATTTTATAGTCCAAGTGGCAAATCACTAGTAGAAAATGGTAAACCACCAATTTACACTCAGCAAATAATTTTGAAAGGTGAAATTGATTTTTTGGATTTGAAGAATTTTCATTGGGTTTCATGATGGAGTTGTCATTCCAAAAAATACCTGCACATAGAGGAAAGTTAGCTTATAAACCAAAAAATTATTAAAATTAGTTAATTGTCAAAATATTTGACAATCACTATAAAAATGACAACTAACAACTTTGGAAAAACTGAACAAATGACTATTTTGAAAATAGCAAATCATTATTATTATGGTTAGGTTATTTTTGAATCTTCTAGATGATTAAATCACTAGTCAAAAAAATGGTGAACCGTTGTAGTTTAACTTAGGATAATTTTTATTTCTAAAATTTTAGGAAATTGCTTTTTTCCACTAACAAATTGATGTTTTAACCAAAAATGGGTATTTTCTTAAACTCTAGTAGTAGCATGCTTGGTGGAAAGCAGTGAATTATTAATCTCACACTTGGAAATTTTTTTGAAGCTTACAATTCCCCCCATATACAAAAGTTAAGATCAATTAAATTTCCAATATGTGAACTTTAGTTTAAGCATTGATTCATGGATTTTTTTTGTCTGAATTTGTAATGGAACAATTCTATGAAGATACCTATAAATTGAAGGATGCAAAACTAATAGATTGAAATTGTAGTGGGTATATATGATGAAACAATTATGGGTTATATGTAAAATAGCATAATAAACAAACAGTTCAATAGATCTACAAACATTCTATGTAAATTTATATAGATTTATATTTTAAGAGAAAATAGAATTGGCTTAGTTTCAACATGAAAAATCAAGCTCTTCACCCTACTCTACATGCCATAAACTATTAAATTGTGGAAAGGTATATCTCTAGTTGTGTCCACAATTCCATTTCAATAATTGTAAGAAGGGAAATCATACCCCTTCCACCTATGGACTTAAACCATCACCCCATCAATAATGCTAAACTATCCTAATCTAAATGCAAAAAAGTAAAATTTGCAAGAGTATGTTCTAAGAATTCAAAGTAAAATGCAATGAAATATAATATGGCCATAATCTTAGTAGAATTGGTGTATTATCAAGTAATACATTCATTGAATCAAATAACATTAGTATTTATAATAATAGAAGGAAAGGACTAACAAAAAGTGAAAGAGTAGCACCATAGTTACTATGCATTCCATAGATCAAAAGGATAGTGCCATAATTGATAAGCAAATGTCATGCACACTCTTTCCATTATTAGAAAATAAATTAAAGATCACGGTGTGGAGTCCAAAAATTGTAGCTCTAATTTCCTCAAATGACCAAAAGATATATGCAATGGAACCTATAGCTCATATTCATAAAGAAATTATTTACCTATTAGTTAAATAAGGTGAATCCTTTCTACTTATGGTAAAATCACCAATTTAGGGGTGTTAGAAAAATTATATACTAAATTTTGCAAGCCTCTAAAAATACTTCTAAACATGTTTGGTATCCTTCTATATCTCATTTGGAGCCATGTGGAGGTCAAATATTACTTTCCTAGTAGTTTCCTCAATCTTGTGTTGATTCTTAATTTGGTTGCACTGAAAATGGTGGTTTGATCATTTTAAAAGTGACAATTTGTCAATTTGGAAAGTGGTGATTTTCTAATCTAGAAATTGGTAGTTTGTTAATTTTAAAAATGGAAATTTACCAATTTTGGGATGGAGCAATATTTATTGACTTAGCTAATTTTCTAGAAAAAATTGTAAAAATTCTGGTTCACATTGCTACTTTTGGGGCTAAAAAACTTTTTTCTCACTTGTCGTCCATTAGCTAATTCCTCAAAATAATTTGAAATAGCTAAAAAAAACTTGATGAATAATTTTGAATCATAAATTTAACTAAACTAACTAATTGGTTATATGGGATTGAAACAAGCCCTACTCGTATTACATCACCACATAATGGTATTACAACAAATTAGCAATTATCGATTGGCAATATTTGAACTTGGATCTCCTTGAAAGTGTTACATCCAATACCCATTATTTTGAGAGTTAACCCAATGCCTAGTGATATAATTAAGGATATAACCTTCTAACGCTTTGTTCATCTTCCCGCATAGCTACTATTAGGGTCGTATTGAACTTTAACATAAATAATGCTAAGATTTAAATTCTTAATATATACTTTCTATGATTCACATTGTTTCTAAATTCAAAATTTCTTTATTATCAATAACAAAGCATCCCAGTCTAAAATATACATTGTAGAAAGTTTATAACATTTAAGTAAAGATATATAAAACACATTATGAATTCAAGATAGTATAGGGGATAGAATCAAGTAGTATACATAATGACTAATAACTTCTATCACATCAATAGGACACCATAATAGGGTGAAAGTTATTAGATTTGACACTAATTTCTAGCAATTAATAGAAGTAATCTATTCACCCAAATCTTATTCAAAAATCATTAAAAAAAATTACGAAAGAGAAACATAGATGATGGGTACCCTTGAACATGTAATGATTACTATATTATCTATATAAAAATCACAACACTTTGATGCAATGGATGGAGTGGTGTGGGGGTATTTATACCACTACCAAAAATTTAATTACATAATCAATTTAACCTAATCCAACATAACAAGTGGGATTTAGTTTAATTACAAAATATAAAAATGGGTTTATACATAATGAGGTTAATTATGACCCATAGGGCTTTAATTAAATGAATAATTAAATATAATTGTATAATGATTACCTATAGGCCTATGCAAGATAAAATTCATACATTAATACACTTGAATGGTTTAGCATACCTCTAGGGCAATGTGAATAGAATAATATGAAGACCGAGTTTTAAGGGAACATGAGTCGAAATTGATTAGACATTTTTCGTAGGATTGCCCAAACTGTCAAACTTGTTTCGGCCATATCTCACTCATCCGGACTCGGATTGAGCTAAAATTTTGAGGGTAGATGCCTGAAAAACCCTAGAACATCTCCACCAATTTTCATATCATTTGGAGCAACACAGATCCTAGCGCATCCCTATGTGTGAATGATATATTTGGCAAGCGACTATGCGAGGGTTTCATCTGGGTTGAGTGCAAGCAGCTCCAGAGGTTGGTTTTTAGGGCCTTCGGGCCCTAGCGGCCAATATTTTTGTGGTTTATGCTCAATATTTTAGTAGGAAATGTTGCAGGGGATACAATATGGGTTAGAAATTTGTCTTTCAACAGATCATACTGTGAACTTGAGTGACAACGACTTCCAATTTGCTGCACAAAAGAAAAGTGAAAACCATACCTTTCCACGGCGTCTAGGGCAAGGATTAAAGAGATCACGAAACAAGTTTCAAGAAGTTGATCAAAAAATGGCTCATATCTCAAGTGAATCCGGTGCTAAGGTGCACCCACAAAATAATTCTACTATGAAAACCCCTGTCAAGGGTAAGAATTTCGAAGACTCGGTCCCAAAAATGAATTTTAGGGATGCCCTTCGTGGTGGACAGCCTCAGCCCAATGCTAATATCAATATTAGGGCTTCCCATAAACCTCTAAGAATGCCTAAGATTGATCCCAGGAAAATGGAGTCAGGATGTCTTAAAGCAGCTGATGGAACTCCTATTGTTAAGCTTGATATGGGTAACATTTAGACTGGCATTGAAGATTTGGAAAAAAGAGGACTAATTTGTCGGTTCGTGGGTTTTCGTCCGAGTCTATCTGCTTTCAAATTTTGGGCTACAAAAAGCTGGAAAACTAAAGGTGAGTTACAAATCTCTATTTATCCAAATGGTTATTTTCTTGTTTTATTTGCTAATAATGAAGATAGAGAGAAAAATTTTCAAGGGGGTCCTTGGTTTTTTGGAAGGGCAGGGCTTTTCATGAAGCCCTGGCATACTAAATTTAAAGCCGAAGAAGAGATGCCTTCTATAGCTCCCGTGTGGGTTAGACTCTTTGGCCTCCCTATTGAATTTTGGAATCCTACTATTTTTTCTTCAATTGGAAACTCTTTAGGAACTTTTATGATGACTGTTGATTGTACTCAAAATTTTGAACATATTATTTATGCTCGAATTTGTGTTTTAATGGATTTTGACAAACCCCTACCTAAAAATATCACATTACAATTTGGGGAAGACACTTGGGAGCAAGTAGTGGACTATGAGAACATTCCTTTTCGTTGTAGAATTTGCCATGAATATGGTCATTTTGCCAGTGCTTGCCCAAATAAAATTCCTGATCAAAAGAAAGAAGATATAAACTCAACAGGTTTCCAAATACCTAAGAAGAAGAACACTCGAGAAAAAACCAGTTATGAAGGATCAATCAAAGTCATTTGCTAATATGTTTGAAATCCTTTCCACAAATGATGTCCCAAGTGAGGAAGAGGAAATAATGGAAACTAAAATCTTAGAAACACAATTTAAATATGAAGGGAAGAACTCGAGAGATAAACCAACAAATCAAAGGTTTTCAACAAGAAAAAAAAAGGAGAAAATTTACACAAGAAAAACAATATTTCAAATGTCAAAACTTCAAATAATGCAGGTCCCAATATAGACTCCGTTGAACCATCTAGTAAAATTTTGGGTGTGTACGAGCATTCTTCAAGGTTAGAAGCCATCTCAGATTCAATTGGAATAAGTCAAGAAACAGGGAAAAAAATTGAAGATGGATTCTAATCAAAAAGTAGGTCGCAAGACCAATCAATATCATATGGTAAAAGAAGGTGAAAAGCTTGTAGAGGAAGGTAAGATTAATGCCCTTCCCAATTTTTTTAGCCCTGGTATTAATGAAGATCATCACTTGGAATATTAGAGGACTCAAAGGGAGTCTTTCAAAACAAAATGAAATTAGAAGAATGATTCAGATAAATCATCCACATCTTGTTTTCCTTCAAGAAACAAAGATGTCAATGGAGGATATGGACTTAATTGCCGATAAAATTTGGCCAGCTAGAAAAGTGGTTTCCCTCGGTTCCCAAGGGACTTCGGGTGGCATTGCTTGTCTTTGGGACCCAAAAGGGGTAGTTATTCACCATATGGTTGGCAGTTGGGGTTTGTTGGCTATAGCTATTCAAAGTAGACATTCCAACCAGATTATGCTCTGCATTACTGTTTATGCTCCGACTTATTTGGAGGAAAAAAGAAGGCAGTGGAAGGATATTACTCATATTATCTCTCATTTTCCTAAAGCTTGGATCTTGATCGGAGGAGATTTCAATACCATCCTCTCTCTGGATGAGAAAAGGGGGGAAATAGAAATTTGGACAAAAGCAACTGACCTCATGAGCGAATATATTGCAAACCTCCATCTTGTGGATATCCAACTAGATAATGGCCTTATGACTTGGTCTAACAGAAGGCAAGGCTTAGCTTGTATAATGGAGAGATTGGATAGGTTTTTGCTCTCTGAAAATTTCTTAATCCATGGTCACATTCCTAAAGTGAAGACTCTTAATAATGTTGGTTCGGATCATTGGCCGATCATGGTGGAAATGTGGAAAACCAATGTGAGTTTCTCTCCTTTTCTTTTTCAATTAATGTGGCTTAGAGACATTTCCTTCAGACCTCATGTGCAACAATGGTGGAAGGAAGGTAAACCTAGGCATGGGACTAAGATGTTCTTGTTTTGCCAAAAGACTGCAATACATTAAATCCAAAATCAAGACTTGGAACTGGAAAGAGTTTGGGGATGTTCATAAAAAAAACATGAAGTTATTGCTCATATTGAAAATTTGAATAAGAAAATCCGTTTAGATGGCCTCACGAGAGAAGAGAAGTGCGGATGAAATTAAACTCACAACTCGGTTAGAGGAATGGGAAAAAAGAGAAGAAATCTTATGGAAGCAAAAATCTAGAATTCAATGGCTCAAAGAAGGAGATCGAAACACAAATTTCTTCCACAAATCTCTTCTAGCTCAAAGATCTCACAACTTTATTTCTTCCTTAAAATCAGATTCTGGAGATGTTGTTTATACTTGGGATGGCATGAACTCTATTGTTGTTGATTACTTTTCCAATATTTTTGCTGCTACTCCTCTTGACTCAGACTTCTCAACATAATGTTCTTCAAGCAATCCCTTCTCTTATCACTTATGAGGAGAACTCTATTTTTACTGCTCCTGTTACTATCAATGAGCTTCAACAAGTAGTTTTTAAAATGCAAAAAGGGAAAACCCCAGGTCCTGATGGTTTTCCTATTGAGTTCTACCAAGAGTTTTGGGATATCCTTCATGTTGATTTATTAGAGGTGGTGGAAGAAGCCAGGAAAGCCAAAGAAATTTTGAAGGTTATCAATAAAACTTATATTACTCTTGTTCCAAAAGCTCAAGAGGTTGATCATATCTCAGCTTTTAGACCTATTGCTTTATGTAATGTTCTTCTCAAAATCATTACTAAAATCATGGGAGAAAGGTTGAAGCCTCTTTTGCATAAGATTATTTTCCCAGAGCAAGGGGGTTATGTGGAAGGACGTCAAATAGTAGATGAGATAGTTCTTGCTCAGGAAGCCATCCATTCCATGGATATGCAAAATTCTCCTTCCATGTTCATTCGGTTAGACTTATCCAAAGCTTATGATAGAGTGGATTGGCACTTCCTTATCAAAGTTTTGAGGCAATTTGGTTTCTCTAAGGATTGGATGGATTGGATTATGGGATGTATCTCTTCAGTTTCCTACTTAGTTCTTATCAATGGCAGGCCTTCTCAGTCTTTCCTAGCTTCCAGAGGTATTAGGCAAGGTGACCCGCTATCCCCTTATTTATTCATCATTCTTGTTGAATGCTTGGGTAGGACTATAACCAAAAAGAGGGAAAACAAAACCCTTGAGGGAGTTACCATTGCTCATGGAGCTAGACCTATCTCTCATCTTCAATTTGTGGATGACTCTACTCTTTTAGGTAAAGCTACCATTAAGGAAGCTTCTAATATTAAGCAAATCATTAGCTATTTTTCTAAGGCTACTAGGCAGTTGATCAATGAAGACAAATCTAAAGTTATTTTCTTTCACTACTCTGCTAGATAGGAATCCATGGTCTTGGATAAATTAAGATATAAGAAGACCTCTCTTCCAATCACTTATTTAGGTATTCCCATAAATATTCAAAGGCAAAAAAATAAATATTGGAATTGGTTGTTGGACAAAGTCAAGAAGAAAATTGGAAAGTGGACCAACAAGTGGCTTTCTTCTGGGGGTAGAATCACCTTGGTAAAATCAGTCCTTCAAGCTATTCCTATTTATGTTTCTTCCATTTTGAATATCCCAAAGGTTGTTCTTCGAGAATTGGATCAAATCAGTCATCGTTTCCTTTGGAGTGGTACTAAGGAGAAAAGAAAATGGGCCTTGGTGAAATGGGATACTTTATGTCTTCCTAAGAGTGAAGGGGGGTTAGGATTTTGGTCTTCAATTAATAACAACAAAGCTTTAGCTGCTAAATTATATTGGAGGATGTTGCATAACCCCAATGCTCTTTGGGCCAATAATCTTCGTGCTAAATATGCTGAGAACAAAAGTCCTGAAGACCTTGTTCGCTATCAACTTCCTACCAAAGGTTCTCCCATTTTAGCAGTTCTTAAGGCTGGTGAGGATTTGATAAAGAAAAAATTATTTTGGATCATTCATAATGGTCAACATGCAAATTTTTGGATAGATTCTTGGGATGGTCACAAGCCTTTGATAACTCAGTTTCCCGATTGGAGGCCTTGGATGGAGGAGCTTCACCGAGCTAATTGGATAAAGGTGGCTAATTACTATCGGTACCATACTGGTAATTCAAAGGTTGGTAGATATTGGATCCCTATTGAGGACTGGCCTATTCAAATCCCAGAAAGGCAAAGACAAGATATCCAAGGCATCCTTCATATGAGATCCCTCTCTTGGTCCCATGAAAAAGATTGTTTTGGATGGAACAACACTACTAAGGGTGAGTATTCAGTTGCTCAAGGTTATTTGACCTTATGCCATAATAATCCCAACCATTCTTCGACATATTTTCTCGATTGTGGGCTCAAAAGCTCTGGCCTAAGGTGAGGTTCTTTAATTGGCTTTTATTGCATCGTAGGGTGCTTAATGGTGAGCAACTTATGAAGCGTGGTTTTCATGGCCCTTTTAGATGTGAAATGTGTGAAGAGAATGTAGAAAATATCAACCATATTTTTATTGAGTGTACTTTAGCCTTCGAGCTATGGAGGGGAATGGCCACTTTATTTGGCTTACAGGTGGTCCAATTTTTTTACTTTTGAACAACTTTGGAGGGATTGGCCTAATCAAGAGGGTGTTGATCATTTTATTAGGCGATTAGTTTGGATGGGTTCTACCATTCTTCTTTGGAATATTTGGAATGAAAGGAACAACCAAATTTTTAATCAAGATAGGAAGGATATTCACTATATTTGGCAAAATACCATAGCCAACTTAGTTGAATCAGTCCATCAACTCCTTAATCACCCCCAAAACTCCCACCAAATATGGGATCAAGTGATGCAAATATTGAAGATTAAACCTTCTAAGGGCAACCAACTTAAAGGGAATGTGAGTATTAGTAAGATGGATAGGACTAGAAATTGGCAACCTCCTCCTAAGGATTTTGGAAAAGTCAATACTGATGGAGCCTCTAGAGGGAACCCTGGAAAAGCCAGTGTGGGAGGAATTGGTAGACTTTCGGATGGCTCCCTGGTTTTTACTTTTGCTTGAGAATTTGGGTATTCTTTCCAATAACCTTGTTGAGGGGTATGGTATCCTCAGAGGTCTTCAGGAGGCTACTAAGGTTGGATGGGAAAAGGTGTTAGTTGAGTCTGACTCTCAACTTATGATTAATCTCTTGAAGACTCCTTCTAAGAATCATAAGGTGGATTGGAGAATAAAAATAATTATTGAGAAGATTCAATTAATCTAGATGGGATTTTTGAAAGTTGATTACAATCATGTGGTTAGAGATCAAAACAAGAGTGCTGATGCTTTAGCTAATTGGGCTTTGGACAAAGGTGATCTTACTTGTTATGGCCACCCTCCTATATGGTGGGCTTCTCAAATTAGGGAAGCTCTTCTTTCTATCATTTCTTTGGATGGCTCCAGTTCTGAAGGTACCTAGTTTCTTCTTGTTTTTTTTTTGCTTCTCTTTGGTTCATTCAGTTTTTTTTAGTTCCCTAGCTCATTCTATTCTTTATTTTGTTTCCTCTATTGATTCTTGCCTTAATAGTCTTCTGGTCTAGATAGGTCATTGTTTTGTTCATTTTTTTCTTTTTTCTTTTTTGTTTTTTTTGTTTAGTTTTTTAAGGTGGGTGGGTTCTTTTGTTTTGTTTTGTTTTTGTGTTCTTTGTGTTGTTTTTTGTTGTTCTTGTGTTTTTGTTGTTTTGTTTTATTTTTTATGTTTTTTGTTATTGTTCTTGTGTTTTTTTCGTTCTTGTTCTTGGGTTTCTCTTTGTTTGTGTTATTTCATGTTTTTATGTGTGAGTGTTTTCTATGTATTTTGTTTTTGTTTATTGTCTGTTGTTGGTTGTTTTTTATTTTTATTTTTATTTTATTTTTTTAATTTTTTAGGTTTTGGTTGTGTTTATTTTTCATGTTTTTTTGGGTTATGTCTTTGTAGTGTTCTGTTGTTTTTGTCTTGTTTGTGTTTTGTTATGTGGTTCTTGTGTTTTTCTATGTGGTTTGTGTTGTGGTTTCTTTTATCTTATTGTGCGTGTTTGGTTGTGCTTTTGTTTTTGACACACTCAAGGAGCATGTTTTTTATTTTATTTTATTATTTTTGTTGTTATTTACTTATTTTTAAATTGGTTTTGTGTGTTTGTTTGCTCCTTGAGTATGTCAAAGGTGGTAGGCCAGGTCCGAGTCCTGGGTATTTTTGGCGGAATGGATACCCCTGCCTCCTTGGGTCTTACCCGAAAGTGGCATCCCTTTTGGGATGTTTTCCACAAAAAAAAAAGGCCTATGCAAGATCACATCATACAATGTTGGCCTTGGCCATAAGTTAGATTACACTTTGAACTTCCCCTCACAGTTGGAATTATAGGAATAAGGAGAGAAGACATTGGAAATAAACATCTCCCCCCATAATGTGTGATCTAGTGTTCATAAATACTTGAGGAATTCTTAGTCAAACCCCCTTATCATGTGGACATCTACATATGTGATTAACCCCTACTATTTAGATTGGACTATAGTTTCCACTGCTAATATCAAATACTCCTATATGTATACAAATAAATCTCACATGACTCTATCTAAGGAAGATAAATTAGGATTACCCCATATTAGAAGCTACTCCAATCTTCTATAGTCATATAAGGCAAGGCTTGGAATTATGCCTTTTTTGTTTACAACACACTTAACTTTATTTGAAAATTCTAACATACCCTTGGGCCACTTGATTTTTTATCAATAGATTATTTGCATGAACCAATTTATGAGAAGAGCCATTATAAAATTCCAAGAGTATCTAGAAAAAAAATAGAAGAGCAAAGAAAACATGAAGGATTAGATCTTCATGTATAAAAGAAACCAATAGCCGAAGGATCTAATAGGAAGAGGAGGGTTTGACTAGATAACATTCATAATATTTGTTCTATGTGCCTCTAAAAGATCCAAGAACTACTTCTAATGCCACAAATCCAACTCTCTCCCATGAAAATGGATCAAATATTCTAATTGTATAATATACTATAAATTCATCCTTTTGAATGGGGGCCATAGATCTTGAAGATAATCATAAAATGAGATGTTCTTCCACTTGTATAAGTCTTAAGAATATTACCACTAATGCAAAGAGAAGAAAGCATACAATTTTTTAAAATAGGTCAAAATACTTTTGTATGCAAAATTTGTGGCCTCTAGAAGTTTACCCTCTGAAATAGCACTAGAGTGACATTTTTTAAAAACGTCATTTTTTTTTTAAATTCATTCTAAATTTTCACAAGGAAAACAATAAGAAATAAATTTCTTCCTTTACTCCTTATATCAAATGATAGAACACCCTTATGCTATGCTCATCTAGTTTAATTGACACTATCACTACTTGGGTCCAAAGGTATAACCTCTACATGAAGAAGGGCATCATGATCCATAATAGTAAAGAACTCTAACCATTTAAACAAATATGGTGTATAGGATTTGAAATAAAGCAATTGAATATTTCTCTTTTTCCTTGTTCTCGCCAAGGCACCAAAGCTTCCAACTAGGATGAAAACATTTGAATTCTCCTTTCTTTGCAATGGCACCTAGTCCTCTTTGTGATAAAACAATGTTTGACTCTCTATGATTAAGTCAAGACACCCGTCTAAGATAAAAGTGATAATACTTCTACTACAAGTGGTTTGGATCTACGCAAAATAGGTAAAAATATATTGCAGTAATAATGGAACATGACTTGGAGTTGACATACCTTATCCAAAAAAATTAGAATAATTAGGGAAAGAAAAAATAAGGTATTTGCTTTACCTCTTTTGAAAAAAGGTTCCTATGAAGCTCTAAGAAATAATTCATCCTAGATGTTGGAAGAAATATCAAAGGCTCCAAATAAATATTTTGCATGATCAAGCAGTGAAGCTCCTTACTATCGCTAATACCATATTAGATTCCACACCAATTTATAGAAATAGACAAAAGCAATCCATTCACTCAAATTTTATACTAAAAGTGTTTAAAAACGATGAAAGAGAGATTGATGGTGGGTGCCCTTGAGCACTAAATAATCACTATATTATAGATAAAAATCACAACACTTTTATGCAATGGATAGAGTAGTGGGGGGTATTTATATCAATACCAAAAATATAAATTATATAATCAAGTTAACCTAAGCCAACATAAGATTAGGGCTTTATGTTAATTAAAAAATTAAATATGATTTTAACCATAACAAGATTAATTGTGGCCCATAGACCTTAAATTAAATAAATAATTAAATACAAAAATAAATAATTAAATATATTTGTACCATGATTGCTTATAGGCCTATACAAGATCATATCATACAATGTTGGCATTGGCCATAAGTCAAATTACACTTTCAACAAAATATTAGAGACTTTCCCATATTATTTGAATATTTATGAGGTTTTATGAATAATAAAATATTTTTTCAATATACAATGCTTTGATGGTTCAATGTAATTCAACTTAATTTTTTTATTTATCAAAATCTTCATTTAGTCTTTGCTTAATTATTGTTACTTATCAATGATGCTCTTGTAATAATTCAATCTTAATCATAGCCCTATCTTCTAGTCAATTAAAAAATAAAGGGGTAAAACACTTCCTTCTATTTAAGGATTCAAATAGTGTTATTTCAATCAGATGATGGTAACTATTATATAGATAAAATCAACAAGATGGAGGTAATTATTCTATTATTTCTAATCTATACATACATCTCAAGTACATCCTCCATTATTTGTTTTTTTTTCCTTATGGACACTTGTTTTAGGATGGTATAAAATGCTTAAATTAGCATGAAAATACTTTCAAAACTATGCTATAAAATTTATCCATGTCTAATATGATGGTTTTTAGAACACCATGCAAAGGCACAACTTATTTTATAAATATTTTGGTCATATTTTTTGACTTATCAGTTAGGTTTCTTAGGATAAAATGTGTTTTTTGGTCAATTTGTCTATTGTTGGTTGCATGGTGGGCATGTGATTTTGTTGGCATGCCAAAGTAACTCTTAGTTTTGAAATCTGCCTAAGTCAATAATAAGGTTGATGTGTGTCCTTAAGACTTTGACCAAGAGATTGGAAGACTCAAAGAAAAGGGATTTCTAAGTACCTCTAGAGAAGGCCAGTTACTTTGCCTAGATAATCCATCTAAATGGGGGGGTTGTAGACTAAAGAAATAAATGTGTAGGGCTAGAAAGACAAGTTAAAATTGGTATAAATTTGGTAACATCAAAATACATGGTGTAGATAATCTCACAATCTAATCTAACAGAACAACCTACGCCCCTGTGGACACCCAAAAGTTTCATATGCTCGCTTATAGGTATTTGTAAGCCACCATAGGCCATCATAGGTTGCTTTAGTCATCTATATACTACCTTAGCCATCCATAGGGTCCTAAACCTACAAAAAATAGGTAAAACACATCCAAGATGCTTCCTACCCACTTGAAATCCATCTACTAGCCCCTTAAGGTAACCTAAGCCCTTACCTACACCTAATTAGGATCCCATGGGACTATTCCCCATTAAATATCCTAATTAGGCTAATCAAGATTCTAGTTCACAAGTGACTTTCACTAAACATGCATTGTATCATTAATAAAAATTTAATTAGGTTTAATAGTCTAATTAGCCCTAAGCACACTCTCACACATGTGTGCACCATGAATTAGTGAGGATATTCCTAGAAACCCTAACTATACCCCAACCTAACCTAGGACTTAGCTAACCCTGACTAACCCTAACCCTTCCTCACACATGTGTGAGGATGAGATATTCTTTTAGGGCGTGTGGGCTTGACACCTCCCCAAAACCCTAACATAACCTCACTAGGGATTTAATCTAAGGTCTAGTTCATCTAACCACCCCTCCTGACCTTAGCCTTTCCTATAAATAGAGGGTTCCACCCCTCATTTTATCTCTCTCCCCTTTTAGTCACCTTACAAAAACTCTATAAAAATCATACCAGATCCACTTTTGACAATTCTAGACCATGCAAACAGCATCAGAGCATATTGGGAGCCCATCCAGAAAAAGGATCTCCACCAAAAAGTAGTTGTAGACCGATTTTTCCTCCACCTTGCAAATTTGGGTTCCAATTCACAGACTGCTTCGCAAATTGACCTTGCAATGGATCTACACAAACAAAATTAGTAGGTATCAGTTCTTTAATGTTATAGCAGCATTGTATTTCCATTTTTATCATTTTCTATGTTACTTTTATGTTGAATTTGTCTTTATCACTATGGGGCTTGACTGAGGTAGGCCCCTAAACTTACTAATCATATTTTATAGGTCTTAAGATCAAGTACAAGAGAACAACACAAACAAAACTATCGGTGGCCCATGCACATAGAAGCCCACCTGCATCGAGGGGCCCTAAAGGAGACCATCAAAGTGCTTCACATTTGTAAAGAGAATAGAGAGATTCATTTTGTAACCCAAAAACACTCTTAATAAATGAAAAGCAACATTTCTAAGCAATTTATATGTTATTAAGTTGTTTGATCAAATGGTTACTTTTAGTTAGCTTCATTTTGGCATGCTCGGTGGGACTCAAATCCACAATTGCCTTATTAGAAGTCATATTGCATTAGACTAGTTTTATTACAAAGCTGACGCAATCTCTAGTTTTTTTGTCCTATTGCAGGTACCCTCAAGGAAAAACAAAATCTACTTAAGCCCTAACAAGCACTTCAAGCCAACAAAAAAGGATTTTGAGGCTCCTAAACCTGATTTACCCCTAGCCTATGAATTATAATCCAATTCATAGGGAACCCTGCGAATTCTATCATATTGCTTCACAAAACCCTAACACAGTAGGGCATCATAGCAGAAGATTCAGAATACCCATCTTACATCTCAGCACTCAGGTATTCCCCTTGGTATTTTCTATTTCTATGTTTCTTGTGCA
The DNA here is from genome assembly GCA_028583015.1 of Wollemia nobilis. Lineage (NCBI taxonomy): Eukaryota > Viridiplantae > Streptophyta > Pinopsida > Araucariales > Araucariaceae > Wollemia > Wollemia nobilis. Next base: position 11,881,361 of record JAQPPZ010001195.1, read on the forward strand.
TAGCCATTTTATATTCTAAATACGTTGTGCTATTTTGTACGGTTAGTCCTTTTGAAATTATAATTAGGTCTATCATAATGTTTCAGAATTCCTTCAATTTATCTTAGAGTTATTCATTGTCATTCGATTCAAAATTGCATTCTTCTTTTTGCTTTGTAAGTTACACGCGTGAATCTAGTTCTTCTTCTCTTTTCTAAATTTTGTAATTCATTCTTTTATATATTTTCAATAGGTTTTTTCCATTCATTTCCAAAACCTGCATTTAGATCAAAAGTTTTTATTGTATTTTATTTTTCAAAAGCATTTCAATTTCATTTCTCAACAATCACATTTAGTTTAAGTTATCAAATGTCTTTTTGTAAATCATTTCCAATTCCTTTCGCATCCTTTAGCATAAGAGTTAAATTTATTTGTGCATAATAAATTTCAAATCTCTTTCATATTTTTTAGATTAGGGTTATAATTCCTTTTTGCCCTTAACATAGAATTTCAATTCCTTTTGCACATCAAATTCAAATCTCTTTTCGCAAATCATTTCCAATTCCTTTTGCATCCTTTAGCATAAGAGTCAAATTTATTTGTGCATAATCAATTTCAAATCTCTTTCATGTTTTTTATATTAGGGTTATAATTCCTTTTTGCCCTTAACATAGAATTTCAATTCCTTTTTGCCCTTAACATAGAATTTCAATTCCTTTTGCACATCAATTTCAAATCTCTTTTCGTAAATCATTTCCAATTCCTTTCATCCTTTAGCATAAGAGTCAAATTTCTTTGTGCATAATCAATTTCAAATATCTTTCATTTTTTTTTAGATTAGGGTTATAATTATTTTTCCCTTAACATAGAATTTCAATTCCTTTTGCACATAAAATTCAAATCTCTTTTCGCAAATCATTTCCAATTTTTTTCGCATCTTCTAACATAGGATTTCAAATTTCTTTTTTGCACAGTCAATCTCACATTTCTTTCATGTTTTAAAATTAGGATTTCAAAAATCCCTTTTATCACATGCTTCACTTTACTTGCTTACATACTTCATAGAATATATCCTTATTTATTTTCTAAAAAGGTACATAGGACTAGTTTGTATTTTAAAAAACATATATAAATCTAGTTTCATTTTTAAAATGCATCTAGACCTAGCTTTCATTTTTGAAAAGGAATCTATATAGTCATCTATGCTTTCCCCTAGCAATAACAAACACACCTACACACACTCATGTGGTATACACAACGGTGATATTGGACTTCATCCCCAATACATCACTCGAGACTGGTGATGTTGGATTTCATCTCCTTCCACCAGCTCACCCCCTGGACACCTTAGTAGCCCCTAGGAGTGGTTTTCTAGACTTAATAACCAAAAAATACCCTACTTTTGAGATTGGTTTTTTAGAATTCATCATATAAAGGGACTTTCAAAGTAGGATAGGATTAAACACCTTCATTCACAAGGCTCACATAATTAGTGAACATGGTAACTGTTATTTTTTACTAAGCTCACCTGAGAGTGAAGTAAACACCCAAATAGACTAGTAGAAAGTCCTAGATAGTACCACCTCTTATCGTGAGAGGATATTGGACTCATTAGAACATTTGAGACCCTATCCATTTGGATATCATTTTACTGCACCTTCCACATAGGTCGCCAATTACCTATTGAGATATTGTCCTATTCTTGTGCGCCCTTAGGTTTTGTAGGAGGTTTCGTGCCGATGACACTCCTATTTTCTTATAATTTCACCCACTTCTCGTGATCTTTTCTAGAAAGAAAGTTTCAACATCAAAAAAATATGAAAGCAAACAAATATTTTATTTTCCAAATTTAGAACTTATTCTAGTTAAGTGTTGTTGGCATGCTTATAAATACTGGTTTTAGCACATCCACATATCAACAACACATTTATTGGCTATCTACAGCCCAATCACTTTTGATTTTTCTACCATATTCAGATTTTGAGTCCAATTCGTAGGTCAACCTATGAATCAGGTCTCAATTCGTACAGTGCCCTATGAATTTTTATTTCAAAAATAGAAACTTTCCAAATTTCATAGGGCTACTCAAAAACCCCACAAACATCACACCTAGAACCTCATATTTTTATTTTTAAACATTTATGAGTATAAATTCTATCTACTGCAACTAAATTCTATGATTGGGAAAAATGAGCTTCCCACTTAGATGCTAATTACTTAATTTCCTACCTCTCATCATTCGTGATTCCCAGTTCGCATCATCCTCTTGAATTCTAATTCACAATTTCATTCCCCAATGCACACGACATCCTGAGTGTTAATATGTATGACAAACACTGGATCCTATAACTACAATATTTAGTATGCTCATGTGTGATCCTCGATGATCCAATCCATGCAGGATTTTGGTTGTCCTTCAACCTCCATTTTAACCATCAACACCTTTGTGTGGCTAGGTCCCCCAAAAAATATACCAAATTTGTTTATGCCTACCTTGACTCCTTGCTTCTGATCGCTATACCTCCACCACCACAATACAGTTTCTATGGCACTCTAGACCACATGTCAAATCTCCAATTTATCCTACGTTACCTTTGATGTTTCCATTGGTACAAATTTGAGCTAGGACACTATGAACAAGATTTACTAACACCTATTAACCCCCATGTTCAATTGCCAATAGATAAATTTGGTCTAGTCTATCACCTCTCCGTTGTACATACGTTTTAGGATGAGCTTCAAGATATTTCTTTGCATCCCATGCCAACACCTAAATACACTAGAAGACTACATTGACATGGACATCCTAGATGAGATCCTATCTCCCAATTCTACCATTACTATTACATGCACTTTCTTCTAAGACATATATCTTATTGACACAACTTTTGCTTATTGTATCGACATGTTGGTTGATCAATTTGTTGCCCTATCTCTCATACCTCCTCATCTAGAGCAGACCATTTCAGCTGCATCTTCATCATCTACACATTTGGCCATACCAACACCCATTTTCCAGTAACTTCATCAATTTTCAACTCGACCTCACTCCCCACCCGTGGTTTTACAACCACCTTTAAGCCTTGTACGATGCACAAATGTTATTGAAACCCTATCATCAAATTCATCATATTCCACGACCTCTATGGCTTCCACCAACATAGTCAACCTGGATTTATTCTCTCCACTTCGATATTCATCTCTTGCACATTGTAACAACAAACCCAACCCTAATTTCATTTATTTCACCCACATTTCACCAACACCTTCATCGCAAGACTTTTTGCTATCACCTTTTATATTGTGCATAATAAATGCACCACCATCCACCCCACCTCACATTTTATGGGTCCATCATACCAACGTATATCTGGATGATGATTTTGAATTACCCAAGGCTATCAATGACCTCCACATTATCCTGATTTTGAAATATCTCCAATATGGCTCCCACATGCTCATGGAAGAAGCCATCGATGTTGATATCGGTGATGATCCCACCAATATACACATTGTCAAACTCATCGCTAACCTCTCTCCAGAAGAGTGTATCTTGTTTACCACCTTCCTCAAGGAATATATTAGAGTCTTCATGTGGTCCTACAAGGACATGCCTGGACTAGATCCTTCTCTAGTAGTGCACAACCTCACTCTTGATAAAGATACCAAACTTGTCAGTCAAAAATAGCGATGCATACATATTATAGTTGTGTTACTAGTTAAATCTGAGCTCCAAAATCTCCTTGATGTAGATATCATTCAACCTATTGATTATACCCCAAATGGGTCTCCAATATGGTACCAGTACCTAAACCCTCAGGCGAGGTTCACGTATGCACTGATTTTTATGAATTGAACAAAGTTTATCCCAAGGATAACTTCCCCTACCAAACAACGACTCGATCATCGATTTCATCATGGACCACAAAATGATATCTCTCATGGATTGATTTTATGGCTAGAATCAAATCAAAATCAACCCAGTTGACCAACACAAGACTTCTTTCACAACCCCTTGGGGGATATTTTTTTATAAGGTCATGTATTTTAGGCTTAAAAATATTGGGAAAACTTACCAGCATGCAATGACCTACATTTTTCCATGATTACATGTACAAAATTAAGGAAGACTATTTTGACGATCTCATCACAAAATCAAAAGAGCGTTTGCAATGCCTCACTGATCTATGTAAAATATTCGATCACCTTTTGGAACACAATGTTTATCTTAACCCAAAAAAGTGTGTCTTTGGTGTCACATCAGGTAAAATCCGAGGGTTCATCATCTCTCAAAGAGGCATTGAAGTGGATACTAATAAAGTTAGATCCATCATCGAGATGCCTCCACCCACAAGCCTAAAACAATTATGCGGTCTGCAAGGTAAAATTCAATCCATACACCATTTTATTACACAACTTTCAAAAAAATGCAAGCCATTTAATCACCTCTCGCAAAATAGAGTTGCCTTCAAATGGGACAAAAACTATCAAAAAGCCTTTTATTCAATCAAAGCATACCCTCCCTCCTCACCAGTTTTGTCTCCCCCACACCCACAGTTGCCATTTACCCTATACATTTTTTCTATGAAATTTGCACTTGGTACACTCTTAACCCAAAATAATGAGCTTCATCATGAGTGAGCTATATACTACATCAATTGTATGCTAGTTAGCTATGAAACCCTCTACATATACATGGAAAACTTATGATTAGCTGTAGTCTTTACCATCCAAAAACTACGTCATTACATGCTTAATCACACCACATTTTTCATCGCTTGTGACAAACTACTTTGATACATGATGAATAAGATTTATCATAACTCTCGTACTACCAAATGGATCATGCTCCTTACTAAATTTGACCTAGAGTTCATTTCCATAGAAGGGAAGGTCATGGCAGACCAGCTCGTTGAGGTCCCATTACCTGATAATTGGCCTCTTCTCATTCAACTCCCTGATGATTCCATATTCAATATTACATAACCCTTATAGTATGTTGAACCAGATATAATTGCTGACTTAAAGCTATTATTTTATGTTTCCTACTGCACACACACTGGGGGTGCAGGAATTATATTTTTTACACCATGTGGAGAGCCTCTCCCATTTTCATTCAAATTAGGGTTCCCCTGCACAAACAACAATGTGAAATATGAAGCTCTCATTATTGGCTTAAAACAAGCACATTCGATACACATTAGATGTATTCACATCATTATAGATTCCCTCCTTATCATAAATCAAGTCCAAGAGATATGGCAATATCACTGCGCCATCCTCCAATAATACAAGCAAATTGCCCAACAACTCCTCACCCAGTTTGAGTGGTATGATATCAAAGATGCTCTATGCTCATCCAATAATTTTATCAACATAATGGCTTCCCTCAAGTCATTAATACTATAGAATCCCTTATCTGACACTAAACATGTGTTCATATATACACTAACGTAATTTGCCATTTCATCCTCACCCCCACAGAAGATAAGTGAATTCTTGTTGTCCACACCAAACTACATGATCCTTGGTTTTCATAAATTAAGGATTATATTAAATTAGTCTTCTTGCCTTATGATTTACCACATGCTCATCACCAAGCATTAAAACAATGGGCCATATGTTACACACTACTCGGAGACATCTTGTATTATTGCAGTAACAATAGTATCCTTTTAAATTGTCTAGAATCGCATGAATATCACCAAGTGGTACACCCATTATGGTACTTGCAATGGCCACTTTAGTGGTATGGCTATCAAAAAATGCATTCTATGTATGGGCTACTATTGGCCCAAAATGGAGCATGACTAGTGTGAATATATCAAGAGATATATCAAATTTCAACAACACGCCAACCTCACATATCTGCTATCACAAGCACTCCAACCAATTCAATCCATGTGGTATTTCTCACAATGATGCCTAGATCTCATTGGGCATATCACACTTGCTTTGTCAAGCAATCACAAGTTCATAATCACTATCATAAAGTACTTCACAAAGTGGGTTGAATCCATGCCACTTGTCCAAACCAAAGGAGCCAATATTGTGATGTTCATCACAAACCATATTATATGTCGCTTTGGCATCCCTTCCCAAATAATTTTTGATAATGAAACACCATCCAAGAACAAAACTGTATGTGCCCTCTACACCAAATTCAACATTCACCATAGCTTATCGACCCCATACTACCCTTGGGGTAATAGCCAAGCCGAGGCTACTAACAAAACTATTTGCTTTATTCTCCATAATATAGTGGTAGAATCCCATCATGATTAGCATAATCAAATGTCTCTCACCTTATGGGCCTATCACATGAGCATCCATACTCCCACTAGGGAAATCCCTTTCTCATTGGTCTATGACACTGAAGCCATTATGCCTCTCAAACTTGAGATACCTTCCTTACAAGTCTCCATGAAAGACTTTATCTATGAGGACACGACTCGTCAAGCCTACCTCAACCAATTGATACTTTTTGATGAGCAACACATTCATGCCATCTAGCACACTCGTGTCTACCAAGACTGCCTTTGCCATGCCTACAACAACAAGGTACATCAACATAAATTTCTAATTGGTGACTTGGTCCTCAAAGAAAATAAATAGATCACAAGCCAACCTCATCAACAATAAGACAAGTTCACTCCTAAATGGTTAGGTCCATACATCATCACATAAAAATATGGTTCTAGCACCTATCGATTGGCAACTCTCAAAGGATTTTTTGAACTTGAGCCTATCAACATCATTCACCTTCACACATTCAATGCCTAGATTGCCTAGGCATGCATCACCATGGATTATACATAGTGTCATCACAACACAGTCTTGATTCATATCATCCACACACCCCACAAAACTACACACATAGTTTTTCACAAATTGTTACACAAAAATTTTACTTGTACTTTTTTCGTCATTTATATGTTGTGGATATTTTGGTTTTTGTAGGTCTTTCATTGCTAGCAAGGATACCTTCAATGATAATACTTTATCCCCTGCACACACATTCATTAAATCACTCACCTTCATCATGCATGACCTCTAGATACTACCCCTAATACCAATCATCCCATGTGATCTTGTCAGGCCACCCAATACAGTCCATGTATGTCAGTCATCCACATAATCATATTCAAACCACTACACTTCATTCCACCTTCAATCACCCTACCATAGGGATTCATCCTATTCATCTCGTTCCAAAGACATCCATGTCTCCTTATCCTAATTTGTATACAAGGAGGAAAATTCCCATTTGATAGACCCTTCAACATGCAGATCATCCCTACCTCACGTGGGTGCCTTGAGAGACCCATATCTCCCACCCTCCTTAATTCATAGATCCTCACCACCATATTACCCTCCTAATAGAGTCACCATACCCCTTCGTGCATAATCCTCAGGCCTACCCATGTTCCTATTGAGCATGGTGTCCCCTTACAATATATCTTTGCACCATCACACTGCTAAGGTCGTTTTTATACATACTCCCCCATATCATCCACATCATTATCTATAGTTGTCTCCCACACCACCTATTATTAAAACACCACCATATCCATTTTGTGGCCTCTCATTCTAGCCTACCACATGACCAGCGTAGTAGTTCCACTCTCACCCTTCTTCCTCCCATTCACTCCCTTATCCACACCCATACCTAAATTCCATTTACCCACATGAATCCTGATCACCACCAGCCTCAGTTACATCACCTTCTTCCATCGATATCCAACACATCCTTACCCACATCAACAACCTCAAGTTACACTTGATCCATTGTCACTGTTGCTCCTATCTGCATTTTTCTATCATGGCCCAACCCACATAAACTTCTTCTAGGCTTACCCTTCACTCTCAAATATAACCTACACACGATTACCGTATTCCAACCTAATCACTCTTTCCTCCTCCACCTCCTTTATGCTCATCACTATCCGAACCATATATCTATCCTATGCCAATCCGATCAGCACCATTATCTCAAAATTTTACCAACTACTTCACCAGGGCACCCTGATACTACTCGTGATCCGCCCTATATACCCCTTGCACCCTAAGCCACGAGATTACAAAGAAAATAAATTTTATGTTTATCATCGAAAACCAAGGTATGACATCAACATGTGCTGTATATTTGAGTCCATTGTTCAGGATATGCTTTTCGATGACCCTATTTCACATCCTAAATAATCTTCCTCACCTACTCGACTCTAGAGCCCTCCAAGTCATTTAGTACCTTACTCCACCCCATCACGTGATTCATTCATCTCCACACCTTGTTTCTTTCAACAGTTATCCAATTACACCAACTACAAAAATCCTAGTCACCTGCTCACTTCATCCAATCACCCGTGCTTCAAGTCATGTCACTTCACATAGACTTAATTTATTTTCTTTCCTCATGTTTTCTTCCATTCCATCTTCTCTCCTCCTTCTTTATCATTGTCAAATGGTCACGCTTCGAGCGGCTACATTTCTATGCTGATTTTTCTCTCTTCTTCCCCTTTTTATTTTCCTCTTTATCATACTTCTTCACCTTTATTTTCCTCTACATTTATTCTCACTCTCGACTTTATTTATTCATCATTCTCACTCATATTCTATTGGTTATATGCTTTTCTCCTATTTTTCTACATCTTCCTGTACATTGGGGCAGATGTTATCATGACTCTCTATTTATGTCATCCTCACCCCACACATCCATCTTCAGACATGTTTGTTTTTTATTTTACCCGATTACATCTCACATACTTCCTCTTATAGATATTGTTCTTTTATACCATATCACACACTACATTCATTGCATATACCCATATTTCTTCTATGATTTCATTCATGTTTGTATATTTCATCTCTAGAAATGTGCCCTTAGCAGGAATAACATATGAACTTGTTAGCATTACCACTTGGATGTCCACTTCTTTCTCAGGATTATAGAGTAGATGGTGTCTTGTATTTTCTTGATAATTTACTAGTTTAGTCAATAAAATGTCACCTCTAGCTGATAGGTTATTACACTCCTCATATTTTCCTTTGGTTAGTTTAACTTCTTTCAAGGACCACTCACACAGGTCACATTTGTAATAAAATTTGAGTCTAGGGAAGATAACACCTTGCATAGATATCACCATATAGCGAACGGTTTTCCCTGATCATCCTATCATTTGCATGGTTAACATACAATCTAAGGATAAAAAATGGATAAGCATAACAAACAAACAAAATAAAAAAAGGGGCAAAAAATAAAAGCCAACACCCATACAAAAAAAAAAGCACAACAAAAAGAAAAGCAATAAAAAGAGGGGCAAAAAACAAAAGGAAGAGCCTCCAAGAAACACAATTGTTATGCTTCATCGCATTTGGTCCTTATGTTTAACATAACATCATGGGATAAATTCCATCGTAAATTATAGGCACTAAGTGCCTACTTGCCAATGGAATATTTTTACAAGTGGTGACACATCTATCATATTAGTGACCTTCTTCTGTATAGATCACTACATGCTTGTGGATGATCTAGCTACTTTGGCTATGTTTACAATGGGTTAGTCCTACCTCCATAAAAATGGATAAATGAACATCACTTATTTGCACACACTAGTTCTTGATAGATTTTGACCTAGCCAGGTTAGTTATGAGTTGTCGATATATACCGTTCAATTTTTCATGAGGTTTGATTGCTACAACTATGATTGTCAAAATTATTACATACACCCTATACTATCCTACATCCTTGAGATTACGAAACGAAACACATTACCATTAGTTATGTCATGATACAAGTGCTTCCTCTACACATTTCATCTTCCACATACATGCATTATTGTATCTATTTTACATGCATCTATTTACATCACATCATGCATCATTACATCTATTTTACATGCATCTATTGCAATCACATCATGCGTTATTGCATCTATCTTATATCATACACCATTCTCCTACATGCTACCACATGCACATATATTCATTTATCATACATTTACTTACCAATACTTCACATTACAAAAACATCAAAAGATCACAAACACATTCAAATAAAATCACAACACACATATATGAGAGTAACAATAAAATAGGTATCTATTATATATATATATATATATATATATATATATATATATATATATATATATATATATATATATATAATTATCAAAAATTCCATCAAGCTACAAAATGGAAACAAGTCCACCACCCATCATCACACATGCCCGTAGGCTATAAACCAACAATACACCATCACAAACCAATCTCAGACCTACTAATCACCAGGAGTATCTCCACTCCTCTCATGAGCCTCCATCACTTACGCCACTGCCGTCCCACTCAACTCAACAACTACCCCCGATGTCTGAGTACCCACAGGCACTACCACCCTGTCCAACTTTAGGACAATACCTCTTATCTATGATACTATGGGTGCCTCTATCCTCACCTCCATTCACACCATTGATGCTATGCTCTGGTGACTTGACTAAGAATGCATTTGCACTCATGATCATGATCTCAACCTCAACCATGACCTACTATAATCTAGAAGTGGAATCCCACACATCAGTAAGATAATATCACAATCATGTGATATCGCTACCTCCTCCCTCATCTACTTCACCACATTGTCACTACCCTTACGCATTTGCTCTATCTCTACTCTAAAATTAGCCACATCTATAGGGACTTGTTTCGTTACCCTCACCCTCTTCCCATTCTCTCATATCTATTGTTGTTGCTCTACCTCGATACGCAACTTGACTATATTTTCCAAATGAGCCTATCATTCAACATCCCTGGTCACTATCACATGTTGCATCTTATTCACCTCTACCTTTAACTTCTCTCCTACCTTCAATATCTCTATGATCAGATGATGCATAATATGTGCCTTGTATCCACCACTATGAGCCACCCACACAGCTTCGTGCACTACATCTCCAATACCCTCCTCTTTGTTGCATGCATATGCTCTACCACCCCAATCTCTCTATCAAATATCTACGTTCAGTATCACTTAATGTCTCCATAGATATCAATATCTCCATTAAATCATGCTGCTCTCCTCTCCATATCCCTAAGCCAGCTGCCCAAACTCTCTCGCTCTTTTGAATCTACCCCTCTAGTTGATGTACCCTATCCCATAAATTAGCAACTCCTCATCTACATCCCTCCTCTCCTAATACTCAAAGGGTATGTCTCCCATATCCCCCATGTCACATAAACCTACTATATCAATCATATCATCAATACCTATGCCAACCCTAACATCCTTACCAACCCCTCCATGGTCATTGTCTCCTCCAAAGGCTGCACCCTATCACTCATCGGTGCCTCTGCTATCCTCTTTTTAGATGCACTAGATGTACCACCTAGTCATCACCTCGATCGATGAAGAGGTATCTCTGCCTCATCTCTCACCTCTCCTGAACCCTAGACCTGGTGCCTCTCGATGACCGTCCATCTAGTTTAAACACCCAAATTTTTGGCTGCATCCATCGATCAATCACTCCAGTACCTACCTCCCAACTTTGAGTCACCCACCAAGCATCATACTTTGGTGTCGTACCTTCACCATCCACATCTAAAATAATCATCAGTGGATCCCTCTCATTAATCCATAATAATACTACAGGATGACTCCCTCTATCACCTTGTTGCCTATAAATCATGATAGGTGCCTCTGGAACATCCTATCACAAATCAAACTATAGAATTATCCTACTGAACTAGAAGAACTCCACCTAGTGAGTATACCATCCCACTACCCATCACCCCTGACATATAGCTCCCAACTACTCTTCATAATTCTCCCACACCACCTCGTCCCTCCAAGACCTCCACTAGATATCCTTAGGCTCCAACTCTCCAAAATTCACCCTCCAAAATAAATGATCACCCTCATGCGACCTCTTCATACCCTTCTCCTCATTCATTTTCCACCTCAATGCATACAGTAGGTGAGTCTTCCCCCCTACATGATAATTATATGGCAACAACGCTAGTCGCTCTATTGATATATGCTACCACACCCACACCTATAGAAAAGGAGTCCAACTCAACCCTTTCCACCCTATGTGCACCACATCATGTAAATTTTTATAGAACTACACCAAAAACATAGGTTCCCATGCAAACATAATATTGTTATAGATACTAAAATCATGTAAATCGGATAATACTACCAAGGTGCCACTCTTATCGATACGATGTGGCCCCATTAGGCAACACTAAGGGGTTAATTAGGGGTCCCAACCACTTTTGGGAAGGTTTACCCTACTTTTGGAAGGTTTTGGACCATGTAACCATGGTCATCCCACCCTAAGATGACTATAATTCACGTCCGTCCCACCCAAGGATGGCCACAAGCAACCATTCCTGGGTGGGATGACCATGGTCTAAACCCCTTGAAAACTCAAATGTGGGATAAATGGCAACCAATTTTTGCCATTTATCCCACCCAATCACTCATGACAGATTGGGATGCTATCATGGCCATTAGGGACAGCAAATTGGAGGTCCAAATGGTAACCCTTTTCCACCCAATGCATGGCAAAGGCATTTCCAAGTGGCAGCACCTACCTTGCATGCCCAAACTTACCCCTTTGTCCTCATTGTCCTCTTGGGCTATAAATTGGAGTGTTTGCACTCAATTTCAAATAGAGACTTATGAAATTATTGAATATGAAGTGCTACCGATATTTAACCTCACCTTTTGCCCTCGTATTTACCCTTGGAAACCTCATCAATCAAAGGTGTTTTCAAGGCATCCCCAAAATTCTCATCCTTTTCAAAACCTATCAATTCTTGTGAGTTAATTTACCAAATTTGATGACAACACCCCTAGGAGGATTCTAGACTAGATCCAAGTGGAATTGGTGGTAAAAACCATCCTGTTTTGTGGCAATCCCCACCAAGGACGGTTAATAGTCTCAGTTGGAACTCTCAGGGATGGCCATAAATTGGCCCACAATTTTGATTCAATTTCAGTATAGATAAATTCTATAACATTATATTAGCATCATATTTAAATTTGGTGAAGTTTAGAGTGGTTTTGATTTGGTAATTATGGTTTTTGTGATTACAGTCCTAGTTGGACCTCTCAAGGACGACCATAGGTTTTGCTCATAATATCACTTCAATTTTTGCTTAGGTCTTCACAAAATCATATTATATACATCATACTAAGTTTTAATGTCATTTGGAGTAGTTTAGATATGTCGATTACACTTTTTACATTCAATATTGCATGCATTTTATAGATTTTATCATAATATGTATATGCTATTAACATATTTCAATTCCTTGTGTGTAGGTACAGATATTATAGTGCATGAGGGACGATCTAAATAGTAGAAGAGGAACATTGAAAGTGTGTCATAGGTTCATGGAGGTATTTGATCCTTCAAACATTTTAACTTGAAATGTATCAAATTGAAAGCCCTCAAGGGGATGTATTGTAACCTCTTATTTGACAAATTAATAAATACAAGGATAACCCCCCATTTTCTTAACTTATTTGTCACTTATTTGCTTACTTTATCATATATTTTGCATGCTATAATAGAAAATTAGATGCATTTCAATTTCATTTTCTAGGTGTGTCATTTTTACGCTCTTTAGTGGTAATCACAATGGGACCCTTGTCCCTTTTCCATTTTGTTGATTTTTACCTTGTTTTTGCACTTTGGATATTGCAGGTTTTGGCCATTTTGACCTGAAACGACCCCTAAATTCCTGATTGGAACTCTCATGGATGGCCACAAAAATCGTCCCACCCATGGATGGCCCCCAAATTTGTAGCTGTCCCACCCAGGTATGGCCACAAAACCAAGGGTATTTTTCTCAAAATTCTACAAACAATAATTTCTAGAATAGATAAGGTAAGTACCTAAACCTTAAATTTGTATTAGTTCTGTTCAAAAAAGTGTAATTTGAATTTTTTCATGTCTTTTTTTAGGTGTTTGAAAGCTATATTTTCCCTTTATTAAATTCCTAAGTACCAAACAAAAGAAAAATAGGAAAAAGAACAATCTTAGATATGCATTTGAGTGGTTTGCCTGTGTGTGACCTGCCTAAGGGTTAGGTTTTCATATAGGCTAAATATTTCAAAGGTGCCTTATTTATTTATGCATCTAATTTTGAAATTAAAACACTTCTTATGCATTTCGTGAAGAGTCATTGAATGCTACTTTGTTTACTTTCATTAATTATAAAAGGAACCACATACACCACGTTACTTTTAAATTTTAGTGAGTTGGAATTCATCCCCAACCACTATTAGAGTTCAAAAACGGTGGGTTTCATCTCCACCCATTGGCTCAAATCCTATGAACCCTATTTTTGGCCAAATTCATCTCCAAGAACCGTCTTAGCCATGGAAAATAGCACACACTCATATTCAAAGGGTGTATTGCTACCCACGATCAATATGGGTGAGGATTGGTAGGACCTATGCTCCCTGATCGGGTATGGGCTTCATATCCATACTTTGGTTGGTTCACATAATCAAAATTTTATTTTTTGTTATCGAGTTGTGAGTATACAGGTGAAATCCTTTAAATAATTGAGAATTACATCAACATTCAAACATGTGGAAAGATATTCTTTACAAAAAAACAAATCAAAAACACACTAAATAGTTTAGGAACACATATTAATCTTTAAAAGAGATAAACATTTTTATTCTTGTGTGTTTCTATTTTGTGTATTTGAATCACTAAAATTTGTAAAGGAGATAATCACGTAGGGGTTTAGAAAAAGTAGTCATGGTATATAATCATAGCCAAGTCCACTTAAGGGCTGAAATTATGGGGAGTAGGAAATGAGACATAGATCATCTCTGATTTGATCCCAAGGACATGGTTATCCCTCCTTGGTGGCCTCCTAAGTCCTAGAGTGTCAGATAAGGGACCTAGCCTACAAGGGACCCCTACATGGGGTACCCCTACAGGTCACAGTCCTAATCAAGGAAATTACTTCCCAAGTATGAATATGTTAAATGCCTTATTTCAAGAAATTAAATTGTGCAATGAGGCACCTACACATAGAGAAATACCACTCATTCATGTGCCTACTCGGTCTACCTCACACACTTGTGTGCAGGATCAAGGCTATACCCCAAGGGTAGGGCTAAATGATCATATTACACTCTCAAATCACCCTTCTCCAAATTACAAATATCAATATGAGTATGATACTCATTGCATGGGGTGAGCCAATCCTATCTCTACCTTCCTCAATGGTGAAGTGACACACAAGTAAAGTCTTGACTATCCTTAATATAATTACTCCAAGCAAGCATGATGTGCCTATATGCTAGCAGAATACCAAGAACATATGTTTAGGAGTGAACCTCAAGTAAATGTGACTTCTATCAATCGAGGGAAACTTGTAGTGGACCTCACAAATCCTACTGAACAGGATGGGTATCATGGCAATAGTGCTAGGGCACATAGGCCTCACATAGCTAAACAAATAAACCAACTATTCAAAAGGTATGTTGATCATCAAGCTAAGTTTAATCAACTTCATTTAGATAAATAATGCTTGGATCTCTTATATCATTGACAATAGTTAGAAATACAAATACTTGAACAATATATTCAAGAAACATTGCACAATGGGGTTCCTACTCCAATAACACATAGACAGGAGGCTCGTTAGAGGCAACCCACTTTCCATAAAAATTGATCTCTTAGGCCTAATCAAAAGTTGCCACCTCGACCTCCTAGGCCTGATAAAAAATTACCTACTAGGTCTAACATAGATTGCCATCAAAAAGTATTAGTTCCTCCTTGTAGGTATATTCAAGAAACACCTTGCGGGGCTTATGAAAATTTGGAACAAGAAGAGGAATACATAGAAGCACCTTTTAGAGGTATGGTTGATGACAATAAACCACCTGAACATATGCTTAACATTCCTCGCCCCCCTCCATGGGTCTAGAGTAAATAAGAGGATATTAAAGCCTCTGATGTGTATCAAACATTGCTAGAGCACATGTAAACTATAGAGAGTAAGATAGTTGGGACTGGGCTTCAAATTCCCACCTTGTGCCCATTCAACCATTGCATCCATATATACCTTTTCGTCCATACCCTGAGCATTTTAAAATGCCCAAATTGGATAGATTTAAGGGATAGGAATAGGCACAAGAGCATGTCACTAGGTTCATGAACCAGTGCTTCAGCATCCAACATAATGATGCATTACTCCTGAGAAAAATTTTTATTACCCTCTCTGGTCCAGTAATTGAGTGGTTTAATCAACTTCCAAGGCACATCGTCTATACCTTTGAAAAATTTGCAGATGTGTTCTTGGAATGTTTCACCTTAAATAATAAGAGAAAGGTGATCTTAACTGATATTACTGGGTTAAAACAATATGAATATGAGTATATCACAAACTATGGTAACATGTGGTGAACACTTCTAGCTAAGCTACCCTACCTATTGCTAGTGTCTGAGTTGACTAAAATATTTTCAAAGATTTATCTAAAACCAATATCCTTATTGTTACAACTCCATCAGTATCCCACTTTTGAAGATGCTCTAGTGCAAGCTAGAATCATAGAAGAGATTAAGATTCAAGAGAGGAAGATTTCAAAACCTCGCAAGAATGAGTGGACAAAGAATCCAAAGGGTAATGCGACATCATCAAAGTCGGTGGCAGTAAATCAAGTTGCAATCAATGTCCCAGAGCCTGCACAAACAACATTGTCTCAAAAGGTAAATTATCAAGCCCAACCTCCTCCTGCAAGTTACAACAATAACAACGAAGTGAATCAGGGGTAAAATCAACACCTACATATTCTTCAACACCAATCTTGTCCCCATAACAATCATCACCTAGCACAACACTTCATTCTACTACCATTACTTTCTCACCACCTTCCTCATGGCCTCCCCCTCCTCAGTTATCTTCTTACACAAATCCTCTTCCTATGCTTTCACCTTTTTCACCTCCATAATTGTCATATCCTATCCAATCTCACCCATATTCCTCCATCGAACCTCCTCTATTTTCCACTCCTCAAACATCGCCACTCCCTTTTTATCCACAACCACAACCTTTCACATATTCACGTAGTTCGATGCCTACTTCTCGTACCCTACCCATGTAGTTCCTGCATGTAAACCACCCCATTTTATCTACCATAGTTGAATGCCACGATTGGGAACAACAAGCTTCCCTCTTAGACGTTGAATTACTTCATTCCCTGCCTCTCATTGTTTGTTATTCCTAGATAGAATCATCCTCCTTGGATTCTAATTCACCACCTCATTCCCCAACAAATGCAACACCCCGAGTATCAAATTTTAAGACAAATATCATACCCTGTGACTACAATATTTGAGATGCTCATGTGTAATCCCTGATGATCCAATCCATGCATGATTTTAGTTTTCCTTCAGCCTTCATTTTAACCATCAACACCATTGTACGGCTAGGTCCTCCAACAACTATACCAACTATGTTTATGTCTGCCTTGACTCCTCGCTCCCGGTTGCTATACCTCCACCACCACAATCTAGTTTTTGTGGCACTCTAGACCACATGTCAAACCTCCAATTCACCCTACATTACCTTTTATGTTTCCATTATCACATATTTGGTCTTGGATACTATGAACAAGGGTTATGAACACCTATTAACCTCCATGTTCAATTACCAACAAATAAATTTAGACTATGCTATCACTCCTTCATCGTACATACACTTGAGGATGAGCTTCAAGACCTTTATTTGCATCCCACGCTAACACCTACACACACTAGAATACTACATTGACATGGAAATATTGTATGAGAGCCTATTTCCCCATTCTACCATTACTATTCTATGCACTTTCTTCCAATACATGTCTCTTAATGACACAACTTCTACTTATTATATCAACGCATTGGTTTATCAATTATCTGCCCTATTTCTCATGCCTCCTCATCCATAGTAGACCATTTCACCTTCTTCTTCATCACCTACACATTTGGCCATACCAACACCCATTTCTTGATAACTTCATCAATTCTCAACATGACCTCACTCCCCACCTATGGTTTTATGACCACCTTTAAACCTCGTACGATACTCAAATGTTATTGAAACCTCGTCATGATATTCATCATCTTCCATGACCTCTACGACTTCCATCAACATGGTCAACCTAGATTTATTCTCCCCACTTTGATATTCATCTCTATTGTTGTTGCTCTACCATTTCACAGGTCTGCCATACAAAAAAAAAATTATTACATGCTTAATCATACTATATTTGTCATCGCTCATGACAATATGCTTCAATACATGATGAACAAGAGTTATTATAACTATCGTACTGCAAAATGGATCATGCTCCTTACTAAATTAAACCTAGAGTTCATTTCACAAAAATCCATCAAGGGGTAGGTCATAGCAGACCATATCGATGAGGCCCCATTAACCGATAATTAGCCTCTCCTCATACAACTCCTTAATGATTTCATCTTCAATATTACAGAACCCAAATAGTATGTCAAACCATAGATAACTACTAACTTAATGCTATTCTTTGATGGTTCCCACTGCACACACGTTGGAGGTTCAGGCATTGTATTTTTTACACCAGATAGAGAGCCTCTCCTATTTTCATTCAAATTAGGATTCCCCTGCGCAAATAATAATGTGAAATATGAAGCTCTCATTCTTGGCTTAAAGCAAGCACATTCGATACACATCAGATGCATTCACATCATTGGAGATTCCCTCCTTATCATAAATCAAGTCCAAGAGATATGGCAATATTATTACCCCGTCCTCCAACAATACAAGAAAATTGCCCAACAACTCCTCCCCCAGTTCGAGTGGTACGATATCAAATCCACTCTATGCTCATCCAATTATTTTGTCAACACAATAGCTTCCCTCGGGTCCTTAATACCATAGAACCCCTTATTTGAAACTACACATATGCCCATACACACACTAACGCAATCTACCATTTCATCCTCACCCCCACAGATGATAAGTAAATTCTTGTTGTCCACACCGAACTACATAATCCTTGGTTTTTACAATTTAAGGATTATATTAAATAAGGCTTCGTGCATTGCAATTTACCACATGCTCATCACCAAGCGTTCAAACAATGGGCCATCCGTTATTGATGGGAGACATCTTGTAACATCGTAGTAACAATGGTATCCTTTTGCATTGTCTAGAACCACATGAATCTCACCAAGTGGTACAAGAAACCCGTGAGGGTACTTGTGATGGCCACTTTAGTGGTATGGCTATCATGAAATGCATTCTACGCATGGGCTACTATTGGCCCAACATGGAGTATGACTATTGTGAATATGTCAAGTGATGTTTCAGATGCCAACAACACGCTAAAATCACACATCTACTATCACAAGTGCTCCAAAAAATTCAATCTATGTGGCCTTTCTTACAATGGGGTCTATATCTCATTGGATGGATCACACCTGCTTTGTTAAGCAATCACAAGTTCATCATCACTACCACAAAGTACTTCACAAAGTGGGTCGAAGCTATCCTACTTGTCCAAACCATAGGAGCCAATATTATGGCATTCATCACAGACCATATTATATGTTGCTTTGGCATCCCTTCCAAAATATTTTTTGATAACATAACACCATTCAAAAACAAAACTATTTGTGCCCTCTATGCCAAATTCAACATTCACCATAGCTTCTTGACCCCATACTACCCTCAGGGTAATGGCTAGGACGAGGCTACTAACAAAACTATTTACTCCATTCTCCATAAGATAGTGGCATAATACCAACGTGATTATCACAATAAGATGCCTCTTGAACTATAGGCTTATTACATGAGCATTTGTACTCTCACTAGGGCAACCACTTTCTCATTGGTCTATGGCACCGAAGCCATTATGCCTCTAAAACTTGAGATACCTTCCTTACGAGTCTCCATGAAAGATTTTATCTACGAGGACATGACTCATCAAGCCTTCCTCAACCAATTGAAACTTTTGGATGAGCAATGCATTCATGCAATCAAGCACACATGTGTTTATCAAGACCACCTTCTCCATGCCTACAACAACAAGGTACATCAACATAAATTTAAAATTGATGACTTGGTCCTCAAATAAAAAAAATAGATCACAAGCCAACCCTGTCATCAGTGATACAAGTTTGCTCCTAACTGGTTAGGTCCATACATCGTCACACAAAAATATAGTTCTAGTACCTATTGATTGGCAACTCTAGAAGGATTCACTGAACTCGAGTCTATCAACATCATTCACCTTCACACATTCAATGCCTAGATCATCAAGGTATGCATCACCATAGATAATACATAGTGTCATCACAACACAATCCTGATTCATATCACCCACACACCACACCACACTACACTTATGGTTTTTCACTTTCTATTACACATCAAAACTTCTTGTACTTTTTATGTCATTTATATGTTGTGGGTATTTTTGTTTTTGCAAGTGTTTCATCACCAACAATGACGTATTCAGCGGTAATACTTTATCCTAGGTATACACATTCAACATATCACTCACCTTCATCATGCAAGACCTCGAGAGACTACTCCCAATACCATTCATCCTAGCTGATCTTGCCAAGCCATCCGACATAGTCCATGTATGTCAGCCATTCATATAATCACATTCAGACCTCTGCACTTCATCCCACTTTCGATCACCCCACCATATAAATTCATCCTATTCACTTTGTTTCAAAGAAAACCATGTCTCCTTATACTCATTTGTATACAAGGAGGAACATTCCCATCTAAAAGACCCTCTAGCACATAGATCATCCCTGCCTCATGTGAATGCCCCAAGAGACCCATATATCCTACCCTCCTTATTCTGCAGACACTCACCACCATATTGCCTTCCTAATAGAGGCACCATGCCCCTTCATGCACAATCCTCAAATCTACCCCCGTCCCTACTGATCAGGGTGTTCCATTACAATATATCTTTGAACCATAATATCGTTAAGGCTGCTACTATGCGTACTCCCCCATATTATCCACATCATTATCTATAGTCGTCTCCTGCACCACCTATCCATAAAATACCACCATCTCCATTCTGTGGCCTCTCATTCTAGTCTACCACACCAGTAGTTCCACTCTCCATATTCTTCCTCCTATTCACTCCCTTCTCCACACCCATACCTAAATTCCATTTACATACCTAAATCCTGATCTCCACCAGCCTCGATTACCTCACCTTCTTCCATCGATATCTAATAAATCCTTGCCCACATTGAAAACCTTGAGTTACATTGATCCATTATCGCTGTCACTCCTCTTTGCATTTTTCTACCGTGGCCTAACCCACATAACCTTCTTCTAGGCCTACCCTTCGCTCTCAGATCTGACCTACACCTGATTCTTGCATCCCAACCTGATCGCTCATTCCTCCTCCACATCCTTCATGCTCATCACCACCCAACCCATATATCTATCCTATTTCCTTCTGATCAACACCATTACCTCAAACATTTCATCAGTTACTTCACCAGGGCCTCCTGACACTACCCAAGGTCCACCCTATAGGCCCCTTGCATCCTAAGCTACGAGATTACAAATAAAATCAATTTTATGTCTATCATCAACAACCAGGATATGACATCAACATGTGTTGTACATTTGAGACCATTATTCAGGACATGCTTTTTGATGACCCTCTTTCACATCCTAAACAAGATCCCTCACCTATTCAACTCCAGAGCCCTCCATGTCAGCTAGTACCTCACTCCACTCCATCACGTGATTCATTCATCTCCAAACTTTTTTACTTTCAACAGTTATCCAATTACACCAACTACAAAAATTCTAGTCACCTCCTCACTTCACCTAGTCACTCGTGCTTCGAGTCGCATCACTTCACATAGCCTTAGTTTTTTTTATTTCCTCATGTTTTCTTCCATTCCATATTCTCTCTTACTTCTTTAGCATTGTTGAATGGTCACGCTTTGAGTGGCTACATTCCTATGCTAATTTTCCTCTCTTCTCCTTTTTATTTTCCTATTTATCACACTTCTTCACCTTCATTTTCCTCTACATTTATTCTCACTCTCAAATTTCTTTGTTCATCATTCTCACATGTATTCTATCAATTATATGCTTTTCTCCTAATTTGCTACATCTCCTTATACATTGGAGCAACCGTTATCATGAATCTTTATTTTTGTCATCCTCACCCCACACATCCATATTTAGACATGTTTGTTTTTTATTTCACCTGATTACATCTCACTTACTTCCTCTTATAGATATTGTTCTTTCATACCATATCGGACACTATATTCATTGCATATACCCATATTTCTTCTATGATTTCATTGATGTTTATATATTTCATCTCTAGAAATTTGCCCTTAGTAGGAATAACATATGCACTTGTTAGCATTACCACCGGGATTTCCACTCATTTATCATGATTACAAAGTAGATAATGCCTTGTATTTTCTTGACCATTTACTAGTTTAGTCAATCAAATGTCACCTCTAGCTGACATGTTATTATACTCCTCATAGTTTACATTGGTTGATTTAACTTCTTTCAAGGACCACTCACACAAGTCACATTTTTAATAAATTTTGAGTCTAGGTAAGATAACACATTGCATAGATATCGCCATCTAGCGAATGGTTTTACCTAATTATCCTATCATTTGCATGATCAACATACAAGCTAGGGATAAACAAAGGGATAAGCATAAAAAATAGGCAAAAAATAAAATGCAACACCCATACAAAAAAAATCACCACAAAAAGAAAAGAAATAAAATGAGAGGCATAAAACAAAAGGAAAAATCTCTAAGAAACAAAGTTTTTATGCTTCATCCCCTTTGGTCCTTAGGTTTAACATAACATCATGGGATGATTTCTATCGCTATCTATAGGCCCTAAGTGCCTGCCTACCAGTGGAATAGTATTACAAGTGGAGACACATCTATAATATTAGCAACCTTCTTCTATACAGATCACTACACACTTGTGGATGAGCTATCTACTTTGTCTATGTTTACAATGGGTTAGTCCTACCTCCCTCAAAATGGATAAATGAAAATCGCTTATTTGCACACACTGGTACTTGATAGATTTTGATCTAGCCAAGTTAGTTATGAGTTGTTGACAAATCTCGTTCAATTTTTCATGAGGTTCTATTGCTACAACTATGATTGTCAAAATTTTTACATACACCCTATACTATCCTACATCCCTGAGATTACAGAACGAATCACATTACCATTAGTTATGTCATGATACAAGTGCTTTTTATTTGCATTTCATCTTTCACATACATGCATCATTGCATCTATTTACATAACATCATGCATCATTGCATCTATTTTACATGCATCTATTTCAATCACATCATGCGTCATTGCATCTATATTATATCATACACCATTATCCTACATTCTACCACATCCACATATATTCATCTATTATACTTTTACTTACTAATACTTGACATTACAAAAATATTAAAGGATCACATACACATTCAAATAAAATCACAACACACATATATAAAAGTCAGAACAAAATAGGTATCTATATGTACAATGATCAAAAATTCCATCAGGCTACAAAATGGGAATAAGTCCACCACCCATCATCACACATACCCGTAGGCTATAAACCAATAGTACACCATCACAAGCCAATATCAGCCCTACTGATTACCAAGAGTTTCTCCACTCCCCTCATGAGTATCCCTTGTCTGCTTTTTCCCACGTGTCATTATTGCCTCACTCGACTCAAAAACTACCCCTGATATCTGAGTACCCATAGGCACTACCACCCTATCCAAATCTGGGACAAAACCTCCTATTTGTGATATTATGGGTACCTTTTTTCTCACCTCCATTCATCCCATTAATGTTGTGCTCTAGTGACTCGACTGAGAATGTGTCTATTATCGTGATCATGATCTCAAACTTGACCGTGACCTACCATAATGTGGAAGTGGAATCCCACACATTAGCAAGATAATCTCATAATCATTTTGCATCGTTACCTTCTCCCTCATCCACACCACATTCTAACCTTCCTTCCATAACTGCTCTATCTCTATTCTCAAAGTAGCCACATCTGCAGGGACTTGCTTCATTGCTCTCACATGCTATCCATCCTCTCATGCCTATTGTTGTTGCTCTACCTCAACATGCAACTCAACTATATTCACCAAATGAGCCTCTCGCTCAACATCCCTGGTCACTATCACATGTTACATCTTATTCACCTCTACCTATAACTTCTGCCCTACCTACATTGTCTTCATGGTCAAACAACACATACTCTCTACCTACTCTATGTGCCTCATATCCATCGCTATGCACCACCCACACAACTCTATGCACTACATATTCAATGTCCTCTACTTTGTAGCATGCACATGCTCTACCACCCTTAGCCTCTTTCAAATATCTATGCTCAACATCACTCACCATCTCCATAACTATTAATATCTCCTCTAAATCACGGTGCTTTCCTCTCCATGTCCTCAAATCAGCTGCCCAACCTCTTTCACTCCCCCAAAGCTACCCCTTCAGTTTATGTACCCTCTCCTGCAACATCAATAGGTCCTCATCCACATCCCTCCTATTTTTGTCCTCAAAGGGTATGTATCCCATATCCCCCATATTGCCTAAACCTCCTATATCATCATATCATAAATACCTATACCAACCCAAACATCCTTTATGACCCTCTCCATGGTCATTGTCTCCTCCATAGGTTGCACCCTATCATTCACTGGTGCCTCTACTATCCTCTTAGTAGATGCATTAGATGTACCACCTAGTCATCACCTCGATCGACAAAGAGGTATCTCTATGTTGTCTCTCGCCCCTCCTTGCACCCTCGACTTGGTACCTCTGGATGACCACCCCTCTGGTGCAAACATCCCACTACCTGGCTATATTCACTGATCAATCACTCCAATACCTACCTTCCAACTCTGAGTCACCCACCAAGCATCATACTCTAGTGTCGTACCTACATCATCCACATCCAAAATAATCATCAGTGGATCCCTCTCACCGATCCATGGTAATACTACAGGATGACTCCCTCTATCACCCCATCACCTATAAATCACAACAAGTGCCTCTGGAACATCCTACCACAAACCAAACTATCATATTACCTTATTAAACTAGAAGAACTTCATCTGGCGAGTATACCGCCCCACTATCCATTGCCCCCTGATAGATATCTCCCAACTACTTTTCATCACTCTCTCATACCACCATGCCCCTCCAAACTTCACCCTCCAAAATAAATTATAGCCCTCATGTGGCCTCTTCATCCCTTTCTCCATATTAATTTGCCACCTCAATTCATACAGTAGGTGAGTTTTCCCCCCTATGTGAGCATTATAGGGCAACAACGTTGGTCACTCTATCACTATATGCTCCCATACCCACAGATTTAGAAAAGGAGTCCAACTCAACCCTTTTTTCCTCGTGTGCACCACGTCATGTAACTCCCTATAGACATGCATCAACATCACAGGTGACCCTGTAAATAATGTTGTTGTAGACACTAAAATCATGTAAATCGGATAAGACTACCAAGGTGCCACTCTTATCGACACCATATGGCCCCATTGGGCAACCCTCAGGGGTTAATTAGGGGTCCCAACCACTTTTGGGAAGGTTTACCCCACTTTTGGGAGGTTTTGGGCCATGTAGCCATGGTCGTCCCACCCCAGGATGACCACAGTTCATGGTCGTCCCACCCAGGGGATGGCCATAGAGGTCCAGACCCCTCAAAAAGTCAAAGGGTGGGACAAATGGTAATCAATTTCTACCATTTATCCCACCCAATCACTCATGATAGATTGGGAGACTATCATGGCCATTAGGGACTACAAATTGGAGGTCCAAATGGGAAGCCTCTTCCACCCTATGCATGGCAAAGGCATTGACAAGTGGTGGCACCTGCCTTGCATGCCCAAACTTACCCCTTTGCCCCCTTTTCCCTCTTGGGCTATAAATTGGAGTGTTTGCACTCAATTTCAAAGAGAGACTTTTGCAATTATTGACCATGAAGTGCTACCGATATTTTCCCTCACCTTTTGCCCTCGTATTTGCCCTTGGAAACCTCATCAATCGAAGGTATTTTCAAGGCATCCCCAAATACACTCATCCTTTTCAAAACCTATCAATTCCTATGATTTAATTTACCAAATT
Organism: Wollemia nobilis; assembly: GCA_028583015.1. NCBI lineage: Eukaryota > Viridiplantae > Streptophyta > Pinopsida > Araucariales > Araucariaceae > Wollemia > Wollemia nobilis. Next base: position 11,907,564 of record JAQPPZ010001195.1, read on the forward strand.
TGATGACAACACCCCTAGGAGGATTCTAGACCAGATCCAAGTGGAATTGGTGGTAAAAACCACCCTGTTTTGTGGTCGTCCCCACCAGGGATGGTTAACAGTCCCAGTTGGAACTCTCAGGGATGGCCATGAATTGGCCCATAATTTTGATCCAATTTTAGTATAGATCAATTTAATAGCATTATATTAGCATCATATTCAATTTTGGTGAAGTTTGGAGTGGTTTTGATTTGTTAATTAAGGTTTTTGTGATTATAGTCCTAGTTGGCCCTCCTAGGGATGGCCATAGGTTCTGCTCATAATATCACTTTAATTTCTACTCAGATCTTTACAAAATCATATAATATACATCATACTAAGTTTTCATGTCATTTGGAGTAGTTTAGATATGTCGATTACACTTTTTACATTCAATACTGCATGCATTTCATAGATTTTATCATCATACACATATGCTATTAACATATTTCAATTCCTTGTGTGTAGGTACAGATATTCTAGTGCATGAGGGAGGAGCTAAAGAGTAGAAGAAATATAGCTCAAAGTAGCGATAGTGCAAGCCCACTCTTCAATCGTGAGTGTGAGAGGAACATTGAAAGCGCACCATAAGTTCATGGAGGGATTGGATCCTTCAAACTTTGTAACTTGAAATGTATCAAATTGAAAGCCCTCAAGGGGATGTATTGTAACCTCTTATTTGAAAAATTAATAAATACAAGGAGAACCCCCCATTTTCTTAACTTATTTGTCACTTACTTGCTTACTTTATCATCTCTTTTGAATGCTTGAATAGAACATTAGATGCATTTCAATTTCATTTGCTAGGTGCACCATTTTTCATGCTCTTCAGTGGTGATCATGGTGGGACCCTTGTCCCTTTTCAATTTTGCTAATTTTTACCTTGTTTTTGCACTTTGGATATTGTAGGTTCTGGTCATTCTAAGCTGAAATGACCCCTGAATTCCTAATTGGAACTCTCAGGGATGGCCACAACAACCATCCCACCCAGGGATGGCCCCCAAATTTGTAGCCATCCCACCTAGGGATGGCCACAAAACCAAGGGTTTTCTACTCAAATTTCTAGAAACAACAACTTCCAGAATAGACAAGGTAAGTGCCTAAACATTCAATTTGCATTAAGGTTGTTCAGAAAAGGGTAAATTGAAGTTTTTCATGTCTTTTCTTAGGTGATTGAAAGCTAGATTTCCCATTTCCTAAATTCCAAAATAATAAACAAAAGAAAAATAGGAAAAAGAACAATCTTAGATATGCATTTGAGTGGTTTGCCTACATGTGACCTACCTAAGGGTTAGGTTTTCATATAGGCTAAATATTTTGTAGGTTCCTTATTTATTTATGCATCTAATTCTAAAAGTAAAACACTTCTTATGCATTTAGTGAAAAGTCATTGAATGCTACTTTGTTTACTTTCATTAATTATAAAAGGAACCACACACACCACATCACTTTTAAACATTAGTGAGTTGGAATTCATCCCCAACCACTAATAGAGTTCAACGATGGTGGGTTTCATCTCCACCCATTGGCTCAAATCCTACAAACCCTATTTTTGGCCAAAACCAGCTCCAAGAACCATCATAGCTTATGGAAAATAGCATGCATCTCTCTTCGAAGAGGTATATCACTAACCATAGTCAATATGGGTGAGGACTAGTAGGACATGTGCTCCCTGATCAAGTATGGGCTTCATATCCATACTTTGGTTGGTTTACATGACCAAAATTTCATTATCAATTATCAAGCTATGAGTATACAGGTGAAATCCATTAAACAATTGAGAATTACATCAACAACATTCAAACACATGAAAAGAGATTTCTTTACAAAACAACAAATAAAAAACACACTAAACAGTTTAGGAACACATATCAATATTTAAAAGAGATAAACATTTGTATTCTTGTGTGTTTCTATTTTTGTGTGTTTGAATCATTAAAATTTGTAAAGGAGATAATCACGTAGGGGTTTAGAAAAAGTAGTCATGGTATATACCCGTAGCCAAGCCCACTTAAGGGCTGACGCTATGGGGAGTAGGCAAGGAGACGTAGATCATATCCGATTTGACCCCAAGGACATGGTTATACCTCCTTGGTGGCCACCTACTCTCCCAAGTCCTAGAGTGTCAGATAAGGGACCTAGCCTACAAGGGACCCCTACACGGGGCACCCCTACAGGTCATAGTCCCAATAAGGGAAATTACTTCCCAAGTATGGACACATCAAATGCCTTCTTTCAAGAAAGGCAACCATGCAATGAGGCACCTACACATAGAGCAATACCATGCATTCATGTCCTGCTCGGTCTACCTCACACACTTGTGTGTAGGATCAAGACTATACACCAAGGGTGGGGCTAAATGATCATATTATGCTCTCAAATCACCCTTCTCCAAAGTACAAATATCAAGATGAGTATGATACTCATCGCATTGGGTGAGCCAATTTTTCCTTACCTTCCTCATTTATGAAGGAAGACCCAAGGAAAATCTTGATTATCCTCAACATCATTCTATGCAAGCACGATGTGCCTCTACGCTAGTAGAATATCAAGAACATATGTTTAGGAGTGAACCTCAAGTAAATGTGACTTCTCTCAATCGAGGGAAACTCATAGTAGACCTCACAAATCCTCCTGAACAGGATAGGTATCAGGGCAATAGTGCTAGGGCACATAGGCCTCACACAACTGAACAAATAAACCAACTAGTCAAAAGGTATGTTGATCATCAAGCTAAGTTTAATCAACTTTGGTTAGATAAACAATGCTTGGATCTCTTAGATCATCGACAATAATTAGAAAGACAAAGACTTGAACAACAGATTCAAGAAACATTGCGCAATGGGGTTCCTACCCCAAGCATGCATAGACAGGAGGCTCATCAGAGGCAACCCACTTTCCATCAAAATAGGTCTCCTAGGCCTAATCAAATGTTGCCACCTCGACCTCCTAGGCCTGATCAGAACTTACCTACTAGGCCTAACATAGATCACCTTCAGTAGGCATTAGTTCCTCCTTGTAGGCCCATTCAAGAAACACCTTACAAGGCTTATGATGATTTGGAACAAGATGAGGAATACCTAGAAGCACCATTTGGAGGTATGGTTGATGATAATCAACCACCTCAACATATGCTTAACATTCCTCACCCCCTTCATGGGTCCAAAATAAATAAGAGGATATTAAATCCTCTGATGTGTATCGAGCATTGCTTGAGTGCATGGAAACTATAGAGAGTAAGATAATTGGGATTAGGCTTCAAAATCCCACCTTGCACCAATTGTGCAGTCAACCATTGCATCCATCTATACCTTCCCCTCCATACCCTGAGCATTTTAAAATGCCCAAATTGGATAGATTTAAGGGGGAGGAAGATGCACAAGAGCACGTCACTAGGTTCATGAACCAGTGCTTCAACATCCAGGAGAATGATGCATTACTCCTGAGAATATTTTTTATTACCCTCTCTAGCCCAACCATTGAGTGGTTTAATCAACTTCCAAGGCATAGCATCTATACCTTTGAACAATTTGTAGATACATTCTTGGAACATTTCACCTTCAATACCAAGAGAAAGGTGACCTTAACCGACCTTACGAGGTTAAAACAATATGAAGATGAGTCTATCATAGACTATGGTAATAGGTGGTGAATGCTTCTAGCTAAGCTACCATACCTATTGCCAGTGTCCGAGTTGACTCAGATGTTTTCAAAGAGTTATCTAAAACCAATATCATTATTGTTACAACTCCAATAGTATCCCACTCTTGAAGATGCTCTAGCACAGGCTAGAACCATAGAAGAGATTAAAATTCAAGAGGGGGAGATCTCAAAACCTCAGAAGGAGTGGACTAAGAATCCAAAGGGAAATCTGACACCATCAAAGCCGATAATGGTCAATCAAGTGGCCATCAATATCCTAGGGCCTGCACAAACAATGCTACCTCAAAAGGTAAATTATCAGGCCCAACCTCCTCCTACGAGTTACAACAATAACACCCAAGTGAATCAGGGGTAAATTCAGCAACGTCACCCTAGGTGACAATATACGCCCTTTGCTGAATCAATGGACTCCCTATTCGATCATCTATGGGCTGCCAAAGTGATTACTTTACCATAAATCAAGCCTATAGACCCGAGTATAGGAAAACAAAAGCCTATGGGATGTCGAGAAGATCTATTTTGTAGATATCATAGGCAGATTGGGCATGACTTGCCTACATGCTACGGTTTCAAAAACCTAGTGCAGGATATGATCGAGAGGAATGACCTTCAAGTGGATAATCCTCTCACCACAAGCAATCAAAAGATGGGTATTTTCAAAGACCCATTACCCACTCATGAGGTACAGGAAGCTCCTACCAAACAAATGAATGAGGTCAATATGGCACCCCCTCTACAAGGGTTCATCGGGATGGTTAGTATTGTGACCAAGAATAGATGCTACCCAAGTCAAGTTGCACCACCTGCAGCTTCAAGTGATATTCCATCAACATCATAGCCTCCACCACCTCCAGTGCAAAGCCTTCCACCTCATCCAGTGGTGACAATAAAAAGTAAGCTGGCTCAAATCTTACGAACAACATCGGCTAGAATTTCCATATACGAGCTTATTCAACAATCTCCACCTCATAGAGAAGCTCTTATGGATATTCTTAAGTCGATTGAGCTACAACCCCAAGAGTCTAACTCCTTTATCAATTTTGTGGGGCATGTGCAATAGTGTAAGGAACCAGTGATCACATTCCATGAGCATGAACTCAAACCGATAGCAAGTGATGTGGTTGATCCTCCTCTACACATCATTGCATGTGTGAATGGAACACCATATAAGAGAGTTTTAATTGACACTAGTTCATCAAGTAACATAATAACCACTAGTGCTCTCAAACATCTAGGACTTCCAGCATCCCATGTTGTTGCATCTACCTACACCCTTCGAGCATTCAATGATATGATATGCTCCATAGTCGACACTATAGTCCTACCCATTCAGGTGGGATGTAAAACTATACCGACATTGTGTCATGTTTTGGAGGGTGCAATGGCCTACAACATATTGTTGGGTAGACCTTGGATCTAGGACATGAAGTGTGTCCCCTCCATCGCTCACCAATGTCTAAAGTATACTTATGAAGGGTAGGTACATGTCGTCTCTATAGACCTTGAGCCCTTTAAGTACTACAACTTGGTGTAACAAATCCCCGAGTCGACCTTACCATCGACTCATGTGGACTTCCAACTGAACACATCTATTCAGGGTCCACTTCCATCACCATCACCTTCCATTACCCCATTACCATCTTCATCCATACCATCATCATCATTGGCAACTTCAGAAAAACCTTCATCATCATCCAATCCTCCACAGAGGAACATGTCGAAGAGGCCAATCGATGAGATCCCTCCCATCATTTCCACCATCTCTATGGAAGAGATTCCTAGTATAGCAGATGAGGAACCATATCATGAGGTACACATTGAGTCATCTCAAACCTCACTTTCATCTCCTCCACCTTCACCATCCTAGGTTACAATCCATTTAGCTAATACAGGTCTAGGAGAATACCTAGTGAGGAACATCACAATAGTTCTAGCCATTGAGATGGTGCAAGATATGGGATGACCTCATCTCCCCATAGGTAGCATCATACCTCTAGGTATACCGCCCAATAAAATAAATTTTATATATGGGGGTATTGAATATGGAATATTACCAATTCCTCAACAAGAAGAAGATGAGGAACCTTTCTCTGAGGATATAAATTACATGTCAAATCCTGACTACGCCTTGCGATATCTACATCGCTACCATTGGCATGGCTATGGTCTAGGGTTATATGAACAAGGTACTCATGTTCCTTTCCAGCCACAATATCAATTACCATATGATAAATCTGGTTTGGGACACAACAAGTTGGTACCTTTAGATGTCCTCACAGAGAGTTTAGAATGCCTAGGTCTGAACTATAGGGATGAGCTTACATGTGATCCCTATGCTAATCCAAATCATGTCTACTCATTGGGAGATTACTTTCCCATAAATATGATAGATCAAGGGTTATCTCATGATTTTACCCAATCTCAGGAAGTGGGTGAAGGTTCGCATACCCTTCCATATGATAGTGAGGAAGAGGATCAAGGTCCTCCTCATGAATGGACAATAGATGATGAATCAGACTATGGTATAGCACCCATAAATTACCCTAGTTTAGATGAGGAATATGAGTAGGTCATCCCATTGGATGATGAAGAAGAATTCTATCTATGTATGTTCCTATTACAACATCCTATCTAGTGATAGTTTCTACCTGAAGAAGAGCAAGCTCATCGCCTACCCCATAGACCACTATCGATCATTCTGCCACCCCCACGAGTCATGAGACAACCTATTGTCTCTAGACCTAATGGCCCATCCACTAGAAATCATCCATCCATCAACATGATTTCCATAGATCTTACTGCACATACAATTTTGGATAGGCTAGCCAATATTGAGTTACAAGTAAGTCACCAACACAATGATTTACAATAAATCTTGAATCGACTCACAAGCATCGAGTCACAATTGAGTCATCCAAAACCTCAACCCCTATATTATCAAGACCAAATACCTCCTACATAGTCCACTATAAAGTCTCAATAGAACCTAGGGAAGAGGCAACAATGCCATCAACCTCACACATTTAATCCTTTGTCAGAACCCTTAACATCGATCTTCAATCGATTATATGAGGCACAAGCAATCATGCTTCCTAATATTCATTCTTTGAAACCTAATAAATAAACAAGCACTAATAAAACACATTTGTGTTTACCATCAACAAAAGGGTCATGACATCCATATCTATTACCCCTTTAGAGAGTTAGTTCAAGATATGATCAGAGGCAAGAACTTTAGATAAGAGTCTTCCAGACAAAAAAACAAAACAACAACCAAACCAACACCTCAAGGTGAATGAGGAAAGAAAAAAACCATAAGGGCCATCCAAAGGCATCTTAACCCCTTTGGTCACCCTAAAATGCTCCAAGGTGTCTACAAACCCTTTGGTCACCCTAAAATACTCCAAAGATGTCTATGACCCCTTTGGTCAACCTAAAATGCTCCAAGGTGGTCTACAAACCCTTTGGTCACCCTAAAATGCTCCAAAGTAGTCTACGAACCCTTTGGTCAACCTAAAATGCTCCAAAGTGGTCTACAACCCCTTTGGTCACCCTAAAATACTCCAAAATGGTCTACAAACCCTTTGGTCACCCTAAAATACTCCAAAGTGGTCTACACCCTTTGGTCACCCTAAAATGCTCCAAGGTAGTCTACGACCCCTTTGGTCACCCTAAAATGCTCCAAGGTGGTCTACAACCCCTTTGGTCAACCTAAAATGCTCCAAGGTGGTCTATGAACCCTTTGGTCAACCTAAAATGCTCCAAAGTGGTCTCCTAAGTCTACACCCTTTGGTCACCCTAAAATACTCCAAGGTGTCTACACCCTTTGGTCAACCCTAAATCTCAAAGGTGTCTACGACCCCTTTGGTCACCCTAAAATGCTCCAAAGTGGTCTACAAACCCTTTGGTCAACCTAAAATTCTCCAAAGTATCTACAAACCCTTTGGTCACCCTAAAATGCTCCAAAGTGGTCTATGAACCCTTTGGTCAACCTAAAATGCTCCAAAGTGGTCTACGAACCCTTTGGTCACCCTAAAATGCTCCAAGGTGGTCTACAAACCCTTTGGTCAACCTAAAATGCTCCAAGGTGGTCTATGACCCCTTTGGTCAACCTAAAATACTCCAAGGTGGTCTACAAACCCTTTGGTCAACCTAAAATACTCCAAAGGTGTCTACAACCCTTTGGTCACCCTAAAACACACCAAAGGTGTCTACAAACCCTTTGGTCACCCTAAAACTCCAAAGGTATCTACAAACCCTTTGGTCACCCCAAAATCCCCAAAGGTATCTATAAACCCTTTGGTCACCCCAAAAGCCCCAAAGGTATCTATAAACCCTTTGGTCACCCAAAAAGCCCCAATGGCATCCATTAAGCCCATTGGTCAAATATATATACATATATATATCAAAAATCCAAAAACATCATTAAAATATCAAAAACATAAAAATATTGCATTGCATTACATTTCATATCATTGCATTATAACATCACTTGCATTAGGCATACCCATCATTGCATTTTGTATTTTAGAGTTGATCATACATGTCTAGCACCAAGTATGTACACTAGGCATCTGTCAAAATCAATGTTGTCAAAAGTCAGTTTTACCACATGTTTACATTATATTTATCATTTACATCCACATTCCATACTATGTGTCTATTTCCCTTCACTTAGCCATTGTTCATAAGGTATCTTTAGGGTTTTTGGTCACTCAACCATCTCTAGTTTTCTTTTCAGATTTTGTAGAAAGCTATCATGATTTTTAGAAGGTAGAATCTTGCTTAGATTGTACCTTGTATATGTCAAAATCCCAACACATTTTCACATTAATAAATCCAAGTATTGCACAAGGAAATATGAAACCTACAAAGTGGTCTGTGTTACCTTAAGTGAAAATTTTACCTCGCTCATCCCCCTATGTGAATGGTTCAAAAATACTGAGAATTGACAAAAGGACAAGTTCCTCCTTACCCAAAGTAATCAAAATCCCTTGCTTCATGCCAAATTGGGGTAAGTATCCAAAAGAGAAAAATAAATAGTGGTTATTACCACTTAAAAATATTCAAAATAAAAAGTGGTTTTCACCATTAGCAAAAAGTAAAATAAATAGTGGTTCTCACCACTACCAAAATCCCTTGCTCACCAAAACAAAAATGAGCAAATCCCTAGAGCAATTCAAAGATAAAAGAAAAGAAGGGAGTACTGAACTTGAATCCCTAGAATTCTCAGCATTTGACAACCATAAGGTGATCCTCATTACAGGTTGGGTGGCATCAAGCCTACCTGGCAATGGTGGTATCCTTACGCATGATGATATGTCTATCACATAAGCAACTTGCTTTTGTACAGACCAATGTTTGCATGCGGATGAGCTAGCTTTTGGTAGCCTGTATTGCCTAGTGGTCTAATCCAACTACGTACAAAACTCAGGATAATGATACTCGTAGGGTGATCTTCAGTACAGATGGGCTGCATCAATCCTGTTTGGCACTAGGGTAACTTTATGCGTTATCATAGAAATGAACTCACATGCACACACAGGGATATTGAATATCTTGGTCATCCTAGCAGATTTATACTTTGCCAAAAAGTCTTGCATGGTTAATATACAACTTTTGATTAGGTAACTAGAGTGTTTGAGTCTCCTAAAAATCCCAAACACATCATATAACATTATATTATTCATTCCATTTCATATCATGCTATCACATATTTGTTACATTACGTTTACACAAGCCATTACATAGTGTCATGATAACGTTAAAATGATGAGATAAATTTTGTATAGTCTATGGTGCTAGCATCTAGTATGTCAAATAGTATTCATAATCCATCATACATATTAATAAATCATCCATTTCATTATACATACACATGTACATATCATCAAATCACATCATATTACAATACATGCATACATGATAAGCATCCATCAAAGCATCATAAAGCAAACATAAGCATTGCATACATCTCATAAAGTAGTAAAGAAACACATGATGATAATAGAAAACACACATATATATATGGAACCAAAAGATACATCATAATCCAAAAACTTCCCATAGGCTACAATAAAGTGGGTCCTCAGACCTCACGCTCCCAAAATCCAAAAAGAACCATAGAGTCTCAAAAGCCATGGTCATGCAGGACCGACACTATGACTCTCAACCCTACCCTCAATCAAAGTCCATCGAGAACTCCCAGATCTGCTACTCCCTACCCTATCTAACCTTTGTGTAGATCTAGGAACCCCCATCCTCACCAAATACTATCTTGTACCACTCCTCTAACTCTGGTATGACCCTCTAGTAGAAGGATGGGTTAGTAAGTACCCCCTAAGGTGCACTATCTCATCCTCCAAATCCTGAGTGTATGCTCACTCCTCTCAACAACGAGCCTGGAAGTCCCCCACTAAGGCCTAGAGTTATGTCACCTCCTCCTATAGCCTAGCCATCTCACCACTACTAGATCCCCCATGGCTAGGGCTTCATGCTCCAACCTATGCTCAAAGAGTAGCTATCTCTGCTACCTACCTATCAATATCATCCTATGCACTCTGTACCTATGCCTATAGGAGAGCTCTCTCCTCTACATGCTCCCATATACCTCTAATCAGATCACCCTTGTAGCTCAATAATAGTAGCATCTCATGATACCAATTGTACCTACACTCCTTGATCATCAAAGTAATCCTCACCAAAGTCATCTTATGGATCCCCTACATCAATGAGATCTATCCACTCATCCTCTACTCAATGATGCACATGTCACTCACCTACATCTGGCTCCTCATCATCTAGAGCCTCATCATGACCCTCATATAGAGCATCCCTATGAGCCTCCTCCACCACCACAATTGTATCACCTCCTAGTGGCCCCTCTCCCTACCACTAGCATGTCACCCACCAAGAGTCATACTCTATTGTAGTCCTAACATCATCTAGCTCAAAAATATCCACTATAGGATCTACCTCCTCTCCCACTACCTCAACTATAGGCCAACCAAGTGTCCTCTCATCCCCATGATATCGATAGATCACTAGCTCACTAGGCAACCCCTAGCATAGCCCAAACTACCATAAGACTTGAGCATACAGAAAGTACTCTCACTCAATCCCATATTGCCAAACTAACCATCTCCCTCACCTCACCCTATAAATTTATACCTCAACCTCAAGCCATGCTGGACAATCCCTATAGGGTCTCCAAGTCACCTCCTCTACCCTGAGTCATGCAAAGGACTATGCATAATGGTCAATATCACCTACAAAGTGATGGATCTGACCTATCTCCTAGGCTTATTCCCATAGAATCCCATAGCCTATCTCCCTATCTACAAGTTATGCTCATGTCATCCAAGGTAGTCCCCACGATCGATCCACAACAATATGTTACCATCCCCACACCTATAGTAGAAAGTTACATCCTAATCCCTTCCACCCATGGGAGTAGATCTCATACAACTATACCAAAAAAGTAGTACCCCAAGCCATCACTATAGAATGCTCTATGGTGCACTCCACAAGTGTAAATACCAACTCCAAAAGGTTCCAAGGGAACCTGGCTCCTAATGAGTCTAGTAGCAACATGTTGGAGATCAATATCATCAATAAGGCATACCTCATGGTCAATACCTTAGCCTCATACCATAACTCCACTAGTATACCTCCACTAAGTAAGTCATGTACTACCTCCTGCCAATCCCTATCAAAGTATCTCTGCATAACCATATCTCTCAGATCTTGGTGAGTAGATACAATAGGTCACCCCTCTATCAGAATGCACAAAATCTGATAGACATCCTCTAGAGTCACTATCATCTCCCCTATAGGTAGGTGGAAGGTGTTGGTGCGAGGATCCCATAAGTCTATCAAAGCAGTCAGATAAGCTTGATCACCCACCATGAGCTCTAACCGTGTCACATGCTTAAGACCAATGGCATCAAGCCATTCCTAGTCCTCCTCTATCAATAAGTCCCTAGTGGTCTGAAAGAGAGTCAAAAATTGATATCGACTCTTAACCACCTGGCAGAGGTAAGCAAGTTAACAAAAATGCACCAAAAATGCATCAAAATTACCCAAAAATACCAAAAAAAGACTCAAAAAGGGACCTTTTTACCCTAAATTTGTGGTCGTCCCACCCAAGGATGGCCCCAAATTTGCAACCATCCCACCTAGGATGACCCCCAAAAATGCTTAAAAATGGGTCATTTTGACCCCCAAAATAGCCATAAAATAGCAAGAAAACACAAAAAAATGGAATAAAAATGCATCTAAACCACAAATAAAGCCTACATTCCTACATTTTATCACTACTATGGTTCATTAACCAAGAATTAGTGTGTTCTTGTTGGAAAAAGTGCAACTAATTACAATTTCAAATTCAATAAAGAATAAGAGAAAATGTAGCCCTTACCCATCTCGCACTGGCTCCATCGCTCGTCGAGTCCTATGGCTAGATCATAGTGATTGTGGGGTACTCTCAATAGTGCTCTACTTTAGAAAATCAACCTCCTACTCTTCAACTCTCAATTTGCTAAGTTAGAAATGTGAAAATGAGCTCATTTGCCCAATTTTGGGCTTATAAAGCACTAAGATGAGCATGGTCATCCTAGGGTGGGATAGTCATCTATTGGTTGACCATCCCACCCTGGGATGGCCATAAACTATGCAGCCATCCCACCCTAGGATGGCCACCAAAAAATCCCATAAAAATAGCTAAAAAAGATCAAAAAATGGCCTAAAAGCCACCAAAAATAAGTCAAAATTGATGAATTTCACAAAGGATCAATATTGAATTCAAAGTGTTCATGGATGAATTGAAAAGTTTCTACTTCACTCCCCAATAAGGCCATTGTGGCTGGACCACTCCACGGGAATGAGGTATTCAATCTTTTTCTTCCATGAAATATCAACAAAATGATCAAAATCTTCACAAAATTGATAAATCTTATAATGGGTAAAACTGATGGTTATCCCAATCAAGTCATATGGGTCAAGTGACTCATCACTTTCATCATTGTTCATGCCCTCATCAACTCATCACTTGAGGGGGTAGTCATAATAATGAATTCATAATTAAAATCAACACTTAAACACTCAAAAGTGCAACTTGCATACATTCAAAAGAATCTTTTCCAAAGATAAATTTTCAAGCCTACATTGGGGCAAATAATCAACAAATTCAACAAAACAAAGTCTTGGTCTCCTTGAAGCCTTGGGAATTTACCCAGAAAAAGTCTTATAAGTGAAACAAGGAACCAAGACCAAGTATACCCTAAGCCCCTATGACTGCCATTGTAGAGTGGCTGAAAGGTATACCAAAATCAATCCTTCAATTATGTCAAAAGCAAGGATTCCAAGAATGTATGCTCTTTCCACAATGGAGGCATCTAAATTTGGTTAGGTTAATGAATAACCTTAATCATTTAACGATTTAGTCATCTATTTTTTCTTAGTGCTTTGTTTCACACAACGCATCTCAAAAAGGGGCATCTATAGACACTAAAATCATGTAAATCGGATAAGACTTCCAAGGTGCCACTCTTATCGACACCATATGGCCCCATTGGGAAACCCTCAAGGGTTAATTAGGGCTCCCAACCACTTTTGGGAAGGTTTACCCCACTTTTGGGAGGTTTTGGGCCATGTAGCCATGGTCATCCCACCCTAAGATGACCATAATTCATGGTCATCCCACCCAGGGATGACCACAAGCAACCATCCCTGGGTGGGATGGCCATGGTCCAGACCCCTCAAAAAGTCAAAGGGTGGGATAAATGGCAATCAATTTTCCATTTATCCCACCCAATCACTCATGATAGATTGGGAGGTTGTCATGGCCATTAGGGACTATAAATTGGAGGCCCAAATGGGAAGCCTCTTCCACCCTATGCATGGCAAAGGCATTTCCAAGTGGCGGAACCTACCTTGCATGCCCAAACTTGCATCATTTTCCTCCCTTTACCCTCTTGGGCTATAAATTTAAGTGTTTGCACTCAATTTCAAAGAGGGACTTTTGTAATTATTGACCATGAAGTGCTCCCAATATTTACCCTCACCTTTTGCCCTCGTATTTACCCTTGGAAACCGTTGAGAAGCAACACACCCCCACTAAAAAAAGAAATTCCATCCTTGAAAATGTTTAATTTTCATTTTTTCACAGGGACCCTCTTGATGTTTTTTAGGTTTTAATTCCAAATTTTGCTTGCCTCCTTTTCAAGTTTTGCATATATCAAAGTATCCAAGTAGGCTTGCATATGGCTTTGATTTCAATTTAGAATTCATTTTTCAAATGTTAGAATCATTTCTGAGTAAAGAAGATCCTTCACTAATATGTAAAAATGCAGAATACAGATGAATAAATTCATTGGAGTCAACCTACAATTTCAAAAAATTTGCTTGAGGAAATGTCGCGATTTCACGACATATTCCATTTTCGGAAACGTCGCGATTTCGCGACATATTCCATTTTTGGAAACGTCGTGATTTCGCGACATATTCCATTTTTGGAAACGTCACGATATCGTGACATATTTTTATTACAAGCAAAAATTGAGGAAAACGTCGCGATATCGTGACAATTTGCAGTCGAAAGCGAAGCTTAAGGAGAACGTCACGATATCGCGACATATTTTGATTGGAAGGCAAATCTTGAAGAAAACATCGTGATTTCATGACGTGTTCCATTAGTTGCGATGTGTTCCATTTTCGTGATGGCACAAGCTTAGAAAGAGCCAAGTATGGAAAACGTCACGATATCGTGACATGTTTTGATTGAAGGTGAATCTTAAGGAAAATGTCGCGATATCACGACATGTTTTAGTCAGAAGCCAAGCTCGAAGAAAACATTATGATTTCGCTACATATTCTGAGTGGAAACAAAGCTTAAGGAAAATGTCGCGATATCGCGACATATTCTGGTTGGAAGCATCAAGTGACAAAAACGTCGCAATATCATGACAGGATTCGTTTTCACCAGGCCATAAGCTTGAAAGAGATGAAGTATGAAAAATGTCGCGATATCACGACAAGTTTTGATTGAAGGCAAATCTTGAAGAAAATGTTGCAATTTTGTGACGTGTTCCATTTTTGCGACGTGTTCCATTTTCGCGATGGCACAAGCTTAGAAAGAGTCAAGTATGGAAAACGTCGCGATATCGCGACATATTTGGATTGAAAGAGCCAAGTGATAAAAACGTCGTGATTTTGTGACGCATTTTAAGAGGAAGCAAAGTTTAAGGAAAACGTCGCGATTTCGCGACATGTTTCATTTTCACGATGACGTAAGCTTAAGAAAGATGAAGTGAAGAAAACGTCACGATATCGCGACACATTTTAATTTCATGGGAATAAGAAGGAAAACGTCACGATTTCGCGACATGTCCCATTTTTGGACTTGTCTCATTTTCGCGAGGGCAAAAGCAAAGGGAAAGCAGTAAGGAAAACGTCGCGATATCGCGACATGTTTTGAAGAATATGAGCTAGGAAGAAGGAAATCAAGCCGACATGTAATGAACATTAGGGTTTAATTTAATAATATTAAAATGCTAATCCTTGCTTTTCTTTTGCAGAAAGTGATCCGGCAGTTGCATAATAGCAGAAGTAATGGCGAGAAAGACAAAGATAAGCACAAATCAAGCGAGGACCGTTAGATGGAAATGGGAGATGCCGGGAATTTTTGGTCCATCCAGATTTTACAGATCTGGCCATGAAGAAGACTTTACGGTGTGACTAAGCAGCTGCCTCATTTAATGGAATATGTCGACAATTGGCTGAAAAATGAAAATATCTACACACAGTTATCGAAATTTGTCGATGGATGCATTTAACGGGAGAATTTATGGTGAAAGTAATGGCGTGCAGAGAATTTCAACTCAGAGGCGGCTCTACGAAGATGAAATGCCAGAGAAGTCAGTGACTCATCCAAATTTCCCAGAGGAATTAATGAGATGTTCTCGGCAGATGCACCAGAACAATGAAGACATCTACACACAGTTACAGGTGGATGCAAGTAATATCAAATTGTGCCTTCTCCATTTATGGCAAGAACCGCATGAAGATTTTTAGAGTGATTAGGGTTTATCGAAACTCTATATAAAAATGCCTTATATTGTAAAACCTCGGCGGTGGGATTTTTATGATAAGATTTAGGGTTTTAGGAAGAAGATATTTTTGAAAAGATCAGGGTCTATCCTGAGTCTATATATACTTCCTTTGAATGTAAAATCAGGAGGCGAAAACTTAGAATAAAAAGCTATTTGAGCAATTTCCTGCAAATCTTGTTTGAATGCTTTGTTCTGTACTTGGAGTTGGTGTGATTTTCATTTTTTGTGATAGCGTGGCCAGGAGCCTAATCTCTTTCGGATTGTGATAAGTGCATTTTCTTCTATTTTTCATCTCGCTAAGGTTTATTTAATTTATGTTGTAGATCTGTGTTATCAAGATTGGATATGCTGCTAGGCTTCATTCTTTTCATTGTATGCTAAGGAAAATTAGAGATTTAAGGTTCGGGTCTGTTCTAATTGCTCTATCCTCACTGTGTGAGCTAGGCTGCTGGTGAGAGATACCAATTTCAACCGACTTCCCTTCTATTTATGATTTTCTTTTAGATCTGTTTCATCTCTCGTCTTATGCTCTTAGTAGAAGGTGATCTTAGAAAGCTGGACACCTTCCTCTTTTATTGGTTTTATTGTGAAGCTAAATAGTATAACTGAGATTGGTGGTTTTGATTTTGTAACTAAGTTAGATAAGCTTCTCTTTCTCGCCCTACCCTACTCTCTCTATTCCACCGATTGAATGATCCATTTTTATTTTCTTTAAAATTTGTCTTTTATTTAAATCTGCTAAAGCATAAAGAGCTAGATCAAAGAACTGATTGTAAATTCGATTGTCCACAAAGATAACCAACTCCAAAAACATTACTGAACTAAAGTCGAACCCATTGTAAGGTAATAGACAGTCCACTTGAAACTATTCCAGAAGCGGAAAAGAGTGAATAGACATTCGACCCAACTCTTAACTCACACCTTGGATATCCAAAAAGATCCTAAAGTGAGTGGGATTTATCCCTTATAAGTGTTATCGGTATTTTATGCTCATTCTTCATGGGGTGTGTATGAAGCGAACCAACATTTAAAATTGGCGCTAGAAGGAGGGCCTAAACTTCGTTCAGTTTGTTAAGGATTGTAAGGTTGTAAGTTGCTTGTGAAAATCTGGATTCTACCTACAGAGTAACAAGGTCCCACTCCAGAGCTGGAGAGCTCCTTGTGCCTGAGTTAGAAACCCCAAGGAGAAGCAGCCTCAGAAGGGCCAAGTCCTTGTCTAAAATAGTTTTATCACCACTTGTAGTTGCTCCAACTACAACTGAAAATATCATCGTTAATCAAGTAGTAATGGCAAGCTGGTTGGGTTCCATTGCTTTGAATATTCCTGGCATAGCGCATGATTTGCCCAGAAATCCTGAGAGGTATCTCCCTACCTACAAACATGATGGAATTAGAATAGTAGAAGAACATCTAGTGGCATATAAAAATGCTCTAAAGTTGTTAAATGTGCAGCATGAATATGTGGCTTGTAGGTTATTCCCATTCACTCTCCAGGAGGGAGCATACGACTGGTTTTTGAATCTCACTAATGATTCTATTACTAGTTGGAATGACCTAGAAAAAGTTTTTATATCACAATTTGGGGAAGTGATTGACCCCAGTGTGTTATATCAACAGTTTTCTAGCATTAAGAGAGGAACCAATGAGACTGTCAGATCCTTCAATGTCAGGTTTCAAAAAGCTTATGGTAGATTGACGGGTCATTATGTGCCAACTACAGACCTAGCATTGGAAATCTTTAGGAATTCCTTAGATCCAGTGACCTCTATTTTCTTGAAAAGAGATGCAAATGTTACTAATCTAACAGAGGCTTATAGAGAAGCTTTGGTTCTTGAAAGACAGTTGGGACCTCAACCTTTGAATGTTCATCAAATTCCTTTTGTGTCACAAAATACCCCTGTCTTAAACCCTATCCCACATCAAATAATGTTGCCAACATGCCAAACTCCATCGATAGGAAATCCATTGGCTGTAATGCAGGCTGAAAGTATACAGAATCTAGTAAAAGAATCTGATAACACAAGAGTTGAGGAAGTCTCAAAGACGGTCCAAAGGTTGGCAAATGACTTTTTGAGTTTCAAAAGGCAAGTGTCCATCGAAGAAAACACAAACAGATTTCCTTATCAACAAAACAGATTCACTAGACCACCGTACGAGCCCAACAAAGATTATAAAGGAAAGGGGCATGATGTGAATATTTGTGACTTGGCTTTGCCTAACTGGTGCAGGATACACGGGACATCTCAGCACGAGGAATTGGATTGTTTGGAGTTCTGCAATGCTTTTGAAGCTCTATCTGGTGAGTTGGTTTCTCCTGAACATCAAAGAAATGTGGATGGTCCAAGTTCATCCAAGCATAGTACAGCTATGGTCTTAGATTCATTTACTTTTCCAAATGAATCAGAGAATGTTGTGGAAATACCTATGGATGAGGTGCAAGATTTTCAAAAATATAGGAGGGATAACTACAACCTCAGGAACAGAAATCCAGAGCCTAATACTGCATCTACGCCTCCAGACAACTCCCATAATGTTCCTCCAGGTCCATCTCCAAACGATAACCCACCTCCGCCCAAGGGAGGAAATCCGAGAGTACCGGATGGATTTGTCCCTCCACTCAATAAGGGATATAATATAGTGGAGGACATGAAGAAGATCAAAGCCAACATCACTCTTCATGAGTTGGCCCAAATTTTTGAACAAAGGGATAACTTGATCAAAACATACTCTGAACCTACTACCAAACCTCTGGAAAAATGGAAGAAGATAGCTAATGCGAATATGGCTATGTACAAAGAAAATACTGAAGTTTCACCTTTCCTACTGACTGTCCGTATATTTGGGAAAAATTTACACAACTGTCTGGTAGATTATGGTGCTTCAGCCAATGTCATGCCTCTAGCCATCTATCAGCAGTTGGGTTTGACCCCCATGAACTCCGAGATGAGAGTCATCCAATTGGATAAGTCTGAGGTTAAAGTGGTAGGTGAACTTCAGAATATACACATCTAGCTAGCATCTGAGTCGAGAGCGCAACACAGAATTGACATTCAGGTGGTGGATATTCCTGTAGGATACGAAATGCTTCTGAGCAGGGATTGGTCAAAATCCTTGAATGGGTACTTGGCGACTGATTTTTTGCATATGTGGTTACCCTGGAATGGTTTTGCAAATCAATTAAGAATCGATAGAGAACCAAGATATAAACTCATGATCATAGAGTATAATGCCAAGAATGAGACTGTTAATCTTGCTGAGGGTTGTTATATCGGGGTTTATAATTTGACAACTACTCAAAAGGAGAAACCGGTTAAAGCTCACCAAGATCACGATAATGAAGTTGGAATGCTTCATATTGATGGAGCTAAATCTAAGCAAGGTTCCAGTACAGGGGCTGTTCTTAAAGGACCAAAAAATCAAACCTATTTTATGTCTTATCGCTTGCAGTTTCTCTGCACGAATAATTTGGTAGAATATGAAGCATTAGTACCAGGATTAAAATTTGCTTTACATTACTTTGATCATGCAGATACGAAAGCTCGTATGTTGGACTTGATTGATTTGCAGGGTGGACGACTTCGAGCCATGGAGCATTTTAGTCGACACCAAGAGACAGTCAAGCGCTGGCTTGACGAAAGGGCCAATTCGAAGGCCTTCAAACTTGTAGACCTGGTGTTTCTATGGGACAAAGCCCATGAAAAGAAAGGTAAACACACCAAGTTGCAACCTCTATGGATAGGGCCATACCAGATTGCCGAAATCCTAGGTAATAATGCATTTCGTCTACAGGACCTCGAGGGTAATTTTTTGAACCTTCCTATCAATGGTCAATATCTAAAGCATTATTTCTCAGCTGTTCCATCCAATACATCATTTGAATAATTGCAAAGATTTTGTGCATATGTATACTATTGTAAATGAAGTGTGAAGTAGTGTGTTTTTGTTTTGTTTTATTTAAAAGTTTGAAGTTCTGTGTTTTGTCTTTTTAGGTCTGTGCAATTTTGTCTTTAACTAGTGGCCTTTTTCCTTCCCTTTTAACTCTTTAATCCTGTTTGTTTGAGTTTGCCTAAACAAAGAAAACACAAATCAACATTGAAAATTGGCCTAGTGTGTTTTCATTTTGTTTCATTCTATTTTAAGAGATAGTCTACTAGGATTAAAAAGTGGGACTACTTGTTATCTAGAACAACAGTAGAAAGATAATTGGATTTTGTATCTTGCTTGCCACAATTATTTTGATTATAAAGAAATTACTATACTGTTTGGTTGAAGAACTCCCAGGGAATCCAAGAAAAGTTGGTCATGAGAGGGGAATCCGATTCACAAAATTACATCAAAGCATCCAAGGAGGTTGTTGGTACCTGAGCTGAAATAGTTAGTTGATCAATTGCTCGATGAATAAATAAAAAGAAAAGCAAGGCACTCAGAATCGGTATCTTTCAAAAGAAAAGAGAGAGAAGGTGAAAGTTGGGCAATCCAACATAAAATTGGCACTCTTTCCTGCACATAGCCAAGGCTCTCGAAGGATACATCTCAAACATGTTCACCAAGCTATAGATGCCACCTCATAGTTGTGATCAGGGTCGTGAAAATCTAAAGAGTAACTCTGTCGGGGCTGTAAAAGGCTAAACTAGTAAACAGAGCTCTACTCGATTTCCCCTACACAATCTAAATAGTTGTTCGATCCATAGCAAGCATTTGAAGCCCCGGTCATCCTTGGAAGAAGGTTTATACACTTGTAATCGCACATCGAAATCTTCCTTAAGTGGTTCAACCTAGTATGTCCTTGGGAAACTTTAACAACTATCGAGATAGTAGTTGAGTCATTTTAGAAAATATTTGTGGCAAAGCATGGTACATAGTCTAAATTGTTTTGAAACTAGAGTTCTGGATTCTAAATAGTGCTACTATTTTCCCCGTAGATATCGCCATTTGTTGAGAAGCAACACACCCCCACTAAAAAAATGAAATTCCATCCTTTGAAAATATTTAGTTTTCATTTTTTCACAGGGACCCTCTTGATGTTTTTCAGGTTTTAATTCCAAATTTTGCTTGCCTCCTTTTCAAATTTTTGCTTACATCAAAGTATCCAAGTAGGCTTGCATATGGCTTTGATTTCATTTTAGAATTCATTTTTCAAATGTTAGAATCATTTCTGAGTAAAGAACATCCTTCACTAATATGTAAAAATGCAGAATACAGATGGATAAATTCATTGGAGCCAACCTACAATTTCAAAAAATTTTCTTGAGGAAATATCGCAATTTCGCGACATATTCCATTTTCGAAAAGATCGCGATATCGTGACATATTTTGATTACAAGCAAAACTTGAGGAAAACGTCACGATATCGCGACAAGCTTTAGTCAGAAGCGAAGCTTAAGGAGTGAGAGATGGTGAATGTTGGACAAGCCAATATAAAACTGGCACTCTTTCTTGCACATAGCCAGGGCTCCCGAAGAATACATCTCAAACATGTTCACCAAGCTATAGATGCCACCTCATAGTTGTGATCAGGGTCGTGAAAATCTAAAGAGTAACTCTGTCAGGGCTGTAAAAGGCTAAACTAGTAAAAAGATCTCTACTCAATTTCCCCTACACAATCTAAATAGATGTTTGATCCATAGCAAGCATTTGAAGCCCCGATCATCCTTAGAAGAAGGTTTATACACTTGTAATCGCACATCAGAATCTTCCTTAAGTGGTTTAACCTAGTATGTCCTTGGGAAACTTTAACAGCTGGCAGATTGTAGTTGATTCATTTTAGAAAATATTTGTGGCAAAGCATGGTACATGGTCTAAATTGTTTTGAAACTAGAGTTCTGGATTCTAAATAGTGCTACTATTTTTCCCGTAGATATCACCATTTGTTGAGAAGCAACACACCCCCACTAAAAAAATGAAATTCCATCCTTGAAAATATTTAGTTTTCACTTTTTCACAGGGACCCTCTTGATGTTTTTCAGGTTTTAATTCCAAATTATGCTTGCCTCCTTTTCAAAGTTTTGCTTACATCAAAGTATCCAAGTAGGCTTGCATATGGCTTTGATTTCATTTTAGAATTCATTTTTCAAATGTTAGAATCATTTCTGAGTAAAGAACATCCTTCACTAATATGTAAAAATGCAGAATACAGATGGATAAATTCATTGGAGCCAACCTACAATTTCAAAAAATTTGCTTGAGGAAATATCGTGATTTCGTGACATATTCCATTTTCGGAAACGTCGTGATTTCGTGACATATTCCATTCTTGGAAACATCGCGATATCATGACATATTTTGATTACAAGCAAAACTTGAGGAAAACGTCATGATATCGCGACAAGTTTTAGTCAGAAGCGAAGCTTAAGGAGAACGTCGCGATATCGCGACATATTTTGATTGAAGGCAAATCTTGAAGAAAATGTCGTGATTTCACGACGTGTTCCATTTTTGCGATGGCACAAGCTTAGAAAGAGTCAAGTATGGAAAACGTCACAATATCACGACATGTTTTGATTGAAGGTGAATCTTAAGAAAAACGTCATGATATCGTGACATGTTTTAGTCAGAAGCCAAGCTCGAAGAAAACGTTGCGATTTCGCTACATATTCTGAGTGGAAACAAAGCTTAAGGAAAACGTCGTGATATCATGACATATTCTGGTTGGAAGCATCAAGTGACAAAAACGTCATGATATCACGACACGATTCATTTTTGCCAGGCCATAAGCTTGAAAGAGATGAAGTATGAAAAACATCACGATATCGCGATAAGTTTTGATTGAAGGCAAATCTTGAAGAAAACGTCACGATTTCGCAATGTGTTCCATTTTCGTGACGTGTTCCATTTTCGCGATGGCACAAGCTTAGAAAGAGTCAAGTATGGAAAATGTCGTGATATCGCGACACATTTGGATTGAAAGAGCCAAGTGATAAAAATGTCGCGATTTCGTGACGCATTTTAAGAGGAAGCAAAGTTTAAGGAAAACGTCGCGATTTCGTGACATGTTCCATTTTCGCGATGACATAAGCTTAAGAAATATGAAGTGAAGAAAACGTCGCGATATCATGACACATTTTAATTTCATGGGAATAAGAAGGAAAACGTCATGATTTTGCGATGTGTCCCGTTCAGAGTGGTTAGGGTTTATCGAAACTCTATATAAAAATGCCTTATATTGTAAAACCTCGATGGTGGGATTTTAGGATAAGATTTAGGGTTTTAGGAAAATATATTTTTGAAAAGATCAGGGTCTGTCCTGAATCTATATATACTTCCTTTGAATGTACAATCAGGAGGTGAAAACTTAGAATAAAAATCTATTGGAGCAATTTCCTGCAAATCTTGTTGAATGCTTTGTTCTGGACTTGGAGTTGGTGTGATTTTTTTTTTCTATGATAGCGTGGCCAGGAGCCTAATCTCTTTTGGATTGCGATAAGTTCATATTCTTTTGTTTTTCATCTCGTTAAGGTTTATTTAATTTATGTTATAGATCTATGTTATCAAGATTGGATATGCTACTAGGCTTCATTCTTTTTATTGTATGCTAGGGAAAATTACAGATTTAAGGTTCAAGCCTATTCTAATTGCTCTGTCCTCACTGTGCGAGCTAGGCTGCTGGTGAGAGATACCAATTTCAATCGACTTCCCTTCTGTTTATGATTTTCTTTCAGATTTGTTTCATATTTGTCTTATGCTCTTAGTAGAAGGTGATCTTAGAAATCTGGACACTTTCCTCTTTGATTTGTTCTATTGTGAAGCTAAATAGTATAACTAAAATTGGTAGTTTTGGTTTTGTAGCTAAGTTAGATAAACTTCTCTTTTTGCCCTACCCTACTCTCTCTGTTCCACCGATTGAATGATCCATTTTTATCTTCTTTAAAATTTGTCTTTTATTTAAATCTGCTAAAGCATAAAGAGCTAGATCAAATAACTAATTGTAAATCTGAGTGTCCACAAAGATAACCAACTCCAAAAACATTACTAAACTAAAGTCTCGAACTCGTTGTAAGGTAACAAATAGTTCGCTTGAAACTATTCCAGAAGCGAAAAAGAGTGAATAGACATTCCACCCAACTCTGTAACTCACACCTTGGATATCCAGCAAGATCCTAAAGTGAGTGGGATTTATCCCTTATAAGTGTTATCTGTATTTCATTCTCATTCTTCACAGGGTGTGTATAAAATACGAACCAACAGAAACCTCATCAATCGAAGGTATTTTAAAAGCATCACCAAAAATGATCATCCTTTTCAAAATCTATCAATTCATGTGATTTAATTTACAAAATTTTATGGCAACACCCCTAGGAGGATTCTAGACCATATCCAAGTGGAATTGGTGGTAAAAACCACCCTATTTTGTGGTCGTCCCCATCAGGGATGGTTAACAGTCCTAGTTTGAACTCTCAGGGATGGCCATAAATTGGCCCACAATTTTGATTAAATTTTAGTATAGATCAATTCTATAGCATTATATTAGCATCATATTTAAATTTGGTGAAGTTTGGAGTGGTTTTGATTTGGTAATTATGGTTTTTGTGATTACAATTCTAGTTGGCCCTCTTAGGGATGATCACATATTCTGCTTATAATATCACTTCAATTTCTACTTAGATCTTTACAAAATCATATTATATACATCATACTAAGTTTTCATATCATTTGGAGTAGTTTAGATATGTCGATTACACTTTTTACATTCAATACTGCATGTATTTCATAGATTTTATCATCATATGCATATGCTATTAACATATTTCAATTCCTTGTGTGTAGGTATAGATATTCTAGTGCATGAGGGAGGAGCTAAAGAGTAGAAGAAATATAGCTCAAAGAAACGGTAGCGCAATCCTGCTCCGTAATCGTGAGTGCGAGAGGAACATTGAAAGCGTGCCATAGGTTCATGGAGGGATTGAATCCTTCAAACTTTGTAACTTGAAATATATCAAATTTAATGCCCTCAAGGGGATGTATTGTAACCTCTTATTTGACAAATTAATAAATACAAGGAGAACCCCCTATTTTCTTAACTTATTTGTCACTTATTTTCTTACTTTATCATCTCTTTTGCATGCTAGAATAGAACATTATATGCATTTCAATTTCATTTGCTAGGTGTGCCATTTTTTCACTCTTCAGTTGCGCTCTACCATTTCACACACCACATCAAGCATATTCTAAGTAAACAACATCTCAAAAGTATATGGTAGTGCATATGTCAAAATCATGAGCATCACCACACACTGACGATTAAACAAAATCCTCTGATACCAAAGACACTCATAATTCATATTTTTAGTATCAACTCCCCTCCATCGTGCACCAAATGCATGCTCCAACACCTCCTCCTACCTATCATCGACTGCTACTCTCATTGGAACACCCTCAATAGGTAACTTGTAAATCCTATACACATATTCCAAGGTGATTGTCATCTCACCTATCAAAAAGTGAAAGGTATTCCTATCTGGGTCTCATCTCTCACACAGTGCTGATATGTAAGCTCTACTAGCATGAATGCTTAAACACTCCCAAAATTGCCTTAACCACATTGCATCCAACAACTCTTGATCTACATCATTCTTCAAGACCTCATCCAACTCAGCTTTCATCGTCCACACATGATATCATGACTCAATAATATTCAATTGTTTCATCCACAAACATCACATAAAATTTCTATTAGTCTCACATGTATAGTAATTTTAATCAGCTTACACACATAACCATTTCATACAATACTCTTCATGCATCCACACAACAAATTCAAGTATTTTTGCTTAATTCGCAGGTCACAATACGAATTCAGGTCCAATTCATAGGTTACCCTATGAATTCAGCTCAACAATCATTTTGGGAATTTATTTCACCTCCCTCATGACAAACATGTCATATGCACACAAACACAAATCCAACCAAGCACACTCAACATCAACACAATCATTCATTTCACTTATTATGCATTTCAAGACATTAAAACATGCACAATTTATGCAACATAACAAAACAGAAACACAATCACATTTTTGGATACCCATTTGGCCATTTCATGGTCAAAGTCCAAATAAATTCGAAAAACAGTACATATTTAGCTCCAAACAACCAACTTCAGCCTCATCCACATACACATCGTGGCATGAAATTCAAAAACATATCAAAAACAATGACACACAAAAACTAAATACAATTTTGGATACCTATTTCCCCTTTTTGTGATGAAAATTTCAACAATTTTCAAAAATAATACACCAATACACACAAAAATTACTGTCAAATTCAAAAAAATCACATCAAAACAACACACATCCACATAGCAAGCCAAAAAAATGCAAAACACAAAAACAGTAACATTTTTTAATACCCATTTCTCACTTTTATGAATAAAATTCAATCACATCTCAAAAACAGTACCTCGTTTACCCCAAAATAAGCTAAGTGAACTCAATCACATACAATTCCCGCCACATAATCAAACTGGTACAAAACTTGGTCAAATATAATATCTAATTGCATGTTTAGATACCCATTTGTTTTTTTTAACATTTTTTGTTCAAATTTTCATTAAATCTTACATGCACTCACAAAAAACATGCAAAAAAACCTCCCTTACTTCATTTCACGAAGTCAAAATGCACTAAAGTTAAGTAACAAGTACTTACTAGTTGATATCCATGTCAACCGACAATGCCATTCTATCCCCTTGCCATCTCCATGTTTGCTTCTCCAATCCATAAGCGCTCTACACCACCAAACATCACTCGCTCCTCACTCTCCAACTCACTCATCATGCAAATGACCCCCACATGCGTCAAAAAGGATAAATACACCTAAAAACTCTAATTCATAGGTCACCCTGCGAATTCAGATCCAATTCACAGGTTACCATACAAATTCAGGTCTAATTCATAGGTCACCTTGTGAATTGAAGCTCCTGACCCCAAACTCACACAATTTTCATGCCAACACTTGTTTCCCCCTTTATTCTTCCTATCTGCCAAATTATCCATCTATTTTTTCATCCCTTTTCCTCTATCAATTGATTCATCATCGTCATCACCTCATTTCATTTTTCTCATTATTGATTCCTTGTTTGAGGGGGTATTAATATATAAATATGCTTTGTATACAACCAAACAATCAAACATCCAATCACATATATTGCATCTATCTACAATTTTTTTTGCTTAACATTATCTCAAGATAAGCCCCATCCCAAAGCAGACATTTGTTAAATCACGAGAGCCATGCATAATATCATATATGTCTTGCTTTCATTTATGTATATCGTCCTTGACCACATACTAAATGTTACGATTGATTCATCCATACCACTCAACTCAAATGGCTTGACATGTGTCATCATGCACTCATCAATCAATCAGAAGCAAAAATTTGAATAGGCATTTGTTCTATTTGTATTTGGATCATCTTGCATTGGTTGCAAAAGCAAATAAATCATAATTTGCCCTCACAAGCAATCAATACCATATTACAAAATATTGTGCACAATCAACAAATCATCACATTACATCCACAACCATCCATTTGCATTCATCACCCACATTTTGCATTTTCTCCCTTTCTCTTATTCCCTTCTTCTTCTTCCTTTCTCTCTTTGCTTTCATTCAATGTTGTATGGTCATGCTTTGAGCGACTACATACCTTTGATTGAATTCCATTCTTCCCTTCTTCTTCTTCTCCCTTCTTCTCTTGGATTTCAATAATTTTTGTATGGTCACGCTTCGAGCGGCTACATACCTTTGATTGAATTTCATTCTTCCCTTCTTCTCTTGGTTTTCAATCATTGTTGTATGGTCATGCTTTGAGTGGCTATATACCTTTGATTAGAGTCCACCCTTCTCTTCCTTTTTTCTCCTCCAATCACACACATTCCACCATCTTCTCACATCATATTTGTGCACTAAAATGTGTTCCACATAACTTAGTACAAAATGGGTAAATGTAGACATCTAAAAGTTACACATCCTCACTTCTAGGTATTTGTAGGCCATCATAGGCCATCGTAGGTCACTTTAGTCATTTGTAGGCTACCTTAGCCATCCATAGGCTCCTAAACCTACAAAAACTAGGTAAAAAACACCCAAGATGCTTCCTACCCACTTGGAATCCATCTACTAGCCCCTTAAGGAAACCTAAGACCTTCCCTACATATAATTAGGATCCCATGGGACCATTCTCCACTAAAAATCGTAATTAGGCTAATAAAGATTCTAATTCACAAGTGAATTTCACTAAACATACACTTTATCATTAATAAAATATTAATTAGGGTTAATAGTCTAATTATCCCTAAGCACACCCTCACACATGTGTGCACCATGAATTAGTTAGGATATTCCTATAAAATCTAACTAAACCCTAACCTAATCTAGGACTTAGCTAATCCTAGGTAACCCTAACCCTTCCTCACACATGTGTGAGGATGAGATATTCTTTTAGGGCATGTGGGCTTGAAACCTCCCCAAAAACCTAACCTAACCTCACTAGGGATTGACTCTAAGGTCTGGTTCATATAACTATCTCCCCAGACCTTAACCTTTACTATAAATAGAAGGTTCCACCCCTCATCTCTATCTCCCCTTTCAGTCACCTTACAAAAACTCTACAAAAATCATACCAAAATTGCATTTGACAATTCCATAATGTGCAAACAGAATCATAACATCTTTGGAGCCCATCTGAACAAAGGATCTTCACCAAAAATAGTTGTAGACCATTTCACCCCCACCTTGCAAATCCGGGTTCCAATTCGTAGGTTGCGATGCGAATTGACCTTGCAGTAGGTCTACACCAAAAAAATAGTAAGTATCAGTTCTTTAAAATTTTAGTAGCATTCCCTTTCAGCTTTTATTATTTTCCATGTTACTTTTATGTCGAATTTATCTTTATCACTATGGGGTTTGACTAAGGTAGGCCTCCAAACTTACTAATCATATTTTGTAGTTCTCAATATTAGGTACAAGAGAACCACACCAACAAAAATACTGGTGGCCCGTGCACATAGAAGCCCACCTGCATTGAGGGGCCCTAAAGGAGACCATCAAAGTACTTCACATTTGTAAAGAGAATAGAGATATTCATTCTGTAACCCAAAAATACTCTTGATAAATGAAAAGCAACATTTTTGAGCAATTTTTATGTTAATTTGTTTGATCCAATTGTCACTTTTAGTTAGCTTCAGCCCCTTATGCATTCAAAATATTTATCATTAAGCACCCTTAGCTATGCTAAATTATTCCACAACTATAATGGGAATCCAGGTAGAAATCTAGAATGCAAAATAACTATAGCAAAATATACATTCATAGATTTACGAGAAAATCATTAACATAGTAAGACATACATACATGTTTTACAAAAGTTGGCAGGAGTCCAAACAATAATCCAATTCTCATTCAAAAAGTTGTATAGCCTCAATCAATATAATCATATCAATTGTAAATACCAAAGAATTGACCCTTAGAATATATTGCATTCTAATATATAGAGAGATTTTACAATGTATTTAGTTATCCTAGAATGATTATTGTTAGAGCATATTATAGGTTTTAAGGTAATCATAGAGATTGGTTGTCACATTCAACTTAGCTATGCCTAACCACTTCAGGTATGCTCTACTGATGTGGATGATGCATATATTAACTTAAGGTTAGATTGCATGGTACATCATTGGATTGTAACCATTAGATTATTGTCCACTCTTTTCTGTTAAGCGTAGCCAGCTAATCAGGGGCATGCATATGATGTGGAGGGCTTCAACTATTGAGATCTTTTGACAATGATGATTCTTGGTGGCTTATTGACATGCACACATCTATTGTTGTGGATGATTCTATATTGTTTTTATAGAGGTTGGCATCATGGAGGTAGACTTATTATCTTTGGGTATTTTTCAAAACTGAGTGAATGTTCTTCTTTCTCCTCATGTCAAACTAGACTTCTTCTTGTCATGTATTGGATGATGCCTTTATTCTTTATTATTGTTGTCTAAATAATTTTACAATGATGCTTGCTTATGTATGATGTCAGATACCAAGAGTCTTTAGACCTTGTAAAGCTTTACTTTTAGGTCACCTTGCTTGGTCTTACTGTGCATCCGATATTGAGTTTGGATTTGCCAAAATTTTGATCTATTGGTGCTGACATCATTACCTTCTAAATTTTAATGTTGTTGGAAGCTCCACAAGATACAATGTTGAATATCAGGTACTGTATCCGATGCCTTATAAACTTTCTCACTTGATTTTGTTTTATATTATGTCAAAATTTTGTACCACCTTGTTGACATCAGTATTGTGATCCATTTGACTAGCCTTTTCTTCATTTCTTGACCTCTGGGTGACAGAGTGATAGATACCGGGTCTTGTACCTTAAATTTTGATTTTGCTATCAAATGCTAGAATTTCATCATACTTTTATTGACTTTAAACTTTTATATATCTGACAAGATTTCCATACTTAGCCTAATTTCAATCCATCCTCATCTTCTTCGTCAAATTTTGGGTTTTATACCTTGCCTTAAAATATATTCTGATATTTGCTCGCTTGATATCCTTTTATCTGCCTTGGCCTATATCACATCCTGACAACACTTGTCTTCCCTCTGCATCTCCTTATACTCTTTTGGTATACCTTGTTTGCTACAATGGCTTCTTCTGGTGCTCTTCTATTTTCCTTCTAGACTATTGTACGCTTATTGCTATCCAATTTTCTTAGCAAAAAAATAATATAGTCTATCTATACCACATAGTAAATGTAGGTGGGAAAATTCACCTACATAATTGGTGAATTACAAGGATTTTTTTTCATAAAATTGAGAACCTAGTATGCCTTATCTATGGGATAATGGAGCTTTGAGAGGAAATGGAGATTGAAGATAATATGATGGTGCAAAGAGTGTGATGGAAAAGGTTGATGGTTATGGTGGTTGGAGATGAAATAATTTTCTAGTAAGGAACAAAATTGATGTATGGGAAGGGGACAATGAATATTGCAATAAGAGAATGGGAATGATGGACAAAGAAAAAGAAGAGAAAAAATATACAAGGTAAGCATATCATCGAAAACTAAATTTCTATGAGCATATTCCACTACAACTAAACATTATTTTAAGTCCTTCTCTATAACATTAGGTGAATGTGCACTTATGCAAACAACATTAGGTAAATCTTTGGACAACTCAAGAGCTTCCTTTCTCTTACTTCTTTCTTCTTTGCAAAATTTCATAGGTAGACTTCCTCCTCTATTTGACTCTCCTTTTGCTCGACTGAGTGCATGGACTTCTAGGATAATCATGGAACTACATGCATTTAGATCCTCATGCATTATTTTATAAACACTTGTTGGAGTTGATGGCATCTACATTTTACTTTAGTTTAGGCCTTTTTCAGTGTTGGTGTGATCTTCTATGATTTGGTTGCCTAATAGATTGTCCAACTACTTTATTTTCTCTGTTCCTTAGCCAATCAGAGCTTTGTGCCAGGGTACTACTATTAATATAAGGTATGATTGATTTTGTTACTTTGGTATATGAACATCAGGTCAGTATGATTCTCATATTTTTAGATATTACTATCAAGTTTCATAAGCATTCAACTCAAAAATTCCAAGACATCATCTTAGTGGCACTTGAATTCATCATGAGGATACCAGAGTATCTTCTTTGCACATTATCACAATCATGAGAAATAATTGTAGTCATTTGTGGAGGACAAGTTGCCAACTTTTCCTTTGGGCTACAAAGTGGAAAAGTATAAGGAAGAATATAGAAGTGGAATATTTGGAGGATTTTTATGCAATTAGGGGAAGTGAAAAGTAGATGAGTGGGGCACATGTGATATGCCCTGTTCAATTTTTTTATTTCAAGGCTTTTTCAATATCCCTTTCATTGCTATTTTTTGTTATTGCAAAAAATTATTTAATAGTTGACCTATTGTGTACCCTTGTATGCTAGTTGTGCTTGCTTATTTATTATCTACATGTAAATTTGCAGTGGCTTGACCATATAATGCAAAATTTATATTTCTCTCTATGGTATTCATCTTAGGAAGTGTGACCAATTTGATCAAGAATCTACAACAATCTTAACTCTATGCTTGTCTTTGTTTTTATTTTTTTAGAAAAATGATGTACATAACCAGTGGTGGAGGCCATTGTTGATTATGTGAAATGTCAGAATATAATGTTATGCATATTTTAATATCGATTGGATTATTGATTAGAAACTAAATACAATTGTTATATTCAAGGCTTTCTAACTAGCCATGTAGTACAAAGTCTTCATTCATCACCATATAGTGTTCTACTTTATTCTTTGGAAGCTCTTGGAATTTTTGTTGAAATTTGATGCTAATCCTATGATTTACTACCAAGCCACATATATTACTTGATCTTATTTGTGGCATGTGATCATACTCTACTAAATTTGAGGTATTACAGGTTGACCGTTGTGCGTCTTCTACCTAGTCAATGATCTCTATTTTGGCCAATTTATGAATCTCCTAAGATAAATTTACCCTATATTCTTCAAATTTTTACATGTGAAAGGGTCTAATATATTCAATATAAATCTAGGCCAATTTATTGATACATGGAACAACTATATGCACTCCATCAAGTCCCATGTGACCATCTATTTGCATCAAGAAATCTCTTGGTAAGACCGTTCCAAATGTTGGAGGTATCTCCACCACCATGATATCTAGAACTGTTGCTAAGTATATCATACTTTGCAATATTATTGATACATTTTCAGCTACCCCTATTACTTGGACCTAAATTTTCTTGAATTAGATAACTTGATGCTCTAAGCCAAAGTATTTCAATCCTATAGAATCACCATTTGACTTGGGCATGATAGCAAATTCAACTTCCTAATATACCAAAAAATTATGTAATATCCATCTCTCTAGACCTTTTGATAGATAAAATAGGGAAGAATTAACCTCTCTCATGCTGAAAGATGATTGTGCATTTGCTAGTTCAGGTTCTAGTAAAGCAATGGTGCCTATAATTGAACTTTCCAAGGCTATTTTGACTAAGTCAACCCTTTTGGATACCAACAAATTTTCCTTCAAATATCCTTCTTTTGTAGCATCATTTTTAGAATTTTGCCATCTCTTGATTGTGTCTACCCATTGCTCTCCTAATATATATGGGTAATACAATGTCTAACAAGCTTATTTATATTGGCAATATTGACATGAAGCTCTTATATTACATGTCTTTGGCTCTAGTTTCTCCTCAAAATCCCTTTATAGATTTGGGATACTTTTTACCTCATATTTGTTGGATTCATCCTCCTCTTCCTCTGCTCCTCCTATAATTGCATTCAAGCTAATTATATCAACTACAAAGTACTTTTCCATTGTTGGAAGATGATATCATTCCATTTTGAGGGCTACAACATTTTGCAATTGATGAGTCATAACTGAAAGAGTATGCAATTGGTTGTTGTATTCATAAAGTATTGAACTCTTATGTAAATATAAATCAGTATTATCTCTTTATTTCTTAATTTTTGCAAGCTCATTGGTAAGGTGTTGGATGATGTCTTTTATCTCTTGAGCTTCCTAGGGGTTCATTACAATATACATTTTGTCATTTTAGTATTGAACTAAGGGTGTTGTATCCACTAAAGAAGTTAAATAGAGCACTGATGAGCTAGGGGGTTGTAAACCTGTGTGTTAAGGTAATGAACCATTGAATTCATCTATCTTGAAAGGTAATTTTTATAATGAAATAAACTTTCTTTTAGCCTTCAAAGCCATATGAAACACCTGTGCAAACCTTTTCTCATGGTGACATTGAATTTTGAGGGCCAATTATAAATCTAGATCTCATATATAGAATATATAGGTATGTACTTGTTATGGATTAACTTCTCAAGGGATTTTGTCCCATAACCTTTTTAATTTGATATTAAAATCTAGGAGAGCTTCATGGAAACATTTCTTAATAAAGAAAAACTACATGAGTAGTGAAAAGAGATCCCTTAGATAATCAAATACCAAGATTAATGGTTCAGCCAGGTAAACCCAAGTTCTAATGCTATTATCTTCCAAATTCTTGAACCATTCAAAAAAAATATTGTAGAAGATAGCTAGAGCTAAGATGTCTTGGAAATGCTCATAGGAGATTTTATTACTACCATAATATATGGGTAATAACTTTAATGCAGCCTATGATATTTTATAGAGGACAGGGAAGTTGAGTCCCCTGGTATTATTTCAGGGCAAACAATTTTATCCAATCATGCTTCTAGGATTTATATTATAAAATTTGCAAAACCATATGATCTACACATAATATATAATTTTTGCTTTTTTATACTTTTACCATTTTATTCTGAGACTTTCCTTCAACAGATTCATCACTTTTCAGGATTCTTGAGTCAACAGAGTCACCAGGTGAATATATAGTCTCTGTAAGTGAGATCAAGACTATTCACCAAAATATTGAGTCCTCTAGGTGATTGTTCGAAATATGACTATTGGCATGTTAGATAGCTTTTGAGTGTTAAATACTAGTAAAAAACACTACATATTCAAGGGAAGTGAGATCTTCAGGTCCCACTAGGAATACCATAAATTTGTTGTTGGTCATGCAATGGGTATGTAATTTTATGGGTGTTCCAAAATAGCTATTATTTTTAAAATCTGCCTAAGTTGAGAATAAGGTTGATGTGTGCCCTTAAGACTTCGACTAAGAGATTGGAAGACTTGGAGAAAAGGGATTTTGGAGTCAACCTCTGAAGAAGGCTAGTTTCTTTGCTTAACTAATCTATCTAAATGGGAGGGTGTAGACTAACGAAAGAAATGCTTAGGGTTAGAAAGATGAGCTAAAGGTGATACAAATTTGGCAACATCAAGAGACATGGTGCAGAGAGTCTCATGATCGAAAATTAAATTGAACACCTAACATAATAGCCTATGCCCCTTATGCATTCAAAACATTTATCATTAAGCACCCTTAGCTATGCCAAATCATTCCTCAACTATAACAAAAATCTAGGTAGAAATCCACAATGTAGAATAATTGTAGGAGAATATTTGTTCATATATTTATGAGAAAATAATTAACATAGTTAGACATACATACATGTTTTACACAAGAATTTGGTAGGATTCTAGACAATAATCCAATTCTCATTCAAGAAGGCATATAGCCTCAATCAATATAATCATACCAATTATAAATGCCAAAGAGATGACCATTAGAATGTCTTGCATTCTAGTATATATAGAGATTTTACAATATATTTAGTTATCCTATAATGATTGTTGTTAGAGCATATTATAGGTTTTAGGGCAAGTGTAGAGAGTGGCCATCACATTCTACTCAACTATGCTTAACTGCTTTAGGTATGCTCTATTGATGTGGATGATGCAAATATTAAATTGAGGTTGGATTGCATACCACATTGTTGGATTGTAACCATAAAATGATAGTCCAATCCTCTTTGTTAAGCATATTCAACTAAGCAAGGGCATGTGTGTGATGTGGAGGGCTTCATAATTGAGATATTTTGACATTGATAATTCTTGATGACTAATCAACATGCACACCCCTGCTATTGTGGATGATTCTATATTTCTTTTACAAAGGTTGGCATCATGGAGGTAAACTGCTTATCTTCGGGTCATAATTGAGAATATATTCTTCTTTCTCCTCATGTCGGACTAGACTTATTCTTATCAGGTTTTGGATGATACCTTTAATCTTGATGATCATTATCTAAAGAATCTAGTAATGATGCTTACTTATGTATGATGTTGAACATCAAGTCTTTAGACCTTGCAAAGCTTCGTTGTTGGATCACCTTGCTTGGTCTTATTGTGTATTCGAGAGTGAGTTTGGCTTTGCCAATATTTTGAGCTCTTGGTGTTGACATCATCATCTTTTTAAGTTTGGTATTTTTGGAAGCTATGCAAGATACAATGCAAGATGCTGAGTATCGAGTCTGATGCCGTAGAAACCTTATTTCTTGATGTTACTTTATATTGTACCAAATTTTTTGTGCCACCTTGTTGACATCAACATTGTGATCCATCTAGTTGATCTTATCTTCATTGCTTGACCTTGGGTGGTTGGGCAACAAATACCATATCTTGTACCTTTTTTATTGCTAGATGCAAAAATTCCATCATGCTTTTACTAACATCAAAATTTTATATATCCAATAGGCTTTCCATACTTGGCTTGATTTCAACCCATCCTTCTCTTCTTCGTTGGATGTTGGGTTTTATGCCTTGGCTGAAAATATCATCCAACAATTGTATTCTCGATGCCCTTTTCTTTTACTTGGTCTATATCACATTCGACTACACTTTTTTACACTCTACATCTTCTTGTGCTCTTTAGGTCTACCTTGTCTTCTACAATGGCTTCTTCTGGTGCTCTTTTATTTACCTTATAGACTATTGTATGCTTATTGCTATCCTATTTTATTAGCAAAAGAATAATATAGTCTATCTATACCACATAATGGATGTATATGGGAAAAGTAACCTACATCTATCATAACTAATATCATGTCATGTTCTTTCTTATACTTAGGTAATCCACCTATGATGTCCATAGTTACAACTCACCATCCACAGTTTGAAATAGCATGAGGATATAAATCTTTACCATCATGACAATGTTCTATCTTAACTCATTAGAATTTGAGACATCCTCCCAAATACTTTATAACATTGTTTTTTTTCTTTCTAATAATACAAGGTTGTACTTGGTAATATTATTTTTTACTTATTTCTAGTGATACGAGGTTTTCAAATTGTGATACATTTTTATAACTCTTAGATACCTACTATAGCTCTTTTCCAAAATACCCATTCTAGAACAAAAAATATTTTTTGAACCTAAAAGGGTTATTTAAATTTACCTCGTAGTGATTTTATTTCACTTATTAATAGAGGTCATCCTCTACAAATATTTTAAATGGATTATCAAAGGGTTGTTCAATAGCTTGACATTACCACCAAATATCCTTTCTTGCTCAATGCATCTACTACATTGTTTTTCTTATATTTCATATCAGAAATATGTAGATCATAGTCACTCAAAAACTCTAACTAATGTCACTATTGAGCATTCAATTTGGGATGAGCAAATAAATATTTGAGTATTTGATGATACTTCAATTTATTTAGATTTTTCTAGTTAAGAATAGATTTTTATATTTAGATCATGGACAATAATAGCTATTTGTAATTCATGTGCTAGGTTGTTTTTCTTAGGTTCTTCTATATTTTACAATTCATAAGCGACCACATGGTCATATCGAATAAACACACCTCTCAATTCTTCTATATAATCATAAGTATAAACTATCAAATATTTATTAGGATATAGAACCATTAATATAAGCATTGTGGTGAGAAGCTTCTTCAACTTAGCGAAGGCTTCTTCGTGTTTTATTATCCATTCAAATTTATTACCTTTCTACTAAAAGTAGGTAATTGGATTAGAAATCTAAAAAATAAAAAATCCATAAAACACATATAATATTTAGCTAATTCCATAAAATATGACTTCATCCAAATTATAAGGAGCAATCCATTCCAAAATTACCTTTAATTTGATTAGGTCAATTGTAATGTCTTCAAAGATAAAATATTCTAAATATTTAATCTCCCTTTATAAAATATACTCTTAGATAAATTACCATACAATTTCCTCTTCTAAAGTCATTTTAATACTATTTGCAAGTGTTCCACATGCTCTTGTTTATTCTTTGAATATATTAAAAAAATCCAAGAATACTAGGGTAAACATGTACAAAATTTCTTTGAATACGTTATTTGTGGCATTCATTAAAAAATGATATATTTTTTTCAATAAAAGGGACTATGATGAATACATAAGGAACATATCAAGTTTGAAAATCGTATTTATCTATTTATCCTTGATTCTCAATTAAGGATACTCTAATCTAATATTAATCTTTAGAAGTATAATACTCCCTTTGAGTTGATCAATTAGATCATCCATGCAAGGAATGAGGTATATATTCTTAATGGTTTTCTTATTCAAAATATTATAATGCACATAAAGTCTCAAAGTATCACATTTATTTTTCATAAAAATCATAGGTACTTCCATAGTGACACACTACAATAGATCAATTCCTTCTTTAATTGATTATAATTGCACTTTCAACTCTTGGAATTTAATAGGATTAATATAGTAATTTTCTTTGGATACATGTTTAGATCCATGTATTATATCTATTTTGAAGTCAAAATTATGTCTAGGAGGTAATATAGGTGTTTTCTTTAGAAAACATTTTTAATCTTGGCAAATATAGGAAATTTGTCTAAACTAGGTTCAACTTCTTCATTTTTGACACTTAGGACGAAAGGTTCATATATATTTAAATATCTCTCTTAATGTGTATAGTAGATATAAAATAAGGATTAAATTTTATTGAACTTATTATAGAACTAATGGATGACATTTTTATTAAAATATTAGACTATACTGGACAAGTCAATCTATGTCTAACATAATCTCATATGACCTAAAGGTGGTTATGTGTAAAGTAATAAAAATAACATGATTACATATAAACAAATGTATGTTTCATACACATATTTCT
Organism: Wollemia nobilis; assembly: GCA_028583015.1. Lineage (NCBI taxonomy): Eukaryota > Viridiplantae > Streptophyta > Pinopsida > Araucariales > Araucariaceae > Wollemia > Wollemia nobilis. Next base: position 11,945,967 of record JAQPPZ010001195.1, read on the forward strand.
AGTATGGACCTTCTAAATGACCCATACGTTATCTCTAATTGATTTAAATTACATTTTTAACCATTATAGGAGAAACAAAACAATTCAAATCCTAAAAATCTCTTATTTTTACCCTTTGGTCATTTAATTTATCTCATCTCAACTAGAGCATCTTGGTAAATTTTATGAATATCAACTACTATATAATTTTTATGGGTTCACTTATATTCACTTATGGGTAGTTTCTCTAGATCCAATACCCTTTGTAGATCCAACAACCCGTATTTGACATATTTGAAGGGGATTATGTAGAGATCATAACATCGCTTACTTGACTCAATTTTGCATTCAACATATTTTTTCCTTGTGTATAATTTATATTTTAGATACCTTGTATAATTTATATGACCCACCACTAGATCCTTCTCCATCCCTCATCATAGGTATCTAGTCTTTTCCATGGAAAAATTCTTATAGTTTTCTCAACTTAAATAAAGGTAACCTTTACTCGACCTTGGATTCCTAATTTTGAATAAATTTTATCTTTTTATAAATGTATTTCAGCCATTCTTATGGACTTATTAATGTTATCAATATTATATTTTCTATTTTCATAGTTATATCATGATTGAGCCTTGGCAAAAATTCTACACCTTGGGAATTTTATATTTGATATAAAGGTATATGTTGTAACAAAGTAAGGAACTTCTGATAGTATTTTATAATTCCAAGTTTCTTTATCTCAACCATAAAATTATCATAGCTTGAATTCCTTATATTTGTTAACTAAGGAGTTATATTTAAACATCTCTTATAATTAATCACAAATAAACTTATTTTCATGTAATTGTATTCTCGAGTGATCACCATAATGCTACATCCTCCTATAGATAAAATATGATCATTACTACCTTCATTTTTTACATCAATATCATATATGAAGAAACCATTTTCTATCACAAATATCCATACCTTTATAGTCCCATTAATATCTTGTTTTACATCTCCCTTAATTTTTGGTAGTTGATATTTGTAAAGTACCACCTTAGAGTAAATTTGGATATATGTAGTCTAAAACACTACCTTATCACCAATAGCCTAGTTTACTTATTGACTCACATGTTGATGCCTACCTTGGGAAGACTCTTACCTACCCTACAAAAGTTGTTCTATATAATAAAATTATCTTTATTTCCACTGCAATTAATCAAACATGTAATACAAGATAAGGTTTCATAAAATTTTACTTTTTAATTGGATTTTTATTAGGTTCATATTTTTGTACTAGATTTGATAAAGGTATTTTTTGAGTGCCTCATCTTAGAAATAGTTCTAGTACTCAAAATTCCTTGGATATAGCTTAAAAATCAACCAACCCCTTTGCTTCATCCCACAGTTCTTCTCAATGAAATTTTACACACAAGAAGCACCATTGCCATAGTTATATAAGAGATACATCAAAATTTATAAATATAAAACTATAATACTAAGTGTGCTACCTAGATTTATTCCTTACTATAGTAAGGTATAATATTTTTTATTTTCATTCATTTATTACAATAAAGTTAAATATTGGAGCATCCACTTAACATAAAATATTAATATATAATAATTTTAAAATGGTAATGACTATGTTTCGTTAAAACTAGTATAATGGTTCATGCATCTACCAATACCATATTTAAATATAATAACTATCTAACACATTGCTGAATATACATCTAATTTTCATAATTAGTAGCTCATAATACATAAAATACAGTATCTAATGCATAAATTAAGTGTAATATTAAATAACCTAGGTTACATTACATTGGAAGAGATATAATAAGCATAATAACTAACGCATCTTACCTAGGATAAGATATCTCATCATTTTTCTCTTTATTAATTAACATGTGAAGCAAAAAACCATAGAAGAGCAATCAAAATTTCCATCATCTAGGTCTATTAACTAGCCCTGTCATGGAAAAATCATTTTCACTACTACTTGTGTACTTCCATCCTATCTAGGCCAATGTACATCTACTTAAACCTAAGGTTTAATATTGATTTAATTTGTTTTCATTTATAGGATTCACTATTGTCTTATTTGTTTATTTTGGTATATAGATTCTATTTTATTCTTAGACCATATTTGAGATGTCTTCAATCATATTGGATGACAACATATAATCCAACCCAATATAGCGATAACACCATCCCAATATTTATTACTTTACTTATATGATAGTTGACATTGCCATGAGTAGGAGAGGGTACCCATATCATGGTTCTCATAATACCATCATGGATTTCACTTAGACAAGGTGGCCTGTACAAAAAGGCCTATGAGAAAGTATAAGGTTATTATAATATTATATTGAATTGGCAATGAGTTCTTGTCAAATCAATTAATCAAGTTTCAACCAATTTTAAGGAATTTTCTAAGCTCAAATCAACATTCAATCCATGAATAAGTTAAACTACTAATATGGTAATTCACACATTAGGACAAAATTGCAATCTGATACCAATTTTTGTAATCACAATGACACTGAGAGGGGGGGTGAATCAGTGTGTTCTTTAAAATTTCTAAAACATATGGTTTTAAATCCAGCAGTAGTTTAAAGCAGATAAAAGAGATACTAAATGCATCAAGAAAGCATCACACATAACACAACAATTTAACGAGGTTCACCAATGTGGCTACTCCTCAAAAATGACTGCTTGGACTACCATCCAAATCCAGTCAATGCAAAGCTACAACTTTACATAATCCTTTACCAGCACCAACTGGAAGGAGCACCAACCCCTTAACTTTATCTGCTTCAACGAAATGGAGCACCAACTCCTATTTTACCAGCACCTACTGGAAAGAGGCACCAACCCCTTATACCAAGCTGCAACTTGGAGGACAATAAAGATAATAAAAATGATAGAATAAAACTTTATTCCTTACAGTCTGCTATTTTTTTGCATTTTGCTTCTACGCAAAACTCTTCGCACTGTCTGATCGCTTCTGTGTACTTCTTCGCAATCTCTGCTGCAATCGGATGATCGACACTTCTGCTATTTGCACGCTAACATTTTGAACTTAGAACTCCATCTCTACACATTGCGCTTACGATATGCAGATTCGAACTACGACTTTGCACTCTACTCGACCGAACTTCACTTGCGCAATCACTCTTCTCGCATTCGCACATTATCTCATCGCAACACGCATTTCAGACTCGAAGTAGTCCTCTTTTTATAGAAGAAATTTCAAGACAGATCTTAAATCATAGTCGGCTGTAACCCTAAGGACGTCGGCTGCAAACCCTAATGATGTCAACTTCAAACCCTAGAATTTTTTGGCTGCTTAAACCTGGTGATTGTCGGCTGCAAACCCTAAAAATGTCGTTGTAAAACCCTAGCAAATGTCGGCTTCAAAACCCTAATAACGTCCATTGTAAAACCCTAGAAGATGTCGACCGTAAACCCTAGAAGATGTCGACTGCAAACCCTAAAATTTGTCGGCCTCGATTCAACTTTTTTGGCCTCAAACGCTGCTGCCACTTCTATCACCTTTCTATAACTGTTGCCATGAAATACTAACATGTCGCGATATCATGACACTTTTTGTAGCCATACGCCTTCATGCCCTTGCTGTCGTGAAATCATGACCATTTTGGCCTTTGATAGCTTTGCCATCGTTCTTGTCATGAAATCGTGACACTTCAAACTTTTGCTTACGTCATCCTCATTCTTGTCATGAAATCGTGACGCTTTCGGCTTCCAGCGGCTTTTCTTTCACCCTGTCATGAAATCGTGACACTTTCAGTTTTGCTGACGTCATCCTCAGCTTTGTCACGAAATCGTGACGCTTTCGGCTTCCAGCGGCTTTTCTTTCACCCTGTCGTGAAATCGTGACACTTTCATCTTTTGCTGATGTCATCCTCAGCTTTGTCATGAAATCGTGATGTTTTCGGCTTTCGTACATTCCTTGCTTCATGCAGTAGTGAAATCGCTACACCTTTGTGCCTTGTGCTTTCGACTTGCTTCAACTTTGAGTTCTGATCTTTTGACTGGTAGCGAAATCGCTACACCTTCACGTTGTGCATTTTTGGACTTGTAGCGAAATCGCTACACCTTCTTGTTTGTGCTTTTTCAACTTGTAGCGAAATCGCTACACCTTTGTTTTGTGCAATTTGACACGTAGCGAACTCGCTACACCTTTGAGTTGTGCTTTTTCAACTTGTAGCGAAATCGCTACACCTATGTTTTGAGCACTTTTGACTCGTAGCGAAATCGCTACATCTTTTTCTCTTAACACTTTCTCCCAGCTTCGACCAGCGAAAATTCAACATGTAGCGAAATCGCTACAGTTACTCGACTTAGCTTCTTGGCCTCCGACATGTCGCGAAATCGTGACAGTTTGCCTTGCGCCTTCTCTCTCTTCTGACTTGTCACGAAATCATGACATTTTCATCTGTGCCTTCTCTCTCCTCCGACTTGTCATGAAATCATGACATTTTCGATTGCACCTTCTCTCTCCTCCGACTTGTCACGAAATCGTGACATTTTCAACTGTGCCTTCTCTCTCCTCCGACTTGTCGTGAAATCGTGACATTTTCGAATGCGCCTTCTCTCTCCTCCGACTTGTCATGAAATCGTGACATTTTTGAATGCGCCTTCTCTCTCCTTCGACTTGTCGAAATCGACATTTCAAAGCCTTCTCTCTCCTCCGACTTGTCGCGAAATCGCGACAGAAAACATGTCGCGATATCGCGACAGTTTTCTCACTTGACTTTTTCTTCGAATTTTTTCTATCTTCTGCATCTGAATGACTCCTACACTGTCTGTCCACTGCATCATTGGATCTAACTGCCTGTGTTGACAACAATGACAAACTTCTTGCAACACCTTGCTCAACAATCTCCCCCTTTGGAATTGTTGGCAACACCTGTGTACATTCCTGTACCTCTTCTCCCCCTTTGTCAATAATACCAAAGGGCTGCTGCCAAACTCCCCCTGAGTCCATCCTCACACTTCTCAGGCACAATTTGTTGCATGTGGCACAAATTATGATCATGAGCAAAAGAATAGTCAAATACTCAAATGCTCCCCCTGAGAAAGTGATCACTGTAGCTAGTCACTTCTTAGGAAGTGTGACTACTCCTAATTTGCTTCGAAGGTACTCAAATACTTCCTTGGGCAAAGGTTTTGTAAAAATATCTGCTACTTGTTCTGTAGTTGGGACATAGTCCAATTTAACTTCTCCTTATGCAACTTTCTCCTTCAAGAAATGATACCTTATAGCAATGTGCTTTGTCCGTGAGTGCATTACTGGATTCTTAGAGATGTTAATTGCACTGGTGTTATCACACTTTACTGATATTGGTTCACTGAAATTAATACCTAGATCTTTCAAAGTTTGTTTCATCCACAAGACTTGTGTGCAACATGTTGCTACTGCAATATATTCTGCCTCAGCTGTAGATAAAGAAACTGACTCTTGCTTCTTACTGTGCCATGCAACCAATCTGTCCCCCAAATAGAATGCACCTCCACTGGTACTCTTTCTGTCATCAACACATCCAGCCCAATCTGCATCTGAATATGATATAAGAGTGAAGTCTTTGCCTTTTGGATACCACAACCCATACTCAATGGTGCCCTTGAGATACCGAAAAATCCTTTTAACTGCTGTCACATGAGTCTCTTTGGGACTGGCATGAAATCTAGCTACCATGCAAACTGCCTGCAGAATATCAGATCTGGTTGTTGTTAAATATAGTAAGATTCCTATCATTGATCTATACATGGTTTGATCTACAGGTGGAGATTTGTCTTCTTTACTCAACTTGCGACTTGTTGTCATGGGAGTGCTTACTGGCTTCATGAGTCCTCCATAGTGAACCTCTTTAACATTTCTTTTACATACTTAATTTGGGAAATGAATATGCCTTTCTCATTTTGATTAACTTGTAGCCCAAGAAAGTAAGACAGTTCACCAATCATAGACATTTCAAATTCATTCTGCATCTTATTTGCTAAGTCTTTACAAGATTCATCTTTGTTGCTGCCAAATATGATATCATCTACGTAGACAACTAGAACAATGAGATGCCCACCTTCTGTTTTTACATACAGATTATTGTCCACTAATCCTTTCTTGAATCCCTGTTGAGAAAGATAATTATCTAGCCTTGCATACCATGCCCGTGGTGCTTGTTTTAATCCATACAGTGCTTTCTTTAATTTGCGGACAAGGTTAGGATCTTCACTAATTTGAAAGCCATCACGGTTGTTCAATATAGACCTCTTCTTCAAGTTTTCCATTTAAAAAAGCAGATTTTACATCCATATGATAAACTCTAAAGTTCTTGTGGACTGCTAAGGCCAGAAACATTCTAATTGCTTCTAATCGGCCCCTTGGTGCAAAAGTCTCTTCAAAATCAATGCCTTCGACACTGTGCATACCCTTTACAAACCAGTCTTGCTTTGTTCCTAATGACTCTGTCCGTCTTCATTTAATTTGTTCCGAAATATCCATTTGGTGCCGATTATATTCTTATTTGCAGTTCTGGGTACTAATTCCCAAGTTTTGTTCTTTTCAATCTGATCCAACTCTTCATTTATTGCCTTCATCCAGCTATCATCTTTGCTTGCTTCATCTATGTTTTTGGGCTCAATGCTGGATAAAAGAGAGTAATTACTTATTACTTTCTTTCTTGTCTGAATGCCAGCTGTGGGATCTCCAATTATTTGGTCTCTAGGATGATTTTTCTACCAGCTACCTATTTTGAATTTTTTGTTTTCTTGCACCTCTGAGTCATCGGATAAATTATCTGCATCAACCGTAGACGTATTTTCTGTTCCATGCACCTCATCTCCTTCAATGACTTCTTCGTAGATTGGGTAGTTTTCTTGAAAGTTAACTATTTGTTTCCTCCCTTCATCGAATTTAACATCTGCACTGTCCACAATTTTCTTGAGTCTCTTGTTGTAGCATTTGTAAGCTTTGCTATTTGGAGAATAACCAACAAAAACACCTTCATCTGCTCTATCTTCAAACTTCCCAAGGTTGTCATCGAGTTTTTCGATGTAGCACTTCTGACCAAATACTTTGAGATGTTTTGTTGTTGCTTTTCTACCAAACCACAACTCATAAGGTGTTTTGCATTCATGAGTTCTTAACATGTATCTGTTTTGAATGTATACTTCTGTGTGAACTGCTTCTTTCTAGAATCTATCTGCTATTTTGTTTTCTGCCGACATGGTGCGTGCCATTTCTGTATAGTTCTGTTCTTTCTCTCTACTACACCATTCTGCTGAGGAGTTATGGCTGCTGAATATTGTCTCCCGATACCATATTTTTCATAGTATTCTATAAATTCATTCGAAATGAATTCTCCTCCTCTGTCTGATCGCAAGCATTTAATCCTTTTTCCTGTTTCATTCTCAACTAGTTGTTTGAAGGTTCGAACATTTCAAAAGCTTCTGTTTTATCTTTTAGGAAGAATATCCATGTCATTCTAGAATAATCATCGATACACAGCATAAAGTATTTGTCATCGTTTATGCTTTGAGTTCTCATGGGTCCACACGGGTCAGTATGAATAAGTTCTAAAGGCATGCTAGTGTGGTACTCTTTTTGTTTTGAATGACACTCTGGTTTGCTTTCCCTTCGACATGAAGCACAAACACTTGTTTGAAGGTTTCTTAATGGTTGGAATATCTCTCACTTGCTTGTTTAGAGCTGATTTTCACCAAATTATCAAAACTTATGTGTCCAAGCCTCTTATGCCACAACCGGTTCTCTTCTTCTTGTCCAATAAAACACATACCTTCTGAAGTTTCTGAGAGTGTGTACAGATTACCAGACGTCCTTGAACCAGTTGCTATCAATTTCCCACTGTTTATTTTTCTGACTTCACAACCCTGCTTCTTGAAGACTACTTCATGACCTTTATCACAGATTTGACTAACGCTTAACAGGTTATGTTTCAAACCATCCACAAATAAAACTTCTTCTGACTTGATTTTCCCTTCACTAATTTTGATGAGACCCTTTTCCTATAATTTTGGCTCCATCATTATTTCCAAACTTCACAGAGCCACCCTCATATTTCTGTAGTTTTTCAAATTTTTGTTTATCACCTGTCATATGACTTGAGCACCCACTATCAAGGATCCACGGTACACATTTATTCTGAGCTCTAAAAGCTATCTGCACTATTAAAGATTCTTGTTCTTTCTGAGATTGTTCTTTTTGTTTCCATTCTGTTTTAAGCTGTGGTGTTGGGTTCTAGCTTGGATTTCCCCTTTTCAGAATCTTGCACATATCCTTCGGAAGAAATTCTATTTTGTTTTGCCCTATATGGTTGAATTCTTCTTTTACGAGATTGATTTGAAACAGAAATACTGCGACAGTTTCTAGCAATATGCCCAAAGTTGTGACAATTAAAGCATTCTATTGCATAACTCATTAGAGGAGCAAAAGCATTTCTACTAGTGAAACTTCTAGGACCTATATTGTACTTGCAGTCCACAATTTTATGCCCATAACCATTACATTTAAAACAGAAACCATAGAAATAATGATTGAACCTGAAAGATGGTTTTTGCCAAGTTGTTGCAGGAGCCTTGGATCTTCTTTTCTTTTGATGTGTGACCTTGGTAAAACCGTCATTGTCGGTTCCTATTTCGGAGTGGCATTCTTGCTTTCTTTTGCCTGATTTGTTTTTCTTTCAACGACTTGTTTCTTGTCTTTACTCTTTTCACATTCAACATTGCTTGCCTTTGGTCCATTTGATGATTCTCCTTTAGTAAAGCCCAGACCGAATTTGATACCTGTGGGTCTTTGATCGCTTAGGATTTTGTCCAGCTTCATCGAACTTTCATCACGTTTTAAATGACAGCTAATTTTTTGATCCGACTCTTGTATCTGTATTCGAAGACTAACATTTTCTTCTTCCAATTTGCAACAGTAATCTATCTTCATGGTTACCTGTACTTCAAGATCTTCGGACATTTTCTTGTACTCCTCTGTCTGTGTTTTTAGACTAGCTATAATGTCATTTGCATCCTCAAGCTTCCTTAACAATTTTTTATTCTTTCTTTTCTCAGATTTCCATTCCATAAGAGCAGAAACCAGCTCACCTTCTAAATCAACTTCAGCCTCACCTATTTCAATAGATACTTCAGAGTTCATTCCTTCTCTCTTTTGTGTGTTTTCTGCCTCTTCTGATTCTTCTACTTCAAACGCCATAAAGAGAGCCTCACCTGTTCCTTCTTCAGAGTCTTCACTAGAACTGTCCTCTGAAGATTCTGCATTTCGGGAGATAAAGCTTTTCTTTTTGAAATTGCCTTTTCTGTAGTTTGTTTTCTTCCTCCATTCACTTCTTTCTTGATGTTGAGTTTCTTCACCTTTGTTCTTGTCATTGAGAGGACATTTGATAGCAAAGTGTCCAATGCCTCCACAATTGAAACATTTAAAAGGTAGCTTTCCTTTGTATTTTCCTTTTCCTTTTCTCAGCTTTATGACAAAATTTGCTTCCATTTCATCTGAAGCATCCTCTTCTTCGAGACTCTTGTTTTGTGCTTTTGCCTTTTAGGGCTTTGAAAGCTGCTTCTCTGTCTGTGGGATTAGACCTTCCTATTCTCATTTCAAAAGCAGTCAAAGAACCATGCATCTCATCCATACTAAAACTATTTAGATCTTTGGCTTCTTCTATGGCGAAGACTTTAGAATCAAATCTAGGAGGGAGCGATCTTAATACCTTTTTCACGATAGCGGCATCGGTTAATTCTTCGTCGAGACCTCCGATTGAATTGGTGATCCCATTGACTCTTTGCATGAAGGTCTCTATGTTCTCATCATTGTCCATCTTTAAAGATTCGTATTGAGCTCGATGTGCTTGAAGCTTGGCCTCCTTGATCCTATCATCTCCTTCATGGATGTTCTCTAGTTTATCCCATATATCTTTTGCTGATTCACAATTTATGACCTTGACTAGCTCATTGTCCACTAGTCCACACATGATGGCATTTTTTGCTTTTGAATCATATTCAAATGCCTTTTTACCAGCAGTGTCTGTTGGAGCGGTTGTAGGAGCTTTGTAACCATTAACTACTGCACCCCAGATGTCAAAACCCAAAGCACTAAGATATGTCTGCATTCTAATTTTCCAGAACGCATAGTTAGTCCCATCAAACAATGGTGCTTTGTTCGAGGAGAAACCTTCACCACTTGCCATTGCGTAACTTCCAAGATCACCTTAGCTGTTTAAGCCTGTTCAGGTACTTGGCTCACGATACCAATTGTTGTAATCACAATGACACTGAGAGGGGGGTGAATCGGTGTGTTCTTTAAAATTTCTAAAACATATGGTTTTAAATCCAGAACGAGTTTAAAGCAGATAAAAGAGATACTAAATGCATCAAGAAAGCATCACACATAACACAACAATTTAACGAGGTTCACCAATGTGGCTACTCCTCAAAAATGACTTGCTTGGACTACCATCCAAATCCAGTCAATGCAAAGCTACAACTTTACATAATCCTTTACCAGCACCAACTGGAAGGAGCACCAACCCCTTAACTTTATCTGCTTCAATAGAATGGAGCACCAACTCCTATTTTACCAGCACCTACTGGAAAGAGGCACCAACCCCTTATACCAAGCTGCAACTTGGAGGACAATAAAGATAATAAAAATGATAGAATAAAACTTTATTCCTTACAGTCTGCTATTTTTTGGCATTATGCTTCTACGCAAAACTCTTCGCACTGTCCGATCGCTTTTGTGTACTTCTTCGCAATCTCTGTTGCAATCGGATGATCGACACTTCTGCTATTTGCGTGCTAACATTTTGAACTTAGAACTCCATCTCTACACATTGCGCTTACGATATGCAGATTCGAACTACGACTTTGCACTCTACTCGACCGAACTTCACTTGCGCAATCACTCTTCTCGCATTCGCACATTATCTCATCGCAACACACTTTTCAGACTCGAAGTAGTCCTCTTTTTATAGAAGAAATTTCAAGACAGATCTTAAATCATAGTCGGCTGTAACCCTAAGGACGTCGGCTGCAAACCCTAATGATGTCAACTTCAAACCCTAGAATTTTTTGGTTGCTTAAACCTGGTGATTGTCATTGCAAACCCTAAAAACATCCATTGTAAAACCCTAGCAAATGTCAGCTTCAAAACCCTAATAACGTCCACTATAAAACCCTAGAAGATGTCGACTGTAAACCCTAGAAGATGTCGACTGCAAACCCTAAAATTTGTCGACCCCGATTCAACTTTTTTGGCCTCAAACACTGTTGCCACTTTTGTCACCTTTCTGTAATTGTTGCCACGAAATACTAACATGTCACGATATCGTGACACTTTTTGTAGCCGTACGCCTTCATGCCCTTGCTATCACGAAATCATGACCATTTTGGCCTTTGATAGCTTTGCCATCGTTCTTGTCATGAAATCGTGACACTTCAAACTTTTGCTTACGTCATCCTCATTCTTGTCACGAAATCATGACGCTTCGGCTTCAACGGCTTTTCTTTCACCCTATCGCGAAATCGTGACACTTTCAATTTTGCTGACGTCATCCTCAACTTTGTCACGAAATCGCGACGCTTTCGGCTTCCAGTGGCTTTTCTTTCACCCTGTCGTGAAATCGTGACACTTTCATCTTTTGTTGATGTCATCCTCAGTTTTGTCATGAAATCATGACGTTTTCGGCTTCCGTACATTCCTTGCTTCATGCAGTAGCGAAATCGCTACACCTTTGTGCCTTGTGCTTTCGACTTGCTTCAACTTTGAGTTCTGATCTTTTGACTGGTAGCGAAATCGCTACACCTTCACGTTGTGCATTTTTGGACTTGTAGAGAAATCGCTACACCTTCTTGTTTGTGCTTTTTCAACTTGTAGCGAAATCGCTACACCTTCTTTTGTGCAATTTGACACGTAGCGAACTCGCTACACCTTTGAGTTGTGCTTTTTCAACTTGTAGCGAAATCGCTACACCTATGTTTTGAGCACTTTTGACTCGTAGCGAAATCGCTACATCTTTTTCTCTTAACACTTTCTCCCAGCTTCGGCCAGCGAAAATTCAACATGTAGCGAAATCGCTACAGTTACTCGACTTAGCTTCTTGGCCTCCGACATGTCGCGAAATCATGACAGTTTGCCTTGCGCCTTCTCTCTCTTCCGACTTGTCGTGAAATCATGACATTTTCAACTGTGCCTTCTCTCTCCTCCGACTTGTCATGAAATCGTGACATTTTCGATTGCACCTTCTCTCTCCTCCGACTTGTCGCGAAATCGTGACATTTTCAACTGTGCCTTCTCTCTCCTCCGACTTGTCACGAAATCTGACACATCCTTCTCTCTCCTCCGACTTGTCATGAAATCATGACATTTTCGAATGCGCCTTCTCTCTCCTCCGACTTGTCGTGAAATCGTGACATTTTCGAATGCGCCTTCTCTCTCCTCCGACTTGTCGCGAAATCGCGACAGAAAACATGTCGCGATATCGCGACAGTTTTCTCACTTGACTTTTTCTTCGAATTTTTTCTATCTTCTGCATCTGAATGACTCCTACACTGTCTGTCCACTGCATCATTGGATCTAACTGCCTGTGTTGACAACAATGACAAACTTCTTGCAACACCTTGCTCAACAAGTTAAACTACTAATATGGTAATTCACACATTAGGAGAAAATTGCAATACTAGTAATATTTTAAAGATATATTCATTTTAAAAATTTAGTGATTCACCATTAAATGTTCAATATCCATAACCATCACATGAACACAAAAATCATATACAAAAACTGAATAAATATTGTATATCCATTAATTCCACACTCGTATAGAAGAGTCTTAAGTTCTTTAGCATAATATCCTAAATAATCTCAATGGCTACTCAATAAAAGTACGAAAATAAAAAAAATCTCCTAAATAGATGTGAGTGTAGTCATGTATTATAAATATGATATTTTTTAGGTTAATATATAATATATACTTATCATACTATGAAGAAAATAATAAATGGATAAAATTTCATCATTATATAACAAGCAAAATAAATTTCAAGAAATAATATCAATCATTAGTAGAATTATTTCATATAACATACAACTATAGGAACCTCATAAACAACCATTCAACATGCCATAGTTTTTCCAAATCTCATTTCAACTATTTAATAATTGGGAAACTTATTAAGGAAACATGAGACTATCAAGTGTTCTCATAATCTTAATTATTAATTCCATTTCTTTTATGTCATTATTATCATATCAAAATCTACATAGTTGAGTTAAAATACAACTTGAGACAAATAAGTCTATAGCCTATAAACATCTCATATCAATGATATAGGTACCTTTTAAATACATTTAATATTTACCATTAATATTTTCATATCCACTATTCTCTTTATTAATGGATCAAAATCAAGAGGGACATTTATTGATATAAGAATTAAAAGGATAACAATAATAAGGGATCATTAAAAATACTCATCCTTTGGAATAGAGAGTAGTCTTTTTAACCATCATCTTTCATATATAGTCAAAATTTATTCAAAGACCATAAATAATTCCATGCATAGAATATAATAGAATTCCACAAAATAAATATATAATTCAATCATCATAAAACGTAAAATTATTTTATATACTCTTTTTTATCAAACACATATATATGATATCTATAACCAATATGTTATTCATAATCATGTATCCTTTTGCATCACAATTTACTTCCATTATAGGACCTAGAATTTAAATTTAGCCATACCAAATGTCAATAAAAAAATCCATGACAAATTCATTCTAACATAGATTTATGATGATCATGATAAAATTCATTAAATATCTACTCACCCTATCCAAGGTGGATATCAATAAAAAATAATGTCATTTTTACTATTCTAAATTCTTTATAAATAATAAGGATATAGATAAGATAAGTTGGATAGCATAATACAATATTTTAACTAGATGATCAATCATAGAAACTTAATTGTTATACCTTAATAGGTTACTACCTACACACAAAAAAAGAATTTCAAAACTCAAAAGTCATTCCTCAAGTGATATTGACTTAAGTACAATTGCATGTCATAGTTCTTCAAAATAGAATGTAATCACACCCTATTATTTAATCACACTAAATACAAATCTCATTATATTATACACTTAACTAATGCAAGCGTAATCTTAAGTACATTTGACTAGTGGCTTTTCAAATCCAAAATAGACAGTTAAATAATTGTCTAACCATCCATTTAACATAAAAATATAGGACCCTTAAACTAGATGCCACACAATGAATTTATGATCCAAAATAGGGGACTCTTCAAACAAATTCCACATAATCTATTTATCATCCAAAATATGGAACCCTTCAAGCATGGTTTTCTTTTTCTAAAGCACAAAATATGGAACACACATGTTATCCTAGCTTCATGTTATGTATTCCAATTACTAAGGCCACGTACATACATGACTATGATACTAGAAAGGTGTATTTTATATTTTACTAAATAAAATTTTAATATTAAGGTATCTATAGTGAGAAAGATAAAAAATAATATCAAATATTACCTTACTATAGGGATGAAAAAAGGATGAGGAGGAAGGGTTTGATTCCTCTCTCTATATTGATCTTTCCTACTTTGAGAGGTTATGGGGGGATGTGTAATGGAGCTATGTTTGATGTGTTTATTAAGAAAATGCCTATGGTTTCCTTTTAATATCCTTACCTATTTTTATTTTTCCTAGAAATATCGAAGAATAATAACTCAAAAGCTTAACTATTCTTTAAGCTAGCAATGGAAGCAGTACAATAATGTAGACAAATAAAATATCTAGGCTAAATTCTTTTCTTATTTTGGTGCAAACAAAAAGATATGTTGTTTTCTTTTAGAGAAAGGGTTGAAGGGGGTTTATGTAGCAAACATAGTCTTAACCTCCATGTATTTTACTTTTCCTTGAAGATGCAAGAATTATTGAATCTTCAATCTAGAATGAAAAGATCCATTAAAAAACTTCCTACACTATATGCACTCTTTCATTTCCTTGCAAACATGCATATAAAGGATAGATGCACCTATGATTACAACTAAATCAATAATTTTGAAATGAAAACAATCAAATTTAATTAATAATACAACACATGCTTACCTAGACTAAATGATTTTTTTATTCCTTGTACATGCATATGTATTCTAATGTTACACCCAATAGAAAATAACTTGGGATGCAAAGCTAATAATGCAATTTGAGCCCAAAAAACTATTGATCTAAATGAAAGGGATCTAGAAATCATAGAACCTATCTTTTCTCCAAATGTTGCCAAACACCATGATCTTGGTCCTTAGCTTCAATATTGCAACTTCATTTAAGTGTTGATCTACACACATAGAAACATAACAATTTGATATGATTTTTAGGGGTATACCTCAGTTAGACCCATATTATGTCACAAATGTAAAATATGATTATGTTGAAAGGAAATAGAGAATTTTAGATTTTTAGTCAAATTTGCAAAATAACTACATTAGCATGGTGTTATATTTAGCACTAGTGGTGCTATCAATAGCATTTCTATGCAATGATACTACTGATTATGATTATTTTAGACCATGATATTGATTTGAGAGCCTATAAAACAAATAATAACCCAATATTATAATAAAAATAGACTAATAGAGATATGATCCTGACAAGATGCTAATATTTAAAATGAAATCTTAAAGATATAAGTAAATAATTATTTGATATCAAGATTGGTTAGATAAACAAGGTATGCTAGAAGAAAATAAATAAAACAAATAAACCAAGATCCTAGCTAGCTAAATGAACAATATGAGCTAAGAAAACATAAGAAAGATAATACATAGATGTAATCTAAAGAGGGATTTGAGGGTTGTAAATCAACTACCCTTGTGTCTCATGTAGATGTGGATAAATACCTTGCTTTGATATACCCATTATTTGAAGATCTCGAACTTCTTTCGATTCCAAGGTTATCCTTCTAAAGATTCAATATCCAATATTGGACATTCCCAAGACCCAAGATCTCAAATTATGATTCACAATGAGAGATTCAAAATTAACGATTCAAATATTATTAATTAAATATTATAGACTGAAAGATTGCTATATGAAGATTGAATATTACCCTAACTCAAGGAGAAGGTGGGATCTTATAAATAATTTTAAAATAAGACCTAAATTGGGAAACATGTGGTTGAAAACTCCATTGGATGATTGCATGGGGAATGATTAAGAGTTAATTGGTCTACATGATATTTGAAGGTTTAACTAAGATGATTGGATTAGAAGAGAAATTAGAATATAGTGCATGGATGTGATTACAAGTTATGAGATATGACTGGTAGTCAAACAAAGTTGAATGGATATTTACACATGGCATAGGATACAAAAGATCATGTTGATATGCAACTAATGCAAGTTCGCTACCTATTCTATTTTTTTTATGATCAAGAAATAGCACTTGAATTATAAGCACAATGACCCTAAAGCTTCCTAGTGCTAGTGAAAAAAATGACCATTGGTAGGTCAATTAGGTAGGAAAAAATCATATTTGAATTTTTGGTTAAAATGCTAACCCTTGGATAAAAGCACTGTCAATGCTATTGCATTTGGTGTATTGGTTTTGATTTAGATATTAAATATATTTTTATTAGTTTTAGCTTAGCTAATTAGTTATGATTTTTTCACTCTTGATTGGATTAATGTATTGACTTCATAGTTGATGATTTGCTGAAAATTGGGTGTTTATATTTGCTCTTTTTGGTGCAGTTATCAAATGATGAATACATGAAATACTATCTTGCATGCCCCAATCATATGCTGAATTGTTTACTTGATGTCTCAGATTTAATATTTAGGACGAAAAATGGCTTTCATGAGTTGATTGTATATGATGCAAAATTTATTGTTATGGCAACATTAAATATGGTCATACCCTTATGTGCCCCTCTTATATTTTTATATTTTAGGAAAATTTAGGTTGAAAGATAAATTGACCTAAATATCATAGACATAGTTAGACTGATGTGAAATATTGATAAAAGAAGAAAATAGCCTAATGGGGGTTGGGTAGGTGAAGGTTAAAATGGATAGGGATAAAAAAAAAAAATCACTTTTACCATTCACAATCTAAGAAAAGAGATTTAAATGCATAATATTGACCCCTAACGTTTGTTGTTTAATAGGTGAGACCAATGCACTATAGTGACCATATGAGACCACCAATGGTTGGAGAAGGAGACCATCTAAAATTTATTCAATTTTTTAAGTTTTTGTTAAAATTTAGATACAAAAATAGGGTAGTGTTTTCAAGCAATGATAACACCACTATATAGTGTGACTAACACTGCTAGTGCTATTGCAAGCATCACTACACTATGATGGTGCTTTTGTGCTAGTGGAATATTTTCCAAAGTGTGGTGCTTTTTATTAGCTTACCTTAGGACTTTTCATGAATATTTTTGGATGTTGGTACTAGGTTTAATTGATAATTGATGGTTGCTTGTGTAATTTAGGTTACAAATACTTAATTGTTGCAAGCATCGTTCACATGATCTAGAGATAATATTCACACTTCTAGATTTTAAGGATTACACACTCTTGTGAAGAAAAAAAGAAGAGCCATGATAAACTAAATCTAGAAAAGTTGTAATTGTAGAATCAAAAGAAGAAGATAGCATATTAAAACAATATTTATCTTGGAAACCCTTAACTGGGAAAAACCAACATAATATTCTCTTCTTATTGCATTAAATTCATCGTCTTCAATACAATAATGTTATTCTTCTGTCTCTCACCAAATCCTAATGCAAGTATGATATATATAACAAATGCACATGCATGGATTTTACAATATCATGGGCAAAAAATATGGATTCAAATATAGTAACCCAAAAAGCCCATATGGGTCTAAAAATAACTTAAAAAACCATGAAGAGTATATTGGGTGTTGTTATCATCTCAATTTCTTCTCTCAATATTTTCAAATTCATACCAAAGTTCTCCAATGCTATCTTTTGATCTAAAACTTATCTCTCCAGATTATTTTAAATTCACACCCAAAAATATATGGTGCTAGCTTTTAGAGTCTATTGAAGGTAGTTATGATACCATTGTTGGATTTTTACCTAGATTAATCATAGGTCCTAATACCTAAAATATTAAGTAGACTCAAATATTTTATTATATGATGGGAAATTTATAGAATAATATCAATGTCAATGAATATAAAATTCATGAAATATAAAAATGATATAACACAGTGAGAAAATTCACTATTACTAATGAGTCAAATATACAATCGCATATATTGATCTTTTTTAAACTTTCTATATTGCTCTGATGCTTTCTTTGTTATAGTCTGATATAATACATGGAAATTTATCTCCATAATATAACATTAGAATATGACTCTTCAATACTTGACTATTGCTCTCCTCACATATCTAGGAGATGCATCCTTTCCTATTCCACACATAAGATAAACCTCTTATGTCTCTTGACCTTACATATTTCCACGTACATGTGACTCTTCACTTGCATAATTAATTACATGGCACTTGCACACTCTCACACTATACACACTTACACACATTAATTTGTGACACTTGTACTCATCCTACACCTAGACACATACTTTAGAGTAAATAAAAATCACACACCCTTATCTAATAACCTACATGATAATTTAGATACTAACCATATTTACAATTACCATGAGGGTATATTAGCATTTTTCAAATAATGTAATATTATTCAACAATCTATATAAGATTTGAGTGCATGGTTTACTTCTATTTATTTTTTGAAATATTGTGGATTCCAACATTTATTGTTGTCATCCATTGTTCAGTTTCTATTTTTTCTCCATGAGGTTCCATTTTAGTAATATTTACTACCTCCACTATATCCTTCATACTGAGTTTACGTTCATCAAGGGTTTGATTAATGACAATGGTGTTGTTATTATTTTATGGTGGAAAATATAAAGCAAACAATTAAGATTACAATTTAAGGTATATTTGTCTCAAATATGTCACAATGTATGGGAAAGAATTAGTATTGGTAGATGAATGGGCATTTGGAATGGAAGACATGTTAGGAGTAGACCCCAAAATTTAGGAATACTAGGTAATAAGAGGCATAGGCAATTCATGGGACAAGTGGAATTTACCTACTCTAATTAAAATATATTCTAGGTGGGTTGCACCTTCAAAATTTATAGGTAAAATAATATGGTTAGCATTACAAATGATTAACACTAAATCAAATTGTAAGCCTTTTATGTAGTATGAAAATACCTATTCCTAATTAGATCAAACATTAATAGGAATTAAATATAAAGTTCTAATGAATATGCTATTGTAATCATGAATATTTTCATAAGGATATCTTTGCATGGCATTGAATTAAAAAAATTAAAATACCAATTATCTATATTATCAAATATTTGCATAAAATATTAAATAACCAATGCGTAATTAGTAACAAAATTATCTGGTAATCCCTTATAACAAAGTAGATTTATCCCTTAATTAATAGATACACAAATGTTCTAGAGGGATATAGATTCTTTACCTTCATCAATCAAATATGACAGCTCAATCAAAGGTATTGATGTGTCTACTTTTACAAGAGCTTGGTCATGTATAATGTATGACTATCAAGAGTAATGGAAGGAATGGCAGAGGGATCTATTTCCCCCATTATTCGTAACTCCCCTTCCCCTTCCCTATTCGAGCCAGTCCCAACCGATCGGGGGATCTAAACAGAAGGGAGACTGCTTCTCTTAGAAATAGATAAAATGCCTCCCCAAAATGGATAATCCCTAAAATAAAAAAATAGAAATAAATAGTTTAAACTTAGAGTAAAGGCTAAATGCCCTCTCCCCCTCTCCTTTTTAATTCCCCCCCATGTTTAAAAAGGTAAACCCAGGTTGCCCTACCATATTTTCAAAAGCAAAAGAAGAGGATAAACAAATGTACTAGCATATCTTGCTTTTGGATGCGATGAGTTGAATTTAATGTGGAGAGTTCATTTAGGTGATTCATCATTATTTTAGTTTAATTTCAATCAAAAGCTTATAAATCTTTCATGGCAGTAGCTAAAATAAGAGAACATGCCCTCCAATTTACATTTCCTTGGTAGGTCTAATCTAGAAGTTGATTTTAAGGCCTAGGTAATAAAGGTACCTAATTATTATGAGTTGGTTAACCATATTACATTGGATAGTGATATACTGAATAACCTTGAGGTGGGTCCAATATATTTGATATTAAGGTATTTAAGGGATGATTTATTATGGAAAAGCCTAAGGGTATATTGTGCAACATATTACAATGAAAAAATGAGGATTCAAGTTTTGCATTGATAGTTTTTTAGGATAGGTCAAATATTGATTAGGTAGGGCTTACTAATTTTAGATTGAAGGAGGAAATTGCATGCCTTATTAAGAAGCTTGATGGTTGGAAAGAGTTAGGTATAATTATATATTTTGTGACAACACACCAACTAAAGGTGATATTTTTTTTGAAGGGTTTTCATGAACTCCTTGCACATCCATTTGACTTGTTAATACTTGCAAATTCTTAGTGATATCTTGACTCTAGGTCAGGATATAAACTTATCCAAAAGTATTCATATTAGGTGGCATAAACTAACTTGATGATGAGGGTATTATTTTGAGAGTATTATTTTATCAACTAGACCTAAATAAACTTTGATTTAGGACTATACATGTTAGGTGGTTGTTCTAGATATTAGAGACTGGTGGTTGACTTACCTTGACCTAACTATTTGAATTTATCAAAATTTAACTAATTGAAATATTAGTCACATCTATTTGGGGCATTTTATAAAAAGAATTGGTATAAGTCATGGTGGGTCCCATTGTGGCCCAGGTCTGGTTTGGAGGATTTAGAATAGAAAATACATAATAAAGGTGGTGAAAAACTAGAAAAAACCTCTCTTGGAACATAGAATTTTCATTTTTTTGATCAATAATTAGACTTTTTCCTTTCAACATAGCAAGATAGATGTTGGATAAATTTCAATTTCATCATCCTAATATTCCCACATGACAACTTGTTCCTTTATTTTACATTTTAAATTCTTTTGTTGATATGTTATTAATTTGACGAGTTAAATACTTTGTTCAATTATTGTATTTTTTAGCATGTATTCATAAGTCTAGGCTCTCCTATATACATACCTACATGCACATGGTTTCAAGATCAAAATTTTAAAATTTTTGATAAGAGAGTGAATAAATCCAAAATATGACTTAGAGGAAAATTGATAAAGAAAGGGCTAAGTGAATCACTCTAGATTTCGAGGTAAATCACTTCGTTGGTAAGAGTTAGAAAAAACTTTTGTTTTCCCAAGTGAATCACTCTTCAAATATGACTTAGGAAACTTTTAATCTTCAAGTAGTTTGATTGCTTATTTTGGAAGTAAATTTATCTTGTCTATTGAATGAGATGCTTAATGGTTGGACATGAATATTTTCTTACCTTTTTAGGTGATTGGTCTCAAATAGAGAGAATCACTTCAATTTTAGAAATATTGTTTCTCAAGCGATGACTTAGAAAATTTTTGCTAAAATTTGAAAATTTGCTTTTTGACTATAGAAAATACAATTTTGGCGCCAAAATTAAATAATTTTGTTGTTTTGTGATTGTCTTGGCAACTTGCTTTACAAATATTTTAAAATTTTGAGGTTTGTAATAGAATTACCATTCAAAAATCACCTATAAATTTAAATGTCAAAAATAAAAGATATATGAAATTAAATTTTAAATCAATAATAGACTTGATCTCATTGTTAATATCAAGCCCTTGGTACCGCTAGACATGCTATAAACAACTTGAATTGTGAAAAGGTATAACTTCTTATGCACCCTCAATTTTGTTTCAACTTATTGGAAGAGAGGGCAGTGTGCCCCTCTCAACATTTGGATTTGATTTGGATCCCCACTATCCCTTAAATATAACTAATATAAAATAAATACATAATATAAATGTGGAAATTAAAACACATAAAAATAAATTGGTAAGTTTAGGGTGCAAGAAATAAAAAGTAGATACAACCATAAATATAGTAAGGAAAGTGTGTGATCAATCAACACATGATAAAATCAAATAACAAAAATAGATCTTGCATATATGAAATGAAATTAACAAGGAATGACAAGAGGACAAAATAGTAGTTACATGATAGTCATGCATTCTATAATCCAGGAAGGTGATGCCACTGAAGAAAAGCAAAAAGTCTCAATGAAATCTTATTAATCCAAGAGAAAAAAGCAATTATAATGTGAGGCTCACAAAGTGTAGTTTTGAATCTCTCGAGATCAAAATATGTTTAAAATAGAGCCCATGGATATTATTTATAGGAAGAATTCACTCTTAAGTTACTTTGGGTGAAAATTCTTACTTCTAATAAAATTAAAGATTTAGGAATTTTTTAGAAAAATGATGCACCTCTAGAAGTTACACGTGTCTAGATACATACTTAGATAATTTAGGAGTCTTCTAAAATTATTAGTGGCACCACAATAAAACAAAGTATAATTTTTTAAAGGTCTTCCTCGAGATTCAAGTGCTTATTCTTTTACTTCTACCTATCAATGAGTATATTGCTCTAGGAAGAGGAGTGAATCCCTCCTATTTAAGGGTACTTCACTCCATTCTACTAGTGCTTCACTCCTTAGGGATTAATCTGTCATGGCCCTCCCTTGGAAAACTTATTTATATGATGGACGTATGAACTGATATGTTATCTTATTGATGGGATTTTTGACTATTTCATGTTTAGTTTTTGTAAACATTTATTTTATAAAATAATATGATGTTGTTAATGGATTTGCACTTTTGCAGGAATAGGCTTTCTCATGGGTGGAAGAAAGAATTAACCACCAAGAATGAGATGCCATAAGAAAGGAAAATGATGTGATGATTTATTCATTGAACAACTCGGAGCAACATGGATGAATTCTCTTTTCATGTAGTTGCATATCATGATATGCATGGGGGGGAATACACCAAGTTTTAGATGAAACTTGTTTGTTGCATGATAATTTTATTTTAGATGAAATTTTAGTTTATATAAAGAAATTAATTACAAAAAAAGAGTAAATGTATAATTCCATTTCTTCTTCTTTAATAATATATATATATATATATATATATATATATATATATATATATATAATTTATCCTTTGATTGACATTATTATTTTAGCATTAATAAGGAAAGGATTATTACACTTGCTTGAATTCAATAATGAATAAGGAATTTCATTATTATTTTTCTTAATGATTCTTGTTTGTATACCATGGAAAAGAAAAAAATACTTCTTGGAAGGAAATATTCATTAAGTAAGAATTTAATGACCTTGTGTTTAGTTATTTACAATATTTTTTTACCTCATGATGAGTTTGTTACTAAATTAACAGTCAAAGAAGATGATAATAATATATAAATCTCCAACTACATCTATGGTAAGAACTTTGGTAAGTATAACATCATGTTTATTGGTTGGAAATTCTCCAACGTACTCTGAATGGGAGGTGTGTGTAGAGTTTATAGGAGATAACACAGAACCCACAAAAGATGCCCCAGTAAAATAAAATAATGGAGAATAAGGTGGTATTTTCTTAGGAAGGAGGGAGAACAATGAGTGGAGACAAGGAGGATTTGGGAAGGAGGATTCAAAACATTGAAGGAAGGGAGAAACTGAAACTAGCAAATCTTAAGCTACTTACTTATCTTGTTGAACTTCTCTGCATTTCCCAGTATAACATAGTCGGTATGGTTCGTTGGACTGAGAACCTTCCTCCTTCACTAAACGAATAGAGAAAACATCTTTTGTTCATACCTCTCACCTTGTTGTACATATTTAGTTCCTTTATGGCTGGTTTGAGTGCGTATCCTTTTTATTAGAGTTACACCTGGTGTTGGTTATCATTACCTTTTTGTTAGCTTATTTTAGAATATTTTATATTAATAAAATTCTCATTTGAAAGTGAACCATATGAGAATTTAACCTGTGAGTTTGGAGCTCTTCGAGAGCAATTGGGTGAAGATTTCTTAAGCTTAGGATATGATATTATCAAGGTAGAATTTCTTAAGTTATATTTGTTAAGATTATTTTTATTTTATATCTGGGAGTTCCTTTGGTTTAAATTATGTTGGGAACCTGATAGTGTTACCTAGTGAAAATACCATGGTATGCTTAATTTTTATACCATGAATATCATAAGCTTATTTTTCATATTATACATTTACGATACGGGTATAGTGAACAGTTTCAAACCTATATTTTTAAATCTTCAGGCACAAGATGGCCTGGTGTTGCCATTCTCTTTAAAATAATAGACTCACTACCAACTGAAGTAATATATGGTTCTTTGTATTATCGTTTGTTTACCATGAAGCATGATAAAAGGCTTGTGTAGGTTCTCATATGGACAATTACACCTTTTAGGCGCTCCATAATCTATAATATGATTGTGGAAACTATTTGGAATCACCCTATTAAGTCCCTTTTGGTTGGAATGACATGGAGAAGATTTTGGATTCCAATTAAAAGCTTTGATTAATTAAATTATGTAGTGTACATCAGAAAGAGTCATCAGTGTTGAGTGGAAATAAAGATATACTCTCTGCTTAAGAAGACCCTTATTTTTTGTGTGTTAATAATATATATATATATATATTAATTATTGTATGTTCGTATTTTTTTCCACATGCTACAGCTATGGTTTTTGGGTGGTATATTTTATATTCATAAAGGGAAAAATATTCTATGGAATTCAACGTAAAGGAATCTAAATAATCTTCCTTAGGGGTTTGTTTGATATATGCTTTATATTTTGGAGGTAAGTCCGTGTGTTTTTAATTATATTAAAAATTTGATGTGGAAACCGATTTTTAGCAAAGGGGATTATGGGATCCCTTAAAAATTGAAGTAAAAAATAAATGCTTGTGAAATTTTTAAATTCTCAATGTGGATCCACCATTTGCAAAAGAAAATATGAGATTTATTTTAGGTTTTGTTAAAATTTCTTTTAAAAGAAGTGAGCATATTTAAATTTTAGTTTGCTTTATTTGAAAAATAATAGATTATGTCTTGTGGAAAAACTACTTGCAATTAAAAAGAATACATGCACTAGAAAATGTTCTCTCATTCTAGGGAGTTGTTCTGATCCCTTAAATACATCTCCTTCTCAGTGGTTTTAAGGAGAACTCGAAGAAGGCGGGATTGAAGATGTACATGAGCATAGGATAGCGACTAGAGTTTTCAGCTGCCATTATTTTAGTCCATGTTGGAATGGATGCTATAAAGATCATTTGATTATAAGATACAAATATGTTATCTTTTTTAATAAAAATTGTTTCTAGAATTCTCTTGAGTGGAGAGAATTATTTGAAAACTATTTAGTTGATGAATCTTATGTAAGAGTGTCAATGATGGTCTAATGGATTTGATCCAACAAGTTATATATCATGATCTATTAGTATTGTTGTAAAAGGATTATTAACTTTTATTTCTGGCAATAAAAATGGAAAGAGATGATATTTATTTTGGTTAAATATATATAGGCATTTCGGTTGTATGAATGAGAGATATCATTCATTAATGAGGTGAATGGACCTTAATTGATTACGATGAAATATTATTAAGTTCTTATTCTTAAGCATAGTGTTAGATTTTTTTTTAATGTGTAATAAAGGATCTTGATGGTTTTATCAAATATGTGCCTTGAAATTAATCAAAGAATGAGTGTTCATATACCGGAAAAATGTTAATTCATCTTATGTTTTCCCTTTGGAAGGGACAAGTTTTGGGTTAGGGTTGAACTCATATTTCTATTATCAAATAACCTTAATAATACAATTTCCTAAAGTTTTTTTGGATACGTAAATATTTAGGAGTTACATAATGAGTACCCCTCAATGAAAGATATTTGAGAAGTCTTAAAGGATGTTAGATCTTTGAAATAGAAGATGTGTGATGTATCCTAGAATCTCCTTCCATTCATAGAGGATTGGTTCTCATTTGTGTTTAAGGGTTTTGAGGTGGAACCATGGAGGGTAGGCTTAAGGGTTCCATAGGTGTTATCTACACATAGTAGAGATCATCTTAGTTATCACATTGGGAAAATAGATGTAACTAAGCATAGAGTGGTTAGAGATTCGTTGCGGAGGTGTAATCATATAGAGTTAAAGGACCTCATGCTAATACAAGTTACTTCATAAAAAGTAGTCAAGGAAGAATTAATAAATGCTTGTCATGCTTGAAGGAGTCCTTACATGATGGATTCTAGTAGTGTAGAAAAAATAGATGTAATTATTTTGTATCCACAAATTAGAGATTAGAGAGAGACTTATTAATAGAAATGCTAACTCAGCATGGAGATGAGATGGATAGTCTGTACCCAAAAAGTATAGTGCACCTACATAAACGGAATTATGTACGGTATGGATATTGGCGTACCCTTTTCAAACGATTGAAAGGGATAAGATAGCTCATTTTGAGAAAGAGATCGATAACTTAACTTTGCACTACACCTAGTACACTTACACAGACATACATATGTAAGTTGTAGGGATGGATGTACCCTACAGGTCTAAAAGGGATAAGATGACTCATAAATGAGATGGAGCGAACAACATAATTAGGGGACATTAAGGTATTTAGCTAAATATTAGGAAATATTTTTGCTAAGAAGGAATGGGCCAATCCCTAACAAGTATATGTGTATAATTTCATTATGGAAAAAAAAAATGTGCTCATGAATAGGATGGAAATTTTAGGTTGTGACATAATCACTTAATGTTGTGCTTCGCTCATCAAGAGCTAATCATACATTATATCAAAATTTTGTAAAATTGAGTTTTTAGAGATCTCAATTGGTCAATTCAAAGGTTTTATAAAACCTAAAAAATATTGAAATATTTATAATATAATCATGTTTAGGCCAAAGCCAAAAGTGAGAAGTGATTATGAGCACTATAAATATATTTTATAGCCATGTGATTATGTAAGCCTATGAGGATACATCATTTATTTAAGCTTATGGACATTTCATGGAAGCCTAAGGGCCCCTTTTATATTTTATCCTTAGTGGAGTTGGCTAATCTACCTTTATGAATAACCTTTCTAAAAGGATAATTTATTATTATTATTTTATTGTAAGGTTAACCTCAAGGTTAAGTTAATATCATCCTAAGGCTAACCTCTCATTGGGGTTTTTGTATCACTATATATGCCCCTCAGAGAGGATCAATTTGTATTATAAGTGTGAATAAATATGATATATTGCGGTACCTATGAGCAAATTCCTTCTACTTCCCTTGTCATATTCCTTTTTTATTTACTTTGTTTACTATTGCTATAAATTAATGACTTCTACCTCATTTCTTCATACGATTATGGTGAACGCATGTTTTAGAATATTTTTGAAAAAAAATTAGAATTGAAACATCATATAAAAGTGAGGTCCAAAACTAGATCACTCATCAATAAATGGGAAATAAATCACTAGCGATAAAAGGCATCATATCAGGTTATCCTTCTTTTTAAAAATTTAAATTTCAATTTTAATACTTTGGTGCCATTTTGTTTTAACACCCATTTATTTTTGACATCAAAATGGATACTGTATGTTTTGCATAGTAGTTGCATGACTTCATTATCACATGTCTATGAATATTTTTTATAATAGTTAACATACTGGTGTGGACGCCATAACATTAATACCATGGGCCTACATCCAGGAAGAGGCACATTTGAATTCCAATTTCTCATATTCACAATCATAATTGACATATTATTCTACGAAAGAACCTTCTCTTCCACTTGTCAAAAGGAAGTTCTATATTGATACATGTTATTCTTGGTAGGGACACCATCACAATATTGAGTCATTAGGAATCGACTATTGCAAGGTTTTCAATTTGAATAGAGTGTGCATAAGTGTCAAATAACATATCTTGTAACTCTGCTCTTAACAAGAGGTGATGACATAGTAGTTTGACCTCTCCTTTGCTTATATAAGGTCTCTATTTCAATTCCTTGCAACAATATTTTTCCTACAATCCTCCTCAAAAATTATTTTTAGAAGGGTTTCCTCCCTTCTTTATATCACATCAGTTAAGAATGGAATAATGGTTGGAATGGTGTCTTGTTGAGGGTATGTACCAAGTTTAAAACTTTGTGATTATGTTTTTTTATTTGGTCTAGGAAAAGTATGTATGTTGTACATATCTCAAATTAAATTTTGATTAAGTTTTTGTTAAACGGAGCACATGTAGCATGATTGGTCCACACATATTATAATATAAAAGTCCAAGGTTTGAGCCCCATTGGCTCTGACCCATCAAAATTATTATTATATATATATATATATATATATATATATATATATATATATATATATATATATATATATATATATATATATATATGAAATGCACAACATCCAATCTAGTGGCACCAAGTGGCAATATTTTTTAGTATTTGGAAAAAATTCTAAGGTTTGGCATTTAATTTTTTCTTGATTTGAGTGCTAATATTACAAATCTTTCAAAGGCCATATCTTTTGCATATAAAAGTATTTATAACCCATTTTTTTCTATATTGCATGATTTTTTGAGCTCTATGTAGTAGTAATATTAATTTATAGACATGCTATAGATCTACATAGGGTTTGTTGTGCAAAATAGATTGTTTATGTTATGTTACTCACCTCAATGAATGAAATTATAACACTTGATTAGTTTAACTAGTAGGATTAATTAGAAGTAAGAAGATATGGTTCATCTTCAGTAATGAACCAGAAAAAGGTATCAGTGATCATAAACTCAATAATATAAGTGATAGAATATATTACATTATTTGGTTCTTACTAATATACTACCATGGATACATATTTATATTAGGAGTTTATTAGGATTTAAGTATTTCCTTAAAGCAATGTAATAAATGCACAAGTGTTAAATATGCAATGATGTAAATGTGCATATAGTCCATATGTATATGAATCCTTAAAATAGAATAGTGATGTGTCATAGAAATATGAAGGGCAAAGAGTTGTGTCTCATTATAAATAGGCCTTCTTAGAGTTGAAGAAAAAGATAATTTTGAAGTGCATAGGTAGAATAGTAGTAGATACAATGCAGATAATTTTTATAAAATGGAGAGATATAACCTCCATTGGATAACATTGTATATTTTCATGAGCTTTCATTAATGGATATTTCTTGAGTACTTTCAGAAGTTTCATATCATATTTTCATGCATATTAGTTACCCATTATCATAGTTATAGCATTGCACGCTTATTTCCATACTTGTGGTTGTATTTCCTTTAATTTTATAGATTAAAAAGCTAACAATAAAGAAGAAATCTATTGGCCTCTTCTTCATGTTAGTGGAACCTAATGTACTTTTCCATAATAGAGAGAAAATTTATCCTATTGAGGTATGGTATACTTTAAAATATCTCTATGGAAAAGTAAGTTATATTTAAGTTAACACAATAGAGATAGAGCTCTCCAATATTGAAATTTTAAATTTTAGTAATGTTGAAGACTACATATCTCACTTAAAATCTCTAAATCATGAACTAGTTATGGAAATAGGCAAGGTAAACTATGAAGAAAAATATGTCAAATTTATTACTTCCAATATTTCTCCTCCCATTTATATAGTCAATTTGATTCCTGATGTGAAAACTATGACTATTAAATATCCACAACTCATCTCTCTTGAAGGATATTTCAAGCTCCTAATCTATTATGAAATTGCAATAAATAATTATAGAGCTCTTTATTATACATAAGCTCATCCAAAAGACTTCAAATCATAGAAATCTAAGGCTCAGTTGCCTAAGGGTAAGTCTAAGGTTTTAAAGAAATAAAATACTTGCAAGTATTTTAAAAGGGAAGGACACTCCATCAAAAAATACATTACAAGGCTAAAGAAGAATGAGATAAAATTCTTAAGTATTGGACACAAGGTTTCAGATGCTAAATATAAGGATGATAATGGTACAATGGAGGCCCACTACAACATCCATTATGGGGGGAGGTGTTACTTATAATGGCTTCTCTCCTTAGCCCCCTCAGATCAAATTATGGGAGGTTGTTAAAAAAAGTATAATTTGATCTTGTTTATACCAAGGCCAAAAGTTAGAATTGCTTATGAGCACTACCAATGTAGCCTATGCGCACGTGATTATGTAAGACTACAAAAATTCATTATTTATGTAATCGTATGAACATGTTATTGTAAGCCTAAGGGTCCCTTTCATATTTCACCCTTGGTGGTATTGGTTAATCTATCTTCATGGATAATTTTACTTAAAGAGTAGTTTATTATTATTTTATTGTAAGGTTAACCTCAAGGTTAAGATAATATCATTCTTAGGTTAACCTCCCATTGGAATTTTGGTATCACTACACCCCTCAATGAGGATCCATTTGTATCATAAGTATGAATAAAATGTGATATATTGGGGTACCTATGGAAACCCACCTTCTGTTTCCTCTTGTCATCTCCCTTTGTCTCTTTACATTGTTTACTATTTTTATCTTTTAATTGCTTTTATTTCTTTTCAACATACAATTGTGGTGAATGCATAGTTTGAAATGTTTTCAAAAAATATCGTGAACTCAAGTAATCGAGTTACTACAACTATTCTTGGAAATTATTGATTTTTTGAGTTAATTTCCTCATTTATTCAAATATATCACCTAAATAGTTGACATTAGAAATTTTTGTTTACCATTTTACATATATCATATTTATAACAAAACTATACATACATGACCCGTCAAATATGTTTCATCCCACCATAACATAATTATTTGAAAGAAAACAATGTTTTAGAGCCACATAGACTAGACACTAAATGACCATGGATAACCTTTTATCATATTTCAATGAAATGGATTTATGATCTAATCATCGCTCATAGTGAAATATCTAAATAGATTGTATACCCTATTTGTAACCATATAATAAATAATAAAACCCTAGATCTAATATTTTTTCCACATGAATGTTTCTAATATGATTTTTTGTAAGGAATTGGTTAGTATGATAAACCCCTACAAATGAAGCTTAGGGGTGGGCATCCCCATCCCACCATGACCTCCCATAAGGGGGAGTGTTGAGCTTATCAATAGGGAATTTAACACACACACACACACACCACGATTTGAACTTTGAAACTACCAAAGAAGATCCAAAGTCTGGATCATTATGGTATCCTCCCGGGATGTGATTATTATCCTATATATAATGAGATCTTGAAGGGTTAATATCCCAAGGGTAATTTAAATTTATAAAGAAATCCAAAGCATCCATTGGTTTAGATAATCAAAGTCTAACATACTTATTTTTTAAAAGAGATATAACTATGTTCAAGTCTCCCCATGAATCTATAGATTATAATTGTTAATCATCATCAAATTTTGTATACATAAGTTAAGGTTCTTCCAACATCCATCATAGAGTAATTTTAATTAAAATACATAAATTGATATTTTCCTCTTTATTGTTAAAAAGAATAGTAACCCAATCACTGTTTTTTTCTCTCAATTGTTATTATCTCATATTATTGCAATGCCTCTTAAAACTCCCATAATTGAAATTGTTGGACAATCCCTCATTTTCCAAATATTTTTAAATACATCCTTATTTTTATTTATTATATCAAAATAAATTTTAGACTATATCACATCCTATCTATTCCTTGATAAAAATATTTGTAGGGGCCCTATTCATACCTCAAATATTAAAAGATACCATTTTAATCATTATATTTTGTTCTTATTTATAGTCTTAGGACCAATTCTTGATAACGCTTGTGCTATTTTTTATGTTTTCCCAAATCAAAATATCTAAGTTTTATTTTCGATTTATTTCTTCTTTTAAGGGCTTTCTTTCATCTTGAATTCCTACCAATGCTTTCATCCTCATTAATAGTTTTTATTTCTCAAATTATTCATGATTTGACTTATCATCTATAGGTTTACGTTGCTTGAGGGAACATGAAAACACCTTCGTTATGTTATCTTCAAAACCTTGGAGAGCAAGGGTCATCCTCCATACTACTTACTTTTTAATATGTTGTCCAAAAACCCTATATTGAAATGAATATCCTCCATAGTACTTTTATTAATATATTGTCCTTGAAACCTTAAATTGTAAGGGATAAACTCTATGCTACTTTCATTTTTATTCTAAGGAGATGATTTTTTACTACTAAAGGAAATGGCTTGGATGATTTCAATGGATTATATTTGACATCATAAACTATTTTTTTTTTTAATTTTCCTCCACATGTTCCTTCACACCATTAAACCCTTTAAAATTTGAAATTTTACATAGTAATTACTTGTACCTTACATGCTTATTAGTTTCCTCTAAATAAATCGTGAAGGTCATCTCCATCAAATGCGGTAGAGAGGAATTATTTTCCATTTGTATGGGATTATAAAATCTTTGATCTAAGCTAGATTCTTCTATAATATATCTTTGTTTTATCTTAAATTTTATCTTATAAACAAAACTCTTCATCTCTTTATTAACCATTTTCACTTTGCAATCTCTAGCCATGTGTTCAGTTTCATAACATTCATAAAATCATAATGAAATGATCCCATAATTATTAAAGAAGAAGCAATATGAACCTTTATAGGAAGATAAGTAGTATATAGGATAGGATCATCTAACAAGAGTACTAGAAGTGGACTATAAGCTATTGATGGAAGCACCTCATCAAATATCACATAAATTTGAATGATGATCTCCAATTTTTTTGGGTGATAAAGATAATAAGCCTTAGAAGTATTATAATTACCCATATGAATTTAATAATATTTTATTACATCAATATTATCTAATTTATCCTTGGGAATATGTCCACTTGCATCTAAACTAAATATACAAAATAGGTAAACATCAATATTATCTCTTCTTTATCTCTCAAGACGTGTCACACCTTGGACTTCTTGAGTGAGTATACTATTTATGATATGTGTAGTGCATGTTATAAAATTTATCTAGAGCTTGGGATCTATTTACTTGGGATACAATATACATCTATCCATATCCAAAATAACCCTATTATTTTGCTCAACAATATCATTCTTCATGGAGTTATGATGAATAGTCTTTTGAAAAACAAGACCATTAGGTGCCAAAATATTCACCAAAGGCATGATTTAAAAACTCACCTCCATCCACCATCGGTCTTAAGGAACCTAATATTCCTCTCAAATGATTCTACACAAAGAATTTAAAAAAATTAAATTTTCCAAAAACCCCATCCTTGGCACAAATGGTGTAAATTCACATGTACCTAGATAAATCATCAATAAAAGTGAGGAGTAACTATATTTATAAATAGAATGACTACCATTTGATCCATTTATCACCTTGAATAAGCTCCAATGGTTGAGTAGCACACTTAACTTTCTCTTTTGGGGAAGAATCTCAATGGTGCTTCCCCAAAATGCACCCTTAAAAACCACTACCAAGGGGAGTAATTGAAGGAAGACCATATACCATCTAAAATCAACTCAGGTGCATAAAGGATGCATAGTTATATTCCCAAGCCTATAAATCCAATGTTCCCAAGCCTATAAATTCAAATCCTACTGATGTCATCTTCCTTAGACACCATAGCAATAGAGCTTTTCTTCTTAGATGAGGAAGAAGAAGAAGAATACTTCTCACCAAGCTTATACATCTAATAAGGATCATCATAATCCTTTAAAACTATTATATTAAAACCATTACCAATATCCTTGATCATTCATCTATCAAGATGGAATTCCACATTTCTATTGAAATGAATGATGCAATAAAAAAAAATAATATTAGGGCCCACATCTGGAACATGAAGGAATTCCCCAAAAGACATGGATCCAAGAGACTCCTAACTATATCCAACTACCTACAAAGAAGAATTATTTCCAATGATCACACACTCATCAAATATTATCTATTATAACTAGTCAAAAGGTAACAACACTTTATTATATCCCTTGAGTCTACAATTCATACTCTGAAGATATGGAGGTTAAATAAATTGAATAAATAACAATATATGTTTATGAGGTGTCATCCTCATGCTCATCATCACCTTGTACAATGAAATTATAAGCCTCACCACCCCCTTCTTGGATTCCTCCTCAATATTCATTCACTACTAATAAAAAATCTACCTTGTGTCCTTTCTTGCAAAAATTAAAATTCAACTTCTTGGAAGGATTCTTGGCTTTCTTCTCTCCCCATTTTGGCTTATTTATATTCTTATTATAATTTAGCTTGGATACTTCCTTTTCATGAATTTAGATAGATATATCCATCAATTCTATACATATTTTGAGCTTTCTAGTGGAGAAGATAGGTGGACATAACTTTGAGCTTAGGAACTAGATGATCAAAAGTATGTGCAAAGCATCTCAAAGAAAATGGATACCATCTCATAGGTTTCTAAAATATTGTTGAAGACCACATTTGAGATAATCAAATTCTTTATTCTTGTTCTTGTCATCGACTTATTTGGAAATATGAATACCTTATTATAATTTCTTGAAATGGTTGGTATACACTTGAACTGTTCAAAAATTATCCATATAGAAGATAATAAGCTCTACTTGTAACCAATTAATCTATGAGTAGTCAACATGGTTGCACTTTATTTTAAAGTTATCCATTAACTCCTTGGGTTAGAATTATTGGTAAGAGTAATCACACCACATGCTTCCTCCTTGGACTTCTACAACTCCACCATCGTATATACCTAAAAGGTATATATAGTAATATGTGAAGAATCACATGGAAAAATATGTAATATGACATGAGTGATTAAAAGATAGCGATATACTCGATATATATAGGTTCCGATAAATACAAGTGGAAAGCCACAACATATCAATATACCTTTTATTATTATATAATGCACATATTTAGGTATATAACATGTCCTTCCAAGTTCAAATGCTTTATCCTCGAAGCACCGAAAGCATCATGTAAAAAATAGGTATTTAATTTTTAGTTGGATCCTTTCTAGGAGTCAACATAAGACCAACATGTCCCACTCATAAACATTAGAATATGCTAATACATACTTCTCATAGTTTCTAGAATCAATGGAATAAAACTAGGCATATGACCAAAATGACTAAATTCAAGACTTTTTTTTTTAAATTTGTATATTTCATTTGTAATTTACTATATCTCTCTCTTTAATAAGAAAAAATAAATGAAACTTCTGGTTAGTTGAGTTTTAGAATTTTTTTGAATAAAAAAAAATTAGTTGGCAAGTTAAGAAAACCTCACAAGAGCCTTCTTCACATCCAACCAAATTTTTGTTTTCAATATGCTTACTATACTTTTCTTCACTCCTTTTTATTCTAGAAGTTTTTTTTTATCTTGAAATAAGAATTTTTAAGTTGAGTTGGAGTGAAATTTTATTAGATAGAACCTTAATTCAACATAATCTAAAACCTTGTTTGATGGATCTTAAAACTAAACAGGGCTTGAAGCTATAGCATTTGTGATTTTGAACCAAACAATGAAGTAACTTGAGATGTCGTTCTAATTTCATTACTTGAGGACATCGACACATTTTGTACACTGGAATTTACTAAAAAAGACACGTTGAAGGAACATCCAATCTAGTGGTACCAAGTGGAATTTTTTTAATATTTGGCAAAAAAGTCCAAGGTTTGTCATTTTATTTTTTCTTGATTTAAGTGCTAATATTAAAAATCTTTCAGAGGCCATAACGTTTGCATACAAAAGCATTTGGAACCCATTTTTTCTAGATTGCATGATTTTTTGAGCTATATGTAGTAATAACATTAGTTTATTGACCTGTTAAAGTTCTACGTAGGGTTTGTTGTGCAAAATAGGTTCTTTAGGGTATACACAATTATAATAACATGATTAGTTTAAATGGTAGGAATAATTAAAAGCAATAATATTTGGTTCATCTTTAAAAATGAATTAAAAGAAGGTATTAGTGACCATGAACTTGGTAAGAGAAAGGAGGAAGCTCTTAGAATCTTCTTCATGTTAGTGGAACCAAATGTATATTTCCACATCAGAAAAAAATTGATCCCATTGAAGTATGGTCTAATTTAAAATATCTCTATGGAAAATTAAGTGCTAGTGAAGTTAAATAAAGAGAGATAGAGCTCTCCAATCTCAAAATTTTAAATTCCAATAATGTTGAAAACTACATATCTTACTTCAAATCTCTAGAGCCTGATCTAGCTATGGCAGTATGCAAGGTAAACAATGATTAAAAATACGTCAAATCTATTACTTCCAATATTTCTCCTCCCATTCATATAGTTGGTCTAGTTCTTTATATGAATGCTATGACTATCAAAGAGTCATAACTCATCTCTCTTGAATGATGTTTCAAGGTTCTAATCTACTATGATTTGCAATAGAGAATCATGAATCACTTTGTCATACACAAGCTTATCCAAAAGACTTCAAATCAATGAAATCTAAGGCTCAATTACCTAAAGGTAAGTCTAAGGTTTCAAAGAAATCAAATACTTGCAAGTATTGTAAAACGGAAGGACACTCCATAAAAAATTGTAATACAAGGTTGAAAAATATTGAGATAAAATTCTTGAGGATTGGACACAAGCTTTTAGATGCTAAATATAAGGATGAATATGGAATAATGAAGACCCACTACAACATCCATTATGAGGAGGACGTTTTACTTCTAATGCCTTCTATACTTGGCTCCCTTAGATCAGATTATACGGGATGTTGAAATATGTGTATTTGATCTTGTTTTGACCAAAGCCAAAAGTTAGAGGAAGTGCTTATGAGAACTACCAATATAGCCTATGGGCACATGATTATGTAATACTATAGGTATTTATCAATTATGTAAGCCTAAGGATCCCTTTCATATTTCACCATTAGTGGTGCTGGTTAATCTATATTTATGGATAACCTTGCTTAAAGGGTAGTTTATAATTATTTTATTGTAAGGTCAACCTGAAGGTTAAGTTTATGTCATCCTTAGTTTAACATCTCATTGTGAATTTGGTATCACTATAAAGACCCCTCAATGAGGATCCATTTGTATCGTAAGTATGAATAAAATGTGATATATTGGGGTGCATATGGTATTCCACCTTCTACTTCCTCTTGTCATCTCCATTTTTCTATTTTCTTTGTTTATTATTATTGTCTTTTAGTTGCTTCTATTTATTTCTAGTGGTGAATGCATAGTTTGAAATATTTTTGAAAAATATTGTGAAGTCAAACAAAAATGTGGGGATATACCAAGGTAGTAACCAAGTTACTACAACTATCTCTTGGGAATTTTTTATTTGAGTTAATTTCCTTGTTTATTTAAATATCATATAAATATTTGGCATTAAAAATATTTGTTTACCTTTTTACATAAATCATCTTTGGAAAAAAACTATACATACATGATCCATCAAACTTACTTCATCCACCATAACAATATAATTTGGAAGAAATCAAGGTCTTAGAGCAACATAGACTAGAACCTAAATGACTTTGGATTACCTTTCATCATATTTAAATGGAATGGGTTTGTGATAGAATCATTGCTCATGGTGAAATATATAAATAGATTGTATATCCTATTTGTAGCCATATTAATAAGAAAACCCTAGATCTAATTTTTTGCTACATGAATTTTCCCAATATGATTGTTATCCCATATATAATGATATCTTGAATAATTAACATCCCAAGGGTCATTTCAATTTATAAAGTAAGTCAAATCCTCCATTGGTTTAGATAATCCAAGTATAACAACCTTATTTTTGAAAAGAGATATAATTGTGTTGAAGTCCCCCATGAATCTATAGATTATGATGGCAAATCGTAATTAAATTTGGTATTAATAAATTGAGGTCCTTCCAACATCCATCATAGATTAATTTTAATTAGCATAAATAAATTGATATTTTCCTCTTTATTGCATAAAAGACTAGTAACCCATTTACTGTTTGTTTCTCTCATTTGTTATTGTCTCATATTATTGTAATACCTCTAAAAAATCCCATAATAGAAACTGTTGGACAATACTTCATATTCCAAATCTCTTTAAATACATCCTTATTCGTATTTCTTATATATATAAAAAAAATTACACTATATTACATCCTATCAATTCCTTGATAAAATTATTTGTAGGGGCCCTATTCATTTTTTTTTATTTGTGGAAAACATCCCAAAAGGGATGCCCCACTTTCGGGTAAGACCCAAGGAGGCAGGGGTATCCATTTTACCAAAAACGCCCAGGACTCGGACCTGGCCTACCACCTTTGACATACTCAAGGAGGTAGGGGCCCTATTCATAACCCAAATATTAGAAGATATCATTTTAATCATTATTTTTTATTCTTATTTATAGTCTTAGGCCCAATTCTTGACAACACTTGTGCTATTTGTTTATGGTCTCCCAAATCAATATCTCTAAGTTTTATTTTCTATTTATTTTTTTAAGGGTATTTCTTTCATCTTGCATTCCTACCTATGCTTTCATCCTGATTAATATTTTCTAATTTTTAAAATATTTATAATTTGACTTATCATCTATACGTTTACGTTGCTCGAGGGAACATGAAGTGCAAGAAACAAATTGAAAACAATTTCTTCTTTATGTTGTCATGAAAACCCAAGAGTGCAAGGGTCATCCTCCATACTACATACTCTCTTAAATGTTGTCCCAAAACCCTAAATTAAAATGGATATCCTTCATACTACTTACTCTATTAAATGTTGTCCCAAAACCCTAAATTGAAATGAATATTCTCCATACTACTTTAACTAATATATAGTCCTTGAAACCTTAAAGTGCAAGGTATAAAATCTATGTTAATTTCGTCTTTATTCTAAGGAGATGCTAAAGGAAATGGGATGATTTAAGTGGATTATACTTGACATATTCAACCTTTTTTTAGAACTTTTCCTCCACATGTTCCTTCACACCATTAAACCCTCTAAAATTTGAAATCTCACATAGTAATTACTTATACCTTGCATGTTTATTAGTTTCCTCTAAATAAATCATGAAGGGCTTCTCTGTTGAATGAGGTGGAGAGGACTTCTTTGTCATTTATATGGGATTTAAAAATCCTTGGTCAAAGCTAGCTTCTTCTATAATATATCCATGTTTTATCTTTAATTTTGTCTTATGAACAAAAATCTTCATCTCTTTATCAACCATTTTTACTTTGCAATCTCTAGCAATGTGCTCAGTGTCATAACATTCATAAAATCATGATGCATTGATTCCATACTTGTTGAAGCATTCTCTTAGTTTTTTTATGTAAAAAATAAATTATATTAAAGAATTAACAAAGCATATTTTTACAAACAAAAAAAAAGAGGTGGATAAACATGCCATGTGGCTAACGCCATCAGCCAAAAAATTGTTCCCAATAAAACAAATATGGAACCCAAGCAAAAAATTTACAACAAATCAAGACCACCTTACAAAACTGATGGACAACAAAACTAACTGATTACATAGTGACGATGCTC
Source organism: Wollemia nobilis (assembly GCA_028583015.1). Classification (NCBI taxonomy): domain Eukaryota; kingdom Viridiplantae; phylum Streptophyta; class Pinopsida; order Araucariales; family Araucariaceae; genus Wollemia; species Wollemia nobilis. Next base: position 11,985,584 of record JAQPPZ010001195.1, read on the forward strand.
TATTATATGGGTTTAGCCACCCCTAGGACCGATTCCCACCCAACAGTATCATCAAGAGACATTGGTATCGAGTCTCTCCTTTGTTCAAAAGTGCTAGGAACATCCTCCTAGCCATAAACAAATGGCTCTTGGATAGCAAAAATTATCAAAGCTCTTAAATTATCCTAGACATCAATTCAAGGAGTTGGGAGAGAGGAATAGTCAACTAGCCACGCCCATCTCTATAAAGACCTTGACCTAGGATATGCATGCAATTTGGGAATGAGAGCATTGTTGTCTAGACTTGGATCGACTTCAAGGAGTATCCTGCGTAGGAGAAATCCAATTGACTGTGCACAATGCATTTTTCCAATAATCAATAAGCTTCTGAATATGAGTAAGATCCATGACCACATTATTGTCCTAAACTGTAATATAAAAATACACATATGAAATAATATTAGACTTCTCAAAATTAGAGATGTGCAAAGACGAAGAACACTTGCCAAAGATACAATCATTTCTAGCTCTCCATATGTTGAACATGGTCACCATACGAAACAAGTACCACACTTCAAATAAAATAGCCTATAAGGGTGAGGCATCTCCCAAAATGATATGCTTCCACTCAAACATGGCATAGGAATATGGTCTAAAAAAGGAAAAAAAACCACTCTCAAAGGGAATGAGCACGAGCACAAACCCAAAAAATATGGACAAAGTCTTCAAATTGAATATAAAAAGGGAAAGAAGTGTTAGGGATACCTAAATTTTGGAGATGCTCCCCAACAAGAAGCCCTTGGTGTAAAAGACTTCGTGCAAAACAAGAAATTTTAGGCTCCAAGAAAGGAGCCCAAGCAGTCTAGAACCTGCGCATCCAAATAAATCGAGGGGAGGAGACCTTCCATCGTTGATTGAGCTTATCAATCATAAGGAGGCAAGGAGAGAGCCATCCATACCCCAATCATGCCTTATAGTTTCGTAGCAAAGTGTCTAGGTAGCACTTCCACTCCTTCCACCAAGTTGTTGCGAAAGCATAAAAAGCTTGTGTAACATGGAGTCAAGGAGAGCGGCCTTGACATCATTCTCTTAATTTAGAAATTAATGGATTTTGGCAATGATTATGAAATATCCATGTCAACACATAGCCAAGTATATATACAAAATACTTTTTCTCCTTAATAGTTGATCCCTCTTGGATATACTCCCCTTAGAAAAAAACCTCCTTATTAATAAGGTGATATAGAATTCAAAAAATTTTAACCTACATTGGATATCCTTTAATAGTTTATATATCCATAGAAAAATTCTCACTCCACTGTCTTACATATAATCCATCTCTCCACCTAAACCATGAGTCACCACCATCATTTTATCCTTGACTTTGAAATAAAAAAATTTTAAAATCAAGAATATGATGAAAAAAATTATTCTATGAAAAAAAATCATAAAATAATATAAACTCAATCTCCACTTCCATTTAATCCACTTTAAATCTTAGATATTTTTTAAAACCACCATATATCCTACACAATGATCTCATCTTATAAAACATCTTGTACTTTGATAAAAATTGCTATAAAATCTCTATTTTTATCCAACTAAAACCTCCTTAGTTATAGCTAAAGCTTCCATAAATTACAAAGCAGGGACAAGAAATTAAAAAGGAATGAATGGACTATTTATGATAGAGAAGGAATGATTTTCTAAAAGTTCTTGAATTCAGAATGTTGCTTATTATAAGAGATTTATTTATATCAATAATTTGTGGATTGCAGACTCGTGGGCACGTACATGTGGGGAAATCAAAAACAAATATTGAGATGTTCCACTTGAATTCAGAATGTTGCTAATTATAAGAGATTTATTTATATCAATAATTTGTGGATTGCAGACTCGTTGGTACGTACATGTAGGGAAATCAAAATAAATATTGAGATACATGTAGCGAAATCAAAATAAATATTGATTTGTCAAATATTGAAAAGGCAAATGTTGAAAAGGCAAAGGCCTCTGGTTTGGGGCAAATGGAGAATGAGGCTGAGCTTCACATGGACAATGGTAAGGACAAGCAAATTGCTACATCACAAACTGACCAACAAAAGGTATGCTCTCCTTTCGAGAATCTAAATAAATTTAACATTTTGGCTGAAAACCAAATAATTACAGAGGAAAATCAGAATGAAGGGTCTAATGTTGAGGATATAATTCTTGGTCTCCCTGCTTACCTTGACTCCCCAACCAAATCTGGACCTTCCAATCCTCCTCCTGTTGGCCATAAAGAATGCCCTAATGATGAGTCCTTTTCTACCCGAGAAAGAGAAAAAGTGCTTTCAGAGTTAATCAGCCCTTCCAAGCGACATTTTTCACCTTTGTCTTTGTCCCAATCCAGAGAAGGGGTTTCCAGTACTGTTATCCAATAGGTCACCCAAACCAAATTTAGCCCGAAACGGACTAGAAGCTCAATGAAATCCCCCATGATTGATTCGTGGAGGTGAGAAAAAAAATGGAAGAAAGTCAAATGCCCAGCAATGGAAAGAAGAGGTCCAAGATGAGATAGCTAATGGAATTCAGACTACTCTGTTTCCACCAACTGGAAATCTTCCCTTTGAAGAAAACAAAATTCTTAAGCCCCCTCAAGTCCAAGGCAGGGGGAAGAGGAAAAAAACTTTAAAAGTTCCAAATGAAGATCATATCCTGGAATGTAAGGGGGCTCAATGGCCTTCCTAAACAGCGGTTAGTCAAATATTTAAGAAGATATTTTGATCCCACTATTCTTATTTTGCAAGAAACTAAAGTCGATGAAGTTTTGTCTAGAAAAATTGCCCTCAATATCTGGAAAAATGGAGAAGCAATTTTTTGCAAAGCCAATGGAACCTCAGGTGGTCTTCTTTGTATCTGGAATCCGGGGAAGGTGGAAGGCAAGGTTATTCAATTGGGGGAAAGGGTAATGAGCATTATTTTTAAGGATAAGGTTAATGACCTTTCTTGGATATTAACAAATGTGTACGCCCCTAATTCTATATCTGGGAGAGCTGATCTATGGAATTTACTCGGTCATTTCAAGGAAGCTTTTCAGGATATCCCATGGATAGTGGCGGGGGACTTTAATACCCCTCTTTACCCCTCTGATAAAAAATGGGAGTAGGAATTCCAACAAGAAGTATGGAGGACTTTCAAGATTTCATCAACAACAACAATTTATTGGATGTCAAATTAAAAAATGCTAAATTTACTTGGAGCAATAGGAGGTCCGGAAATCAACTTATAATGGAAAATCTTGATAGGTTTTTTTTTTCACAAGAAGCAATACAATCTTTTGGGGATGCAAATCTATTGTCCTTGCCTCGCATTGGGTCTGACCACAACCCGATTTTACTTGAAATTGAAGAGACTCCAAAATTAAAAAGGCCTTTTAGGTTTGAATCTATGTGGATGCACCACCCTAATCTCAGAGACAGAATTTCTCAGTGGTGGCAGCATTCTTGTCGAAGCGAGCCTTCATTCAGATTAGCACAGAAACTTAAAGTGGTGAAAGAAAATCTAAGGATCTGGAATAAGGAAATTTTTGGAAATATTTTTGAAAACAAGAAAGCCATCTCTGAAAGGTTATCAACCATTGAGAAAAAACTTGAAGAGGGATTGCCAGACCCTTCCCTACAGGGCGGATGAAAAGAAATCCCTTGCTTGAGTACCATAATGTTCTAGCTTGCGAGGAGACTTTTTGGCGGCAAAAGTCTAGAGCTACCTGGCTAAAAGAAGGTGATGCCAATACAAGATTTTTTCATGCATCTACCTTAAGGAACAAAAGCCACAATAGAATTAAAGAACTTGTTAGAGATGATGGATCATTCCTTTCTAGTCCTAATGAAATCAAAATGAAGCGGTTTCCTATTTTCGGAATCTTTTAGGAGAAGAACATTTCGGTTCTGCCTTAGCTTCAGAATCAATGCTTTACCATATTCCTCATTTAATTTTTGATGACTTGAATGGGGAGTTAATTAAGCCTTTCACGGATGAAGAAATCAAAGAGGCCCTCTTCTCAATGGACCCTGATAAAGCTCCAGGTCCAGACGGGTTTTCACCTCGTTTTTTCAGGCTTTTTGGGATATTGTAGGTTTTGATGTATGTGCTACTATCAAGGAATTTCAGTCCACAAAGCATATTCCGAGAAGTTTTAACTCCACTTTTATTGCTTTAATCCCAAAGATTCCTACTCCTAGATCTATGATGGATTTTAGACCTATTAGCCTTTGTAATGTTGTTTATAAAATTTTGACCAAGGCAATTGCAAATAGAATGAGGAAGATCCTTCCTATGTTTATTGATGTTTGTCAAGGCAATTCAGTCCCTGGAAGGTCCATCCTTGATGGGGTCATAACAGTTCATGAAGCCCTCCATTCGGTAGTCCAGACTAAAAAACCCGCTTTTGCTCTCAAGTCGGATATGAACAAGGCTTATGACCGCATAAACTGGAGTTTTGTCTCTGCCATTCTTCAGAAATTTGGTTTTCATCATGAATGGATCAAGCTTTTGGAAGGATGTTTTATGAAACCTTGGTTTTCAGTCCTTGTTAATGGTGCTCCTGTTGGATACTTTCAAAGTAAAAGGGGCCTAAGGCAAGGTGACCCTATCTCTCCCATGTTGTTTATCATTGTGGTGAAGCCCTTGGGAGGACAATCAAAGTCGCTGTAATATTGGTCTTATTTCGGGAATTAAAGCATCATCACAAACACGAGCGATTACACATGAACAGGTTTGTGGATGATACTTTGTTGTTAACTCTTGCATCGGTTTTTGAGGCTAAGGTCATAAAACATATTCTAGAGCTATATGAGGATGTTGCGGGGCAAAAGGTAAATTTTTCAAAGAGTAAAATTTATTTCTTTAACACTCCCATTCAGAGGCAGATTAAGATTGCTAGGATTCTTGGATGCTCAGTGTCTACTCTTCCATCCACATACCTAGGCCTTCCTTTATTTACAAGCAGAGCTACTGATTCCATGTGGACTAATGTAATTGAAAGAATTCAGAGGAAGCTGGCTGGATGGAAAGGGAATTTGTTATCTCAAGCTGGCAAGGCAATTCTCACCAAGTTTTCCATTCAAAGCATCCTTGTCTACTTTCTCTCTGTTTTTAAAGCTCCTACAAGTGTCTACACTAAAATTGAACAGATCCAGAAGAGGTTCCTATGGACTGGTTCCGAATCTAAGCAGCGCTTTCACTTGGTGTCCTGGGATAGGGTTTGCAAACCAAGGGAGTTTGGAGGTATTGGGCTAAGGAGAATACAACATTTAAACATGGCCCTCCTGGCCAAACAAGAATGGCGTATTTTGACAAATGCAAATGCAGAATGGATTACTATAATCAAAAGAAAGTATTTGCAAGAAATTGAATTCTTAAGTTATTCCTTTCCTCCCAGGGGATCAATTTTTTGGAAATCAATCCTTCAAACTAAAAACTTGCTAAGCAAAGGGCTACGTTGGAAAATGGGAAATGGAAGAAACATTGATTTTTGGGACCACAAATTGTTAAAGGACTATCCCCTCTCTACAGACCCCATCATTTCAACCCTTAGAGCTTGGACAATTGAAGTTTTTGGTACCAAAGTTGCAGATTTTATTACTTTGTCAAACAATAGAAGGGTATGGAAGCCAATAATGAATAATGATCTACCAGGGGCATCAATAATATTGGAGAATGAATTAAAACAGTATTTACTCCCTTCTGGCATTCTTGAGGACCATCTTATCTAGGAAGCTTCAGACAATGGGGAATTTTCTGTCAAGGCTGCTTATCTGATGCTTATTGATAATGATGAACCTACTTTCCCTCACTTGGAAGTTTGGCCCAAAAGCATTGTTCCGAAGGTTGGGTTTTTTGCATGGATGGCCATCCAAAATAAGATCCTCACCATGGATAACTTAATAAAAAGAGGTGTGATTGTTGTTAATAGGTGTTATCTTTGTATGTCTGAGTGGGAGTCTATTGATCATTTGTTTCAGTATTGTAATTTTTCTGTCTCAATCTTGTTAGGTCGCATTACAAGTGTTTCATATTTATTGGGTCCATCCTCGATCCATTTTGACTTATTTGTCCAAAGTGGCCTTCCCCCTTTTTGAATAGGCGTCTTAGGTATATGTGGAAGATCCGCCTTCATCACTACTTGTGGCGGATATGGTTGGAAAGGAATCGTCGGGCATTCTTGGATAAGGTTTCTCAGTCATCCTCTGGCCTGTCAAAAATTTTAGCATATGCTAATGAGAATGCTTGTTTAGTGCCTCGAGCATCTAGACCTCCAAATCCTTTTGAAGCTTCATTAGGCCAGTCATTAAACTTACCTCTCACTGATGGCCTCAATCATCCTCAAGTCTGTCCTAGAACCATGATCACATGGACCCCACCCCCCCTAGGGTGGATTAAGTTAAATTTTGATGGGGCATCTAGGGGCAACCTAGGTGAAGCTGGGGCTGGTGGCTTACTTAGAGACCACAAGGGTGAGGTGCTTGTAGCTTTTGCTTGACATCTTGGAGCTCAAACTAACAATGTGGTCGAAGCAAGGGCGGTTTGGAGGAGCCTAAAGGTGGCAGAGAATTATCCAGGGAAACTGTTGGTGGAAGGTGATTCTCTTATTATTATAAATCTTCTAAAGAACACTAAGAGAGCTCCTTGGAGATTTGATGACTACATCCATGAAGCAAGGGCTCTAATTCATGACCGACTTGAGGCCATAATTTTGCATACCTTTCGGGATCAAACATGGCAGCTGATAGGCTGGCAAATGAAGGCATTGTAGCAACAAATTTGATCACGTGGACTGAAAATCTTCCTCATGCAGTCTCAATGGTGATAGATAATGAAAAACTTTAGATTGGAAGGCTCAAAGTGGATCAATGACAGAAAATGGGGGCATTTTTAAAAATATTTTTTGAACCTTATAATGGATTTTGTCATATTTGTTTTTTTTGTTCATGTGACTAGTGTTTTTTGCAGCTGGTGGGGCACTGATATAGGTTTTTTATCTACAAATTCATGCATGGGAAACATCTCCTTTGGCCTCAAGTATTTCCCAAGGTGTGTTTGGATTCGATGTCGCAAAAAGGCCCTAGCAAGAAATAACAAAGTGTTGGAGATCCCTGACAATGAGGCACCAGACCCCACCATAATAGTCTTGGAGAAGATGACAATTTCATCAGCCTCCAACAATATCAACCAGTTGAAGAGTCTGTCTGGCCTCATCAGTGCAGCTGTTGATTTGTGTGATTCCCTAAATCTTTTGTTTTATAGCCAGCAGTTCCAGGGGCACAAGGAGTCGAAGGCAAAATCTAAAGATGATGGCAAGAACGATGATAAGAAGTTAGATGAGGACTACAAGGAAGACTGCTTGGCCTCTTGGCTATCCATTCTATGGGATGTTTTTTTTTACCATATTCTATTATTTTTATATGGGCACAAGCTACTCTGCATGGTGCTTGCATGATTATTGTCTTTGTTAGTTCTTTTTTGCGTCTTTCTTTTCTGATGGCCATAATATTAGGCTTCCATAGTTTAGTTTGGTTGTATTCTAATGGAAGAGTAGGTTTTGGCCATTTTTGTTGTCAGTTTAAACTTTTAGGGCTTGGCCTTTGTCCAGTTGGTCAGTGGACCCTATTTTGTAAAATGGTTTTGGGTCAACCAGTTAAAACCCGGTGTTAATTATAATATTCTCTTACTTACCAAAAAAAAAAAATATTGAGATGCCCCAATTGTAACATAATGTGAGATTTATACATTTGGAAAACTCAAATCCATAACCATAAATTCGTCACCCATTATTGATAGTCTAGTCTACTTTCTGCAATGGGGTCGGATTTTTATATTTTTTTTCTTAAAGTAAGACGAAATATAATAACTGTGCGTAAGAATAACAAGGTCCGGTAAAATAACATACCACGAAAATGAAAAAAGTAACCTTAGTAACACTAAAATAACAAACCACTGAAATGAAAAAACGATCTTTGGTTACATTTGATTTCGCCAAAAGACTTCAGTGATGATTCGCGTCATTTCTAACTTGATCATCCGTGAGATAAAAAATGTTAAAGACTGTCACTTGACATAAATGCTGGAGACTGCAGAAATAATAAGAACAATACAAAACATTAAATAGGGGTCGAATAGTTTAACTAGAGGGATTTTGAAATTTTTAATAGATTTAAAGTTTAATATTATAAAAATTGTATATTAAGATTAAATAATTTAATTGGTTCCTCATTTCCTGTATTTTCAGCAGCGTAAAAGATTTAAAATGATTGTGGTATGGTGGTTATAGGAGCATATTACACGAAGATCTTTGTGACGACTTCCGGGACGGGCAACATAGAATACTGAGATGACCATAAAAGTTGGACTGCATGCCCCGATTACACCATGTAAATTAAAAAAATCAAATAATTTAAAAATATTGGGGTGCTTGTGGTTGACCGGCGGCATTATGGGTGATGAGACCAGGTTAAAACTTTGGGACAGATGTGTATAAGAAGTATTGATCAAAAATAATTTAGGAATAACCATATAATATCTATTTTATAATAAATTTATTGTCTGCATTGGCGGCTAAGTTATATTAGAGATTGTTAAAATTGTTTAAGAAATTGTGGGCTCAAATTTTGAGGATCAAATATGTAGAGAATAAAACCCTAATAGAGCTTATATGGTTTTCGCTTCCTAAGAGAGGATATCCCATCTTAATGAGACTTAGAATAGGAGAGAATATAATCAAGGAAAGTTTATTTTGGATTATTCATAATGACCAAAAGGCTAACTTTTGGAGAAATTTGTGGGATGGTCATCCTCCTCTAATAATTCAATTCCCAACTTGGAGATCGTTGATGGAGAATCTTCATAGAAACAATTCGGTTAAGCTAATCAATTATTGTAAGCCTCAAAGCAGTAAATGGGAGGTTGGAAGGCAGTGGATCCCAATAGAGGAGTGGTCAATCCAAATCCTTGAGGATCAGAGAAAATAAATCTATAAGATAATCTAGACAAGATCACTCTCGTGGTATCAAGAGAAGGATACTCTTGGTAGGGCCAGGAAAAAATTGAGTGAATATACATTTACCTCTAGATACTTAGCCCTCTGTCAAAGTAACTCAAGCTCATTACGTGATATATTCATGCAGTTGTGGGCATAAAACCTTTGAACCAAATTTAGATTATTTATTTGGCTTCTACTTCATAGAAGGGTCATATTAGCGGAAAAATAAATGAAAAGAGGGATGCATGGGCCTTTCAAATGTGAGTTGTATTGGGAGAATATCTCACCTTTTTATAGAATACCTCATCACAATCAAACTATGGAAACAAATGGCAACTTTGCTAGGCATCCAGTAGTTTGAGATATCTTCTATGGAACAACTTTAGAGGGAGTGACCTAAATGGGAGGAAATGGACCAACCTACTCAAAAGATTTTTTGTGTGGGGATGACTCTCCTTCTATGGAATTTGTGGAAGGAGAGAAATAATTGTATCTTCAACTAGGAATACAATGACAAAGTATCATAGCCAATATGAGGGATTCAATCCAATACCTATTAAAAGAGCCCAAAAGTCCTAACCAAAAGTGGATTCATATAATATCTAGATTACAAGTGTCTCCAAGGGTTGCCACATAGAAAAGGGTAACCCTAAATCTTGCACAAGTAATAGAATTGGGAATTGAAAAACTCCTCTAGAGGGACTAGGTAATATTAATATGGATGGAGCCTTAAGGGAAAATCTAGGAAGAGCAAGTATGGGGGAATAAGTTTCCTTTCGAATGTCACCCCTATTTTTATCTTTGCAAAAAACCTTGGTATCTTATCCAATAACCTAGCAAAGGGATATGTCATCTTAAGGGGATTGCAAGAGGCTTTGAATGTAGGGTGGAGGAAAATTCAAGTGGAATTAGACTCCCAAATTAACCACTTAAAAGGTCCAAGCAAGCAGAAGAATAAAGAGTGGAGAATATAGATAATACTTGAGCAAATACAAATTATCCAACAACCCTTTTAGTCCATGGAGTTCACATACATATTTAGATATCATAATAGGATGGCAAATGTAATGGCTAACTGGCTCTTAATCGAGGATACTTCACTTGCTATGGATATCCTCCTAGATGGTGGTCTTAGTGAACCAAGGAAGCTCTTTTTTTCATTCTTACCATTGATGATAGTACTACTTGTTGTATATAGATTTATATATTCTTGCTTTACATGTTTGCTCTTATTTTTATAGGTAGTTGTAATAGATTAGATGTGAGGGAGAATAGTCCACATTATTTGTTAAAACTTGGTTTAAAAGCCTTCAATATTAGAAAGGCAAGATATGTAATCTGATTTTCAACTAATTTAATCATTTTATAGAAAAATAATAATAAATAAGTTCACAAATAAAATCTTCTAATTTAGTGATAAAAAGTCTTACCTTTTAGTGCAACATTTTAATATCTCTCCTTTTACAATCAAGATATATGGAAAATATGACTCATAAACTAAGCTATTAATTTACAACATTAATTTATTAGAGGCTAAATTTAATATATTTTTATAATATATTTTTGTAGAGCTAAAAAATGCAACACCAAACAATGCTAAATAAAACAGAATTCAAGTGAATCAAATATTGCACAAAAAAATGGAATTTATATTGATAAAGAAGGGGAGCCTAGAAACTCTGTTGTTACAATAGCAGATTCAAGAATACCTTGATACAATATTACAAACTTTGCTAGGGTTCTCTGAAACCCTAGCCACAAATAACTGGTGGTGTCTTCAACTGCATATTTGCTCCCAACAAGGTTGAGTGGGCTTCTGCGTATCCTATATCGGGCCACTCCAGCTTAAGAAACTGTCCAATGCTTCTGATGTATTGTCAAAGCCTGCACACAAAGAAACTAGAGAATCAGTAATAAAAAATGAGGGCTCCACAGGGTGAGCCCTCAGAAATCACAACTTACAAACCCAAGTTATAGCAATGGGAATGTAAACAGGACAAGACATGGAATAAAATAACATAAACAGATTTACCTTGCTCTTGCTACCTATTTGTTGATGGGTGGATCTTTTGTAGGTCGATGGTGAGGGTATGCCCTAGCAACACTCGAAGATATTTTTTGACGTTAGAATAGGGCTCTAAAATGCTTATAGGTTATTTGAGAACGTAGTAGGGCGCTCGAGATATTTTTGAAGCACAACAGGTCACTCGGGAGGTCTCAAGAGCACAACAGGGCACTTGGGAGGTCTACAAAGAGTAGTAGAATGCTCGAGAGGTCATATTAGATATTCAAAAATAGATCTGATGAGGACGAGGGATGTGGTAGTGATGACGGCGAGCGAGGTGATGGAGGAATGGTAGATGAATTATGGCAAATGTAGGGTTAGGATACTAAAGGCTCATTTGGAACTCTAAGGCACTTAGAAAACTTTAGGTCACTTTCTAGCTAATTAGGATTCCATAGAACTTCCAGGGGTTGAGTCTTAAAATAACTCATATTAATAGTCCAACCTAGGGCATACTTTAGGGTTTCAACGACACTAATTGTGTGGTTGAGATAAAAGCATATCTAAGGGTGGACAATAAATTTAGGATGTGGCATGGATTAATGTAAATGGACAAAAGGGATTAGATGAGATCGGATGGCTAGGAATAATCCATTTTATAAATATATATTTACTAAAAATATATTTAAATATATATAAAATAAATAAATAAAAATAAATATGAATAATGGTCGAAAATAATGGGAAATAGGGATGGAGGACAAGTGGCCAGATTTTGGTGTCTACAATTTTTTTTTTGTTATGTACAATCATACACACTCATCCACACTATGGTTTGAACCTTGGACTTCCCAAAGAAGAGCCAAAGCCTGAATCATTGTGTTGTCCCCCTGGACTTATTTTAAATATTCAAAACAAATTAATTTATATATTTTGTTATATTTTTTAAGCTAAAAACCCCTTGCGGGGCCACCTTGATTTGAGATACCACGACCAGGGGTTTCTACACTGTGAAATTCACCCGGGAGTTGCGCCCAACCCTGCCCTCACCAACATTATCAATTGGATTTTGGGTACCCAATTCAACTTTTTTGTAGGATGAGATTCGAACCTGGGACCTCCCTTGGAGGATTGCCCTCTCCTCTCCAACTCACCTACAAAACCTAGGTAACAAATTAATTTATATAATTTAAATTATATTAGTTTAATTAGTTATTTTTTTAATTTTTAAAGAAGAATTTAAGTTTGAATCTTACCAAACTATATAAATATAATAACCAATTTATTATAATACTAAGATGGCCCATTCGAATTTCATATTACAAAATAACAAAATTATTTTAATACATACTAATATTTATAGTATTTTATCAAATGCAATTAGTTGAACTAATTATATTTCTCAACATTGAAGGACAAGGTTTGGGTTCAAATCTTTTTAAAAGACACATGCATAATTATCATGCAATTGTAATATCACCAATTGATCATGATGTAATAGATGAACATAGTGGTTTCAATAACATATAATTCATTAAAAATGTGTTTATAATATCTTGTTATTTATTTTGGTAAATAAAAGTCTTCATTAATTACAGGGTTTTGCAGGTTAACCCAAAACCTATTACAATATCTAGCCTTCTGTTGAGATTGTAGATCCTAGTCATCCTTGAAACTTTCTTACCATAAATTGTGTTGAATCCCCTACAACACCTTACTAACAAAGCACACCCATACCTAAACATAACTGTAAAAATTACTTACATTACTTATAATATCTTGTTATGACTTTTAGACCAATGTTTTATATTATAGAAAAAACATTGTTTAACGTTTTCTTTTTCATACTATAAATATTATAAAATATTTATTTTTTATTTAATAAAAACTTTTCACAAGAATATAATTTGGTTATATATATTTTTGATAGTTTGTTTTTAAAATAATAAATAAAGGAAATGTTTTTAACAAATAAATAGTTTATTAAGACAATTTGATAAAAATATAATCACTAATAATAAATAATATAAATAAAATATTAGTGAAGAACACAAGATTATACTGAGAGGGGGGTGAACAATATAAGACCACTTTTTACTTTTCTTTCCCAAACAATATTATGCAATATATCAATGGAAATATCAACAACAATAATAAAAGCAATGCATAAATCACCACACACAATATAGACACCAATTTAACATGGTTCACCCAATGTGGGCTACGTCCATGGAGAACATATTTCACTAAAATTTTCTCAACAAATCTCTTGTAAATCCTTCCCTATTACAATGTTTATGGACCATTCTCCAAAGGAGACACTAACCTCGTAATCAAGTTCATGGATCCCTATCCACTAGAGACACCAATCCCCTCAGCTGATATGTGTATCTCTATCCATAGGAGAACTCCTTCTCCTCTGCTTTGGTTGGTGATCCTCTAGAAGACTACTGCCTCCACTACACTAGCTTGTGTATCTTTATCCATAGAAGACCTTTGTCCTCACTACCTTGGCTAATGGATCTCTATCCACTGGAGACTACTATCCTATGATCTATCACTTGCAAAACCTACTCTCAAATCTGCTCAATCTCAATCTCAAATCTGCACTAAACACAGTCTTTCGATCTAGCACAAATCTGCTCAATCTCTATCTCAAATTTGTACTAAACATAGTCCTTCGGTCTAGCACAAATATGCTCAATATCTATCTCAAATATGTACTAAACACAATCCTTCGATCTAGCACAAATCTGCTCAATATTTATCTCTATTTTGGCACAAATCTATCCTCAAATATGTAACCAAAATCTATCCTCAAATCTGTCCTCACGCCTTAAGATAAAGCCTAATCCATTTACAAATCCACTCTGCCAGATCTGCTCCAAGCCTTAACACAAAGCTTGAACAAATCAATCAATCAACTCTACTCTCAAGTATTCTCAAAGACTTAGCTCAAATATATCCACAAGTCCTATCAAGAACTTGCTCAATTTGCTCAATAAGTCTTCACCAAGACTTACCTCAAATCTACTCAACAAGTCTTCACTAAGACTTACCTCAAATCTACTCAACAAGTCTTCACCAAGACTTACCTTAAATCTAACCAACAAGTTCTCTCTAGAACTTATCTAATCTGATTGTAAGCTTCCACAAAATCTCACACAAATCTAACTTATTAAGTTTTCACAAAAGCTTCCACAACTCTTTCCTTAAGTCCCCTCTAGGACTTACTCAAATTTGTCCACTAGCTTTCACAAAAGCTTATTCAAATCAATTTCAAAACTTGCATACAAAACTCAACTCAATCTCTTTCAAAAAACTTCTTCAATCACTCAAAAAAGTTTCACTCAAAATATTGTTTAACCTCATAAACATAGAGAGAATGGTTAGAGACTCAATATATTTCACACTCACAAAAACACTCACAAAACTCAACTTAATCTCTTTCAAAAAACCTCTTCAATCACACAAACAAATTTCACTTAGAATTTTGTTTAACCACATAAAAATATAGAGAATGGTAAGAGACTCAATATGTTTCACACTCATAAATCACTCTATCACTTTCAAACTCATTTTCAAATCAATTTAGAATTAAGAACAATTTGTTTCACATAACTTGAACTATCACTCCAATGCATTCAATCAATAATGCTCATCCAATCTTACTCAACCATCCACTCAATGAAACACAACTTGCTTGCAAACCCTAACCAAGTGTTTCACTATACTTCCAACAACTCACACTATGAATCTCAACCCTTGACTCAAGATGATTCCACATTCATATAACAATGATACTCATGATATTTTCTCAAACCCTAATCATTCACATGAAATTTTACTCAAATGTTTTCAACAATGCTTATCAAACAATCTCATATAACAATGATACTCATGATATTTCACAAACCCTAGTTCAAGATAGTTCTCAAGTTTACACTCAAATGTACTCACAAACTTCCACCAATCATGCACATGAAAGCTCACTCAATAATCCTTATCAAACAAACCTTTTCACTCCAAATTTGCATTCACAACATTCAACCCAACAATGTTTCACTCACAAGGAAGATTTACCCATACCTTTTTTTTTTATGGAGATATGTCTTCAAAACCTGAATCAATCACAATCAAATCTTATTTTCCAATATCAAGGTTAGGTAGCAACAATCTATCTCAAAATCTCCACTTAGAATTTTATTTCACCATACAAAAACAACAAGTCTCAAGTACACCTTATAATCTCCAAACTTTTCAAAATACAACTAGAAAAGGTTCACTTGACACACTTTCACAATAATTCACTTCAGAATTTTTAATGCATAAAAATAATCAAAATAACTCCTTTATATCTCCCTACTCAAAAATGCATTATCAAATAATCAACATCCCTTTCTAGAAATAATTCAATTCACATTCAAACCACACTTAAATCCTTCACAACCTTTAATTAAAATAAAATTAAAATTTTCTTTAGTCACCTTATACCTCCCTAGGTGCTCACAATCCAACCTTAGACCACTTGCACTCACAATACGACCTTCGGCCACATGCACATTATCAAAAAATTAAAGTTCCTTATAAAACACCTCGGTGGGATTCGATCCCAGGTCAAACTGCCACCTGCGCCTTAGCTGTGGCTACCCTACCGTGTGAGCTAAGCACTCACGTGGGAGGTAAAAGCACTTTGAGCGCTTTGTCTCTTCCTCCAAAACCAAAGCCCAAAAAAAACTTTGTCCCTTCACAGCCACCGAGACTCGAACGCGGCACCTCTGCATACCCTGCACCTTAACCACAAACAACTTGCCACTAGCCCAACTGAATGGTTGGTGACAAGGCTTTATGCCTTGGTCACTTTGACCTTCATGTTTTTCATTGCAAATAAAAAATAATAACCTCTTATCCTTTTACTCACAATTTTTTCGCATGCACTTTCAAACAATTGCTCGTGCATTAATTTTTCGGAGACTTAGGATTTGTGAGGTAAACCTTATGGTATTTATACCATATGCTCCCTTCGAACATCGACGGGAGAATAAAATTTAAATCAATTTTTGCGCCCAACCCAACTTTGGGTTTTAATAATATTATTTTATAAATTAATTTATAATAAAAACATTATAAATAATTTATAACTACCTTAGGCTCTAATTTTAACCTTTTAATATTATAATAAAAATAGTATAATATTATTTCCTTTAGGCCTTTCCTTTAGGGTATTTAACCATCCTTTTGACCAATCATGTTAAGCCCTTATACCGAATCTCTTGGGATTAAAATATAAATATTTTAACCCTTATTTTGCCAAGTCCTACATTGATCACTGACACTTACTCTTGACATCAATGACAACACAACTAACTCAAAATTTCCAACAATCTCCCCCTTTGTCATTGATGGTAACCCTTTTTCTATAACCAAACCTTTTTCCTTTTTCTAAAAATGCTCCCCTTGAGAAACTTCTCCCCCTGACTGAATGTTCTCCCCCTAACTCAAATCTCTCCCCCTTTGTCATCAATGGCAAAGGGCCACCTTTGGGGCTTAGGGCTAATAATGAGACTCTTAGCTTAGCCCCTCCCCCACCTCCTCTCTTGAGGTGATTAATTTTGGGGTGGGAGTATCTCTACTCCTAGCATACACTGCTCTTTACCTTTGTCCACCTTCTTCCTCAACTGATCCTTCTGATTCCTCTGAATATTCCTATTCTTGCTTGCTTCTAGAATTTCTATTCTACACCACTTAGCTATATGCCCAACATTATAAAATTTATAATACTTAATGTTGTGATTCCTTGAAGGTGTAAATATCTTGTAGTTCCTCCTGGTGAAGCCATATCCATCCCTGTCATGAACCCTGTAATTAAATGCCTTATGAAAAAACTGATTACAAGAATAGCAATACCCTTGAAAGAGATGCATGTTTATGAAATTTCCATATTCTTGTATTTCATGTGTCCTGCACTATGTAGCCTTTTACCCAAACCTGTGACATGAGAAGCATCGTCCATTGAAGAAACTTTGTCTTGACCCCATTGGTCTCTTAGTCTCTTCTACCCTATGTTGTTTCTTGTTCCATCTGTTCCTCATTTGTGCATTGTTCCTTTGCTTGTTAATATTTCTATTGTCCAACTTATCCTTAGAAGTCTCACTCTCTCTTACACTCTCTTCTTCTAAAGCTTCTTCTTCTTTGGAGCTTGAGATTGACTTCTCTCCTTGTTCATTGTGTACCTATTTAAAACCAAGTCCTGTTTTATTTGATGAATATCTTTGTACCTTGATAATCTTATCCAAGGTCTTTGAGCTTCTCCCAAACCTATGTAGTTTATTTTTAGACTCTTTTACTTCCTTCTTTAGTGAAAATACCTCATGCTCTAACATTTCACCTTCTAAAACAGTTTGCCTCTAACCTCTCTTTGAATCTCCTTGTCTTAGCTATTGATTTGGTTAGATCCTCTATAAGCTTTCCTTTCTCTTCATCACATTCTTGAAACTAAATCTTGAGTTTTGAATTATGCTTTCTTACCTTTCTTAATTCCTTAAGAGAAAAAATAAGCTCACCCTCAAGATCAAATTCTCCTTCCTCTAAATTTTTTGATTCTTCCTCTACTCTTTTGTCTTCAAGATCATCTTCATTATTTTCTGATTCATTTCCCCTAGGAGCACTTCCTTCTTCTTCTATTGCCATAAGAAGGCATTCTTATTCTAGTCCTTCAAGAGCATATTCATATTCATCTTCACTGATACTGAATTCATTCTTTGTACAACTATCCTCAAGGTGACCAAATTTACCACACCTAAAACACTTGATAATTATTGGTGCCCTTTTTCTAATATCTTTTTTGACTATCAAAAATAGAATTTCTTCTTCTTCATTATCTGAAGACCTGTCATCATTATCACTTGAATTCTTACCTACCTTATTTGCATAAAAACTCTTTTTATACCTTTGGAAAAACTTCTTTCCTTGCTTGCATTGTCCATCCCTGCTTTTCTTTTGATACCTGTGTTTTCTTTTTTTCCTGCTCTTGTGATCTTGTTTCTCATCCTCACTACTATATCTAGCTTCTGGAAAATCAGTTGCATAGTGACCATATTTACCACAATTAAAACACCTAACTGATTTTGTACCTTTATACTTTCTTGAGTCCTTGTTCCTTCTACCATAGTTTGCTTCTTCATCACTAGATAACTCATTACTTTATTCTGAATTCTTACCATTTGAATTCTTTGTTGCTTTAAAGGCTGCTTCTTTTTGAGGAATAGGATCCTCTTTTATTCTCATCTCAAAATCTGTGATAATTCCATGTAACTCATCCCTTGTCAAAAGTTCAATAGCTTTTGACTCTTCCATGGCTGAAATATTTTCACTATACCTCTTAGGAAGTGACCTTAAAATCTTGTGACAAACATTTGTTTCTTCAACTTTGAACCCAATTCCTTGCATGGAGTTAACAACCTCATCCACACGAAGTAGGTATGCAACAACATTTTCCTCATCCTTCATCTTTAGGTCTTAAAATATTTTCTTCTGATTTAGAAATTTTTCCACCTTGATCTTTTTGTCTCCCTTATATATACTTTTTAGCTGATCTCAAATCTCTTTTGTTGATGTGCAATGCATAACTTTTATAAACTCTATTTCATGCAATACTTTTAAAATTTCATTAATTGCCTTTGAATTATTCAGTTGTAGGATCTTATCATCTTTAATTGTAGGTGGAGTGGCTGGCGGTATGTATCCATCTACAACTACTTGCCATATTTCATTCCCTAGTGCCATTAGGTGAATATTCATTCTAACACTCCAAAGTGCATAATTATTTCCATTGAACAATGATATAGTATTCCCTAAAGATCCATTATGAGAATCCATCTGTGTTCTTGTAATATTTTCCTTCAAGTTGTTAAAATATTTCGAAGGAACCCGCTCTGATATCAATTGAATAACGTAAGATTATACTGAGAGGGGGGTGAACAGTATAAGACCACTTTTTACTTTTCTTTCCCAAACAATATTTTACAATATATCAATGGAAAATAAACATCAGTAATCAAAGCAATGCACAAATCACCACACATAATAGAGACACCAATTTAACATGGTTCACCCAATGTGGGCTATGTCCACGGAGAAAATATTTCACTAAAATTTTCTCAACAAATCTCTTGGGAATCCTTCCCTATTACAATGTTTATGGACCACTATCTAAAGGAGACACCAATCCCTTAATCAATTTTACGGATCCCTATCCACAATATATACCAATCCCCTTAGCTGATATGTGGATCTCTATCCATAGGATAACTATTTATCCTCTACTCTGGTTGGTGATCCTCTAGAAGAATATTGCCTACATTGTATTGTCTTGTGTATCTCTCTCCACAGAAGACCTCTATCCTCACTACCCTGGCTAATGTATCTCTATCCACTAAAAACTATTGTCCTCTGATATGTCACCTCCAAATCCTGCTCTCAACTCTACTCAATCTCGGTCTCAAATATTCACTAAACATAATCCTTCGGTCTAGCACAAATTTGCTCAATATCTATCTCAAATCTGTACTAAACATAGTCCTTAGGTCTAGCACAAATTTGCTCAATATCTGTCTCAAATATGCACTAAAAATAGTCCTTTAGTATAGCACAAATATGTTCAATCTCTGTCTCTATTATGGCATAAATCTATCCTCAAATATGCACCAAACTTTGTCCTTAAATCTATCCTCAAGCCTTAACACAAAGCTTGATCCAATCACAAATCAACTCTGCTAGATCTACCCCAAGCCTTAATACAAAGCTTGAACAAATCAATCAATCAACTCTGCTCTCAAGTCTTATCAAAGACTTACCTTAAATATATCCACAAGTCCTCTCAATAACTTGCTCAATATGCTCAACAAGTATTCACCAAGACTTACCTCAAATCTGCTCAACAAGTCTTCACCAAGACTTACCTCAAATATTCTCAACAAGTCTTCACCAAGACTTACCTCAAATTTTCTCAACAAGTTCTCTCTAGAACTTGTCCAATATGATTGTAAGCTTCCACAAAAGCTCACACAAATCTATCCTTAAGATTTCAAAAAAGCTTCCTCAACTCTATCCTTAAGTTCCCTCTAGGACTTACTCAAATCTGTCCACTAGTTTTCACAAAAGGTTATTCAAATCAATTGCAAAACTTGCATACAAAACTCAACTCAATATTTTTCAAAAAAATTCTTCATTCACTTAGACAAGTTTCACTCATAATATTTTTTAACCTCAGAAACATATAGATAATGGTTAGAGACTCGATATATTTCACACTCACAAAAACACTTACAAAACTCAACTTAATATCTTTCAAAAAACCTCTTTAATCACACAAACAAATTTCACTCAAAATTTTGTTTAACCACAAAAACATATAGAGAATGGTAAGAGACTCAATATGTTTCACACTCACAAATCACTCTATCACTTTCAAACTCCTTTTCAAATAAATTTAGAATTAAGAACTATTTGTTTCACAGAATTTGAACTATCACTCCAATGCATTCTATCAATAATGCTCATCTAATATTACTCAACTATCCATTCAATGAAACATAACTTGCTTGCAAACCCTAACCAATTGTTTCACTATACTTCCAATAAATCACACTATGAATCTCAACCCTTGACTCAAGATGATTCCACATTCACATAACAATGATACTCATGATCTTTTCTCAAACCCTAATCATGCACATGAAAATTTACTCAAATATTTCCAACAATGCTTATCAAACAATATCACATAACAATGATACTCATGATCTTTTAAAAATCCTAGTTCAAGATAGTTTTCAATTTCACACTCAAATGTACTCACAAACTTCCACCAATAATGCACATGAAATCTCACTCAACAACGCTTATCAAATAAACCTTTTCACTCCAAATTTGCATTCACAACATTCAACCCAACAATATTTCACTCACAAGGCAAATTTGCCCATACCTTTTGTTTTGATGGAGATATGTCTTCAAAACCTATCTCAATCACAATCAAATCTTCTTTTCCAATCTCAAGGTTAGGTAGCAATAATCTATCTCAAAATCTCCACTCAAAATTTTATTTCACCATACAAAAACAACAAGTCTCAAGTACACCTTATAATCTCCAAACTTTTCAAAATACAACTAACAAAGGTTCACTTGACACACTTTCACAATAATTCACTTCAGAATTTTTAATGCATAAAAACAATTAAAATAACTCCCTTATATCTCCCTACTCAAAAAGGCATTATCAAATAATCAACACCCCTTTCTAAAAATAATTTAATTCACATTTAAACCACACTTAAATCCTTCACAACCTTTAATTAAAATAAAATTAAAATTTTCTTTAATCACCTTATATCTCCTTATGCACTCACAATCCAACCTTAGGCCACATGCACTCACAATACAACCTTAGGCCACATGCTCATTATCAAAAAATTAAAGTACCTTAGCAAACACCTCGATAGGATTCAATCCCAGGTCAAACTGCCACCTGTGCCTTAGCCGCGGATACCCTGCTATGTGAACTAAGCACTCACATGGGAGGTAAAGGTGCTTTGAGTGATTTGTCTCTTCCTATAGTGCCAAATCCCAAAAAAAAATTGTCCCTTTGCAATCGTTGAGACTCGAATGCGGCACCTCTATGTACCCTACGCCGTAACCATAAACAACTTGCCACTAGCCCAACCAAATGGTCGGTGACAAGGCTATACCTTGGTCACTTTGATCTTCACATTCTTCGTTGCAAATAAAAAATAATAACCTCTTGTCCTTTTGCTCATGAATTTTTCGCATTCACTTTCAAACAATCACATGTGCATTAATTTTTCGGAGACTTAGGATTTGTGAGGTAAACCTTATGGTATTTATACCATATGCTCCTTTCCTTTGAACGTCAACGAGGGAATATAATTTAAATCAATTTTTTGTGCCCAACCCAACTTTTGGTTTTAATAATATTATTTTATAAATTAATTTATAATAAAAATATTATAAATAATTTATAATTACCTTAGACTTAAATTTTAACCTTTTAGTATTATAATATTATTTCTTTTGGGCCTAGAAATTTTTCTCTTTCACCCTTAGACCTTTTTTGACTTCCTTTAATATTATAATAATAAATATTATAATATTATTTTTTTTAGGTCTTTCCTTAAGGGTATTTAACCATCCTTTTGACCAATCATGTGAAGCCCTTAAACAAAATATTTTGGGCTTAAAATATAAATATTTTAACCCTTCTTTTGCCAAGTCCTGCATTGATCATTGACACTTACTCTTGACATCAATGACAACACAACTAACTCAAAATTTCCAACAATTAGTTTATTGGTTTTATGTGTTCTTTTTTTCATATTTTTCTATTAAAAAGGCACACCTTATTATATCATTACCACTTAATAGTATTGAAATAGTCTGATAATTATATATTTATAGTTTGCTAAAATTCAAACCTATG
This sequence comes from Wollemia nobilis, assembly GCA_028583015.1. Taxonomy (NCBI): domain Eukaryota; kingdom Viridiplantae; phylum Streptophyta; class Pinopsida; order Araucariales; family Araucariaceae; genus Wollemia; species Wollemia nobilis. The sequence goes on from JAQPPZ010001195.1 coordinate 12,008,084, forward strand.
CCTCCTCTTAAAAGTTGAGTAATATAACTAATCGGACTAATACCATTTAATCTATATAAATCACATTTAATTATTTATTTTATATTTTTGAAAGCTTTTATTAAAAATATAATTTATTTAATGATATGAATATAATATTTCAAATTTAAAACTTGATGAAGGTGAACAATTGGAGGGTCATTTTATAAAATAAGTCAAAAAAAGCAAAATAAAAATAAAATTAATAGTGGTATTCTCATTCTCATATTCTTATATTCTTCATTTTACTCTTAATATTTATGCATCAAAATGTATTTTGGATGTCAAATATAATAATATGATGAATGCTTATTTTAAGAGAAAAAGAGGTTGTACTTGAATCTCCCATTCTTGAAAAATTATAATTATCTGCTTTAGAGCTTAGAGTTTACAAACATATATATTTATCATCTCGATTGAGTTTCTATATCTTGATATCTATATCTTTTTTATAAAAGTCAAAAAAAAAATATTTTTGTATTTTGAATCTTTCAATTTCTTTGTAAATACAAATATTTTAAAATTCAACATCTTTCTTTTTAACATTTTCTTATAGCAACCTTCACAATACTAAAACTCTACCTCTATTGTCTATTCATTGCATATTAGTAGAGCAATATTTCTAAAACATCATGCTATTATAGTCTGCTTTACTAGATTTAGATGAAAAGTTTCCTTCTTGAAGCATAAGTGCAACCACAAGAATTATAATAAATAATTTATATGGAAACACATTAATGTTATAAAATGGAACAAATCTTACCAATGAAAATATTAAAGTAAATCTTAATCATTATATGATTCAGGCAGTCAATATTTTCTTGTCAATTTCAACTAAACTTACTACTTCCTCTAATCATGAAAAAGAGAATTTAACTTCACAATCCTTTATTAAAGTCATTCTATTGGCTAGCCAATCTACACATTTGTTTCCTTTCCTTAATGTATGTGTAAATATGATTTCATCAATCTTTGTAGCAATATCTTATATTTCCACAATGATCTCTTATATGTTCCATGGAGCCTTTGCTTCCCTAAAAAATGCATTTGTTACTATTATTGAATCGTATTCCATCCATACTTTATTCCATTTAATTTACCTACATTTTTTTAATGCGTCCAAACCTTCCCAAGCTTCAACTTCATTATTATATTAAATCCACTATTTAAAGTGTAATGCAAAAAAAAATCACCCTTATTATTTCTAATCATTCCTCCTCCTTCTATTGGTCCTGGATTTCCTTTAGATGCTCTATCAAAATTTAATCTAGCCAACTCCACTTCTGGTAGTTTCCACTTTATATTCTTTTTCTTTCTTTTATTTCTCCTATACCCAACATCATAATTCCATTTTATGACTTAACTATATCTGTCAAGGATCTCTACTTCAAGATTAGGGATTGATTGAGTTGATAGGTTGGTTTAGACTCCTTTATGGCTAAACAAATCTTCCTTTTCATTACCTTTAAACTACATTCTTTTAAATATTATTTTATTCCTTTCCAAATATATAGTTCAAATAATTGTATATTTTGAAATATCCTAGATTTTTTATAACATATCACTTTTAAAGATGCTCTTCCATTTCTTTAATCATTCTTTAATTCTATCATTCATCACCATGCATTTACCAAACATATTAAGAATCCATTGTCATAGTTCATAGACTATTGAATAGTATTTCAAGAGATGGTCTATACTCTCCTCTTTGTGAAGGGCCATGAAAACCTCATTTCATGACATTATCCTTGGATAGATATTTCCTATAACCTACTAACCATACAAATATTTTAAATTTTAGAAAGCTTCGGGTATCTCAAATATCTCTCCATATTCTTACAATATTCTTATTTTGTTAGTGCTTTACATTATATCTGCTTCTTGTTGTGTATTCTCTTGAGCTATTAAACTCCAATATTGTTATCTTTTTATTCAATTACCTCCTAGAAACAATGTCTAGTATAAACATTATGGTGATCCTTGTACATAATGTTTGAAACTCTATCATCATATTTTCTTTTAAGTAATCTCATCCATAGTTTCAAAATTAAATATAGAATGAGTAATTTTTTATCACACCAAGTATCCATCCAAATAGATTTTTTTTCCATTTCCCACTATACATCTTGGAATTTTAATTTATAGATTAATCATTTTTTTTTTAATTATTTTGTAGTTCAAAACCATATGGTAGTGAAAATATAATAAATATAAAACTTGGGTCATTGGGCTCAATGTATCAAGAAGAATTTTTCCCATTGTTTGTTACTCTCTTTTTATAATCTCTAAATTACTTTTCTCCTTAGATCTAAGTTTGCATCTGTAATAACTCTTAAACCAAGACCTCCCCTAGTTTTATCATCATACACCTTACTCCATTAAATATCCTTTTATCATGTAATCTTGACCACAAAAATAGCCGCATAATATAGATTAAAAATTTTCTACTAATTTTGGCATAATATACAAGGACATATAATATGTTTTTTTAAAAGGTGAAAATCTTATTAAAAAGATAGGTCCAAAGTTACAATAATGAGTCTGTCACTTTTGATCATCCTCGAGATCCTAATAAAACTAACTCTAACATCTTCTTAAACCATAAATTTCTTAGTGTGATCCAAAGAGCCAAAGCTCCTATCCTTATTATAATTTTTGGTTAATACTATTCTAGAGCCCATATAAGCTTCTCTGTAATGACCAAAAAATATAACTAGCTAACTACCAAAAAAATTAAAAGCATATATTTGATAGGGATTTAAACATCCCTAACCAATGTATGTCAATCTACGGAGTTATCTAAATTCTAATCTAATTTTTATAATTTGTTTGTTTCATTTTCACAATGGGCCAACTTATCCCCTTCCTTAATATGCCAAAGGATACACCCATATCTATACCATACATAAGTTTGTCTATGTAGGTATACTAAGTGTATTGTAAATAAGCTATTAGTCTCATCCCATGGATGAGCTAACTTATCCCTTTTTTCCTATCAAAAGGGTACACCCATCACTACACCATACATAAGCCTATCTATGTAGGTGTACTAAGCATAACGTAAAGTAAGCTATTAGTCTCATCCCAATGATGAGCTAACTTACTCCTTTCGCCACTTCTATCAACAACCAAGTTCATTTAAATATACTTGATGCTTTACAAATCTATCTAGTTTAGGTTTGAGAAGAAATCTTTAATCAAGGTTATTCGACGTTTCTTCCTAAAGTATCCTATAATCCCATAAGTTTATCTCTACTTATAATACATAGGCATAATCATATTTAGATAATAATTCTAATCATCAATTTATATCAAATCATTTGAGATATTCTCATCTCTCTTACTTTAGAAGAATATGACTAAATCCATATACTTATTTTAAGCATTAGATAACATATATAAACATCAAGGGAAAATACATAAATAAGATGTCAATATTCTACTAAAAAAATAACAAAATAGAATAGTTTATGAAACCACTACATCATATATTCTTTATAAATACCAGTAAGAGATACATCTTTCATTTATATATTAAATCGTTATAAAACTGAAGTATGGCAAATATACTTCCATAATTTAAAATAATAAGGTATTTATAACATTATCCAACTAGGAGATTACTCCTTGATAAGTTTCCATACAAAATCCTCACTATAATATATCGGAGGCCAAGTCTAGGATCTAGTGTTCTCTTTGGTCCTTCTCATCTCTCCATCTCTCAGTTGATGGTGGTAAGGGATCAGGATAGGCCATGGATCTTATGAACCATGAAACTAAATGCATCTACTAAATGACTTATGAAACATGTAAAGTTATAATTGGATACCAAATTGCAACTATAAAAACTACTCAATATATTTATTTATAAGTCATTCATTCAAAACATTAGAAGAAAAACTCATACATCCATTCTTTATCTTATTGTAAAAGAAGAGTCATTTTAATATTTATAAATGAAATTCATGGAGTAATTTGCAAATATTCCTTTAATCAATAAAAGGTTCTTGCTTTCCATCATACAAAACCATTTCTTTAGTCAATCAAGATCACATACACTTAATCAATAAAATACTTACAAAAACCCTTCCTTTAATCAATTAATTCCCATACCCTTAACTAATTAAATACTTACAAAAACCATTTTTTTAATCAATTAAGGTTCCATACTCTTAACTAATTAAATAGTTACAAAACCTATTTCTTTAATCAATTAAGGTCCCATACCCTGAACTAATTAAGTATTTACCAAAACCTTTTTATTTAATCAATTAAGGTTTCATACCCTTAACTAATTAAATACTTACCAAAACTCATTTATTTAATCAATTAAGGTCCCATACCCTTAACTAATTAAATACTCACAAAAATCATTTTTTTAATCTAAAAAGAATAAATATCATTCTTTTATTTTTAAATAAATAAAATATGGTTCTTTTCAATTTATTGGATTGTCCCTTGATCTAAAGTGAAGTAAATAAAATATGGTTCCTTTCAATTATTTAGATTATCCCTTAATATAAAGCAAAAAATGGGGTGTTCCCGATTTAAACAAACAATGCATAACACAGTCGACCCAACATCAAAAATAGAAGTCAATGGCAGGTCAACCAACATAGTCCTCAATTACTACCCACACAGATCATGCCCAACAACTAGCGCACCAGAACCCCTTCCAAGTGATGGTTCACCCAACGACTACTTGGTGGTCATCCAATAGGGGTGACTCCTCCTTATGTGGCACTAAGGCACCCCCATATGGTGTGTGTGGGATTTAATCTAAATCAAATAAAATGAAGGGTAAAATGTCCCCACAACCAGGTGAGACTAATCCCATAATGAATAACACTACTTCATGTGGTAGAACAAAGGCATGCAAATCAAATGATAGTCAACAAATAGAAAACTGACTATGTGACACAGGGTATGGAAAAAGGCCACCACACACCTTGTAACTGGTGCATGGTGGCTTACCACATGGAGTAGCTTCCCCCTTGACCATGTTCTTGTAGTCAATAGCATAAGGGAGTTTGACTACCCTTTAAGGCACCTAGGGTTCTAGGCCATATCCCATGTGGGATATTACCCAAGGAGGCTTGCTTGGCCTCCCTTCGTTTGTATCCTCAGTGCTCATAAAATCATCGCTCAATGATGTCACAGAGGTGGTAAGCTTAACTTAATTAAGTCTTCCCCTAAGGTTAAACCTTATGGGAATCTAACTAAGCGGTGGTAATAATCTCACCATCTCAGACCTATGAACATGTGATATACCTGTTAAAATTTGAAATAGAGGGCATTTGAATTGGGTAGAGCATCCACCAATAGGTAGTGAACAGGGTAGATTTTGACCAACTAGCTTCAAACAAACAACCTCAATGGAGTGCTTAAAATGAGAAGCTTGAAGGATAACGTTCTTCAAAAAATGAATCGATGGTTTTAAATCATAAGCTACAAGCAAGGTTTTAAATCATGAAGACACATCAGAATGAAATCTAAACACTTCTAAATAGAAGAATCCCTCCTCGACTAATAGGGAAACAAGTTTCAAAAAAAATAAAAATAAAGGAGAGCACCTAACAAATGGATTTAAACCATATTTTATAAGTAGGGCAGCTCAGTCAGCTGCTTGAATAAAACAATAGTAGAGTGCATTTATTAAAAATACAAGAAGGTGGTTTATTACACGATAAACCATAATTTTTTTTACGATTTAAACTCTCAAGCAAGCATGCAATAGAGGATTTTAAAAAAAGTCTATCAGAACCTCCCTAGATATGGGTAGATTTATTTTAAGGTAAAAAGAGTATATAATAAACCTAAAGAAAAGTGATTACACACATAAATCCATGGATTAAACCTCCAATATGGAATATTCGAGAGTTAGAATCCTTTGTATTTGGTCTCTCCAAGCTTAATCTTGTGGCATATTTTCTCCTTTACCCGCACCGTCACTTCACATCCCTCGCCATCTAAAAGAAGCATCCCTTGTTCTTTCTAACCTTACCTTCTTAAGGAAGGGGAGTTCTATATACCTCAAGCTAAAGTCTTTCTTTTGGCATAAATGTAACCTACCAAGAGTAATTTCATCCTTACCCAAGGTGGCCCCAAAGGAGATAGTTGAATTTAGAATAGTTCTTTCTCTTTTTCCAAATACCTTGCCTTAAATGAGAATCCATTTATTTTTTTATTTCATTTATAAAATCATTTTTTTCTTTATCTATTTATAAAAGATAAATCTAATCATTTATTTATTCATTTTAAAAAAGGATAAGACTATTCATTTCTTTATTTATTCAAAAAGGCTAAAAGAGAGAATTAAATAAAACTTTAAGGTATTAATATTTACAATATTACATTCAATTTAATTCAAACTATAAAAGCCATTGATCATTCCTTATTTAAATAAAATATCTATACTATATTAAACATTAGTATCTTTGAATAACTTTTTAAAAGAGTATGAAAGAGCTTCAGGGCAAAAATTTAATAGGACTAAATCCAAAATTTACTTCCTTAACACTCCTACTAATATCAAAGCAAGAATTTGCAGGTTGCTTCAAATGGAGGAGGCAAATTTACCAACAACTTATCTAGGGATGCCTTTATTTGAGGGGAGAATGAGGATAGATTTATGGAATCCAGTTATTAGTAAAGTTCAAAATAAACTTCCAACTTGGAAAGGTAGATGGTTATCGTTAGCAGGAAGAGTGCAATTAATTAAGTCAATCTTACAAGCCATTCCAACATATTATATGTCATTGTATTCTATGCCAAAATCAATTGAAAAAATTTAATTTATATTATGTGATTCTTTTTATGGTCAGGTTTACATGATAAAAGGAAATTTTCTTTGGTGAAATGGAGCAAGTTGTGTGATGATAAAACTAGGGGAGGTCTTGGTTTAAGAGTTCTTACAGATGCAAACTTAGCTCTTAGGGGAAAATTTATATGGAGATTGTACAAAGAGAGTCAAAGACAATGGGCAAGAATTCTTCGTAGTAAGTATGTTGATCCCAATGACCCAAGTTTAATATTTACTGCATTCTCTCTTCCAAATGGTTCTACTCTTTGGAATGGTTTAAAAAAATCTATTGATCTTATGATTAAAGGTTTAATATGGGTGGTGGGAACTGGAGAAAATTTTCTATTTGGATGGATACTTGGTGTGATAAAAAAACCACTCAATTTAGATCTAGTTTTGAAACCTTGGATGAGATTACTTCAAGATAAATATGGTGATAGGGTTTCAAACATTTTGTACAAGGATCGAGAAGGAAGATACAAATGGAAAGAATATTTTTTTACAAGTATACAAGACATTGATGCTAGGAGGCAATTGAGTAGAAAGATAACAACTGTAATTATTCCAAGAGGTGATAAGGATAAATTGATTTGGGAGTTGAATAGCTCACGAGAATACACAACAAGAAGTGGATATAATGTTCAACACCAACATAATAATAATATCACTAGAATTTGGAGAGATATTTGGGATAGCCCAAGCATTCCTAAAGTCAAAATATTTGTTTGGCTAGTAGGTCATAGAAGTATTTTATCCTAGGATAACCTTATGAAAAAGGGTTTTCATGGCCCCTCTCAATGTGTTTTCTGTAATAAGGAGGAGAGTATAGACCATCTCTTGGGACATTGCTCAATAGTCTGGAATCTATGGCAATGGATTCTTAATATATTTGGTAAATGCATGGTGATGAATAGTAGAATTGAAGATTGGTTAAAGCAATGGCAGAGCACTTATAAAAGTGAGGCTTTATAGAAAATATGGGATATATCAAAAGATACAATACTTTGGACTATATGGCTAGAAAGGAATAGAATAATATTTAAAGAAAAGAAAAGCAGTTTAGAGGTAATGAAAAAGAAGATATGTTTAGCCATAGAGGAGTCTAAACCAACCCTATCAACTCACCCAATCCCTAATTTGGAAGTAGAGTCTTGATAGATGGAGTCAATTCATTAAATGATTTTGGGTATAAGAGAAGCAAAAAGAAGGCAAAGAATATAAAGTGGAAACCTCCAGAATGTGGAGTGGGTTAAATTGAATTTTGATGGAGCATCTAAAGGAAATCCAGGACCAGAAGGAGGAGGAGGAATAATTAGAAATAATAGAGGAGATATTTTGTCTCATTATGCTTTCAATAGTGGATTTAAGACAAATAATGAAGCTGAAGCTTGGGCATCTTTAGAAGGGTTAAAAATATGTAAACAAATGAAATGGAATAGAGTATGGATGGAAGGTGATTCTCTCATAGTAATAAATACAATTTTGAGGAAAGCAAAGGCTCCATGGAACATACAAGAGATAATTATGGAAATTCAAGATCTTGCTAAAGAGTTTGAAGAAATTAGGTTTACACATATATTAAGGGAAGGAAACAAATGTGCAGATAAGCTAGCCAATAGAGGGGTTTTGATTGAGGATCGTGAAGTTAAATTCTCCTTTCCATGGTTAGAGGAAGTAGAAAGTTTAGTTGAAGTTGACAAAAAATGTTGATTACCTAAATCAATTAATGATTAAGATTTACTTTAATGTTTTCCATTGGTAATATCTGCTTTATTTGGTAACAATAATGTGTTTTCATTTAGACTAATTATTATAATTTTTGTGGTTGCACTTGTGTTTCAGGAAGGAAACTAGCAATCGAGATTTGGTAAAGAGGACTATGATAGTGCGATGTTTTGGAAATATTACTCTACTAAGATGCAAGGTATAGGTAGTAGAGGTGAAGTTTTGGCATTGTGAAGGCTGCTATAGGAAAATGTCAAGAAAGATGCTAAATTTTGGAGTAATTGTATTCATACAAAGATTTGAAAAGATCCAAAAAATGAAAATCAAGAATTTAGACATTTTATGTAAAATGATGTAGGTTTCTAGCTATAGCATCTCAATTGAGATGAGAAGTGTATCTATTTGTAAACTCTCAAGATCTAAAGAAGAGAGATGTAATTTTTCAAGGGTGGGGGACCCGAGTACAAAACCTTATTATCGAACAATATATATATATATAGAACAAATTTATAAACTTTGAAAAATGAACAAGGTTTTTTTGCAGGACTGCCCAAACTATCGAACTCGTTTTGGTCATATCTCACTCATCCGGACTCGGATTGAGCTAAAATTTTGAGGGTAGATGCCTGAAAAACCCTAGAACGTCTCCACAAATTTTCATATCATTTGGAGCAACACAGATCCTAGCGCATCCCTATGTGTGAATGATATATTTGGCAAGCGGCTATGCGAGGGTTTCATCTGGGTTGAGTGCAAGCAGCTCCAGAGGTTGGTTTTTAGGGCCTTCGGGCCCTAGAGGCCAATATTTTTGTGGTTTATGCTCAATATTTTAGCAGGAAATGTTGCAGGGGATACAATATGGGTTAGAAATTTGTCTTTCAATAGATCATACTATGAACTTGAGTGACAACGACTTCCAATTTGCTGCACAAAAGAAAAGTGAAAACCATACCTTTCCACGACGTCTAGGGCAAGGATTAAAGAGATCACGAAACAAGTTTCAAGTAGTTGATCAAAAAATGGCTCATATCTCAAGTGAATCTGGTGCTAAGGTGCACCCACAAAATAATTCTACTGTGAAAACCCCTGTCAAGGGTAAGAATTTCGAAGACTCGGTCCCAAAAATGAATTTTAGGGATGCCCTTCATGGTGGACAGCCTCAGCCCAATGCTAATATCAATATTAGGGCTTCCCATAAACCTCTAAGAATGCCTAAGATTGATCCCAGGAAAACCGGAGTCGGGATGTCTTAAAGCGGTGATGGAACTCCTATTGTTAAGCTTGATATGGGTAACATTCAGACTGGCATTGAAGATTTGGAAAAAAGAGGACTAATTTGTCGGTTCGTGGGTTTTCGTCCGAGTCTATCTGCTTTCAAAGTTTGGGCTAGAAAAAGCTGGAAAACTAAAGGTGAGTTACAAATATCTATTTATCCAAATGGTTATTTTCTTGTTTTATTTGCTAATAATGAAGATAGAGAGAAAACTTTTCAAGGGGGTCCTTGGTTTTTTGGAAGGGCGGGGCTTTTCATGAAGCCCTGGCATACTAAATTTAAAGTCGAAGAAGAGATGCCTTCTATAGCTCCCGTGTGGGTTAGACTCTTTGGCCTCCCTATTGAATTTTGGAATCCTACTATTTTTTCTTCAATTGGAAACTCTTTAGGAACTTTTATGATGACTGCTGATTGTACTCAAAATTTTGAACATATTATTTATGCTCGGATTTGTGTTTTAATGGATTTTGACAAACCCCTACCTAAAAAGATCACATTACAATTTGGGGAAGACACTTGGGAGCAAGTAGTGGACTATGAGAACATTCCTTTTCGTTGTAGAATTTGCCATGAATATGGTCATTTGGCCAGTGCTTGCCCAAATAAAATTCTCGATCAAAAGAAAGAAGATATAAACTCAGTAGGTTTCCAAATACCTAAGAAGAAGAACACTCAGAAAAAACCAGTTATGAAGGATCAATCAAAGTCATCTGCTAATATGTTTGAAATCCTTTCCACAAATGATGTCCCAAGTGAGGAAGAGGAAATAATGGAAACTGAAATCTTAGAAACACAATTTAAATATGAAGGGAAGAACTCGAGAGACAAACCAACAAATCAAAGGTTTTCAACAAAAAAAAAAGGAGAAAATTTACACAAGAAAAACAATATTTCAAATGTCAAAACTTCAAATAATGCGGGTCCCAATATAGACTCCGTTGAACCATCTAGTAAAATTTTGGTTGTGTACGAGCATTCTTCAAGGTTAGAAGCCATCTCAGATTCAATTGGAATAAGTCAAGAAATGGGGAAAAAAAATTGAAGATGGATTCTAATAAAAAAGTAGGTCGCAAGACCAATCAATATCATATGGTAAAAGAAGGTGAAAAGCTTGTAGAGGAAGGTAAGATTAATGCCCTTCCCAAATTTTTTAGCCCTGGTATTAATGAAGATCATCACTTGGAATATTAGAGGACTCAAAGGGAGTCTTTCAAAACAAAATGAAATTAGAAGAATGATTCAGATAAATCATCCACATCTTGTTTTCCTTCAAGAAACAAAGATGTCAATGGAGGATATGGACTTAATTGCCAGTAAAATTTGGCCAGCTGGAAAAGTGGTTTCCCTCGGTTCCCAAGGGACTTCGGGTGGCATTGCTTGTCTTTGGGACCCAAAAGAGGTAGTTATTCACCATATGGTTGGCGAGTTGGGGTTTGTTGGCTATAGCTATTCAAAGTAGACATTCCAACCAGATTATGCTCTGCATTATGCTCGACTTCTTTGGAGGAAAAAAGAAGACAGTGGAAGGATATTACTCATATTATCTCTCATTTTCCTAAAGCTTGGATCTTGATCGGAGGAGATTTCAATACCATCCTCTCTCTGGATGAGAAAAGGGGGGGAAATAGAAATTTGGACAAAAGCACCGACCTCATGAGCGAATATATTGCAAACCTCCATCTTGTGGATATCCAACCGAGATAATGGCCTTATGACTTGGTCTAACGGAAGGCAAGGCTTAGCTTGTATAATGGAGAGATTGGATAGGTTTTTGCTCTCTGAAAATTTCTTAATCCATGGTCACATTCCTAAAGTGAAGACTCTTAATAATGTTGGTTCGGATCATTGGCCAGTCATGGTGGAAATGTGGAAAACCAATGTGAGTTTCTCTCCTTTTCATTTTCAATTAATGTGGCTTAGAGACATTTCCTTCAGACCTCATGTGCAACAATGGTGGAAGGAAGGTAAACCTAGGCATGGGACTAAGATGTTCTGTTTTGCCAAAAGACTGCAATACATTAAATCCAAAATCAAGACTTGGAAACTGGAAAGATTTTGGGGATGTTCATAAAAAAAAACATGAAGTTATTGCTCATCTTGAAAATTTGAATAAGAAAATCCATTTAGATGGCCTCACGAGAGAAGAGAAGTGCGAGATGAAATTAAAATCACAACTCAGTTAGAGGAATGGGAAAAAAGGGAAGAAATCTTATGGAAGCAAAAATCTAGAATTCAATGGCTCAAAGAAGGAGATCGAAACACAAATTTCTTCCACAAATCTCTTCTAGCTCGAAGATCTCACAACTTTATTTCTTCCTTAAAATCAGATTCCGGAGATGTTGTTTATACTTGGGATGGCATGAACTCTATTGTTGTTGATTACTTTTCCAATATTTTTGCTGCTACTCCTCTTGACTCAGCTTCTCAACATAATGTTCTTCAAGCAATCCCTTCTCTTATCACTTCTGAGGAGAACTCTATTTTGGCTGCTCCTGTTACTATCAATGAGCTTCAACAAGTAGTTTTTAAAATGCAAAAAGGGAAAACCCCAGGTCTCGATGGTTTTCCTATTGAGTTCTACCAAGAGTTTTGGGATATCCTTCATGTTGATTTATTAGAGGTGGTGGAAGAAGCCGGGGAAAGCCAAAGAAATTTTGAAGGTTATCAATAAAACTTATATTACTCTTGTTCCAAAAGCTCAAGAGGTTGATCATATCTCAGCTTTTAGACCTATTGCTTTATGTAATGTTCTTCTCAAAATCATTACTAAAATCATGGCGAGAAAGGTTGAAGCCTCTTTTGCATAAGATTATTTCCCCGAGCAAGGGGGTTATGTGGAAGGACGTCAAATAGTAGATGAGATAGTTCTTGCTCAGGAAGCCATCCATTCCATGGATATGCAAAATTCTCCTTCCATGTTCATTCGGTTAGACTTATCCAAAGCTTATGACAGAGTGGATTGGCACTTCCTTATCAAAGTTTTGAGGCAATTTGGTTTCTCTAAGGATTGGATGGATTGGATTATGGGATGTATCTCTTCAGTTTCCTACTTAGTTCTTATCAATGGTAGGCCTTCTCGGTCTTTCCCGACTTCCAGAGGTATTAGGCAAGGTGACCCGCTATCCCCTTATTTATTCATCATTCTTGTTGAATGCTTGGGTAGGACTATAACCAAAAAGAGGGAAAACAAAACCCTTGAGGGAGTTACCATTGCTCATGGAGCTAGACCTATCTCTCATCTTCAATTTGTGGATGACTCTACTCTTTTAGGTAAAGCTACGAGTTAAGGAAGCTTCTAATATTAAGAAAATCATTAGCTGTTTTTCTAAGGCTTCTGGGCAGTTGATCAATGAAGACAAATCTAAAGTTATTTTCTTTCATTGCTCTGCTAGACAGGAATCCATGGTCTTGGATAAATTAAGATATAAGAAGACCTCTCTTCCAATCACTTATTTAGGTATTCCCATAAATATTCAAAGGCAAAAAAATAAATATTGGAATTGGTTGTTGGACAAAGTCAAGAAGAAAATTGGAAAGTGGACCAACAAGTGGCTTTCTTATGGGGGTAGAATCACCTTGGTAAAATCAGTCCTTCAAGCTATTCCTATTTATGTTTCTTCCATTTTGAATATCCCAAAGGTTGTTCTTCGAGAATTGGATCAAATCGGTCATCGTTTCCTTTGGAGTGGTACTAAGGAGAAAAGAAAATGGGCCTTGGTGAAATGGGATACTTTATGTCTTCCTAAGAGTGAAGGGGGGTTAGGATTACGGTCTTCAATTAATAACAACAAAGCTTTAGCTGCTAAATTATATTGGAGGATGTTGCATAACCCCAATGCTCTTTGGGCCAATAATCTTCGTGCTAAATATGTTGAGAACAAAAGTCCTGAAGACCTTGTTCGCTATCAACTTCCTACCAAAGGTTCTCCCATTTTAGCAGTTCTTAAGACTGGTGAGGATTTGATAAAGAAAAAATTATTTTGGATCATTCATAATGGTCAACATGCAAATTTTTGGACAGATTCTTGGGATGGTCACAAGCCTTTGATAACTCGGTTTCCCGATTGGAGGCCTTGGATGGAGGAGCTTCACCGAGCTAATTGGATAAAGGTGGCTAATTATTGTCGGTACCATCATGGTAATTCAAAGGTTGGTAGATATTGGATCCCTATTGAGGACTGGCCTATTCAAATCCCAGAAAGGCAAAGACAAGATATCCAAGGCATCCTTCATATGAGATCCCTCTCTTGGTCCCATGAAAAAGATTGTTTTGGATGGAACAACACTACTAAGGGTGAGTATTCAGTTGCTCAAGGTTATTTGACCTTATGCCATAATAATCCCAACCATTCTTCTGACATATTTTCTCGATTGTGGGCTCAAAAGATCTGGCCTAAGGTGAGGTTCTTTAATTGGCTTTTATTGCATCGTAGGGTGCTTACTTGGTGAGCAACTTATGAAGCATGGTTTTCATGGCCCTTTTAGATGTGAAATGTGTGAAGAGAATGTAGAAAATATCAACCATATTTTTATTGAGTGTACTTTAGCCTCCGAGCTATGGATGAGAATGGCCACTTTACTTGGCTTAGAGTGGTCCAATTTTTTTACTTTTGAACAACTTTGGAGGGATTGGCCTAATCAAGAGGGTGTTGATCATTTTATTAGGTAGTTAGTTTGGATGGGTTCTACCATTCTTCTTTGGAATATTTGGAATGAAAGGAACAACCAAATTTTTAATCAAGATAGGAAGGATATTCACTATATTTGGCAAAAGACCATAGCCAACTTAGTTGAATCAGTCCATCAACTCCTTAATCACCCCCAAAACTCCCACCAAAGATGGGATCAAGTGATGCAAAGATTGAAGATTAAACCTTCTAAGGGCAACCAACTTAAAGGGAATGTGAGTATTAGTAAGATGGATAGGACTAGAAATTGGCAACCTCCTCCTAAGGATTTTGGAAAAGTCAATACTGATGGAGCCTCTAGAGGGAACCCTGGAAAAGCCGATGTGGGAGGAATTGGTAGACTTTCGGATGGCTCCCTGGTTTTTACTTTTGTTGAGAATTTGGGTATTCTTTCCAATAACCTTGTTGAGGGGTATGGTATCCTCAGAGGTCTTCGAGGAGGCTACTAAGGTTGGATGGGAAAAGGTGTTAGTTGAGTCGACTCTCAACTTATGATTAATCTCTTGAAGACTCCTTCTAAGAATCATAAGGTGGATTGGAGAATAAAAAGAATTATTGAGAAGATTCAGTTAATCCGGATGGGATTTTTGAAAGTTGATTACAATCATGTGGTTAGAGATCAAAACAAGAGTGTTGATGCTTTAGCTAATTGGGCTTTGGACAAAGGTGATCTTACTTGTTATGGCCACCCTCCTATATGGTGGGCTTCTCAAATTAGGGAAGCTCTTCTTTCTATCATTTCTTTGGATGGCTCCAATTCTGAAGGTACCTAGTTTCTTCTTGTTTTTTTTTTTTTGCTTCTCTTTGGTTCATTCAGTTTTTTTTAGTTCCCTAGCTCATTCTATTCTTTATTTTGTTTCCTCTGTTGATTCTTGCCTTAATAGTCTTCTGGTCTAGATAGGTCATTGTTTTGTTCATTTTTTTTTTTTTTTCTTTTTTGTTTTTTTTGTTTAGTTTTTTAAGGTGGGTGGGTTCTTTTGTTTTGTTTTGTTTTGTTTTTGTGTTCTTTGTGTTGTTTTTTGTTGTTCTTGTGTTTTTGTTGTTTTGTTTTTTTTTTTTATGTTTTTTGTTATTGTTCTTGTGTTTTTTTCGTTCTTGTTCTTGGGTTTCTCTTTGTTTGTGTTATTTCGTGTTTTTATGTGTGAGTGTTTTCTATGTATTTTGTTTTTGTTTATTGTCTGTTGTTGGTTGTTTTTTATTTTTATTTTATTTTTTTTATTTTTAAATTTTTTAGGTTTTGGTTGTGTTTATTTTTCATGTTTTTTTGGGTTATGTCTTTGTAGTGTTCTGTTGTTTTTGTCTTGTTTGTGTTTTGTTATGTGGTTCTTGTGTTTTTCTATGTGGTTTGTGTTGTGGTTTCTTTTATCTTATTGTGCGTGTTTGGTTGTGCTTTTGTTTTTGACACACTCAAGGAGCATGTTTTTTATTTTATTTTATTATTTTTGTTGTTATTTACTTATTTTTAAATTGGTTTTGTGTGTTTGTTTGCTCCTTGAGTATGTCAAAGGTGGTAGGCCAGGTCCGAGTCCTGGGCATTTTTGGCAGAATGGATACCCCTGCCTCCTTGGGTCTTACCCGAAAGTGGCATCCCTTTTGGGATGTTTTCCACAAATAAAAATATATAGATATATATATATATATATTAAACATTAGTATGGTATTTAAGTGGACTAAATATTAATGGATCCTCTATATCTATAAGTCCTTTTCAAAGGGAATTCTATCCCAAGTCCACTTACACAGAAATACACATGTAAAAAAAGCTAGTCAAATAGATCAAACAAGGGTGGGTGAAGTCATTGCAATCCAATCACCAATCCTAGCTGAGGACTTATGGTAACTTCTAGGTTACTAGCTTCGAGCTAAGGATGGTTGGGTTGTTGATGATTACCCTAAAAGCAAGAATGCATGCCTATATGAGGGTAGTCATTCATGTTACCCTAAGCTACCATATTCATCATTTTCCTTTTCAAGTACCCCGTTCTTAGTTGTCGATTCTACCTCTCCCACCCATAAGTGTACCTAGTACTACACATAGATTCATTCGATAATACATCAATAGTACCATATTCCTCAAGGATAAATCAATATAAACATTGCATAACCATCCAAATGCATCATAACTAAGAATAAAATAGTCATTCATCAATATATAGTTTATTAGTCAAAAATACTTGCCAAGGTGGGTCATGATATACTACCCCCCTTGGACTAAACATAGTCCCATGTATTTTCTTTCCATAAAATTGTTATTACAATCTATTTTCAAATAAATAAGAAAAATATTTCTTCATATCGTCCACTTTTTACCAAGTGGGACTTATTTCAGAATAATCATCCCATTGGACCTTACATTGTTCTAGAGTTTGTTTCCTCATTGACTTGGAATGAAAATCTAGAATATTCATCGATATTACTTCAATTGCCTCAGGGTTTTCCATATGCAATTTAGAAATATCCTACACAATGATCAAGGTCAATAATGTACCTTCTAAATTGGGATATGTGGAAGGTGTCATGGATCTTTAACAGGTTGGGCGGTAGGAAATATCTATAAGCAACTAGACTAATCTTTCCAGTGATATCAAAATACCTTACAAAAAAAAGATCCAAATTTGTAGATTTGGTGGTGCTTTTCATCAGCCTAACCCTTAAGAACAATTTATCTTCCACAAAGTATTTTCTTGGTGATATTTCTAGATCAACATAACTCTTTTAACAATCAACAACTTCCTTAAAGCCTTTGCTTGATCATCTTTAGTTGACCTTCCATTTCCTTGACCATGTCTATTCTGATCACAACTCGATCCTCCAAATTATCCCATGACAATGGTGTTCTACACCTCTTATTGTACAAGACATCAAATAGAGCCATACCCAAATAAGAATGATGATCATTATTATAAGAAAATTCTACAAGATGTAGATAGTCTTCCCATCGAGACTTTTGATCCATGCAGTACATGCAAAGCATATCTTCTAGGACTTGATTCACCCTCTTGGTTTGACCATCAATCTTAGGGTGATATGTAGAGATTATATTAAGTTTTGTACCCACTGCATGATGTAGGAATTTCCAAAATTTAGAAGTGAATCTAGAATACCTATTCGAAATGATTATTTCAGGAAACCCATGCAACCTAAATATCTCTTTAACAAATCTGTTAGCCACAATCTGAGCATCATATTTGATGTTTCCTGGTATAAAATGTGTAACCTTAGTCAAGCTATTGACTACTACAAGGATTGTATCATATTGATACATGGTATTAGGTAAACCTACTATGAAGTCTATGGATATAACTTTCCATTTTTTTAGAGGTTATCATATGGATACAATTGTCCTACCATATGTCTATCTTCAGCCCTCACCTTTTGGTATTCTAGGTATCGAGTGACAAAATTGGTGATATCCTTCTTCATTCTTGTCCAAAAGAAGGTCATTTTCATATTCTCCCTCATCTTGGTCCCTTTGATACGAGTAGAGTAAGGAGATATGTGTGCTTCTTATATGATTAGTATCCTTAAATCACCTATTTTTGGTACAATGACCCTATCATTATATCACAAAAGATCATCTTTCATGCTAAAATTCTTATTTTATTTAGGATTTATTCCCATGTTGACCCAAATTCCCTTGTAATACTCATCCTGATATTGCATCTTCTTGACTTGGTCTAGCTGCATGTCTTCGGTTCAAAGCTACTATATGCCTCCTTCTGCTTAAGGTGTTAGCCACCTTATTTTCTTTTCCTTTGATATATTCAATATTAAAGTCCTATTCAGCTAATAAATTGACCCAACTTCTCTTCCTTACATTGAGCATAGGTTGAGTGAATATTAATCTTAAGCTCTAATGGTCGATCCTTAGCTCAAAGGGCCTTCAAACCAAGTAGTGGCATCATATTTTAAGAGCATGCATAATTATAGCCAACTCTAGATCATGTGTAGTGTAATTAACTTAATGTTTCTTAAATTTACTTGATGCATAAGCTATGAATGATTCATATTACGAAAGCACTTCTCCTAACCCTTATAGTGATGCATTAGTGCACCCTTAGAAGTTTCCCTGAGGATCTGGAATATTTAGTATTGGTGTTGTGATGAGTTTTGGCTTAAGAAATGCATGTGTTTTGGCTTAAGCAATGTAAAAGCAGATTCACACTTAGCCATACACTTAAATTCCTTTCCTTTCTTTTGGATATTGGTTATGGTAGTGGCTATTTTGGAGTAATCCTTCACATATTGTCTATAATAGCCTGTCATACCCATGAAGATTCATATTTTAGACACATTGGTTGGCGATGACCAATTCAAAATGGCCTCAATTTTCTTTGGATCCATTGCAATTCCTTTGATGGATATTATATGTCCTAGATATCACACTTCTAAGACATAGAAATCACTTTTTGATAGATTTCCATAGATTTTATTCCTTCTTAACAACTCCAACATGATTCTAAGGTGTCTATCATGTTATTTTCTATCCCAATAATATATTATAATATCATCTAAAAACATGAGGACAAACTGAATCAGATATATCCTAAATACATTGTTAATTAAGTTCATGAATGTGGTTAGGTTATTAGATAGCCCAAAGAGCGTGATTTTAAATTCATAATGCATGTATCTAATTTTGAATGTTGTCTTATGAGTGTCCTCCTCTTATATCATTAATTAATGATATCCTAATCTTAGATCAATCTTTGTAAATATCGTAGCATCCTTCTATTGATTGAAAAGGTCTTCAATCCTAGGTAAAGGATATCTATTCTTTATGGTTGCTTTGTTGAGCATTCTATAGTCAATACATAACTGCAATGAACCATATTTATTTTTAACAAATAGCATGAGTGTACCCCATGGTGACATACTATGCTTTATCAGTCCCTTTTCTAACAACCCTTATAGTTGTACCTTCAACTCTTGCATCTATATAAGATTCATCTTGTAAGGAGTTTTGTGGATAGATTCTACTCCTGGTTTTAGCTCTATAGTAAAATCGAACTCATGTACAAGGGAATTCCGGGTAGGTCTTTGTAAAATACATCCTTAAATTCTTACAAACTTGGGCATTTCCTAAATACTTCTTTCTTATGATCCTCCTTGACTTCGTTGAGTTTCACCACATAAACCATCCCCCCTTTCCTGATGGTTTTATTTAGTTGTATAGCGAAAACAAACTCAATTTTAAAAGATCCTTGCTCACTATGGATTCTTATTCTTCCCTTGCCCTTTTTTGAATACTCTATCCACATATCCTATAAATTTATTAAGGCTCTATGAGCTTATAACCAATCCATTTCTAATATAATATCGAAGGTATGTAGCAGTGCTACATAAAGATATCCTATGGTAGAAACATTGGTGAGGGGTAATTTTAGTCATAGGAAAATATCGATCCACTAAGTAGGTTTATCCAAAACCGTACTCAACCTTCCATCCTTGTGCCAAATATTTTGGTCTTTTCAGCATATCCTTGATTATACTAGAAGAAATAAAACTATTTGTAGCTCCACTATCAATTAAAATATTTACTTCTTTATTGAAAATCTTACCCCTTAAGAGCACTCAGGTGGCTTGCCCTTCCAATTTCTAGATTTTGATCACAACATAAATCTTGTGGGTAAGTTTTTTTTTCTTTTGAACTAGATGTACTTGGTCCTGGTTGATGTGGATAATGACTAGCATAGTGTGGACCTCCATAATTGTAGCACCCACTCTTGGGTCTTGGGTGTACTCATGGCTTCTATTTCCTAGTTTTATCCACTGATACCAAATTTGGTTGCTTCTAAGGTTGAGTTTTGTTATTACTGTTGTCGTTGCTCCTCCTTTAGAAATTATTTATAAGCTTTCCTTGCTTCCTATCATTCCTTCTTTCAGGTTTTGGGAAGTTTTTACTATTCTGGTTTTTGTATCATTCCCACTTCATGAAACCAACACTATTTATCTTCCTAAGTGATTATCGGTCTTGCTTATATAAAAATACATATTTAAACTAGAGATGAGATTTTGCTTTATTATCCAAGTCATAAGATTTCTATTTCGTGCATGTTTACTTCATAACTAATCTTAGGTTCTGCTCCTAAGATAAATTTATGAATCTTCATCTTTTTTTATAAGTGGGCATGTATTTCAACAACCTAACCAGCTTCTTGTAGTATACCTCAACTGATTTTGTCCCTTGCTAGAGGTTAGTAAACTACTCAAACTTTGGTGCATAGAAATGTTCTATAAGGAATATCTTTTTGAAGACTGCAAAAAAATCCTTCCACTTTAAATCAACTACTTTGATTTTTGCACTTCTTGGAAGGTTTCCCACCATTCCAATCCAACCCCTTGTATATGCAATATTGCCCAAACTGTTTGTGTCCGAGTAGAGTAATTTTTCATTATGAAGTAGATTTCTAGTTCTCGTAGACAAGATTTGACTTCATTGCCTTATATCTCTCCATTAAATTTGGAGGTATGAACATTATTTATGTCTTTGGCCAACTCCATGTCTAGTAGAGCTCTGGCCTCTCACTCTTCAACGATCTATTCACTATATTGTCTAACCTCTAAATTCCTAGCCTACAAATATTGATTTACTATGGACTCCAACAACTATCTCTGCTACTCCATTTCATCCTGTAGTAAGGTAACTACCATAGTGGGGTTCTCCACCCCTCATTGGAATTACCAGAACCTTCATCTCAAGCTATTCCTTCAATATAATCCTGTCGGATCTACCTATTTGGAGGAATAGAATTCTTTCTTCTTGTATTTTGTGCCATTATCCTGGTCATACAAAAGAATGCTATGTTAGGTTACAACTTCTTCCCTGAACTGTACTACTAACTTTAGCTAAATATGTTATCCATATAAGCTAACTATATATTTTTCATACTAAGACCACCCTAGATTTATGTAGGGTGTTGCTCTAAAAACTTCCATCTAATTCCATTACTAATGGACACACTTTCTACATGTAATTTGCCATAGAAACAATATACCCTTCTTAGGGTCAACTCCCTCTCTAGAATTCTAGCAATTGGGAATTTTAGGTCTTCTCAAATTTAGCTTAAGAACTAAACACAAGCTTGCATAGGAATATACCTAAATCCTTAGCACATTCCATGAAGCCTCTAGTCCATCATACCTAAAGCTCTGATACCAAATGTAATGACCCAAAAATCTAACTAGCTAACTAAAAAAATAAAAAGTAAAAGCATATACTCTATAGGGATTTACACATCCCTAACCAGTGTATGTCAATCTACAGAGTTATCTAACTCATAATCTAATGTTTATAAGTTATCTATTTCATATTCATGATGGTTCAACTTATACCATTCCTTAATATGCCAAAGGATACACCCATTCCTATACCATACATAAGCTTGTCTGTGTAGTTACACTATATGTATTTTGAATAAGCTTTTAGTATCATACCACATATGAGCTAACTTATCCCTTTTTCCTATCAAAAGGGTACGCCCATCACTACACCATACATAAGCCTGTCTATGTAGGTGCACTAAGTGTAACATAAAGTAAGCTATCAGTCTCATCGCAATGATGAGCTAACTTACTCCTTTCACCACTCCTAATAGCAACCAAGTTCGTTTAAATATACTTGATGCTTTGCAAATCTATCTAGTTTAGGTTTTAGAAGAAATATTTAATCAAGGTTATCTGGTATTTCTTCCTAATGGATCCTATAATCCCTTAGGTTTCTCTCTCTACTTCTAATACACAGGCATAATCATATTTAGGTAACAATTCTAATCATCTAAATACATTAAATCATTTGAGATATTCTAGTCTCTCTTTATTTAGAAGAATATGATTAAATATATCTACTTTTTTTAGCATTGGATAACATCTATAAACAATAAGGTAAAATACATAAATAAGTCATCAATATTCTACTAAAACAATAACAAAATAGAATAGTTTATGAGGCTACTACATCATAGATTATTTATAAATACAAGTAAGTGATACATATTTCATTTATATATTAAATCATTACATAACTCAAGTATGGAAAAAGTACTTTCATACTTTAAAATAATAAGGCATTTACAAAATTATCCAACTAGGAGACTTCTCCTTGATAAGTTACCAAACAAATTCCTCACTATAATATTTCAGAGGCCAAGTCTCAGATCTAGTGTTCTCTTTGGTCCTCGTTTCTCCATTGACCAATTGATGGTAGTAAGGGATCAAAATAGCTCATGGATCTTATGAACCATGCAACTAAATACATCTACTAAATGACTTATGAAACATGTATAATTATAATTGGATACCAAATTGCAACTATACAAATTACTCAATACATTTGTTCATAAGTCATTCATTCAAAACATTACAAGAAAACCTCATACATACATTATTTATCTTATCATAAAAGGAGAGTAATTTTATCTTTTAGAAATGAGATTCATTAATTAATTTGTAAACCTTTCCTTAATCAATCAAATATTCATGTTTTTCATCATACAAAACCATTTCTTTAATCAATTAAGGTCCCATACCCTTAACCATTCAAATACTTATAAAAACCCTTCCTTTAATCAATTAAGTTCCCATAATCTTAACTAATGAAATACTTACAAAATCCATTTCTTTACTCAATTAAGGTCCCATACCCTTAACTAATACCATTTCTCTAATCAATTAAGGTCCCATACCCTTAACTAATTAAATACTTATCAAAATCCATTACCTTAATCAATTAAGGTCCCATACCCTTAACTAATTAAATACTTACAAAACCCATTTCTTTAATCAATTAAGGTCCCATACCCTTAACTAATTAAATACTTATAAAACCATTTCTTTAATAAATTAAGGTCCCATACCCTTAACTAATTAATTACTTACAAAAATCATTTTTTAATCTAAAAAGAACAAATATCATTCTTTTATTTTTAAATAAATAAAATATAATTCATTTCAATTTATTAGATTATCCTTTAATCTAAAGTAAATTAAATAAAATATGATTTCTCTCAATTGTTTAGATTATCCCTTATTTTAAAGCAAATCGGTTTAAACAAATAAACTATAACACAATCGACTCGACATCGAAAATAGAAGTCAATGGTGAGTCAACTAACACAATCCTCAATTACTACCCATACAGACCATGTCCAACAACCGATGCACCAGAACCCCTACCAAGCGGTGGTTCACCTGACCATTGCTTGGTGGTCATACAATAGGTGGTGACTCCCCCTTATGTGGAGTTGAGGCATACAATGCGTGTGAGATTTAATCTAAATCACACAAAAAGAAGGGTAAAACAACCCTTGCAATCGAGTGAGACTAACCCCATGGTGAATCACAACCCTCCATGTGGTAGAACAAAGGTACATAAATAAAATGGTAGATTAAATATCAACTATGTGGCATAAGGTACAATATAAGGCTAGCGCACATCTTCCAACTAGCATAGGGTGGCTTGCCACATCGAGCGGCTTCCCCCTCAACCATGTCCTTATGGTCGATAGCATAGGGAATGCCAACTCCAATTTAAGGTGCGTAGGGCACTAGGGCATATCCCATGTGGGATATTATCTAGGGAGGTTTTCTTGACCTCCCTTCATCCATGCCTTTACCACTCATAGATTCGTCACTCAACGACATCATGGTGGTGGTGTGCATAATCAATTAAGCCTTTCCCTAAGATTAAACCTTAGGAAAATCCCACCAAGCGATGGTGATAATCTTGCCACCTCAATCCCGTGAAAAAGCAATATGCTTGTTAAAAACTAAAATAGAGGGCACTTGACTTGGGTAGAGCATCCACCAACAGGCAGTTAACAGGGCATATTTTGAACGGCTAGTTTCAACCAAACAACCTCAAGGGAGTGCTTACAATGAGAAGCTTGGGGGTTAACGTTCTTCAATATATGAATTGATGATCATACCTGTTAAGGAGAAACATAAACTATAGGTGAGGTTTTCAATCATGAAGACACACTAGAATGATATCTAAACACTTATAAATAGAAGAATCCCTCCTTGACTAATAGGGAAAGTATCAACAAAAATAAAAACAAAGGAGAGCACCTAACAAATGGAGTCAAACCATGTTGTCTAGGCAAGGTAATTCAGTCAATTGCTTGAAGAAAATAGCAGTAGAGTGCATTGAGTAATAAGACAAGAATGTGGTTTGTTACATGATAAACCATAAATTTACTTACAATTCAAACTCTTAAGCAAGCATGCAATCAAGGCTTTTAAAAATAGTGTCTATTAGAACCTCCCAGAATACAGGGAGATTTATTTTAAGGTAAATAGTATATACTACATCTAAAGGAAAATGATTACACACACAAAGTCATGGATTAAACCTCCAACCTAGAATATCCAAGAGTTAGAATCCTCTTTAGTTGGTCTCTCCAAGCTTACTATTGTGGCATCTTAGCTTTTTCCTTTACTCGCACCATCACTTCACGCCCCTCACCGTATAAAAGAAGCATCCATTATTCTTTCTAACCTTGCCTTATTAATGAAAGGGAGTTATATATACCTCAAGCTAAAGTCTTTCTTTTGACATAAATGCAACCTACCAAGAGTAATGCCACCCTTACCCAAGGTGGCCCCAAAGGAGATAGTTAAATTTAAAAAGGTTCTTTTCATTTTTCCAAATATCTTGTCTTGAATGAGAATCCATTTGTTTCCTTTATTTCATTTATAAAACCATTATTATCTTTATCTATTTATAAAAGATAAATTTAATCATTTCTTTATTCAATTTAACAAAGTATAAGGTTATTCGTTTCTTTATTTATTCAAAAAGGTTAAAAGAGAGAATTAAATAAAATTTTAAGGTATTAATATTTGCAACATTGCATTCAATTTAATTCAAACTATAAAAGCCATTTATTATTCCTTATTCAAATAAAATACCTATACTAATATCAAAAATTAATATGGTATTTAAGTGAAATAAGGATTAATGGAACCTCTATATCCATTAGTCCTTTCAAAAAGGGATTCTACCCCAAGTTCACTTACATAGAAACACACATGTAACAAAAGCGAGCAGTCAAATGTATCAAACAAGGGTGGGTGAAGTCATCGCAATTGAGTTACCTTATCCTAGCCAAGGATTTATGGTAACTTTTAGATTACCATCTTCAGGCTAAGGATGGTTGGGTTATCGATGATTACCCTTAAAATCAAGAATTCATGCCTATATGAGGGTAGTTGTTCATATTACTCTAATCTACCATATTCATCATTTTCCTTTTCAAGTATCCTATTCTCGATGGTCGATTCTATCTCTCCTTCCCATGAGTGTACCTGGTCTTGTACATTGATAATAAATCAATAGTATCATATTACTCAAGGATAAATCAATATAAACATTGCATAACCATTCAAATGCATCACAAGTAGACATAAAATAGTCATTCATCAATACATACTCTATTAGTCAAAAATACTTGCCAAGGTAGGTCATGCCATTCTCTATCCTACCATGACTCTGAAGGCTATCGCAGATTGAGACTAAGAGCGTTGCAAGCAACCACATAATGTTATACAAGAGGCTAATCACCATAATAATCTAACCTGGTCCTATACACTTCATTGCCTAAATTTCTATTGGCTGGTAATAAAACTTATTGGTTCACCTGCATCCAATCTACAATATTTCTATTCTGATCATATTTCAACAAGTAACCATCAAGATGCTTGCTTCCCATTTTAGCCAAAATATTGATCGTAACATTCATCTCTTTACCTACATGAATAGTGATGACATCCTTAAACTACTACTAGATGGATTTTATTTGACTCGCTATGTTCTTGATCCACCACACTCTCGGTCTAAAATTCCTAATCTCATTTAGTGACCCCACAAAAATTTATGAGTCAGATTCCATTATAATATTTTGAAATCTATTCTCCTAAGGACTGAGAGAGCCTTGTTTGATTGCCAAAGCCTCTTCTTCATTATTTATTGCTACTCTTAGGCCTTCCAATTCCCCATAAATTACCTTTCACTTGTAGTATTTATGAGGAAAGCGATGCCCATTACCCTTGGATAATATGTGGTTGCTCCATCTATGTTGATTTTTTTCCAACCTATGGATGGGGTTTTCAAGCCCTATGAGTCATCCTCCTAGAAACATTCTCTCCCTTCTAATTTTTCTACTCCCTCTCTTGATCTTTTATCATTTTTGTAACCTTGTTTAATATTTTTTCCAAACAAGCTCTATCAAAGTATATTCCTCTCTAAATATTTTAGCATTTATTTCAACCATATGTGCCACCAAATAAATCTTGGACCCAAATACCAACCCAACTAAACTAATTTATGTTTTAACCTTATTAATTTTCTAGACCTTTCATATATTAATAAGTGTTAATTGTTGGTTGATATGAGCCTTAAAGAGATGGACCCATCAACTCCACAATTATAGAGAAAAGTCACACTAAAAGAGCAAATGATCTATTGTATTCTCCTGGATATTGCACATTATACGTTTAGAGGGGCCATCAAAATATCTATTATGTAAATTAGCATGGGTGAGGAAGCTTTTATGCATAACTTACCAGACAAATAAATTAATTTTTGGCCAACCCTTTTCCAACCATACTCTATCCAAAGGAACATCCAACAACACTATTGGAGGAGGGAGAAATTTTTTATAACCTTCCTAAAATATATAGATTCCTAAATTCCCATGATACCAAGCTATTTTTCCTTTGCCTCCTCTCTTTTAAGGTGGCATTGCTTTAACATTTTCTCTAATAGAAATACCAAATTTAGGGAGATTAGGACTGCCCACTCTTTCCACTACTTTAGTTGCATAAGAGAGGTGGTCTCAATCTACCTTATATGTAGATAACATTCTATATTGATCCAACCTCTAGCCTCAATGCTCTATTGAAGGGGCTATAGCTCTAGAAATTTTAAAATTAAGGGGGGGTATTGGTCCCAAGAATTGATCAAAAAAATTTCTTTATCCCCTCTATCCACTTTCTAAAATAGTTTTTGTTTTATCACTTTCGTCCATAATTTTAGCACCTTCAAAACAATAAAACCTTAGCCACCAATATGGATGTGACCTACTTCCTCATGGATAATGTTATCAAAGTACTTACTAGTAATAAATTTGCTAAACAATGCTTTTTGATTGGAGATCCATCTCCAATATAGCTTGCCTACTAGAGCTTGGTTATTCAATGTTGCTTTTCGAATTCCTAATCCTCTGCTTGTTTTAGGTTGGAATATTTTATCCCAAATTACTAGAGCCCATTGCTTACCCATACTTGGGCCATCCTAAAGGAATTTTTTGCATGAGTGAGTCCAGCTCCTCTAGAATTCCAATCAAAGCAGTAAGGCTATAGAACTTGTAAACTGACATTGTTTGAAACACTAATTGAATAAGATTTACTCTTCCTCTAAAACAAAGTCAATCGTACGTCCAATAATTTATCTTCACACCAATTCTATCCACAAATATTTTCCATTTCATCACCTTCAACTTCTTATAGTGGAGTGGAAACCCTAGGTGTTCTAGAAAGAGTGAACTGTGAGAGAAGACTAAGATGTTTAGAATATGATCTTGGATTTTTCTTTCGGTATGAAAGAATACTACCTTGGACTTGGCTGCATTTGATTCCTATATTATGGTTTCTAGATATGTATTTAAGGTAAATTTTAGTGCTCTTGTCTTCCTGACATTGGTTGTTCCAAGAAACCATGTATCATACACAAAGTGTAAATAGATCAAATTCATCACTCCCACTTGCACTCCTACGATGACTTCTTGTTGCCTATTGCTTCAAAGAAATTTATCCAATCCTTCAAAAAGAATAATAAATAGGTACGAGGACATATGATATCCTTTATGAATTCCTATAGAGGCATGAAAGGGATTGAGGGAATACCATTGATGAGGATTGAGAAGGAGGTCGAAGAGACAACTCATTATCTACTCTCTTCAACACTGAGAGAAACCAAAGTTATCTAATATTCAATATAGAAATTGACAATGGAATCTATCATATGTCTTAGATATGTCTAATTTGATAAACGTGTCTCTTCGACCTTTATGATACATTGTGTGAACTACTTCTTGTGCCAAGATTACTCTATCTTGAATTTTTCAGCCCTCCACAAATCCTTCTTGCTTTGGAGAGATAATACTATTTAGTATCTTCTTGAGCTTTTCATCCATCAGTTTGGTAATGATATTGTAGACTACATTGTAAATTATAATTGGATGAAATTCTCCAATGTTGGAAGCCTCTCCACTTTAGGAATCAAAGCAAGATTAAAAATGTGGTTCATATCCCATAATATGCTTTTGTTTGCATGAGATTCCTCTACTACCCTAGTTACATCCTCCCCTATATCATCCCAAAAAGCTTGGAAAAATTCAATCATGAACCCATCAAGGCTTGGGAACTTTTTGGTTCTCGTGTTGAAATTTATGTCTCTCACCTTATCCAGATCCACAATTTTGAAGAGGGCCTAGTTTTTTTTTACTATTATACTCTGTGGGATACAATTAAGTATTTCTTATTGCACTACAATATTAGGATGACCAGGAGAAAATAATATATTTTTAAAATATATATTTATAGTTTTCTACATAACTCGGATAGTGTCCATCCAATTACCATAAAGGTATTTTATATTGCGCAATGTGTTGGAGTGTCTTCTTGCCAAGGCCAAGTGATGGAAGAACATTGTGTTTTGGTCCCCCTCAAGTAGACAAGAAGTTTTGGCTCTTTGTTTCTAATAGATGTTATCATGTTTGTATATAATCTCTAACTCTTTTTTGACCAACTCATATTCCTATTTCAAGTCTTCCATGCTTGTTTCAGTATAAAAGAGTGTGGTGAACTCCACCATCCTAGAAGCCAATAAAACCCTTTGAATATAAAAGTTTGATTTATTGTTTCTGTTCCAGGAGTTGAGCTTTGACGTGTTGGAGTTCTTTAAAGACTCCAAACATTGTTATCCCTTGGGTAGGATGCCCCTTCTCCCACAAAACTAGGATTTTATCCCTAATATCCTCCTTTTATAATAAAAAATTCTCAAATCAAAATGGTCTAAAGAAATATTTATGGCCCATATCCCATTCCAAGAGAATTGAAAAGTGATCTGATTTTGTATGATTAAGGATTTCCAACCTAAGTGACCAATGCAAAAAATATTCTTTGAACACCAAGAATATATCCAGCTTTACCTTCTTGTTTTCTAACCCTATTTATTTGTTTATCCAATTATGATAAGGCCCCACACATTGGACAATTATCAAATTTGAGTTGATTTACTTTACAGATCATAAATATGTCCCCATAATATATATGGGATGTCCCCTTCATAGTACTTAGCTAAAATATTAGTATTGAAGTCTCCAATCGGTATCCAATTCGTCTCTTCCTTTCCTATCCTACTTTCTTGTAAAACTTCCCATTGGAGGCATTGCTCCCAATTTGTTTTTGAACTATAGAAATTTAAAATCAACAAAAATTCTTCCAAACTCTTACTCTTAAAGAGATATGTGAGAACCTTCCTTCCTGCAGCATGATCAATTGTTGTCCAATTTAGAGGGTTACATAAAGTTACTATACCCCTTGAAGCACCCTAATATGCAACTGCCATATGCTCTACATATCTCCATATTTTCTTCGCTATTATGTCCATCACTTTTATTGAATATTTTATCTCTTGAAGGAGAATAAAATCTGAAAGATGAATTTCAATTAAATTATGAATAACAATTTGATAAGACATGTTTTTTAAGCCTCTAATATTCCATGATTGTACAATCATTAGGAACCCATAACCCAATAAGCATGAACTTGCTTTACTTTGTTAACTTTATCAATGTATTAACTCAGAGAAAGCTCTATCCAGGATTCTACTAACAATGAAACATAATATTGAAATTTAAACAATATCTTAGAAATACAACTCAGATGCATAAAATATCATAAGAGTACATGTATGATTTAGATTAATCACATTGCATTGAATGTCACCTCCAATATATCATCTTTTATGACTTTTCAGTTCTCTAACTATTGCTCTCCTCTTTCATCCAAGAAATACAACCTTTCATATTACTCTCATAAATACAAAGCTCTCATCTTACCACATATCATGTGACTCTTGATTATCTCTTAACACTTTTCACTTTCTCTCTTATTATCACATACATTATACAAATATAAATCATCTACCAAACTAATATTACAAAGGGATCAAATAATGTAATATCTCCAACACCCTTTGTATTACATTATTTTGTAGAAAGACCTTTTTCCTTCATTCTTTGATTCCTCTTCAATATTTATTCTTCAACTCTGATTCTATCATTGTTGGATATATGCAATCTTCATTAGGTCTTCCTTTATAAAATATTTGTGTCTACTTCTAGATCAATATACATGAGTCACCTCAGGGTCTTTGTCTTAGGGTCACCGCCATCTGGGTCATTGCTAATGGATTTACCTCTAGGTCACTACCTTTGGGTCTCTACCTCTGGATCACTACCTCTAGATCACCCCCATTGGATCACTGGCTCTGGAAATCTACCTCTAGGTCGTTTACTAGAATATTTATAAGATCATCATACTTGTAGGATCATCACTACAAATTCTTTCTATACCTATAGGATAATCCTATAGGCCTTCTTAGGATATTCTCTTCTTAGTTCTTGTTAATTTACTTTCAATTTTAATATCAATATTTATATTTAAGACTTGAATTAATATTATAGACTACCTTCTATTCCAAATAGATTTCTTGGAATAAGTAAACTCAATCTATCTTATCCATGTTAATATCCTAATGATCTAAAATATACTCCATTGCAAGCTCAAATTAATCTCTACATGAGGAAAACTCATGACCTTCAAGTCATAAAATATGAAAGTCTTATCTATTCATTGTAGGAAACTTCTTAACTTATGAAGATCAATTTTCACTGTAACAAATATCTTTCTTTAGCATTACTTATGAATTCAATATGAAACTTATTTAAAAAATTACCAACTTTTTTTTGAGTTGGTTCTTAATCTTCACTTGTTATTCTTCAACGTAGTGGTAATAATTCTTAGCTTCACTAATTTTTCTTACCTAGTGGTAAAATATTTTAACTTTTGCAACTGTTAAGTTTTATGCAAGCAAACTTTAATTATTCTTGGTTTTCTTCTGTAGAAACCATACAATATTCCTTTCATATTATCCCATTCATTCATGTTTATCCATCCACAATCCACTTTTACTTTGTAGTCTTTATTTTCTTTTTGTAGACAAAATATTTGTGAATGATTATGTCCTCCACAAATTTTACAACTATGGAGATTCCAACATCTCTCTATATATAAACGATAAAAGTACACACCATGTAAAGCAAATGAATATGAAAAGAAGTAAAATGTATTAACTTGAAATGTGCCTTTGTCCTTCGATTATAATATCTACCTATGCAAGGGTGTATAAATAATGGAGTGATTTCCCTTATGCAAACAAAGATGGTGTAATGTGTCTTTATCACTACAACAAATGTGTGGGTGGGTTTTTGGTGATCATATCTTCGTAGAATGTTTCAGAGCCATATATGGCACTTCTATGTCAAGATATTTGCCTGTGCCTACCAAATATGTGACATGCTACCGTTTGGATGGCAATTGTCTATATCTAGATGGTCACGGATCACGACTATTTAGGGTTGGACGGTTGTGTGAGGTGGATTGTTGTGGTTAGAGGAAGTCATATATGTGAACTCGAGCGACTTCAAGCCACTGTCTGGCTCTAGGTCTACTTTTCTAGGTTCTGGTCGATACATGTATTCTTGCACATAAGTCAAATAAAATTGGTCAGTAATACATGTCAAGCCTCCTAAAGTGAGGCCTAAATTTAAAAATTATTAAACCAAATGTAATATGTAAAATTGAAGCATGCAAGGAAAATAAGATAAATTGCTTTTTACCTTCTTGTGTGTTGTTGTTGCTATCGATGTCACTACTGATGTCATTATTATCATGTTGTGTTATATGTCGTACTGTATTGAGAGGCCTCTACATGGGTTGGGAGTTGACCGTTTGGGGGTCTTATGATCGTGGATCGATACTATCTAGGGTGGAATGATCGCAACCTGTGGTATCCAAAAATTGTTCAAGAGCGAATCTAAGCCTAAAAAAGGGTATGATCAGGGTTCTACATGGAATGAAGATGGCAGAGTGGTAAAAACTCAAGCAATTAAATGTTGTGAATGCTCCAAAAATAAGGAGAGGTTTAATTTATATATTTCCCAGAGGTAAGGGATAAGGAGGTGGTTCAACCTGTTAACTATTGCAACTTAGAGTTTTCTTATTGCATTTATTTTATCATGGGAAGTGCATAGGGATAAACTTATCTTGTAAATATCACCAAATGTGGAATGTGCGTGCAAATTCGTGATGTGTGCACACTTTATATTTTTCATCCAATGTGCATGGTTAGTTAATTGAATGTGCATGGATAGATTTAATGTACACATCCTTTTAACTAAATGTGCATATTGTGCATATCAGTTAACTAATTTTGTTGAATATGTGCATATTGTACATGTTGAGTTAACTAATTTTGTTAATTGAGTGTAAGTTGTGCATATTTCTTTTATGGATGGAGGTGCAACTACTAGTGACTTGAGTTCACTTGTGGATAAGGATTTTCCTTACGCATGATTGGTATGGGTGATGGGATGTGGAACTATGAGTTAAGTGGATGACGTGGAGGGGTGTATGGTTGTGCAACCTAAGCAATAATTAATTATTTATTTAATTAATTAATTAATCAATACTTAAGTGATGGGTGATTATTGAATATTAATTAGCTTTAATTAATATTAAATATATTAATTAATCATTTTTAGTTAATTAATATTTATTGTGCTAGCTTTAGGTGTCTATGGATACCCCTTTTTGTATCGTATTGTGTAAAAATACAATGTGATACAAAAATTAATGATACTTGTGGTTGATGAATGAATGGATGATGTGGTGACTCCTGTGATTTGAAGAGGTTTGACGTTTAATTGATCCAATTTAAGGTCAATGCAAGATGCCCCAATGATCGAGGTGACGAATCTCTTTGAATCTTGTCTTTGACAAATTTATGAGTGCTATGGTTTTGGCGAATGGACTAGTCGTATGATAAGTGATCCTATGTGCTATAATTTCTTATAGGTGGTGAGTCTTACACTGTTATATTTATTATAACATTGGCATGTACCCTTAACATGCATTGACCCAATGTTTTAGCCATATAAATTTGATTAAAGTTTTTATATTTAGAAATGATAGAGTAGGGTGTATGATTAGTCATGGACAAGGTTCTTGGATAAATATTGAGTCCAAAATGAATGCTTACACATTGATGTTGTTTAAGAAAAATTATTGGTATTGTCTACCCCTCAAGTATCGAGTCAATGGAAGATAGCATGAATGATGACGATGAGGCGATTCACCTTATTGAAATTGATGAATTGATATCATTTTTTGGTTGGTTTTCACCTTGTATTTTTTAAATTCACGCCCATTCGGGATGGTCATAAATTCGTGATCATATGAGACAAGCATGGTGTAACCATATCAATTGATCGTAATTAGAGGGCTATAAATAGTCAAATTCGGTGTGTAAGGGCTCATTTGTACTGTCATTAATGAGGAATGAATGGAGAGTGCAGTCTATGGTTACAAATTTGACCCGAAGAGCTAGCAAATTTGCATGGAAAGCATAGTTGATGGTGATGATTGGTAGAGCAGTTGGCGGTGTAGGATTGATAATCAACACATACCCCTTTTCCTTTTTCAATTTGGATAAAAATAAATCCTTTTTGGAATTTTTGTGTATGCTTGTATTTTGAGTTATGTTTGTTGTTTATATTCATTGTTGGCTTATTATTTTTGTTTTGGTTGTTTCCTTTTGGTTTTTTTATTTTTTTGTTTTTAGTTGTGTGCATTTGCAACCATTCATGGGTGGATGGTTATGTTGTCTGATAGTCCAATTTATGGATGGTCATTTTGTGGTTGTGTTCTTTTTTGCATGTGGATGTTTTGATGTTGTTGTGTGATTGTCCATGGGTGGATGGTTATGTAGCCAGATCATACGAGTGTTGGATGGTTGATCTGTTGGGTTTTTTTTTAATAATAATGTTATGTGTCATGACCATCCAAGGGTGTACATTAAGCCACCTTGATCATTTGATTAATGGATGGTGATTCACAACTATCTAATGGATGGACGGTCAAATATTTTTTTGTTTTTTTTTGGATATTAGTAGGCTAATGATTTATTTTGATGTATAGACTATGCTTTGTTATGGATATCATTATGCTAATTATATGTTATGATGTATTTTTGTATTCACCAAAAATTATTAAGACCGAGATACCAGTTTAAGATCTTGTTTTACAAGGCTCAATGTAGACTATCAAAGGAAGATCGATAGTGGTTGGCATACATTAGGTTATGACATGTAGCCAAACTGAAGAAGGTGCATGCTAACTACGCCTACCTAACAAATTTAATTGATAGATGGGATCCTGGAACCTGTATCTTCCATATGCCTATAAGTGATATCATCATCACACTAGAGGATATATATTAGATATTTTGGCTACCAGTGGAGGGTGCATGGATTATGACTGCACCATATCACTAGAGAGAGGCTACACTAGAGTGGATATACAAGGGGAACTAGTGAGTGGTTAGTTTTTATAGTGGGAGTGTGGAAATGAAGAGCCACGTTCAAATACGATTGATCATAGCTAGGAATACTATCCTGATGACATTGATATCCAATGTTATTCTACCATATTTATCAAGCATGCAGTTTCCATGAAGCTACTAGGGCTGGTGTAGGATTTGATTAAGGATCCCAAGGTGATTGTATGGGCTCCTTACTTATTGGCACAGGCATACCAAGAGTTGTACGAGATACGATATTGAAATAGGTCGAGCTTGGGTTACAATTTACTACATATTTGGGCATGGGAGCACTTCAATATTGAGCACCCTACGAGTCTATTGTGCTTGACCTAGTAGTAATTGGATGATGAGATACCTTACACCATGATATGGCATAAGGATAAAAAGGAGGTTAAGATCCACCCATTCATTGTTATTTTATTGCACTATGATGAGCGATTTTCCTAATTGCATCCTAAGTAGGTTGTTTGGATGCCATGGAGGGGTGGGTTAACCTGGCCCAAGGATGATGAGCACCTAGGAAGAGCGTGGTAGGGGAGATGGATGATAGGCCCCCATGGGATGGAGTACAAGGACTTCCAGTACGTTCATGTGTTGTGGAAATTTGGGTTACCCCAGGGTGTTCCTTCACCTCCTATAGTATACATGCAGTGGTAGAGTGAGATAATTACTGACCCGACATATGAGCTAGTAGGGGCTGACATGGATGTGGTTGGACTAGAGACAGATGTAGAGAATGCAAGGACCACACTCGACTATAATGTTTGGTTAATTGGGTAATATTTTTAGCTAGGGCCAAAGGGTGTAGTAGTAGGCAATGGAGAGGATGTTCCTTAGGAGATAGTGGAGCGATGGGTATAATAGTGGATGGACCTAAGGACAACATGATCATCTAGAGGGGTCAAGAAGGTAGTACATAGGGGAGCTCTCATGATGATGGGTACAATAGTAGTACTAACTCGATAGTAGATCTCTTTATACTATTAGATTGAGTACAGGTACTAGAGAGGTAAAATGTAGAGCTTGAGACTACTATTACCCAATTGAGATGGCATGGTTGGGATGAGTAGCGAAATATACTGTAGGCTCAAGTGTAGGGTCTATAGGAGGATGGGGCTAGGCTGGTGGTGAAGCAAGATGTGTTATAGACTTAGCATAACTTGTTATGTGTAAAGCAGAATATCGTGAGGGTAGAGTGTGATGCTCTATAGGTATAGGGTGTTGGGAGTAGCCAGGTTGCTATGATGATCCTAGCTTAGTTGAAGTGAGAGAGAGATAAAGTGAAGCGATAATGGTATCAAGAAAG
The DNA here is from genome assembly GCA_028583015.1 of Wollemia nobilis. NCBI lineage: Eukaryota > Viridiplantae > Streptophyta > Pinopsida > Araucariales > Araucariaceae > Wollemia > Wollemia nobilis. Next base: position 12,044,624 of record JAQPPZ010001195.1, read on the forward strand.
GGTGCTAGAGAATGCCTTGTTAGTGAGAGGTATCCTCATACTAAACATACCTTCATCCTCCTCTTCATATTATTGGAGTCAAAGGAGTGGGGCATTAGGTGCTCCTTCAATATCCCTATCGACATCATGATTTGTAGAGGGATCAACCTCGAATGCGTTAGGAGCAGGGACATATTGTAGAGAGAGTTTTTTCTAGGGGATCCATAGTTATCAAGATCAAGGAGAGTCGATCGAGGGTAGTGGGGATAGTTGTGGGAGTGGTTAGTGACATATGGGCATTGAGCCCTATACCAGTTTTGTAGATTCCTTATATCTTTTTATTGATGATGATGAGCTTAAGAGCTCGACATATGTAACCTACGAGTAAGACTATACATGTATTTATTTGATGATGATATATATATGATGCATCATTTATTTATGTGATGTTGTTTATTATGTTTTTGATTTGATACCATGTGTTATTTATGATGAATGTAATGACTGTATGCAATATGTGATGCATATACTTTTTATTATCTTTCACAAAATGCTTTGGATATGTTTCATTATTCATGACGTTAATAAATTAATCAAGGGTGTCAATCCAATAATATTGATATGCATGGGGAATGGATGTAAGTTAATGCAATGTAATGAGTGTCGGGTAATGTGCTACTATGGAGGCTAAGATGACATAACTTTTTCTTTCACTTGTCTTAAGGCAGAAGAATCTGAAAGTGCTTTCAGGAAGATCAAACACCCTAGTGACCTGAATCAAACTCATCTACTGATAAAGTAGTCACTTGAGGATACTAATACCAATCAAGTTATTCAAGTTTCACAAAGAACAACTGTGTGTAGTGAATGTTCATTTCCAATTTTGGGTGAGGTTAGACTCATTATTTGTGACTTATGCCAATAAGCTAGCTCATCCGAGAGCATACATAGATCTATACAAAATAATGTCACTAATATGACATGACATACTCCACTACCAATTAGGCATCTATAGCCCCAATGAAGGTTAGCCCCATGATATAAAGACTTGATAATTCCAAGAATTCAAGCTCTTCACCCCTTTTTATTTTTAGAATTTTGGATTTTTCTTGTTTTATGGAAGAGAAAGGGATTTTTTATTTTTTTGCTTTGTGGGGGCTTGCCCATTTTGTGTAAGAGCAAGGGAATTTTTACTTTTTGCTTTTTGGTATGCTCATTTTGTGGAAGAGCAAGGAGGTTTTTGCTTTTTTTTTTAGGGGACTTGCTCATTTTATGGAAGAGCAAAGGCAATTTTTTTAAAGGGGGAACTTTTATTTTTACCAATTCTCAGGGTTACACCATGTGCATGATAGGATGAGCAGGGAAAACTATTCACTGTATGGACATAGTGACTCATGATTTTATCTTTCCTAGACACCAAATTTTGATTTAATGTGTACATGGTTTGAGAGAAAACTTAAGGTCACTAGAAATACCTATAGCACTCAAGAACTAATGACGTTCAATGTAGGCTGAATGGGACACTAGGTATGGCTGAATGGGACACTACACATGGCTAAATGACCGAAAGCACCTAAATATTTATCAAACCATAGACTTGGGAAAGATAAACTATCATAGTTTTTTTTTCTCTTGTTCTTTTTTTTGAAGGATGATGGGGGTGAATGGTTGATGTATCTGAAATGCCTATAATGAATAAAATGCAAGACACATACCATAAATAAGATGCCCTTGATTAATGTGATAAAATTAATCCTAACAAATAAATAAAAGCATACATAAAATGATAACCAAAGTTTTATTGGTGATGAAATGATGAAATTTTATTGCTTTGTGGTTTTTGATGATTTTTATTTTGTTTTGAATGATTTTGATTTTTTTATTTTACTATGACTATGTGGAGAAGGTGTGATACCTTGATTGTCCCCAAGTTATTTGATTGATTGAGTTTTATGCTTGTTTTATGGATTGATTGAGTCTTTTGACTAAGTTGATTGATTGGTGGAAATGGTGTGATACCTTAACATCCATAATTTGTTTGATGATGGATTTGATTGATTGAATTGATTTGATTGATTGAATTGATTTGATTGATTTGTGGGGAAGGTGTGATACGTTTAGCATACTCTATTTGGTTGATGATTTGATATGAATTATGGGGAAGATGCAATATCTTGAACATCCCAAAGTTGGTTGATTATTTGATACAAATTGTGGGGAAGGTACGATACCTTGAACACCCCCAAGTTGGTTGATGATTTGATAGACTGATGGGGAAGGTGTGATACCTTGAACACCCCCAAGTTGGTTATTGATTTATTTTATTTATTGATTGATAAGGAAGGTGCAATACCTTGGTTTCCCCTAAGTTAGTTGATGATTATGTGTTTGATTGTTTTATTGAATTGGTTTGATTGATTGATTGGAAAGGAAGGTGTATTACCTTTATTACCCCTAAGTTTTTTGATGAATTGATGTGAATTATGGGGAAGGTGCAATACCTTGAACACCCCAAAGTCGGTTGATGCTTGGTGATTGTAGGGAAGGTGCAATACCTTGAGTATTCCCATATTATTTTATGCTTGTGATGTGGCTGATGGGGAAGATGTGATACCTTGAGCCTCCCCATTATACATTGTGCTTGATGTGACGTGATTGATTTGATTGGGAAGAGCAATGGAGGTTGATGGCTCATGTTATGGAAAGAGGTTCTGGTCGATGGTAAGGTTTTGGTTTGGTGGAGCCAAAGGATTTTTAATGGTAATAATCCCCTTATTGATAATATCTTGAACCAAATTTTTGAATGTAATGCAATCATTAACGTCATGCCCCTTATACCTGTGGTAAACACAATAGTGGCATTCTTTGTAAGATCTAGGTGTAGGCTTATTCAGGTCTTCTGGTTTCACTTATTCTAATATGATTGCTTGTGCTTCATAAAGCCTTTAAAATATTACTAAATAAGGCTTTGAAAGTGGCATGTAATTGCAAGGGGACCTAGCATGATGCCTATTATGGTTGTTCGATTGTGGTTGATTTTGAGGTTGCAATAAAGGTAGTGTAACCTGATATGTAGGTTGTTGAGGTGAATGTTGAAATTTTTGGGGTTGTTGATATTGAGGTTGATGAAGTTGATGATGACTCAATTGTAGCTCAATGTTTGTGATTCAATTCAAGATTTATTGTAGAATTGGAGGAGTCTGTTGGTAACTCGATCCTAGCTCGATGTTGGCTAGTTGATCCAAGATATGTTATAAGCCCAATGGAGGTGGTTGTCAGTATTGTTGGAATGGCTCCTAGTATTTTAGAGTGAGGGGATGTTGGCTATAGGTATTATAATTTGGTGGTGTATATATGGATGTTGATGAAGTTTGGTGGCAGTTGGTGTGTAGTTGATGTGTGTTTCATTGTAATTAGAGAGGTGTTAATACCTCTATCGTAGGTGGTAGGGTGGCCCATGAAGGGGACCACACAAAGAAGTTATCATGTGCATACATGAAATGTGGGGGGTTTGGCCTCTATGGTGGTGGTTAGGAGGCTACCTCCTGCTAGGTCGAAGGAGCAATGGATGGATGATAAGCCTAATCAAATTGGTTCATATTGGCTTGGACAATGATTTGAGCTTTCTCTTGATTTCAAGTCAAGATGGTAAGCTAGGAAATGAATGATATACAGATGTAAATATGTGATGGTGATGGTGTGATGGTGAACTTCTTTCTTTGACAAAAACAAGCAAAGCAAACAATGATTTTGATTTTCTGTGTTTTAATGTACCACTATTTAAGTTGATGTGTTTGTGAGATTGTTGAAACTATTTTTATTTTTTGTATGTTTTTTTGAATTATTTTTTTGTTTTTGATTTTTTTTTATTTTTTTGGAGTTTTATGTAGTTTGATGCAGCTAAACCTAGAATTAAAAAATATATTAAGGGGATGTTAACTAACCTGATGTGTTGGTGTCCACTTTTATGATGAAAAGAGGTGAAACAACGGTTGAAATGACTTACTATGTGGATGGATGCAGCTGATGGTAACCTAGGGAGGATAAATTAACCTCTTGAAAGAGGTCATGTTGTCTAAGTCCTGCTACCAATTGAAATACAACTTTTGATTCACCCTCGGGTAGGCTTAGATAATAGCGAAAACTACGGGTCCACTATTTATTAAACCTGATGGAAAGGGGTATCTAACCCAACACACCCTGAGGTGTCCTCAAGAGTGGGAATTCCCTAGTGATGGAGGTTGAGAAACCACTTATGGGGTTGCTAAGGTTTCTATGGGGTAAGTCAACGGAAGGAGGTGAATTCCAACATTGCTGGTCTTGAAGGATGGTTGGTGATGAAATCTAACTCTATGGCATTTACAAAAATCATGCAGTGTGTGAAAGTTCTTTTTATATTTTTTATATTTTTGTTCTACCTTTTAAATGTGATCTTGCTTTAAATACCTAATACAACTATACTAATGCAAAATCAATTCTAAGATGATTATCTTTGTTTCTTTCACACAAATGCAACTATAATATTGAAAATGAAAAGCTATCCTAACATGCTATTCATTCCTATAGAAAAAAAACAATAGCTACCTAACTTAAAACAAAGAAATAAAAATTTTAAGTGAATATAGATATGACTAAATGTGACTCAAAACAAAAAGAAATTGACTATCCCTACCTGTAATCCTACGATGTTTCAATGACCAGAGGTAGGTGGTGGCTGTGTACTAAAATTGACCAAGGTTATATGATTTCTATCTAAGACCGTCCCAAGGCAGACGGTTGTGATCCAAGATCGTCTGGGGTTAGATGGTCCTATTTTCGTGTGTTTTGTTCATAACTTGCAAAAACCTAAAAAGTAGCAATTGCTAGAAATCTATAAAATGTAATAACAAATTCTAAAATATAGAATATCAATAGCAACTTAGACTATTGTGCAAATAAAAGCAAAAAATAATGGTCCCATCGTGATCTCCATCTTGTATATGATAAAATTACGCACCATGTAAAGCAAATGAATATGAAAAGTAGTAAAATGTATTAACTTGAAATATGTCTTTTTTCTTTTATTATAATATATACCCACGTAGGGGTGTACAAATAATAAAGGGAGTGATTTCCCTTAAGCAAACAAAGATGGTGCAATGTGCTTTTATCGCCGCAAAAAATGTGTGGATGGGTTTGTGGTGACTACTGCTTTGTTGAAAGTGTCATGATTGTATATGGTGCTTATGTGTCAAGATATATACCTATGCCTACCAAATTAGTGATAGGCTACCATCTATATGATGATCATCTATATCTGGATGATCACAACTCATGATCATTTAGGGTCAAATGATCGTGTAAGGTGTACTATTGCGATCATAGGAAGTCGGGTCTAAAACTTAGGTGGCTTTAGGTCACTGTCTGGCTTTAGGTTTGCTTTCCCATAGCCTAGTCGGTACTTGTATTCCTATACACAAGTCAAATAAAACTAGTCAGTAATACCTATTGGGCCTCTCAAAGTGAGGCTTGAATCCAATGCAATATGTAAAACTAAAGCATGCAAGGAAAATAAGATATTGATTTTTACCTTCCTGTGTGTTTTTATTGTTGTCGATGTCACTGTTGATGTTGGTAGTATCATATTACGTTGTATGTCATGCTGCATCGGGAGGCCTATGTGTGGGCTGGGAGCCAACCACCCAGGGGTTTGACAATCGTAGACCGAGACCATCCAGGGTGGGATGGTCATAACCTATGGCATCCAAAAACTATATGAGAGTAGATCCATGCCTATAAAATGGTGTGATTGAAGTTTTGCACATGACATGGATGGCAGAGTGATAAAAACTAGGGTGATTGAATATTGTGAATACTTGAAGTTTTGTTAATGCCTCGATACTATTTCCATCATCATGATCCAAAAAGTGGGAGAGGTTTAATTTATAGATTTCTTGAAGGGAAGGGATAAGGAGGTGGCTCAACCAATTAACTGTTGTAACCAATATTCTTCTCCTTACATTGATTTTATCATGGAGAGTGCATGGGGATAAACTTACCACATAAATATCAATAAGTGTGGAATTTGCGTGCAAATTTGTGATGTGTGCACACTTTGCATTTTTCATCCAATGTGCATGGTTATTTAACTTAATGTGAATGGATATATTGAATGTGCATATCCTTTTAACTAAATGTGCATGTTGTGTATATTAGTTAACTAACTTTGTTGAATGTATGCATATTGTGCATGTTGAGTTAACTAATTTTGTTAACTAAGTGTAATTTGTGCATATTCCTTCTATGGATGGAGGTGCAACTACTAGTGACTTGAGTTCACTTGTGGATAAGGGTTTTCCTTGCTTGTGACCGATATAGGTGATAGGAGGTGGAACTGTGAGTTAAGTGGATGATGTGGAGGGGTGAATGTGCCTACGAGGAGGGGTGTATGGTTGTGCAACCTAAGCACTAATTAATTAATTATTTAATGAATGAATGAATTAATAAATATTTATATGATGGGTGTTTATTTAATATTAATTAGCTTTAATTAATATTAAATATATTGATTAATCATGTTTAATTAATTAATATCTATTGTGCTAGCTTTATGTGTCTACATTATATTATGTCCATATCTACCACAATGAATACATCTATTACAAAGTTCCTTTTACCATTTTGACCATTATTGCAACTAATACTATCAGTCCTTGTCACTAATTTGATGTCACTATTTCCTATTATAAATTCAGTTCATGAGTCATTGTTGCTCATTTATCCTATGTATCCAAGACCTTCACATTTTGGTCTTATTTTTGTAATAATTGGTTCTTTTATTCCTTGTACATATGTTCCTAAACATGTATCTTTATATCCTATTTTGCTTAACAATTTGAATCAACTCCTTTTGTATGCTTTTCAAAATAACCGAAGATATCATTAGATTGATCTTTATCAATATCAACACAACTTTGAGCATCACTATCTCTATAATAATTTGAATCCATACCTTCATCAATTATGATAGTATAAGAATTTTCTAAATAATCACGAACTGTATTTAAGTCACTTGTATCACATATAGCATCTATTTTTTAACAGGTTCTTCTATCTTTGTCATATATGCTAGATCATAAGTATCGTTGCTGGCATCATAATATATCCTTTCATTTTGATGATAATCATTATTTGTATATTTTTTATTTTTATGAATATCGCTAATATCACAATATGCATCTATCATAAATGGTTTTAATTCTATAGTATCACAACATGAATCTATCATTATGGGCCTTAAATCATTTGTATCACAAGAAACATCTTTCATCATTGGTTTATTCCCTAATTCTTTAGCCTTTTATTGTTTTCTCATTTTGGAAACATTTGGAGTGATTATTCCTTTGTAGATTATTCTCCATAGACTAACATGTACAATAATAAAATCTTCATGACAATCATTAGAATTAATAAGAACACTTTGCATGCATCTTTGAAGTATTGAAAATTCCCCTTTTTTCTACTTCACGGGTAATATCAAAAATTCTATCCTTCAAAGTATTTGTTTTTATCAAAAAACTTGTTCTTCAAATATTTAATCATTTCTTCTTGTATTCTATGCTTGTCTTTAAGGACTTCGTTAGAAAAATTACAATATATATCATTTTTCCTATATCACTAGGTATAGTAAAGTTACTTTAAGAATCTCTATATATCTCATAAAACTTTGAACTTAGATAATTACCAAGTACTAAAAAAATTATTTTTGACTTCTCTCATAATTGATTATAAAGCATTCTTTTCAATTAGTGATATATCCTTTTGTTCTTCAATTTCTTCTATCATGTATTGTGTATGGCATTTTAATCTTTCCAATATTTTTGGAATACCTTAAATGTCTATTTGATTTAGATTTTCTTCCAATGAGTAATCTTCAATATATATTGGTTCTTCTTGAAAACATGGGTTTTCTACTTCAATTGTCTTTTACTCATATATTTTGGGTTTTAGTTTTTGATAATTTTTTTTTTTTTTCATTTGCTTTTTCTTTGCCATGTTCCTTTGACATTGACAACCTTATCTCTCCAAAATTGATTAATTTGCAAAAATTCTTATATATATATATATATATATATATACTTGAATTTTAAGAATATTAAAAATAAATAAAACATTTCTAAAATTAAATGACCTTGAAAAACTTTAAAATACCTTTTCACTCTAATTAATTAATTAATCAATTAAAATTTAGATCTCACATGATTCTTCCTTATAACTTCATTATAAACCTATTTCCCCCTTTTTTAAAGTATACAACCTATCACTCTAATTTGAAAAAAAAAAGTTATAAAAGATTAAAAATAGTCCCGTATCTCTCCATTTTAAACTTTAGAAAATTAAAAGATCTCAAATTTGAAATTAAACAACTTTATTGCCAATTTGCTCCATTTGCTTATTGGCACTCGTGTCGATGGTGCTAAATACTCCTTATCACCGTATATGACTTCAAAAAATAAAGATAACATTTTTTATCTTTATCTCATTTTATGGTCTCTAGTGATGTGGAAGAAAATCTCTCAATTGAATATTCTTGACATCACCATATAACGTTCCCAAAAATAGACATCACAACTGTTGGAATTTTAGCTCTATCCCTGTTGTTACGTGTTCATCACTATGACAAAATAGGATATCAAGGGCATGATTCTATATCAATGGGTGTAACGACTCTCTCCATTGTAACAAATCCCTTAAATAAAAACGATAGCAAACATCTCCAATTTTTCCATTGCCTCGACAACATTCGAGTATCTAAAATAAAAATACCCACAAGAGTTCATCGTCGACTCTGGTCTTGGAATACCTCTTACACAACATTGTGGTATAACCTTTGTGCATGCCTACACCACATCCCTTTGCAAGATCCTCTACTTAGCAGCGAAGATGACCATCTAACTAGAGGTCTCTTGACATGGCCGCCAACCTGGCATGCATTAATTTTCTAAAAATTGATGCCTTGTGTTCTCAATCCATACTACATGCACTTCATGGGAGATGTTATTCCACCTATAAAAAATTACATCACCATCTAAAAGCAAGTCGACTACCTCAAGTTGATTTTTTCTAAATAAAGGGGTAAAAATTTATTGATAAAAATCCTGGATTATAGAGTACAACTGAGTTTGCAACCAAGACTCAAATAAACAACCAAACAGGCTAAAACCACTAGACTAGAATGACACCCGGAAAATACAACAAGAAAAAACCACATTAAGTTTGTACATCCTTGTGGATCAACTCCCATAGGCGTTGAGAGTCCCCAGATAGGAGATTCTCCCAATTATCGATACTCCAAGGATCCAACAGCTCAGAGGCCCTTTTGGCCAGGTAATCAACAACCACATTCCATTCCCTTAGAATGTGCACAAAGGATATAAATTCAAACTCTTCACTCATTTTGAGAATCTGAACGGCTACAGAGGCCAACTACCAATTAACTTCCTCCACCCTTTTACTATTTAAAATATTAACCATAATTTGAGATTCAGACTCGCAGATAATCCTATGCCAGCCAAGATAAAACCCCCTTCGCAAGGCCTCAAGAATTGCAAGAGCTTCTATAAAATTGTTGGAGTGATCACCTTTATAAATGGAAAATAAAAAACTGATACCACCAATAGAATCTCTCCCAACACTGCCAATGCCAGCATGTCCAGGATTACCCCTGGACGATCCATCAGTATTAATTTTTAAAACTCCTCTAGGGGGTGGCCTCCACCTACCATATTTCCTAACCTTCTTGTTGAGTTGAGGAACCCTACTAGGGCTAGAAGAGTTCACACCATCCCCAAAGAGACCAAGGGCTTGCTGTACCTTCTCCTCCCTAGAATCCAAAAGAGGGTCCACATCACATTTGCTATGGATGGTTTCTTGAACCATATACATGATCCTTTGCCATATTTGTTGAACATCCAAATATCTTCCCTAAAATATGCATCGGTTTTGTTCGAGCCAAATTTGCCAGATGATGCAAGAAGGGCCCAAATTCCAAGCCACCCGAAGTAAGGGGGTCTTGGTCAAAGTTCTGCTCAAACTACTCCAAAAATCCATTAGGGACAGCATGTGAAAACATGGATGGTTCCAGGCGCTCCACAAACTGTGCCAAATGTCTCTGGCAAAGGAGCATTGGAAAAATAAATGAGAAGATTCATCCTCATTCTTACTGCAAAGGACACAAAAGGAGGACCCTGAATTCCCCTCTTCCTCACATTATCCCAAGTGAGGCATTTATTACGAGCTACCAACTAGAGAAAGAAGGTATATTCTGGCCAAAAAAATTTGTTCCACATATTTTTCCACCAAGTGACATGAAGACTCCCATACTTTTGCTTATCAAGAACCTAATAACCATAGGCTACCGAGTAGGTTCCCTTAGGATCAAGGTCCAAGTGAGAATATCTTTACCCCTCAATGAATAAAAAGGCCTCCCTGTAAGAATAAGATCAAGCACCTCTTTTTCCTTGGCCAATACCCCCTAGGGCTATTCTTGTGAATCTTTCCATCTGTACATCTCCATATTTCCAAAAGACTAGATTTTTTTAAAGTCCTCCACACGATACCAACCTACTTCCAAGAAAAAAATGCTTATGGAACGTAACCTAGGATATTGATTCAAGATAGAAGGATGGCCATCCCAAGAATCCTCACAAAAAAGAGCATTTGATCCCTAATTGCAAATCCAGAACAAACCCTGCTTGATTAAATTAGCTCCTATTTTCAAAGTGTCCCAGATAACTGAACCTTTCCCAACCAAGTTGACTCTAGGGATTTCAGCCTCAGAAATACCTCTCAAGTATTTACAAGATAATATTTTAGCCAAAATATGATCTTGAGAGGTACACCATCTCCAATAAAGTTTTACAGCCAAAGCCTACCCAAAAAGAGTTGTCTGTCACAACCCAAGGCCTCCCTCTTGCACCGGCCTACATATAGAATCCCACCTAACCAAACTCCATTTAGATTGATCAAGTTTTCCATACCATAAAAATTTTCTTGACAAAGCATCCATGTCCTTGATGAAGTGAGAGGGAGCTATTTGTACAAAATATCTATAAATGGGTAAAGCTTGAACAACAAATTTTAAAAGCAACACTCTACCTGCAGTGGATAGCCATATGAAATTCCAATGATTCACCTTCCTTCTAAACTTATCAAGAATAGACTGCCAAGAAGATCTAGGTAGAGGGTGAGATGAAATTGGAATACCAAGATAAATGAAGGGGGGAGTCCCAACCTGAAATCTCAAAATGCGAGCAATCCTGGCTTGAATAAGAGGAGGGGCATTGAAGAAGAAAATAGAAGACTTTTCCTCATTAATCAACTATCCAGAAGCACCAAGATATATGTCAAGATATTGTCTAATATTTCCAGCTTCCATGATAGTGGCAACTCCCAACAAAGCAGTATCATCAAAAAATTGAATGTGGGAAAGAGGTGGCAAACTACTATCCCACTTCCACCCCTGAATGAGACCCTGCATGACTTGAGACTTGAGAAATATTCCCAACCCTTCCACAATAATGATAAACAAATAAGGAGATAAAGGATCTCCTTGCCTCAATCCCCTTGAGGCCTCAAACAGCTCTGATGGCTCATTATTAACAAGAACAAAGAATGAGGAAGAAGAAACACAACTCATCACCCATCTAATCCATTCCTCCTCAAATCCAAAAGTAGTAAGAACTTTCTGAAGAAAGGACCATCTAACCCGATCATAGGCTTTGGCCATGTCCAACTTAATGAACATAGTTTTCTCCTTAGAATTTTCCATCGAGTGAATAGCTTATGTAGCAATAACAACCCCATCCAAGATTTTTCGGCCAGCAAAAAACCCTCCTTGCTCCTCAGAGATGATTTTGCTCAACCATATCTTTAGCCTCTCAACAATAATTTTTGTGATGATCTAATACACAACATTGCAGAGAGCAATAGGCCTGAACATATCCAAGGAATTTTCTCCCTCTTTTTTGGGTATAAGCACCACAAAGGTAGCATTTAGGGTCCTTAGCATATGTTTGTTCTTTTGGGACTCATGGACCACCTCTAAAAGATCAAATTTGATTAAATCCCAAAACTCCTGATAAAACTCAATCGAGAATCCATCCGGGCCCGGGGCTTTTCCTTTTTTCATCTTGAATACAACATTTTCGAACTCCTCAAGGGAAATTGGACCCATCAAGTGCTCATTCATCTCTCTAGAAACAATCGCTAGGATACATTTTAGAATAAGCTTTTCATTCTCATCATCTGATAGGGAGTCCTCGTTGAAGAGAGATGAAAAATACCTCTTAGTCTCTTCTGAAATATCCCTGAAAGAATAGAGCAGGGTACCCTAAGAATTCACAAGAGAGGTAATCAGGTTACCATTACGGCGAGCCTTAACTAAGTTATAAAAGAAGGTTGTGTGCCTATCCCCTTCCTGAAGCCAATCTACTCGAGCTTTTTGTTTCCAAAAAAATTATTCCCTCAGTTCCCATTCAGCAAGGTCTTTCGTAGCCTCAGATTCCTCAACAAGAAGCTCCTTCATGAATCCCTGATCTCTAATATTCCTTGAAGCTTCTTCCATCCTCCTAAGAGCTGCTAGCTTAGCTAAGGAAAGGTTCCCAAAATTCAGTCTATTCCATCTCTTCAATTTATGTTTTACAAATTGTAGTCGCTTCATAAAAGAATACATAGTGGTGCCATGAGGAGGTTTACTAGTGGTCCACCAGCCTCGCATGAAATCATGAAGCTTAGGATCACGAAGCCACATAAGTTGAAACTTAAATGAGGGATTATTTTTTATACCTAACTCCAAAGCAGAGAGTTTGATAGGCCAGTGATCAGATCCCCTACCCTCCAAAATCACAAAACTAGCACCTCTGTTATTACCCATACAATAACTAGATATCAAAAACCTATCCAGTCTCTCTGATATGGAAGCTTCCCCATACCTTATATTGTGCCAAGTAAATATCCCATTATCTGGATTGATGTCAACCAAGTTTAGGGCCTGGATATGAGCACTGAAGAGAGAAGAAAAAGTCTCGATATGGTCCACCCCACCACGTTTCTCCTTTAGAAAAGTGATAGAGTTGAAGTATCTAGCCAAAATTCATGGGTATAGGGGAACCAAACTTCTCACAAAGCAAATGTGCTTCCACAAATTCACTTTACCATTGTAATCAATAGGAGCATACACATTTGTAAGTAGGATGATTTCACCATATTCATTATCATGCCCGACCATTGAAATAGACCATCTGCTAGAAATCCAAGTAAGAGGGGATATCTTAACCGGATCCCATAAACAAGCAACACCACCATAATATCCACATGCACCAATACACTGGCATTTCCCCCCTTCCCACAACTTGGGAGCAACATTGAACATACTATCAATAGCCAATTTAGTCTCTTGAGTAAACACCACATTTAGAGAATGCACATGAACCAAATCACGAACAACTTTTTGTTTGGGGATGCTATTCAACCCCCTTACATTCCATGAGAGGATAATCATTTTTGGGGGTTATAAAAATAGGAGTCCAATGTTCTCACCAAGCCTGACTCCACCAAAGTATCCCCCATTAACTTAATTTTATCTTGGTCCTTCTTCCGACACACCTTCATATTCTTATCCGAAAAACTTTTTTTAATTATTTTCTATTGCAATCCCAACATCATAGGAGTTTTGCAGTCCAAGGATGACTGCATCAGTTCCTGAGTAGGAGAGGGCATAACTAAATCTGTACCACTTTCCAAAATAGTTTCTCTTATAGGGCTAGACCCAACCATATCCCCTATACTCAGATCCAAAGCCCTTTGTTCTTCATTTAAACCCCCTAGATCTGATTCCTTAAGTTCTTCCTCAAGAAGAGACATCTGATTCGGCCTTGTTGTATTTGCATCAGGTAGCAACATTTTAGGTATCTCCATACACTAATCAAGTTCATCTAATATTTCAAAACGGTTGAGTAGAGCATCTGGCTAGCTATCCTTAAGGTCTTTGTTTGCCCTTCATCCTTTGTTTTGGGCTTTTACCGAAACAAAACCTTCCTTATCCCATTCCCATTCCTTTATCGGGGCTTTTCCTTTATCCAAACTTTGTCCAGAACAAGAGGGCCCAATATTTGAAGCCACAGGCGAGAAAAACTTAGGGTATTTTATTTGCAGGTGGCCATATTCACGACAAATCCGGCAACAAAATGGAAGAGCTTCATAGTCAAGTTTTTGAACCCATGTAGTTGATCCAAATTGTATTTCAATAAAATCTGGAATAGGATTATTTAAGTCAATTTCAACACAAATACGAGCAATAGAGATTACATTTTTATCCATTGTCTGTTGTGATGGTCCAATCGGCTTCCCAAGCAGGACAATCTTATGCAAGATATCAGTTCTCTATAATTCCAACGGAAGCCATGGAAGCCGCACCCATACTGGAACCCATGACGACCGCTCCTCTGATGGGTTGAAACCCACATGCCAGGGTTTAAGAAAGATTCCCACTTGGTTATAGAAATAAGGACCCCCTTCAAATGCTTTTTCACAATCTGTAATACAAGAGAAAACCACCATAAAATAGTTGTGCACACTCAGCATCACCTCCATATTACCTTCAAGATTCCAAGTCTTCCTGACCCAAGCCTCCACAAAGGGGAGAGAAATTTGGATGCCCAAAAAATTGCCAATAAGGGTATGTTTGGTTAGATACTCCACATCTTCCGTCACCGAGTCTGGTTGAACCACTAGAACTGGTCTGACTTCACATCGTTCCAAACATCCATTGTTCTTTAACAAACGGTTCTTGACATGCACTGGAAAAATATCATGACATTCCTCCAATGACTGGAAGTTGTTGTCATCACGACATTCCTCCAATTTTTTAGACCTCCTTCGAAAGTTGTTGTCATCCCCGCAGAGCAGTTTTTCTTCATCAAACCCTAGCAGAGTAGTTTTTCCTCATCAAACCCTAGCCTACTACCTCAAGTTGATTTCATGATCATTCATATTCAAAATTTCTTTGGCATAGATAGCACCAATGTCGTCGCTTAAGACGACAAGCTCCAATGACCTTCACCACGTGTTCATCATTATCATGGCCAACCTCTTGTATGAAGTAACTACTAACACAAAGGGGGGTTTCATGAGACTAGAGTTGCTCATGCAAAATTCCTTTTATTTTTTTAATGGTAGCGAGTGATAACAACATAGTTTTAACCCTAATATGTTGGGATACACTTTGTGAAGGTAGATAATTTTATGCCTAAATACCATATGATTCTTATGGTTTAAATGCAAGGTTATTTGTAATTTCTTGCTTGCCATTCTCCATGGCTCGTCAATATTTTTAAACAACCAGATTGCACTCCTTTCTATGTCAAGT
Organism: Wollemia nobilis; assembly: GCA_028583015.1. Classification (NCBI taxonomy): domain Eukaryota; kingdom Viridiplantae; phylum Streptophyta; class Pinopsida; order Araucariales; family Araucariaceae; genus Wollemia; species Wollemia nobilis. Next base: position 12,060,009 of record JAQPPZ010001195.1, read on the forward strand.
TGGCCACATTTATTGAATGCGATAGCTAAATCACTGTTGCATCTCCTGAGCTCGACTGTCCTAGAACTTATTGTATTTTCATAGCCTTAGTGGAAGATATAGCGACCTGGAAGCGGTGAGTTTGTATTCAGTATTCTCCTCTTTCTCTCTTCCAATATTCTATAATATTTCTCTCCTTTAAACTTCACAATCAATATCTCAATTCTTCCAATATCTCTTCATGTTCCTCTTCTCTTTAATATTCACAAACTAATCTCTTTCACCAATCTGCTCATATCTAATACCTTCTACAACTTTACTTCTAACAATTTTGTCGTCTGAGCATGTCATAATATGATGACGATTGTCCCAAACCTATACAAACAATATAAATTATTAGAACAACCTATGCAAGCAACCTTGGTATGGCTCTAATACCACTATAAAATTTCTCAATGTATTAACTCAAAGAAATATCTATCCAAGATTATACTAACAATGAAACATAATATTGAAATTACAACAATATCTTAGAAATACAACTGAGATGCATAAAATATCATAAGATTACATGTATGATTTAGATTTATTACATTACATGGAGCTTTACCTTCAATATATATTTTTTTCATGACTTTTCAATTCTCTAACTATTGCTCTCCTATTTCATCCAAGAAATGCAACCTTTTATATTCCTCTCATAAAGACAAAGCTCTTATCTTACCACATATCATGTGACTCTTCATTCTCTCTTGACACTTTGCACTTTCTCTCATATTGACACATACATTATACAAAAATAAATAATCTACCAAACTAATATTACAAAGGGGCCAAATAATGTAATATCTCCAACACTCCCTTGGTTTACTAGTTGGTCACCCTCAATTTGAGCAACGAGGATCACTTCTTTATGAGGTCCTCCCTAACCTCTAGTGCTAAGAATGATTCTAAGGATTTGGCTATAAGTCGGTCTATGAGAAGGAAACTATAACTTGATATCTACTAGCATTTAGTAGTATATCCTATAGTGATTATATTATTTTAAAATAAACCTATAATAATCAGAATGTAAAACTTCTAAGATAACGAAGGGAAAATGAAACTTGGTTGAAAAATCAACATCCAGACATAATATCCTACCTCGTTGATGCCTTAGCCCTCCATTTCTCCCCCTATTATTCGAAACCTTGCTCACATATATTTGCAATTTCGGTTCTTATGACTTGAAAAGTTGTCACTACCCTTGTTTCGGATGATTGACTTTAAAATATTGTATCTCCCTCAACACTGCTAATATTTCTTCATATGACCACTCATTTTAAAGCTCTTCAAATTCTATTCAAATTGGTTTAAGAATAATCTGAATTGAACATCCTTTCACAAAGATATGTCTCTTCAAAGATGAAACATTTTCTTGGAAAAATTTGCTCTAACACTGCCCTTGTCCTAGACATCTATCTTTACATGGTCGTATCTCTATCTCTTTCAATACTGTTTAGATTATGATCACTCATTTAAAATTCTTCAAATTCCGCATAACGATGAATACATATAAATATATTAAATACAAAGATAATGAAATGAGGAGTAAAATATTTATTTAAAAAAATTTGATAAATAGAGATTAAGAGTAAAGTCATTGGTAAGTGCTAGTCGGGATGGGCACTTGCTGAGAAGAGACCTGGGTTTAAACCTTGGTGGTGCCAGTTTGCAAAGGTAGTAGTCTGTTCTGAATTCTCTGAGTGTGTATCAGACCGATGATAACGGTACGAATTTTGAGTGACCAGGGGTGAGACAGGATCAACAATTAACGAAACGGATAGGTTTGGTGGTTGGAGTCCCTGTGATTTAAACCCTGCACACTGCACATAGTGACTGTTACCAACCCTCTATTTAACCCAAAGAAATGATGAAAAATGATAAATGGAGTTCACGATTCCTGTTCCTCGATACTTAATGGTCTCCCGACTCTCCCTCTCCGTGGGCGTACGTGACTTCTTAAAAAAGGAAAACCTGACATATTTATTATGGTGGCACATTTTTATCATTGTTCACAATTGGGTCCCTTTCAACTTGGAAAATTTTACTTCAAGCAGAAGAGCTGCAAAGGCGAAAAGAAGCGAGGGAACGGACTATAGCTATTGGTTGAGATCACGGAAGTTTGTAGTATCTCCCAGTGTATCGGTGGGCTTCTTCAGCACCTCTTCATCGTCGGCGTCTTCTGCTTCTGCTTATTTATTCATTCATTCATTCTGTGGGCTTAGCGGGAATCAACCTCGTAACTTTCTGCCATTAAAAGCCTGTACTTCGATTTATTCAGTTCGCCTAGTTTGCAATGTGTGAATTCCAATGCAAAGTGACAGATGTTGCATTGTTGTTTCTCAGGCGAGCAAAACAGGAGAAATTTTGGGGGAAGAACCAAATACGGAAGTGTTACATATAGCGTTTGAATCTCGTGTTATGGATGGCCTCTTCCTCGTGAGGTCTACCGGTCGCGCTTTTTAGCTGTTAAAAGCCAAAGCCTACACAAAGTCGCCCGTCGATTTTGATTGCGTATTTACAACAGGGGAAATTTTGAGGCGTCTGGTGCAATTTTTAATTTGCTTTACAAATGGAAAACAGCTGGAAATTTGTATAGGCCGTATTGTCGAATTCCAGAAAAAATTATAAAAAAAAAAAACTGTCACTAGTTAAAATAAAAGAAGAATAAAGCTTATCGAAATAGAGAACCTTTGACTGATGAAGGTTAAAATTAGCAACTTCTTGGTAATTTAGGGATAATGATCTAGTTTTATTGGATACTAGTCTATCGAAATAGAGAACCTTTGACTGATGAAGGTTAAAATTAGCAACTTATAATGATTTAATTTTATTAAATATTGTAGGGATTTGAGTTTTGGTCTTATAAGTTTAAAGTATCATAAAAAATATTTATAAGTAAATGTATAAAAAAAATTCATACAAGGAATGTTTGGGTGTCTATAAATAAACTTGTTAAAATAAATAAAGACCATCTTTGTTTTATGGCAAGCAATTTTTATGGTGATTAAAATGATTTAAAAAATAATAATAAACAAAAATGATGAAAATAGGAAAAGACATCAAAACAATCCAAACAAATAAAATAAGCATTTTTTAATTAATTAATAAGAAAACAAAACAGACTATCTTAATTATGTACTTGGCAATGTCAACTAGTGGTATTAGGTGACTCTATCATCATGATTGGAGCTATGTTTTATTATAATTATTAAAAAATAAAAAATAAAATTATTTTATATTCTGTCTTCACTTGAACCAGCAATTCGAGTTCATCTATTGCCACCATATTACCAACGAAGGGAATGTAAGGACAAATCTTAGTTCATCTATACAACCTAAGTATGCATATTCACATATTAGCAAGAATTAAAATAGTCTATTGATTTTGATATCTATAATAGTTGAAGAAATAAATGCCCCATCCGACAGAAAGAGTCGACTGATTTTGATATCTATAAATTAGTGAAACGTTAACAAATTGATGAAAAATAATGATATCTATAAATTAGTGAAACGTTAATAACGATGAAAAATAAAGTCTGAATGGCCTAGAAGTGTTTGGTGCCAACTGTTTTTCAATTCGCTGTTTTCAGTCGGCAATGTTGCTTACCTTGGATTGCCCGTACAACTGTCGGAGCAACTTGACAATACGGACTCACTTCCTTTTCTATACGCACACGTGCCAAATTAACACTTGCAGCAACCGGTCTCCTCTTTCCATCCTCTTATCCTGGATTCTTTCATCTATCTGTTCTGCCTGTGCTTCGTTCATCCAATTCCTTGAAAGAGGAAAGAGAATAGAATGGATAGGAGTGAGAGGGGAAGGGGAAGGGGGAAGGTTCATATGAAGAGGATAGCGAATCCGGCAAGTCGCCAGGTCACATTCTCCAAACGCAAAGCCGGACTGTTGAAAAAGGCGCGCGAGCTCTCTCTTCTTTGCGATGCGGAGATCGGGCTCATCATTTTCTTGCCATCTGGAAAACTCTACGACTTTGGTAGCCCCAAGTAAGATTTTAGAGTCCTATTCTTCTATTCTTCTTATTTTGTGAAAAAGGGCTCAATTTCTGAGGAAAAACGAAATCTGCTAACGGATGTGTGAATATATTAAAAAAATAATAGAGTCATGATCTCAGATAATTTTTTTGTTTTTGGTTTCTTATTAGCCGTAAGGTTATCAGAGAATATGTATCAGGTGCAATAATAAAAATTAATGATCAGGGCACTTCACAATGATGTGAGTGTTATATAAAAGATTTTTTTAGATTTATGACCTAAAAAACATTTATTTTAGATCTGTTGCTGAGAAGATGGAAAGTGTGTATGAGATACAGAGAATCACTCACCGTTCAAGTTGAAACAAAATGCATTTGATATCTTAATGTGGTCAAAATTCAGACATTCGTAGCGTAAGCTACGAGGCAGTTCTTGAATGTCAGTAGGCTCCAAAACAACCCTTCTGCTGTTAGAAATGACATCCACTTTGTAGAAAGGGTAATTTGAAATGTGTAAAGATAACAAACATAGCCAAACCAGAATTGAACGGCATTACCATGTCTCATATCAAGGGAAATTTAACTTCAAATGAGTCCTAAGCAGCAACATTATTCACCAATGACTAATATCAAGCAGGATGCAGTTTAACCTTAGAAACATTCAACTAATACAAATTAAACATCCGCTCTTTTCAAGAACTTAGGCAAATGGAATTGAGCTTGCCACAACTGTGTGCAAACTTTGTTAACCAAAAAAATATGAAAGAAAGTGCCCAGTGCCTTAGAGTCACTTTGTGCTGGGTTTGTAAATTATCAGATATAAGAGCCCTTAAAGGTCCGATCGAAATACTGGTTGTGGTACACCTGAAACAAAATAAAGGTGCATTTTGTTTGATGAAAAATGCATGGGGGATTGGACCTCTACTACTAGGTATGCAAGCCTGTAAATTATTGTAATATGGAAATCTAGAATGCTGAAAATGGAAAAATTAGCCCAGGTTTATACAGATGCCAATCAGTTGTGCTATATTTCGTACTGATATGAAATGGTAATTCACTTAAGCAATCACGTGAAAATTCGAAATGTTTTGTACTGATAGGATGTATTCACGTGAAGCTGAGCGATTCGTGGATTATAAGTTGGATGTATTTTGTACATTCACTTGAAGATTATGTGTCAAATTCGATAATGAAAGTTTAGATAACATTTTGAAGGTTAAATTATCTTATTGTAAGGTTTATTAGTATTAAATATATTAGATTACCTTGAGGGTGGTTGCTGATTTAAGTTGCCCTAGTTGTTAAATATGGTGGTTGTTTCTTAAGTGGTCTTGTGTTCAAACCCCTTGAGGGTAGTTGTTGATGTAATTTGTAAATGTTCTCTTGGAAAAAAAATATATTAAATTACCTTGCAAAATTCGATAATGAAAGTTTAGATAACATTTTGAAGGTTAAATTATGTTATTGTAAGGTTTATTAGTATTAAATATATTAGATTACCTTGCAATCTTGGGAAGAAAGATATTATTTTAACAAAAAATAGTGTGATTAAAATTAAAAATTATTTGAATTTTTTGTTTTAAGTTAATATCGACAAATATTAAGTGACTAATAGGGTCAATAATTATTCTTTAAGAATATACTTAACAACATGATATGCTTATCAATGTAATGTTATCTCAATGTTTTAAGGTCTATTATTTCACCTTAAAATCTATTAATAATAAATATTTTTAATTTTATAAAATATTTTCTCTTTTCCTTTTAATTACACATGGTTCCTTGCTTTTATATCAAGATTGTATATTAAGAACAAAGATATGATAATCATAAAATAGTGGTAAAATAAAAGTAGTTTGATACTATTTGAACCACTCCACAAGTATTATAGTGCCTTCAAATTCCTACAAGGATTTAACTAGTGGATGACAAAAGGGAAGGGATTTTACAATTCGAGAATAAGTGATGTGAACTCGAAATTTTATAAAAATGGATTAGTATGGGAAATGTGTGGGACTATTTATTATGGAAAACCCTAGGGATTTTATTGCATAGAATAATAATATGATGGAAAAGGAGGGTTCAAATTTTTCATGGAGAGCGGATTTGGATAAGCTAAGTTTTGATTAGGTTGTGCTTACAATTTTTGGATACTTAGAGGATTTTTTAAACCTTGTTGAGGGAATTTTTGATTGGGAGGAGGTATATCTTGCTTTAAATTTTAAGCTATGCCTTGACTTGAGATTGGGATGTAAATTTATCTGAAAGTGTTATTAATGTTGGTATTGGACAAAGTGGATTTGGCCTATGGTGGAGTTACCACTTTGGAAGTGTTAGGTTAATGTTGGTATTGGACGAAGTGGATTTGGCCCATGGTGGAGTTACCACTTTGAAAGTGTTAGGTTGCTGACTAGACTCGGGTAAGCTTTGGGATAAGATATTACTTGTTGGAGGGTTCTTTTGGATATTGAATACTGGTGGTTGACTTACTCTAACTTGGATATTGGAAGATACTATAATTTGATTATTTATAGGATTAGTTAATTGAAGACCACATATGATTTGAAATTTGGGATGGCGTTTGTGATACTTGAAGCAATCCATATAAAGGATTGGTATGAGTGATGGTAGATCCAATGGATGTCTAGGTTTGATTTAGGACAATAAATGAGTAGTCAAAATTAGTGAGAATGCAAGGAAATTTAATTTTTGAGACATAGGCTTTTGGATTTGATTAGTATGGTCAATCATTAGAATTTTTCTTTTGATGAAGTAGGGTTAGATATTGGATCTTTTTCAGTCTTATTATATTTGTGTACCCACACAAAGACTTATTTCTTATTTTCCCTCTTGCATTTCTTTGTTGCTATAATATTAACTTGACTAAACAAAATCCTTTATCTGATTGCTACATTAAGCACATATTCATAAGCCTTTATCCTCTTATGTATGTACTTTCATAAATAGAGTTTCGAGATTAAGAAAATATGAAATTTTTAGTAGGGTTGTGAATTAATCGACTAGGTGGAGCAAATCCGTTTGAAAATGGGACTTCAAATTTTGATAAGGAAGGATCCAAGGGAATCACTTTTCAGTTGTTGAGTTAGTCACTCCTTGAATTAAACTTTGATTTTTAGTTTTATTTTTAGGCAATTTGCTTTAAATAGAGTAAATTGCTCCTTGGATGAAAACTTCATAAAAATTTTCCAAATTCTAAAAAATTATTTTTTGTTAATAACACAAAATCAATGAAAATCGATTATTTCTAAACACTTTTGATGATTTTTGGTCCTTTTGCTGTTGTTTTATAATTTTTTTTAGATGTTTTATGAGGTTTGAAGCAAATTTGTCATTCATAAAGTACCTACAAAAATAAACACACAAAAAAAGACTAGGCTCAATTTCATTTTGGAAATCAAGCCCTTGGTGTCACCGCGTATGCCAAAAACATATTGAATTATGTAAAGGTCCAAATTCTTATGTTCTCATAATTTTATTTCAACATATTGGAAGAAAGTGGAGTGTGCCTCTCTTGACCTCCAAATTTAGGCTAACTCCAAATCTATGCTAAACATATAATGTAAATATGGAAAACAAATACAATAAACTAAATTTTGGAAGTTTAGGGAGTGAGAGATTGAAAGTAAAATATGGCCAGAACTGTATGAAGAAGAGTGTGTGATCAATCAACATATAAAAAAATAGAATAACAACTAAGTATCTTCGTGCATATAAAATAGAAATAATAATAAATGACAAGAGGATAAATGATAGTGCTAAATCATCACATATTTCACATTCTATGAGAGTAGTGCCACTAATGGAACTCAAAATATTTTGCATAATTCTCTTATTAATTCAAAATGAGTTACAGTGTGGGTCTCACAAGACATAGCTCTATTTTTATCAATGTCAAAATATGTTTACAATGGATCCTATGGATCCTATTTATATAAATAATTCAATATTGAGTTACCTTGGATGAGAAATTTCTACTTTAGATAAAAGTAAATATTTTGGGACATATTTAGCAAAATGGTGCTCCTCCAAAAGTTACATGCCTCTAAATACCTTTCTCAACGGATTATAAGCCTTCCAAAATAGTTAGTGGTGTTGGTAGATGCCAAAATATTGATTTCCAAATATCTCCCTTGGGATCCTTCCACTCCTTGTTTGCTTTTACCTATCAATGAGAAATTTGTTTTTGAAATATGAATGATTTTCTCCTTCTTAAGAGTGTTTTTCTTGTGTGTGCTAAGCACTTTGCTCCAAATTAACCAATAAACCTCTTGGAAAGAATTGCACCTTAGGATATGACTTTACAAAACTGGCTCTCTAGAGGCTCAAATTGCTTGATTCTTTAGTTTTACAAGTTTTTACAATATCAGGGACCCAAGGTAGTAATCAGGTTACTACACATAGTTTTTCTCTTTAGAATTACCTTGGTTCTCAAGTTATTCTCTATTAATGTAGTCAAATCTATTGGGTTTACAATACTAAGATTATATTTATTTTTTCTTGGTTTTAAATTATTCTCTATTAATGTTGTCAAATCTATTGGTATGAAATACATGCTTGTGTAAGTTATTTTTATTACCTTGGTTAGCTTAGTTATAGGTTAATTGGTTGGTATACATATTAGGATTCATTAGGATAAGAGGAAAGTCTAAGTGATAAATAAAACTATGGGAGATACACAGATGAGGAGTGTTTGTGTTGAGTTCACCAAATAGTTTTACCTAAATTTGGATAAGCTTATAAATATATTATAGCCTTGAGTGAAAGCAATACCAGATACATCTAAAATTTGGTAAAATCGTATAAATTAGGTAAAAATGAAGGAGGCTATTTTAGATTGTACAAAGGATAATCTTTAGGTATGATTTAGAGGGTATATATGGGTAAAGTAAAGGATTGGAAAGAAGGTCACATACATGTACATTATAAGTATAAGAGAGAAAAATAGATCATTATACTTGAATATATTTGGAATGCAAATAAATTAAAATATATTTACAAGATGTGAAATAAATAAAATGTATTAACCTATAAAATGATGATTTATTTAATGCTTGCTATTCACTCTTTTATCTTCAGCTTTGATCCATTTAATTATGCTTGATCTTGGAAAATGGGCCTTACCTTTCCCATGAGGCAAGGGAGAATATTAATTGAATAAATATAGAGAGAGAAGTAGCATGGGTGATAGCATGATAGACTTATTATGACCTGTTAGTATCCTTGTATGAACTAGTAAATGACAAATTTAGAATACTTTGAATTATATTTGGTGATAGAAGATAGGATACAACAAAGAGAGAATATAGGAGAAGTCCCCTACGTGTTATCCACCTACTCATTATAAGAAATTCAAACTTGTTATTGGATGGTTAATGTTCAAATGACCCATATTTGTTACATGTATCAATATATTTAAGAACAAATAAAATTATCATAACAATTAATAAGAAATGGTAAATCTCATATAAGCAAAACATGATATGAAAGGTACCCTTAGATACCAAATAATCTCACTAACAAAATAATAAGGATCATGAGCTTCCTAGGATGAGAATATCATCAATATATAACACAATGACCAAAATCTATCCATCATGATGTTTGATGTAGACATCATGCTCTTTCTCACATTGTTAAAAGCTACATTAAAGGAATAAATAATAAATCCACTCATACCAAGCATGAGGAGTCTTCTTAAGCCTATGGAAGTACTTCTTAGATAACAAACCTAGGGAGTGGTATCATCAACACTAAAATTAAGTGGATTCTATATGCACATCTTATCTTGAAGCTCCTCATGAAGATAATGTCTCTTCATGTCTATCTAATGTGCTTCTCATCCATAGAAAATACCAATAGAGAGAATCATCCAAATAGAGTCCATCCATGCAAAGGAAAGGATCAAAAGTCTTCATGTGGTCAATTCCCTCCTTTTGAGAGAAACTCTTAGGAGTAAGGCATACCTTGTGATTCTCAATATCCCTATTGGATTTTTATACATGGTCTTGTAGACCCACTTAAAATCAACAATGTTATTACCCTTGGTGATGCAGGAGCATCCGGTGGCGAAGCTGCAATCTTGCATCACCCAAAATGCATTTTTTATTTAAGTACTAAAACTGTCGCGATATCGCGACGCTTTTTGAAGAAGGACACCAACGGGCCAAACTGTCGCGATATCGCGACGCTTTTTGATGAAAAGGGCCAAGGTGCAAAACTGTCACGAAATCACGACATTTTTGAGGCAATGCAGCCGTGACGCGAAATGGTCACGAAATCGCGACATTTCCGGGGCGGAGAGGTCAAGGCGCCAAACGGTCGCAAAATCGCGACAGTTCCGAAGAAAAGCAACTTCAACGCCAAACGGTCGCGAAATCGCGACAGTTTCGGAGAAAAGCAGTTCGAGCGCCAATTGGTCGCGAAATCGTGACAGCTCCGAGGCAAAGTCACTTGAGTGCCAAATGGTCGCGAAATCGCGACACTTCCGGGAAGCAAGATTTGAAAGCACAGGGACATCTTTGGCAAAAATTTCTAAGGCACAAGAATGGTCGCGAAATCGCGACACCTTCGAAGGCAAGCTTAAAGGACGTCACGAAATCGCGACACCTTCGAAGACAAAGTTTAAAGGACGTCGCGAAATCGTGACACTTCTGGGAGGCAAGACTTGAAAGCATAAAGACATCGCAACACCTTCGAAGGCAGAGCTCAAAGACGTCACGAAATCGTGACACTTTCGGAGGAAAGGTTCTAAAACGCAAAGTGGTCACGAAATCGTGACACTTCCGAGCCAAAGACTCAAGGGCGTGAAATGGTCGCGAAATCGCGACATGTCACGGTTTCGCGGCCGAGAGAAACGTGACAGCCGCGGCGCGCCGAACGAAGCAGCAAGTACGGAATGCAAAGATGTCGCGAAATCGCGACATGTCGCGGTTTCGTGGCCCAAAGGAGGAAAGCGAGTAAGAAAGGCCTAGACGTCGCGATTTCGCGACGTGTCACGAAATCGCGGCCCCAAGGAGGAGAGAGAAGCCTAACGTCGAAAACGTCGCGATATCGCGACCAAAGAGGAGAGAGAAAGTATTGGAGCAAAAACGTCGCGATATCGCGACCAAACGCTCACGACGCCTGACCAGCCGACGATGGCAGAGAACATTGCAGAGGGACGCATGGCATCTACTTACAGGTGTTCATAGAGTATCGAGCGGTTACAGGGACCATGGCAGTAGGACACGTGGCATCAACTGCAAACGGCCATGGCGCATTCTTATGAATGATGACTTGGCGGTGGATTGACAGGCGGCTGCAGGGCATGCCGCCACTATAGGCCATGATGTTTCGATGCACCTGGCAGCATCTTGCAGGCGGGACAGAGCATTCGTGCGGGCGGTTATGGGGAGTCCCGCATTCGAGGTAATGATGGTCCGAAGAGAGTCGGGCCTGTATAAAAAAGGCCACGCATACATTGTAAAGGGACTCTTGGCCATTTTTGAATGGAATCGCTGTGTATTCGAATTAAGACCTCTGTTTAATGCAAATTGCTTGAATTTGTCTGTGTGTTGTTTAGCTCTATATCAAGTGGTATCAGAGCTGGTTGGTTCTGAGTGTGCAGACCGAACGCCGACAGTGAGGCAGTTTGCACCAGGACTGTGGTTGTGGGTTGTGAAGAAGAAGCAGGATGCCTCCGCGTAGAGATCATGGTGGTGTGAGGCACAGGCGAGCAAGAAGGGAGGAGGTCGATCTAAGAGCCCTACAGAGGCAAGTTGAGGCCCTGCAAGAGGAAATTAGAAGAGGAGTCGAGCCGAGAAGGGAAGAACCCAGCGAAGACGAAGTGTGGGAAGAAGAGGTCCCATCCGATGAGGAAGAGGCCTTGGATCCAGCAGAGGCTAGGATGTATAGGGCCATCTCCCAGATCGGGAAGAAGCCAAAATTTGACGTCTCCACTTTCTCTGGGAACCTCAACCCTGAGGAGTTGATAGACTGGATTAACGACATGGAGGAGTATTTTGAGTACGAAGAGATATCAGATCCAAATCGGATCAGGTTCGTGAAAACCAAGTTGAAGGGACATGCCAGCATCTGGTGGAAAGGAGTGCAATTGGAAAGGAACAGGAGGGGAAAGGAAAGGATCACCAGGTGGGATAGGATGGTAGAGAAACTAAAGAGGCGGTTCATCCCTGCAGATTATGAGTTGGATTTGTTAAGAAAGATGCAGAGTCTTCGATAGGCTAGTAAGAGCGGTCAAGGAATATACTTGAAGAGTTCTATCAGATTTCAATCAGAACCGGCCATTCAGAGGCGAATAAGGAGAAGGTCGCACGTTACATCAATGGATTGCGAACCAGCATTCAAGAAGAGCTGGGGCTGGTTAGAATGAGCACGATGGAGGATGCATATCAATTTGCATTAAAAGTGGAGGAGAAACTGAATAGAAGGTTTGATGGTAAGCAGAGAGGGAAGGACAGGGGTGGAAGAGCTGGTGGAAGAGGCAATGGTGGAAGGTACAGAGATGTAGGGAAAACTGGTGAAACTAGCAGTAGCCAGAAATATAAAGAAGTGAAGGAGGAGGATGACCAATGCCCACGCAATCAGAACAACAACTACCCAAGAGGAAGAGGTAGGTCTGGGCGAGGGTTTGGAAGAGGTGTCTTTCGAGGAACCTGCTTCAACTGCGAAGAAGAAGGACACAGGGCATACAACTGCCCGCAACATCAAGAGAGGCCAAATCGAAGACCTAAGGGTCAGGCCCGAGCTGTTGTAGCAGACGAAGGTGTAGAGTCTGAGCACTCAGAGGAGGCAGAAAGAGGGGAAGCAATGATCATCAGAAGAGTCTTGTTAAATGAAGAGGAGAAGACAGACCAAAGGAACAACCTGTTTTGAACAAGATGCAAGTGCGCAGGCAAGGTCTGTAACATCATCATCGATAATGGAAGCACTGACAATTTGGTTTTTGAGGAAATGGTTGCCAAGCTACAGTTGGAGAGGAGAAAACACCCGCACCCTTATCGAATTGCATGGTTGCAAAAGGACCATCGGGTGCTGGTCAGTGAGCAATGCATGGTGAAGTTCAATATTGGAACTTATCGAGATGAGGTTTTATGTGACATCTTGCCTATGGATGCATGTCACCTGCTGCTTGGGAGACCATGGCAGTTTGACCGAAGTGTTGTCCATGATGGTTGAGCCAACACATATTCTCTGTCAAAGAATGGAGTTCACCATAAGTTAAAACCCCCGAAGGAGGCGGATGAGAAAGTATGCAGCAGTGCACGAGTCTGTCTGGTTGATGGCAGAAGATTTTTGGAAGGCCTGAAGCCAGATCATATGTGCTATGCCATAATCCCTAGGGTTAGGGAGGAAGGATGCAAGGAAATTCCAGTGGAGGTCATGGGACTGTTAGAGGAATTCCCAGATGTCATTTCTGATAATGTTCCTGAAGGTTTACCGCCTGTTAGGAAGATCAGTCACCACATAGATTTGGTGCCTGGGTCGAGCTTGCCAAACAAGGCTGCACATCGAATGACGCCAGTAGAAACTGAAGAGTTGAATCGGCAAGTTCAAGATCTGTTGAAGAAGGGGCTGATTAGGGAGAGTCTTAGTCCATGTGTTGTACCAGCAGTACTAGCACCCAAGAAGGATGGAGAATGGAGGATGTGCACCGACTCTCGGGAAATCAACAAGATCACCATTAAATACAGGTTCCCACTGCCAAGGATGGATGATATCATGGACTGCTTGAGTGGAGTCGAGTACTTCACAAAAATTGACTTGAAAAGTGGGTACCATCAGATCCGCATTAGAGAAGGGGATGAGTGGAAGACAGACCTTTAAAACCAGAGAGAGGGTCTGTATGAGTGGTTGGTTATGCCATTTGGACTTACCAATGCACCTAGTACCTTTATGAGGTTAATGAATGAAGTTCGAAGGAATTTTTGGGCAAATTTGTTATTGTTTACTTGGATGATATACTGATTTTTAGCAGAACCTTAGAGGAGCACCTGATGCACATCAGGAAGGTTTTTGAGAAACTACGGGAGGAGCAGTTACTGATCAATCTGAAGAAGTGCAACTTCGTGAAGAAGGAGCTGGTATACCTGGGATTTGTTATATCAGCAAATGGTCTCAAAATGGACCCCGAAAAGGTGAAGGCTATCCTAGAATGGCCTGTCCCAAGAAGTGTGACCGAGGTTAGATCATTTCATGGTCTGGCCAGTTTCTACAGAAAATTCATTAGAAACTTTAGCAGTATTTGCGCATCTCTTACGGAGACAATGAAGGGGAACAAGAAGGAATTTCAGTGGACAATTGGCGCAGACAAAAGCTTTGCTATGCTGAAGAAGAAGGTCACTGAGCAACCCGTCTTAGCACTTCCAGATTTCAATAAGGTGTTTCAGGTAGATTGCGATGCCAGTGGCAATGCCATAGGAGCCGTATTGAGCCAAGAGGGTAGGCCTGTTGCGTATTTTAGCAAAAAGCTCAATGATGCCAGGAGGAAGTATTTGGTGTATGATCAGGAGTTCTATGCCATAGTTCAAGCACTCAAGAAATGGAGGCATTATTTGTTGCCGAAGGAGTTTGTTCTTTATACCGACCATCAAGCGCTGCAGTATATTAACAGCCAAGGAAAATTGAATCAGAGGCACCTAAAATGGGTAGAGTTCCTGCAGAGCTATACCTTTGTGCTGAAGCATCGGAGCGGAAGATCCAATAGGGTGGCGGATGCATTGAGTAGGAGGCAATGTCTGATGATAGAAATGAAAGTGGAGGTTGTAGGGTTTGCTGAGCTCAAGAACTTATACCCTGCAGACCCCGATTTCGTAGAAGCTTGGAAAGCCTGCACTGCGCCTATTACGTTGGATAGGACTAAGTGGTTGGATTACCTGGTTCAAGAGGGGATGCTGTTCAAAGGGAACCAATTATGCATTCCTAGGAGCTCAATGAGAGAGAATCTCATCAAGGAAAACCACAGTGGAGGCCTAGCTGGACATTTTGGTCGTGACAAAACTATCTCACTCGTTAGTGAAAACTATTACTGGCCGCAATTGCAATAGGATGTGGCAAAGTTTGTGCAGAGTTGCAGGATATGCCAGATGGCAAAGGGTGTGAGGCAACCTACTGGTTTGTATCAACCGCTACCTATACCTGAGAGACCGTGGGAAGATATTAGTATGGATTTTGTGCTTGGTTTGCCCAGGACGCAGAGGGGACATGATTCCATATTTGTGGTGGTGGATAGATTTTCAAAAATGGCTCACTTTATCCCGTGCCAGAAGACTAGCGATGCGGTCCATGTAGCTGGTTTGTTCTTTAAGGAAGTGGTACGCCTTCATGGGCTGCCAAGAAGCATTGTGTCGGACAGGGATACCAAGTTTGTAGGTTATTTTTGGAAGACCCTGTGGAAGAAACCGAAGACGGAGTTAAAGTTCAGTTCTGCATACCACCCCCAAACAGATGGCCAAACAGAGGTGGTTAATAGGAGTTTGGGCAACCTACTACGATGCTTGGTAGGGGACAAGCCCAAGGGATGGGATCTAGTTCTACCGCAAGCAGAATTCACGTATAACAGCTCGGTCAATAGGAGTACAAATAAATCACCATTCCAGATCATCTATGGGAGCAGCCCCAGAAACGCTTCAGAGTTGAGAAGGCTAGATATGAGGGAGAAATGCAGTGCTGAGGCAGAAGACTTTGCCGAACACCTGAAGGGAGTGCATGAGGAAGTGACAAAACACATTGCCAAGATGAATGCTCAGTACAAGACAAGGGCGGATCAAAAATGCAGAGCTAAAGAGTTCCAAGTAGGAGATTCTGTCATGGTCCATCTGAGGAAGGAGCGGTTTCCTGCCAAGACCTATAACAAACTGAAAATGAAGAAATTTGGACCATGTAAGATCATTGGCAAACGGGATTCGGGCAATGCATACGAGGTGGAGTTACCAAGTGAACTTAACATCTCCCTCGTGTTTAACATCTCAGATTTGGCCGAGTATCATGAAGGAGAAAGCAGTGAGATACCTAGTCCAGATTTGTGGAGCATTCCAGCAGTCATTCCAGTTGCGGACGAGATAGAAGAAGTTCTAGATACGCGCGAGGGCCGAAGTACTCGGAACAAGAGTTACTCTGAGTATCTAGTCAAATGGAAGGGCAGACCCATGGAAGATGCGACTTGGTTATCAAAGGCAGAGGTTGATCGCTTGGGTCTACCTCGATCAGATCAGAAGTGAAGGTCACTTCTCAAACCCACCCCGGGTGTCTGATGCAGGAGCATCCGGTGGCGAAGCTGCAATCTTGCATCACCCAAAATGTATTTTTTTCCTTAAGTACTAAAACTGTCACGATATCGCGATGCTTTTTGAAGAAGGGCGCCAACGGGCCAAACTGTCGCGATATCGCGACGCTTTTGATGAAAAGGGCCAAGGTGCAAAACTGTTGCGAAATCATGAAATTTTTGAGGCAACACAGCCGTGATCGCGAAATCGTGACACTTTCGGGAAGCAAGATTTGAAAGCACAGGGACATCTTTGGCAAAAAAAGTTCTAAGGCACAAGAATGGTCGCGAAATCGCGACACCTTCGAAGGCAAGCTTAAAGGACATCGCGAAATCGCGACACCTTCGAAGACAAAGTTTAAAGGACGTCGCGAAATCGCGACACTTCCGGGAGGCAAGACTTGAAAGCATAAAGACATCGCAACACCTTCGAAGGCAGAGCTCAAAGACGTCACGAAATCGCGACACTTCGGAGGAAAGGTTCTAAAACGCAAAGTGGTCGCGAAATCGCGACACTTCCGAGCCAAAGACTCAAGGGCGTGAAATGGTCGCGAAATCGTGACATGTCGCGGTTTCGCGGCCAGACGACGGGCCCGAAACGAAGCGAACAGTACGGAATGCAAAGATGTCGCGAAATCGTGACATGTCACGGTTTCGCGGCCCAAAGGAGGAAAGCGAGTAAGAAAGGCCTAGACGTCGCGATTTCGTGACGTGTCACGGAATCGCGGCCCCAAGGAGGAGAGAGAAGCCTAACGCCGAAACGTCGCGATATCGCGACCAAAGAGGAGAGAGAAAGTATTGGAGCAAAAACGTCGCGATATCGCGACCAAACGCTCACGACGCCTGACCAGCCGGCGATGGCAGAGAACATTGCAGAGGGACGCGTGGCATCTACTTACAGGTGTTCATAGAGTATCGAGCGGTTACAGGGACCATGGTAGTAGGACACGTGGCATCAACTGCAAACGGCCATGGCGCATTCTTATGAATGATGACTTGGCGGTGGATTGACAGGCGGCTGCAGGGCATGCCGCCACTACAGGCCATGATGTTTCGATGCACCTGGCAGCATCTTGCAGGCGGGACAGAGCATTCGTGCGGGCGGTTATGGGGAGTCCCGCATTCGAGGTAATGATGGTCCGAAGAGAGTCGGGCCTGTATAAAAAGGCCGCGCATACATTGTAAAGGGACTCTTGGCCATTTTTGAATGGAATCGCTGTGTATTCGAATTAAGACCTCTGTTTAATGCAAATTGCTTGAATTTTTCTGTGTTGTTTAGCTCTATATCATCTCTATATCACTTGGACAAAGGAATAAACTCCCATATCATATTCTTTATAGTGGTTCATACTCTCCTTGCATGGTATGTTCCTACCTAGGATACACTTGGTCTGGAAGTAAGTTAGAGGATCTCCATAATTATCAACCTTTGATACCAAGGCTCAATAGAGGTCCTACCAATGATCATATTAATACATAATGGGTTAACCATATTGAAGGAGTGTCTAAGTCTACTTAGGCATTGAAATATTCAAAGAATAGCTTGGCATATCCTACATAGAAACACCATAAGAAGAAGAAATATATGCATCCATATCAATTTTCGCATATAGTACTATAGAGTGATGTATAGGAGGATCAATCTCATCAAAATAAGGGTATATAATTAGAATATATTCTAGCAAAGAGTCTATAATGGGAACAACCACATCACTAGGATCCACTAAAGCATGTGAATACATAGGTTGAGAAGTAGGAAGTACTAAGGAAAATTTAAAAAAATATCTAAAAGAGAAGAAGAAGCAATATGAATCTTTGTAGGAAGATAAGTAGTGGATAGAATATGATCATATACCAAGAGTACTATAAGTGGACTAAAAGTTATTGATGGAAGTACCTCATCAAATATCACATAAAGCTGAATGGTGATCTTCTACTTGTTTGGGTCATAACGATGATAAGCCTTAGAAGTAGTATAATTGCACATATGAATTCAATAATTATTTCTTACATAAATATTATCTCGTTTATCCTTAGGAATATGCCCCCTTACATGTAAACTAAAGATACAAAATAGAGAAACATCATTATTATCTCTTGTCTATTTCTCAATAGGTGTCACACCTTAGACTTCTTGAGTGAGTATCCTATTTATGATATATGTAGTGCATGTCATAATATTTCTCTAGATCTTGGGCTCTATTTGTTTGGCATACAATATACATCTAGCCATATACAAAATAACCCTATTATTTTACTTGATAACATCATTCTTCATGGAGATATGATGAATAGACTTTTGAAAAACAAGATCATTAGGTGCCAAAAGATTCACCAAAGGTATGATTGAAAAACTTACCTCCATCCACCATCGGTTTAAGGGCACCTAATATTCCTCTCAATTGATTCTACACAAAGGATTTAAAATATTGAATTTTCCAAAAGCATCATCCTTGGCATAAATGTTGTAAATTCACATTTACCTAGATAAATCATCCTTAAATGTGAGGAATACTTATCTTTATAAATATAAATACAATCATTTCATCTATAAATATCACCTTGAATAATCTCCAATGGTTAAGTATCACGTCTAACTTTCCTTTTCGGGAAAGCATCTCAAGGTGCTTCCCCAAAACACACCCTTCAAAAATACTATTAAGGGGAGTAATTGAATGAAGACCATCTACTATATGAAATCGACTCATGTGCATCAATGATGCATATATGATGTTCCAAAGCTTATAGATCCACTACCTACTGATGTCATCTTCCTTAGACACCATAGCAATACAAATTTTCTTCTTAAAGGAAGAAGAAGAAGAAGAAGAAGATCACTCACCAAGCATATGCATCTAATTATGGTCATAATAGTACTATAAAATTATTACCTTAAAACCATCACCAATATCTTTAATCATTCACCTATCAAGCTAGAATTCCACCTTTTTATTATGATGAGTGATGCAATAAAAAAAATATATATTAGGTCCCACACATTAAACACGAAGGACTTTCCCAAAATACAAGGATCTAAGAGTCACCTGACCACATACAACTACCTACAAATAAGAATTATTTCCAATTACTACACACTCATCAATGATACTTCATTACATGTTTTTTTTTTGAGTCTATAATCCATTCCTCTAAAGATATGGAGGTTAAATAAGCTGAATGAATAAAAACATATGTATATAAGGTGTCATCCTCATGCTCATCATCATCTTGTATAATAAAATTATAAGCAACACCACTCCCTTCTTGGATGTCTCCTCAAACTTCTTCATTTTCTACTAACAAAAACTCTACCTTGTGTCCTTTCTTGCAAAAAGCATAATCCAGCTTCTTAGAGGGATTCTTGACTTTATTATCACCCTATTTTGGCTTATTTCTACTCTTCTTAGAATTTATCTTGGATACTTCCTTTTCATGATTTTGGATAGAGATATCCATCCCTTCTATGCATATTTCGAGCTTTCTAGTGGAGAAGATAGGTGGACATAACTTTGAGCTTGACAATTAGATGAGAAAAAAAGTATGTAAAAAATATCTCAAAGAAAATGGATACCATATCATAGGTTTCTAAAATATTGTTGAAGATCAAATTTGAGATAATAAACTTCTTTATTCTTGTTCTTGTCATTGACTTCTTTGGAAATATGGATGTCTTCTTGTAATTTATTGAAATAATTGATATAACTCTTCAATTGTTCTAAAATTATCTATATAGAAGGTAGCAAGCTCTACTTATATACAATTGATCTATGAGTAGTCAATACGGTGGCACATTATTTTAAAGTTATCAATTAAATACTTAGGTTAGAATGATTGGTAAGAGTAATCACACCATATGCTTCCTCCTTGACCTTATACAAATCCTTTATGTTATATACCTAAAACGTATATATAGTAATATGTGAAGAATCACATAGAAAAAATATGTAATATAACATGAGTGATTATAGAATAGCGACATACTTGATATATATATATATATAAATACAAGTGGAAAGCCATAACCTTTAGGATACCCTTTATTATTATCTAATTTATATAATTAGGTATTTAACATGTCCTTCTAGGTTCAAATGCTTTATCCTTGAAGACTAAATTCAATATTTTTCTTTTTTTTTGTTTATTTCATTGTAAGTTCCTCTCTCTCTACCTCTCTTTAATAAGAAAAAATTAAATTAAACTTTTTACTTTTGTTTTTTTGGCTGGTTGAGTTTCAGAATTTTTTTGAACTTAAAACAATAACTGGTAAGTTAAGAAAACCTTACAAAGATCTTCTTCGCACTTAACCAAATTTTTATTTTCAATATGCTTACTATAATTCTTACTCTAGAAGTTTTTCTTTTTTCTTGAAATAAGAAATTTTCAGTTGAGTTGGAGTGAGATTTTATTACATAGAACCTTAATGCAACATAATCTAAAGCCTTTTCTGATGGATCTTAAAACTAAACAGGGATTGAAGTTGCAACATTTTATGGTTTTGAACTAAACAATGCATTAACTTGAGATGTTTTTCTCATTTCATAACTTGAGGACATCGACACATTTTGTCCACTAAAAGTTACTAAAAATGACATGTTGAAGAATTTTTTTTTGGGATGAGAAGCAACCTTAGCTACTACATTTTTGAACCAAATAGTAGAGCTTCTCTCTTGATTCTCCATGAAGCATAATTTGGTGTATTGATAAAATAAAATATGGTAAATGACCCATTATATTTCTATAAAATAAATTCTCGTACATGTAAAACTAACCATAAATAACATTTCGATAGTGGAGAGCTCAAACAATAATAGAATTTGAAAAAATACTAAAAGGGCTTCCGTTTGAAGAAGATAAGGACCCCAAATGTTTAGCCCTTAAATCACATAATATATCATAAAAAAAAAACAATTATGGAATCCACTACTACCACGTGTAACTAATCTGAAAATCAATGGGTTACCACTTGTGCACTTACTATGGAGGCAACCTGACAAATAGTCAGTACCTATAATGAATTCATTGTTGCCATGTGTTGTTTATAGGGCATTGAAGGGTTACCACCTATGCATTACCATGCAATCCACTAGAAAACATTTCATACCTACAATAAATTCATAATGTTGATTCAAATATATATATATATATATATATATACATATATATAGATAGGTATTAACGTGGAATGGAATTCCAATCATGTAATATGCCACTAGACTTGCATCATCACATTAACCGGTTAACTATTTGTTGACTCAACTATTGACTAGGTAAATGAGAAAGAAATATTATAATGTGTATTTGAAGATTGGCTCTTCCTCCTTTTATAAGCAAAAGATTATTTTTTATACCTTCACCAAGGAGCCACAATGGCCAAGAATCCTCCTATGTTGGCCAATAATTTACACACTATCTTTAAATATAATATAATATAAGTGAGTGGGACTTAAACCCAAAATATGTGGCATAGACATCATTCATGATCTTCATTGGCCACAATGGGCATGGATCACACTAACATTAAGATAAAAAAACTACCCTTATCATGCATGCCATAATGGAATGATGACCATCAAGTGTTGCTTGAACCCATGCCATCAAGATTGTCAATATTACCCTTAACAAAAAGCTTAATGTGAATTTTTTCTTCCTTTTCTCTCCTAGATTATAAGGAACTAAATTCCACATGGTGTTCATGTATCCCAAGGTACCCTTGAGAATAAACTTGTTGTTACAAAGAAATGATATGTCAAGCTTGGCTGAGTGGGGGGTGTGTGCACCCATACAACCTCACATTTAATATTATAGTTGAGAAAATCAGTATCAGGAGTCAATCGATAGTTTTAAAAATTGGTACAAAATCGAGGAAAAATTGGCAAAGAATTGCAAAAAATAAACCAAAGAAAAGAATTTTTTTTTTTTTTTCATTCATATTACAATGAATTAACATTATACAAATCAAATATTGCAATAAAAGAAATAATTCAAATAAATACATTATACAAGGCTCAAGCTTTAAGTACACATGAAAGTGAAAAAATACATCTTGTATTGCTTATTATATGAAAACGTACAAATTACAAAATGTGTCAAAATACCTCAATAGGTCTACACAATAATGTCTTGCAATTCCTTTGCCCCTTGTCCTAACATAAGGCCTTGTCTCTCTTAGTTGATGTGTGCTCGTAGTTGCTGCACATATTCTTGTGCTAAGGCCTCTTGTTGCCATCTACTCTACTAGGTTCTCATTGATTTATAAATATTCCATGGTGAATAGAGGCTCTTTTTGTTCCTACTGCTTCTATGTTACTGCATTTGTGATCCATTCTACTGCATATTTGATCCATTCAGATGATGGATCAATGTCACTTAGGTCAATAGGCTTAATATTTAATTTTTTAAAACTATTTTGATGGATATGAAGGTTAACACAAGATCATTTAATATTTCTTGTGTAAATTTGTTGCGATTCTTGGAGTGTATGTGTTTAAACATACTACAATTGTACTCACAACCTAAATATCTACATTATTGAGATAAGATTCTAACCGCCATGTACTACAAATTGGGCGTATAATCACCAAAGTCCTACCACCATAAATCTAGAAACAACAACAAAAATAAAAATTAATATTTCACGCCTCAAAATAAAAATAAAAATAAAAACAAAAATCAAAAGACAATAAATAATAATTCTATGAGGTTTACCTAGCCTCAAAATCTTAATAGTATTTTTGCATTGCTCACATGGGAATTGGCGACCACAACATACCTTATAATTTTGTATCTGGTACACGTTTTATCGTGTAATTATTTACTCGCGAAGAACACTCAATCAATGCAATCCTAAAAGTTAATCTTGACCTCATAATCAACATGGAATGTAGGGGTATAAAAGAATTAGGGGTTCAAATAGTAACCCATTGCATGAAGAGGGCTATGAAGTTATGATGTCCATATGTTATCAATGATAGTCCAAATGATATCATATTTTGTGGGGTTATGTTCATAAAAAGCAACAATTACCTCTTTTACCCTATCCATAGCCTCATAGACAAATCCCATTAAAAATTCTTCTCCATAAAGAAGATGAAGAATTTTCACCAACGGCTCTAAGATTGAATATATATATATATATATATATATATTTTAAAGAAAAATATTTTACAACATAAATAAAATAAAATAAATTAATAAGTGTAGTATTGTACCTTGATGGTCTCATCCATGGCCATCCAGAATTCCTCCTCAAAAAAATAAGTATAAATATTTTGCCCCTCAGCTGATGTTCGGTATCTTGTAGCTAGTTCAGAATTTTACTCATCACTCACAAACATTTGCTTTAGTGACCCTCTTTCATCATAAATGCTTTGAAATATCATAAAGTATATGGTGAAGCATGTAATACCAGGTCGAACTAGATACCTCCCATTGGTAAATTACCTCATGAGGCTAAGGACCCATGAATGGTTGTAAATGAATTTTATGATGGCCTTATCCATCCTTACAACCTCTACCACCCAAGATAATTTTCCAATGTCCTCGAGGAGTAAATCGAGACAATGGGTTGTACATGGGGTCCAAAAAATGGTGGGGAATCTCTCCGCTAAAATCCTCCTAACTGCATTATATGATGATGTGTTATCCATTATTATTTGGACAACATTCTCCTCCCCAACCTCCAAGACAACCTCCTCCATAAACCTTGGAAGCATTTAGACACTCTTAACATGTGCCGATGCATCTACTGATATAAGGAATGTAGTTTCTTTTGTAGATGCAACCAAAAAATTAAGCAGGGTTCTTCCTCTATCATCTGTCCAACCATCAGATATTATAGTGCAACCCTTTTTCCTCCACACCCTACGTTGGTTGTCAAGCATAACATGAAGTATACAAAAATTTAGTCATGCACATTGCATATTGAATCATTGATTTTATCATCTTTATATATATATATATAGTCATGCCATATATATATATATATATATAAATTTAGTCAAGCACAATGACACAACCTGAATGTTATCCATAGATTATCAAAGGAGAGGGTCTCTAAGGTCATCATAAGTTGGCACCTTAAATCCTACACCGTAGCTTGCAATAACATATATCATGCACCAACAGTATGGATACCTTACAACATTGAAGGGAATGTTAGAATAGTATCAAAAAGTAGCAATATATATCCTCAATGTACTGTTCTTCTCTTGGTTCCACGTAGTCATACCCTCAAACATGGATTGTACCCTTGGCATAGAACAGTCTACAAAATAAGACTCTCATGTCCCACTAGCTACTTGTGCACTTGAAGGACTCGAACTACTTTGTTGAAAAACCACTTAAGATTACCACTAGTACAAGCACCTTGGAAGGGGGGATGAAATGGCATCGCTATGACTTTGTTTGTGACTAGTATTTTCATCTACTGTAGTGATCATGACATTTACTTTATTTTTAATATCTTCTAGCACCTTATCACATATTGTTATATTATTTCTTGCTATTTGTGCCAAATAAAATTTGAGGTGATATATGCCTCTAGTATAATTTCCACCTCAAAAATAGCATTTAAAATATTTTCTTCTTGGCCCTTGCGTTGCATACACCCATGTTGGATCCAATGGTTTCATTTTTTATATACCTGCACATGGAACAAGTTAGTAACAACAAAGTTACAAATTTACAATCACTTAAAAAAAAGGAAAAAAAACTAAAACCTAAACCAAAAGGCTAGGGTTTAGGCCCTTTAGAGTTTAAAATTGAAACATTGATTCATTGACAGCTAAAAAATAATCTTGCATACATAGTTATTAGGCAACAATATTTACTTCAAAAGAGAAAAAAAAATCCTAAACCTTGAAAAACCCTAAACCCTAGATTAGGGTTTAGGGTTAGTTGTTAATGTTTAAGTTAAAGTTTAACATAAACAAAATTACAAATATTGATATGCAACAATATTTACATAAAAATAGAAGAAAAATATCCTAAACCCTAAAAGAAAAACCTAAACCCTATACTAGGATTTAGGGTTTAATGTTTAACATATATTGATAGGCATCAATATTTACTAAGTACTTAAAAATTAAAATGAGGAAAAAAAATCCTAAGGACCTAAACCCTACAAAAAAACCCTAAAACCATTTAATGTTTAACAAATATTGATGGGATAGCTAATAATTTGGCTTGCATATATCAATTTAGTATGTATTTAAAAGGAGGAAAAAAAAACCGTAAACCAAAATCCTAAACTAGGGTTTTGGGTTTTAAATTTGAGAACAACCCTAACCTAATTTCAAACAACCCTAATCTAATTTCAAACAAGCCCTAATCTTTTTAAAAAAATCTGACCTTGAATGAATCTTTTAGGCGGATATTGTTGGATGTTGAATTCCTTCAGATCGCAATCGCTTGCACTCCTAGGATGCCTTAGCGTAGTTGGTTGGGGTGGTAGCAAGGTGAGAGACTGTCCTTTTCTATTTGCAAAAGGTAAGGAGAAACAATAAAAAAAAATAGTGATTTTTTCCTTTTTATCGACTGTAAACTCTACCCGCGTGGCTGCGACCAAATTTTTTAAAAATCGGCAATGAATCACTGGACTCGCGATAGTTTACCTATTGAATTGACCAGTGAAAAAATTGGAAAAAAATCGTGATTATGTCGATTTTATCAACAAGGTTTAACATAGTCCCCTTCTTTAACATACGTCCTCAAACAACTAAACACCAAAATAGATAGGATTATTATGGGTCTAAACTATAACCTCCCTTGTTCAATGTATCATTATGCCATGATATGTGTTAAGAGTTACACTTGCCCTCTTTAAAAGTGCTATATCAATAATGTGTGCATAATTCCAAATCTTACATGTTGTGCCTTTCCTGCCCATAAAAACATAAAGTTTTGGAGGACTATTTTGAATTCAAAAAATAAATTTTAAGTATTAGAGGCAAAAGGATAATGTTTTCTAACACTAAAAGAAGGTATTTGAATATGCTCGTATAATTTTACAATGAATAAAAAAATATTGATAATTTTTACAGGGCCTCATCTATGCTGTATATCATTTTTCTAGAAATTAACACACGAAGTTATCCTATTTTAACAAAGCAACATAAAAATTATTTAACCATTCTAACAACTTTGTCAAATGGCTCAAAGATATTTTCCATACATTGAAGTTTTCCTAAGGCTTTCTTGGAAACTAGAGGTGATTAAAATATATTTTACCTCTTCTTCTCTACCTCAAAAACCATGCACAAAACCCTTTCACTTGTGTTACATTGGTTCTAAAAACTCTAAAGGAGTTGAGCAAATGAAATTTATTATAAAAATATATAAAAGACAACCAAGGTGTGTGAATAAAACTTAAAAATTTCAATCCACTATTTTCCACAAAAACTGCTTAGTTATTACTCAAGGTATTATTGGAATAATCCATCACAAACAAGGTGTTGGAAAGTAATGTATAATGTGAAAAAACACATGTATGAGTTTCCTTAGAGAAGAAGAAACAAGTTGAGAAAAAAAAAAAATTGAAAATAGAAAGGATTAATTGCAAAAATCAAAATATATTTGTAAAAAAATAAAACTTTATTTGGTGGTTAAGTAAATCTTTGATTAGTGTTGTAATAACCCTATATATTCATGTATTCACCAACAATTGAATCATCCATCCATCCCAAAAGTAGATCATCCAATATGTGTATCATCCATAGTTGGATTAGATTGTTTGGAATGGATTAAGATGTAGAAAAATTATATCATGTAATGAATAATACTGTATGGATAAAATTAGATTATAGTAATTTCACTACAGTGATTCTTAATCTAATGGAATAATTGAGTGGTACAGTTGCATCCAGATTGAGCATGTGAATTGTATTGTGAAATATCTTGTATATTGTGCATAAATTAATTTATAACATTTCGAAATTGTGAGATAATTTATAATCTCTAAAGTGTTTGATATTATATCAATTTTACTATCAAAGTATTTGATCTAGATATTGATATCAAAGTTAGTGTTGAAGCTAGGATCTAGAGTTAAAGCTAGGAGACCTGAACACCCATAGAGTGGCTTATGAGGGATGTTGGAGCAATTAGTAGCAACAATACTACATTTAAATCATAGGTTGGTTCAAGAAGGGGCAATAATATCATTGGTAGAGCAACCTCAACACATAAAGATCCTAGATTCAAGTCTTAGTTGTTCCATACCTCTAATATAGTATGAGAGCCAAAGTAATAAAATTGAAG
Source organism: Wollemia nobilis (assembly GCA_028583015.1). NCBI lineage: Eukaryota > Viridiplantae > Streptophyta > Pinopsida > Araucariales > Araucariaceae > Wollemia > Wollemia nobilis. Next base: position 12,087,564 of record JAQPPZ010001195.1, read on the forward strand.
AAAATAAGTAGCAACAAGAGTAGTCTCACAATAGAAATGGTAGTAGAAAGTATATCCTAGTTGATCCATACCTTTAACATGCTATGAGGGCTAAAGTTGTAAAATTGAAGACAAGTAGCAACAAGAGTAGTCCAAAGTAAAAAGGTAAACAAGTGTATGTCCAAAAGAGAAAGGGGGGGTGATAAGAACCATTGGATGAAGGTTAGGCATGGTATAAGCAAGGTTCCACACATGGGAGCAAAAATATTAAGATTTGGTGCAATAAGAATATTTATAAAGAGAGAAGAGAAAAGTGATAAATTTGTTCAAATAAATAAATATGTGAAGCAACAAAGAATATGTTATAGTTAACACCATAGTGAGCCTTGTAAGTAGTAATTTACTCTATTACATGTGAAGGTTGCAGCGATTGATTATCCATGTAATTTGGTAGGATGGAAAGGTTTCCATAAGGACACTTCTAGTTGATTCATTGGATAACAACCATGTTAAAGAAGAAAATAAGTCAACAGTTTAGTTATCAAATAAGTTATTTAGACGAGTAATAAAGCAATAAGTTTGAAGATATGTAAACATGTATGTGAAGTGGTGAAGGTGTATTTATAGAGCAAGTTGGTGAGAGAGTTCTGTTAGAAAATAAATATATTTTGTTTAAGAAATTGAAAATTAGAACATTAAGCACTAAGGGGAGAACATTAGAATAAGTAATGCTTAATGTGAAAAAGCATATGCATGACTTTTCTTAAAGGAGACAAAAAAATGAGGAAACAAAAAAAAAATATTTGAAAATATAAAGGAGTGATTCCAAAAATAAAAAAAATATTTGTAAAATTAGAATAACTTGGTGGTTACATAAAGTTATTATTAGTGTTGTAATAATTACGTATATTCATGTATTCAACACCAATTGATTCATACATCCTCTAGACCATCCAACATGTGCATAATTCATAGTTGGATTAGATTATACGGAGTGGAGTGAGATGGCAACAAAAGCCTATCATGTAGTGAATAATATACTATGGAGAAAATCAAATGGTAGCAAAATTTCTACATTGATTATTTTTTTATACATAGGGGATTTGGTTGCATCTGCACTATTTTTAGTAACTTCCAAGTGTAGGGTTCAAATCACAAGGGCTACTCCCAACAAGCCTATTCATACCATCATCGTCAATTTGGCGTGCACTCAAATGATTCAGAATAAACTACTACCTTTACAACAAGCATGTCCCCAAATCTACATTGATTTTTAATCTAATGGAATAATTGAGTGATGCAGTTGCATCTCAATTGAGCATGTGAATTGTATTCTAAAATATCTTGTATGTTGTGTATTACATAATTCAAAAGTGATAAAATATTTTATTCACTTCCATAGTATTAAATATAAGAGCAGTTTGAATATAAGAGTATTTAGTTTTATTTTTATTCCTTCCCAAAATAATAATTTATGGTGATGTTGAAATATTTTAATGTGTATTTTATGAAAAATAAATTCTAAAAAGAAGTTATGGAAAAATACAACCACAAAAAATAGAATAAAAACAATGATAAAAATATAAAAACAATTATTAAAAAAAGGAGAAAGGATAAAAGAATAGAAAGCTAGAAGATATATTTTTTTGATAATAATGAGTGGTCTATTATTAATACTTTTAGAGTGTTAAAAATATGTTTTATCTCCATAAATTGGATTATCCCTATTTAGTATAAGTAATCCCCACTTAGTGCATGTATCCCCATTTAGTATAATAAATCTCCATTTAGTGGAGTATATCATTTAGTGAGTGTATAAGAACATCAAGTCTATTGAATCCGTTCAATGTAACTTAATTGTATCAATCTTAACAATTGCAAATATTATATTTTACTGAGTCTATTACAGCCAATTTCATATCTTGTGGTGAAATTGATGATTGTGTTGTATTTAGATATTTGCAATATTTATTATTTTGGCATAATATTAGAGCTTTGAGTTTTCTAAGATATTATTAGAAGGTCCATATTATGGCATGGTATTAGAGATTTATAGAAATAGAATATACAACATATTGCAATAAAAATATTTTACCACTTATATAAACAAGATACACAATTAGAATACCTAAAAATTTAAATGGATACAAAAAATAAAAAAAATATATCCTAGACAACAACTATCTATAATACATCATACTTAGATGTAAAATCTACCAACAATACACTTTGACTTACTACGACATCCGCACACTCCTCTTAGCATCTCCCACATAGGTGTGTACTTTTAGAAATAATGGTATTGGTATGTAGTTGACAACTACCCAACTACCTTGGGACTATCCATAGACATAAAACATTAATATACCCCATTACATTATATTATTACAAATAATTTTCCATGTGTACATTATTACAAAGACTTTGCATGTGCATATTATTACAAACAGTTTATCACTTACACACACAATACTATATGACAACTTATTATAAACACTTTGTACACACATATTCACACATATACTCACATGCTCTTGCATTCATATAGATATATCAATCATTTACCTACATATTTCCCCTCCTCTAGACTTGTAATTTTCTTTGTTTAAACATGAGCTAAAAATGGGGATAGAAGCATTGAACACTATATTGGAATTATTGTCATGATACTTACACTTTCTTTTGTTACAAACATCTTCTAGAATTGTATTTAACTCAATTTGGTGATAACAACACATTATTCTCTTATTGTTTGTTCCACTTCCTATAATCTACCACATTACCAACATGATAAGCAATGTCCATCATTACTTTTATTATTGTTCAAGGGAGTAGGATCCCCTTGTTTGTATTTTGGTGGTCTTCACTTGACCCACTCAAACGATTTATTTGTAGCTTTGTATGACATCTCTTGGATATAGATAACCTCTTCTTGGCCATTACGGATTATCTCTTGGCCTCAGATAACCTTGTACTGGCATCAAATAACCCTCCCTTGGCCTCTCAAACCCTATCTTGATTTCTGATGAACCTCTCTTATCCTCAAATGACTCTATCTTAGCCTTAGACAACCTACTTCCAGTGCTAGATGATCCATCCCTAGACCCAATGATCCACTTCTTTGGCTAGATAATCCACCTCTTAGACTAAATGATCCTAGGCTTAATGACCCACTTCTTTCTAGGCTTAACGACCTTAGTTAGGTTCCTGATGTCGTGGGGGTAGTTTATGGATCAAACAACCTCTTTAGATAGTCAAGGGGGGAGGGCTAGGTGATTTCTTTAATATTGATGGACCAAGGGTCATCTAGGGCTATTTTATCCCTCTAGGTGGCAAGGGTGCAGCCTAGATGAGTCTCCCTTTGGTTGGACAACCTATTTATAATTAGGTGACCTCTCTAGATGGTTAGGGAGGAAACTTGATGGCATCCCCTAGTGGCTAGGTTGTCCCAAATGGCTTAGGGGGCTTGATGACCCACCCAAATATCCTGGGTGGATTGACGACATATCCAAGTGCCCTAGACAACTTGATGATCCACCTAGATGGCTTGGACGATTATTTTTTACCATAAACTAATTGAGGGACCCTAAAATCCACCCCTTTGGTTTCTTGCACACCCTAGTCGACCTAGGTGGCCTGATGGTCCACCCATTCATTGCATCCACCCCCTAGATGACTTAGGTGGCTTAATGACTCATTTAGACAATATGTAATTGGTAAAATTCAACATATAATGGTAATTTTTACTTGTCCTAGCATTTCTGTCTAAACACTTAGCCTATTTTTGAGTTTTTTGACTTCTTTGTTGGTAGGCTTCAATTGAATCTAGTTGTTTGTACCCTCCGTTATTTTCTAATTTGTTGATTCTATAGTGTTGCAAGTACTTATTTATTTCTAAAGTTGTCATAGACATACCTCATTTGACTCTCAACTTGTTAATGCCATACACATTATACTGTGTTATCTAGCGACTAAATTCCACTTTATGACATGTTCACTCTATTATCTAGTGTCTCATCTCCATTATCTTACAAGTGACTATCTAGTAAATGAATTACTACTTTGTCATTAACAAACACCCTATGTTATCATCCTTCATACTCCATTATGGTAGTAGTTATATAATTGCTTTTGATGGTTATTGTAACCATTCTAAATATTTGCTCTATATTTTAAAGCTTGAGCTAGGGTTGGCACTATCTCCATATTATTCTTTACTATTTAAAAGTTTCAAGGTTACACTACTACTCTCTATCATTAAACTTTACACTTAATTGTCTGAAAAATGGCTTCCATACGAGTAGTTAGCTGGAAGATCCCTTTTTGGTATCTTATTGTTGTCATTGGTAGAATCAACTGGCATTTCATGCATATCTCTACATCTAGTTTTTTTAAACCCTCACTTTCCAATATTGCTAAGTTGTTTCTCTCCAAACTATTTTTAACCATGTTACTATTTGCCAATATGCTTCTCAAGTTGCTACTCGCCAAGTTGTTCAGCAAACTATTGCTCGCCAGGTTGTTCACCAGGATACTACTCACTAATTTTCTTACCATATTATCCCTTGTTAGATGTTATATTGCTAGATTGTTCATTGACATATTATCCTCTATAATATTACCTATCGTTAGATTATTCATCGTCAAATTTATCTCTACTAGATTGTTCATCACTATGTTACTCATTGCCAAATTGTTCATTTCCATATTACTCTTTGTTAGATTATTCTTTGCCAGATTTCTTCTCATCAAATTGTTCATTACTATATTACTCTCCACCTCCTCAATTATAATCAAGTTCACATCCTTAATTGAAATTAATTTCATCATGTTCACCTTATCTATTTCTTGGATAGGGATGTGATTCTTCTCCATCTCTTCAAACTCTCTAAACATCATTGGATTATCTTGAATTGTAGTAATTTGATATTCACACATGAATTGCTCCCACAAATGACATCGTCAATATTACACAATGGATATACTCTTATTATTATACTTAATTTATTATTTTCCAATATGTTGATATTTATCATGCACTACATCACCACTGGCATTCTTCCTTGGTACAACATACTATAGTGATGATTTCACATCTTTATATGCCTTCTCAACATCACATTCATCCTCAAAGTCATTGCTATTCTCTTTAGAGTCACTCTCTTCACTGATGTCTTGACCCCAACACTTGGATGATGCACTCAAATCATTATCGAGTCTACTTTTCTTTCTAGAATCATCACTTTTACTGCAAGATTCACTCACATCAATAAAGTCACTTTTAACATCAGATTCATTACCATATTTGAGGTCACTCTCATCCTCATTAACATGATCCTAGTATTTTGATGGTGTCTTTACACAATTATTGAAGTTCAAGGACTATTCAAGGAATTTTGATAGGACATCTGGAGGACCACCCTCATATCCTTTGGGTAAACAAGAAAGCCCTTCATAAACTACCTTTTATTTTAGTGTGTCTTATGGATCATCCTCTAGATCGGTAAACAACCAACTCAACCTCTGGTTTTAGGATCAAACAAACTCTTTCTTATCCTATTTTATTCTATATATTTTAGCAATAACCTCATTGTTATTGTGGAATAACCAAATTTGCTTCACAAATTCTTTATGTAACTCTTTTCAAGTTTGATACACACTCGTTAGAAATCTTAGGTATGTTCATTATGATTCCACAAAATTTGGCAAGGAATAACCTCCTTCAATCTGCTTGATTTTTATACCCATTAGCTTTGCATATTATGAGGTAAACTTTCCAATACCTATTTTGATCTTTTGATTCACCACCATAAAATAGGGGACACTTGTCCAATATGTAAAATTAAGCATTGTCATGATGGGTTGATTTGACATTAGAAATGGTTATTTGTGTGTCTCATCCTCTTCATAAACATCATTAGATGCATCCCATCACAACGGATCTTGTGTTAGAATCTCATCCTATGCACCATAAAATATTGAAACTTGTAATTGCTCCAATATCAGACTCTCATTGTGCTCACCATTAAGCACACCAACTTACAATTGCTCTAGTGTTATACTTCCATATCGTACAATATAGGACACCCCATCATCTATTTTCTTTGATTTCATACTTTTATCTCACTCAAAAATGAACACAACTACTTGTAATTGCTTCGGTGTCTAATCTTTGTCATGTGTATTGTCTACCCCACCATTTGCTCCGACCACTCCCAAAGTAGGTTTTCTTCTTCGTTAAACTTATTGTCAACTTTTTCATGCTCAACTTCATCATCTTGAACAAAATACTTCATATATATATACATGTCTTCATGTGAATGAGGTCATCCATATACATATGCATCTTTGCTTGTGCAAACTCATATGTATATATCCATATCTTCATCACCTTTGCATATGTTATCACATATTTTCCCATATTTTTCAATGCACACGTCCATGTTGACATGCATACCTTTGTCAGCACATAACACATACTTCTTCATGTATAAAAACTACTTCATCATTACACACATCTAATTCATGCTTAGAAACTCATACATCACCTTTGTATGTGAGCATTTATACTTCTTCCTTGTTTGGAAAGACGTACATGCCTCATTTTTATATGAATGCTTGCACATATCCTTCACGTAGGTCTAGTTATGCATCCATTGGTACATTGGTCCTTTGTTAGTTTTTTTTATTTGTGGAAAACACCCAAATAGGATGCTTCTTTTGGGTAAGTCCCAAGGAGGCAGAGGTATCTATTCTACAAAAAACACCTAGGGCTTGCACCTCGACTGCCCCCTTTGATGCACTCAACGAGCATGCCTAAAACAACAAAAACAATAACAAACAAACACAAAAAACACATCAAAAATAAATACAAACAAACAAACAAAAAAAAAAAACCACAAAACAAACAAAAACAACATAAAAGCATAAAAACAACAAAAAACTCAAAAAAAAACAAATAAATAAATAAATAAATAAAAATAAAATAAAAAATAACAACAAAATACGAAACATATAATAAAACCGTAAAAACAAAAAAAAAACATACAAACACTTAAAAACAAACAAAAACACAAAACCCAAAAAATAAAAACATGAAAAAGAACAAAAACATAAAAAAACAAAAAAACACACAAAAAAAACACAATAACACAAAAACATAAAAAACAACAAAAACACAAAAAAAACAAGTAAAACAACACAAAAGTAAAACACTACAAAAGAACATATACACCCCTCGAAAAACTAAAAATAAAAAAAAAACAAATAAATAAAATATAACTACGACCTTTCTAGGCCAAAAGACTATTAAGGTAAGATTCAACAGAGGAAACATAGGAAAGATATGTCTAAACTAGGGAACTAAAAAACCTTGATCGAACTAAAGAGAAGCAAAAATAGAGCAAAAAGGAACTAGGTACCTCTAGTACTGGAGCCATCCAAAGAAAGGATAAAAAGTAGAGCTTCCCTTATTTGTGAAGCCCACTATCTGGGAGGGTGGTTATATCAAGTAAGATCACCTTTGTCCAATGCCCAATTAGCTAAAGCACCAGTACTCATGTTCTATTCTCTGACCACATGATTGTAATCCACTTTAAAAAGCCCATATTGATTAATTGAATCTTCTCAACAATTATTTTTATTCTCTAATCAACCTTATGATTCTTATAAGGAGTCTTTAGAAGATTAATCATGAGTTGAATGTCAGATTTAACCAAAACCTTTTCCCATCCAACCTTAGCAGCCTCTTGAAGGCCTTTGAGGATACCATACCCCTGAGCAAGGTTATTGGAAATGATACCCAAATTATTAGCAAAAGTGAAAACCACGGAGCCATCTAAAAGTCTACCAATTCCTCCAACACTAGCTTTTCTAGGGTTCCCCCTAGAGGCTCCATCGATATTGACTTTTCCATAATCCTTAGGAGGAGACTATCAATTCCTTGCTCTTTTCATATTGCAATTACTCATATTCCCTTTAAGTTGGTTACCCTTAGAAGAGTTAATATTCAATCTTTGCATCACTTGATCCCATTTTTAGTGGGATTTTTGGGGGTGGTTAAGGAGTTGTTGGATTGATTCAACTAAGTTGGCAATGGTTTTTTTCTAGATATAGTGAATATCCTTTATTTCTTGATTGAAATTCTGGTTGTTCCTTTCATTCCAGATATTCCAAGGTAGAATGGTAGAACCCATCCAAACTAATTATCTAATGAAATGATCAACACCCTCATGTTTAGGCCAATCCCTCTAAAATTGTTCAAAAGTAGAGAAATTGGACCACTGTAAGCCAAGTAAGATGACCATTCTCCTCCATAGCTCAGAGGCTAAGGTACACTCAATAAAAATATGGCTAAGAATTTCCACATTCTTTCCACACATTTCACATCTAAAAGGGCCATGAAAACCATATTTCATAAATTGTTCACCACTTAGCACCCTACGATGCAATAAAATCTAAATAAAGAACCTCACCTTAGGCTAGAGATTTTGATCCCACAACTAAAAAATATATCATATAATTGGTTGGGATTATTATGGCATAAGGCCAAATTAATTTGAGAAACTAAATACTCACCCTTAGCAGTGTTTTTCCATCCAAAACAATCTTTATCATGGGACCAAGAGATAGATCTCATATGTAGGATGCATTGGATGTCTTATCTTTGAATTTTTAGAATTTGAATAGGCCAGTCCTCAATAGGGATCCAAGATCTACCAACCTCTGAATTACCAGTATGGTTTCAACAGTAATTAGCCACCTTTATCCAATTAGTTCATTGAAGCTCCTCCATCCAAGGCCTCCAATCAGGAAACTGACTTATCAAATGCTAGTGACCATCCCAAGAATCTATCCAAAAATTTACCTGCTGACCATTATGAATGATCCAAAATAACGTTTTCTTAATAAAATCCTCACCAGCATTAAAAACCGCTAAACTGGAAGAACCTTTGGTAGGTAATTTATAGCGAAAAAGGTCTTTAGAACTTTTATTCTCATCATATTTAGCATGAAGATTATTGGTCCGAAGGGCATTGGGGTTATGTAAAATCCTCCAATACAATTTAGTAGCTAAAGCTTTATTTTCATTAATAGAATATTGGAATCCTCACCCCCTTCATTCTTAGGAAGACATGAAGTGTCCTATTTCACCAAGGCCCATTTTCTTTTCTCCTTAGTACCACTCCAGAGGAACCGATGATTAATTTGATCTAATTATCGAAGAACAACCTTTGAGATATTCAACATGGTAGAAACATAAATAGATATAGTTTAAAGGATAAAATTTACCAAGGTAATTCTACCTCGAAAATAAAGCCACCTATTGGTCCACTTTCCAATTTTTTTCTTAACTTTGTCCAACAACCAATTCTAGTCTTTATTTTTCTGTCTTTGAGTATTGATAGGGATGCCTAAATAAGTTATTGGAAGGGAGGTCTTATTATATATTAATTTATTTAAGATCGTGGAGTCTTGTCTGGTCGCGCAGTGAAAGAAAATAACTTTAGACTTGTCTTCATTGATCAATTACCTGGTAGCCTTAGAAAAACAACTAATGATTTGCTTAATTTTAGAAGCTTCCTTAATTGTAGCTTTACCTAACAAAGTAGAGTCATCAAAAAATTTAAGATGAGAGATAGGCCTAGCTCCATGAGCAATGGTAACTTCCTCAAGGGTTTTCTTGTCTCTATTTTTGGTTATAGTCCTACCCAAGCATTCATCAAGAATAATGAATAAATAAGGGGAGAGTGGGTCACCTTGCCTAATACCTCTAGAAGCTGGGAACAGTTGTGAAGGCCTACCATTGTTAAGAACTAAGTAGGATGCTAAAGAGATATAACCCATAATACAGTCCATCCAATATTGAGAGAAACCAAATTGCCTCCAAAATTAATAAGGAAGTGTCAATCCACTCTGTCATAATATTTAGATAAGTCTAAACGAATGAACATAGAAGGATATTTTTACATTGCCATGGAATGGATGGCTTCCTAAGCAATAACTATCTCATCCACTATTTTACGCCCTTCCACATAACCTCCTTTTTTAGGGGAAATAATCTTATGCAGAAGAGGCTTCAACCTTTTTGCATGATCTTAGTAATGATTTTGAGAACATTACATAAAGCAATAGGTCTAAAACAGTTGATATATGATAATCCCCTTGAGCTTTTGGGATAAGACATATAAGTTTTATTGATAATCTTCAAAATATCTTTGGCTTTCCTAGCTTCTTCCACAACCTCTTGTTGGGAATGGAAAATATGAGATAATATTGATACAAAGAAGATTACAATATATAGGCAAAAGGCCTATATGATAACATGACAAGTGTCAAGGACACATGTCATAATTGATAGACAAAGCACACATTAACTCTAGCATGCCCCCTTAATGTGTACTTTTCTAAAAAATAGAACCCTAACATCCTCCTTTATTACATGATTTGGTCTAGGCTCGTGCAAAAAAAAAGCCAGGAAGTCCACGATCAACAGGAAAAAAAAACAATAGCAACCTGCAACAAGTATTTACGTCTGGCAAGGATCCGTTTCAACAGGTGGGCCCTCTCTCTTAAGAAAAAAAATCCATACCTCTTACGAAAAAATACAGACCTATTTTAAAAAAATTCAAAACCAGTTTCATGGCTCCAAGCTTGAAGCTTCAAGAGTAGCCATGAAATCCTCTCCTTCTCCAATTGGCTTTATGGTTTTTGATCCACAAATGTTAAGAGCATACTCCTTGAGACTTTTGGAGAGGGAAGGAATGGAGGGGGAAATGAGGAGGGGATTTCCATGAGGGAACCTCCCTCAAGGGTTTACACAAGGTAAGACAACGATTGCGCTCTGATACAAAATGTTGGGAATGGAAAATATGAGATAATATTGATACAAAGAAGATTACAATATATAGGCATAAGGTCTATATGATAACGTGACAAGTGTCAAGGACACATGTCATAATTGACAAATAAAGTACACATTAACTCTAACATTCCCCCTTAATGTGTACTTTTCTAAAAAATAGAACCCTAACATCCTCCTTTATTACATGATTTGGTCTAGGCTTGTGCTCTTTGTGCTTGGATCTCCAACTGTGAATAATGTTATATCAACGATGTATACATATCAGTATGTTACCTCAGGGTCAACCACTTCCTTGGATCTGTTGATTTTTGTTTCAGTCGTCTAAGTTCCTCATGATCATCTTGGGTGCCTCAAGGTCAACGACTTCTGGGTCTGTTGCCTCTGTAGGTCATCCTCTAGGTATGTTACCTCTCATAGGTCACTAACTAGGTTCACCATCAATATCATCTCCCCTCATAGTGAAAACAATCTAGAAGGTGTCGGGACTTACCAAAAATTTACCTTAATACAAAATAAATACGATCCATATAAGAGTGTCGGTCTATGTCGAAAATGCACTCAATACAACAAAATGAGCCATAGAATCCAAATGTGGAGGAGAAGAATAAAGAAGAGAATATAATCTTCTAAAGTGTCTTCGTCTATAGTCTTCATAAGTTGATCCAAAAAAGTCCTCGGATAGAGTCTAGGGTGTCTATGTTTGTAGTCCCTAGATTATGTGTCCTTATGGTAACCACCTCATCTTATTGGAATGCATGGGTAACCAACTACTACATCCGCTAAGTATGATAGAGGAGAATACTAGATACTAGGTTCGCTTACAAGTGTCTTGGGAGTGTCGGGTTCAACCGAAAATGCACTCAAAATACAATAATATTTGAGGCAAAAAAATGCAAATGGAACAATCTTATTATAATTGGACACACCAATGTGTTCGTCTCAGAAAAACCTTTCTGACGACTATGAATACCCCTATATTTGGGTTTCAATGGGGCCTCCATCTATGAGAAAAACAATAACATCAAGAATCTAGAATATTCCTGACATCAAAGAATATTCCCTTGGAATATTCTTGGCATTGCACCTTGGTGGAAAAAAAAACATACTCTCATGTAAGCATATTCTTGATCGACCAATACAAATATCATGATTAAAAAAGGAATGATTCCTTTTAAAATAAAATGTTCCCTCTTTGAAATAAATTGCCCCACCATATTTTAAAAATAAAGAACCCTCCACTAAAAAACTTAATGTAGTGGACTATATAGTCGGACAATAAAATATTCCACCATGAAATATCACATGTTTAATTTTTTTTTGCCCTTCCCGGACACAAATGCATATTCATGGACCATCTTCTTTAAAAAACAAATAATAAAAAACATTTCCAGGCTCCAAATTGTCAAATTGTACCTTCTTTATATCTCCCTCTACGCAATGTTTTAGAACTGAAAAAACATGACATCAAACCTATGTCGAGCACAGGATTAATCATTCAGCCTGAGGACACTAAAAAAAATTGCAAAATCAAACTCCCGTGTGATCTCTGTGGTTGGCGCATGAGCGGAGCAGTGCAGACGTCGACTTGTCAAGCCTCCAATTACGTGTTGTCAATGTGCCACACTCGTAAAACATATTTGGCATCCGTTATTTCTCCAGGTAGGCAGTGGATCTAAGCAACAAAAAAAATCAAATCAAGTACTTTTCGTAAGGTTTATACAATGACCCAACATCGAAATTCACAGTCGTAGGCTTTGGCAACATTAATCTCCTTCACGAAAAAATACAGCGGCAAACGGGTGCCCGCACTGTTGAATATAAATTAACACCATGACCTGATGCCATCCAATACCTGATGCCATCCACGAATTTACCTGGAAATGCAGTGGAGAATATCCCTCGCGAATATTTTTAGGTAGACAGAACAAAAGGCTCTTCGGCAAAAATTGTAAAAGCACTTGTTGTCATCATTCTGCTGGATCGGGTATGCGTTGTGCCTCCAGCGTCAATCCGATCTTCGAACATAAAAACAACAAGAAACAAGAAGCACAACAACAGTTAAATGGTGGTCTCCTTGATGTTTTTTGCCTCTACTGCCTATCCCCCTTGCATCAAACACAATGTTTAGCGCAGCAAAGCAGTAAACGGATGAGATGAACACTTCGGTGCTAAAAGAACTGATTATGCACCGTTGAAAACTCTTATGGATGGTGGTAACAGACGGTGAGAGAATCAGGGCTAAACAAACAAACACCATGATTGATAGAACAAACTCGTGCTACGAAACTCAAGAAACTCACCGTGGAATTATATCTTGGACGGCGGGGAACTTCTGCGCTCATTGGTCTTTGACAGGGCCACTTGCACTCCACTTTCAGATTTGTAGAATCTAGACGAACAAACTTTTCTTTAATAGGACTGAGTCTGCGTGATTCAAAAATAACTATTCTTCCTGCACTAGACTATGACAATATGTTGCATGCCCATATGGATGCCATCTACACTGTAGAAGTCCACGATTCGCAGAAAAAAAAACAATAGCAACCTGCAGCAAATATTTACGTCTGTTAAGGATTCGGTTCAGCACGTGGGCCCTCTCTATTAAGAAAAAAAAATCCAGACCTCTTAAGAAAAAATACAGACCTATTTTAAAAAAATATTCAAAACCAGTTTCATGGCTCCAAGCTTGAAGCTTCAAGGGTAGCCATGAAATCCTCTCCTTCTCCAATTGGTTTTTTGGTTTTTGATCCACAAAAGTGAAGAGCATACTCCCTAAGAGTTTTGGAGAGGGAAGGAATGGAGGGGGAAATGAGGATGGGATTTCCATGAGGGAAATACCCCCTCAATGGTTTACATAGGGCAAGAGAGTGACAATGCTCTGATACTAAATGTTGAGAATGAAAAATATGAGATAATATTGATACAAAGAAAATTACAATATATAGGTAGAAGGCCTATATGATAACGTAACAAGTGTCAAGGCCACATATTTTAAATTACACATTAACTCCAACACCTCTAATAAATCATCATGAAGGAGATCCTAGAACTCTTGGTAGAACTCAATGGGAAAACCATCAGGACCTGGGGTTTTCTCTTTTTGCATTTTAAAAACCACTTTTTGAAGCTCATTAATAGTAACAGGAGCATTAAAAATAGAGTTCTCCTTAGAAGTGATAAGAGAGGGGATCGCTTGAAAAACATTTTATTGAGAATTTATGTCAAGAGGAGTAGCAGCAAGAGATTGGAAAATTAATTCACAACAATAGAGTTCATGCCATCCCAAGTGTAGACAACCTATCCAAAATATGAATTAAGGGAGGAAATAAAGTTGTGAGATCTTCGAGCTAGAAGATATTTGTGGAAGAAATTTGTGTTTCGATATCATTCTTTGAGCCATTGAATTCTAGATTTTTGCTTCCATAAGAGTTCTCTTTTTTTCCATTCCTCTAACTGAGTTGTGATTCTAATTTCATCTGTACTTTTATTCTCTGTGAGGCCATCTAAACAGATTTTCTTATTCAAATTTTCAAGTTGATCAATAACTTCATGTTTTTTGTTGAACATCCCCAACCTCCTTCCAGTTCTAAGTCTTGATTTTGGATTTAATATATTGAATCCTTTTGGAAAAATAGTACATCTTAGTCCCATATCTTGGTTTACCTTCCTTCCACCATTGTTGCACTCAAGGTCTGAAGGAACTGTCTCTAAGCCACATTAATTGAAAATGAAAAGGAGAGAAACTTACATTGGTTTTCTAAATTTCCACCATGATTGGCCAGTGATTTGAACCATTATTGTTAAGAGTCTTCACTTTAGGAATGTGACCATGGATTAATAAATGATCAGAGAACAAGAACCTATCCAATCTCTCCATGATACAAGCTAAGCCTTGCATTCTATTAGACCAAGTCATAAGGCCATTATCTGGTTGGATGTCCACAAGATGAAGGTTTGCAATATATTCATTCATGAGGTCAGTGCTCCTGTCCAAATTTCTATTTTCCCCCATTTTCTCATCCATATAGAGGATGGTATTGAAATCTCCTCCTATCAAGATCAAAGCTTCAGGAAAATAAGAGATAATATAAGTTATATCCTTCCACTATCTTCTCTTTTCCTCTAAAGAAGTGTTGAGTGTATATTTTGCCCAATTGCAAAATACCACCACATGCAGAGTGTTGAATAGAAAACTCTCTCTTGAAAAGAAACCAAATGACAAACATTCAACTTCTCCAAGGTTCTGGTAAAATATCTAAAAGATTACAATAATGCCAGAAATAATTCAATAATGCATGTGACCATAAACGAGGGGCCTTTGCTGGTTCTAAACAACACTTAGTGATTGAAAGATCTAACTAAGAAGCAAATGTAAAATAAAATCAGTTGTTTTTAAGGTTTTTTAAATTGGTGCTACCCTGAATCCCTGTTAATAAAGTATTTTATCTTCACTTAAAATGTTTCAAATGACAAAATTTGGAGTTGTCCACCTTATTTTAATGCTCGTGCCTTTAAGATGAAGTAAATTTTAGATAGTGGGTTCATTTTATCTTCCTTATGTTGATGCCACTACCCTAATAGTGGTTAGTAGAAGTTAGCATGTTAGCCATGTTAGAAAAGTTAGCTTTCATTTCTTATCTTAACTTAATGTGAAATTGCAGGTTAGTATCCCTCCTAAACCATGTGTTATATCTGAACATTTAGATTAATGAAATTTGGAGGTGCAGAAATTCTGGAAAATGACCAGAATGGAAACAACTTGAAAACTTAACAATTCTGGAAATGGACCAGAATAGAAGTGAAACTGAAAGGAAATTAGCAAAAATTCTGGAAAAGGACCATAATGGAAATAAAAAGAAACTAGCAGAAATTCTGGAAAAAGGACCAGAATGGAAATGAAAATAAATTAGCAAAAATTCTGGAAAAGGACCAGAATGGAAATAAAAGAAATTGAAATTCTGGATGGACCAGAATGGAAATAAAAGAAAATGAAATTCTGGATGGACCAGAATGGAATGATTGAGTGCTTGAAATAAAATGAACTTAACAAAATAAATAAATTAAAATGCAAATTTGGTTAGCTGAAAAAGTCAAATTTTGAATTAGTTTAGCAAGATCCTCCCTGCAAAATCCCAAGTTATGAGGTAATCATAAAACAACATGAATTAATGGACCTGCAACCTAAGCACAATACCATTAAATCAAGTGCGAGACTCAAAGGAAATATAGAGAAACTGCATCGTCTTGACCTTCGCCTGTTGCAACCCATTTCATGGCATAAGACAATGACTAGAAGTCACTAAAATGCAGAAATGATAAGACACTAAAAACGTTAGTTTTATGATAAAAACCCTCCTTTTGATTTTGCTCACAAAAGTTTGCTACTCTCTCAAAATTTGAAAAAATGCTCTTTCTTAATGCTTTTTAGAATCTTACATCATTTCCAGTCTCCTTGTTACAAGGACTTCATTTGCATTTTAAAGGATACAGAAACCCCTCTGTTTCAACTTCCCCTCTATCGTGATGTTAAAAAAATATAAAAAAAAACAAGCCCTAAAATCTTATCGTTTTATGTTTACCTATTACTCCTTTTAATATCTTAAAAAAAACAAAAACGTCAAACCTCACTCTTATTCTTATAACTCCCCTTACTTCATTTTATAATATAAAGAAATATTAATAAAATTTAACCATTAAAATGTCTTATAACTCCCGACTTCATATTATAATATAAAGGAATGAAAATCCCTACGAATCCCCCCTTCATTACAATATAAATAAATATCAACAAAAATTTAACCATTAAACTCCCTTGTGACTCTCGAGTCTATATTGTCATATGAATGAACATTAATAAAATACAAACCTTCAGCCTCCTTATGACTTCTACATTCATCTTGCCATGAAAGCTTGGAGAATGACGCCTCCCGATATCTGATAATTTTGTATCCGCAATCGATGAAACGAAAACATTTCAAATCGTCGTTTTAAGCTTATATGGGCAAGGTTTCAATCTAGGGTTTTACATCGCGTATCAAGGGTCGTTGTTGCTTCTGTATCCACATTCTAACTTGGGCATTGTCCCCCTTTTTTGTACGTTCTTCTGCTGCTGCGTTAGGTGAGCCCATCAATAAAATGTAACCTCCATTTCGGGCATTTTCGTCATCAAATGCTGCCTCATAGCTGCTATAGCTGTGATTGATATTGTACGCAACTGTCAGACATAGATGCGACTGCATGGTATTGGAATGTAATGGTGGTTTTCGACGTTATTCAAAACCCACTACGTTTGTACCCATCGTGAATGCCAATGATGGTTAAAATGACCATCATTGATGCTGCAAATAACTCCTATGTCTGTTTCATTCGAGTGAAACCCCATGCGTAAGTCGTCTTGAGATTCAAGCACCCTGTTTTCAACGCGTTTGTGAGGCCACCTTGTCCATTTTGCCTTGTCACCATTAGACCCAACATGCCGTCTAACACCAAGTTGACATTGCACATCCATGACTCCCCATCGAAGCATTTGTATTGCTGGTGAGAATCTTGCCGCCTATATTCATCCACGTGATCGACGTGGCTACAATATTTTCCCACTCCAACGAGACCTACAGGAAATCAAAACAATGACACATTAGCTTTAAAATAAACTATAACCTAAACATAAAGCCTTCGAGGCTTATTAGTACTTCATAAAAAAACCTACTTTATTTCCAATATAATGTAATATACATTACATTATAGTCCTTTTATTATTATTCACTTTATTTTTAATATACATATTGTTGTTATATATATAAGCTACATAATAGCAATAATATGTATATCTTTATATTTTTTATTTTATTTTATTTTTATTTTTATATATTTTTTAGATTTGATTATTGTGAGAAACCCCTATGGCCATATATAGGGCTGAGCAATCTCCTCCCACTTATGACCCCTCTTATAATTGAGAGCTATACTTATCAATGGGTAATTTAACACAAAACCACCACACTCGAATATTCTTTTATTATTATTATTATTCGGTATACAAAAATGAAAGAAAAATCCCCAAAAATAACCCCAAAACACTAATAACAAAACCCACAAAAAACTTGTCGATACAACACCGACAATAAAAATCGTCAACCACAAAATGAAAACCAAAAATTGTCGACAAAAAACTGACGACAAAAAGTCATCGAAAAAAATTGACGACAAAAAGTCGTTGACAAGAACATAGCAAAAATTTCAAATACAAAATTGAGCAAAACATTAGACACTCACAACAAAACCAAAAACAACCCAACACAACAAGGAACCTGGGAATTAAATTTCAAGTATCAAGGTTGGGATATATCAATAATATCACTCCAAGGACACCAAAGCGCTTCGAATACAAAATTAAAAAAGTGGTCCCCAATATTGGGGTTGGTTGTGAAAACCTCACAACAAATGGTGACTCTGCTGGGGAAACACTCCTGCGCGTTTTTTGTGAGAACCCAACCTGAAAATCTGAAAACACACTTCAAACCAAAAGCATCAAGCATCAGCAAATGCATGAATAATGTCAATAGACTCATAAGAACAACAAAATATTAGAATCATGCAATATTAGCTCTAGGTGTGTGAAGCATTCCGTACCTTATTGCTTGTAAAAAAAATTTTGCATTGCATATAGAATTATGGCAATGAATAAATAGATTTTTATAGCATGGGCGACATATTCTATGGTGGCTTGAGCAAACACCTCAAAAATGTCTAACCATCTTAGGATCAACTGTGTGTGCCATGAATTCATTGACCAGATCTAGGGCTTGGTTATGAGTCATCATCATCAAGGACCAGTGTGTGCAAGTGGACCTTAGAGCTTTGGGGAATCGAATTATGAACCAAGGTGTGATGAGAATATAACCCTATCCTTTATTGCTCTCATCTTTGACCAAAATAATTAAACCGGTTATGGATGAGGTCATCAGACTAATCTATCCTCATGGCGGCCATAAATCTCAATCTCACGAGAGTTATGTCACCAGGCATGAGTGTACTCCATGGCCAGTCAAGCATCTATAATCTCGGTGGAGGTTAACACCATAGTCCATGATTTTTCTCTTTATTTCTTGAATCTTGGGATGACTACCCATCCTTTTGAGGGACACGTAGTACGATCCTTACAACCCAATAGTCAATGGTGTGATGGAAATAGAGTGGTAAAAAATTTTCTTTGGATTTCTTGAATCTTGAGATGACTACCCATCCTTCTGAGGGACACGTAGTATGATCCTTATAACCCAATGATCCATGTTGTGATGGAGGCAAAATCAAAGCTTTGGGGAATCGGATTCTCAACCTAAGAATGATGAGAATTTAACCCTATCCTTACTACTCTGATTTTGGGCTTTTAAGTATTGCAAAAGTGGTAAAAACCACTGTTTTATGGACTATGTGTAGGCCAGGATAGACCAGAATTATCTTTTCGCCTCACATCCCCATCCAAGTATGGTTTCATATTATTTTACCCCAGATGTCGGACATGGACAGAAATGTGATAGACCTACAACAACTTCGGCAACAACTTCCAAAACTAAGATCTTATTGTTCTTTGTGCCTTTCATCCCAAGATAATTGGACATCACTCTCAGTTTTTGGGTTTAGCATATGATGTTTAAGTAATACGAATGTGCTTTTGAGACATGGGTGGATTACATGCAGGATCAAAGATTTCATGCTTCATGAGCTGCAAATAATATTTCACATGTTCAAGCCTTTGCCATATGATTCTAATGTTTCACATCCTCTTAGTCTTGGTTGACATTCGTATGCACATAGGCTGAACTCTTACTCCTATAATCAAATCTAAAACTGAAGCACTTTGACATACTAAAAATTCTAAAATCAAAGAAACAAGATCAAATAAACAGGAAATAGAACTAACAAGACAAACAAATAAGCAAGATGATTAGTGTACATAAAATACAATGACTCTACCCTTAGGCCTGAAAATAACGTTTTAAATGAAGGCCATTGATGAATAAGGCCAAATATTTTCCATCCAAGGCTTTTAATCTGAAACTGTTTTTACCTAGGACTTCGGATATTAGATAGGGTCCCAGCCACAAGCAGTCAAACTTTTCATGCTTTCCTTTTTTCTCATGCCTTTTATCCCACAACAAAACTAAATCTAAAACTTTAAAGACCTTAATTTTGGACCGTCTATCAAACCACATTTTGATTATGTCTTGATGTTTGCTGAAATGAAGCATGGCTTCATCCCTTTTCTCATCAAGATGCATTAATTGGGTTAATCTGGTTTCAAGTTTATCATCAGTCCCAATATAGTCTTTTATAAAATGCAAAGTCTGCAATTTCAGATTAGTAGGAAAAATAGGGTCTTGCTCATAGACTAAGTGATAAGGAGATGTCCCAATTGACTCCTTGCCCTGGGTCCTATCTACCCAAAGAGCAAATTTTAACTTACTATGCCAATCTCTAGGGTTCTTTTCAAGTAATTTTTTGATAATGCAGAATAATTTTTATTTGATGATTCTGCCAAACCATTGCCTTGGGGATAATAATTGGAAGAGAATTTTAGACTCACCTTATTGTCGTACGCCCAATTTGCAAATTCTAAAGAGGAAAAGGCAGAACCGTTGTCACTTACTATGGAGTTAGGCATTCCAAAACTAGTTACTATGTTTTCCTCTAGAAATATAATCACAACCTTGGAGGTTGCACTCTTAGTAGGTATAGCCTTTGTCCACCTTGTGCAGTAATCAGTAGTGGTGAGGATGAAATTATGGGAATCGGACGAGTTAGGATTTATCATCCCAACAAATTATAATCCCCATTGTGCAAATGGTCTCATATCTACCACTGACTGCAATGGCATTGCTGCATTTCACTCTCTGTTGGTTGTCGCTTGGCATATGTGACATGTTCTTACATGTGCATGTGCATCTTTAAACAAGTGGGGCCAATAATACCCAAATCTAAGAATTTGGTGTGTTGTCGCATTTGCTGACCCATGTCCAGTTCCATACTTACCATGGAAGACTTTGAGTACTTGGGTTGCTTCCTCTTGAGTAATGCAACGAAGGAAAATTCCTTTGTGATTCTTCTTGTACAACACACCAGATTTAATCAGAAATGTAGCTGATTTTAAACGTAGTACCCTGCACTGAGTGGAATTAAAATGAGAAGGGCACTTACCATGCAACAAAAAATATACAATATCTACGTACCATTCCTCTGTAGTGATATAATTAACCTCATAGTTTTGGCACGTTATTGAAGGGTCAATTTCTATGATAGCTTTGACCAAACCTTGTCCACACACTATATTCATGGGCTTTATCTCTAAGTCAAATTCTTGAAGGGTGGAAAACCATTTCCCCCTTATTTCACCTAGCTCACTCTGTAAGAACATGGACTTTACTGTAGGGTCAGGAACTATAGAAAAAACTTTACTATGCACAATGTAATGCTTGAATTTTTTTACAGTTTTAAACAAGGCATACATTTTCTTGTCTAGGAAAGAATACCTCAATTTAGCGTTCTTCAAAGGAGAACTCAGAAAAGCTATAGCATTTTCAATGTTGTCTTCACTTTTATGAGTTAACACACTTGCAAAAAAATGATCTGAAGCGAATGTGTAAATATAAAACAGTTTAGCATAATCTGGACTAATGAGAATAGGGGATTTGGAAATAGCATCCTTGATGCTTTTGAAGGTATCTCTATTCTCACTGGTCCATTTTATCTGAACATCCTTTTTCAGCATGTCATTTAGGGGCTTGGTGATCTCGACAAAACCTAAAATTAATTTTCTCACAAAGTTAATCTTACCGAAAAAGGACCTAAGCTCATTTTTGCTATTAGGATGAGGAATATCTCAGATAGCGGCTATATGTTCTGGGTCTATGGCGATCCCATATTTTGAAATGACATGTCCTAAGAACTTACCCTCTATTACCCCAAAGATGCACTTTTTTGGATTTAGGGAAATTCCATGTTCTCTACACCTTTGGAGCACTTTCCTCAAGTCTCTAACATGATCTTCTCTCTTCTTGGAGAAGACAGGAATATCATCCACATAGAAAATAATGCACTTACCAATGAGCCCCTTGAATGCAAAATCCATGGCTCTTTGGAAAGTGGCTCCGGCGTTCAACAAACCAAACGACATTCTCCCGTAGGCAAATGTTCTCCACTTTGTGGTGAAGGCCGTCTTCATCCTATCATTTGGATGTATGAGAATTTTATTATATCCTAAGTATCCATCCAAGAATAACATCATTTCAGACCCATTTACCTTTTGGAGTATTTCGTCAATGGTGGGTAATGGGTAATTGTCTTTTTGGCAAGCTTTGTTCAGATTTCTAAAATCTATGCACAACCGAATCTCTCCACTCTTCTTCCTAACCAGGACAAGATTAGCCACCCATGTGGAATGCCTAATAGGGAAGATGATTTTGGCTTCCAGCAACCTCTTCACTTCCTTCTCTATCGGGGACTCTAGGATTGGGTTAACCATTCTTTACCTTTATCTAAAAGGCTTGGAATCAGGCTTCAGAGGAATAGTATGCATGATTACATTCGGGTCATAAGTTTTTAGCTCTTCATAGCTCCAAGCTATGCAATCAATGTATTCTCCTAAAACCTGAGCTATTGACTCCTTCTCTCGTTGTGTGCATGCCTTTGCAATGAACACTTCACGTGGATCTATTGCACTCCCCAAATTGACTGAATTGCATTATTCCTTGGGGGATGGTATTTTTATTTCTTTTTTCTTTTGATATCCAATATCAAACAACTTTTCTAGAGAGGCCCTATCACTTGGCATCTCGTTTCATACTCCGGTTGTTCCTACTTCTACTTGCCTCCTCTCTTCTTCGTCTATAACCTGATTTTCAAATATACCAGAATTAGTGACAAAACTAAAAATGTGTCTATAACTATCAAAGAACGGTAAGTTCGTGATATTTTCTGGTATGGAGGGGCAAGGCACTAACTCAATGGAAATTTTTTTACATTTTTTATGGTCGATAGGCAAAAGCATGCTGGCCGCTACGGCTAACGAATCAACTATTTTATTATTTTTTCTTGAGATGAGGGAAATATTGAAAGCATCAAATTCATTAATTAATTCCCTCACTCAGGTTTTATAGAGGTTCAACCTCTTGTATCTACAGGTATATTTCTCCTTGACCTGTTTGACTACTAACTCTGAGTCTCTCGATTCCTTAAGGCATTTTACCTTTTCTCTTAGGGCCAACTGAAGTCCAAAAATTAGGGCTTCGTACTCCGCCACATTATTGGTGGTCGGGAACTATAATTTATAGGCAGCTAGCAAAGTCTTACTACCAAGACATGTGAGCTCTACCCCAGCTCTCGCAACTTGTTTTAATTTGGACCCATAAAACTTTAGGGTCCACACCCTCTTGTTTTATTTTGAAGTACAATGGTAAAGATTATTGTTTTGGGACCCTTCGACTATGTCCTCTATGTCAAAATTGTAAACCCCTAATTCTATTTCAGTAAACTAAATCTCATTGGGTTTATTATACTCTGTAATCATCTCCCTAAGTCTGGGTTCTCTGTCTACCCGGATTTGGTTTTCAACTCCTCTCCATGGCAACCACATATGGGAGGAATCAGTCACCACATAACCATTGAGATTTCTGCTCCAATCCCTGCCTAGAACCATGCCATACTTGGAAACAATATTTAGCACTAGGATATTCGTGTAATTTAGGATCCTAGGCTCCGAGTTGATCTAAACTAGGACATATTTTACAACACCTACTACATCCACCATAGATCTATCCAATTGGACCACTTTACTATTCGAATGAATAGGCTTAAGTCCTAGATTTTGGATTATCTCAAGAGGCATGATGTTGGCCGAGGCACTAGAATCAATCAAACAGTTGTGTAAATTTTTGCCTGTGATCCTAACAGTTATGAGAAAATGGAGAACCTCTGGTTTCTCTTTCATCATAGCAATTTGGGATTCTACAGATTTAACCTCATGAATTTGACCTGGGGAATTCAATCTCTTCCCCATGATTTTATTCTGCCCCAATAATAGAAAGACCTCATACATTGAGATATTGGCCTTGGTCCTTT
The DNA here is from genome assembly GCA_028583015.1 of Wollemia nobilis. NCBI lineage: Eukaryota > Viridiplantae > Streptophyta > Pinopsida > Araucariales > Araucariaceae > Wollemia > Wollemia nobilis. The sequence goes on from JAQPPZ010001195.1 coordinate 12,111,520, forward strand.
TCATATATTCTTCCAAGTCATAAGTGGATGTTCCAGGATTCGACACTTTTGGCATTGTCCTAGGTGTTTCTAAAAATGGAGGTGGTGGATTCACATCACCTTTTGTATCAAGAGGAACTAAAGGATTGTTTGGTGGAGTAGAGGAGGTTTTGGGATCCTTAGAACTCCTAGTAAAATACTTGTGATTAGCTTTCCCAAAATATTTAACGGCCTGGGATTCCAAAGCTTTATCCTCTTCCTCTCCTAACACATTCATATATTCCTCCATGTCATCATTTTCTAAATAATGAATAACTTCAGACACCAAAGAGTCTGACTTTCTATGGCAACAGTGATGCATTTCCTTATCACTTGGCTTTGAATCCTCACAACCTCCTAATGTATTAGCCTGATTGGATATCAATTTGGGTATGCGCCTATTGTTAGGTTACGTATTGTATAGTCTTGTTCTCCTATGGTCATGGTTTCAATTGTGCATGTGATTTTGGGTAACTTGTTTCTGTAACCGAATTATGTCATTGCTCTATTTGATGGTCTTTCTCTTGAGTTCTTCCAGCTCAAAATTGGATCCTTGTGGCTGGGGCATGACATCCACATATCTACTGACATTAGTAACCTCTGGATTAGGCACTAAGGTTTGAATTTGGGTGTTTTGGGTCCACCATGGACCCTTGGCCTAAAGAGGTGCAACCATGGGATAGGCATTTGAGGCTTGAGTACTACTCGCCTCAAATCTTGGTAAGGTTATCTGATTAGCAGCCATCGTTTACGGAGTGGGTGGAATGGTAGCACTAGGGTATGTCAAAAAATATGGAAACATGGGAGCGAATGGGTATGACTGATGATATGGCAAAGCATTCACCATGGGTATCTGAGGTGTCACAGCTTGATTCATCATGGCAAATTGGTTGTAAGGGCCATATTGCCCTAACATGGGAAATTGAGGCATAGTGCCACATTGTGGTGTCATTTGTTGCTCAATGGTCATGGATTCAACATAGGCTAAGGCCAACGTTGTAACTTGAATATTTCTCCTAGTAAACATGGTTGTCATCAGGTCTAAGGCTGCGAGTATAATTGCAATGCCACAGTAGCGTCTATTGCAAAATGACGAGTCATGTTTGTGTTAAGCTTTTGAAATCTCGCATTAAATGTTTTGATAGGTTCATTAGGATACCTCTTGCATGACATGAATTGGTTATACATGATGGTAGGATCTAGTAATGACCTAAATTGATTAACAAAGGCAGCTTCCAACTGGGCCCAAGATGTAATGGACCCTGTAGGAAGATTCTTGTACCATTCATGAGCCATTTTGTCAAAGCTATTAGGGAAGAGTCGACAAGCGACGTCTTCATGATTGACTTCCTGCCTAATCATATGGTCCTTGTAAATTTGAACGTGCTCTTCAGCTAAAATGAGACCATCATGGACGAACTTAGGGATAGACCTCTCAAGGTGCCTAGGTATATCATGGACATCCCCAGGTATACTTAACAGAGAACTTTGGGTACCAAACCAGGGAACTAGTTATTGATGCTGCTGTTGTTGGGCCATATTAACCAAAGGTAATGACCCTACTAAAGCAGTTGACACCCTCGGGATGACGGATATGGGTACACTTGATGTAGCTCTTACAGTGGAACTAATGGGTGCACACCGACTAAAGTTATTCAGATTCAAAGTTCTGAGAGCTAGCCTTTCCAAATATTGGCAAAGCGTATCTAAACCTAATGTATCAAAAGGCTCGGATGGGATTTCGATCTCTTGGATTTTGTATCTCTGTTTTCTAGGATTGGGAGCAAGACTTTGAAAAATATTTCCTTAGTGGTTTTAGACCTAGTAGCAATGCATCTAGGTGTGTCCAGCTTGGGAAACTTAAAACTATTCTATTAAGGCTTCTCACAAACTAGTCAAGAGTAACATGTTGTACCTGCAAACACAATACTATTGAACCAAAACTGACCACGTTAGCATTAGAAAAAAAAACTAGTACAAAGCATAAAATAAGGCCCTCCTTCTAGAGCCAAAAATGTTGAGTGTATATTTTCCCAATTGCAAAATACCACCACATATATAGTATTGAATAGAAAACTCTCTCTTGAAAAGAAACCAAATGACAAACATTCAACTTCTCCAAGGTTCTGGTAAAATATCTAAAAGATTACAATAATGTCAGAAATAACTCAATAATGCATGTGACCATAAACGAGGAGCCTTTGCTGGTTCTAAACAACACTTAGTGATTGAAAGATCTAACTAAGAAGCAAATGTAAAATAAAAGCAGTTCTTTTTTAAGGTTTTTTAAATCGGTGCTACCCTGAATCCTTGCTAGTAAAGTATTTTATCTTCACTTAAAAGGTTTCAAATCACAAAATGTGGAGTTTTCCACCTTATTTTAATGCCCGTGCCTTTAATATGAAGTAAATTTTAGATAATGGGTTCATTTTATCTTCCTTATGTTGATGCCACTACCCTAATAGTGGTTAGTAGAAGTTAGCATGTTAGCAATGTTAGCAAAGTTAGCTTTCATTTCTTATCTTAACTTAATGTGAAATTATAGGTTAGTATCCCTCCTAAACCATGTGTTTTATTTGAACATTTAGATTAATGAAATTTGGAGGTGCAGAAATTCTGGAAAATGACCAGAATGGAAACAACTTGAAAGCTTAACAATTCTGGAAATGGACCAGAATAGAAGTAAACCGAAAGGAAATTAGCGAAATTTGGAAAAGGACCGGAATGGAAATAAAAAGAAATTAGCAAAATTTTTGGAAAAAGGACTAGAATGGAAATGAAAATAAATTAGCAAAAATTCTGGAAAAGGACCAGAATGGAAATAAAAGAAAATGAAATTCTGTATGGACCAGAATGGAATGATTGAGTGCTTGAAATAAAATGAACTTTAAAAAAAAAAAAAAATCAAAATGCAAATTTTGTTAGCTAAAAAAGTCAAATTCTGAATTAGTTTAGCAAGCTCCTCCCTGCAAAATCCCAAGTTATGAAGTAATCATAAAACAACATGAATTAATGTACCTACGACATAAGCACAATACCATTAAATCAAGTGCGAGACTCAAAGGAAACATAGAGAAACTGCATCATCTTGACCTTCGCCTGTTGCAACCCACTTCATGGCATAAGACAATGGCTAGAAGTCACTAAAATACAGAAATGATAAGACACTAAAAACATTAGTTTTATGATAAAAACCCTCCTTTTGATTTTGCTCACAAAAGTTTGCTACTCTCTCAAAATTTGAAAAAATGCTCTTTCTTATTGCTTTTCGAAATCTTACATCATTTCCAGCCCCCTAGTTACAAGGACTTCATTGGCCTTTTAAAGGATGCAGAAACCCCTTCCATTTCAACTTCCCCTCTTTCGTTATGTTAAACAAATATAAAGAAAACAAGCCCTAAAATCTTGTCATTTTATGTTTGCCTATTACTCCTTTTAACATCTTAAAAAAAAAAATGTCAAATCTCACTCTTATTCTTATAACTCCCCTTACTTCATATTATAATATAAATAAATATTAATAAAATTTAACCATTAAAATGCCTTATAACTCTTGACTTCATATTATAATATAAAGGAATGAAAATCCCTACGAATCCCCCCTTCATTACAATATAAAGAAATATCAATGAAATTTTAACCATTAAACTCCCTTGTGACTCCCGAGTCTATATTGTCATATGAATGAACATTAATAAAATATAAATCTTCAGACTCCTTATGACTCTCGTGTTCCTTTCTGCATCGATCTTTCCATGAAATCTTGGAGAACGACGCCTCCCGACCTCTGATGATTCTGTGTTCACAATCGATGAAACAAAAACATTTTTAATCGTCGTTTTAAGCTTATATGGGCAAAGGTTCGATCTAGGGTTTTACACCGCATATTGAGGGTTGTTATTGCTTCTATATCCACATTATAACCTAGGCATTGTCCCCTTGTTCTGTATGTTCTTCTGCTGTTGCGTTAGGTGAGCCCATAAATAAAATGTAATCTCCATTTCGGGCATTTTTGTCATCAAATGCTGCCTCATAGCTGCTACAATCATGATTGACACTGTACGCATCTGTCAGACATAAATGAGACTGCATAGTATTGGAATGTAACGGTGGTTTTCGATGTTATTCAAAACCCGCTGCGTCTGTGCCCGTCGTGAATGCCAATGATGGTTAAAATGGCCATCATTTATGCTGGAAATAACTCCTATGTCTGTTTCATCCGAGTGAAACCCCACGTGTCAGCCACCTTGAAATTCAAGCACCCCACTGTCAGCGCGTTTGTGAGGCCACCTTATCCATTTCTCCTTGTCACCATCAGACCCCACATGTCGTCTAACGCCACGTTGGCATCGCACATCCATGACTCCTTGTCGAAGCATTCACATTGCCAGTGAGAACCTTACCGCCTATCTTCATCCACGTGATCGACGTGGCTACAATATTTTCCCACTCCAACGAGACCTACAGGCAATCAAAACAATGACACATTAGATTTAAAATAAACTATAACCTAAACATAAAGCCTTCCAGGCTTATTAGTACTTGATTAAAAAACTTCTTTATTTCCAATATAATGTAATATACATTACATTATAGTTCTTTTATTATTATTCACTTTATTTTTAATATACATATTGTTGTTATATATATAAGCTACATAATAGCAATAATATGTATATCTTTATATTTTTTTTTCTTTATATATATATATTAGATTTGATTATTGTGAGGAACCCCTATGGCCATATATAGGGCTGAGCAGTCTCCTCCCACTTATTATCCCTCTTATAATCGAGAGCTATACTTATCAATGGGGAATTTAACACAAAACCACCACACCCGAATATTATTTATTTATTTATTATTATTATTATTCGGTATACACAAATGAAAGAAAAATCCCCCAAAATAACCCCAAAACACTAATAACAAAACCCACAAAAAACTTGTCGATACAACACTGACAATAAAAATCTTCAACCACAAAATGACAACCAAAAATTATTGACAAGAAATTGACAAAAGTCGTCGACAACAAATTTGTAAAAAAATATGTCGACAATAAATTGATGACAAAACATTGACGACAAAAATTCATCGACAAAAATTGACGACAAAAAGTCATCGACAAGAACCTAGCAAAAATTTTAAATACAAAACTGAGCAAAACATTAGACACTCACAACAAAACCAAAAACAACCCAACACAACAAGGAACCTGGGAATTAAATTTCAAGTATCAAGGTTGGGATATATCAACAATATCGCTCCAAGGACACCAAAGTGCTTCGAACACAAAATTAAAAAGGTGGATCCCCAATATTGGGGCTGGTTGTGCAAACCTCACAACAAGAAGTCAGAGAATAAACAGTTATGCAAAGCATAATTTGGTTGGAATATCTACTCTGAATAGCAATAGATAAAACACCCCAACTACCAACCATATGGTCAATAACTACCTCTTTGGGTCCCAAAGGTAAGCAATGCCCCTAGAAGTCCCCTGGGAACTGAGGGAAACGACTTTTTAAGTTGGCCATATTTTACTAGAAATTGAATCCATTTCCTCTACTGACATCTTTGTTTCTTTAAGGACAACAAGATGGGGATGGTTTATCTGAATCATTCTTTTAATTAAATTTTGTTTTGAAAGACTCCCTTTGAGTCCTCTAATTTTCCAAGTGATGATATTCATTAATACCAGTGCTAAAATAGTTGGTAAGGGAATTAATCTTACCTTCCTATACAAGCTTTTCACCTTCTTTTACCATATATTGTTGATTGTTCTTGCGACCTGCCTTTTGATTAGAATCCATATTTAATTTTTTTCTCTGTTCCTTGACTTACTCCAATTGAATATGGGATGTATTACTACCTTGAAGAATACGTGTACAAAGTCAATCTGTTGCTAGAAGGTTCAACAGAGTCTATCTTGGGACTTATATTATTTGAAGTCTCACCACTTAAAAGATTGTTTTTCTTGTGTATATTTTCTCCTTTTTTTGTTGAAAACTTTTGATTTGTTGGTTTTTATCTGAGTTATTCCTTTCATATGTAAATTGTGTTTCTAATATTTCTTTTTCCATTATTTCCTCTTCCTCACATAGGGTATCATTTATGGAAATAATTTAAAACATATTAGCTGATAACTTTGATTGATCCTTCATAACTAGTTTTTTTTTAGTGTGCTTCTTCTTAGGCATTTGGAAACCAGTTGAATTTGTATCTTATTTCTTTTGATTTAGAATTTTATTCAGGAAAACACTAGCCAAATGACCATATTCATGGTAAATTCTATAACAAAAAGGAATGTTCTCATAGTCCACTACTTGCTCTCAAGTGTCCTCCCCAAATTGTAAAGTGATATTTTAGGTAGGGTTTATTAAAATCCATTAAAACACAAATACAAGCATAAATAATATATTCAATTTTTTTAGTACAATTAGCAATCATCATAAAAGTTCCCAAAGAGTTTCCAATTGAAGAAAAATAACCAAACTTTAGAATTTAATTGGGAGGCCAAAGAGTCTAACCCACACGGGACATGTAGAAGGCATCTCTTCTTCGGCTTTAAAGCCAGTGCTTCATAAAAATCCCTACCCTTCCAAATAACTAGGGACTCCTTTGAAATATCTTCTCTCTATCTTCATTATTAGCAAATAAAACAAGAAAATAACCATTTGGATAAATAGAGATTTGTAACTCACCTTTAGTTTTTCAACTTTTTGTAGCCCAGAATTTGAAAGCATATAGGCTTAGATGAAAACCCAAGAAATGACAAATTAGTCCTCTTTTTTCTAGATATTTAATGCTAGTCTGAATATTGCCCATATCAAGCTTAACAATAGGAGTTCCATCAACTACTCTAAGACATCCTGACTCAGTTTTCCTCAGATCAATCTTAGGTATTCCTAGAGGTTTATATGAAGCCCTAATATTAATGTTAGCATTAGGTTGAGGCTATACACCATGGAGGATATCCCTAAAATTTATTTTTAGGGTCAAGTCTTGGGAATCCTTACCCTTGAAAGGGGTTTCCATTGTGGATTTATTTTATTGGTGCACCTTAGTACCAGATTCGCTTGAGATATGAATCATTTTTTGATCAGTTGCTTGAAAATTTTCTCGTGATCTCTTTAATGCATGCCCTAGACACCGAGGAAAGCTAAGCTTTTCACTTTTGTTTTGTGCAGCAAATTGGAATCCATTGTCAATCAAGTTCAATGCATGATCTGTTGAAATATAAATATCTACCTCATAATGGATCCTCTGCAACATATCCTACTAAAATCTTGAGCAAAAACCACAAATATGTTGGCCACTAGGACCCAAAAGCCTTGAAAAATAATCTCTAGAGCTGCTTGCACTCAACCCAGATGAAATCCTCACATAGTTACTTGCCAAAAATCTTGTTCACACATAGGAATGCGCTAGGATCTGTGTTACTCCAGATGATCTGAAAATTGATGGAGACATTCTAGGGTTTATCATACATCTACCCTCAAAATTTCAAGTCAATCCGAGTCTAGATGAGTGAAATATGGCATTAACAGGTTTGGTAGTTTGGGCAGTCCTATGAAGAATGTCTCTTCAACTTTTTTTTCCATAACCTCAACTTACCATACACTTTTTTTCTTTAACTTAAGCTATAAACTCACAAATTCAAATATAATTAACAAAAACTATAATAACTAATTGACCCACTCCATAATGAATAAAAACCTAAAAGATATTCATCCTTTGTTAGTGTTAACAAACAAGTCTACATCTTCTTTTGTTACAACCTCTAATATTTCCTTTTTCTAAGGGAAAATACATCATTTTTCAATTGCACTGTAAACATCCAATTGTTGTCATTGCTACCTTCTTGAGTATCACAACTCCATATCTCCAAAGTTGATCCAACTTCTAATAGGTAATAATACTAGAATATAGAAATTGAATCGAACACACTGTAATACAATTCCATTATCACTCACATAAACAAAATACATAATGAGAATACTTACAAATGTCAATAGATATATGACACACACAACATGTATCCTGCACAACAACTATATAATACATCATACTTTTACGAAGAATTTCCCAGTATTATACTTCATCCAAATACAACATGCACAAGGTCTCTCTTGCATATCCCACATATATGAGTACTTATAAACATAACATGAGTGGTAGGTAGTTGGAAACCATCCAACTACCTTTGAACTACCCATCTACATAAAATATTAGAAGTACCCATTATATTATATTGTTATAAATACTCTACCACGTGCATTACTACAAAAAACTTGTTTGTGCATATTATTATACACTTAATAACATACACTTAATACTACATGATAACTTATTATATACAATTTATATGCACAAATTTACACATATACGCTCTTGCATTCAAGCAAACATAACAATTTATCTGCCTATAATCTTTGGTATGCAGTAGGAAAGATAGTGGTAATTAGGTGAATGTACTACTAGTGGTTCCACACATCAAATCTTCCAGGTTGTAAATTATTTAGTTGGATTTGTGAAGTTTATTCAAGATTATGAAGGAAATAGTTTTGGCAAGTAGAAATGAAGTTTAGAAGAAGTGCAATATATTTACTTATATTATTCTAAATCTAGAATGAGTTCTTATTTCATGTTTCACTTTTTAATATTCTTAAATCTAGAATAATTTTTGTCTTATTGTTGTCCGATACTATTTTTTCTCATTCAATATCATAATTTCCAACAAAGGTGTAAAAAAAACACCATTTTCTCTAGTGTTTTGATGACAAGGTACTTGCTTTGAAATTGTACATGCCAAAAATGTATTAATCCTCTTATTGAATGTAAATGTTTATATTTCAACTTTTTATAATAACCATTTTAAATGAAGTATTTATTAAGTGCACTAAAAGGTTTAGTTTTTTGTTATCATATATTCTCTAAGCAATAATTTTAAGTGATAAGCTTGATTTAGACTAAAGAACATAAACAATTAAGCGAAAATTGATTAAAATTTTGTAATTGTTTATATTATTAAAGTTTGGCCAGAATCCTGGGAAGGTATCAAAAATTTTCTGCTCCAGGAGAATATTGCACCCAAATGTGCCAAAACATAGAGGTATATTTGTTTGTTATACTCATGAAGTTGAATGATTCTATTGTTTATTTGCATGAGATTGCTTATTTAAATAATATTGTAAACTCTTCATTACTTAAGAAATATTAGTTCTCTCGTTGTAATATATTGTATACCTTAGGTTACATCTTAGTAGGTTGTTGGATAAATATTGTTGGATGTAATTTGATTTAATATGTAATGTATGAAATATCAAAAGTATTCATGTCTAATAAGAAAATCCTTTATATTTCAACAAGTAATTTATAATTTCAATTAAAACTAATTAGAAATATTTGTCTATGTTAAGGAGTTAAGAAATCTAAAAATATTGCATTATCATGTATCTATATTTACAATATTAAAGATATTTTCATAGTGGTTCTAGTTTGGAGTGATTTTTTTTATTAAAATATGAAAAGAAGGGTTTTTTTTAAAGGACCCCAATCCTTTCTTACAATCGGAGTCTCCTCGACACAAATGAACACTAAACTGCATCATGAGACAAACAAAATAAAAAAACTCAAATGTTGCATCTAGAAATTGTTGCATTGACCTAGACAAAAAAACTATATAAAAGCATATACAATGAACTCATAACATAAAGCACCCAAAGCAGGTCAGAGGATTTAGCACTGCATCTTATTTCTTTGGGTAAAAGAAACACATCTGTAACATCCCAATCTTAGCAGAGAACATCCAAACAATCTTTCATATTATCCATAATATTTTTTAGGTCCTCTCTAGATTAATAATATCAATTTTAATTTCTTGCAACTTTGGAATAGAGCTAAAGTTGGTTGATTCCCCTGTTGGATGAACACTCTTCACATACTCTCACATCTAAAAAAATTGCTTATGCAGAACAATCATTTCCACCTCGACTTTTGCCTACTTCTCAATGGACTGATCATCCTCAATTGTTTTCTTTTTCTTTATAGACTGCCTTTTTGGTATGAATTGGATAAAAAAACAGTTAGACACAAGGACATATAGAAAACTAAAAAATTGCATAGTTAAAAAAATGGATAACTTTTGCATTCCAATCTTTGTTAGAGATCCTCCATACATAGAAACTAAATTGAATCTCCATCGACACCAAGAAATCCATAAACCTCCATATGAAACAAAGGATCTCGATTAGCACATTAAACATGCTAACTCTCTCCTAAAACTGCAAAACCTGCAAGAAGAAAACCTGTAATAGCAAAATTCCCACAGAGCTTTCCTGCCTATGAGAGAATTAGGAGCATAAAAATTAGTTAAAACCCAACTAAAATTTGATAATTTAGAGAGGAAAACCACTGATATATGTATTCCAAAATTTTGAATATAGCTCCCATCAATCGAATGCAAGTTCCATAAAATCCAGAGGCCTCCTGAGGCTCCATTCACTGCTTTAACTACATAATTTACCTTTTTATAGATATTGTTCTTAACTGCTAAAATATTTTTGTTGTCAATCTTAGTGTGTTGAAGAAGAAGAATGTTCCAGTAATTATCCTTCCTAAGAGTTTTAGTTACCTACTGTTTGGAAGTGGTATTCATACACCTCACATTCCAAGATATGATATTTATTTATTTCCAAAGGTGGAGGGTTTTATTTCACTCAGATCTAAAATGCTTTGTTATTCATTTGTTGTATCCTTAGCAGTTTATCTACTTCTGTCTTTTTTTTATTTAGGTTTTCCTACTCTGGTCTCACTTTATACATTTTTTGTTCTTCAAGAGTTTCTAGTAAGATTCATACAAGGGATTTTCTTTTTTTAACCTAGAGGTTTAATTGAAGACTTTGCCAGTAAAAGATGAAGAACATCAAAAGAACAAGAGATAATATCTTCAGAGTCAAACAATCTGTTCATACCTTTTTTTTATCGATCTAAATGCTAGAAAGGGGTGCCTTCCATTTGCCAAATTTCTTCTTCCACTAGCTTTCTCCTGAATTGATATATACTTAGGCTTTTCTATACAATTAACCTTATCTTCTTGATCTTGGATTTTTTGTTTTTGGTTTTGCTCTTGGGCTTCAGTTTTTACCAGATTATCGAGTTGAGAAATTGTTTTTTATTAGGTAGGAAAACATGGGATGTTGAAAGGATCCCTACCCTTTTACAATGAGAGACACAATGGAAACAAGAATAGTAAACGTATCAAGAGGAGAACAACCCCGAGGGACAGAGAGATACAATAAAACAACCATAAATAGGTAGAACGAACAAAATACCTTAAAAAAAAAGCAAGAGGGAGCACCTTATCAACCAGGGACAAAAAGAGACCAGAAATCAAAACTAGAACACACTATGTCAAAAAGGCATGGAAATCCTTCATCCAGATTTTTAGAGTGTTCTGATTGACCCTCTAGTTGGTCAACAAGTTAGCTTCCTCATTTCCTTCTCTAAATGTGTGCTTGAATTCAATACCTTCTAAATTATTTGTATGATGGTAAATATCTTCTATTAAATCTATAATGTACCAATGGGAGGAACATTTTCCTTTAGCAATATTAATTATGGAAAGAGAGTCATCTTTGATCATCACCTTCTTTACATTCAAATTTTCTAGGAGCATGATCCCTTGATAAATTACTTGAGCTTAGATAAAAAAATTGGACTAAACACTTAAGAAGTCAACAAAAGCCAAAAGAGTAACCTCTTTGTCATTCCTGATGATTCCTCCAGCCTTGCAATGCTCGGTTTGCCTTTAGCCACCCCATTAAATTTTAGTTTTATTCAACGTTAAGGTGAAAGCTTTCATATGACAAGATTTATAGGATTGGGGGTGGGTAGACTGCAAATACCTTTCAGATTCAGGATACCCAACTGGCTGGTACGGTTACCTTCGCTATAGAACTATTTTTCATCTTTGATATGGATTATGGATATATTTTCTTTCAAGGAATTGAAAATTTTAGCTTCCACATACAAAGGATCCTTTTTAACATTTTGGAAGACGCTATTGTTTCTTTCATTCCAAATACCCCTCAAGAATGAGTTAAATAAAAACACCAGCAAATTCTAAGTAAAATATTATAGAAGAGAAACCCACTATAAATACAAGTCCAGAATGTTATTAGGTATGATCAAGGTAAAATTGAATTTGATGAGAAGAAGGTGGATAACTTCTAAGGAGAAGGGACACTCAAGAAATAAATTATTAGCATTCTATCAATCAGATTCACACAGATAACACCTATTCAAAATGGGTAGGTCTCTTTTGTGAAGGTTTTCAATAGTAAGGATTTTGTTCTGGACGAGCAGCCAAAATAAGAAATTAGTTTTTTTTTTTTGGATGAAAAACATTATATTAAAATGGATTAATCATACAAAAAGGGGTGGGTGAAATTAGCACACCCCGAGCACACAACCAACACACTAACTGTGTGCTAAACAACTATCAGAGCTACCAAAATAACTTACAGAAGTTCACAAGAAAACCAAATAAAGAACTGCCTAAAAAAACAACTAATAGACTATGCATCATTGTTGTGTAGGGCTTGGAGGAACATGATTCACTTAACAAGAAGCATTACCCCAATGATCAATAAGGTCTCATAAGTGATGAAGCTCTATATTCACTTTTTCTGCTTGCACTGAAATCTGCAGCCAACAATCATAGAAAACCTGATACTTATCAGCAAGAGAAAAAGTAGAAGAAGGCTCCTACTGGCTAAAAATAGCTTTGTTGCGAGTTTTCCACAAATGAAAAAGAATTGAGGTGTTTGAACCATATATTACTGGATGGAAAGCATTCCTCTTCCTCATCAAACTGAAGAAAGTAAGCATATTTAATCATGAAAAGACACTTATTATCCACTTTCCAAATAGTGGAATCAATTGATGGGTTAGGATTTAGGAGATGATTTTTTAGAATATTGGATAAATAACTTAGAGCACGCATTTTATTTAGGGAGGGATTAACAAGAGATAAAATCTTACAAACCCTTTTCTAATACCCTACCTCAAGAAATCCGACAAAACTAGATCCATAGGATTGCATAGTAAAAGACTCTAAGCAATTTAGAAGTTGATCTCTAATCAAAGGCACATTACGAATACAACTATATTCCCAAAAGTTTACTTTCCTACCATCATCGATCTTCCATATCAAGCCTTTGTGAATAATAAAATTGGAATCAAGAAGGTGTTTTCAAAAAATAAAGCTCTTTGGATTGGCCTAAATATCAAGGAAATTACCATCTTTGCCAAGAAATTTAGCTATTAAAATATCTATCCATCTAGCTTAATCCATTTTGAAAAAATTCCATCCCTATTTTGCAATAAGGTCTAAATTCATTTGTTTTAGTTTCCTGAGGCCTAATCCACTCTTGCTCTTCCTGGAACATACCTACTTCCAATCCACTAGAAAAATTCTTTGTTTTTCTTACATGTCTGTCCAAAGAAAAGCCTTTTGAATACCATCAATCTTTTGGTGGATTTTTTGCGACATCTTGAACAATGACAAAATGAAGACCAAGATACTTTGGAGGTTGTATTTAATAAGTTATACCTTTCCAGCTTAGCTGAGGAGGGCATCTTTCCAACTTACCAATTTTCTCCTAACCCTCTCCATCACAGGAAGCCAAGAAGAATATTGTAACTTACCACTGAAAAGCGGTAAACCTAGATAAATGGAAGGGAACTGCCCAATGGAACACTCAAAAATTTCATGATTTTTACTTGCCTTTGAAGGGAGGTATTAAAATACCTTAATCTTGTTGAAATTTACCTTCTATCTAGAGGCATCCTCATAAGAAGATAAACTTAATCTCTTTCAATTGCAGAACAGAGGATCTTGAGGTAATAAGAGTATCATCTGCAAATTGTTGGTGGGTTATAGGATTACAGGGGGAGGCATACCTTATCCCTAAAACTAGCCCCTTAGACTGGGCTGCCTGAATAGATCTGCCCAAGGCTTCTACCATAATAATAAATAAATAAGGAGATAAAGAATCACCTTGTCTTAGGCCTCGGAGGCTTATGAAATAACTTGCTAGAGAACAATTAATTAGGACAAAATTCATAATTGAGAACAAACATCCTTGGATGAGGTCTATCCAAGTAAGGTGAAAGCCAAATTTACTCATAACTTTAAATACAAATTCCTAGGATACTCTATCATATGCCTTGTTCATGTCTAATTTCAACAAAAATCCATCTCTACCACTTTTATCTATGGAGTGAAGAACTTCATGAATAGTAATCATGCCATCCAAGATTTGCCTCTCTTAAAAAAAGTACCTTTGTAAGGATCAATAATACGAGGAACAATGGCGAATGATGAACTACTCAGCTAGGGTTTGATGAAGAAAAACTACTCTGTGGGATGGCAGCAGCTTCCGGAGGAGGTCTGAAAAATTGTAGGAATGTCGTGATGGCATCGAGTCCGACACAGAGAGTGCATGCTCGTGATGTTTTTTCATCTGAAAATGATTGGAACGAACAAGATTTTCCAGTGCATGTCGGGAACTGTTTGTTAAAGAACAATCGATGTTTGGAATGATGTGAAGCCATGCCAGTTCTAGTGGTTCAACTAGACTCGATGGCGAAAGATGTGGAGTATCTAATAAAACATACCCTTATTGGCAAATTTTTGGGCATCCGAATTTCTCTCCCCTTTGTGGAAGCTTGGGTCAGGAAAACTTGGAATCTTGAAGGCGATGTGGAGGTGATGTTGAGTGCGAACAACTATTTTATGGTGGTTTTCTCTTGTATTGCAGATCGTAAGAAAGCATTTGAAGGGGTCCTTATTTCTATAACCAAGTGGGACTCTTTCTTAAACCCTGGCATGTGGGTTTCAACCCATCATAGGAGCGTTCGTTGCGGGTTCCACTATGGGTGCGGCTTCCATGGCTCCCATTGGAATTCTGGAGAACTGATATCTTGCATAAGATTGCCCTTCTGCTTGGGAATTCGGTTGGACCGTCACAACAGACAATGGATAAAAATGTAATCTCTGTTGCTCGTATTTGTGTTGAAATTGACTTAAATAATCCTATTCCAGATTCTATTGAAATACAATTTGGATCAACTACATGGGTTCAAAAACTTGACTATGAAGCTCTTCCATTTCATTGCCAGATTTATCGTGAATATGGCCACCTGCAAAGAAAATACACTTATTTTATCCCACTTGTGGCTTCAAATCCTGGGCCCTCTCAGTCTGGACAAAGTTTGAATAAAGTAAAAGTCCCGATAAAGGAATGGGAACGGGATAAGGAAGGTTTTTTTTCGATAAAAGCCCGAAATAGAGGATGAAGGGCAAACAAAGACCTTAAGGATAGCCAACCAAATGCTCTACTCAACCATTTTGAAATATTAGATGATCTTGATCAGTGCATGGAGATACCTGAAACGTCACTACCTGATGCAAATATAACAAGGCCGAATCAGATGTCTCTTCTTGAGGGGGAAATTAAGAAATCAGATCTAGGGGGTTTAAATGAAGAACAAAGGGTTTTGGATTTGAGTATAGGGGACACGAATGGGTCTAGCCCTATAAGGGAAACTATTTTGGAAAGTGGTACAAATTTAGTTATGCCCTCTCCTACTCAGGCACTGATGCAGTCATCCTTGGACTGCAAAACTTCGACGATGTTGGGATTGCAGTAGAAAATAATTAAAAAAAGTTTTTCGGATAATAATATGAAGGTGGGTCGGAAGAAGGACCAAGATAAAATTAAGTTAATGGGGGAGACTTTGGTGGAGTTAGGCTTGGTGATAACATTGGACTCCCATTTTTATAACCCCTAAAAATGATTATCCTCTCATGGAATGTAAGGGGGTTGAACAACATCCCCAGATAAAAAGTTGTTCGTGATTTGGTTCGTGTGCATTCTTCGGATGTGGTGTTTATTCAGGAGACTAAATTGGCTATTGATAGTATGTTCAATATTACTTCCAAGTTGTGGAGAATGGGGTAATTCCAGTGTATTGGTGCATGTGGATATGCTGGTGGCGTCGCTTGTTTATGGGATCCGGTTAAGATATCCCCTCTTACTTGGATTTCTAGCAGATGGTCTATTTCGATGGTCGGGCATGATAATGAATCTGGTGAAACCATCCTACTTAAAAATGTGTATGCTCCTATTGATTATAATGGTAAAGTGAATTTGTGGAAGCACATTTGCTTTGTGAGAAGTTTAGTTCCCCTCTACCCATGGATTTTGGATAGAGACTTCAACTCTATCACTTGTCTAGAGGAGAAACGTGGTGGGGTGGACCATCTCGAGCATTTTTCTTCTGTATTTAGTGCTCATATCCAGGTCCTAAACTTGGTTGACATCAAGCTAGACAATGGGATCTTTACTTGGCACAATAGAAGGTGTGGGTAAGCCCATCTCAGAGATATTGGATAGGTTTTTGATATCCAGTTATTGTATGGGTAATAACATAAGTGTTAGTTCTATGATTCTGGAGGGTAGAGGATCTGATCATTGGCTTATAAAACTCTCTGCTTTGGAGTTAGGGCTAAAAAAGAATCCCTACTTTAAGTTTCAACTTATGTGGCTTCATGATACTAAGCTTCATGATTTCATGCGGGGCTGGTGGACCACTGGCAAACCTCCTCATGGCACCGCTATGTATTCCTTTATGAAGCAACTACAATTTGTAAAATATAAATTGAAGAGATGGAATAGACTGAATTTTGGGAACCTTTCCTTGGCTAAGTTAGCATCTCTTAGTAGGATGGAAGAAGCTTCAAGGAAGATTAGAGATCAAGGATTCATGAAGGAGCTTATTTTTGAGGAATCTGAGGCTGCGAAAGACCTTGCCAAATGGGAACTGAGAGAAGAATTTTTTTGGAAACAAAAAGCTCGAGTATATTGGCTTCAGGAAAGGGATAGGAACACAACCTTCTTTTATAACTCAGTTAAGGCTCACCATAATGGTAACCTGATTACCTCTCTTGTGAATTCTCAGGATGCCCTACTCTCTTCTTTTAGGGATATTTCAGAAGAGACTAAGAGGTATTTTTCCTCTCTCTTCAAGGAGGACTCCCTATCAGATGATGAGAATGAAAAGCTTATTATAAACTGTATTCCAACGATTGTTTCTATAGAGATGAATGAGCACTTGATGGGTCCAATTTCCCTTGAGGAGTTGGAAAATGTTGTATTCAATATGAAAAAAGAAAAAGCCCTAGGTCGAGATGGATTCCCGATTGAGTTTTATCAAGAGTTTTGGGATTTAATAAAATTTGATCTTTTGGAGGTGGTCCATGAGTCCCAAAAGAACAAACATATGCTAAGGTCCCTACATGCTACCTTTGTGGTTATTATACCCAAAAAAGAGGGAACAAATTTCTTGGATATGTTCAGGCCTATTGCTCTCTACAATGTTGTGTATAAGATCATCACAAAAATTATTACTGAGAGGCTGAAGATATGGTTGAGCAAAATAATCTCTGAGGAGCAAGGAGGGTTTGTTGTTGGCCGACAAATCTTGGATGGGAATGTTATTGCTACAGAATCTATTCACTCGATGGAAACTTCTAAGGAGAAAACTATGTTCATTAAGCTGGACATGGCCAAAGCCTATGATCGGGTCAGATGGTCCTTTCTTTAGAAAGTTCTTGCTGCTTTTAGATTTGAGGAGGAATGGATTAGATGGGTGATGAGTTGTGTTTCTTCTTCCTCATTCTCTGTTCTTGTTAATAATGAGCCATCAGATCTGTTTGAGGCCTCAAGGGGATTGAGGCAAGGAGATCCTTTATCTCCTTATTTTTTTATCATTATGGCGGAAGGGTTGGGAATATTGCTCAAGTATCAAGTCATGCAAGGTCTCATTTAGGGGTGGAAGTGGAATTGTAGTTTGCCACCTCTTTCCCACATTTAATTTGTTGATGATACTGCTTTGTTGGGAGTTGCCACTATCAGGGAAGCTGGTAATATTAGACAGTCTCTTGACATATATCTTGGTGCTTCTGGACAGTTGATTAATGAGGACAAGTCTTCTATTTTCTTCTTCAATACCCCTCTTCTTATTCAAACCAGGATTGCTTGCATTCTAAGATTCCAGGTTGGGACTCCTCCCTTCATTTATCTTGGTATTCTAATTTCATCTCATCCCCTAGCTATATCTTCTTGGAAGTCTATGCTTGATAAGTTTAGAAGGAAGGTGAATCACTGGAATTTTAGATGGCTATTCACTGCAGGTAGAGTGTTGCTTTTAAAATATGTTGTTCAAGCTTTACCCATTTATAGATGTTTTGTACAAATAGGTACCTCTCACTTCATAAAGGACATGGATGCTTTGTCAAGACAGATTTTATGGTCTAGAAAACTTGATCAATCTAAATAGAGTTTGGTTAGGTGGGATTCTATATGTAGTCCGGTGCAAGAGGGAGGCCTTGGGTTGCGACAAACAACTCTTTTTGGGCAGGCTTTGGCTACAAAACTTTATTGGATATGGTGTACCTCTCAAGATCAAATTTGGGCTAAAATATTATCTTGTAAATACTTGAGAGGTATTTCTGAGGTTGAGATCCTTAGAGTCAGCTTGGTTGGGAAAGGTTCTATTATCTGGGACTCTTTGAAAAGAGGAGCTAATTTAATCAAGCAGGGTTTTTTCTGGATTTGCAATCAGGGATCAAATGCTATTTTTTGGGAGGATTCTTGGGATGACCACCCTCCTATCTTGAATCAATATCCTAGGTTACGTTCCCTAAGTTTTTTTTTCTTGCAAGCAGACTGGTCTCGTGTGGACTTTAAAAAATCCAGTCTTTTGGAAATATGGAGATGTACAGGTGGAAATATCTGCAAGAATGGTCCCAGGGGGGATTGGCCAAGGAAAGAGAGGTGCTTGCTCTTATTCTTATGGGGAGGCCTTGTTCTTCATTTAGGGGTAAAGATATTCTGGCTTGGAATCCTGATCCTAAGGTAACCTACTCGGTAGCCTATGGTTATCAGGTTCTTGATAAGCAGAAGTATGGGAGTCTTCTTGTCACTTGGTGGAAAAAGGTGTGGAACAAATTTGCCCTGGCCAAAATGTAACTTCTTTCTCTGGTTGTTAGCTCATAATAAATGCCTCACTTGGGATAATGTGAGGAAGAGGGGATTTCAGGGTCCCTCTTTTTGTGTCCTTTGCAATAAGAATGAGGATGAATCTTCTCATTTATGTTTCCAATGCTCCTTTGCCAGAGACATTTGGCACCGTTGGTGGAGCGCCTGGAACCATCCATGTTTTCATGTGTTGTCCCTAGTGGATTTTTGGAATAGTCTAGGTAGACCTCTGGCCAAGGCCTCCTTCCTTCGGGTGGCTTGGAATTTGGGCCCTTCTTGCATCATCTGGCAAATTTGGCTCGAATGGAACCAATGCATATTTTAGGGTAGTTATTTGGTTGTTCAAAAGATCTGGCAAAGGATCCTGTATATGGTTCAGGAAACCATCCATAGAAAATGTGATGTGGACCCTCTTTTGGATTCTAGGGAGAAGAAGGTACAACAATCCCTTGGTCTCTTTGGGGATAGTGTGAACTCTTCAAGCCCTAGTAGGGTTCCTCAACTCAGCAAGAAGGTTAGGAGAGATGGTAGGTGGAGGCCACCCCCTAGAGGAGTTTTAAAAATTAATACTGATAGATCATCCAGGGGTAATCCTGGACATGCTGGCATTGGCGGTGTTGGGAGAGATTCTACTGGTGGTGTCAGTTTTTTCTTTTCCATTTATAAAGGTGTTCACTCCAACAATTTTATGGAATTTCTTGCAAATCTTGAGGCATTGTGGAGGGGGTTTTCTCTTGGCTGGCATCCGATTATCTGTTAGTCTGACTCTCAAATTGTGGTTAATATTTTAAACAGTAAAAGGGTGGAGGAAGTTAATTGGCGGTTGGCCTCCGTAGCCGTTCAGATTCTCAGAATGAGTGAAGAGTTTGAATTTATATCCTTTGTGCACATTCCAAGGAAATGGAATCTGGTTGCTGATTACCTAGCCAAAAGGGCTTCTGAGCTGCTGTATCCTTGGAGTATCGATAATTGGGAGAGTCTCTTGTCTGGGGACTCTCAACACCTGTGGGAGTTGATCCACAAGGATGTACAGACTTAATGTGGTTTGTTCTTGTTGTATTTTTTGGGTGGCATTCTAGTCTAGTGGTTTTAGCCTGTTTAGTTGTTTATTTGAGTCTTGGTTGGAAGCTCAGTTGTACTCTGTAATCCAGACTTTTTATCAATAAATTTTTACCCCTTTATTTAAAAAAAATATGAGGAAGAATGGCCTTCATTCTATTGGCTATGACTTTAGCCAATATGTTATAAAGAGTATTGCACAGTGGAATTGATATCGCTCAAAATATGAAGGGTATTTTGAATTTCACCCATAGCATTATATATCCTTCCCCATAATTTCCCAAAAAATTTAGGAAAAAATTTCAAGAAAACCATCAGGTCTAGGGGCCTTATTACCGGACATGGAAAACACAACCTCTTTGATATCATACTCTTTGAACAGAGTGATAAGACGAGTTATTCATAAATTAGAGAAGAAATAAAATTCAAAAAATAATTGGAGGCCTCCTCATCTATAGGTGCCACCACTCCTAAGAGATTTTAAAAAATTGTACAACATCCTCACGAATTTTCAAAATATTTCCAATTTTAGTATCATCCTCAACAATTTCAGTAATCTTATTGAAACTTGTGTTTCAAGGTTGTGGCATGAAAAAACCTAATATTTTGATCTCCATATTTAAACTAGAGAGACCTAGAATTTTGTGTAGTAGAACTCCTTCCAGGCCAAAATATCATGGAAATCTATCAACAAACTTATTTCAAGATATATGTCAGCCTCTGATGGGGGGGGAAATTCCACAATAGCTTCAATGGCTAAAATTTGTAGTTTCAGGGGTTTCTTTATTTGGAAAATGGTACCAAAGAAATTTTATTCCATTCTTTTAAATTGCTCTTCACAAATATTAACTTATTGGCAACTTGAGATATTAGGGGACCTAGAAAATCCTTCTTCCACCAATCATCTATCAGGGACTCAAGGGTATCAGTTTTCAACTACATAACCTGAAAATGAGAGGGAAACTTAAAAATTTTATTCCCAACTAAAACATCCAGTACCAAAGGATTGCGATCTGATCCTATTCTTGGAAGAGGAGAGAACAAAGTTGCTAAAATGATGAAGCCATTCTTTAGAAATAAAAATATTTCCAACTTTGATTGGATAAGATATTACCCCAGGCTTTTGTTGGTCCAAGTGAATTTACTTATTTTTAGCTCGAAGTCCATCAGCTCATGAGTATTGATAAAAATTTGAATTCCTCCATACCATTAGAGGGGATTGGCTTCCTCATTTTTTTTTGAAGGAAAGAGGAGGGAATTAAAATCCCCAACCAACATCCAAGTAATATCAGGGAAAGCATTTATATTTATTCTCAACTCCTCCCATAGTCTTCCTCTTCTCGTAACTAATTTTAGAGCATACACATTGGTTAAACCCAGGATATTTTAGAAACTTTATTGTAAAAAAACTTGTTAATGAACCTGTCACAAGAATAGAGCACTCTGCCTTTAATTTTTGTATAATCCCAAAGACACATTAAGCCCCTAGAAGTTTTGAAAGTATTGCTTGCAGAATAATAGGACTCCTTCCATATGACATTCTTAACCTTATCAAAATTGTTCTCCTTAATTTTAGTTTCTTGAATAAAAAAATGAGATTTCAGATCTTTCCTAATAGAAGCAACTAGTCATTGCTTCAAAGGGATATTCAAACCCCTTATGTTCCAAGATAATATTTATATTTACGAGATTTTTTGGGGTGCTTCTTCTCCCATCCCATAGAAAGTTTCATTTGGGTTCCATTATCTATGTATTTTAGAGCCTCCCTCAGCCTTGAGTCTTGGTTCGAAGGTCACCCCTGGTTAGAGTTAGCTCCCACATTCGCTACCCTTTTTTTGGTACTCCTTGTGATGCAATTGGGGTTAGATTTGAAACTTATCCATTAGGTCGTACTTGTCTATTTTATCAATAGGATTTGGATGGAAGAAATAACATAAGCTAATGTTGGGTTGGATTTTAAACCTTTCCCATTAAGAGGTAAATTTGAAGCACTCTCCTATTTTATTGATGGCCTTTGAATGGCGATAGGCTTTGGATGGAAGAAATAATATAAACTAATATTGGGTTGGCTTTCAAACCTTTCCCATTAAGAGGTAAATTTGAAGCTTTGTCCTATTTTACTGACGGGCTTTGAATGGTATAAATAACAGAATCCGAGGCTGGGAGGGAAACCCTCAAAAATTTAGGTTGGGGAAGATCCACAAGTAGGGTTCCCTACAAATAAACTTCCTCTTAACCGTCAAAATAGGGGAGTTTGGAATTAACATCCATATAATTATCCTGACTCAAAAATACTAGAAAACATATTTACCACAAAAATTTCATTCATCACAGAGAAAATAATTTTAGTAGGAGAACTTGCCTCATCTTTTCCTGGAAGTATCTCCCCATATTCAAAAGGTGACGGATCTTGGGCCTGAGTCAAACCCTTGGAAATTGTTGAGACTACCTCCTCCGCTTCCTTTATTTTCATAGATTTTTAGGTTGCCATATTTTGAATTGGTTTTGGATTTTATTCTTGGGACAGTCCTTAGACAAATACCTCATATTATTGCAAAGCCCACACTTTACAGGTATATTTTCGTATTCTATAGGTTGAATGTGGATGCCAAAAAATGAGACTAGATCCATTGATCTTGGCAAGAAGACCTTCATATTAATATTAACGCAGACTAGAGTATAGATAAGTCTTGACCAAGCAGAAGTACCTCAGTCAATGGTGAGGAGCTGACCCATATGCCTAGTGATTCTAGAAAAAATATCTTCATGCCACAGAGAGAGGTAGACTCGAAAGATGAACCAATACTAGAATTTATTGAAGACTCTAATAATAGGGATCAAAATCGGATGACCATCATTTCATAAACAATCCTCTTCTACCAAAGAACCAAGGACCTTGAAGTAGGACTTTCTCTATGTCTTCTTCGCATATGATTTTGGCCAAAAAGAAATTTTTAGGTAAAGCAATAATGTCGAAATAGCCATAGGATCTCCACTTATCACGAGCCTATTTTTGGATAGCATCTAAATCTGATCTTGCTCTCGAAAATTTCCCTATTAGGCATAAATCCATTGTGTAGTTTCCATCTTAGCAAGATCATTGGAAACTTTAATTTGGTCTCCCACAAGAGAGATATGATAGAAAGAAGCAAAATCCTGTCTTTTAACCACTAGAGCTTATAACCAATACCTCTCGCTTGGGTTGAAGAGTTTGGCCTGGGAATTCGCAAGGTTTCTTGCTCACTTGTCATTTAAAAATTCAACAGAGCAAGAACCTGCTCGACCAACTTCCACCTTAGCTTTTTTGCCACCTCCTTCGTTGCTCATCATGCTTTGCATAATGTTGTTATTGTTTCAAACCCTAGCTCTTTGTTGTGTTACTATGCCAAACCTAGCTCTATTTTGTGTTCCTGTACCAAACCCTAGCTCTCACATTCAAGTTGACAAATTATTTCTTTATTCACATTTGATTCATTCTTTGTTTTTGGTGCTATTTATACTTCCTCCTACTCATCCGATTAAGAATTATTCGTACCTTCCATATAATGATTTTTGCATGCACCTTCCTCATCCTTCTTACCTTTCTCTTTGTTCATATTTTTTTCGCTAAATTTTATTCAAGGATTTCTTCGACGGATAATTTTAAGTTGAATGTCTAGATTTATTGCATACTCTGCATTGATTCGACAAGTTTTCATAATTAATATATTTCTTCCAATACCTAAATTTAGATATGAACCTTATAGACGTTGGTAAAGTGTTTTCCATGCAGGTATTGACACAGAATATAGCAAAAATTAGCCTAGTTCGAGCTTTAGTTATTGAGTTGAAGGCTAAAACCTGATATATCAATTTTGTAATTGCTACAATTATATCTTCATCCCATAATTCTATAGGTAATCTTGAAATTCTTACCCAAAATGGGTCAAGACTTTTATTTTTGTTTTTATATTGAAACTTGGTTTCCACCTTCTTAAAAAAGGGCCCATTCTCCTAAAAATCGATGGCCCTCCTTACAAATTTTTAACACAGTCCTTGTAGTTGGGGAAGATGATGAGGAAAAAATCTTCTGGGAGAGCTTTTATCCCCATGTGTCCTTGAGGTATCCTTTTTCTTTCCGCCCACTTTCTTATAGAGTCCAGATCCAGGCGAGTTCTTATAAATTTTCAACTAGATTGTTAGTTTTACAAGCTTATGTAGAACTTGCAAATAGAACCCCTTTCTCCATCAAAGGGAGAGATATCATATATTTCTGCAGAAATTGGTGCTTTTCCTTTGAGGTTATCAATCCACGTAAATGTAAATTTATGCTTGTCATGGTATGTTCTTGGGTCAAATTATTGGGTTTCTCTACCACCATTATCCTATTTAATATCTTATGGACCAAATATGGAAGCTCTTACTCCATGTATGGAATTCTTTGCCCCTACCATTTTTGACCAACCCATCTGTATGTAGTCCAAAAAAATCTATTTCCCTGTGACTGCTTATTATTTGTTATTCATTGTTGCACTAGAGTTTTATCTCTACAATATACTTCAGATAATCCATAGCCCTATGATTACTTATTGTGTGTTCTTCATCCTTGCATTAGGGTTTGATCTCTACCATTTGCTTGATAAACTTTTCCACCCTAGGGTTTGATTTTTGTTGTTTGCTTCAAAAAATTTTGTGGCACCTACTACCTACTTTAAAAAATCCACCACACTAGGGTTTGATTTTTGTTGGCCTGCTTCTATTGCTCTATGACTACTTGTTGTTTGTTCTATGCCACTGCACTAGGTTTTTATCTCTACCTCCCTCTTCAGATATTTCTGTCACCCATACATTAGGATATTTATTCCTTTTAGTATCTTAGGGAAGTTAGTTTGGAGTAATTTTACTTCATATAAATGTTTTTAATTTAGGTTGATTTTATTTTAAATTTATGTGTTCATTTTTGAAATTTATTAGGCATAAAAAATATTTATTCGACACAAATAGTTACTCAATGAGATCCCATTATTTTTTTCTAGATTATATATTTGTTTTACAATATGTAAAAATACCTCTTAAACAACTATATCTCTATTTTATCAAACATAAATAACTTAATTATTGAATTTGTGTAATCTGATATTTTGAGGCCAAGGTCAAATGTATATTGAGGTGCATATAAATATCGTTTATGCTACGTAAGGGTATGTGATTATGTAAACCTATGGGTATTCCTCATTTATGTAAGCATACATGCTGTAATGTATCATATAACTTATGCATTATCCATAGATGGATTAGATTCTATGGAGTGAGAAATATGGTGGCAAAGCCTTGATGTAGCAAAAGATATAGGTATACTTGAGTGGTGTAGTTTCACGAAAATTGAGCATATGATTTGAGATAGTGTAAATATCATATGTGTGTTCTTTGGATTACAATAATAATCAAATTATGTGAATGAATTTGAATAATTTGTATGGTTCCACAATATTTCATATAAGAGTAATTTGATTATCAAAGTATTTGATCTCGATAATTGATTTCAGTGTATATGATACTGACATGTGCATGTTTATGTAAGCCTATAGGCCCCATTCATATCTTGCTCGTAGTGGAATTGGTTAATCTACATTTATCCTCATTGGGAATTTATTTATCACTATAAATTCTCCTCAATGAGGATCCATTTGAATTATAAGTATGAATAATATATGATATATTTGGGTACCCATGGGCACCCACCTTATACTTCTTGTCTTATCCCTTCATTTCCTTCATGTCCTTTATTATTGTTTTCTTCTAATTGCATTATCCTTTTTCGAGCATATATTTGTGGTGACTAAATGTTTTGGAATGGTCTTAAAAAATTATGAATTAAATAGTTAAATGTTCTCAACACCAAGGGCTAAATATATTTATAATTAAAGAGGTATTATAAGCATATATAATTTCTTGATATGTTAATCATCTAAAAAAAATTACAATGTATTATGAGATCAATAGTTTTTCTTACTTTTGGAAGGTCTTCTTTTACAAATATACAATGAATATAAATTAAATATTAACATGTAAGGAATGATCATTCCCATGTTTACCCATATCTAGCCTTGTATTGATCATATAAATATTTAAATAACAATAATTTTTTATGACCCATCCACATTCTCTTAAGAATTTTGTTTTTATTGGTTCCTTTCTTTATTGGGTTTTCCACTCTTTTGTGGTTCAAAAATACAATTCATGCCTAATAAAGATTATGTGAGATAGACATCATGACTTAAGTAGAAGAATAACTACCCAACTCAATATTATTGTATTATTCCTATTCTATACATGATGCATTTTTGTTTTAAGTCTTTGTATACTCTTATTATATCTTCCAATAACTAGACAAAAGTTCCATTAACCAGTTATATCTTTTTATTTTTTGGTAAATTAGATAGGATTGATTCCTTAAAATATGTGTTCATATTTTTTATAATGTTATTCTAAAAGCTTTAAAATATTTAGTGCTTTTTATATAAATGTTGACAAGGGATATGAATATATCCTACAAATAATTCTAGGTCATTTCTAAAATTTAAGCTAAAAATGCACAATAATTGAATTTTTGTTTTTTTTTAATTTACATGGTGGAATTGGTAGCCGCCACGAATCCGGGCAGGCTGTCCAGCTTTTATGGCCGCCAAAATATTTTGTGTTTTCCGACCTAGAAGCCGCCACACAAATCTTCGCGCAGTCCACCCCTATAACCACCATGCCACAATCATTTTAAACCTTTTACGCTGCTGAAAGCACCAGAAAAGGGACAAGTGTTTAGTCCGACGAGGCCCGAGATTTGAACCTTGGACCTCCACCCCCCTTATGGGGTTTGGATGAACCAATTGGTCTACACCTCGGACCTAATAATTGAAAATTAAAATGATCAACAATTTGCTATAGAAAGACAACTCTTTGACACAAAAATTAATGCCTTCTCATGGTTACAAATAAAATATATTATCTCTTTAAATATTTTATTGTGAGAAGGATCAAATCATAAATCTATTCTTTTAAGATGTGATCTACTCAGGAATGGTTATGCAAAGCCATTTTGATTTTTATTTTATGTAGCTCCAAGACTTTATTTCTTCTAGATGGTTATATTATGGTGAGATCAAGCAAGATTTGAAGGATCATATATAGAAAAGTTTGTTCAGAAAAAGAGATATCTAAAAGGTAACTAAAATTTTGGAATGTCAAATCTTTTAGTAGCATAGTTTAAACAAGACAAAATTCAGGCTTAACAATTTACAAAAATAGTAGAAATCAATGGAATGGACCAAGATACTTATATAAGAGAAAATAAATTATTCTCTCATTATGATCATGTAATAAAAAATGAAGATTCACATTGGTGTTAAAAATAGGGAGAAATATATTAAGAAGGAACAAAATGTCAATTGTCTATATGCCACAATCAAAAATAGATTTATCTTTTCGTCGAATAAAAAATATTTCAAATTGAGATGGATCGAGTATTCAGGAAGAAGAAGCCATTAGCATGGAAGCAATTAACTATTTGAAGGATACTTTATTTGAATTTTATGAGGATAAAGAGGCTCAAAATAAGCTTTAGTCAAGTTTAAAATAAATTATCACATAAAAATATAATGAAATCTTGATGAGGGATATCTTTATGGGGGTCTACAAGAGGCGGTTTTTCCATTTCACCCTAATAAGAAACTTGGCCCGAATGGATTTCTTGTACTTTTCTTTAAATTTTTTTGAGAATTGTTAAAGAATAATATGTTGGTTATGGTTGAAGAGGCAAGGAAAAATAAGACTACAATAAGTGATATATTGCCTCCATTATTGGCAATTGCATTTGTTTCTAAGAAAAATGACAAAATATTTTGAGTGCTTATCTCTATAGTGTAACCAACTCTAAATGCTCAATTATAGAGTGTAATCTTCTCTAGCACTAGTGCGTCCCATCTAAATATTTAATTATAGAGTGTGGTTTGCCCTATCAGTTGTTTTCCCTATTTAGATTATAGTGCACCTTGCTCAAGTAATAGTGGAACCTATTTGAATGCTTAATTTTGTAGTGCATCTCATTTTATCAGTAATATATTCCACTTTGACACCATTACACCCTATTTGAAAGCTTAATTTTATATTGTGTATGTTGAGTTATTTGCATGTGTAGTAGTATAATGATTATGTAAATATATAGTGGGATGGATTGTTACAGAATATTATGGCTTGGTAGCTACTTCAAGATGTTTGCAACAAAGAAGCTTAACCGAGAAGTTTGTGACAATTGTTAAATAACAAAATTATTTATAGGAAAAGAGTATAAAAAGAATATTGTGATAGGTACAAGTCATGATAAGAAGTAATAGTGAATAATAAAAGTGTTATTGTCATGGTAAATCTTCCTCGTCAAGTGTATTTGTCATAAGGAGATATGTTGTATATCATAAAATCTCAAGAAATTTAACATAGTCAAAAGTAGTTTTGAATGTATGATGTAATTATAGGAAAATTACGAAAAGGAAATAAAAAATACTTTTGGAAGTACTATATAATTATAGGATTTCAAAAGGACAAGCTCTAGAAACATGTGATATTTGGACTATCTCATATAATTATAAAATATTATAAGAAAAGTTCAAGAAAAATATGTTAAATATCTTGATATTATGGAAAGAGTCCAAAAAAGAGATATTTAGAAAGTGTTGCCATGTGTCTATCTAGAGTTTTGCATGCATGTAATATCTAGCTCCCATGAGCTGATAACTATGGGAGAGATCCTATATGGGAGGTAAGTCAAGTCAAGTTGAGTTTAGCAAGTGTGAGCTCAAGGAAGTAATAAAGAGTAGTGTGTGTGAGTGAGAGCTAGCAATACAAGCTAGCCATAAAAGAGTGATTCTTGTCCAAGGTGTGACCAGGATTATTAGAGTAAGGGTGTGGAGCATGGTCATTGGTAAATTCTATAGAAGGTGGAGGCTTAACAGGAGGACTTCATTTGTTTACAAGGCAATCTTATGAGTATCCATAAACTGTTGTAATTTGTATGTATAATACAATTTCATCTATTTTTATTGTATGGTTTCTTATGCATCCATTAACTCTTATTTTTCTATGATATTCTAATGGTTTATTATGCATGATATTTATATGGTAGTATACCACCATAAAGTTAATATTGTATACCTATCATAATGATAATAGTATGAGGAAAGCTTGGAGAAATGTTATGAGCATGTTGCAGCAATAGTAAGTTCATCTTCCTCTACTTCTACAATTGAAGTAGAAGATTTAATCAAAAATATGGGACTACTTGTAATAAATTTATAGCAATAAAAGGATATGGAAACTGAACGAGCCTAAACTAGATATAAAGGTGTTAGGAAGAATTTGTCTGAGGTATTTTACTACGATTACAGAGAGATGACATTACAAAATAAATTTTCCTAATAACACATCTACTTCAAGAACAATGAGTAATGAGAGTCAAAGCTCCAATTAACATTGTTGATCTTTTTCAAGATAATAAAGAAGAATTTTGATGTTATGGCAATGAAATGAGTTCATGATAAAACTCCTAATAAAGGAAAGGAGGTCAAGAAGAAGAAAGAAGAGCCCAAAAAGAGGAGAAAAAAATTGGGAGTTATTGATTTTCCAATCTCAATAGGCCAGGAACCATACTCAATCATGGAGGATTTATCAAAGAAAATTACCAACATCACGTATGATTAACTGCTAATGTTATCTGTAGAAAAATGAAGGAAGTTGCATTGTAGACTTGGTTTTGGATGAAGGAGGAAATTTGAAATCACATTGTTTGACATAGAGGTTGATCCATATACTCCATAATTTAAAGTTATGTGTAAAGATATATCTATTGTTGATGTCATGGCATATGGTGTAGTCAATGTTCACATAATGACAATCTACTTCGAAGATGTTAGGACTAGAGAGGTTATCATATAACTTAAAGTTGAGACACTTGAATAAAGAAAAAATAATTTCAATAGGATTATTATGTAATGTAGTAGTATTAGACATGGGAGACATCTGTGTGGTAGACCTTTAAGTCATAAAGGATGGTTCAGTAGCCTATTCAATGTTGTTAGTAAGGCCGTAAATAAAAAAATACCATGCTCATAATTATTGGTGTGAAGGGTACATGACCATTGGTCAGGGTCCCAAGCAAGTGAAGATAAATGCGAGACCTCAATCTCATATATTGAGGATCATAGAAATAGAAGAAAAAACAAGTGGACAACCTCAGATGATGCCAATACGAGTGAGGTGGATACTAAAGATGACGAAGAAAACAACGTAGACATCTTAGTGGTTGACATCCTTCTTTATGCTCCAATAGACCATCCACATTAGTTTTTTGAGAAATATTTGAAGAACTAACTATAAGAAATAATCTAAGAAAATATGATGGAGTTCTATTTGAATGTGAATATGATGAGTTTCTTGATGTAACTTGTTGGTTGTTGAAGTAGTTCCAAAGGAATACACAAATATTTGGTGATACTTAACCAAATTCAAGTTTCTAAATAGTGCAATAACAAGAATAAATAGGAGTGTAACACCATTAAATAATTGAATATTTGTATGATAGGAGTATGAATAGAATATAGTGATAGGGATAGGTCATGGAAAAAATTAAACGAATAGCAAAAGTGTTATTGTCATGGTAAATTGTCTTCATCAAGTATCTTTGTTACAAGGAGATAAATAATAATATTTATAGAAATCCAAGATAGTGAAAAGTACTTTTGAAAGTACTATGTAATTATAGAAAAATTCCAAAGGGATAATCTCTAGAAACATGTGATATTTGGACTATCTCATGTAACTATAAAAGATCATAATAAAAGGCTAGGAAAGATATATCAAGTATCTTTAATTTATGTAAATAATCCAAAAAGGAAATCTCTAGAATGTGCTTCTGTGTGTCCATTTAGAGTTCTTCATACATTTAATTTCTAGCTTCCATAAGCCTATAAATGATGGAGATACCCCTTATGGGAGGTAATTCAAGCCGAGTTGAGCAAGTGTGATCTCAAGGAAGTAATAGAGAGTCTAACATGTGAGTGAAAGCTAGTAAGCTAAGCTAGCTACAAAAAGTATCTATTGTCCAAGGTGTGACCAAGATTGTCAGAGTGAGAGTTTGAAGCATGATTGTCGAGAAAGACCATAGGAGGTGGTGGCTCAATAGGAGGACCGCCTTTGGTCGTAAGGCAATTTGGTGAGCATCCATGAAATGTTGTAATTTATATAATATATTTACATCTTTTTATTGTGTAATATCTTATGCTTCGAATAATTATTATTTTACATGATGGTGTAATGGTTTATTATGCATGATATTTTTATGGTAGCATAGCATCGCCAATTTAATACTGTACATATATCATAATGACCATAGTACGAGGAGAGTTCAAGTAAATATTGTGAGCTTACTTAGTTCAACACATCCCATATTGCTAGTAGTGTGTCTTGCTTAAGTACTACTGCACCCCATTTGAATGTTTAAGTATATAATGTGCCATGATCTATCAACAATATGTCTCATATGATATAAAAATGGCATTCTCTTCTATGAAAGAGTGATAATGATATTTTTGTCTTCTGGTGCTAACTACTATGTAACCTAGGATTTACTTTTATTGTAGCTAGAAGTTGAATAGGCTAGACTTCATATATAAATAGGAGTTTCATAGTTATTATAAGAGTCCTTTGGTATTTTTAAGAAATCTAGAGATACTCTTTGTAATCAATTGCTAATTTATCATTTGTACTTGACTTTTGATTTAATGAGAAAGAAAGGTTGAAATTTATTGATCAATTGTGTTGCTTGACCTCTTGATTCATGAATTTTTATTATTGGTGGATCCACTATTTCATCATCCAGTTGGTCTTAATTGTCGTTGCAAGTATTATTCATATTTTGATTTTACTAAAGTTATTTGGTGTAATGGAGCCGAATCTCATCTGTAGGTGAGAGACAAAGGAATAAGTTTCATGATTCATCTGTAAATAAATTATCACCAGGTTTAGTTATCCATTAGAGATTATCTCTAGCCAGGGTACACACTTTTTTGAATAAAGTGAGAGAATACTTGACTCGATTTCCATCAAGTACAAGAAGGTGATTGTCTAAAAATCATGTACCAATAGACATGTAGAACAAACTGACCATGTGTTATACAAAATTCTTATGAAGGATGTAGTGTTGTAGATTGACATACAATAAAAGACTTCATGTAGATTTATGGGCATACAAGATACCATTAAGTCAATCACTTGATACTTTATTTTCTAATTGACATATGGTAGTTATCATGGTATTCTTATTGAATATGGTATCCCCATAATGTAAATGATTATGAGAAATAGGCATAATGAAAGGTAACTTATGCATGACAATATAGTACAACTAGACCAGCTACATGAAATGATATGGATGACATAAGATGTCATTGCCAAGAATAATATGAAAGAAAAGAATATTGGGATAAAAATATTGAGTGAAACCCATTCAAAGTCATGGATATTTTTGTTTTGTTGTGTAGAGGTTTCTGTTTGAGATTTTTGAGCTTTTGTTCGGAGATCAAGTATTGTCGGTTAGTATGCAAAGGTTTTTAGTAGAAATTTTAAGCTGTATTTACAGATTAAGTGATGTTATTTGTTGTGTAAAAGTTTCTATCTAAGATTTTATGGTGGGTTTATATATTGAGTAAAATATTTTGTTGTGTAGAGGTTTCTACCAAATATTTTGATCTAGGACTGATCGACTGATATTGTTTGTTGTGTAGAGGTTTCTCTCAGAGTTTAAGCCAAGTTTACAAATCGGGTGATATTGTTTATTTTGTAGAGGTTTCAATTAAAAAATTTGAGTTAGGTTTACAAATCAAGTGATGTTTTTTTTTGTGTAGATATTTTGAGCTAGATTTGTAGATCAACTATTGTTTGTTGTGTAGATATATTTTTTAAATATTTTAAGTTGGGCTTATAAGAGTGTTGTTGTTTGCTATGTAGAGATTTATGTCAAAAATTTTAAGTTGGATTTATATATTAAGTGATGTGTTGTGTGTTCTGTAAAGGTTTCTATCAAAATTTTTGAGTTGGGTCTATAGATCAAGTGATATTTTGTGCTGTGTGAAAGTTTTTATTAAAAATTTTAAGCTGGGTTTGTAGAACAAGTGATTTTTTGCCGTATAAAGGCTTATGGTAGATATTTTAAATCAGGCTTGCAGAATGAGTGATATTTTTTACTGTGTAGATGTTTTTTCAGAGATTTTGAGTTGGTTTTATAGATCGAGTGATGTTTTCTGTGTAGAGGAATTGTTATAGGCATAGTTGAGAAAATTAGAAGTGGTTATTAATTAACATGGAAAAAGAATAAAAAAAATTTGGGCATCAACAAAAAAAATGGGGGAAATAATGAAAAATTTAGAAAAAATAGAAGAAAATACAATTTTTTTACTGAAAAATGATTTTTCATGCATATCACAATCAATTAACATTATGCAAATAAAATAATAATACTGAAAGTGATACAAGCTGAAACTACACATGGCAGTGATAAGTGATACAAATAATGAGAAAAAGAAGAATGGGCCCAAGATATTGTGGAGCAACAACAGATGGAACTCAATCATACAAGCAGAACCTGGTTCAAATCCCCACATAGTGATTGACACTTCTGCAATAAGGCCTCCCATGATAACACAGTTTGTTGTAATATCATATAATGTGGTTTATTGAAATACTGCAATGATGCAGTCATGCTGTAATAGGAGTGGAGCCTTTTTCAACCCCATAGAACCATATGAAAATAAATAATGCAAATACTACTAGGAATCCTTGATAAGAATAGATCACACAAGACCTCAAACTGATTCAAAACCAAAAAGTTTCACGTGCTTACATAGTGAACACGTTCTCCAACACAAAAAGCATTAATAACTTGCAGATGTTAAATTGTCATGCTGTTTAAAACTTGTGTGAAAAGGAGGATTAGCTGAAATACTTTATGGACAAAATGCTCATAAACCAGAATTTACAGTAAAATTTTGAGAAAGTATGATAAACAGATTTTGCTTTCTACAAGACTTTCTTTAGACCACTATGTAATCTATCAGAGTTGGTTATTGGTTTTGAGACACTTAGTTGCTTGACAACTTCTGCTTTTAGGACAATATGTTGTTTTCTCACAAAAGATATAAGAGACACAACTAATAGCAATTGCCAATGATCAACCATGCAGTTTTATCTTTTTCCTGGACATTCAACTAGCATTTGGAATGTTTTCAATTTCAGCATATGATAAGTAAAGGTTGAAAAATAGGTTTGTGTAACAACCCAAATCTACTCACTTGGTTGTCCCACGTAAAACAATTCATAAACAATTCACTGTAATATTTTTTTTTTGTTTTTATACTACAATTTACTCATAAGTTTACCTTTAAGTTTCTAGTAAACTTGCTTCATCCAAATGATTACTAGTATAATATTAACTTAATACAGATATATTACACCACTTTTGGGTTCAAGACTACTGCAAAAAGTCAACCAAGTGGATGAGATCGACCATATCCCGTAAAGGTGTTATTAGTGGAGTTGACTTGTCTCATTTAACATCTTCATGTTTTAGCATGAGGATCAAACCACGAAGGGGGTTATCCTCTAAGGCCCATATCACCTAGAGGGTGGATGCTTGCTTCCCTATCCCTTATCATTCAAAATATTCAATTATCATCATTCTTGTTCTTTTATAGAATGATAGGAAAATAGCATACTTATACCTAGTGTCTAGCGGATTGTCCTCTTCATGGAGTCAGTCAAAACCATGCTAATACACTGGCGTTGGACTTAATCTCACATGCTCTTTATGACCCATGTTAGTATGTCCCATACCATACAATGAGGCTTAACTAGCTAGGTCAAAGATAGATGGGATCTATCACAGTACTATTCCAAATGCAACTTGGAGAAGGCGTCCCATACCGCCTCTCATTCCAAACTTGACCTAGTCATATTACTTGACCAATTCTGTTAGTATTCAGTTGCTCTAGATATTATTGTGTGCCTACTTACAACTCAAAAATATTTGGGTAAATTTTTTGAGCATCCTTTTTACTCAATGCTCTATTTTCAATATTAGATTGAAGCTTATCAACCCATTCTAGTGTTTTGTTTTCATGCCCCGCTAGACTATCAAGAGTTTTCCAACCCATCCATTTAGTTTTTTTTTAAGTTTTCCAAATAGATTTAAAATACTCAAGGAAACCTCTAAATATCTCTAAGCTTGGGAGACACCAAAAATTACTCTCATATTTAATTTAAAATTAAAATAAAATATGTACACTATGACCCTCATTCTATGATTAAGATATAGTTTAAGGTTTAAAGATAGGAATAAATTTAACATAATACCATATCATCTATTTTGAGATTTTCAAAGCATAACCATAAAACTCTTTTTTTTTTAACCTTACTACATATAGATTTCGGGTTTTAAAATTATTTTTCACACATTGCAATATTTCATAATTTTCAAATAGAAAAATAAAAGCATAATAATACTTTAACTCTATTCACACCGCTAGCAAATAGTTTTACCATACTGAAGATTTTCTACAAGCTTAGCCATAACTATTTTATACTCTTGGAAAAACATTACGTCACCAACTTAAAAATATTAACACAACTGAAAGGTTAAATACTCTATCAAAGAGACATTAATCCCAACGTTGCTTGATGTCATACATATTTAAAAAGAAGGAATTAACTATTTAGATATCGAAGAACCATTTTTGCCACATCGCAAGTTTCTAACAGCCTAACGTTAAACTGGAAAATGAAGATAACAAAGGTTGACATTTTCCCACGTCTATAACTTAGCAAATATGCTCGTCTGTATATAAAATTCATAGATGGATTTCAACCGGTCTTAATATTTTCTAGAGAAACACAATTTACTTTTATACATACACAAGCCAGTATGGAGCTCAACTACCTAGGCTCAATACGTTTGCCAACTTAACTTGCATGACTTCAAAGTATAATTTTTAAATCTACACTTCATGTAATGGTTACCATTTTTCCAGATAAAATAAAAGAGAACCTATAACTATTATCCAATAAAAGAGAACCTATAACTATTATCCAACTTAACCAGATTTCAAACCATTAAATCTTCGAAACACATTAATTCATCCGAGCGATATTCTCATATATTAAATAAATACAAGCTTCCATAAGAACACAAGCCTCAACTGAATCACTCGCAACAATTAGGACATTTCATTTCTTAAGGAAATTGATTTTATACACAAGATATTTTTTGAGAACGCTATTCCAAATATTTACAAAGAACCCATGGAAAAGAGTTTCATTGGCATAGAAATCCTTTTAGGATTCTGTTCACAACTAGAAGGATAAGTAACGTTGGCAGGTTAAACATCTAGGTTTAGGATCTGAAGAGAACACGAACCAACACCGGATAAATTAACATCCTTAATCTATTTACAACACTTTATAGCTCTGCAACATGACATGATTTAGACATTCAAATATGGTCTGCTCTAACTTGAACTACAACTTTCACTGGAATGCATTCACATGAAGACAAGGGTTTTTTAGCTTTTGGTTCTCTTTTCAAACTTCTCAACATCTTCGGTTTCTTACTCAGCCGTCGTCATGCTTGAAAATCTTCCTCACACTGCCAGTTCAGACTCCACTCTCCATCCCGACGGTTTAAGGTTTTTGATTGAAGGGATCATATTTTGGCTCCTCAAATCATGAATGCATATCTAATTTCACATAACCATGCATACTTGCAGTTGTTTCTAAAAATTCATATAACATTCGGGAACACTAATGCATGTATTTCACACAAAATATTTTCTCATTCTCGAGTAACAACATTATTCACATTCCAACCAGAACTTATATTCAAGTAATGAGATTGTGGTTTAATCATGCATACAATAATCATTCAATAGGAAGCACACTCAAGAAATTTTATGTTTCATTCCACACAGGACATATGAGCAATCATTCCATAGCATCATATATCTTTTCTATTCAATCAAATTCAATTATACAAGGAAACAAATACTGTAGTCGGACTACTTGGAGTTTTTAGAAATACCTAAACCTTTAGAAGTTGCCCAACTCTTCCAAAATTCCACCGCCACGCTTTTGTTCATATTGTTCTCTCTTTTTTTTCCCAATTGTGCCTTACATTTTTCATCCTCCTCTCTATGATTGTTTCCTCTCAACACGAGTTTTTCCACTACGTCCAACCATACTGTTTTCTATTTCCTCCTTCCTCCCTTCTCGGTTCGCGGTTAAGGAGGAGATCAAAATCATAATGAAATTGAACACCTTGCGCCAATACGGTTAAACTGGCCACTACCCCGTTAAACTGACCACTACCCCACGCCACACTCTTCCAGTTCATGATGAAGAAAAATCATTTATTTTTATATTTCATATTGCTACCACATAAGCATAGTCTTAATTATCTATTTTAAAATAAAACTCAAGCATAATACTTCCTTGCAACTCACTTGCATATGAGACTTCTTAAAAAGACATACACACATATTTTTATTTGCATTCCCATGTTATATCTTTTTTAAAATTAAACTATATGTATATTAAAAATAATCAATGGCTCCCATCATCGTTACCACCAAAATCAAACACAAAACCCAGACAATCATAACATCTATATGATATGCAAGTATGCGAGCGTCCATCTACTCGTGAGCCGAATCATCACTTGTCTTATTACCTTTTCCATCGACTAAATTCGCTTTCACGTCAACTTTGAAACTGGTTCTGCATATACAATAGCAATCAACAGTACCACAATTCACAAGAAAAGGTAAGGTTATTACCAATTTGCTTATCTACAAATATCTGTGTGAGAAGGGTCATTACATCCTCCCGCACTTAGGAAAAATACAGTCCCTGTGTTTTATGCAAAATTAAACAAACAATATCTTGCATAAGTATTTAGTAAATACCAAAGTAATCAAATAAAACCATGATTTCCATTTTATACATAATATCCCATTCATCATAAATCACAATTATTTTACATGTCATATAGCTAAATCATACAACATGTCATATTGTATTCATCGAAAAACATATATACATATTATTACATTACAAAATAACTTTGTGTAAATAACACAAACCAAAGCCAAGCTACTCTACACAGTAACTCAAACCAACATAGCCTACTCTACTCGATATTTTGTTTTTCATATTTGATGCAAATATACATATTTCATCAAATCACATAAGAGTTTTGGAACTTTAAAGTCTACTCAAACATGTAAGAAAATTGTTGCTGCATATCTACCACATCTTCCCACCTTGCATTTTTATCTGAATAGTGGTCCCACTAGACCTGATATTGCTCTACAATCCTCTTCCTCAGGTTATTGGTTCTAAAACCAAGTACGCAAATAGGTCAAATTTCAATTTTTAGTGGGTCAGTCATCTGCAATTTAGACACATCCAAAACCTGAGTGGAATCAGAAATAAATTTTCTAAAAAGGGACACATTGAAGATTTTATGAATTTTGGATAGGCTTGGTGGTAGAGCAAGTCTGTAAGCAATAGGACTTATTATTTTCACAATTTCAAATGGACCTACATATCTAGAGTCTAGTTTAGAAGATTTTATAGAACTTTTTGTTGGTTTCACCCTTAAGAATACCCTATATCCCACAAAATATTCTCTCGGTGTCCTTTTAAGATCCACGTAGCTCTTCTGGTGATCTGCGATCTCTTTCAACTTTTGCTGAATTATTTTTAGTTGTTCTTCTATTTATTTTACCATTTTCGGTCCGATCACTACCCGATCCTCCAGATTATCCCAAGATAAGGGAATTTGATACCTTCTTCTATAAAGATCTTCAAAAGGTGCCATACCTAGTGATGCATGATAACTATTATTATATGTAAAATCCACTAGATAAAAGTAGTCTTCCCACTTTGTATGTTGATCCATGCAATTAATCCTTAACATATCTTCCAATACTTGGTTTACTCTTTCAGTCTGCCAATCAATCTTAGGATGATATGTAGTACTAATATTCAATTTGGTACCTAATACCTCATGCATTGCCTACCAAAATTTAGAGGTAAATGAGAATCTCTATCAGATATTATGACATTTGGAAAATCGTGCAACCTTACTACTTCCTTGGAAAACTTACTCGCTACTGCAGAAGGATCATATTGAACATTACCCACTATAAAATGTGCTACATTGGTTAGCTTATCCACTATAACCAATATTACATCATACCTAAACCTTGTTTTGGGCAATCCCACAATAAAATCCATTGATACCACTTACCATTTTTGCATAGGTATGTCATGTGGGTATAGCTTTCCGGCTGGATGTAAATATTTCACTTTCACTTTTTGACACTCCAAACATCTAGCCATATAGTTGGTGATATATTTTTTCATACCTGGAAAATAATAAGTTTTCTTCAAATTCTCACATTTTTTATCCTCTCGGATGTCCCGAATAAGGCGTATTATATGCCTCCTTAAGGATTATTTCTTTCAACCCTATTATGTTTGGAACTACCAATCTATTCATATACAGTAGTAGATCATCTTTGACTACAAATTCTATAACATTTCCATACACTTGTTCATTTGGAACCTTACAATATTGGCAAAATTCATCCTTTGCTTGTAAAGATTTAATTTGCTCTAATAGATCATATTGGCATTTTGACATAGCTGAAATGCACCCTCTCCTACTCAGAGCATCTGCAACCTTATTCTCCTTGCCCTTAATATACTCAATACCAAAATCATACTTAGCTAAAAATTCCATCTAGCATCTTTGCCTGGCATTCAATAAGGGTTGAGTGAATATGTACCTCAGACTCTGATGATCTATTTTCAATTCAAATGGTTTTTCTAATAAATAGTGTCTCCAAATTTTTAGGGCATGAACAACTGCTACCAACTCTAAATCATGAGTGACATAATTTACCTTGTGTCTCTTAAGCTTCCTAGACTCATAGGCTATAACCGCATCACCTTGGGTCAACACTCCTAACACTTTAATTGATGTATCTGTGCACATTGTATACTACTTATCAGGATCAGGTAATTGCAAGATCGATGCAGATATCAAACAATATTTCAAAACTTAAAAAGCTTCTTCATGTTGTTCTGTCCACTTAAAGGCTCTACCTTTTCTTTGTATATTTGTAATAGGTTGGATGATTCTTGAAAATCCTTTGACATATTACCTATAATACCCTATAATACCCATAAAACTTTGTACCTATGTCACATTAGCAGGTGTTGGCCAATCAATTATTACCTCAATTTTCTTGGGATCTACAGCAATCCCTTCTATGAATATGATATGACCCAAATACTATACTTGTGGGGTATAAAACTCATATTTTAATAACTTTTCATAAAGTTGGTTATATCTCAGAATCTCAAGTACAATTCTTATATGTCGATCGTGTTCCTCCTTGCTCTTAGAATAGATCAATATATCATCCACAAATACGAGCACAAAATGGTCTAGTTGCTCTCTAAAAATACTATTCATAAGATTCATGAATGTGGCTGTGACATTAGTCATACCAAAAGGTAGAATAGTAAATTCAAAATGTCCATACCTTGTTCTAAATGTTGTTTTAGAATTATCTTCTTCTCGTATTCGCAATTGATGATAGCCAAATCTTAAGTCTATATTTGATAAAATGGTTGCTCCTCTCAATTGATCAAACAAATCATCAATTCTAGGTAGCGAATACCTATTTTTGATAGTTAACTTATTTAGCATTCGATAATCAATGCACATCCTCAAGGTACCATATTTATTTTTAACAAATAAAATAGGAGCTTCCCAAGATGACACACATGGATTGATAAACCATTTTTCCATCAAATCTTGAAGTTGCATTTTGAGATCTTGTAGCTCTATAAGCTTCATCCTATATGGTGCCCTTGCAATAGGTGCTACTTCAGATAGTAATTCTATAGAAAAATCAAA
This sequence comes from Wollemia nobilis, assembly GCA_028583015.1. Lineage (NCBI taxonomy): Eukaryota > Viridiplantae > Streptophyta > Pinopsida > Araucariales > Araucariaceae > Wollemia > Wollemia nobilis. The sequence goes on from JAQPPZ010001195.1 coordinate 12,152,770, forward strand.
TTCCCTTTAAGGAGGTAACCTCGATAGATACTCAAGAAACACATCTCTAAATTACCCCAATACTGGATGTTTTTGGCAGAGATCAAATTCCATTTTTGACACTTCATTCTTATTCATATTAACTATAAAGACCATCCATTTCTTCCTAATCACTTTATTCATCTGCATTGCAGACAGTAAATATGGTTTAACTTCACTCCGACCACAATAAATTCTAACCCTTTTGTTAGATTCATCCATAAATTCTACCCATCTCTCTTCAAAATTTAGAATATCCTTATGCGCTTTCAGCTAATAAACTCCTAGAATGATATCAAACACATCCAAAGGTGCCACATATAGATGCCAATTAGTTTTTCCTTGTGGTAAAATGATTGGGAGTCAAACATACATTGGTTAACTTGGTAGGTTTATCGTGATCCATACTCTATCTTCCAACCATTGGACAAAAATCCTGGTCTAACAGATATGTCTCTCACTAGCTTAGTAGATATAAAGTTATCATTTGAATCACTGTATATCAAAATTTTCACATTCTTGGCAAAAATTTTCCCATTTAATAAGAAAAGGGTAATCTGTCCATCAAGTTCAAAGTTACTTGTGGTTGCAAAGATTCTCGGAGATACTTCAGTAGGAGATTTCTAACGTGGATCAGCTCTAAGGGGACATTTACTAGCATAATGAGCTCCTTGAAATACATAACATCCATATGGTGGAGCTCTATTTGATCTTTTATTATTTTTATTTCTGTCCAGAGATAGTTATTTTAGATCTTTCTTATCCTACTGGTTTCTGATCCTATATTTTGTTAAATTCCTTACAATCTCGCTTGAATTTTCCATCCTGGTAGTTAGGTTTATTTCTACCAGTTTACCTACTTTGCTCTCCTCATTTGGGTTTATTATTTTAATATTTCTCTCATCTCATAAACCCAACACTTTTTCTCTTTCTGAGTTCAAGTTATAGTCTAATTATAGTTAATACTCTTAACACGATTAATATTTTGAAAAGTTATAGTATAATTATTTGAGGTGATTGTTCGAAAGGTGCAACACGACTTACGAAGGCACATTTTTACCTTACACAAGACTAAAAATATTATACGAAGAAATATTCGGTGAATGGAGAAACAATAAATCTGATCGAAATCCTGCACGTTATTCGTAATCTATTAGCACGACGTGATTGCACGAAATTCGAGAGAGTATTCTTAAAGGGGGTTTGGAGTGTTTTAACATGTGCACCGTTCAGAGGGTACATAGAGCATAATTGTCTTTTCAATCCCATACACAAGCATAGATGAGATGGTTGTTGATCGAGTTAAGTGACTTTGCGATAAAGTAGATCTACTCTCGTGGGTAAACTTTTGAAGGAAAAAGTTTCGGTGTTTGAACTACGTGTCGAGCTTCTCGATATTTTTGCCTTTGGATCTATGGTTGAGGTATGCAATATTTTATCATTCAATACTTGGGCTTTGCGTTTAGAAGGGGATAAAATTGATGTGGTTATAAAAAAAGGAATTATAAGGTTTCAGTTGTAAAGTTTAATTTAATTTCTTTTATTTTAATATATAGGGAGGTATAAAATGTGCATGGAAAATTCTTAAGTGTTGTGTTATGGTGAAATTGTTGAATTGAATATTGTGAGTTTAGAGATTATAAGGTGTACAAAAGGATTTGGTATTTTGTATGAAAAAAATCCTTGAGAAAATTATTTTTTTGAGATCTTGAGAGAGGTTGTGGTAACCTAACCCTAGTGTTGGTAAAGAAAAATTGGATTGTTGTTGAGACAGATTTTGAGGATAATTCTTCAACAAACAAAAGTGAGATTGAACAAGTTCTAGTGAGGGCTTGTTGAGAAGATTGGACAAGTTCTAGTGAGGACTTGTTGAGCAGATTTGAGATAAGTCTTGGTGAAGATTTGTTGAGCAGATTGAGCAAGTTCTAGTGAGGACTTGTTGAGCAAATTTGAGGTAAGTCTTGGTGAATTCTTGTTGAGAATATTGAACAAGTTCTAGTGAGGACTTGTTGAGCAGATTTGAGATAAGTTTTGGTGAAGACTTGTTTAGCCTATTGGAGAAGTTCTAGTGAGGACTTGTGGACATATTAGTGTGAGATTTTATAGAAGCTTACAATGCAGATTTAATATAAGTCTTTGAGAATACTTGAGAGCAGAGTTGATTGATTAATTTTTTCAAACCTTAGGTTAAGGTTTGGGGCATATCTAGCAAAGTTGATTTGTAATTGAGTCAAGATTTGTGTAAAGGTTTGAGGATAGATTTAAGGACAGAGTTTGGTGCAGATTTGAGGACAGGTTTATGCCAGACCAGAGATAGAGATTGAGCAGATTTGTGCAAGACCGAAGGACTATGTTTAGTGCAGATTTGAGAACATATATTGAGCATATTTGTATTAGACTGAAGGACTGTGTTTAGTACATATTTGAGAACAGATTTTGAGAAGATTTATGTTAGACCGAAGGATTATGTTTAGTGCAGATTTGAGACAGAGTTGAGAGTAAAATTTGGAGGTGACAGAGTATATAGGATGACAGTCTCCAGTGGATAGAGGTCCTTTATCTAGGGCAGTGAATACAGGTCTTCTGAGTGAGGGTAGGAGTATTCAATGGATAGAGATCCATTAGCCAGTGCAGTGGAGGTAGCAGTTCTTCTAGAAGATCACCAGCCAGAGTAGAGGAGAAAGGAGTTCTCCTATGGATAGATATCCATGAACCAAATTAAGGGATTGGTATCTCCTATTGATAGAGATCCATAAACTTGATTAGGATATTGGTGTCTCCTTTGGACATAGGTCCATAAACATTGTAATAGAGAAATGATTCCCAAGAGATTTTTTAAGAAAATATTAGTGAAATATTTTCTCTATGGAGTAGCCCACATTGGGTGAACCACGTTAAATTGGTAATTCTATTGCGTGTGATGATTTGTGTATTGCTTTAGTTACTGTTATTGATATTGCAATTGATTGTATTGGTTAATATTGTTTGGGAAAGAAAAGTAAAAAAATGGTCTTATACTGTTCACCCCCCCTCTCAGTATAAGCTTGTGTTCTTCAATTGGTATCAAAGTTGGTTCCTTCGGAAAAGGTTAACAACTTGAAAGAAGATCTTACAAGAACACAAATGGCAAAGAAAGGCAAAAGTAGAACCATGAGACACAAGAAGAAAATAACACACATGGTTATAAAATAAAAGGAAGATGAATTTGATGTTGTCATTTTGAGAGGAAAAATAAAAATAGATTCAAGAGATGAATCAAGCAGTGGAGAAAATGTTAGATTGATAAAGTTTTGTACCAGATGTAGGAATACAAGTCACCATGCAGCTTATTGTACACAAGAAGGTGAAATTTTTTTTCTATGTGGTCAACTCAGTCATGATGCATGTTATTGCAATGAGTTTAATAGTGGTGAAGATGAAGATGATACTTTCAAAACTTAAGTTCTAGAGGATGGTTCAGAAAAATATAATAGGGACAGTCAAAACAGGTATGAAGAAGAAACTCTACTTTCAGCAATAGAAGAAAATGCTCCTATTGAAGATCAAATAAAAGAGAAATTTAGAAAAAGAAAAGAAGGAATATACTCTTAAGGAACTTTTTGAGTTGAAAAGGGGGAACTTAGAATTAAAGGTTCAAATACAAGAGGATGAGAAATGTAAGATAAAGCTTCTACAAGATCTCTCTCACCTGAAAGTTAAGGTTGTAAAGGTAAGGAGAGCTGAAAAATATATGGTTGAATAGTCAAAGGTGAAAGAGCAAGAATGTAAAATAATTAGTATTGATCTCGAATAATTAAAAAGGGAGAACTCAGGATTAAGGGTTCAAGATCAAGAAGATGAGAAAGCAAAAGCAAATTTTCTACAGGAACTCACCAACTTCAAAATCAAGGTTGAAGAGGCAAGAAATATTGAATAAGGTATGGCCAAAAAATTAAAGACAAAAGATCTAGAGTGTGAAAGTTTAGAACATGAGATAGTTTCACTAAGGATGGAAGTAAAAGGCTCTAAGGATAAGCTACACAAGTTTGAGAAAAATTAAAATACTTTGGATAAGATTATCAATGCACAAAGATCATCAGTCACCAAAATAGGACTTGGTTTTGAAGAAGAACAAGGGAAATAGGAAGCAGAAAAAAGAGAGTCAAGCTCAAGTACCAAAGAAGAAGATGCTTCAAAAGAAGAGAGTAAAAGAAAGAGTGAGACTTCTGAGGATAATTTGGACAATAGAAAGTTCAACTAGGAAAGGAACAATGCACAAATGAGAAACATATGGAACATGAAAAAACACAGGGAAGAAGATATTAAGATACCAATAAGGTCAAGGTAAGGTTTATTCAATGGACGATGCTTCCCATGTCACAGGTTTGGGCACAAGGCTACACAGTACAGGACACAGGGAAGACAGGAATATGGGAACTTCAACAACATATAATTTTTTTAAGGGTATTGCTACTCTTGTAATCAGTTTGGTCACAAGGTAGTAAATTGTAGGGTTCTTTACAGGAATAGATATGGCTTCACCAGAAGAAACTACAAGACATTTACACCTTCAAGGAATTACAACATTAAGTGCTACAAGTGCAATAATTTTGGGCATATAGCAAGGTGGTGTAGAACATAATTTCTAGATATTCCAAGGACAAACAAGAAAGAGAATTCTCAAAAGGTTCAAAAGGGTATGAATTCAAAGGTATGGAAAAAGAATATGGACAAAAATAAAGAGCAGTGTATGCTGGTAGTAGAGATACTCCCACCCCAAAATTGACCACCTCAAAAGAGGAGGTGGGGGAGGGGCCGAGCTAAGATACTTATCTTTAGCCCCAAGCCCCAAAGGTGGCCCTTTGCCATTCATGTCAAAGGGAGAGATATTTGAGTTAGGGGGAGAGCATTCATTCAGGGAGACAAAATTTGAAATAAAGTATTTTTGAAAGTTGTTGCCATCAATGACAAAGGGGGAGATTGTTGGAAATATAAGCAAGTTTTGTTGTCATTGATATCAAGTGGTTCTTCCAAAAGGTAAGGAGAAGTAGGTTTAATTTATCACTTGAGCCCAAGGTTTAAAGAGAGGTTGATTGTCCAAATTTGAAGCCATGGTCAAAAGTTATTTGATTTAAATTATTTAATATTTAAATTATTTATTTAAATAATTTAAAATTAAATATTTAAATTACTATGGGCCATAGAGTTATTTCGAAGGTAAAGTTTTTTATTAAAATATAGTATGTCCAAAAGATTCCTCTTTGAAACACATTATGGTTATTGCGTCGATGTACGAGGGAAAATATTTGAAAATTGTATTACTAGGCCCAAGCTTAAAAGCATGCGCCGATGACATGCATAGAACGCACATAAATAAAAAGAGAGACGACGATAGCATTAAAAATGATTTCTCTCCAAAGCGTCGACGTCACTATGGAAACAAGACAATCATATATTAAGGGTGTATGAAAGTTTTGAATAAAATAATTTGCTATCAAAGGAAAAATTAATACTATTGGCAAAGAACGAAGGACATAACACAATTAATATTTTGAAAAGTTACAGTCTAATAATTTGAGGTGATTTTTCGAAAGGTGCAACACGACTTACGAAGGCATATTTTTACCTTACACAAGACTGAAACATATGATGCAACGAAATACTCAGTGAATGGAGAAATAATAAATCTGATCGAAACCCTGCATATTATCTGTAATCTATGAGCACGACACGACTACACGGAATTCGCGAGAGTATTCTTAAAGGGGGTTTGGAGTGTTTTAACAGGTGCACTGTTCAGAGGGTATACATAGCATAATCATCTTTTCAATCCCATACACAAGCATGGATGTGATGGTTGTTGATCAAGTTAAGTGACTCTGAGATAAAGTAGATCTGCGGACTGATTCCCGTGGGTAAAATTTGAAGGAAAAAATTTTGATGTTTGAACTACGTGTCGAGCTTCTCGATATTTTTGCCTTTGGATCTATGGTTGAGGTATACAATATTTTTATCATTCAATACTTGGGCTTTGTGTTTATAAGGGTTTAAAATTTATGTGGTTATAAACAAAGGAATTATAAGGTTTTAGTTGTAAAGTTTAATTTATTTTCATGAGAGGGAGGTATGAGGTTTAAAAGGGTTTAAGATATAAAGTTTAATTTAAGTTCTCTTCTTTTAATATATAAGGAGGTATAAGGTGTGCATTGAAAATTATTAAGTGTTGTGTTATGGTGAAATTGTTGAATTGAATATTGTGAGTTTGGAGATTATAATGTGTACAAAAGGATTTGGTATTTTGTATGAAAAATAATCCTTGAAAAAATTATTTTGTGGAGATCTTGAGAGAGGTTGTGGTAACCTAACCTTAGTGTTGGTAAAGAAAAATTTTATTGTGGTTGAGACAAGTTTTGAGGATAATTCTGTAACAAAAAAAAGTGAGATTGAACAAGTTCTAGTGAAGGCTTGTTGAGCAGATTGGAAAAGTTCTATTGAGGACTTGTTGAGCAGATTTGAGGTAAGTCTTGGTGAAGACTTGTTGAGAAGATTGAGAAAGTTCTAGTGAGGACTTGTTGAGTATATTTGAGGCAAGTCTTGGTGAAGACTTGTTGAGCATATTGAGCAAGTTCTAGTGAGGACTTGTTGAGTATATTTGAGGTAAGTATAGGTGAAGACTTGTTGAGCATATTAGACAAGTTCTAATGAGGACTTGTGGACAGATTAGTTTTTGCTTTTGTGGAAGCTTACAATGCAGATTTGAGACAAGTCTTTGAGAAGAATTGAGAGCAAAGTTGATTGATTGATTTGTTCAAATCTTAGGTTAAGGTTTGGGGTAGATCTAGTAGAGTTAATTTGTGATTGAGTCAATCTTTGTGTAAAGGCTCGAGGACATATTTTGGCACAGATTTGAGGACAGGTTTGTGCCAGACCAGAGACAAATATTGAGAAGATTTGTGCTAGACCGAAGGATTGTGTTTAGTGTAGATTTGAGGACAAATATTGAGAAAATTTGTACTAGAATGAAGGACCGTGTTTAGTGCAGATTTAAGAATAGAGTTTGAGCAAATTTGTGCTAGACCGAAGGATTGTGTTTAGTGCAGATTTGAGACGAAGCTGAGAGTAAGCTTTGGAGGTGACATAGTATAGAGGATGACAATCTCCAATTGATAGAGGTCCTTTAGCTAGGGCAGTGAAGACATGTCTTCTGAGTTAGGGCAGGAGTCTTTAGTGGATATAGATCCATTAGCTAGTGTAGTGGAGGTAACAGTTCTTCTAGAAGATCACCAGTCAGAGTAGAGGAGAAAAGAGTTCTCCTGTGGATAGAGATCCATGAACCAAATTAAGGGATTGGTGTCTCCTGTTGATAGAGATCCATAAACTTGATTAGGGCATTGGTATCTCCTTTGGACAGAGGTCCATAAATATTGTAATAGAGAAAATATTCCCAAGAGATTTTTTGAGAAAATATTAGTGAAAGATTTTTTCCTTGGAGTAGCCCACATTGGGTGAACCACGTTAAATTGGTGTCTTTATTATGTGTGATGACTTGTGCACTGCTTTGGTTATTGCTATTGATTTTGCCATTGATTGTATTGGTTAATAGTGTTTGAGAAAGAAAAGTAAAAAGTGGTCTTATATTATTCAGCCCTCTCTCAGTATAAGCTTGTGTTATTTAGTCTTTCCCTTATAATTATTTGCTCCACTTACCTCAAAAATTTCTGAATTCCACATTGTTGATAATTTTTCTAAGGCCCCTATTAGTTCTATTTTCTTTTAGTATCCTTTATTTGGTTGGTTATCCCTTAACATGGATCTCACCAACCTTTGTTTGTTAGGGGTATTCATTCTCCTAACATTCCATATTATCATTTATATTTCATCCTTATATTGGTGGGATTCTTCCCACACATAATTATTCTCGATTTTTTTACCTCTATTAGATCCTTCTCTACCTCTTTTTTTATTTTTTTTGCTAATGAAGGTCTTTTTGCCTTCTTATTTGGTTCCAATCCTAGATTTTGATATTTCTTTGTGCTTATTGTCATTATTACTTTTTATCCTTCTTGATCTCTTTTCTTCATTGGATATTCTTATTTCTCCTTCTTCTCTTTTCCTAAGGACTCCTTAAATGTGTAAGGGACCACTTCAAGGTTGCTTTCATGTATTTCTTCATTTTCATTTCTTTTCTCTTCCTCATATTTTTGTTCATTGTTTTATTCCTCCTAAACTAATTTGTGATCTTTTGGATCTTTCTTATTCTCTTCTTCTATGGATTACTTTGTCTTTGGCTTGGATCTATCCTGTTCCTTATCTTTCTTTTCAATGATTTTTCCCTTCTCTTGAACTAGTTCCAGATTTTCTACATCATTTTTGTTCATCTTCTCTGGTGTGTTTTATCTTTGTAGTATATTCTTCTCTTAAGATATTATCCTTGTATGTATCACTCATCTGTTTCTTACTTTCCATCTTAACTTCCTTCCTCCTCTAGGTCTTCCCTATATTTTTGCCCTCTCTTTTCTTTTTATTATTCACATAGTTTTTTGTAAGATGACCTGTTCTTCTATACTCTTTACAATAAAATAGTTCATTTTCATATATGATTGGCTGGTTTCACAATCCCTATTTTAAAGCTAACTTAACTTGATTTAGGCCTTGTTTTCTAGATTCTTTTATGACACACACCCTTGAAAATAATGATCCTTTTCTCTCTCTTGGTATGTAGTCTATTGATATGTATCTTCCAATAGAATTTGTTATTCCTTCTAGAACTTATTTCTCCCAAAATTTTATTTGTAATCTTGGAAGTCTAATCCATAGTAGAGCAATATCAATTCTTTCATTACCCAGGTTGAAGCCTAACAATCAATTTTTGAGGAATAATATTGGTCTATTACTGAATCAAAGTCCTCCATATAGGATCTGCATACATTCTTGTTCTTCTATGAAGGATACCATAAAGAATCCCTTTAGGAGCATTGTGAATTTACCTTACATTTGATCTTCCATTACCTCAAGGTCCAATATTTTAACTGTTCTAGGTTTAGTTTCTAGCCTATGAAGTTTCCTATTAGTCTCTTATTCAATTTAGGATGTGCTTTATCTAGTATTTTGTTTGGAATATTTACTTTTATTCCTTCGACACTAGTGTTTGTGTGGGTTTTTATATATTTATCGTTGTTCTCATCAATTTTGTCCACTTTTAACAATCTTTGTCAAACTATGAATATTATTGTTAATTACTTGAGTCTTGTCTTTATTTATATCCAGTTGGCTATTTTGCTTCTCTTTGTTCGAAAATAATTCTTCTGGATCCATACTCCCATTATGATAAGCTCTTGACTCTTGATCACCTATCTTTTCCTTATTTTTTTCCACTCACATTTTCATTGCCAACCACCTATCTTTTTCTTGGTTTTTGCCCACTCACATTTTTATTGCCAAGAATCTTGATCCTTATTTATTGTATCTTCTCTCTTCTGACCTCTCATTCTTTACTTGGTTTCCAATCTTGATTCCTTCACTGCTACCTCTATTTAAATTTTCATTCCGGTTCAAATCCTGGCTAGCTATTACCTAGATTCAAATTTTCTATTTTTTTGTTTTTTTTAATAATAAAAATAAATAGATTTAAAAACTAAAGGTAAAAAAATAAATTAAATCAAAGGAAAAAATCTCATCAAAAGAAGATGTTTCTATATAAATGACAACCTCAAGTCAGTAGTATTATCCTAAAAAATAAAAAATAACAAGGGCTTCTAGTTTTAGTTCTGGCTGTAATTAAAGAACTCATTCACATCCTTGTTAAAATTCCTCTACACAACAAACAATATCACACGATCAGTAAAACCAACTCAAAATATTTGACAAAAATCTCTACAACATAAAGGACATCACTTGTTTTAAAAGCCCGGCTCAAAATCTCTAATTGATACCTTGATAGATCAAACATCACCGATCTAAAAACCCAACTTAAAATCTCTGAGAGAAACATTTACACAACACACAACATCATTCAATCCGTAAATCTAAGTCAAAATCTCTAATAGAAATCCCTACATAGCACACAACATCATTTGATCTATAAACCTAACTCAATATCTTTGACAAAAACCTATACACAAAAAAGAACATAACTTAATCTATAAATTGAGTTCAAAACTCTAATAGGAACCTCTATTTATCAAACAACAACACCTCTACAAATCTAGTTCAAACTCTCTAACAAAAACCTCTACATGGTAAACAACACTCAAGCTACAAATGGAGCTCAAAATCTCTAACAAAAACCTCTACGCAACAAACAACATCACTTGATCTGCAAACCCAATTCAAAATCTATAGAAACCTCTACTTAACAATTGAATTCCAATTCAACACTTTTTAGACAACTAATCTTTATTATTTGAATTCTCTTACAGAAGATATTATCTTTACTAATTAAATTTATAATTAATATAAAATCTACTAACATGTGATTACTTTTAAGTTATATAGAATTTTCTCTCAAACAATCATTTTACTTCATCTTATTTCTCTTTATTAAAAAAATATATATTTTCTATATTTTAACATTAGGATTGAACATTGGCTATAACTTTATATATATATATATATATATAAAATTTGAAATCATGTAATAAGTGTAAGAATGTCCTTGTAATCTAGACATAGTACCCAACTAATTTTATTTATTTATTTTTTAGGTGTTACGGTTGGAATTGGAAAACTTGGAAAATATTAAGACCACCTTGGAAAAGAAGCAAAGGTAATAACCCTTAATCAACTAATGAGCTTTAAATATTTATTATTTATGGATTATAATGTTCATATATATAAAATATCTTCACTTCCTACAAAATAGAAATATGAGCGGTGAAGAATTGGGTTCCCTAACTTTGAAAGAAATAGAACGTCTTGAACATCACCTCAACATCGGTGCAAACAAGATACGCTCAAGAAAGGTAATTTAATATCATTAATATATTTTATTTGACATCTAATACTTTCTGTTTGTAAAATTTGTATTTGTCTTTATCAAGTAGCATATCTAGTAACAATATGTATATTTTGTAGGGAAATATGGTTTTAGAGAATATTGAGTTACTAAAAATAAAGGTATTGTAAAACTACTCTCGCATTTGTTTTCTATAAATTTTATTTTTATTTTATTTAAGATATTCTTTATATTATTATTACTAAAAGTTAGTTATAAATGGTATTTTATAATAATTTTTGTTTGATAGAGCAAGTGCAAGTTGGAAGCAAGTGTTAGCCCAAAGTGAGCCGCGATCAAGGAGGAAGTAAAGTGTGAACAAGGAGCAAACAACGCTTCTTGTTTTAGATCTTAAAAGATACTCAAAACTTAAAGGATTCATATGAAAAATATTTTTAGTCTCAAAAATTAAAGAATTCATATGAAAATATTTTTAGTAACATGGTAGGAAGATCATTTTTTAAAGTCCTTATTGGAAGTAAGGATGCCCTAGTTGTAAATATAGATACCTTAGTTAAGAATAAGAGGAAGAGTAAATCTATGTGAAATCATATTCATGTAGTAGAAACTATACAGTCAGTGATATCAAGGATAATATTATCGAGCATGATAAAACGGTTCTTAAAACCAAAGGGTTAATATGTAGGTTCCACGGATATTGGGCAGGTTTTTCTAAGATTTAAAATTGGATAAAGTGGAAGTAGGGATTAAATTCAAATTACTCCATAAATTTTCTTTTGATAGTATTTTTTCTCATTATATTCTCTAGTTTAGAGATAAGGGATAAAATAATGGATGGTAGCCCTTGTCTTAAGGGTAAATATGCATTATGTTCAAGACCATGGAGTGTAGAGATATATATATTGGAAGACTTTTTGTGTGGGTTAGGATTTTTGTACTTCCTTATGAACTCATCAATAAGAATGTTTTGAAGAATACTGGCAATGATCTAGGGAGTTCATCCAAAAGGGACCAACTATAAAGGAGATAAGGCATGTTTTATACAGTCAAATATGTGTTGCTATAGATATTTTAAAACCTTTACAATGGTCCATTAGGATTAAGTTTAAATCAAGAGAATGGGATCAACAAATGGATTATAATAATACTGCATTTTGATGTTGCAAATATTATGAGATGAGACACATTTCAAGAGATGGCAAAGTAAAAATGATGGAGAAATTATTTAGGGCATGAGGTAAACTTCAATATGAAACAAGGAGATCTTGCAAAGTAAAAATGATGGAGAAATTATTTAGGGCATGATGTAAACTTTAATATGAAACAAGGAGATCATATCATAGTAGACGATGGATCAAAACAAGCATTTTCCACTCCTAAGAAAGTGGCAAGAAAAACTCCTCTATATCATCAAATGGAAAAGTCCATTATAGTTCACTCAAATCAATCGTTATTAGAGAAAATAACACAAGTGATGAGGAAGTACAATGTGTAAGTTTAAATACAAGAGTTAAAGATATTAAGGAATATGGGGAGACACGTTTTAAAGTGAATTAGGTAAAGGAGGTCAAGGTTAATCCAAGTAAATCATCTTCATTTTCCTCAAGTAGCATAATATCTTCTCATTGCAATAAAAATGATAGTACCTACTGCATCCATTGCACTTTAGGGTTTCAAGAGTACCATAATAAATAAATACATATGAAGGATATCCATGGATTTTAAGGTTTCCAAGGCAACATAAAAAGGTAATTACTATGAAAGATTGTCCTTGCACTTTAGGGTTTTTGGGGCAGCAAAAGAAGAAAGTGTTTATAAGGCTAGTCCTTGCATTTCAAATTCTTTATTGCAACATAAATCTTCATAAGATAAATCTCGTTATAAATAATATGATAAAATTAAATAGATTAATAAATATGAAATTGTTGGTTGGAATGAAAATAAGAGAGGGAGATCGACAAAATATGAATAAGGAGAAAAAGAAACTAAAAGGGATACTATTTTGAGAATCCAAATAAAAAATCACAGGCCTGAACAAGAAGTGGCGCTAAGTCCACTAATAAAATAAAATTGTGATGATGAAAATGATATCATGAAATATTAGGGGTATGAATAAAATCTCTAAATGGAGAGTTATTAGAAAATTAATAGGTTGTTATATTCTTGAGTTAATTTTAATACAGGAAACAAAATTTTGTGGTCATGAATGTAAGGATGCTTTTTTTTTTTTTTTTTTTGTGGAAAACATCCCAAAAGGGATGCCACTTTCGGGTAAGACCCAAGGAGGTAGGGGTATCCATTCCGCCAAAAATGCCCAGGACTCGGACCTGGCCTACCACCTTTGACATACTCAAGGAGCAAACAAACACACAAAACCAATTTAAAAATAAGTAAATAACAAAAAAAGTAATAAAATAAAATAATAAACATGCTCCTTGAGTGTGTCAAAAACAAAAGCACAACCAAACACGCACAATAAGATAAAATAAACCACAACACAAACCACATAGAAAAACACAAGAACCACATAACAAAACACAAACAAGACAAAAACAACAGAACACTACAAAGACATAACCCAAAAAGAACATGAAAAATAAACACAACCAAAACCTAAAAAATTAAAAAATAAAATAAAAATAAAAATAAAAAACAACCAACAACAAACAATAAACAAAAACAAAAAACATAGAAAACACTCACACATAAAAACATGAAATAACACAAACAAAGAGAAACCCAAGAACAAGAACGAAAAAAAACACAAGAACAATAACAAAAAACATAAAAAAAACAAAACAAAACAACAAAAACACAAGAACAACAAAAAACAACACAAAGAACACAAAAACAAAACAAAATAAAAAAACCCACCCACCTTAAAAAACTAAACAAAAAAAACAAAAAAGAAAAAAGAAATAAAAAATGAACAAAACAATGACCTATCTAGACCAGAAGACTATTAAGGCAAGAATCAACAGAGGAAACAAAATAAAGAATAGAATGAGCTAGGGAACTAAAAAAAACTGAATGAACCAAAGAGAAGAAAAAAAAAAAACAAGAAGAAACTAGGTACCTTCAGAACTGGAGCCATCCAAAGAAATGATAGAAAGAAGAGCTTACCTAATTTGAGAAGCCCACCATTTATGAGGGTGGCCATAACAAGTAAGATCACCTTTGTCCAAAGCCTAATTAGCTAAAGCATCAACACTCTTGTTTTGATATCTGACCACATGATTGTAATCAACTTTCAAAAATCCCATTTGGATTAACTGAATCTTCTCAATAATTCTTTTTATTCTCCAATCCACCTTATGATTCTTAGAAGGAGTCTTCAAGAGATTAATCATAAGTTGAGAGTCAGACTCAACTAACACCTTGGAGGCCTCTGAGGATACCATACCCCTCAACAAGGTTATTGGAAAGAATACCCAAATTCTTAGCAAAAGTAAAAACCAAGGAGCCATCTGAAAGTCTACCAATTCCTCCCACACTCGGCTTTTCCAGGGTTCCCTCTAGAGGCTCCATCAGTATTGACTTTTCCAAAATCCTTAGGAGGAGGTTGCCAATTTCTATTCCTATCCATATTACTAATACTCACATTCCCTTTAAGTTGGTTGCCCTTAGAAGGTTTAATCTTCAATCTTTGCATCACTTGATCCCATATTTGGTGGGAGTTTTGGGGGTGATTAAGGAGATGATGGACTGATTCAACTAAGTTGGCTATGGTCTTTTGCCAAATATAGTGAATATCCTTCCTATCTTGATTAAAAATTTGGTTGTTCCTTTCATTCCAAATATTCCAAAGAAGAATGGTAGAACCCATCCAAACTAACTGCCTAATAAAATGATCAACACCCTCCTGATTAGGCCAATCCCTCCAAAGCCGTTCAAAAGTAAAAAAATTGGACCACTATAAGCCAAGTAAAGTGGCCATTCTCCTCCACAGCTCAGAGGCTAAAGTACACTCAATAAAAATATGGTTGATATTTTCTACATTCTCTTCACACATTTCACATCTAAAAGGGCCATGAAAACCACGCTTCATAAGTTGCTCACCAAGTAAGCACCCTACGATGCAATAAAATCCAATTAAAGAACCTCACCTTAGGCCAGAGATTTTGAGCCCACAATCGAGAAAATATGTCAGAAGAATGGTTGGGATTATTATGGCATAAGGTCAAATAACCTTGAGCAACTAAATACTCACCCTTAGTAGTGTTGTTCCATCCAAAACAATCTTTTTCATGGGACCAAGAGAGGGATCTCATATGAAGGATGCCTTGGATATCTTGTCTTTGCCTTTCTGGGATTTGAATAGGCCAGTCCTCAATAGGGATCCAATATCTACCAACCTTTGAATTACCAAGTATGGTACCGACAGTAATTAGCCACCTTTATCCAATTAGCTCGATGAAGCTCCTCCATCCAAGGCCTCCAATCGGGAAACTGAGTTATCAAAGGCTTGTGACCATCCCAAGAATATGTCCAAAAATTTGCATATTGACCATTATGAATGATCCAAAATAATTTTTTCTTTATCAAATCCTCACTAGTCTTAAGAACTGCTAAAATGGGAGAACCTTTGGTAGGAAGTTGATAGCGAACAAGGTCTTCAAGACTTTTGTTCTCAAGCATATTTAGCACGGAGATTATTAGCCCAAAGAGCATTGGGGTTATGCAACATCCTCCAATATAATTTAGCAGACTAAAGCTTTGTTGTTATTAATTGAAGACCATAATCCTAACCCCCCTTCACTCTTAGGAAGACATAAAGTATCCCATTTCACCAAGGCCCATTTTATTTTCTCCTTAGTACCACTCCAAAGGAAATGATGACTGATTTGATCCAATTCTCGAAGAACAACCTTTGGGATATTCAAAATGGAAGAAACATAAATAGGAATAGCTTGAAGGACTGATTTTACCAAGGTGATTCTACCCCAAGAAGAAATCCACTTGTTGGTCCACTTTCCAATTTTCTTCTTGACTTTGTCCAACAACCAATTCCAATCTTTATTTTTTTGCCTTTGAATATTTATGGGAATACCTAAATAAGTGATTGGAAGAGAGGTATTCTTATATCTTAGTTTATCCAAGACCATGGATTCCTGTCTAGCAAAGCAGTTAAAGAAAATAACTTTAGATTTGTCTTCATTGATCAACTGCCCAGTAGCCTTAGAAAAATAGCTAATGATTTTCTTAATATTAGAATATTCCTTAACTGTAGCTTTACCTAAAAGAGTAGAGTCATCCACAAATTGAATATGAGAGATAGGTCTAGCTCCATGAGTAATGGTAACTCCCTCAAGGGTTTTTTTTCCCTCTTTTTGGTTATAGTCCTACCCAAGCATTCATCAAGAATGATGAATAAATAATGGGATAGTTGGTCACCTTGCCTAATACCTCTGGAAGCTGGGAAAGACTGAGAAGGCCTGCCATTGATAATAACTAAGTAGGAAACTGAAGAGATACATCCCATAATCCAATCCATCCAATCCTTAGAGAAACCAAATTGCCTCAAAAATTTGATAAGGAAGTGCCAATCCACTCTGTCATAAGCTTTGGATAAGTCTAACCGAATGAACATGGAAGGAGAATTTTGCATATCCATGGAATGGATGGCTTCCTGAGCAAGAACTATCTCATCTACTATTTGATGTCCTTCCACATAACCCCCTTGCTCTGGGGAAATAATATTATGCAAAAGAGGCTTCAACCTTTTTGCCATGATTTTAGTAATGATTTTGAGAAGAACATTACATAAAGCAATAGGTCTAAAAGCTGAGATATGATCAACCTCTTGAGATTTTGGAACAAGAGTAATATAAGTTTTATTGATAACCTTCAAAATTTCTTTGGATTTCCTAGCTTCTCCCACCACCTCTAATAAATCAACATGAAGGATATCCCAGAACTCTTGGTAGAACTCAATAGGAAAACCATCAGGACCTGGGGTTTTCCATTTTTGCATTTTAAAAACTACTTTTTGAAGCTCATTGATAGTAACAGGAGCAGTCAAAATAGAGTTCTCCTCATTCGCTTGAAGAACATTATATTGTGAAGTTGAGTCAAGGGGAGTAGCAACAAAAAGATTGGAAAAGTAATCAACAACAATAGAGTTCATGCCATCCCAAGTATAAACAACATCTCCAGAATCTGAATTTAAGGAAGAAATAAAGTTGTGAGATCTTTGAGCTAAAAGATATTTGTGGAAGAAATTTGTGTTTCGATCTCCTTCTTTGAGCCATTGAATTCTAGATTTTTGCTTCCATAAGATTTCTTCTATTTTTTCCCATTCCTCTAACTAAGTTGTGAGTTTAATTTCATTTGCACTTCTCTTCTCTGTGAGGCCATCTAAATGGATTTTATTATTCAAATTTTCAAGATGACAAATAACTTCATGTTTTTTTTATGAACATCCCCAAACTCTTTCCAGTTCCAAGTCTTGATTTTGGATTTAATGTATTGCAGTATTTTGGCAAAACAAAACATCTTAGTCCCATGCCTAGGTTTACCTTCCTTCCACCATTGTTGCACATGAGGTCTAAAGGAAATGTCTCTAAGCCACATTAATTGAAAACGAAAAGGAGAGAAACTCACATTGGTTTTCCACATTTCCACCATCAAAAGTCATCATAAAAGTTCCTAAAGAGTTTCCAATTGAAGAAAAAATAGTAGGATTCCAAAATTCAATAGGGAGGCCAAAGATTCTAACCCACACGGGAGCTATAGAAGGCATATCTTCTTCGACTTTAAATTTAGTATGCCAGGGCTTCATGAAAAACCCTACCCTTCCAAAAAACCAAGGACCCCCTTGAAAAGTTTTCTCTCTATCTTCATTATTAGCAAATAAAACAATAAAATAACCATTTGGATAAATAGAGATTTGTAACTCACCTTTAGTTTTCCAGCTTTTTGCAGCCCGTAATTTGAGAGCAGATAGACTCAGACGAAAACCCACGAACCGACAGATTAGTCCTTTTTTTTCCAAATCTTCAATGCCAGTCTGAATGTTATCCATATCAAGCTTAACAATAGGAGTTCCATCAGCTGCTTTAAGAAATCCTGACTCCGTTTTCTTGGGATCAATCTTAGGCATTCTTAGAGGTTTATGGGAAGCCCTAATATTGATATTAGCATTGTTCTGAGGCTGTCCACCATGAAGAGCATTCCTAAAATTCATTTTTGGGACTGAGTCTTTGAAATTATTACCCTTGATAGGGGTTTTCACAATAGAATTATTTTATGGGTGCACCTTAGCACTAGATTCACTTGAGATATGAGCCATTTTTTGATCAACTGCTTGAAACTTGTTTCGTGATCTCTTTAATCCTTGCCCTAGACGCCGTGGAAAGGTATGGTTTTCACTTTTCTTTTGTGCAACAAATTGGAAGCCGTTGTCACTCAAGTTCACAATATGATCTATTGAAAGACAAATTTCTAACCCATCTTGTATCCCCTGCAACATTTCCTACTAAAATATTGAGCATAAACCACAAAAATATTGGCCACTAGGGCCCGAAGGCCCTAAAAACCAACCTCTAGAGCTGCTTGCACTCAACCCAGATGAAACCCTCGCATAGTCGCTTGCCAAATATGTCATTCACACATAGGGATGCGCTAGGATCTATGTTGCTCCAAATGATATGAAAATTGGTGGAGACGTTCTAGGGTTTTTCAAGCATCTACCCTCAAAATTTCAGCTCAATCCGAGTCCGGATGAGTGAGATATGGCCAAAACGAGTTTGGCAGTTTGGGCAGTCCTACGAAAAACGTCTCATCTATCTTTTCTCTCCACCAGCCGGAACAAAAAGAAGCTTTGTTCTCAACCCTGATTACAATTTGACCCTCATAGGAGTTATACAAAAAAATCTTAATAATTAATTTATAGTGGAAAACACCCCTTTCTGGGTGCCACTTTCAACAGGTTGGGCATAAGAGGAATGGAGCCTTGTCGGCCATTACCAGCACATAGGACATTCTTAACTATACCATATATCTACAAGATGGAGACAAGGGGAATGGAACCTGGGTCGACCTCTACTAGCACCCAGGGCATTTACCACTGCACCACAACAAGCGAGATAGTAAGGATACTTTTAGAAAGATATGAAATATGGGTGATTGTTTAGCAATTTTTTAATAGGAGCTTCAAGTGGTATGGCAACAATATGAAATAAATGCAATAGGATGGAAAATTGTTAGAAATAAAATGTAATTGATTTGTTGGGTTATTTTACAAGAAAGAGAAAAAACATCAATGTTGGGGTTATAAATGTATATGCTCCAACTAAAGTTACTCGTAAGAAAATGTTTAAAGGATCTTAGAATATTTTTCTTAAATATAATGATGATTCATAATTAATATCTATGAATTTCTGGGGTGACTTCAACACAATTATGTCTACTTTGAAAAATAAAGTTGGTACTCTAAGATGATCTATATGAATGCAATGTTTTGCTTCATTTGTCAATTCGAATAGCCTTTAGGATAACAGTCTTTCAAAATTTCAATATAAATATAATAAAAATATTGAATAGATTCTTGTTATCCAAAACATGTCTGCAAATAGAGTATACAATAGCTTTATATATTTTATTGTGAGTAGGATCAGATCACAAACACATTCTTTTAATTTATGATTTACCCATTAGTGGTTATCCAAAGATTTTAATTCTAGTCTATTTGGCTCTAAGAAACTGATTTCTTATGGATAGTTGTATTTGGATGAAGTAAATTTAAAAGGATTATATATGTACAAGTTTGTTAAAAAGATAAAGCATGTTAAGGAGCAAATAAATGTGTGGAATGACAAATATTTTGATAACATTTTTAAAGAAAAGAAGAAAATTGAATCCAAGCTCAAAAGTATGCAAGAGTTAGTAGAAAATGATGGAATGGACCAATATTCTTATGTGAAAGAATCACAATTACTTTTTGGTTATCATAATACATTGAAAAAGGAGTCATGTTAATTCAAAAAATCTAAGGAGAAATGGCTTAAGGAAGGATACTAAAATACAATTTTTTTTATGCTATAGCAAAAACAAAATTTTATTTTTGTTGCATCAAAAATGTTTTAGCTCCAAATGGAAGAAATATTGAGGAAGAAGAAGATATAAGGAAACAATTAAATATTTTAAAAATATTTTATCAAATACTCGGCAAGATAAGGATCCACAAGATAAGATTTTGTAAAATATTCCATCAATTATCACATAGGGACAAAATGAAAGCTTGGTGAAGAATAGGAGATTTGCATAAAGCAATTTTTCTTTCCATCCTAACAAGGCACCTGACCCCGATGGATTTCCTTTAATTTTCTTTAGAAAATTAGGATTTATTGAAGAGTGATATGTTGGTTGCAGTTAAAAATGCCAAGAAAAGGAAGTTTACAATAAGTGAGATCAATGTCACTCTTATTACATTGGTTCATAAGAAAGTAAATCAAATTATTTTGAAAATTCTCGTCTAGTAAGCCTTCCTAATATGATTTATAAGATCAATTTAAAAATCATGGTGAACATGTTAAAAGGTATTCTGTATTGTGTTATCTCAAAGGAAAAAGTTGGTTTTATTCATGGTAAACGAATTCTTGATGGTGTAATCATTGCCAAGGAGGCCATACATTCTCTTAATTCAATTAAAAACTAGGTATTCTAATCAAATTTGATATTAACAAAGCATATGATAGGGTTTAATATTTTCAAAACGTTTGGTTTTGATTACAGTTGGTGTGAATGGATTCAATGTAATGGATATATTAGTTACTTTAAGTTATCTTATGGGATTTGCCAAGATGATCCACTATCTCCTTATTTTTTCATTATTCTTACGAAGGCATTAGGGAGAGCTTTCTCAAAAGAAAAATAAAAGGTATTTAGGTTGCAAAATATGGTCCCTTTGCATATCATCTCCAATTTGTTGATGATGCTTTTATTTTGGGTCATCCATCACTTAGTGATACTATGGATTTTAAATCAATATTATCAAGCTATGAGAAGGCTACTATTAGTTGGTTAATACTACAAAATCTAAGATTATTTTACTATCATTGCCCTATATTTACAATAAATTATTATAGATATTTTACGGTTTAAAATTGATAATTCTCCATCAAACTACTTGGGTATTTATTTATCTCATAAAGAAAATAAGTAGGAGCTTTGGATATATTGTTTGGATAGAATGAAAGCTTATTTGGCTAGTTGGAAAGGTAAGTTCTTAACCATGGCAGGAAACATAAAACTCATTATAACATCCCAAGTCAGCCCACTTGTTTTTCTAATCACACCAAGTATTCCCACGTGGTTGTCAAATGTCAGAGGTATCATTATGATAACATTTTTTTATCTCTTGTTTCATTTTCTAGTATGAGCATGTTAAATTCATCTTCATGAGTGCCATTCCGCTACAGTCGAAATACTCATGAGATTGAGATTGGCCAAATCCCATATAGTTGCCTATTTTGAACTTCACTCTTCACCCAAGATTCTAAGTTCAGGAAATGGGTTTATTTCCCTCTAGGGCCCATAACACCTAGAGGTGTGATGCATAACTTTCTCGTGTATTTACATGAATACATGAATTTATATCTTATAATTAAATAATGTAAGACCTAGCGCATACATGCTTGAGCTAGACAGTCAGCCATTATTTATGGAGCATCGTCTAGGGTCTTACCAATGCCTTGGTAACCACTCGGTGACTTGTATAGATTAACCAACATGATGTCCCATACCATCATATTGTCAGTTTCACCTAGTCTAACACAAATCACCACTCATCACTATCAGGGATAACCTAGAAGAGATGCCCATACAAATCTTTGTTACCTCCCATTCTGACATTTTTCCGTTAGAAGTACAGTTAGAGTAATATTTGTGGCCCTGGGAAAGATGTGGATATTGCCTTAATTTAGAGGGAGTGACTTATTACTCCCAATAGAATCACTAAAAGTAAAAAAAAATAAAGGTTGATTTTGGTTTTGAGATCCAAAGGGGTTGTCCATAAAAGTCTAAAATGCAAAAGAAGAAAGCAACCATAGAAGTGGTGAATGGCTCTCGAAGAGTTTTGAAATTTGGGAGAAACAACACCCATAAAAAATATTAAATAAAATTTCTTTCTTGGAATATTAATGGATTGAATGCCCCTTCGAAACACCAGGAGATTTTGATGCTAAGGAAGGAAAAACAATTAGATATGGTAATGCTTTAGGAAACCAAAATGGATGTACAAAAGGATCAAAGTGTAAAATCATTTTTATGGAGAGAAGAATATTGTCTTATTAGCACATCCAATGGAGCCTATTGAAAGCATGAGGATACGGAAACAAAAAAGGAAAAGCTCCAAGCACGATGCAAAAATGGAACTGAACTTAACGCTAAACCCTACGAATTAAAAATGCATGAAATGGAGAAAAACATGAATTGAAGCCCAAATGAAATAACAGCCCTTCTCTTTTATTGATGTATTTCACATTTCGGTTACAATCCACATCCTCCCTTTTTAGGGGCGAGGAGCGTCAAATTCATCTCTTGGTCACATCCATGGATAGCCATCCTTCTTCCGCGTGCCCACATGTAAGATGGGCGGACCAAAACGTCGCCGCCGCTTGTGTCTACGAATGTTGATTCCTTGCTGCTCCTCCGATGTTCTGATCCTACGTTCAAAGGAACAAGAAATAGTTAGTAGCACCTGCGGATGAAACAAAACATGCAATCCCCAAGCCTACGATCAGTGAATGAGAAAAATGAATTAAACTATAACTAAAATGAATCCAAATGCTCTAAAAATTTGACAGGGGCATCAAGACATCACCAGGAGGGCACTGCAAAAAGAACAGTCGAGAAATTCCTCACCGATTTGAATTCGCTCTGGGGCGGGACGAATTTACCTGCAACAAAATGCCGAAAAGGTATTGTCCCAAATGTCCTACCTAGAGAGCTCCAAAAGACCTGCAAACTTGGGGTTAGCTAATTGGGGGTATTTTGGGAAGACCCAGATGGTCATATTTTCCCAATTTGGCCTCCATTAGCGGGAATTTGATGATGCTACCTGCAAGTTAGTAAAGACAAAAAGTGATAGAACATGATAAGATTTGCTCAAAACATTACGAAATCGAAATTGCAAACTACCTAAGCAACATAAGATGAAATGCAAGATAAAAATGATAGAAAGAACAATCTACCATAGATTCCTAATCGTTCCTAAAAGGGACGATTAGACTCGCGGTAGTGCGGGGCGCCGGGCAGGCCGCCCACCGTTGGGACCTGATTTCGGCGCCAATCCACTTGGGATGGGTCCAAAATCTCTTGTAAGGTGTTGTCGGCAAATTGGGGTGGTATTCTATGGCCAAATGTCGGGTTTTGGGCTCAATATTCGACCTTCCAATGATCACCCAATGACCTCTTCTCCAAAAGAGATCACGGATGTGAAAGGCACAAATCGCACAAGGATGTATGGGGAAATAAAATGGCAGCACTTCGTTGCTCCAAATTGCTCTTACTCTCTATATTTTGGGGTGAGAAAACCCACCAATTTATAGACCTAGAGGTCTCTTGGGATGAGCATGCAGAGGCGCCACTTGGCAGCCATGCCCTTCCAGGGGAGGGAAGATTCCTCCCTGAATAGGGACTCCATGACTGCCCTTGTAACAGCCTCTAACGCTCGAAAACGCTCACCTATACTCCCATGCAATGAAGGAAGCGTTAAGTGGCGGATCCGAGCTGCCATTTGCCAAGATTTGACTTTTTGCCCATCAAACCTGCAATTCGCCCCACCTTGGAGCGAATTGTGAATTCATCCCAGGGTGGAGCGAATCCCAATTAGAATTCGTCCCTGGGTGGAACGGATATTGAGCAAAGTGCCTGAAGGTGCCAAAATGATTTTTGACCTTCCAAAACTACTCGTGAGAGTGGTTAGGACCACTGTTTAACCTCTGGGGGCTGCCCTTGGGGCTGTGTGTGCCAATGTGATCAGTGTTTGCAGTCACATAATCGGATTGGTGTTGTTTTGGTGTCTACAGATGCCCCTTTTTGGGATGCGTTGTGCAAGGCACAACGTCGAGCAAAAATAGATAACCAAAGCACTAATGATTAGGGTTTCTTAGTAACCTAACCAACTTTTGATGCCCCAAGCATGAAAAGGGCATGCATTCTTGAATCCTTGCTTTTGACGAGCGAAGGAACTCAGTTCAAGTGTTAACCTTTTTCGGTGAGGTGTTACTTGAGCTTGGACATTGATCAGTCATGAATAGGCAAAGGGCGCAACCTTTTGTCTATGGGAACCTTGAGTTCATGATTCATGAATGCCAAGTGATTGATCAGCTTGTGATTATTGCTTGTTTACTACCCCAAGCAGGGGCATGATTTGTCTTTGCCAATGATTCTTCGAATGCATGCCATTTCCATGATTGGGTGTGTATTTGTTGATTGGTGACTAAGTGTGACTACCCCCTCAAGCGACGAATCGATGAGGGAATGACCTACATGAGAAAAGCGACGAGTCGCTTGACCCAAGATGACTTAGGTAAGGGTGCCTTCAGAGATTTATCTTTGAATGTGTGTGCAGTTTTTTGACATTTAGACCTATTTTTGGTGGGTGTTAACCCTTTTGGGGATGCCTTTCTAGAGCTGAAATTGTCAAAAATCCGTCTTCCCATGGAGCGGTCCGGCCATGGTGGCCTTCTTAGGGAGTAGGATGGTGACGATTTATAACCCCGACATCTATTTTGGATGCCAAGAAGGTCAGGCATGAAGGCGCCTTCGTTCGGCAACTCTATTGCTATTTTTGGGTGGGTTTTGACCCTTTTGGTGACGCCGTTTGGGATCTCCCCCGCGTTATGGTAGCCTTCTTAGGGAGTAGGATAGTGAGGATTTGTGACCGACATCTATTTTGCATGCCCGGAATGTCAAGTGCAAAAGCACTCTCATCGGGCAAGTTTATTGCTATTTTTGGTGCATTTTTGTGCATTTTTGCTATTTTGTGAAATGTTTGCTCTGTATTCATCCCTAGGTGGGACGAATTCCTATTGAGCATTCATTCTAGGGTGGGACGAGTGCTAACCAGAGTGCTCATCCCAGGGAGGAATGATTACAAGCTCAAAAAGCCTATTTAAAGGCCAAAACTAGGGTTTGGGCTCATTTGCACTTGTTTTTTCTGGCGATTTGGAGCTCGAGGAGGAGGAGGTCAATTCGCGAAGCGAAGCGCTGCAAAAATTTTCGCCACCATGAGTGCATGAACCGGATCGAGCGAGGGGCCGAAGCGAGACCAGTAAGTGAACTCCCTCTTTATTATTTTCTTGTATTATAGTTTTTTTGTTTGAATTTATCAATTTGAGAGTATAAAACCCTAGGTTGACAAATTAAATTTTGTTATTTCTATTTTTTTTTTTGTATTAATTTATCAATTTCGAGAGTATAAAACCCTAGGTTGACAAATTAAATTTTGTTTTGCGTTTATGTTGTTTGTATCTGTACACTATTTTTCATGATTCTAATGTGCTTATTTTGTTGTCTGTTGCAGGTTGTGAAGAGCCGGTATCGCGTGCCGACTATTTTTGCTGAAGCACGGGAGGTGCTAGCTATGGCTGACTAGGAGTGGCTTGACGCCCTAGGGCTCAAGCAGGTGACTCGGCTGGAGCCAGTGATTGGGGATCGGGCCTACCTGACGGCCCTGATCAACTTGTGGGATCCTCGGACTAATACTTTCCATCTCCCAACAGGGGAGATGACAGTCACTTTGGAGGATGTCTATCAGATTCTTAGGATTCCAATAGATGGACTGTCGATCAAGACGATGTCACGGGATCAGCGGACAGCGGTGCTGACACGCTACTTCGAGCATGGGGAGGAGTTGGGGGTGGATGGTCCAGTGGAGAGGGCAGAGATTGACTGCCAGATGGGCGGGATTCTAGTTCGATGGTGGTTTGAGAGGGGGTGTTGGGAGTGAGGCACGCATTGCTTATGGGCCTCATTTCCAACATGCTGCTACCTGACTCGTCAGGTGCGAGGTTCCCATGGAACCTACTGGATGTGGTCTATCGGCTGGTGGAGTGTTCGACGTAGGAGCCTTTGGTCATGAGATGGGGACAGACACTATTGGCGTAGCTTTATGGGGAGCTATATGAGGTCCGCTGTCGGAGGTGAAAGGGGATCAGCTGTAGCTATCTACTGTAGAGCTAGGGTTGGTAGCACATAGTGATGGAGAGACCAGGGGGGTTACCATGGATGACATGGGTGGAGATGGCAGATAAGGATATAGGTTACGTGGCTCTGTGGCGGTGGTCTGAGGAGCAGGGACAGAGTCGATGGTGGGAAGGTGTCGTAGGGCACTATGTCGATGCCTTTGCTCGGCTTGCTCCGGGGAGGTGTTCTGGCATCCCTATCGGGACTGTCCAACCTGGCCGGAGGCTGGAGAGTGGCTCCGATGGGTGCGTAGGGAGCGGTGGCTGATTGGGTGGCATGGGACCGAGCAGGAGTTCTTCCTGTACAGCCGGGTGACATGATAGTTTGGGGTGCGCCAGGGGTTTCCTGGTGAGCCCGTGGTCTATCGATGTCGGGGGGACGAGAGGACTCTGGATCGGCCGGTCATCATGCCATTGGGTGAGGATTCAGATGTGATGATCGACGTCCCGAATGTGGATGACATCGGGACTACTGCAGAGTATGATCAGTGGTGGACTCTATGGTGATGGCGGGGAGAGGGGCCACTGGGAGGTGCAGAGGCAGTAGCAGTGGGCAGGGAGGGTGTCGAGGTGCCAGGAGATGATTGGGGAGCTCCGCTCGAGGAGGCGGACATGGTGGAGGTAGATGATGCAGATGTGGATCTTGGGGTTCCGGATCAGCCGAAGATGCAGGACGTCACGGAGTAGTGGGAGCCCGAGCAGGCTGCTATTCCAGAGATGCCCATGCCTCAGGGAGATTTAGAGGACATGGAGTCAGGGGTGCACGCTGAGAATGCATGATTGGTGGAGCTATTGCGAAGGTGAGATGAGGAGTTGGGGGAGGCTCTGCAAGAGAGGGATCTCTTGCGGGCTCAGTTAGCAGAGCGGGAGAATGCATGGGCTACGCACCGCCGGCAGGAGGGGGATACCGATGCTGCATGGGAGAGGGATCTCCTATGGGTGCAGCTGGCACAGCGTGACGATGTAGTCATGATGTACCATCGGTGGGAGGTGGAGTGGTGTCGACACCGGATGGATTTGGAGGGAGAGATCATCCACCTCGGGGGCGGGTACCTGAGCCCTCGGGAGGTGGGTCGTCGCACCGGACAAGGGGCAGTGATACTGAGCAGTCAACATCATCTCATCGTAGGCGACTGGATGAGGGAGGGGGTAGTAGGCATGATGCGGGGGCTAGCAAAGACACCCTGAGGGGTCCCATAGGACCCACACCATGGGGGGTAGTTCCCATCGCACCGATCCTACGTGATCATGGTGGCCGACGCCTTAGGCTTGGGGGTTTTGAGATTTTGGATTTGGTTGCGGGGTCACATGACCGGTTCTTTGTAGCCTACGGGCATTTTTGATGATATATATATACAGACTTTATTTTGTTTATGCGCATGTGATGATTTGATTTTATGCATGATGATTGATGAATATGGATGTATGCATGTTAAGTTATAGTGATGAATGCATATGTGTTGATGAGTGCAAATGTTTCTAATTTATATGATATGCAAATGGAATGGATGAATTGAATTTGTGATGTTTGGTAGTCGCACCATAGACTGTGTAGAACTTTATGGCTTTTTGTCCTAGGCGATGGCTGCGGTGAATAGCTTTTTATGTATACATGTTTTTTTTTGGTATTTTTTGATGGCGATGCAAGGATGAAAGATAGCAAGTTGGTTGAGAATGTAGTTAAGGTTTTCTGGGACTCAGATGTTTTAACTAACTAGCCACGACTGTACTTTATCTCACAAGACTTTTGACCAAGGTATGAATCGGACTTGTTTTGGACCAAGTTATTTCACATCCCTGTGTGTGCAATTGAGTTCATTTATGTGGTGTTGGTCAGGATACCGCCAGTGCCAGATAGGCTGTCAACCAAACCTGTACTGAGGATCACCTGATTAGCTCCACTAACTCCTTTGTTGTATTTAGTCAGATTAATCTGCGGTGCTATCGTAGGATACCATAAGCTAGCTCATCCACATGCAAACATTGATCTCGCACACAAGTTAATGTGACAGATATATCATCATGCGGGAGGTTTACCACCAGATGACCGATAGGCTATCAACCAAACCGGTACTGAGGTTTGCCTCATGACCCGTCTGGATGCTGAGAGTTCCAGGGATTCAAGTTCGACTCCCTTCTTTTCTTCAATTGTATTGGGATACTTGCTCTTTTGTAGTGATAAAAATCACTATTTATTTTTGTATTATATTTTTCTTTTGAGCAAGGGATTAGGATATGGAGTGATGAGAATCACTATTTTATGTGCTTTCCTTGATGTATGCACTTTGGTTGTGATGTCAAAATTTGGATTTTTGACGTTTGCAAATTGTTGATGTTTTGCAACTTTTGAGAACTTGGGATTCTTGGGGAATTGGGTAGGGAGGATGCTTGTCCTTTTGCCAACTCTCAGCATTCTTGGGGTCATTCGCACAGGGGGATGAGCAAGATAACCGTTTCGCTTATGGTGACCTGGATTGCTTTGCAGGTTTCATCTTTCGTTCACACAACTTGGGAATGTTTTATGTGTTTTAATTTGTGCTGGGATGCTACGTAACAAGGTGTAAGCCAAGTAAAACTCTACCTTCGTAAAATCTGTCTGACTTGGTACAGTACGTGGCTAGAAAGTTCATGACGACTGAATGACAGAAAATCTTGATACATTAGAAGACCACTGACTATAGTATGGGAGAATAACGTGAATGGCGGTTATAGGCGATGAGCTATTGATAAAGCGAAAAAATGTAGAAGATGATGGTTTTGCCAAGTAATGACAGTCTATGGCGCTTTGACCTTTATGACCACAAATATGCAATGTGTGGGTGCGATGCGTAATGCAGCTATATGTTTTTGTGTTTTTGATGGATTGATTTGTGTGAATATGAAGATGATATGCAAAATAGAGCTCTTTATTTTTGTGACGATTTTGAGCATGTATGGAAATGAGATGCAAATTTTGTTATTTTTGATGATTTTATTGTTTTTGAATTTTCTTGTTTTTGACCAAGCGATTGCGGGAATCCTTGGAGCATTTTGGGGATTGACCAAGCGATTATGGAAATCCTTGGAGCATTTTGGGATTGACCAAGCGATTACGAAAATCCTTGGAGCTTTTGGGGATTGACCAAGCGATTACAAAAATCCTTGGAGCATTTTGGGGATTGACCAAGCGATTACGAAAATCCTTGGAGCATTTTGGGGATTGACCAAGCGATTACAAAAATCCTTGGAGCATTTTGGGGATTGACCAAGCGATTACGAAAATCCTTGGAGCATTTTGGGGATTGACCAAGCGATTACGGAAATCCTTGGAGCATTTTGGGGATTGACCAAGCGATTACGGAAATCCTTGGAGCATTTTGTTTGGGCTATGGCTCTTCTAAACATGGAATGGCCGCAAATGACTGATGTTCAAGGGTTCTAGTTCCTTGATTCCATCAAGAGAGGCTAGCCGGTATGTTCCAGGTCCTATTTTGCTATCAATTACATAGGGACCTAACCAGTTTGCCATGAATTTGTCCCTTAAATGGGACGGCAGACTAGAGTTCTATTGGTTTTCTTTCAAGACCAAGTCACCGACCTGAAAGTCCCTCAAGTGAACTTTCATGTTGTATGCTTTCTTAAGTCGCTCTTGATAGATACGTAAATGCTCGAGGGCATTAACGCGTCATTCATCAAGCAACGTAAGCTGGTCTAACCGGGCTTGCCATGCAGTATCATCATCGATGAACTCTTGCATTGATATGCGCAGGGAAGGAATTTCCAACTCGAGAGGCATGACAGCCTCGGAGCCATACACGAGCGAAAACGGAGTTGCCCCAGTGGGTGTCCGAATGCTAGTGCGATAGGCCCACAGGGCAAGTGGGATCTGAATGTGCCAATCCTTATGATTATCTATGACTGTCTTTTTGAGGATGGCGACTAGCATTTTGTTTGACGCCTCTGCTTGCCCATTTGCCTGCGGATAATAGGGTGTCAAAAAACTATGCTGAATTTTGTACTTTGTGGTCAAAGCACGCACATCTTTGTTCTTGAATGACGTCCCATTATCCGAGATTATCTTGGATGGAATACCAAAATGACATATGATGTTATGCAAAATGAACTCCACAATGCGGGGTCCAGTCGTAGAGGTAAGCGGAACTGCTTCCACCCACTTGGTGAAGTACTCTGTGGCCGTGATGATAAACGTGTGATGACCTGACGATGCAGGGGAGATCTTTTCGATTAGATCTAGGCCCCACTACAAAAAATGCCAAGCCGATTGGATCGGCTGCAAGGCCTGGGAAGGTACGTGTGTCAAATTAGCATGGTGTTGACACTTCACGCACTTCCTGACATATGCGCAACAATCTCGCTCTAAAGATGGCCAATAATAGCCCATGCGAAGAATGCGCTTTGCGATGGCCATACCGCTGAAGTGGCCACCGCATGTACCATCGTGCGCTTGGGCGATCACCCAAGTGGACTCTTGCTGGTCCAAGCACCGAAGGAGGATCCCTTCATAGCTACGACGGTACAAAATGTCTCCTAACAAGACATGCTTTGCCACTTTCTTCTTGAATGCATGTTTTGCGGCATGCGTCAATCCAAGTGGGAGGTTACCTAACTTGAGGTAGTCCCTTATGGGTGAATACCAATCCTGCTGATCAGAAGCCTCGATGGTATGAACAACCAGTCCCTCTCGAAGTTCATCCCTAGCAAAAGCTGAGCGGGAGAGAACTTGCAAGAATAGCATTGTATTGCTATTAAGGGGAGTAGGGGAGAACAAGGACCCCCAGTTGGCGTGATTCAGATGATCATGGATTCGAGAGAACCTATCCATGGATGGCTCAATCTGGATCAAGTGGATTCCTGGCGTTAAATCAGAGCTTGCTCGCTCCATCGCTGATTGCGATAGTGTTTTGACTTGAATGGTGGTCATATCACCAGAAATGTCTTGCGGGATTAGCGACCCCAAAGAGGCCATAGTGTCCACAAAATGATTCGATGACCGAGGGAGTGCCTCGATGTCGTACCATTCAAGATTTGCCAGGAATTTGTCCACAAGGGCTTTGTAGGCCTACGTAGAACTGGGCATTTGCATTGGAATACCCCTTTGACTTGGTTGACAATTAACAACGAATCACCAAAGATATTCAATCATTTAATGTTCATGGTGATTGTTGTCTGAAGACCTATGAGCAAGGCTTCATACTCTGCATTGTTGTTGGTGCATGGGAAATTTAATTTAAATGACAGGGGCATAGGAGCGCCCTACGGTGTGAAGAATACTATTCCCGTGCCACCACCTTGCTCACATTTAGAACCATCAAAAAATAGGGTTATGTCGGCCTGTGACTCAGGCTCGTCAGAATCTGGTGATTCTGAGACATGGAAGACCCCATCATCGGGTAGTTCTATAGTCAGAGGCTGGTCGTCTTCGAGAGGAGCCTCTGCTAGTTGATCGGCTATGACCTGACCTTTTATGGATTTCTGTCCAATAAACTCTATGTCAAATTTTGTCAACAACATGATCCATTTCGCCGTGTGACTACTATGATAAGTATGACTCATCATGTATCGCAATGGATTCTCCTTAGACACAACATACGTCTTGTTGCTCAACATGTAATGGCACAGCTTTTTGGTAGCAAACACCACTGCCAAGCAGAGTTTCTCAACGTATGCATAGTTAAGTTCATAACTGACCAGGGTGCGGCTAAGATAGTAAGTAGCCTGTTCCCTGTGAAGTTCGTTCTTCTGGGCTAACATGGCTCCCAGTGCCACCTCAGTAGCTGAGATGTATAAGTAGAATGACACTCCTGGTCTAGGTGGTGCCAATACTGGCGGTGAAGCCAAGTATTGTTTAATGTCATCGAAGGTTGATTGGCACTCGTCATCCCAGTGAAATGCTACCCCCTTGTGCAACAACTTGTTCATTGGTCGGCACTTGTCAGATAGCTGTGCTATGAAGCGCTTGATCGACGCGACCTTTCCCTGTAGGCTTTTGAGCTGCTTGATGGTAGTTGGGGGACGCATTTCAAGGATTGCCTTGACTTTGTTTGGGTCCACCTCGATGCCCCATTTTGAGACTATGAAACCCAAGAGTTTTCCAGATGTGATGCCAAAAATGCACTTCTTGGGATTCAGTCTGACTCTATGCTCCATGAGGCGATCGAGGATCTTGCTTAAGTCACCGAGATGATCCGGGCACAAAAGAGATTTGGCCAACAAATCATCCATGTAATCTTCCAAAGTCTTGTGCATGTAATCATGGAAGATGTATGTCATGGCACGTTGGTAGGTGGCGCCAGCATTTTTAAGGCCAAAAGGCATGACCTTATAACAAAATGTCCCCCAAGGCATTGTGAACGCCATTTTTAGCTGGTCTTCGAGGCTGATACAAATTTGATTGTATCCCGAGAAACCATCCATGAGGGAAAGCATTTCGTGACCCACTGTAGCGTCTACCAAGGCGTCGATGCTCGGCAAGGGGAAATCATCCTTAGGACTCGCTTTGTTTAGATCTCAAAAATCAGTGCATATGCGAATCCTCCCATCAGGCTTTTTGATGGGCACCATGTTGGACAACCATGGTGGGTAATCCACGTAGATGACAAACTGTGCATCCAACAACTTTTGCAATTCGTCTTTGACCATTAAGGCCACTGTTGGGTGCATCTTGCATAGTTTTTGCTTAACTGGCTTGACTATCGGATCAAGCGTTAGATTATGCATGACTAGCTACGGGTCTAGTCCCGGCATGTCTTTGTATGACCATGCAAAAACCTCCTTCTTCTCTTTGAGAAGGGCAATGTAGTCGGCTTGCTCTTCGAGGGATAAACTTACCCCCAACTTGATGATCTATGGATTCATTGGATCTGAGCCGATGTCTACGTCAGTCGTCTCCTCGACCGACATGTGGGATCCATCTTCCAACTGATGTGGAGTTGGGATCAAGTGGATATCATTTGCTGAGTTTAGATCATCGTTAGGAACCTCGGGTCCCTCTTCAGCATGGCAGATATCCTGAGTTGGCCCAGGGGTAAAATGGAGCATTTCACCGAAAGGCCAGTACTCGGATGGGGATGGAGGGGAATTGACGCGATCCCAGTCTATGGCATCTATGTCTAGAGACAATGACTATGTTGGATCGGCCGGATTGTGGATGGGGGCGGTTAAGTCAATGGAGATCATGTTGATGAAATGATTTTGGTCTCCATTACCATGGGTGTGGTGACTCGGACATTCTAGATGCTCTCTATGCTCTGGATCTAGCTCTAGAGGTATGGGCACGAATGGATCGGCCCTATGTGCGGATAGGAGGATAGGGTCTACCCTCAGCACTGATATCACTCTAGGGTCTCGGGGTGGAAGGTGCTCTTCGTATACCTGAAGTGGCGGATCCAACACTTGGTCCCATCCCGCTGGGTCTACGTACCACTCATGCCCTGGCACTATGTTTAGTTGTTCAAATATGTCGTTAATCTCCAAGGGGTGCCGATGCTGCATCTACCGCATGTGATTAAGATATGTCATTTCTGTTTCATCTTCGTAATCACTATCGGAGATCCAAAAGCCCTCGTTGGCTCCGACAACTATTTGAGGTATGACAGGCTCGTCCTGCTCGAGCAAGTTAATGTGGTCCCACCTAGGTTGTTTCGCTCTCTATGGGGGGACTTGATTTCCTTGGAGCGGCGCTTGCTCGATGGGAGCATCCAGGGGGAACATTGTCAAGAGGCTTTCTTGATAATCATCCATGGGGATCACCTGTGAGTGATCGCTATCTGATTCGAAGGGGTCATACGATGTTGGTTCATACTCTGACTCGTCCTTCGAGGACCCTTCTTGACATTGTCTAGACCCTCCTTGAAAATGAGCTCTCGAGCTTTCTCCTCTCTCGAGCGAAGGGAAGGGATTACTAGAGCCAACAAGGTTGATTGTCGTTAATGGGAGATAATCCCTCAATGTATATGTGGTGTTAGGGTTGGCATATGGATCTGATGCCAATCCCCCCTTGTTGCCTATCCCTAGGCCTTGCATGTTCTCCACCAAGATGTCCAAGGGCAGGGGGTGGTTGAACCCTACTCCTGACTTGTCATATGGCATTTGGTATCTTGGTTGGCAAAGAACACGTATCCCTTGCTCATATCGGCCTAACCCATATCCGTGCCAATTGCATTGGCCAAGGTATCTCAGAGCAAAGTTTGGGTTAGACAAATAGTTGACATTTTTAGCAAAAGGCTCTTCGTCTTCGTCCTCTTGCGTGCATGGTGCAACGCCATGATCAAGGCCCCCATACACAAAGTTTGTCTGGTTCGGCGGGTAGCCTAGGGGAACAATAGTGCCAATGGGGAGTCGAGGTCTCCCCATGTCCTGCATGGATTCTAGTGTGGGTGTTGCTACAATATTCCACACCAGATACTCCCCCAGGCCCGTATTGGCCATTTCAACGGTGATCGTTGGCGGTTGAGGGGGAGGGAATGGAAGTTCTCCTTGAGTCCACTCCATGTCGGGTGGACTAGGAGCCTCGACTTCCATCCGGCTAGGCATCTCCTCAGTAGAGATAGTTGATACTGATGGCAGTGTCTCTTCCAAAGGTTTTGCCTCTTCCAGGGGTTCCTTCCCTTTGTCCTTCTGTTTGGCCCCCAAAGATGGTGTCGTTGGTGGAGGACCAGACGATGAAGATGAACCCGAATGGGATTTTGAAGAACTTGTTAACGGGGATGCCTACGGAATCGGACCCTATTTAGATGGATTTAACTAGAAATCCAAATGCGTTGATGGCAGGGTCGATTGCGGCATCAGCTGCACCGCATTACAATACTTGAAGGGTTCCAAGTCCGCCGGGACTACATGCACCTCCCCTTCAAATGTATACTTTAAACATTGGTGAGCTATCGAAGGGACACACTTCATGTCCCTGATCCATGGCCGACCCAGCAAGATGTTGTAGGCCATCTCACCCTCCAATACGTGGCACAATGTGGGTATGGTCTTTTGTCCCACTTGGATTGGTAGGACTATTGTGTGAATATCGAGCAGATTGCGTCATTGAATGCTCATAGAGTGTAGGTGGAAGTTGTGATGTGAGATGCGGGCAACTTCAGATGTTTGAGAGCCATAGTTGTGATGATGTTGTTGGATGAGCCAGTGTCTATCAACACCCTCTTGTATGGGATCCCGTTGACCCGCGCGATAACGTGCAGGGGTGGATCTGCCATGTCATCAGTCACTGATCTCAATTCGTCTTCCCAAAATGTGATGACCGGCTCAGTGCATCATTTTACATGCCCCACGAAGTTGTTGAAAGAATTTGTCTCATGGGGCTGCAACTCGATGGCTTTCAAAATCTCCATTAGAGCTTCTCGATGGGGCGTTGATTGTTGTATAAGCTCGTATATGGAGAGCCTAGCCGAGGTGGTCCTCAAACTCTGAGTTAGTTTGGTCCGAAGTGTGGCCACCGGCTTAGGCGAAGGAGGTTGTGCAAGGTGTTGTTGTGGTTGCGAAGTTGTTGGCACCTCTCCTGCCGCTACCGCAGGAGCATTCGTGCTCGGATACCTCCTGTTTCGAGTCACTATACTGATCATCCCTACATATCCCTGCATGGGGCAGTTCTGTGTGACCTCGTTAACTTGTAGGGTCTTTTCCTACGGAGCATGAGCAGGCAAGGGGTCTTTGAAGACCTCCATTTGTTGATTGCTTGGTGCGATGGGATTATCCACCGCTAGGGTCTTGTTATCAATTAGGTCCTGCACCAAGCCCTTAAATTTCCAATAGGCATTTAGGTCATGCCCCTACCGCCTATGGAACCTATAGTACAAGTCCTCTCTATACCCCTTAGGCTTGGGCACGTTGGGATCTATGGTCTGAACCTCTGGCAGGTTGATCAAATTTGCCGCTAACAAGCGGTCAAACAAGGAGTCCCTGGACTCTGTGTAGGGTGTGAATTGTCGCCTAGGGTGACGCTGCTGACTCTGTTCTTGCCTCTGATTTTCTTTGTCATAGTTGTTAGGAGGCACTGCCTGATAGTTAGCCTTTTGAGGTTGTGTTGCTTGTGCAGGCTTAGGGACATTGATAGCAACTTGGTTAACCGCAGCGGGTTTTTGTTGCGTGGTCCCAGCTTTAGTGTTTTTAGTCCACTCTTTTTTCTTAGGTTTGGCTATCTCGCCATCCTGTATTTTGATCTCTTCAATGATCTTGGCTTGCGCCAGAGCTTCTTCTAAGGTGGCATATTGCTGCAGCTGCAATAGCACAGAGATCGATCTCAAACAACTCTTGGAGAACATCTGAGTGAGGTCAGACATAGGAGGGAGGTAGGGCAGCTTTGAAAGCAATGTCCTCCACCGATTCCCATAGGCCGCCATGGTCTCCTCCTCATACTGCCTGAGGCTGGCTAAGTCACTCAGTGACGCCTTCTTCTTGGTATTGAAGGCGAAGCATTCGAGGAACGCATCCACTAACTGATCTAAGTTGTTAATGTTGTGCTTTGGTAACTGAGTAAACCAATCCGAGGCAGGGCCTACGAATGTGGTTATAAATGTTCTCAATAACAAAGCATCATTGTCCTGAATGCCGAAGCATTGGCTCAGGAACCTTGTCACATGCTCTTGAGCATCCTCCTCCCCTCTAAAGGTTGCCAACTGAGGCAGCTTAAAGTGTTCAGGGTAAGGGGGTGCTGGCACGGACGGATGCACAGGATGACTACGGAGTTGGCGTAAAGTGGGCTTTTGGGGCCCAAAAATTTTGGTCTCCATAGACTCCAAATGCTCTAGCAGTGCTTTATATGCATCTGAGGATTTAATTTCTTCCTCTTTAGTTTGCTCCCGTTGTGGGTTGTGGGAGACTTGAGGCCTCTGAAGGGGTGGCCGGATGGCAACTCCTCCGCCTAGGTAGGGCATTTTGGCCCGATCTTCTTCTTGCTCATATTCCTCGTAAGCTTCCTGAGGAGTCTCTGGACGAGACCTATGACCCTGGGTGGGTCCCCGCGGAGGGTACCCATCGTTGTTCTGGGGAGTGGCCTCCCGCTCAGGTCTAGGAGGTCTCGGAGGTAGCACTTGGTAAGGTCGCGGAGACCTATCTCGCACCAAGGGATTATGCCTCTCATATGGTTCTGCTCTTTGGGTGCGAGGGGTTGGGACCCTCTTAGGCACTAGGTTATGGAGCAGCTCATCTGTTTGGCGTCGAATGTGCTCTTTGCTAAGGTGATATAAATGCTCTAGCTGTTGTTGGTCTTGCTCAAGCCGCGTGATCTACGCTTGGCGGGCGGCATGTCTGGCGACTGCTAGGTCAATTTGCTCTGCCATCCTGAGCCTAGGAGGCTTGGATGCCTCTCCTATGCACTTACCCCGGTCTCGATGATCCGAGATCTCAATAGGTCGCTTCCCTCTGTCGAGGTTGGCGGCATTTACCCGAGGCTCCGGCCTCAGTGGGTGATCATGGTATCTAGCTGGTGCGGAAGTGCATGGCCCCCACGCTGTATATTGCTCTTGAGGAATGTAATCATCTTCCTCGGGCTCCCTTTCATATGTGTGAAAGGGGTGGGTAGAGTTAGCTCACCCTGCTTGAAGGGCCTTGCGCTCTAGATTTTGTCTATTGGTTCTAACAGTGATGGGGGGCAAAGGAGGGATGCCATCATCATGTGGCCTCTCCTCATGGAAACTATGCCGCTCTAGCGCTTCATCGCGCGGTGGCCACTCATATCGAGCTTCTAAGGGAGCCTTCCTATCTATGTTGAGTGCCACGTGTAAGGACTCCTCCTGAAAGGGGCTATGATGAACGGGCGTGTCCCTCAAAGGGGTGTCCCTATAGTTCCATCTTGACATGGAATGATGCGGACTCTCTTGCGGGTCAGGCCGCCAAGGCGGTATGACTAAGTCCTTAGGGCTATAGCGGAGGCGACTTGTGCCCCCTTGTACACTTTTCATAGCTTTCACCCTTGATTGGGCTTGGCTACGTGTGTACACCATGGTGGTGCTTTCCTACAAGCTATGTAGATTTTTATCTCTTTTTTTTTTTTTTTAATTTTTATGCTACACTAAACAGAAATGAACACACACACACACAAAGCAGTGATTATCTCGTTTAAATATTGAAAGTGTGTCCTAGACCTGGTTTAGTGTGTTTTTGGTTTTTTTTTTTGTTTTTTTTTTGAAGGTTTTTGAAGGTTTTTGTAAAGAACATTTAAATGCAAAATGATGGCTCTTATGGCTCCCAAAAATGGTCGCCCCTTCGATATACCATTGCCAGGCCGATATACCAACCTCTCTATATACCCGCCCTTACGTGAGGGAAACTATAGGTACGTGAGAGCAGATGGTACGTGGAACATAGGCGGTACGA
This sequence comes from Wollemia nobilis, assembly GCA_028583015.1. Taxonomy (NCBI): domain Eukaryota; kingdom Viridiplantae; phylum Streptophyta; class Pinopsida; order Araucariales; family Araucariaceae; genus Wollemia; species Wollemia nobilis. The sequence continues at coordinate 12,191,233 of JAQPPZ010001195.1, forward strand.
AAGGGGAATCACCCTGTTTATGACACCTACCATAGAAGACTTATCCTCGTGTGCTGGGAATCACCCCAACTACACTCGGTCAACTTTCATCAAGATTTACGTCTAGCAACAGTCGTGATCGAGGTAATGGATGCAAAATTCAAGCCAAGGTGGTGATGAAATCCACCGTTGGTCTTGATCAAGGGCTGGGGTTTTACGACCAGCGCCTTGGTTTTTAAGTTGCCACGTGGTGTGTGGGGTTCTTTTTATTTTGCAAAATGGAAACAAGCAAGCGGTAAAGGAAAACTACTTTCCCTAAGCAAGCAAGTACCCTAAAATAGAAAAACTGAAGACAGAAATAGACAAGAAAAGTTCAGAATCCTTACCTCTTCTCTGCCCAAATCCGTCGGTTCTGAGTTTCTACCCGAAGACTGCACAGACAGAAATTCATCCCAGGGGGGAACGAATTATAGGACTGTATTCATCATAGGGTGGGGTGAATTCCCATTCGTCCCTGGGTAAGATGAATTATAGCTCTGTATCCGCCTCCTGATGGAACGAACAACAGTCAGCATGTGAAACTCGGCACCTACAAGCAAAAAAACAAACAAGTTTGGATCAGATATCTGATCTTAGAAATAGAGGACAAGGTCCCACCGTGATCACCACTGAAAGCACGAGGATACGAAAACAAAAAAGGAAAAGCTCCAAGCACGATGCAAAAATGGAACTAAACTTAACGCTAAACCCTACGAATTAAAAATGCATGAAATGGAGAAAAACATGAATTGAAGCCCAAATGAAATAACAACCCTTCTCTTTTATTGATGTATTTCACATTTCGGTTACAATCCACATCCTCCCTTTTTAGGGGCGAGGAGCGTCAAATTCATCTCTTGGTCACATCCATGGATAACCATCCTTCTTCCGCGTGCCCACATGTAAGATGGGCGGACCAAAATGTCACCGCCGCTTGTGTCTACGAATGTTGATTCCTTGTTGCTCCTCCGATGTTCCGATCCTGCGTTCAAAGGAACAAGAAATAGTTAGTAGCACCTGCGGATGAAACAAAACATGCAATCCCCAAGCCTACGATCAGTGAATGAGAAAAATGAATTAAACTATAACTAAAATGAATCCAAATGCTCTAAAAATTTGATAGGGGCATCAGGACATCACCAGGAGGGAACTGCAAAAAGAATAGTTGGGAAATTCCAATTTAATTTAGAAACTTGTTTGAGGCTATATAATTTTCTAACTCTTTCATATCCAATTTTTAACCAAAGAGTTTCCTTTCCATGCACAACATGAGAGGTATTGTCTTCTATGAAAACTCTTTTGTTGTCTCAGTTTTCATAATCTGTGAACCACTCCTTGTGAGGAACCATGTTGAATGAGGCTTTTGAATCTATGATTCAACTTTCTTGATTTTTATAAACTTCCATATAGGAACTTTGAATAATACTTTGAAACTCTAAATAGGAGGTTTAAGGTTCAAATCCAATGGAGATTAGAGTTGTACACCATACTTTGGTAATTGGAGTTTGGTTGGATAAACAAATATAGGATAATTAACATCCTCTATGAGGATTGTCTCGTATGGCCTATGGTCTTGTGGATGTTTTATCTTTTTATATTTATACACTTATGAGTGAGATGCAGGTTGGTTGTTTTTTCTTATATCTATATATCATAATTGTAGATGTCTCTTTGTTTTCTCCCTCTTAAGATATCAACTTTACAATATTTTTGGATGTGTCATCAGTGGTGGTATTTTCAATATATAACATCAATTATTCTTCTTTCTCATCTCATTATCTTCCCTCTATCATTGGATCTACCATTTTCTCTAGATCTATGGTTTTTTCTTTTTTTAGTCATCCTCCATGACAAATGCTTCTTTTCTTACCTTATCTTAAATATGACTTTTCCCATTTCTTTCTTTAGAAATTGGCTCACACTCTTACTTGTTTAATATCGTTGTAATTTATACTAGCTCCCTAATGATGAGATTATTAAATGATGGATTATACTTTGCTCTTATTGTTTAATATCATTTCCATTGTTAATACCATAATCACTGATACATTAAGATGTTCACTTACAACCTTATATAAACATTTGGTTCTTCAAAGAATTTATTTATACCAAGATTTCAATTTATCTCATAAATATTTAGATGTAGAAAGCTCTTTAAGCCTTAATAAATACTGAATAAACAAATTTAAATAAATCAACCCTTCACATCTTGTTCACTTTATTTTTAATATCTTGTGCAACATCATAGGGGCGCAGCAAGCTCTTTCTCTTCCAGTTTATTCTATTTGTAACCTTTAAAAATTAAAGATTTTCTCTTTAATTTTTTATTATTTAAACCTATTAAATGATGAAGCCATTCTTCTAATAGCAGTCTTCTGATGTCATTAAAATACCACTCAACAACTGTCAAAGAAAATTAATGCAAAACAGAGCAAGCCAATACACATACTTAAACATGTATTTGAAGGTTGCATGCAGTTGAGCACTTGCTCTTGCACAATGCATACTGTCGTAGTAGTAAGTGGTTATTGTTAATTATTATTAGTTTGGGGTTGTGTAGGGTCAGACTGACTTACCAGTCTGATTAATTGATTAATATTCAAGTCAAAACTTAGCCTTCATTTGATTGGGCATATAATCACCTTGTTTTATGTTGTTTTACTTATGGCTGCCACTCTGGGCATGAAGGCACGATCGTTTGAAGAGGAAAATGTTGTTCTTTCTAAACGGGTAAGACTATATATTCAGTACATGTTGTTCGAGTATATTATTTGTGATAATGTAACAATATTAGAGCAGGGTTATTGATTAGAATGAACTCTTGTCAGCTAGCCAGAGACTGCAAATCTTTAGAAGGTCCCATAAAAGTCATGGATATTGTAAATGATCATCAACTGGAAGAAGATAAAGAGGAAGAAGATAGAGATGAAGATGCAACCCCTCCACAAACTCGACCTATAGTAATGCGAGCGTGTCAAGCAAGCCTAAACCTCAGGTGAGCTACAATATTTTATAGCTTTGCTTTTTTATTAATCAATCATGCGCTTTCTTCAATTTGCATATTTAACTCGAGGCCAAAAAAAAAACTATGTTTGCAGTCTCTCATAACTCGGGCTATGGCTGACTTTATTTTATTAGCGAAGATCTTTCACATAGATCATTTGTTCATTGTTATTTACTAAGCAACCGCATATATATATATATATATATAATATGGTCAGATGATTATGTTGTTGCTTTTACTACATTAATTCGATATTATAATTATACCTATATTTGAAGAACTCAGTGAATAAAATGCTATTGTAAATTATCTTTTTGGGTTAATTACCACGAAGGATTTAGTATCGATCGAAGATAATTTAAAAGATGAGAATTTGCTTGAAATTTGAACGTACATTATTTATACGCTAACATTGTAAATTACATTGCAATACGGAGTTTCATAGAGTCATTTTTCTATCTAGTCTGAGTATGGAGAGCATTTTCCAAGAGCAAGGGTAAGTAGCAACATTCTACGTGTAGAAGATTATTGCTTGACCTTGTATAGCGATGCCAAGGCATATGCTACCCTTGGTGATAACTACCTCTATAGCTAAAATTAGTCATATAGCTACCCTAGGTGATAGCTACCTCTACAGCTAAAATTAGTCATATAGCGTTTAAAAAAACAAGATTAGATTTAACGGCATTCACAATTTTTCATGTTAGCATCAATGGAGTATGAAAGAAATAAAGAGGGTGTAATTTTTTATTTTGGTTAAATAGGGTGGTAATTCTTAATATAAATAAATTTTTATTCGTTATGGAGTATCCCAGGATATTGGAACAAATAACAGGCCTCAATGCATTTTAAATGTTATTTTTATCCTTGCAAACAAAATCATTTTTACTGTTATATATCCACTTCATATTAAACTTCGGAAGAACTAAAAAATATCATAATTAAAACAATGGCTATTTATTAGTGTAACTAGAATAATCAACTACTAGAAGTAATGTCTATTCTATAATATGGAAAACAACTATAGGATTTATCCCATATAAACATGTCTATTCTATAATGCACTTAAACTAGGAATGTATAGTTCTAATATTTTCACTAACTAAATACACTTGATTAGCAACATCAATAATATTTTTTTCTAACTTGAATGGTTCAACAAAATGGAACAGTAACATCATTCATAATGTATGGGTTAAGGTAGACATTTAGATATTCTTGTATGTCTCTAAATATCTGAACTTCAAAGATAAACTTTATACTAGACTGCTAGGCCATAATGCCTTGTTCAAGATTTGATTTCTCATGACTTATTTGTATGGCCAATGGGTATTAGTAGAATCATATAAGTTTTTTTATTCAAAGAACATTTCTCTAAATTTCATAATTACAATGATATAGAGTCAATGTGGACTATTTAAATGCTTCTTGATTCTAGAAGAACCCTTTGGTCTTAAAAATTTAATATAAGAAAAAATTGAAAATGCTCATGGTGATTTGGCATAGACAACCACCTAAAAATCAATATATTCACAAATGATTGTATAAGAAAAGTTCCAATTGAAAACCCTTATGGGGACTTTAGTACACATATTTACCCAAACCAAGATACTAGTTAGTGCTTGAGTCAAAAGATAATGGTGAGGAGAGATGAAAAAGGAAAATATTGTACCATTATACAAATCATTGTCAAATAATGATAAGGTACTAGTGGACCCTATATCATTAAACAATTTACCCTATGCAAAACCCATCTTGATAGCTTACACAAATAATCATATTATTAATGATCTATTGCTTATTTCTAGCTTTCTAAAATTTATTAGGGGTAAAGACATACTCGCCAATTTGATGCTCTCAAACCTATACATTGCATATGCATATACGCCATGGACCACTTGATGTAATAGATCTTAATAGGTTTTCCAACTAGCATATCAGGATATACAAGGTAAGGATGGAACATAAGAATGAGATAACTCTAAATATACTCAATTTTTAAATTACCTCTCAGTATTATTGTCAGAAAGAAACTTTCATCTTCTATTTGGATAACCTATCCTAGAGTGTTTATTTTCTTTAACAAGTAGCTTAGCTTATCTTCAACCACTCAAACTTGTAATTATTATCCTAATACCTAAGGTCTAATATATTAATTGATGGTTTCCTACCTTGTGTTCATTACATTATTTGAGAATAAGCTCCTAAATTTTTAGTTGAGATGGAAGTTGGATGATTTATCAAATCTAGAATTAATCTCGTCATTCATGATTGCATGCAATACATCAAATACTTATGCAAGATAAGTATGTAGTCATATTGGAAAAAGATATGACATGATGTTGACAATACTAGACTACACTTTCTATGACGTGAATGCTAATGATCACATATTATGGTTGGATAAGTTAAATCTAGCTCAGTGTAACTATATACTATCTATATAACATGTTAATTGTGGATAAGACATACATCATAAGGATAATTATCTCCTAAATCTATGAAGTAACCTTGGGTTTATTTACCCATGTCAACATGATTGATTTGTAATTACATCATATAGAGAAAACATCAATTTGAAGAAAAAAGACTTATACTGATAGGGGGGGCGGGTGAACAGTATAAGATCAAACTTTTACTTTTCTTTCCAAAGTAATATCATCCAATATTATCAATTGCAATAATGAAACAATACACAAATCATCACACACATAAGAGATACAATTTTAACGTGGTTCACCCAATGTGGGCTACATCCACGAAGAAATATTTCTTATAAATTTCTCAACAAAATTCTTGGGAACTCATTCCCTATTACAATTTTTATGGACACCTATCCACAGGAGACACTTGTCCCCTTTTCTTTGGTTTGTGGACCTCTATCCATAGGAGAACTCAATTCCTTCTGCTCTGGTTTGTGGACCTCTATCTACAAGAGACCTCAATCCCCTCTACTCTGATTCATGGAACTCTATCCACGGGAGATACCTATACCCTTTGCTCTAGTCTACTCCAAAGCCTACTCACAACTATGCTCAAATATACTCCAAGCCTTTACACAAGGCTTGCTTAAATCTGCTCCAAGCCTTTACATAAGGCTTGCTTAAATCTACTCTAAAACCTATTACTAACTCTGCTTAAATTTGCTCCAAGCCTACACACAAGGCTTGCTCAAATCTACTCACCAAAACCTGCTCAAATATGCTACAAGTCTACACACAAGGCTTACTCAAATCTGCTCCAAAACTTGCTCTCAACTTTGCTCAAAGTCTACATACAAGGCCTACTCAAATTTGCTCACAAAAACCTACTCAAATATGCTCCAAGCCTACACACAAGGCTTGCTCAAATTTTCTCACCAAAACCTGCTCAAATATTCTCACATCTACTCCAAGCCTGCACATAAGGCTTTCTCAAATCTGCTCATAAAAATTTGCTCAAATCTATTCACAGAACCTGCTCAAATTTACTCACAAAACTTTTTCAAATCTGCTCACAGAACCTACTTAAATATTTTTTCAAATCAACTTCAGCTCCATAACCTGCTTACAAATCTGATCCAAAACCTACTTACAAACACTGCTCGTCTACTCCTAAATCTTGCATGTATACAATGCTCATCTATTCCCAAATCTTGCATACAAAAAAATGCTCATCTATTTCCAAATCTTGCATAATGATGTCATTAGGTTCTTCACCTATTCTTCAATGTGCTTTCCTCAACTAAAGCAATTTAGACATATTCTACCCATAATTCTTTTATCTTCATGAACATATAGATAATGATATGCACTAAACAAATTTCCTATATGTTCTTCACATTCATTAAGTCTGTCACTTTCACATATCTCACATTTATTACATCAAAAGGTAGCTTTAGTCAAGCACTAGATAACTAACTTGGTAATTGATGATTTCCACCTTCACTTCAAAACCAATCATAATGCACAAGTTTATCCTTCTCATCTACTCCCAAAAATAATTTTGAACAATGCACAACTTTGCTCTCAAATCTGATCTATAACCTTTGCATAATTTCAATCAAAACCAATGCACAAGTTTACTTTCAAACCCTTATACTTTTATTTCTAAATTCATTCAAAGCAATGCACAACTTTATTCTCAAACTCTTGCTCTATTATTCCCAAATTCATTCAAAGCAATGCACCACTTTGTTCTCAAACCCTTGCACTTTTATTCCCAAATTCATTCAAAGTAGTACACAACTCTACTCACAAAAATGACCTATAATTTTTGCATTTTTAATCTCAATTTCATTTGACACTAATGCTTATCAAATCAATCTTTATATCTCCAACCATATGACATCAAAAAAAATTCTTCATCCAAAAATAAACCTTGAGTAAGGGATTAAATCACCATACCTCTAAAATTGCATTTATGATAATGAGCTTCTCAAACCTATCTTGGTAAAATAATTTCCTTTTTAATCCTTCAATAATATGGTTAGCAATTTTCTATTTCTTGCAAAGATAAAAAAATCATCCACAAAAACCTTCCCAAAATGTGCATAATAAATCTTGAAAAATAATACCTTATATCTCCTTTTTAATCTCACATTCAAAGCTTTTAAGAAAAACCAAACCCTTAAAATTCTCTTTTTCTATAAATTAGAAATACAATAAAAAATAAACCACATTACACCTTATAACTCCCTTTCTAACATACAAGATTTATAACTTTCAAGTAATACCCAAATCACCCTTTATTTATTTTCATCATGCACAAATTACAATTCTAGATAATCCTTAATACACCTTATACCTCATTTTCTAATTTAAAATATAAATAAAATTTATGCTCTTATGCTAACCAAATAAGCCAACGAACTATCTCTCCTCATATGAAATTTAAAAAATATTGTCCATACCTTTACCAAAAACAAGCCCCCATGAAAGCGCTGAGAATCAAACTCTTAACCTCTGCCAATGCAACATCCAAGCCAAGGCTTGGTGACCAGGTAGACTACCCTAGCGGGTAGTAACCACCACACAATACGTCATAAATAAAGTGCTCTTCGTTAATTCTCTTCAAACCAAAAAAAATTATCAATCAAAATGGCGCCTGCAAGTTTCAAACCTGCAACCTTCTTGCTAGTAGCGCCTTATCACCAACTAGGCGACTAGCTGGACTAGTCATCTAGATGAAAACCAAGTCGCAACATGATGAAGATATTATCTTTTTTTCTCTTTCCTTCAAGCACGCTCTCCTCTATTTCATGTGACCTACTTCGATTTTCGCGAGGAGAGAATTTTTGTATAATGCTTTGGTTTCTTGCCCACATCTGAATGAATTTTTGTGCCCTTATTTATATGGTTTTTATTCAATACCCATGAACATCGGTGCATGCATATTTTTTATTTTTCTCTCCAAACGTTGGCACCTTTCCTTATAAAAACATTATAATATTTTAAACCTTTGGCCCTTGAAATATTAAATCTTTGTCTTTAAACCTTTGCCTCCTCTAAACTTTTGGCCCTTGAGATATTAAATCTTTGTCTTTAAACCTTTGCCTCCTCTTGTGGTCTTTAAATATTTTTCCAAGCAATTATAATATTATCTTTTAAACCTTGTCCTTTTCTTGCAATATTTAATATTTTTATCCCAAGCCACTTTTAACCTTTGTTCTTCTCTGTATAATATTTAAATATGATATTTAAATATTATAATCCTTTATTTTAAAAAATTACCTTAAATAATTTTTCATTGTTATATTGTCCAACCTTGTCAACTTCACACCCTTGAAGAATATTTATGCCTTGAATAATATGCTCCCTTTGACATCAATGGCAACTCAATATACTCTGTATTTTCAACAATCTCTCTCTTTGTCATTGATGGTAACCCTACAAAGAAAATTTTCTTTTACTGCAACTGGGTTCCAAATCTGCTCCCCCTTACTGAATTCTCCCCCTTTGAAATCAATGGCAAAGGGCTCCTTGGGGCTAAAAATAAAACACTTAGCATAGCCCCTTCACCACCTCCTTTAATTGGGGAGATTAATTATGGAATGGGAGTGAAACTCCCAAATTACTATGCTCCTCTTCTTGTTTTATTTTCTTTCTCCAAACTTTTTAAGTCATACCTCTTTGAACATTTTGACTTTCCTTCTTCTTGCTTGTCTTCGGAAATTCAGGAAACATTGTTCTACACCATTTTGCTTTATGCCCAAAATTATTGTAATTGAAACACCTGATGTTGTAGTCCTTTAAAGGTGCAAATGAATTGAATTTCCTCTTGGTGAAGCCATAATCATTCTTACTATGAACCCTGTAATGTACTACGTTATACCTAAAATTGTTGCAATTGTAGCACATGATGTTGTAGTCCTTGAAACGTGCAAATAAATTGAAGTTCCTCTTGATGAAGCCATAATCATTTTTACCATGAACCCTGTAATGCACAACTTTATGACCAAAATAATTACATGAGTAACAATAACCTTGGAAGAAATATTCATATTGCCTTGATTTCATGGTTCTTTCTTTGTTTTTCCTGTAATGGTCCATATTCCTTGATGGTTCTTTGTTTGCTTTCTCTTTGATACTATCACCTCTCAACACATCAACGTAGGTCTTAGAGTCTTCTTCAATTTCTTCATTTGATTTCTTTATCCTTTTGAGCTTGACTCCTATTTTTGTTTCTCTTGACCTTTCTCAAAACCAAGTCCTATTTTTATAAATGGAGATTTGTGTGCTTTGATAATATTATTCAGGATTTTTGTGCTTTTCTCAAACTTGATATTTTGCTGTAGATTTTCAACTTCCTCTTTTAGATAAACAACCTCATGTTCTAGTCTTTCACATTCCAACTCTCTTGCCATTAACTGCTTAGCCATACTTTCTTCAACTTTCTTTACCTCTTTACCTCTTCAACTTTAATTTTTAAATCGGTGAGATCTTGTAGAAGCTTTTCTTTTATTTTCTCATCCTCTTGTACTTGAGCCTTCAGTATTAATTTCTCCCTTTTTAACTCTTCAATATCAACATCAAGTTCCTCTTTCATATCAATTGTGGCTTCCTCATCCTTTTCTAAATCTTTCTCTTTCATATCCTGTGCACGTCTATATACTATATTATGAGGCGATCGCAATGAGTAAAACTTGTCTAAATTAAAAATTTCTATATTCATGGATTTTATTCAAAAAAAAAAATTAAAATTGAAGCCTTGAAGAACAAAGAAAGCATTTAGCAAGTGAGACGGGCAGCTGTGAAAGGAATGTATGGTTGCACTTCAATAACAAGGGGACCTCTCATATATGTTTTTTATTAGAAACCCAGAGTCAATTCTCCTCGATTTATTTATGGAATCTTTGGCAGGCAAGGCAAAGATTGTTAAAAAGGTATGCAGCCTTGCATCATTTATTTTATTAGCGAAGATCTTTCACATAGATCATTTGTTCATTGTTATTTACTAAGCAACGACGCACACACACACACACACACACACACACACACACACACATATATATATATATATATATATATATATATAATGGTCAGATAATTATGTTGTTGCTTTCATTACAATAATTCGATATTATAATTATACCTATATTTGAAGAACTCAGTGAATAAATTGCTATTGCAAATTATCTTTCTGGGTTAATTACCACGAAGAATTTAGTATCGATCGAAGATAATTTAAAAGATGAGAATTTGCTTGAAATTTGAACGTACATCATTTATATGCTAACATTGTAAATTATAGTTCAATACGGAGTTTCTTAGAGTCCTTTTTCTATAAAGATCATTGAAGGCTAATTAAGCAGAGTGCATCATACGGAGTTTATTAGAGTCCTTTTTCTATAAACATCATTGTAGGCTGATTAAGCAGAGTGGACCTTAAACTTGGATCAAAGCCTATCTAGTCTGAGTAGGAGAATAACATGCCATAAGATTATGCTCATAGATTATCATAGTTTAATACTTTATGTGCATGTTAGGTCGGAGAGCATTTTCCAAGATCAAGGGTAAGTAGCAAGATTCTACGTGTAGAAGATTATTGCTTGACCTTGTATAGCGATGCCAAGGCATATGCTACCCTGGTGATAGCTACCTCTAAAGGTAAAATTAGTCATATAGCGTTTAAAAAAACAAGATTAGATTTTATGGCACTCACAAATTTTCATCTTAGCAAAAGGAATATATTAATGTTATTAAATGGATTGAAGTCTGATCAATGGTGTATGAAAGTAATAAAGAGGGTGGTAATTTTTAATATAAATAAATTTTTATTCGTTATGGATTATAGGTTAGAAATTAAATCAGATTTCACTTATAGATCTATGAAAAAATGTTAGAAATTAAATCAGATTTCACTTAATAGATCTATGAAAAAACTTATCTTTCACATCAATAGCCAGATTTAGATGTACTCGAATTTAATACTGGAAGTTAGAATTTTTCGGCGATCAGATTGCATTTGTTTACCAATTGGATAGACACCATACTTTTTAATTTAATGTGTGTTAGAATGCTGGTAGGGTTTCCCTCCAATCCTCAGCTATAAATATATGCGCAACCAGTATAATCAGGAGTGAGAAGCAAGCAGAAGAAAAGAAGAAGAGCGTGTAGAAGAACGAAGAGAAAGCACGAATATATAAGAAAGGAGTTGAAGCCACAGTCTTTAGAAAACTCCTGTACAAATGTAACCTACAATATTGTTAATTTGTAAATGTTGTGGATGTATTTTCATTTTTGAGCAATATAATTATTTCTGTGTATTTATACTTCCATTTTTCGAGCCATTTAACTTTGCAAAGTTAGGGTTCTTTTCATTTGTTTGCCAGCTGTCTGAAATCTTATTTTCATTATTGTTAGTGTAAAGTATTACAATCGTGAAATCCAGAAATCATCTTTCTCACCCAAAAACTCAGATTCGCTCAAAATTTAAGTTTTGTTATATTTTGGCATTTGAGAAGGTATTAAGTTTCTCTCTTTCCTTTATATTGCCTGTGCAAATTAGTTTTTCTCAACTTCTTTATCGCGCATCTCAGTTTCGTTCTTGTATGTGTAATTTAGGGTTGAGTGAGCTTTCACGTATTTTAGCACTTTTGTGTCTTCTCTATTTCCTTTAAAATCTAGCGCTTTTATGTTTCGCTAAGCTTTTCAGTTTCTCACTAGCTAGTGTAATCCCAACGCATTTTAGTTTGATTACAATTCTCCGTAAAATCGAGATTCGTTGTTTTGACCTCATTTTTTATTTGTGCGCTCCCTCTACATTAGAAATAGTGCAATTCAAGTGATTCTTGAAATCTAGTACATTTATGTTTCATAGCGCTTTTCAGCATAACGTCATTATTTTTAGATCTGGGTAATTCTTTTTAAAATCAGCGCATTTGTGTTTTTAGCACTTTCTCATTTTTATCGAAAAATAGCGCTTTCTAAAAATAGCGCATTTGTTATTTTCTTCAAATTGGTATCAGATCTAGAACTATTTGTGGAAGGTTGTAGAAGCAATGACTTCTAGCAGTATTTTTTTGTAGTTGCAGATCTCATGTTTTAATGGCAAGAACTACCATTACTGGAGCATCCAGATGAAGATATTATTCGGGTCTCAGGAGCTATGTGATCTTGTGGAGAATGGTTATGCAGAACCTATAAATACAGTAGCATTGAGCGCTCTATCCCAAGCAGAGTCAGATCTGTTGAAGGAGAATCGAAAGAAAGACCAAAAGGTATTATTTTATATAATACAAGCAGTTGAGGAGACTATTTTATTGAGAATTGCAGCAGTAACCAAATCAAAGGAGGCATGGGAAATTTTAGCCAGATCCTTCCAAGGCACCAATAAAGTGAAATTGGTGAGATTGCAGATGCTAATAAGGGAGTTCAAAAATCTGTAGATGAGTGAATCAGAGTCAATGAACGACTTCTTTACTCGAACAATGGGTATCATCAACCAAATGCGGTTGAATGGTAAGAATTTTGAGAACCAGAGAGTTGTGGAGAAAATATGAAGGAGCCTACCAGCAAGAATGATTGCAACAACAATATTGATCTAACATTTTATAAAAGACTTGTTGGAAGTCTCATGTTTGATAGCAACTAGACTAGATATAATGTTTATACTAGGTTTAATTAGCATATTTATGGAGGCACCAAAGAACACTCACTTACAGGTAGGAAAAATAATTTTGTGGTATGTCAATGTCTCTATGGTTGAATCATAAAATACAGCCCTAATAAATGTTAGTGACTGTGTTAAAACTTAGTTGTGTTCAGGTGAACCACTACTTGAACCTATTCCACTTATCAGTGTATAAAGTGAAGTTAAAAATAATGAACATGAAAACAAATCCACACTAAAACAACATCAAGAAGAACAAGACACATCATCAAATAAAGTATCATATTTTGAACAGTCTGAGATATCAAAAATAACATCTTCACAATCAGATTTGATAAAGGAATTAGAACATTTAACTCTTACAATCCCTTTACCTCAAGTTGTACCAATGATTAATAGGATTGTTCAAGAAATGTGTTTTAGCAAACCAAAAAAAAGAAGAAAGTATATCCTAAAACCATACAAAAAGGTGGAAAATTAGTTAACTTGCTTTCGGTAAACCTATTACACCTAAGTATGATTGTACAGAAAGCCCACAGTTTCTTAGAACACATAAGGAAAATGAAAAGAATACTTTAGTTTTGGCCTCCATTGTTGTAAATAAAAATATAGAAGAGTTGGATTCCTCCAAAAAGTTTGTTTTTGCTGAAAATGTTCAAAACTCATATTTTAAAGATGAACTAATTATTGTTTAGCAATTACTACAGACTGATGCAAAACATAATTCTGAAAATTTATCACCCATTCCAGTACAAAACCATTTTCTTTATTTACCACATGGATGTCATTATTGTTTCTCATCTTTTCATTATCATTTATCAAAGTTAATTCTTTCAAGAATTGTTTTTGGTAAACATATACAAAATTTTCATTCTTTTCCACCATATCATTACTCTCTTAATTTATTAATGCATCATTCTCCAAGAACCAATTCAAATCAGCCTGGTACAAAACAAACTGAAATACAGCCAAAACAACCTTTGAACAACAATAGTTGGTTGACTAAAAACTAGGGAGCAAATTTGTTTGATATATTGGTGCAACATCCTAATGCTTTACTAACATTTTATGCATCTTTAGCAGTTGGCATTGAGTTGTTGCAGGTACAGAAAAAACAAATTTTGCGGTTGAATGCATTTGATGAACTTTGGTTGGAAGCACTTCACCAAATAGAGTTCACTCAACAAAAATGGAAAATGTGGCATGATGATCACATTAAGAGCAGCAAGGATGAACCAGGGGAGTTTGAGAATGAAGTTGTTCAACTTTCTTTAGTTGATTTAAGGAGGATATTAGTGGTGAATGGACATATTTTATAGTTGTACCATAAACCACTAACAAAGGTGGAATTTGATCGGTATTTCACACAGTTACATTTGACAAAAGAGGCTTATTCTTCTGATGAAGATTCCAAATGATCATATCTTTGAATCTTAAAAGAAAAATTAAAAAAAATCAAAAAAAGTAGAAAACAAAAAGATGAATAAATTTTGATTATGAATTCCTTCATGGGCATGATTTCAGGGAAATCATGAAATCCTTCATGGGCATAATCAGAATCAAGAAAAAAGAGAGAGAAAAGGAGAGGAAAAAAAAAAAGGAAACCAAGAAAAAAAAAGAAAAAAAAATGAATAGCTCAGTAGTGAAAACCTTTTTCTAAGGCGCTACTAAGTTGGTATGCATGAAAACCAGTTTTTTGGCATGCATAACCTTGAAATTTCTGAGTCACCATTGTACAAATTCACCAACTGCACTTGTTTTTGAAGTGTTGCAGGAAGCCTCAACAAAATATCAACGAAGCGGTCATCTTTCAAAACTTGCATTAACTTGTTTTAACCAGGTATATATGTTTCTTGCACTTTTCTCATTGTAAATATTTGATATATAGTATATGAAAATTAACCATTAGTATAAAAGTGTTCATAAGAGTTGGCATAAACAAAACATGCTTGGAGAAAGAGAAAAATGTTGGTTTTTGATGTCTTCAGAATGACTGTTGTATCTTCAATAACCGTGTTATCTTCGGAATGAAGCCTTTGTCTTCGGAATGAAGGTTTGTCTTCGGAATGAAGGTTTGTCTTGGGAATGAAGGTGTCTTCAGAATGAAGGTTTATCTTCGGAATGAGGTTATCTTTGGATTAAATGTCCAGCTTAGTCTTCGAAATGAAATAAATCTTTGGAAAGAAGATTTAACAGTCTGTTTCCATGTGGCATCCAAGGAGGGAGAAAAAGACATAGTCAACAAAATTTTTTACTCCATGTGATCATTGACACATGTCAGCTGGCTTGCGAATGGACGACCTAAAAATAGTAAAGAAAATTTTATGGCAAGGATGTCCAATGATTGATGGCTAGGTTTTCAGAGCACATAATAAGGAAGTGTGTCATCTTTCCTTTCCAAAGACATATTTTCTAATGATTACAAGGAAAAGTAAAAAAATTTAAAGTTCTTTCTGAAGAAGAACAAGAGCAAACCCTGTAATTCTGTAGAAACTAGAAATCAATGACCTAGCAACAGAAGAGAGCAGTCTTCTCAGCATCAGAACAGAGAAATGAAGTGAAAAATGAAAAAAAGGGCCAGCCTACAAGAACCCTGGAATAATGTAACCACATGGGTTACCAGATTTTTCAACCTGTGAAGGGTAGTATGTAATTTTTTCAGGGCATCATTTCAAAATTTTAAACCACCTCAGGCATGGTAGGCAACAGCCTAAATTTAGAGTGAATTTTCTAGCATACCTGCACCGAGAACTATAGAGCATGGCAAAACATTATCAAGAGGAAAAAAAAGGAGCCCTCATCATCATGGTCTTATTAAACTGGTGTGCCAGGTTTTATTCTACCCTGACTAATGTAGTTTTTGAAGAAGAAGATGAAGGAGAAGATGATACAGATGTTGCTATAAAAAAATATGCTACTGAGGAAGAAAAAAATGCTAAAAAAAATGCTATTACAGAGAAGGAAACACACCAAGCAAAAGCAACAAAGTATTTTTCTCTAGAACCATCAACCTCACAGACTAAGAATAGAAGGGTTGAAACTGACAGCAGAAAAATAAAATAGAAGAGGGTTCATTTTTCTAAAGATGTTATTTATCTGTCAAAATAGGAGAGTGAAGTTCTCAGTGAAGAGCCTGAAGCCATCCCTACAACCCCTGTTACCACAAGAAAATAGGGCAATAAGAGAAAATATACATTAATGACTAGGAGGTCTGCAAGACTCCAAAAAAAAGAGATAAAATAACAAATGATTGAAGAGAAGACCAGAAATGATAGCCCTAATGTCATAGAAGTGCAACAAGCCATTGATAATTTGGATGTAATCATGGAACCTCCTATACAGGAGTAGGGTTCTGAAGCAGAGGATGAGATCGTTGTTGAGCAGCAAACTACAGTTGATTTGTCAGTATTAGGTTCTGAGTCAAACAAAGAAGAGGAGGTGGACATCACAAAACAACTGAGATCAGCCAAGAGTGTTATAAAAATACAAATGAGATGGATTGAGGAAATAAAATATGTTATTAAAAAACATGAAAAGAAAATTAGAAAATTATAGCAAAAAGTGGAGAAACTAAAAAGTAGGTTGTCACAAGTTGACGAACAATCCACTACATCAGATAAAGAGGAGGATTTGGTTCAAGTACTGCTTGGATTATCTAGGGAAGATGAAGACATAGGTTCTCATTCTGAAGTAGTGCCCCTCCACTTTGAAACAGTTCCCTTCCATTCTGAGGCATTGCCTTCTCAATCCAGAGAAATACCTTTATGCAACATTATTGGGTAGGTCTCAGATTCAGGCCTCCAACCATCATTACTCTATTTTTCTCCTATTTTGAAGAGGATTCCCAACCAGATGATCAATTTGAATAATGACTCATAAACCTTCATGAGAAATTACACAGACACTAAATTGTTCTATGAAACATGGAATATGAGTATGGATATTTGTGACTCCATAGCCCACTACAATGCATGAGGGCATGCATTAATATAAGTTGGATGGGAATGATGAGGCCTGGATAAACCTCATTTATAACATATTTTAAATAGTTAAAACTGCCTAAAACTCTTGTGAATTATATTATATGTTAGTTAAGTTGATTTAATATGTTGTGTATTAACTGTTTGCATGATTGAAGTGTTAAGGACATTATATTCTGATTTTTAACAGTTCTTGTATAGTTTTATGTTATCTTGTCATGCTTAGGTTGACAATAGCACTTCAGTAGTCTTATTTTGATAATCATTAAGCATTAGTTTATCTAAATTCAGAAAATAGTACAAAGACTTATTACTGTGCAGCAGAAAACCGGTTTTTCCATATAAATTCCAGCCAGCTGCCAATGAATGGCAAGGCATGGAATTCACATCCAGGGAAGAAATAATACTATTGCAATATGATCCTAAGGGCTAATACACTTGAGAAATGCAGCCAAAACCTTTTGGATTCAACACAGTTGGTTATTCTAAAGATCTTCGAAATGAACACAGTGTCTTCGGAATGAACAGATATCTTCGAAATGAGAAAACACAATGTCTTTAGAATGAGTGGATATTCGGAATGAAAATTGCATTATCTTCGAAATGAACAGATCTGTGGAATGAGAATTGCAGTATCTTCGAAATGAGCGGATCTTCGGAATGAGAATTGCAGTATCTTCAGAATGAGCCACTTATCTTTGGAATGAAACATAATGTGCTTTTTGACTGACTTTTGGCGGTGGAAAAGGGGATAATAAGGTTGAGAAAGTTAAGGTAAAATATCTACCATATAACTTTGTCGTCCTTGCCGTCCAAAGCCACCATTTATGGAGAAGATCAAATTAATCCTCTTCTAGGATAAACCTAGGAAATTCTGCAGGATATCAGGAACAACATATTTTATGTTTGTAATTAGATTTTTGGCATCTATAAAAGATAGCTCCCATCCAGGTTGAGATATTATATATTAGATTAGATTAAATTATATTAGATAGAGGAGATAAAAAATAAATAGGGAGATCATAGAATAGTAATTTCAGACTTGTAACAGATTTCAGCAGAATTATAATTATGTTTCTGAAGCAATAAAAGTGCAGTTTCATTCCATTTATTTTGTTATGTCCGAGTGTGAGTAAGACTTAAATAAGAATTCAAACCTTCTTCTAAGAAAGGAGGTCGGCCACTTCCAGACCTAGGAGGAGGACCGATGGACAAGTTTTATTCTGATTTTGTTGCAGCAGAATAAGTTGTGAACTTGTCATTTTCATTCTTTTGCACAACTAACATTCTTAGTTGTTTAATTCTTGTTCATAATGTTTTTGTGATATTATTAGTGGTAGATCTAGTTATTCTTTTCATTCCCAAAAACTTTCCAATTCATTGCAAATTTCAATTTCCAGCAATTTACAAGTTTTCTGTAATTTCCCTGTATTCTTGTTTTTGCTGTTAAAACCCTGCATAGAAGATTGACGACCTTTTGTTACAAAGCATTGACATGATCTAGTTTTTATGCTTCATTTCAATTATTGCAATATTAAATAGACTTTCAATTCTGCAACTATAACTAGAGTTTCAATTCTACAATTTAATTAGATTTCATTCTTGCAACTGTAACTTAGGTTTCATTTATGCAATTAGAAATTAGTTTTCATTCTTACAAATAGATTAAAGTTCAATTTATGCAATTTAGGGGTAAAAGTGACACAAAACCTCCATACAATCAATTCCACCAATAAGACCTGCTGCTTCTAAATGAACTGAACTACAACCCTGCTTAAACTTTCTCTTGTAAATAGCCTTGGACACCACCCTAGATTGACAAATTCATTGAGAATTAATGATGTGCTTAATGACAGCCCATCATGTGTTTGGTGTAGATTTGAGGACAGATTTTGGTACAAATTTAAGGATAGGTTTGTGCCAGACCAGAGACAAAGATTGAGCAAATTTTTGATAGACCGAAGGACTGTATTTAGTGCAGATTTATGACAGAGCTGAGAGCAAGCTTTGGAGATTAAAAATTATAGAGGATGATAGTCTCCAGTGGATAGAGATCCATTAGCCAGGGCAGTAAGGATAGGTCTTATGAGTGAGGATATGAGTCTTCAGTGGATAGATATCCATTAGCCAGTGCAGTGGAGGCAGTAGTTCTTCTAGAGTATTACTATCCAGAGCAGAGGAGAAAGGAGTTATCCTGTGGATAGAGATCCATGAACTTGATTAGGGTATTGGTATCTCATTTGGACAGAGGTCCATAAAAATTATAATAGGGAAATGATTCCCAAGAGATTTATTGATAAAATATTAGTGAAATATTTTCTCTGTGGAGTAGCCCACATTGGGTGAACCACATTAAATTGATGTCTCTATTGTGTGTGATTATTTGTGTATTACTTTGATTACTATTGTTGATATTACTATTGATACATTACATAATATTGATTGAGAAATAAAAGTAAAAAGTGGTCTTATACTGTTCACCCCCCCTCTCAGTATAAGCTTGTGTTCTTCAATTGGTGTCAGAGCAGGTTCCTTTGGAAGGGTTTAACAACTTGAAGGAAAATCTTACAAGAACACAATGGATTATAAGAATAGATCCTCATATAATTCAACACCAATATTTGAAGGAAGTGATTATATACTTTGGAGTATGAGAATGAAGATTCACCTGATGGCACTTAGCAATGAAATATGGAAAGTAGTTGAAAATGGATACACACCACTAGTTACTCCATCTACAGATAAATATAGTAAGCTTCTACATAATTACAATTCAAAAGCAATGAATGCAATTTTGAATGGTTTGCATAGAACAAATTTCATAAAGGTTATGCATTGCAAATCAGCAAAAGGAATTTGGGATAAGTTGCAAACCATATATGAAGGGGATAAAAGTGTCAAAAAGGTAAAGATACGAAATCTCAAAGGACAATTTGAAGAATTAGTAATGAAGGATGAGGAAAACATTAGTGCGTATCTAATTCATGTAGATGAGGTTATTAATGCCATGCAAGGACTTGGACTTGGGGTTCAAGAATCTAATATTTGTGATAATATCTTAAGATATCTCCCAAAAAGGTTTAGTGAGAAGATTTCAGCTATAGAGGAATCAAAATATGGTGATCTTTTGACAATAGATGAATTACTTGGCATTATTACAACTTTTGAGATGAGAAAAAAAGAACCTAATCTTCGGAAGGAAGCAACCTTCAAATCTACTAAGAAGATAAAGGGTAAGAAGTCAGATTCAAGTAATGAGTCATCTAGTGATGAAGAAGCAAATTATAGAATAAGGAATAAAGATTGAAGAATATTTAAAGATGTGAAATATGTTAGATGTTTCAATTGTGGAAGTATGGTCACTATGCAACTAATTTTCAAGAAGCTAGAAATAACAATGATGAAGAAAAACAGGATCATAAGAACAAGGAATCAAAAAAATATAGGTACCAAAATAAAAGTAAGTATGGACAAGGTAAACAAGGAAAGAAGTTCTTTCAAAGACAGAAGAGGAGTTACTATGCAGACAAGGCAAGTAAGTACTCAAGTGATAGTGATAATAGTTTCTCAAATAATGATAAAGATGAAGTACTATTTCTGACAAAAGAAAGAGAAGAAGTTAATAAAATGTCACCAACAATTCTCAAGTGTTTTAGATGTGGTAACTTTGGTCATCTTGAAGATAGTTGTACAAAGAGTGGTTTTAGTTTCAGTGATGATGAATATGAAGATACACTTGAAGGACCAAAAGATAATATTCTAATGGAACTAGAAGAAGGAGGTGATCCTATAGAAGACAAGTTAGAAAAGAATGAAGATGTTTTCAAAGGAAAAAAAATAGAGGAAGAATCAAATAAAGGAGAAGTTGATATTGAGGGAGAGCTTATTTATGCTCTTAACACATTAACACATTCAATAAGGTAAGAAATAAAAATTCCCAACTTAAGATTTAGTTTCAAGAATGTGATGAAGAGAGAGGAAAGCTTATATAGGATCTAAACAAGTCAATTGATAAGACAAAGAAGTTCAAGGATAAGTTAGAAGTAAAGATCTTATAATGTGAAATATTAGAACAAAAAGTAGCTCTAATAAGGAAAGAAATAAAAGAGTCTAAGTACAGGTTACACAAGTTTGGAAGAGCTCAAAGATCATAGATAAAATGATCAAGGTACAGAGACGATCAACAAACAAAATAGGTCTTGGTTTTGAGAAGGTACAAAAGAAATAAGAGGAGTCAATGCCAAGTTCTGAAGAAGCAAAAACTAAAAAATAAGACAATGTAAGAGAAAGTGAGACTTTTGAGGATGAGTTGGATAGCAGAAAGTTCAACAAGGAAAGAAATAATGCATAAAGGAGAAATATATGGAACAAGAACCAACATAGGGTAAAAGAGACTAAACGACCAATGAGGTCAAGGCAAGAAAATTTTAATGGATGATGTTTCTTATGTCACAGATTTGGGCACAAGGCTTCACAGTGAAAGACATGAATATGGAAACTTTAGAAACAAGTAGCTTTTTCATGGGTATTGCTACTCATATAATCAGTTTGGTCACAATGCAATGAATTGCAAGGTTCATGACAAGAATAGATATGGCTTCACCAGGAGAAATCCCAATATATTTGCACCTCCAAGGAATAAAAATAATAAGTGTTACAAGTGAAATAATGATGGACATACAATAAAGTGGTGTAGAACAAAAATTCTAGAGACAAGCAGGAACAGGAACAGTCATAGGAATCAGAAGGACTAGATGAGAAGGAAAGTGGACAAAGGTAAAGATCAGTGTATACTGGGAGTATAAATACTCCTACCCTAGAATTAACCACCTCAATAGGAGGTGGTAGAGGGGCTAAGCTAAGAGTCTCATTCGTAGCCTCAAGCCCCAAAGATGACCCTTTTCCATTGATGTCAAAGGGGGAGAAATTTGAGTAATGGGAAGATATTTGATTTAAGGGGAGAGCATTGAGTCAGGGGGAGCAATTTCCTAGGGGGAGAAGAACAAAACAAGGTTAAGGAAATTGGAAAATATAAATGGGTTGCCATCAATGAAAAAGGGGGAGATTGTTGGAAATTTTGAGTAGATGAGTTGTCATTGATGTCAAGAGTGAGTGGTCATTGATTTCAAAATTTAGTTTCGATGAGGAGTGCAAGAAGAAGCAGTTCTGCAATCAGTGCAAAAAGGAGAGTCCGCTTCCATATGGTCAGATCCGGTTCTAGGTGGTCAAATGTGGTCCAAAGTGCAAAGAAGAGACCAAAGAAAATAATATTATAATATTAAAAAGGGAAATTTAAATTAATTAATATAATTTTATTATAAATTAATTTATTATTTTAATTTAATTAACTTCCAAAGTTATTTAAGTTAATTATAACTTAATTTTAATTTAATTATAAATTAATTTATATTATTTTAAATAACCCTAAAGTGGGTTATAAGGTTTAAATTAAAATCAAATTTGAAATTTGATTTAGCGCCGACGTTTTATGGCACAAGGGCTTCATGTATAAAAGGAGGGCAAATCCTAAGTCAAAGCCCCCTAATGCATTCAATTTAATTAATGCCTCTTAGATTCATGCGCAAGGGAAGAAGATTGAGTTTTGCATGTTTTGAGGTTTTAGTGATAGCAACAAAGACAAGTAGGAGCAAGACTCCTATTATTTTGCACAACGCTATGTAGCATAGTTTGTAATGACAAGTTGTGTTAATGTGTGTAGCATGCGGGAGAACAAGGTTCGAAACCCATTGAGTGTCATTTTGCAAGGGAAGAACACATTCTATTTTTTGCATCACATCGTTCAAAAGGAAAGAAAGGGAAGGATTGTGCCTTCCCCTTCTCACAGAGGCTCGTAGCCCACGTGGTGGGCTAGCACCTCGATAAGGCGTTCAGAAGGAGGAATCCTTGCGTTCAAAACCCATCAAGGCCTTTTGGCTAGTGTTAAAGGTATGCGTTGATGTTAATTTCCTTGGTCGCGTGATTATTTCGGATGTGCTAAGGTTGGAAAAATAAAATATTTTTGATGATTTCTAAAGTTTTTTTTTGCCTAAATTAATTTGTATATTGAGTATTTGAGGGAGATAAAAGGGTAGGCAATATTATTTTGAAAGTTTAATTTTTGGAGGATGTTAATTTAATTTTTGGAGTTATAAGGTGTATTAAGGTCAATTTTCTTGTATGTTATTTTTGGAGGTTGTTAATTAAATTTGGATATTATAAGGTGTAATTGAGTAATTATTTTTGTGTATGATTTGATGATTGCTAATTTCAAAGGAGTATTTTTGTCATCTAATCCTTGATATTGGCAAAGAGGTTGATTGTGTTTGAGGCAGGTTTTTGAGGTCTACTCTTCATCAAGTAAAAAGGTATGGGCACATATTCCTAGTGAGTGATTGTTGAATGTTGTGAATGCTAAGTTGGAGTGAAAAGGGTTGTTTGATAAGCATTGTTGAGTTTGGTTTTTCTAGAATGAAAGTTGATTCTAGAAACCTTGTTTGATAAGCATTGTTGGAAATATTGAGTAAATATTTCATATGCTTGAACTAGGGTTTGTGCAAATAACATGAGTATCATTGTTATGTGAAGTTGAGAACTATCTTGAACTAGGATTTGTGCAAAGATTGTTGGACTTTGATAGCTTTCATTAGCATATATTTGTTGTATTCCTACGTAACTAAGATAGATGCTATTCTAGAAAGTGTTAGAGATATTATAGGATTAAGTTAGTATCTTTTATTGTTAGGATGTAGTCACGAGAATTCTTCTTGTAAGTTAGCATCTTCTATTATAAGTTTTTATTTGTGAAAGCACGATGATACGGAAACAAAAAAGGAAAAGCTCCAAGCACGATGCAAAAACGAAACTAAACTTAACGCTACGAATTAAAAACGCATAAAATGGAGAAAGCATAAACAAATTGAAACCCAAATGAAACAAACAACCCTTTTCTTCTATTTATGTATTTCACAATTCGGTTACAATTTTCCTCCTCCCTTTTCAGGGGCGAGGAGCGTTAAACTCATCTCTTTGTCACATCCATGGATAACCATCCTTATTCCGCTTACCCACATGTAAGATGGGCGGACCAAAACGTCGTCGATGCTTGTGTCTAAAAATTTTGATTCCTTGCTGCTCCTCCGATGTTCCGATCCTGCATTCAAAGGAACAAGAAATAGTTAGTAGCACCTACGGATGAGACCAAACATGCAATCCCCAAGCCTACGATAAGTAAATGAGAAAAATGAATTAAACTATAACTAAAATGAATCCAAATGCTCTAAAAAATTGATAGGGGTATCAGGACATCACCAGGAGGGCACTGCAAAAAGAACAGTCGGGAAATTCCTCACCAATTTGAATTCGCTTTGGGGAGGGACGAATTTACCTTCAACAAAATACCAAAAATGTACTGTCCCAAATGTCCTGCCTAGAGAGCTCCAAAATACCTGCAAACTTTGGGTTGGCTAATTGGGGGTATTTTGGGAAGACCCAGATGGTAATATTTTCCCAATTTTGCCTCCATTAATGGGAATTTGATGATGCTACCTGCAAGTTAGTAAAGACAAAAAAAATGATAAAACATGATAAGATTTGCCCAAAACATTATGAAATCGAAATTGCAAACTATCTAAGCAGCATAATATGAAATACAAGATAAAAATAATAGAAATAACAATCTACCATAGCTTCCTAATTTTTCCTAAAAGGGACGATTAGACTCACGGCAGTGCGGGGGCACCCGGGCAGGCCGCCCACCGTTGGGACTTGATTTCGGTGCCAATCCACTTAGGATGGGTCCAAAATCTCTTGTAAGTTGTTGTCGACAAATTGGGGTGGTATTCTATGGCAAAATGTCAGGTTTTGGGCTCAATATTTGACCTTACAATGATCACCCAATGATCTCTTCTCTAAAATAGATCACGGATGTGAAAGGCACAAATTACACAAGGATGTATGGGGAAATAAAACGACAACACTTCGTTGCTCCAAATTGCTCTTACTCTGTATCTTTTGGGGTGAGAAAACCCACCAATTTATAGACCTGGAGGTCTCTTGGGATGAGCATGTAGAGGCGCCACTTGGCATCCATGCCCTTCTAGGGGAGGGAAGATTCCTCCCTGAATAGGGACTCCATGACTGCCCTTGTAACAACCTTTAACGCTAAAAAATGCTCACCTATACTCCCATGCAATGAAGGAAGCGTTAAGTGGCAGATCCGAGCTGCCATTTGCCAAGATTTGACTTTTTTCCCATCAAACCTGCAATTCTCCCCACCCTAGATCAAATTTTGAATTCGTCCCTAGGCAGAGCGAATCCCAATTGGAATTCATCCCTGGGTGGAACAGATATTGAACAAAGTTCCTGAAGGTGCCAAGATGATTTTTGACCTTCCAAAACTGTTGTGAGAGTGGTTAGGACCACTATTTAACCTCTAGTGGCTGCCCTTGGGGCTGTGTGTGTCATTTCGATCAGTTTTTGCAGTCACATAATCGATTGGTGTTGTTTTGGTGTCTACATATGCCCCTTTTTGGGATGCATTGTGCAAGGCACAGCGTCAAGCAAAAATAGATAACCAAAGCACTAATGATTAGGGTTTCTTAGTAACCTAACCAACTTTTGATGCCCCAAGTATGAGAAGGGCATGCATTCTTGAATCCTTGCTTCTGAGGAGCGAAGGAACTGAGTTCAAGTGTTAACCTTTTTCGGTGAGGTGTTACTTGAGCTTGGACATTGATCAATCATGAATAGGCAAAGGGTGCAACCTTTTGTCTGTGGGAACCTTGAGTTCATGATTCACGAATGCCAAGTGATTGATCAGCTTGTGATTATTGTTTTTTTACTGCCTCAAGTAGGAGCGTGATTTGTTTTTGCCAATGATTAGCGCGATTTGTTTTTGCCAATGATTAGCGTGATTTTTTTTTGCCAATGATTCTTCGAATGCATGTCGTTTCCATGATTGGGTGTGTATTTGTTGATTGGTGACTAAGTGTGACTACCCCCTCAAGCGACGAATCGATGAGGGAATGACCTACATGAGAAAAGCAACGAGTCGCTTGACCCAATATGACTTAGGTAAGGGTGCCTTTAGAGATATATCTTTGAATGTGTGTGCAGTTTTTCGACATTTAGACCTGTTTTTGGTGGGTGTTAACCCTTTTGGGGACGCCTTTCTGGAGCTAAAATTGTCAAAAATTTGTCTTCTCGTGGAGCGGTCCAGCCATGGTGGCCTTCTTAGGGAGTAGGATGGTGATGATTTATAACCCCAATGTCTGTTTTGGATGCCAAGAAGGTCAGGTGCGAATGCACCTTCGTTCGGCAACTCTATTGCTATTTTTGGTTGGGTTTTGACCCTTTTGGTGATGTCGTTTGGGGATGAAATTCTCGAAGATCCGTATTCCCGTGGACCAGTCAGGCTATGGTATCCTTATTAGGGAGTAGGATAGTGAGGATTTGTGACCCCGACATCTATTTTGCATGCCCGAAATATTAAGTGCAAAAGCACTCTCATTGGACAGTTTTATTGTTGTTTTGGTGTATTTTTGTGCATTTTTGTTGTTTTGTAAAATGTTTGCTCTGTATTCGTCCTTGGGTGGGAAGAATTCTTGTTGAGCATTCGTTCCATGGTGGGACGAGCGCTAACCAAAGCGCTCATCCCGGGGAGGAATGATTACAGGCTCAAAAAGCCTATTTAAAGGCCAAAACTAGGGTTTGGGCTCATTTGCACTTGGTTTTTTTTGGCGATTTGGAGCTCTGAGAAGGAGGAGGTCAATTCTGCGAAGCGAAGTGCTGCCAAATTTTTTCACCACCTTGAGTGCACAAACCAAATCGAGCCGCGGAGCCAAAGCAAGACCAGTAAGTGAATACCCTCTCCATTAGTTTCTTGTATGATAGTTTTTAAAACTGCAAGTTATTTTTCGCGTCTTGTTTTATATTTTGTGTTTCAAATGTACAAATGAAAAAAAAAACCTTAGTGAAATGTGTTTATTTGTTTTGGTGTGACTTCACTAAAACGTAGGTTGAAATCCTAGTGGAACCATGTTTGTTTGTGTTCATGTTTTTTTTTTTTTGTTAATTTATCTATTTGAGAGTTTAAAACCCAAGTTTGACAAATTAAATGTTGTTATTTTTTATTTTGTTTTGTTTTAATTTATCAATTTGAGAGTATGAACCGTAGGTTGACAAATTAAATTTTGTTATTTTTAATTTTGCTGTTTGTAGCTGTACATTTTTTTTTTTCATGATTCTAATGTGTTTATTTTGTTTTTATTTGCAGGTTGTGAAGAGTCGGTATCGTGGACCCACCACACGGGGGGTAGTTCCCGTCGCACCGATCCTGCATGATCATGGTGGCCGACACCCTAGGCTTAGGGGTTTTTGAGCTTTTGGATTTTGGTTGCGGGGTCACATGACCAGTTCTCTGTAGCCTGCGGGCATTTTTGATGATATAAATATACAGACTTTATTTTGTTTATGCGCATGTGATGATTTGATTTTATGCATGATGATTGATGAATATGGATGTATGCATGTTAAGTTATAGTGTTGGATGCATGTGTTGATGAGTACAAATGTTTCTAATTTATATGATATGCAAATGGAATGGATGAATTGAATTTGTGATGTTTGGTAGTCGCACCATAGACTGTTTAGAACTTTATGACTTTTTGTCCTGGGCGATCGCTGTTGGAAATGACTTTTTATGTACACATATTGTGTTGTTTTTTTTTTTTGGTATGGTGAGAATAAAATATAGCAAGTTGGTTTTGAATGTAGTTAAGGTTTTTTGAGACTCAGATGTTTTAACTAACTAGCCACGACTGTACTTTATCTTACAAGACTTTTGAACAAGGTATGAATCGGATTTGTTTTGGACCAAGTTATTTCACATCCCTGTGTGTGTAATTGGGTTCATTTATGTGGTGTTTGTCAGGATACCGCCAGTGCCAAATAGGCTATCAACCAAATATGTACTGAGGATCACCTGATTAGCTCCACTAACTCCTTTGTTGTGTTTAGTCAGATTAATCTGCGGTGCTATCGTAGGATACCATAAGCTATCTCATCCACATGCAAAAATTGATCTGCACATAAGTTAATGTGACAGATATATTGTCATGCGAGAGGTTTACCACCAGTGACCGATAGGCTATCAACCAAACCGGTATTAAGGTTTGCCTCATGACCTGTATGGATGCTAAGAGTTCCAAGGATTCAAGTTCGACTCCCTTCTTTTCTTCAATTATATTGGGATACTTGCTCTTTTGTAGTGATAAAAATCATTGTTTATTTTTGTATTATTTATTTTTTTTTTTGAGCAAGGGATTTTGAATAGTGAGTGAGGAGAATCACTATTGTATGTGCTTTTCTTGATGTATGCACTTTGGTTGTGATGTCAAAATTTGGATTTTTGACGTTTGCAAATTGTTGATGTTTTGCAACTTTTGAGAACTTGGGATTCTTGGGGAATTGGGTAGGGAGGATGCTTGTCCTTTTGCCAACTCTCAGAATTCTTGGGGTCATTCGCACAGGGGGATGAGCAAGATAACCGTTTCACTTATGGTGACCTGGATTGCTTTGTAGGTTTCATCTTTCGTTCACACAACTTGGGAATGTTTAATGTGTTTTAATTTGTGTTGGGATGCTACGTAACAAGGTGTAAGCCAAGTAGAATTCTACCTGCGTAAAATCTATTTGACTTGATACAGTATGTGGCTAGACAGCTAATGACAACTGAATGACGAAAACTCTCGATACATGAGAAAACAACTGACTATAGTATGGCAAACAAATGTGATTAGCGTTTATTTTTGATGGACTATTTATAGAGCGGAGAAATGTGGAAAATGAGGGTTTTGCCAAGTAATCACAGTCTATGGTGCCTTGACCTTTATGACCACAAATATGTAATGTATGGGTGCGATGCGTAATGCAGCTATATGTTTTTGTGTTTTTAATGGATTGATTTGTGTGAATATGAAGATGATATGAAAAATAGAGATCTTTATTTTTGTGACGATTTTTGAGCATGCATGGAAATGAGATGCAGATTTTGTTATTTTTGATGATTTTATTGTTTTTGAATTTTCTTGTTTTTGACCAAGCGATTGCGGGAATCCTTGGAGCATTTTGGGGATTGACAAAGCGATTACGGAAATCCTTGGAGCATTTTGGGGATTGACCAAGTGATTATGAAAATCCTTGGAGCATTTTGGGTTGACCAAGCGATTATGGGAATCCTTGGAGCTTTTTGGGGATTGACCAAGCGATTACGAAAATCCTTGGAGCATTTTGGGGATTGACCAAGCGATTACGAAAATCCTTGGAGCATTTTGGGTTGACCAAGCGATTATGGGAATCCTTGGAGCTTTTTGGGGATTGACCAAGCGATTACGGAAATCCTTGGAGCTTTTTGGGTTATGGCTCTTGTAAACATGGAATGGCCGCAAATGACTAATGTTCAAGGCTTTTAGTTCCTTGATTCCATAAAGAGAGGCTAGCCGGTATGTTTCAGGTCCTATTTTGCTATCAATTACATAGGGGCCTAACCAGTTTGCCACAAATTTGTCCCTTAAATGGGACGACAGACTAGAGTTCTGTTGGTTTTCTTTCAAGACCAAGTCACCAACCTGAAAGTCCCTCAAGTGAACTTTCATGTTGTATGCTTTCTTAAGTCGCTCTTGATAGATACATAAATGCTCGAGAGCATTAATGCATCGTTCGTAAAGCAACGTAAGCTGGTCTAACCGGGCTTTCCGTGCAGTATCATCATCGATGAACTCTTGCATTGATATGCACAGGGAAGGAATTTCCAACTCGAGAGGCATGACAACCTCAAAGCCATACACGAGCAAAAACGGAGTTGCCCTAGTGGGTGTCCGAATGCTAGTGTGATAGGCCCACAGGGCAAGTGGGATCTAAATGTACCAATCCTTATGATTATCTGTGACTGTATTTTTAAGGATGGCAACTAGCATTTTGTTCGATGCCTCTGCTTGCCCATTTGCCTGCGGATAATAAGGTATCGAAAAAATATGTTGAATTTTGTACTTTGTGGTCAAAGCACGCACATCTTTGTTCTTAAATGATGTCCCATTATCCAAGATTATCTTGGATGGAATACCAAAACGACATATGATGTTATGCAAAATGAACTCCACAATGCGGAGTCCAGTCGTAGAGGTTAGCGAAACCGCTTCCACCCACTTGGTGAAGTACTCTGTGGCCGTGATGATAAATGTGTGATGACCTGACGACGCAGGGGAGGTCTTTTCGATTAGATCTAGGCCCCACTATGAAAAATGCCATGCCGATTGGATCGACTGCAAGGCCTGGGAAGGTACGTGTGTCAAATTAGCATGGTGTTGACATTTCATGCACTTCCTGACATATGCGCAACAATCTCGCTCTAAATATGGCCAATAATAGCCCATGCGAAGAATGCGCTTTGTGATGGCCATACCGCTGAAGTGGCCACCGCATGTATCATCGTGCGCTTGGGTGATCGTCCAAGTGGACTCTTGCTGGTCCAAGCACTGAAGGAGGATCCCTTCATAGCTGTGATGGCACAAAATGTCTCCTAACAAGGCATGCTTTGTCGCTTTCTATTTGAATGATCGTTTTGCGGTGTGCGTCAATCCAAGTGGGATGTTACCTAACTTGAGGTAGTCCCTTATGGATGAATATCAATCCTGCTGATCAGAAGCCTCGATGGTATGAACAACCAGTCCCTCTCGAAGTTCATCCCTAGCAAAAGTTGAGCGGGAGAGAACTTGCAAGAATACCATTGTATTGCTATTAAGGGGAGTAGGGGAGAACAAGGACCCCAGTTTGCGTGTTTCAGATGATCACGGATTTGCGAGAACCTGTCCATGGATGGCTCAATCTAGATCGAGTGGATTCCTGGTGGTAAATCAGAGCTTGCTCGCTCCATCATTGATTGTGATAGTGTTTTGACTTGAATGGTGGTCATATCACCAGAAATGTCTTGCGGGATTAGCGACCCCAAAGAGGCCATAATGTCCGCAAAACGATTCGATGATCGAGGGAGTGCCTCGATGTCGTACCATTCAAGATTTGATAGGAATTTATCCACTAGGGCTTTGTAGGCCTGCAGAACTGGGCATTTGCATTGGAATACCCATTTGAATTGGTTGATGATTAACAGCAAATCACCAAAGATGTTCAATCGTTTAATGTTCATGGTGATTGTTTTCTGAAGACCTATGAGCAAGGCTTCATACTCTGCATTGTTGTTGGTGCATGGAAAATTTAATTTAAATGACAAGGGCATAGGAGCGCCCTACGGTGTGAAGAATACTATTCCTGTGCCACCACTTTTCTCACATTTAGAACCATCGAAAAAAAAGGTTATGTCGGCCTGTGACTCAGGCTCATCAAAATCTGGTGATTGTGAGACATGGAAGACCCCATCATCGGGTAGTTCTATAGTCAGAGGTTGGTCATCTTCAAGAGGAGCCTCTGCTAGTTGATCGGCTATGACCTGACCTTTTATGGATTTTTGTCCAATAAACTCTATGTCAAATTTTGTCAACAACATGATCCATTTTGTCGTGCGACTACTATGATAAGTACGACTCATCATGTATCGCAATGGATTCTCCTTAGACACAACATACGTCTTGTTGCTCGAAATTTAATGACGTAACTTTCTGGTAGCAAAAACCACTGCCAAGCAGATTTTCTCAATGTATGCATAGTTCATAGCTAACTAGGGTGCGGCTAAGATAGTAAGTAGCATGTTCCCTATGAAGTTTGTTCTTCTGGGCTAACATGGCTCCCAACGCCACCTCAATAGCTGAGATGTATAAGTAGAACGACACTCCTGGTCTAGGTGGTGCCAATACTGGTGGCAAAGCCAAGTATTGTTTAATGTTGTCGAAGGCTGACTGAAACTCGTCATCCCAGTGAAATGCCACCCCCTTGTGCAATAACTTGTTCATCGGTCGACACTTATCCGATAGCTGCACTATGAAGCGCTTGATCGACGTGACCTTTCCCTGCAGGATTTTGAGCTGCTTGATGGT
This sequence comes from Wollemia nobilis, assembly GCA_028583015.1. Classification (NCBI taxonomy): domain Eukaryota; kingdom Viridiplantae; phylum Streptophyta; class Pinopsida; order Araucariales; family Araucariaceae; genus Wollemia; species Wollemia nobilis. Next base: position 12,223,371 of record JAQPPZ010001195.1, read on the forward strand.
AGTTGGGGGAAGCATTTCAAGGATTGCCTTGACTTTGTTTAGGTCCACCTCGATACCTCATTTTGAGACTATGAAGCCCAAGATTTTTCCATATGTGACGCAAAAAATGCACTTCTTAGGATTCAGTCTGACTCTATGCTCCATGAGGCGATCGAGGATCTTGCTTAAGTCATCGAGATGATCCGAGCGCAAAAGAGATTTGGCCAACAAATCATCCATGTAATCTTCCAAAGTCTTGTGCATGTAATTGTGGAAGATGTATGTCATGGCACGTTGGTAGGTGGCGCCAACGTTTTTAAGGCCAAAAGGCATGACCTTATAACAAAATGTCCCCCAAGGCGTTGTGAACGCCGTTTTTAGCTGGTCTTCAGGGCTGATACAAATTTGATTGTATCTCGAGAAACCATCCATGAGGGAAAGCATTTCGTGACCCTTTGTAGTGTCTACCAAGGTGTCGATGCTCGACAAGGGGAAATCATCCTTAGAAATTGCTTTTTTTAGATCTCAAAAATCAATGCATATGTGAATCCTCCCATTAGGCTTCTTAACAGGCACCATGTTGGACAACCATGGTGGATAGTCCATGCAGATGACAAACTGTGCATCCAACAACTTTTGCAATTTGTATTTGACCATTAAGGCCACTGTTGGGTGCATCTTGCGTAGTTTCTGCTTAACTGGCTTTATTGTCAGATCAAGCGTTAGATTATGCGTGACTAGCTATGGATCTAGCCCTGACATATCTCTGTATGACCATGCAAAAACCTCCTTCTTCGCTTTGAGAAAGGCAATGTAGTCGGTCTACTCTTCAAGGGATAAACTTACCCCTAGCTTGATGATCTGTGGATTCATTGGGTGTGAGCCGATGTCTACGTCAGTCGTCTCCTGGACTGACATGTGGGATCCGCCTTCCAACTGATGTGGAGTTGGGATCAAGTGGATATCAATTGCTGAGTTTAGATCATCGTTAGGAACCTCGGGTCCCTCTTCAGCATGGCAGATATCTTGAGTTGGCCCAAGGGTAAAATGGAGCATTTCATCGAAAGGCTAGTACTCGGATGGGGATGGAGGGGAATCGATGCGATCCCAGTATATGGTGTCTATGTCTAGAGACAATGACTATGTTGGATCGGTCGGATTGTGGATGAGGGCGGTTAAGTCAATGGAGATCATGTTGATGAGATGATTTTGGTCTACATTACCACGGGTGTGGTTACTCAGACATTCTAGATGCTCTTTGTGCTTGTGATCTAGTTCTAGAGGGACTGGCACAAATGGGTCGGCCTTATGTGCGGATAGGAAAACAGGGTCTGCCCTCAGCACTAATGCCACTATAGGGTCTCTGGGCGGAAGGTATGCTTTGTCTGCCCAGAGTAGTGGATCCAACACTTGGTCCCACCGCACTGGGTCTACGTACCACTCATGCCCTGGCACTATGTTTAATTATTTGAATATATCGTTAATCTCCATGGTCGCTGCATCTGCCGCATGTGATTAAGATATGTCATTTATGTTTCATATTCGTAATCACTATCAGAAATCCAAAAGCCCTCGTTGGCTCCGATAACTGTTTGAGGTATGACAGGCTCGTCCTGCTCGAGAAAATTAATGTGGTCCCACCTAGGTTGTTCTGCTCTCTACGGGGGGACTTGATTTTCTTGGAGCGGTGCTTGCTCGATGGGAGCATCCAGGGGGAGCGTTGTCAAGAGGATTTCTTGATAATCATCCATGGGGATCACCTTTGAGTGATCGTTATCTGATTCGAAGGGGTCATACGATGCTGGTTCATACTCCGACTCATCCTTCGAGGACCCTTCTTGACATTGTCTAGACCCTCATTGAAAATGAGCTCTTGAGCTTTCTCCTCTTTCGAGCGAAGGGAAGGGATTGCTAGAGCCAACAAGGTTGATTGTCGTTAATGGGAGATAATCCCTCAATATATATGTGGTGTTAGGGTTGGCATATGGATCTAATGCCAATCCCCCCTTGTTGCCTATCCCTAGGCCTTGCATGTTCTCCACCAAGATGTCCAAGGGCAGGGGGTGGTTGAAACCTACTCCTGAATTGTCATATGGCATTTGGTATCTTGGTTAGCAAAGAACACGTATCCCTTGCTCATACTAACCCATATCCATGCCAATTGCATTAGCCAAGGTATCTCAGAGCAAAGTTTGGGTTAGACAAATAGTTGAGATTTTTGGCAAAAGGCTCTTCGTCTTCATCCTCTTGTGTGCATGGTGCAACGCCATGATCAAGGCCCCCATACACAAAGTTTGTTTGGTTCGATGGGTAGCCTAGGGGAACAATAGTGCCAATGGGGAGTCGAGGTCTCCCCATGTCCTGCATGGATTCTAGTGCAGGTGTTGCTACAATATTCCACACCAGATACTCCCCTAGGCCCGTATTTTCCATTTCAACGGTGATCGTTGGCGGTTGAGGGGGAGGGAATGGAAGTTCTCCTTGAGTCCACTCCATGTCGGGTGGACTAGGAGCCTCGACTTCCATTCGGCTAGGCATCTCCTCAGTAGAGATAGTTGATACTGATGGCAGTGTCTCTTCTAAAGTTTTTGCCTCTTCTAGGGGTTTCTTCCCTTTGTCCTTCTATTTGGCCCCCAAAGATGGTGTCGTTGGTGGAGGACCAGACGATGAAGATGAACCCGACTGGGATTTTGAAGAACTTGTTAACGGGGATGCCTGTGGAATCGAACCCTATTTAGATGGATTTAACTGGAAATCCAAATGCGTTGATGGTAGGGTGGATTGCAGCATCAGCTGCACCGCATTACAATACTTGAAGGGTTCCAAGTCCGTCGGTACTACATGCACCTCCCCTTCAAATGTATACTTTAAGCATTGGTGAGCTATTGAAGGGACACACTTCATGTCCCTGATCCATGGCCGGCCCAGCAAGATGTTGTAGGCCATCTCACCCTCCAATATGTGGCACAATGTGGGTATGGTATTTTGTCCCACTTGGATTGGTAGGACTATTGTGCCGACTGTCGAGCAGATTACGTCATTGAATGCTCATAGAGTGTAGGTGGAAGCTATGATGTGAGATGTGGGAAACTTCAGATGTTTGAGAGCCGTAGTTGTGATGATATTGCTGGACGAGCCAGTGTCTATCAAAACCCTCTTGTATGGGATCCCGTTGACCCGCGTGATAACGTGCAGGGGTGGATCTACCATGTCATCAATCATTGATCTCAATTCGTATTCTTAAAATGTGATGATCGGCTTAGTGCATCATTTTACATGCCCCACGAAGTTGTTGAAAGAATTTGTCTCGTGGGGCTGCAACTCGATGGCTTTCAATATCTCCATTAGAGCTTCCCGATGGGGTGTAGATTATTGTATAAGCTCGTATATGGAGAGCCTAGCCGATGTGGTCTTCAAACTCTGAGTGAGTTTGGTCCGAAGTGTGGCCACTGGTCTAGGCGGAGGAGGTTGTGCAAGGTGTTGTTGTGGTTGGGACGTTGTTGGCACCTCTCCTACAGCTGCCGCAGGAGCACCCGTTCTTGGATACCTCCTATTTTGAGTCACTATACTAATCATCCCTACATATCCCTGCATGGGGTAGTTCTATGTGACCTCATTAACTTGTAGGGTCTTCGCCTGCAAAGCATGAGCAGGCAAGGGATCTTTGAAGACCTCCATTTGCTAATTGCTTGGTGCGACAAGATTATCCACCGCTAGTGTCTTGTTATCGATCAAGTCTTGCACCAAGCCCTTAAATTTCCAACAGGCATTTAGGTCATCTCCCTACCACCTATGGAGCCTGTAGTACAAGTCCTCCTTACCACCTAGAAATAACAATGATGAAGAAAAACAGGATCATAAGAATAGGGAGTCAAAAAAATATAGGTACCAAAATAAAAGTAAGGATGGACAAGGTAAACAAAGAAATAAGTTCTTTCAAAGGCAAAAGAGGAGTTACTATGCAGACAAGGCAAGTAAGTACTCAAGTGATAGTGATAATAGTTTCTCAAATAATGATAAATATGAAGTACTATTTCTGACAAAAGAAAGAGAAGAAGTTAATAAAATGTCACCAACAATTCTCAAGTGTTTTAGATGTGGTAACTTTGGTCATCTTGAAGATAGTTGTACAAAGAGTGGTTTCAGTTTCAGTGATGATGAATATGAAGATACACTTGAAGGACCAGAAGATAATATTCTAATGGAACTAGAAGAAGGAGGTGATCCTATAGAAGACAAGTTAGAAAAGAATGAAGATGTTTTCAAAGGAAAAAAAATAGAGGAAGGATCAAATAAAGGAGAAGTTGATATTGAGGGAGAGCTTATTTATGCTCTTAACACATTAACACATTAAAGAAGGTAAGAAATAAAAATTCCCAACTTAAGCTTTAGTTTCAAGAATGTGATGAAGAGAGAGGAAAGCTTATATAGGATCTAAACAAGTCAATTGATAAGACAAATAAGTTCAAGGATAAGTTAGAAGTAAAGATCTTATAATGTGAAATATTAGAACAAAAAGTAGCTCTAATAAGGAAAGAAATAAAAGAGTCTAAGTATAGGTTACACAAGTTTGGAAAGAGCTCAAAGATCATAGATAAAATTATCAAGGTACAAAGACGATCAACAAACAAAATAGGTCTTGGTTTTGAGAAGGTACAAAAGAAATAAGAGGAGTCAATGTCAAGTTCTGAAGAAGAAGAAACTTAAAAATGAGACAATGTAAGAGAAAGTGAGACTTTTGAGGATGAGTTGGACAGCAAAAAGTTCAACAAGAAAAAAAATAATGCATAAAGGAGAAATATATGGAACAAGAACCAACATAGGGTAAAAGAGACTAAACGACCAATGAGGTCAAGGCAAGAAAATTTTAATGGATGATGTTTCTCATGTCACATATTTGGGCACAAGGCTTCACAGTGAAAGACACATGAAAGACATGAATATGGAAACTTTAGAAAAAAGTAGCTTTTTCATGGGTATTGCTACTCATATAATCAGTTTGGTCACAAGGCAATGAATTGCAAGGTTCATGACAAGAATAGATATGGCTTCACCAGGAGAAATCCCAATATATTTGCACCTCCAAGGAATAAAAATAATAAGTGTTACAAGTGAAATAATAATGGACATACAATAAAGTGGTGTAGAACAGAAATTCTAGAGACAAGCAGGAACAGGAACAGTCATAGGAATCAGAAGGACTAGATGAGAAGGAAAGTGGACAAAGGTAAAGATCAGTGTTTACTGGGAGTATAAATACTCCTACCCTAGAATTAACCACCTCAATAGGAGGTGGTAAAGGGGCTAAGTTAAGAGTCTCATTCGTAGCCTCAAGCCCCAAAGATGACCCTTTGCCATTGATGTCAAAGGGGGAGAAATTTGAGTAATGGGAAGATTTTTGATTTAAGGGGAGAGCATTGAGTTGGGGGGAGCAATTTCCCACGGGGAGAAGAAAAAAACAAGGTTAAGGAAATAGGAAAATATAAATGGGTTGCCATCAATGAAAAAGGGGGAGATTGTTGGAAATTTTGAGTAGATGAGTTGTCATTGATGTCAAGAGTGAGTGGTCATTGATTTCAAAATTTAGTTTCAATGAGGAGTGCAAGAAGAAGCAGTTCTGCAATCAGTGCAAAAAGGAGAGTCCGCTTCCATATGGTCAGATCCGATTCTAGGTGGTCAAATGTGGTCCAAAGTGCAAAGAATAGACCAAAGAAAATAATATTATAATATTAAAAAGGGAAATTTAAATTAATTAATATAATTTGTATTATAAATTAATTTATTATTTTAATTTAATTAACTTCCAAAGTTATTTTAGTTAATTATAACTTAATTTTAATTTAATTATAAATTAATTTATATTATTTTAAATAACCCTAAAGTGGGTTATAAGGTTTAAATTAAAATCAAATTTGAAATTTGATTTAGCGCCAACGTTTTATGGCACGAGGGCTTCATGTATAAAAGGAGGGCAAATCCTAAGTCAAAGCCCCCCAATGCATTCAATTTAATTAATGCCTCTTAGATTCATGCGCAAGGGAAGAAGATTGAGTTTTGCATGTTTTGAGGTTTCGGTGATAGCAGCGAAGACAAGTAGCAACAAGACTCCTATTATTTTGCACAACGCTATGTAGCATAGTTTGTAATGACAAGTTGTGTTAAGGTGTGTAGCAGGCGGGAGAACAAGGTTCGAAACCCACCGAGTGTTGTTTTGCGAGGGAAGAACACATTCTATTTTTTGCATCACATCGTTCAAAAGGAAAGAAAGGGAAGGATTGTGCCTTCCCCTTCTCATAGAGGCTCGTAGCCCACATGGTGGGCTAGCGCCTCGATAAGGCGTTCAGAAGGAGGAATCCTTGCGTTCAAAACCCACCGAGGCCTTTTGGCTAGTGTTAAAGGTATGCACTGATGTTAATTTCCTTGGTCGCTTGATTATTTCGGATGTGCTAAGGTTGAAAAAATAAAATAATTTTGATGATTTCTAAAGTTTATTTTTGCCTAAATTAATTTGTATATTGAGTATTTGAGAGAGATAAAAGGGTAGGCAATATTATTTTGAAAGTTTAATTTTTGGAGGATGTTAATTTCATTTTTGGAGTTACAAGGTATATTAAGGTCAATTTTCTTGTATGTTATTTTTGGAGGTTGTTAATTAAATTTGGATATTATAACGTGTAATTGAGTAATTATTTTTGTGTATGATTTGATGATTGCTAATTTTAAAGGAGTATTTTTGACATCTAATCCTTGATATTGGCAAAGATGTTGATTGTGTTTGAGGCAGGTTTTTGAGGTCTACTCTTCATCAAGTAAAAAGGTATGGGCACATCTTCCTAGTGAGTGATTGTTGGATGTTATGAATGCTAAGTTGGAGTGAAAAGGGTTGTTTGATAAGCATTGTTGAGTTTGGTTTTTATAGAATGAAAGTTGATTCTAGAAACCTTGTTTGATAAGCATTGTTGGAAATATTGAGTAAATATTTCATATGCTTGAACTAAGGTTTGTGCAAATAACATGAGTATCATTGTTATGTGAAGTTGAGAACTTCTTGAACTAGGATTTGTGCAAAGATTGTTGGACTTTGATAGCTTTCATTAGCATATATTTGTTGTATTCCTACGTAACTAAGATAGATGCTATTCTAGAAAGTGTTAGAGAGATTATAGGATTAAGTTAGTATCTTTTATTGTTAGGATGTAGTCACGGGAATTCTTCTTTTAAGTTAGCATCTTCTATTATAAGTTGTGATTTGTGAAAGCACGAGGATACAAAAACAAAAAAGGAAAAGTTCCAAGGACGATGCAAAAATGAAACTAAACTTAACGCTACGAATTAAAAACGCATAAAATGGATAAAACATAAACAAATTGAAACCCAAATGAAACAAACAGCCCTTTTCTTTTATTTATGTATTTCACAATTCGGTTACAATTCGCCTCCTCCCTTTTCAGGGGCGAGGAGCGTTAAACTCGTCTCTTGGTCACATCCATGGATAACCATCCTTCTTTCGCGTGCCCACATGTAAGATGGGCAGACCAAAATGTCACCGCCGCTTGTGTCTACGAATGTTGATTCCTTGCTGCTCCTTCGATGTTCTGATCCTACGTTCAAAGGAACAAGAAATAGTTAGTGGCACCTGCGGATGAGACCAAACATGCAATCCCCAAGCCTACAATAAGTGAATGAGAAAAATGAATTAAACTATAACTAAAATGTATCCAAATGCTCTAAAAATTTGACAGGGGCATCAAGACATCACCAGGAGGGCACTACAAAAAGAACAATCAGGAAATTCCTCACCAATTTGAATTTGCTCTGAGGCGGGATGAATTTACCTGCAATAAAATGCCGAAAAGGTACTGTCCCAAATGTCTTGCCTAGAGAGCTCCAAAATACTTGCAAACTTGGGGTTAGCTAATTGGGGGTATTTTGGGAAGACCCAGATGGTCATATTTTCCCAATTTGGCCTCCATTAATGGTAATTTTATGATGCTACCTGCAAGTTAGTAAAGACAAAAAAAAATGATAAAACATGATAAGATTTGCCCAAAACATTACGAAATCGAAATTGCAAACTAGCTAAGCAGCATAAGATGAAATAAAAGATAAAAATAATATAAATAACAATCTGCCACAGCTTCCTAATCATTCCTAAAAGGGATGATTAGACTCGCGATAATGCGGGGGCGCCCGGGCAGGCCGCCCACCGTTGGGACCTGATTTCGGTGCCAATCCACTTGGGATGGGTCCAAAATCTCTTGTAAGGTGTTGTCGGCAAATTGGGGTGGTATTCTATGGCCAAATTTCAGGTTTTGGGCTCAATATTTGACCTTCCAATGATCACCCAATGACCTCTTCTCTAAAAGAAATCACGGATGTGAAAGGCACAAATTGCACAAGGATGTATGGGGAAATAAAACGACAGCACTTCGTTGCTCCAAATTGCTCTTACTCTATATCTTTTGGGGTGAGAAAACCCACCAATTTATAGACCTGGAGGTCTCTTGGGATGAGCATGCAGAGGCGCCACTTGGCAGCCCATGCCCTTCCAGGGGAGGGAATATTCCTCCCTGAATAAGGACTCCATTACTGCCCATGTAACAGCCTTTAACACTCAAAAATGCTCACCTATACTCCCATGCAATGAATGAAGCGTTAAGTGGTGGATCTGAGCTGCCATTTGCCAAGATTTGACTTTTTGCCCATCAAACCTGCAATTCGCCCCACCCTGGAGTGAATTGTGAATTCGTCCCTAGGCGGAGCGAATCCCAATTGGAATTCGTCCCTGGGTGGAACGGATATTGAGCAAAGTTCCTGAAGGTGCCGAGATGATTTTTGACCTTCCAAAACTACTGTGAGAGTGGTTAGGACCATTGTTTAACCTCTGGGGGCTGCCCTTGGGGCTGTGTGTGTCAATGTGATCAGTGTTTGCAGTCACATAATCAGATTGGTTTTGTTTTGGTGTTTACAGATGCTCCTTTTTGGGATGCATTGTGCAAGGCACAATTTCGATCAAAAATAGATAACCAAAGCACTAATGATTAGGGTTTCTTAGTAACCTAACCAACTTTTGATTGGGTGTGTATTTGTTGATTGGTGACTAAGTGTGACTACCCCCTCAAGCGACTAATCGATGAGGGAATGACCTACATGAGAAAAACGACGAGTCTCTTGACACAAGATGACTTCGGTAAGGGTGCCTTCAGAGATTTATCTTTGAATGTGTGTGCAATTTTTCGACATTTAGACCTGTTTTTGGTGGGTGTTAACCCTTTTGGGGACGCCTTTCTGGAGCTAAAATTGTCAAAAATTTGTCTTCCCGTGGAGCGGTCCGGCCATGGTGGCCTTCTTAGGGTGTAGGATGGTGATGATTTATAACACCAACGTCTATTTTGGATGCCAAGAAGGTCAGGCATGAAGGCACCTTCGTTCAGCAACTCTATTGTTATTTTTGGTTGGGTTTTGACCCTTTTGGTGATGTCGTTTGGGGATGAAATTCTCGAAGATCCGTATTCTCGTGGAGCGTTTCGGCTATGGTATCCTTCTTAGGGAGTAGGATAGTGAGGATTTGTGACCCCGACATCTATTTTGCATGCCCATAATGTTAAGTGCAAAAGCACTCTCATTGGACAGTTTTATTACTATTTTTGGTGTATTTTTGTGCATTTTTGCTATTTTGTGAAATGTTTGCTTTGTATTCGTTCGTTCCATGGTGGTACGAGTGCTATCAGAGCGCTCGTCCAAAGGAGGAACGATTACATGCTCAAAAAGCCTATTTAAAGGCCAAAACTAGGGTTTGGGCTCATTTGCACTTGTTTTTTCTAGCGGTTTGGAGCTCTGAGGAGGAGGAGGTCAATTCTGTGAAGTGAAGTGCTACAAAATTTTTTTGCCACCATGAGTGCACGAACCGGATCGAGTGGCAGAGTCGAAGTGAGACCAGTAAGTGAATGCCCTCTCCATTAGTTTCTTGTATGATAGTTTTTAAAACTGCAAGTTATTTTTCGCGTCTTGTTTTATATTGTGTTTCAAATGTACAAATGAAAAAAAAACCTTAGTGAAATGTGTTTATTTGTTTTGGTATGACTTCACTAAAATGTAGGTTGAAATCCTAGTGGAACCATGTTTGTTTGTGTTCATGTTTTTTTTTTTTTTAATTTATCAATTTGAAAGTATAAAACCCGAGTTTGACAAATTAAATGTTGTTATTTTTTATTTTGTTTTGTTTTAATTTATCAATTTGAGAGTATGAACCCTAGGTTGACAAATTAAATTTTGTTATTTTTGATTTTGTTGTTTGTAGCTGTACATTTTTTTTTTTTCATGATTCTAATGTGTTTATTTTGTTTTTATTTGCAGGTTGTGAAGAGCCAGTATCGTGGATCCACCACACGGGGGGTAGTTCCTGTCGCACTGATCCTACGTGATCATGGTGGCCGACGCCCTAGGCTTAGGGGTTTTTGAGCTTTTGGATTTTGGTTGCGGGGTCACATGACCGGTTCTCTGTATCCTACGGGCATTTTTGATGATATAAATATACAGACTTTATTTTGTTTATGCGCATGTGATGATTTGATTTTATGCACGATGATTGATGAATATGGATGTATGCATGTTAAGTTATAGTGTTGGATGCATATGTGTTGATGAGTGCAAATGTTTCTAATTTATATGATATGCAAATGGAATGGATGAATTGAATTTGTGATGTTTGGTAGTCGCACCATAGACTGTTTAGAACTTTATGACTTTTTGTCCTAGGCGATCGCTGTTGGAAATGACTTTTCATGTACACATGTTGTGTTGTTTTTTTTTTTTTTGGTATGGTGAGAATAAAATATAGCAAGTTGGTTTCAAATGTAGTTAAGTTTTTCTGAGACACAGATGTTTTAACTAACTAGCCACGACATAGACGCAAAAAATGCGAAAAAAAAATGCAAAAAATGCACTTTTTAGGATTCAGTCTGACTCTATGCTCCATGAGGCAATCGAGGATCTTGCTTAAGTCACCGAGATGATCCGGGCACAAAAGAGATTTGGCCAAAAAATCATCCATGTAATCTTCCAAAGTCTTGTGCATGTAATCGTGGAAGATGTATGTCATGGCACATTGGTAGGTGGCGCCAGCATTTTTAAGGCCAAAAGGCATGACCTTATAACAAAATGTCCCACAAGGCGTGAACACCGTTTTTAGCTGGTCTTCGGAGATGATACAAATTTGATTGTATCCTAAGAAACCATCCATGAGGGAAAGCATTTCGTGACCCGTTGTAGCGTCTACCAAGGCGTTGATGCTCGACAATGGGAAATCATCCTTAGGACTCATTTTGTTTAGATCTCGAAAATTAGTGCATATGTGAATCCTCCCATCAGGCTTCTTGACGGGCACCATGTTGGACAGCCATGGTGGATAGTCCACGCAGATGACAAACTGTGCATCCAACAACTTTTGCAATTTGTCTTTGACCATTAAGGCCACTGTTGGGTGCATCTTGCGTAGTTTTTGCTTAATTGACTTGACTGTCAGATCAAGCATTAGATTATGTGTGACTAGCTGCGGATCTAGCCCCGACATATCTCTGTATGACCATGCAAAAACCTCCTTCTTCACTTTGAGAAGGGCAATGTAGTCGGCCTGCTCTTCGGGGGATAAACTTACCCCTAGCTTGATGATCTGTGGATTCATTGGGTGTGATCCGATGTCTACGTCAATCGTCTCCTCGACCGACATGTGGGATCCGTCTTCTAGCTAATGTGGAGTTGGGATCAAGTGGATATCATTTGCTGAGTTTAGATCATCGTTAGGAACCTTGGGTCCCTCTTCAGCATGGCAGATATCCTGAGTTGGCCCAAGGGTAAAATGGAGCATTTCACCGAAAGGCCAGTACTCGGATGGGGATGGAGGGGAATCGACGCGATCCCAGTCTATGGCGTCTATGTCTAGAGACAGCGACTATGTTGGATCGGTCGGATTGTGGATGGGGCCAGTTAAGTCAATGGAGATCATGTTGATGAAATGACTTTGGTCTACATTATCGCGGGTGTGGTTACTCAGACATTCTAGATGCTCTCTGTTCTTGGGATCTAGTTCTAGAGGGACTGGCACAAATGGGTCGGCCCTATGTGCGGATAGGAAAACAGGGTCTGCCCTCGACACTGATGCCACTATAGGGTCTCTGGGTGGAAGGTATGCTTCGTCTACCCAGAGTAGTGGATCCAACACTTGGTCCCACCGTGCTGGGTCTACGTACCACTCATGCCCTGGCACTATGTTTAATTGTTCGAATATGTCGTTAATCTCCATGGTCGCTGCATCTGCCGCATGTGATTAAGATATGTCATTTATGTTTTGTATTTGTAATCACTATCAAAAATCCAAAAGCCCTCGTTGGCTTCGATAACTATTTGAGGTATGACAGGCTCGTCCTACTCGAGCAAATTAATGTGGTCCCACCTAGGTTGTTCTGCTCTCTACAGGGGGACTTGATTTCCTTAGAGCGGCACTTGCTCGATTGGAGCATCCAGGGGGAACATTGTCAAGAGGCTTTCTTGATAATCATCCATGGGGATCACCTTTGAGTGATTGCTATCTGATTCGAAGGGGTCATACGACGCTGGTTCATACTCCGGCTCATCCTCCGAGGACCCTTCTTGACATTGTCTAGACCCTCATTGAAAATGAGCTCTCGAGCTTTCTCCTCTCTCGAGCGAAGGGAAGGGATTGCTAGAGCCAACAAGGTTGATTGTCGTTAATGGGAGATAATCCCTCAATGTATATGTGGTGTTAGGGTTGGCATATGGATCTGATGTCAATCCCCCCTTGTTGCCTATCCCTAGGCCTTGCATGTTCTCCACCAAGATGTCCAAGGGCAGGGGGTGGTTGAACCCTACTCCTGACTTGTCATATGGCATTTGGTATCTTGGTTAGCAAAGAACACGTATCCCTTGCTCATACCTGCCTAACCCATATCCATGCCAATTGCATTAGCCAAGGTATCTCAGAGCAAATTCTGGGTTAGACAAATAGTTGACATTTTTGGCAAAAGGCTCTTCGTCTTCGTCCTTTTGCATGCATGGTGCAACACCATGATCAAGGCCCCCATACACAACGTTTGTCTGGTTCGACGGGTAGCCTAGGGGAACAATAGTGCCAATGGGGAGTCGAGGTCTCCACATGTCCTGCATGGATTCTAGTGCAGGTGTTGCTACAATATTCCGCACCAGATACTCCCCCAGGCCCGTATTGGCCATTTCAATGGTGATCGTTGGCGGTTGAGGGGGAGGGAATGGAAGTTCTCCTTGAGTCCACTCCATGTCGGTTGGACTAGGAGCCTCGACTTCCATTCGGCTAGGCATCTCCTTAGTAGAGATAGTTGATACTGATGGCAGTGTCTCTTCTAAAGGTTTTGCCTCTTCCAGGGGTTTCTTCCCTTTGTCCTTCTATTTGGCCCCTAAATATGGTGTCGTTGGTGGAGGACCAGATGATGAAGATGAACTCAGCTAGGATTTTGAAGAACTTGTTAACGGGGATGTCTACGGAATCAAACCCTGTTTAGATGGATTTAACTGGAAATCCAAATGCATTGATGGCAGGGTGGATTGCGGCATCAGTTGCACCGCATTACAATACTTGAAGGGTTCCAAGTCCACCGGTACTACATGCACCTCCCCTTAAAATGTATACTTTAAGCATTGGTGAGCTATCGAAGGGACACACTTCATGTCTCTGATCCATGGCCGGCCCAGCAAGATGTAGGCCATTTCACCCTCCAATATGTGGCATAATGTGGGTATGGTATTTTTTCCCACTTGGATTGGTAGGACTATTGTGCTGACTGTCGAGCAGATTGCGTCATTGAATGCTCGCAGAGTGTAGGTGGAAGCTGTGATGTGAGATGCGGGAAACTTCAGATGTTTGAGAGTCACAATTGTGATGATATTGCTGGACGAGCTAGTGTCTATCAACACCCTCTTGTATGGGATCCCGTTGACCCGTGTGATAACGTGCAGGGGTGGATCTACCATGTCATTAGTCACTGATCTCAATTTGTCTTCTCAAAATGTGATGACCGGCTTAGTGCATCATTTTACATGCCCCACAAAGTTGTTGAAATAATTTGTCTCATGGGGCTGCAACTCGATGGCTTTCAATATCTCCATTAGAGCTTCCCGATGGGGTGTAGATTGTTGTATAATCTCGTATATAGAGATCCTAGCCGATGTGGTCCTCAAACTTTGAGTGAGTTTTGTCTAAAGTGTGGCCACTGGTCTAGGCGAAGGAGGTTGTGCAAGGTGCTGTTGTGTTTGGGACGTTGTTGGCACCTCTCCTACAGCTGCCGCAAGAGCACCTGTGCTCGGATACCTCCTGTTTCGAGTCACTATACTGATCATCCCTACATATCCCTGCATGGGGTAGTTCTGTGTGACCTCATTAACTTGTAGGGTCTTCGCCTGCGGAGCATGAGCAAGCAAGGTATCTTTGAAGACCTCCATTTTTTGATTGCTTGGTGCGATGGGATTATCCATCGCTAGTGTCTTGTTATCAATCAAGTCTTGCACCAAGCCCTTAAATTTCCAATAGGCATTTAGGTCATGTCCCTACCACCTATGTAACCTACAGTACAAGTCCTCCCTATACCCCTTAGGCTTGGGTGCATTGGGATCTATAGTCTGAATCTCTGGCAGGTTGATCAGGTTTGCCGCTAACAAGCGGTCAAACAAGGAGTCCCTGGACTCTGTGTAAGGTGTGTATTGTCGCCTAGGGCGACACTGTTGATTCTGTTATTGCATTTGATTTTCTCTGTCATAGTTGTTAGGAGGCACTACCTGATAGTTAGCCTTTTGAGGCTGTGTTGCTTGTGCAGGATTAGGGACATTGATAGCAACTTGGTTAACCACAACGGGTTTTTGTTGCGTGGTCCCAACTTTAGTGTTTTTAGTCCACTCTTTTTTCTTAGGTTTGGCTATCTCGCCATCCTGTATTTTGATCTCTTCAATGATCTTGGCTTGCACCAGAGCTTCTTCTAAGGTGGCATATTTTTGCAGCTGCAATAGCACAGAGATCGATCTCAAACAACTCTTGGAGAACATCTGAGTTAGGTCGGACATAGAAGGGAGGTAGAGCAGCTTCGAAAGCAATGTCCTCCACTGATTCCCATAGGCCACCATGGTCTCCTCTTCATACTGCCTGAGGCTGGCTAAGTCACTCAGTGACACCTTCTTCTTAGTATTGAAGGCAAAGCATTCGAGGAACGCATCCACTAACTGATCTAAGTTGTTAATGTTGTGCTTTGGTAACTAAGTAAACTAATCTGAGGCAGGGCCTACGAATGTGGTTATAAACGTTATTAATAACAAAGCATCATTGTCCTGAATCTCGAAGCATTGGCTCAGGAATCTCATCACATGCTCTTGAGCATCCTCCTCCCCTCTAAAGTTTGCCAACTGAGGCAGCTTAAAGTGTTCAGGGTAAGGGGGTGTTGGCACAGACGGATGCACAGGGTGACTACGGAGTTGGCGTAAAGTGGGCTTTTGGGGCCCAGAAGTTTTGGTCTCCACAGACTCCAAACGCTCTAGCAGTGCTTTATATGCATTTGAGGATTTAATTTCTTCCTCTTTAGTTTGCTCCCATTATGGGTTGTGGGAGACTTGAGGCCTCTGAAAGGGTGTCCAGATGGCAACTCCTTCACCTAGGTAGGGCATTTTAGCCCGATCTTCTTCTTGCTCATATTCCTTGTAAGCTTCCTGAGGAGTCTCTGGACGAGACCTATGACCCTGGGTGGGTCTCCGCAGAGGGTACCCATCGTTTTTCTAGGGAGTGGCCTCCCGCTCAGGTCTAGGAGGTCTCGGAGGCAGCACTTGGTAAGGTCGCGGAGACCTATCTCACACCAAGGGATTATGCCTCTCATATGGTTCCACTCTTTAGGTGCAACGGGTTGGGACCCTCTCAGGCACTGGGTTATGGAGCAGCTCATCTATTTGGTGCCGAATGTGCTCTTTGCTAAGGCAATATAAATGCTCTAGTTGTTGTTGGTCTTGCTCAAGCCACATGATCTATGATTTGCGGATGACATGTCTGGCGACTGCCAGGTCAATTTGTTCTACCATCCTGAGCCTAGGAGGCTTGGATGCATCTCCCATGCACTTACCTCGGTCATGATAATATGAGATCTCAATAGGTCACTTCCCTCTGTCGAGGTTGGCGGCATTTACCGAGCCTTTGGCCTTAGTGGGTGATCATGGTACATAGTGGGTGTGGAGGCGCATGGCTCCCGCACTGTACGTTGCTCTCGAGGAATGTAATGGTCTTCCTCATGCTCCCTTTTGTATGTGTGAAAGGGGCGGGTAGAGTTGGCTCGCCCTGCTTGAAGGGCCTTGCGCTTTGGATTTTGTCTATTGGTTCTAACAGTGATGGGGGGCAAAGGAGGGATGCCATCATCATGTGGCCTCTCTTCATGGAAACTATGCCACTCTAGCACTTCATCGCACGGTGGCCACTCATATCGAGCTTCTAAGGGAGCCTTTTTATCTATGTTGAGTGCCACGTGTAAGGAATCTTCTCGAAAGGGACTATGATGAATGGGCGTGTCCCTCAAACGGGTGTCCTTATAATTCCATCTTGACATGGAATGATGCGGACTCTCTTGCGGGTCAAGCCACCAAGGCGGTATGACTAAGTCCTTAGGGCTATAGCAGAGGCGACTTGTGCCCCCTTGTACACTTTTTGTAGCTTCCGCCCTTGATTGGGCTTGGCTACGTGTGTACACCATGGTGGTGCTTTCCTACAAGCTATGTAGATTTTTATCTCTTTTTATAATTTTTATGCTACACTAAACAGAAATGAAAACACACACACACAAAGCAGTGATTATCTCATTTAAAGATTGAGAGTGTGTCCTAGACCTAGTTTAGTGTGTTTTTGGTTTTTGTTTTTGTTTTTGTTTTTTGAAGGTTTTTGTAAAGAACGTTTAAATGCAAATTATGGCTCTTATGGCTCCCAAAAATGGTCGCCCCTTCGATATACCATTGCCAGGCCAATATACCAACCTCTCTATATACCCGGCCTTACGTGAGGGAAACTATAGGTACATGAGAGCAGATGGTATATGGAACGTAGGTGGTACGGAAGGGGAATCACCCTGTTTATGACACCTACCATAGAAGACTTATCCTCATGTGCTGGGAATCACCCCAGCTACACTCGGTCAGCTTTCGTCAGGATTTACGTCTAGCAACAGTTGTGATCGAGGTAATGGATGCAAAATTCAAGCCAAGGTGGTGATGAATCCACCGTTGGTCTTGATCAAGGGCTAGGGTTTTATGACCAGCTCCTTGGTGTTTAATTTGCCATGTGGTGTGTGGGGTTATTTTTATTTTGCAAAATGGAAACAAGCAAGCGGTAAAGGAAAACTACTTTCCCTAAGCAAGCAAGTACCCTAAAAACAAAAAAACCGAAGACAAAAATTGACAAGAAAAGTTCAGAATCCTTACCTCTTCTCTGCCCAAATATATCGGTTCTGAGTTTTTGCCCAAAGACTGCACAGACAGAAATTCATCCCGGGGGGAACGAATTACAGGACTGTATTCGTCACAGGGTGGGGCGAATTCCCATTCGTCCCTAGGTAAGACAAATTACAGCTCTGTATCCGCCTCCTGATGGAACGAACAGCAGTCAACGTATGAAACTCGGAACCTGCAAGCAAAAACAACCAAGTTTGGATCAGATCTCTTATATTAAAAATAGAGGACAAGGTCCCACCGTGTTCACCACTGAAAGCACGAGGATACGGAAACAAAAAAGGAAAAACTCCAAGCACGATGCAAAAATGAAACTAAACTTAACGCTACGAATTAAAAACACATAAAATGGAGAAAGCATAAACAAATTGAAACCCAAATGAAACAAACAACCCTTTTCTTTTATTGATGTATTTCACAATTCGGTTACAATTCACCTCCTCCATTTTCAGGGGCGAGGAGCGTTAAACTCGTCTCTTGGTCACATCCATGGATAACCATCCTTCTTTCGCGTGCCCACATGTAATATGGGTGGACCAAAATGTCGCCACCACTTGTGTCTACGAATGTTGATTCCTTACTGCTCCTTCGATGTTCCAATCCTACGTTCAAAGGAACAAGAAATAGTTAGTAGCACCTACGGATGAGACCAAACATGCAATCCCCAAGCCTACGATAAGTGAATGAGAAAAATGAATTAAAATATAACTAAAATGAATCCAAATGCTCTGAAAATTTGACAGGGGCATCAGGACATCACCAGGAGGGCACTGCAAAAATAATAGTTAGGAAATTCCTCATCGATTTGAATTCGCTCCAGGGCGGGACGAATTTACCTGCAACAAAATGCCGAAAAGGTACTGTCCCAAATGTCCTGCCTAGAGAGCTCCAAAAGACCTGCAAACTTGGGGTTAGCTAATTGGGGGTATTTTGGGAAGACCCAGATGGTCATATTTTCCCAATTTGGCCTCCATTAACAAGAATTTGATGATGCTACTTGCAAGTTAGTAAAGACAAAAAAAATGATAAAACATGATAAGATTTGCCCAAAACATTACAAAATCGAAATTGCAAATTAGCTAAGCAGCATAAGATGAAATACAAGTTAAAAATAATATAAAGAACAATCTGCCACAACTTCCTAATCATTCCTAAAAGGGACGATTAGACTCACGGCAGTGCGGGGGCGCCCGGATAGGCCGCCCACCGTTGGGACCTGATTTCGACGCCAATCCACTTGGGATGGGTCCAAAATATCTTGTAAGGTGTTGTCGGCAAATTGGGGTGGTATTCTATGGCCAAATTTCAGGTTTTGGGCTCAATATTCGACCTTCCAATGATCACCTAATGACCTCTTCTCTAAAAGAGATCACGGATGTGAAAGGCACAAATCGCACAAGGATGTATGGGGAAATAAAATGGCAGCACTTCGTTGCTCCAAATTGCTCTTACTCTGTATCTTTTGGGGTGATAAAACCCACCAATTTATAGACTTGGAGGTCTCTTGGGATGAGCATGCAGAGGCGCCACTTGGAATCCATGCCCTTCTAGGGGAGGGAAGATTCCTCCCTGAATAAGGACTCCATGACTGCCCTTGTAATAGCCTTTAACGCTCGAAAACGCTCACCTATACTCCCATGCAATGAAGGAAGCGTTAAGTGGCAGATCCGAGCTACCATTTGCCAAGATTTGACTTTTTTCTCGTCAAACTTGCAATTCGCCCCACCCTGGAGCGAATTGTGAATTCGTCCCTGGGCGGAGTGAATCCCAACTGGAATTTGTCTTTGGGTGGAACGGATATTGAGCAAAATGCTTGAAGGTGCCAAGATGATTTTTGACCTTCCAAAACTGTTGTGAGAGTGGTTAGGATCACTGTTTAACCTCTGGAGGCTGCCCTTGGGGCTGTGTGTGTCGATGCGATCAGTGTTTGCAGTCACATAATCGAATTGGTGTTGTTTTTGTGTCTACAATTTGTTATTATGCAGCTCTAAATTTTAACCTTCAACAAATAATGATAACATAATGAGTTTACAATCTCATTTTTGTATCAGAGCTACAGTAAAGATCTCGTGCTGGGATTAAAACCTAGTGGTATTTGATAAGGTATAGAGTTGTGTGTATAGAGGAATCATCCATGTAGAGAGATCTGTGAGAAAGCCAATAGTGAAGTCTCTTGGAGGAAGTCATTTTGCTACGTTTCAAAAAGTGAAATGAGGAGTCCAATCCCTTTGTAGGAGTCGCAGTAGTTGTAGATTTACTAGATCGCATTTTTGTTGTTATGAAACATCTAAAAAAGGATAATATTGATTGTCATATTGCATCTTAAAGAGCCTACATGTATTCATTGACGTCATTCAAGCAGTGGATGTCTGTTGCAGTGCGTTGAAAAAAAGGACACCTACTGTTAAAAAGGGGTTTTCGCATTTGAGCGGAGGAGACAACACGATTGGTGGAGACAATGTTTGCCTCTCACAACACAACGATTGGCTATGTTTTACTAAAAAAAATTTACACCTTTGTAGGTTGATTTGTGAAAGAAAGATGAACCTATTTTAAAATAGATCGCGAAGTGCAGGAGACACTGTTAAGACGTTAGTTGCAAAGCGTTGAAGCTGAAGAGCTGCTGATTTGTTGGTTGAAAAAAGATGTTTGCTATTTTAGATGGAATGCTACGATTTTGTTGTGATAAGTTGCTATGAGGACTTTTTTGAAAATTATTAAAAAACCGTATTCTATAAAATAACGTATTGATGTTGGAGATAGCACGATTAAGCGTGGACTATGTAGGAAAGCTGAGAAACATCATTTCAGAGTAGTGAAGAGTTCACAGCCAACAATCACTATGGTTAAAGCCTACGAGAATGTGAATCTACATAAATACTTTGTATTGTTCTGCTTCATTTGCAGCTGCATTTGAAGAATTGTGTATGACCAAACAACGTCTCAAGTGGTGAGAGATTTGAGATCATGTTGGTTTTCTATTAGAAAGATTGTGCCTGCGCATTGAAAGAGATGCTGAAGGAGATGAAAACTTGCGTTGAGTGAGCTAAGAATATATTTGTATCGTATACTACAATATTTTAGAGCTCGTGTGCATGGAGAATTGAAAGCACAAGGACGTACAGTGTAGGCGTCTGAATTGAAAGCATGAGGACGTGTAGTGTAGACGCCTAAAATATACTCACTGTAAATCAGAGACAACTAGTGAAGCTACGTACCGTTGACGTCTACGCGAAGAGAAATTGTAAGATGTTTCTCTTATTTTAAAAATCTCAAAATGTAAGATGATGAGACAGTAGGTGATTATTGTGTTAGAGTAAAAGCAATTATAAACAAAATTGAGACACTTGGAGAATATGTCAAAATTGAAGTGGTTGTGAAGAAAGTGTTGAGAACACTTCTTCATAAATGGAATCATATTGCTATTATTATTGAATAATATAAAGATTTATCCACTCTAACATTCGATGCACTAATTGGTTCTTTGATGTCACATGAAGATAGACTCCAAGGTTCTACATCATCAAGCTTTTGAGGTGATGACAAAGCATTCACATCCAAGGAAGGTGAGACTCGTGGCAATGCATAAGGAATAGGACAAGGAAGAGGCCAAAGGAGATGTGAAGGAAGAGGAAGAGGTAGATCAAGAGGTGGCCACCAAGGAAGAGGAAGAGGAGGTGAGAAATCAAAGAAAGCTTGTTACAATTGTGGTAAGCTTGGTCACTTTGCTAAATATTTTTGGTCCAATACTTATCAAGAAGGGAGAGCTCAATATGGAAACTATGGATAATCAGATCAAAATCTTAATGAAACTTAGATTTTGGATATTGGTTGCTCAAATCATATGAGTGGCAAAGAAGGGCTATTTGCTATAATGGATTCCACATACAAATCCAAGATAAAATTGGGAGATGACAAGGCACTACAATTTGAAGACATGGGATCCATGGAGGTTCCAAAAAATGAAGGCAAAAATAAGGTAAACAAAATCTATTACACCCACAAACTCCAACATAATTTGCTTAGTGTTGGATAAATCATGGAAATGAACTATAGACTTGTTTTTGAAAATGAAAAATGTGTAATTTTTGGCAAAAACAATTGTAATAGAGTTGTTACACAAGTACCTATGACAAATAATAGGTTATTTCCTCTTAATTTTAGGGAACAAGGAGGTGCTCAACTTACTAGTGTGGCCACAGAAAATCCAAGTGTGCTTTGGCACTTGAGATATGGTCATCTTAATTTTGTAAGATTGAATTTATTGAATTCACAAGATATGGTGTGTGGATTACCAAAAGTTGAAGAGCACAAGGAGGTGTGTGAAGGACGTGGTTTGGGCAAGCACTCAAGAACTAATTTTCCAAGAGGTCAATCATGGAGAGCAAGCCATCCACTACAATTGGTACATTCATACATTTGTGGTCCAATGCATAGCAAAAGCTTGGGTAATAATTCTTACTTTATCACTTTCATTAATGATTTCTCTAGAATGTGTTTGATTTACTTTTTGAAAACTAAGGATGAATCTTTTGAATGTTTCAAATTTTCAAAAATAATGTAGAGAATCAAAGTGAGTATGTTGTAAAGATATTACAGACTAATAGAGGAGGGTAATTTTGTTCAAATGCATTTCTTAAATTTTGTAAATATTGTGGGATCAAAATGCAATTAACTATAACCTACACCCCACAACAAAATGGTGTGGCTGAAAGAAAGAATCACACTATTATAGAAATAGCTAGATCAATGCTTCAAACACAGAAACTAAGTAACATGTATTGGGCTAATGTTGTTAGGATAAGTGTTTACATTTTTTAATAGGAGTCCCACTTCTATTTTAGATGGGATAACTCCCTATGAGGGATGGTATGGAAAAAATACAAATGTAAAGCACTTAAAAGTTTTTGTTTGTCTTGGATATGAACACATTCCTGATGAGACAAGAAAGAAACTTGATCCCAAAAGTCAAGCATGTATTTTCATTGGGCATTGTGAGTCTTCAAATGTATATAGACTCTACAATCCAAAAAAACACAAAGTTGTAATCTCCAAAGATGTGATTTTTGATGAAGGGGGAGTATGGGTCATCAAATTTTTTTTGTTAATGATGGATTTCAAGATGCATCTCCTCTCAAGTGCAACTTATTAACAAGAACAACCATGGAAGTCCTCCAAGTCTGAAGAAGAGTTCTACTCCAAGTACAACAAGTGCTACTCAATTTTTTTCTCCACTAAGATCAACAATTTTTTCTCCAATACCAATGGAAGTAGATTCACCATCAAGAGGTAAGAGAACACTTCAGTACCATCCCTTCTACCAAATTATGGACAAGAATTTTCAAATAAGATACACTAGAATCCAATCTAGTGAAATGAATGAAGTCTTGAAAAGACTTGAAAATTTGCACATTTATGGTAATGAAGACTCTCAAGAGCCTAAGGGAGATATTGTAAACTATACTTTAATGACTAGTGTAGATATAGAGCCATCTAGTTATGAAAAAACATGTACTCATGATGTATGGCAACAGGATCTGAAAGAGGAAATAATCTCTATAAAAAAGAATGACACTTGGGAGCTAGTGGAGCTTCCTAAGGGAAAGCAATGTGCTGGATATAAATGGGTCTATAAGACCAAGTTAAATGCTTATGGGAGCATTAAAAGACATAAGGCAAGGCTAGTAGCAAAAGTGTTTACTCAAAAGTATGGGATTGAATATGAGGAAACCTTTGCTCCTGTTGCTATACAAGATACCATTAGACTAGTGCTTTCTTTGGCTACCCACAAAGGGTGGAAAATTCAACACATGGATGTTAAGAGTACCTTTCTAAATGGGTACTTGAATTAAGAGGTTTTTGTACAACAATCTCAAGGCTTTGAAGAACAAGGTAAGGAGAAACTTATATACAAATTGAAAAAAGCATTGTATGGCCTAAAGTAAGCACCAAGGACATGGTACTCACGCATTGAGGGCTACTTTAAAAAATATGGATTCACTAGGAGCATAAGTGAACCTAATATCTACTACATGAAACAAGGTAAATATATTCTCATTCTATACTTATATGTGGATGATCTAATATTCATGGGTAGTAGTGATAAAATGAATGAGGAGTTCAAAAACTCCATTATGAAAGAATTTGAAATGAAGGATATAGGTTTGATGCATTACTTCCTAGGAATTGAGGTACATCAAACAGGAAATGGGATCTTCATATGTCAACATAAATATGCTCAAGACATGATAAATAAATTTTCTATGGAGCAATGCAAGTCTGTTGCAACTCCAACAGGTCATGGGACACAATTAAGCAAAGAAGATGGAGCACCAAAAGTTGACAATACCACTTACAGGAGCATGGTTGGGAGTCTAATGTTCCTCACCAACACAAGACCAAATATTCAATATGTTGTTTCTCTAGTTTCGAGGTATATGGTTGATCCATATGAACTTCATCTACAAGCAACTAAAAGAATTTTGAGATATGTAAAGGGTACATTGGATTATGCGATCCATTACCACAAATGTAATTCTGTAAAATAAGTTGGCTTTAGTGATAGTGATTGGGGAAAAAACATAGATTATATAAAATCTACTTCAGGAAATTGTTTTAGTCTTGGGTCAGGACTAATTACATGGAGCTCTAAAAAGTAAACTTTTGTAGGACTATCATCTACTAAGACTGAGTACATAGGAATCACAAATGCTAGTACCCAAGCCTTATGGTTGAGAAAAGTACTTGAAGAAATAGGTGAGAGACAAAGTGGTCCTACCATATTGTATTGTGACAATATGAGTGCCATACATTTGGCACATAATCCTATCCACCATAGCAGGTCAAAGCACTTCGACATGAAGTATCACTTCATAAGAGACATGGTGGAGAAACAGGTGGTTGAGCTAAAACATTGTAGAACTTTGGACAACATAGCGGATATCTACACCAAAGGAGTTGCTAAATATCAGTATATAAATTTGAGAGACTATCTTGTCAGTCCTATCAACTTTAAAGGGGATAATGTTGGACTTTGATAGCTTTCATTAGCATATATTTTTTGTATTCCAACGTAACTAAGATAGATGCTATTCTAGAAAGTGTTATAGAGATTATAGGATTAAGTTAGTATCTTTTATTGTTAGGATGTAGTCATGAGAATTCTTCTTGTAAGTTAGCATATTCTATTATGAGTTGTGATTTGTTATTGTGCAACTCTATAAATTGTAACCTTCAACAAATAATGATAACATAATAAGTTTACAGTCTCAAATATCATGAGTATCATTGTTATGTAAAGTTGTGAACTATCTTGAACTAGGGTATGTGAAATATCATGAGTATCATTGTTATGTGAGATTGTTTGATAAGCATTGCTTGAAAATAATTGAGTGAGTGTTCATATGCTTGGACTAGGATTTGTGAGTAAGGATTGTTTCATTGAGTGATTGGTTGAGTAGAGTTAGTTGAACCTAGTCAAATGGAAGTGTTGAAATGATAGTTAAAATTTTTGTGAAACAAATTGTTCCATTTTCCGAATTGATTTGAGAAAGAGGTTGAGTGTTTGTGAGTGTGAAGCATATTAAGTCTCTAACAATTCTCTATATGTTTCTATGATAAAAAAAGATATTGAAAGTTATTGAGAATTATTGTGATTAAGAAGCATATCGAGTCTCTAACAATTCTCTATATGTTTCTATGAGACTGGATAAGTTATAGTGAGGACTTGTTGAAAAATTTTGAGGTAAGTCTTCGAGAAGACTTGTGGACAGATTGGTGTCAGCTTTTGTGGAAGCTTACAATAAATATTTGAGGACAGAGATTATTGAGCAGATTGGATAAGTTCTAGAGAGGACTTGTGGAAAAATTAGTGTGAGCTTTTGTGGAAGCTTACAAGACATATTTGAGGTAAGTATTTGAGAATACTTGTGAGCAGATTTGATTGATTGATTTATTCAAACCTTGAGTTAAATTTTGGGATAGATCTAGAAGAGTTTATTTGAGATTAATTCAAGCTTTGTGTTAAGGTTTGAGGACAAAGATTGAGAACAAATTTGTTCTAGACCAAAGTATTGTGTTTAGTGTAAATTTGAGGATAGAGTTTGATGTAGATTTGAGGATAGGTTTGTGCTAGACCAGAGATAGAGATTGAGCATATTTGTTCCAAATTGAAGTACTATTTTTAGTGTAGATTTGTGACAGAGCTGAGAGCAAGCTTTGACGGTGATAGAGTATAGAGGATAACAATCTCTAGTGGATAGAGATCCATTATCCAGGGTAGTGAGGACATGTCTTCTGAGTGAGGATAGGAGTCTTTAGTATATAGAGATACATTAGACAATGTAGTGGAGGTAGTAGTTCTTCTAGAATATCACCAACCAGAGCAAAGGAGAAAGGAGTTCTCTTGTGGATAGAGATCCACGAAATTGATTAGGTGATTTGTGTCTCCTTTGGACAAAGGTTCATAAACATTGTAATAGAAAAAGGATTCCCAAGATATTTATTGAGAAAAGTTTAGTGAAATATTTTCTCCGTAGAGTAGCCCACATTGGGTGAACCACATTAAATTGGTGTCTCTATTGTGTGTGATTATTTGTACATTGCTTTTATTACTACTATTGATATTGCTATTGATACATTGCATAATATTGATTGGGAAATAAAAGTAAAATGTGGTCTTATACTGTTCACCCCCCTCTCAGTATAAGTGTGTGTTCTTCATTATTTTTTACTTTTATTATATGACAGTTGGTGTTACCATGAGTAAGAGAGGGTACCCATATCATGGTTCTCATAATACCATCATGGATTTAACTTAGACAAGGTGACCTATACAAAAATACCTATGATAAATTATAAGGTTATTATCATCTTATATTGAAGTGGCAATGAGTTCTTATCAAATCAATTAACCAGGTTTCAACCAATTTCAAGAAATTTTCTAGGCTTAAATAAATATTCAATCCATGAATAAGTTAAACTACAAATATGGTAATTCACACATTAGGACAAAATTGCAATAGTGGTAATGTTACAAGATATATTCATTTAAAATATTATTGATTCACCATTAAATGTTATCATATACAACCACTGAATAAATATTGTATAAACATTAATTCCACACAAACTCATATAGAAGAGTCTTAAGTTCCTTAGAATAATCTCCTAAATAATCTCAATGGCTACCCAATAAGAGTACGACAGTAAAAATAATCTCCTAAATAGATGTGAGTGTAGTCATTTATTATAAATATGATAGTTTTTAGGTTAATATATAATATATACTTATCATGCTATGAAGAAACTAATAAATGGATAAAATTGCATCATTATATAACAAGCAAAATAAATTTCAAGAAATAATCTCAATCATTAGTAGAATTTTTGCATATAACATACAACTATAGGAATCTCATAAACAATCATTCAACATGCCATAGTTTTTCCAAATCTTATTTCAATTATTTAGTATTTGGGAAACTTATTAAGAAAACATGAGACTATCAATTATTCTCTCCTTCTCGGTGGTTTTAAGGAGAACTCGAAGAAGGTAGGACTGAAGATGTACATGAGCATAGGATAGCGATGAGAGTTTTCTTATGCCACTTTTTTAGTCCATTTTGGAATGGACTTTATAAAGCAGTGTATTTTCATTTCATTATAAGATACAAATATGTGTTCTTTGTAATAAATATTGTTGCTAGAATTCTCTTGAGTGGAGAGAATTATTTGAAAACTATGTAGTTGATGAATTTTATGTTAATAGTGTCAATGATGTTCTAATGGATTTGATCCAACAAGCTATATATCATGATCTATTAGTATTGTTGTAAAAGGATTATTAACTTTTATTTCTGGTAATAAAAATGGAAAGAGATGATAATTACATTGGTTAAATATATATAGGTATTTTGGTTGTATGAATGAGAAATATCATTCATTAATGAGGTGAATGGACCTTAATTTATTAAGATGAAATATTATTAAGTTCTTCTTCTTAAGCATAGTGTTAGAATATTTCTTTAATGCATCATAAAGGATCTTGATGGTTTTATCAAACATGCACCTTGAAATTAATCAAAGAATTATAGTGTTCATATACCGAAAAAGTGTTAATTCATCTTATGTTTTCCCTTTGGAAGGGAGAAGTTTTGGGTTAGGGTTGAATCTAGCTTTCTATTATCAAATAACCTTAAAAATACAATTTCTAAAGTAGTTTTGGATACGTAAATATTTAGGAGTTACACAATGAGTACTCCTCGATGAAATATCATTGAGAAGTCTTCAAGGATGTTAGATATTTGAAATAGGAGTTGGGTGGTATATCATAGAATCATCTTCCATCCATAGACGATTGTTTCTCATTGTTGTTCAAAGGTTTTGAGGTGGAACAATGGAGGGTATGCTTAAGGCTTCCATAGGTGTTATCTACACATAGTAGAGATCATCTTAGTTATCACATCAAGAAAATAGAAGTAACTAATATTAGGGTGGTTAGAGGTTCAATGCAGAGGTGTAATCATCTAGAATAAAGGGTCTAAGGCTAATACAAGTTACTTCATAAAAATTAGTCGATGAAGAATTAATAAATGCATGTCATGCTTTAAGGATTCTAGTAGTGTAGAAAAAAAAAGATGTAATTATCTTGTATCCATGGATTACAGATTAGAGAGAGACTTATTGATAGAAAGGCTAGCTCATCGTGGAGATGATATGGATAGTTTGTACCCAACACACTTAGTGCACCTACATAGATGGAATTATGTATGGTGTGGATATTGGTACGCCCCTATCAATATATTGAAATGGATAAGCTAGCTCATTTGGACAATGGGATCGATAGCTTAACTTTGAACTACACCTAGTACACTTACATAGACAAACATATGTAAGTTGTAGGGATGGGTGTACCCTATGATAGGTCTAAAAGGGATAATAGGACTCATCATTGAGATGGGAAGAACAACATGGTTAGGAGACATTCTGGTCTTTATTTAAAGCTTAGTAAATATCCTTGCTAAGAAGGAATGGGCCAATCCCTAACAAGTATATGTGTATAAATTCATTATGGAAAAAAATATTTCTCACGAATAGGATGGAAATTTTGGGTTGTGACACAATCACTTAACATTGTCAAGTGATTCGCTCCTCAAGATCTAATCATACATTAGATCAAAAAAATTTAAAATTGAGTTTCTAGAGATCTCAAATGGTAAATTCAAAGGTTTTATAAACCTAAAAATAATATTGAAATATTTGTAATCTAATCATGTTTAGGCCAAGGCCAAAAGTGAAGAGTTATTATGAGCACTATAAATATAGTTTATAGCCATGTGATTATGTAAGCTTATGGACATTTTATGTAAGCCTAAGGACCACTTTTATATTTTACCCTTAGAGGAATTGGTTAATCGACCTTTATGAATAACCTTTCTTAAAGGGTAATTTATTATTATTTTATTGTAAGGTTAACTTCAAGGTTAAGTTAATATCATCCTAAGTCTAACCTCTCATTGGGGTTTTTGTATCACTATATATGCCCCTTAGTGAGGATCCATTTTTATTATAAGTGTTAATAAATATGATATACTAGGGCACCTATGAGAATCTTCCTTCTACTTCTCTTGTCATCTCCCTTTGTTTACTATTGCTATCTTTTAATGGCTTATACCTTATTTCTTCATACGATTATGGTGAACATATGTTTTAGAATGTTTTTGAAAAAAAATAGAATTGAAACATCATATCAAAGTGAGGTCAAAAACTAAATCACTCATCAATAGAAGATAAATCAATCACTAGTGAACAAAGGCATCTTATCAGGTTACCCTTCTTTTCAAAAAATTTAAATAATAATTTTAATACTTTGTTGCCCTTTTGTTTTAACACTCGTTTATTTTTGGCATCAAAATGGACACTATATATTTTACATAGTAGTTGCATGACTTCATTGTCACATGTTTATGGATCTTTTTTATAATAGTGAACATGCCAGTGTGGATGATATAGCATTAAAGCCATAAGCTTACATTTAGAAAGAGACACATTTGAATTCCAATTTCTCTTATTCACAATCACAATTGATATATTATTCAACAAAAGAACCTTCTCTTCCACTTGTCAAAATAAAGTGCTATATTGATACATGTTATTCTTGGTAGGGACACCATCACAAGATTGAGTCATTATAACCTGACTATTGCAAGGTTTTTTCTTTGAATAGAGTGTGCATAATTGCCAAATAACATATCTTGCAACTCTACTCTTAACAAGAGGTGATGACATAGTAGTTTTACCTCTCCTTTGCTTAGATAAGGTCTCCAGTTCAATTCCTAGCAACAAGTTGTTTCCTACAATCCTCCTTAAAAAGGATTTTTAGAATGGTTTCCTCCCTTGTTTATATTACATCAATTAAGAATAGAATAATGGTTGGAATGGTGTCTTGTTGAGGGTATGTACCAAGTTTAAAACTTGGCGATGATGTTTTTTTATCTTATCTATGGAAAGTATGTATGTTGTGCATATCTCAAATTAAAATTTGATTAAGTTTTTTTTAAATGGAGCACATGTATCACGATTGGTCCACACCTCTTATAATATAAAAGTCCAGGGTTTGAGCCCCATCGGCTTTGACCCATAAAAATTATTATTATTATATATATATGAAATGCACAACATCCAATCTAGTGGCACCAAGTCACAATATTTTTTAGTATTTGGAAAAAAAATCTAACGTTTAGCATTTGACTTTTTCTTTATTTGAGTGCTAATATTACAAATCTTTCAAAGGCCATAACTTTTGCATACAAAAGTATTTATAATCCATTTTTTTCTAGATTGCATGATTTTTCGAGCTCTATGTAGTATTAACATCAATTTATAGATATGATATAGTTCTAAATAAGGTTTGTTATGCAAAATGGATTATTTAGGTTATGTTACTCACCTCAACGAATGAAAGTATCACTTGATTAGTTTACATAGTAGGGTTAATCAGAAGTAAGAAGCTATGGTTCATATTCAATAATGAACCAGAAGAAGTTATTAGTGATCATGAACTCAGTAAGATAAGTGTTAGAATATATTACATTATTTTGTTCTTAATAATGTACTATCATGGGTACATATTTAGATTAGGAGTTTATTAGGATTTAATTATTTGATTAAAGCAATGTAATAAATACACAAGTGTTAAAATGTGCAATGATGTAAATGTGCATATAGTCCACATGTACATGAGTCCTTAGAATAGAATAGTGATGTGTCATAGGAATATGAATGGCAAAGAGTTGTGTCTCATTATAAATAGGCCTTCTTAGAGTAGAATAAAAAGAGTATTTTGGAGTGCATAGGTATAATAGTAGTAGATACAATGTAGATCATTTTTATAAAATGAAGAGGTATAACCTCCATTGAATAGCATTGTATATTTTCGTGAGAATTCATTAATAGCTATTTATTGAGTACTTTTGGAAGTTTTATATCATATTTTCATGCATATTAGTTAGCCATTATCATAGTTTTAATACTGCATGCATATTTCCATACTTGTGGTTGCATTTCCTTTAATTTTATAGCTTAAAAAACTAACAATAAAGAATAAAACTCTTGAATTCTTCTTCATGTTAGTGGAACTAAATATACTTTTCCACAATAGAGAGAAAATTGATCCTATTGACATATGGTATACTTTAAAATATCTCTATGGAAAAGTAAGTTCAAGTGAAGTTAACACAATAGAGCTATCCAATCTTGAAATTTTAAATTTTAGTAATATTGTTTTTGGTAGATAAGATACTATAGCATTAATACCGGGTTTTATAGGTTGACCCAAAACTTTTTACAAAAATCAGCCTAGGGTTGTTGATGAACATGTCCTTACTAAGGATCCTATATATGTAAAATCTACATGTCGCCAAAGACATTACATCCGGTAAGGCACATAACCTGTTATCAAAAAGAAACTTCCCATACAACATTTTGGGTATACCCCGAGAAAACACACCTACATCATAATTACAAAAAAGAAACAGCCACAAATCCCTTCCTTGAAATAGTGGAGAAACAAAAAGTTGCAGATACACATAGCATAGTACTAAAAAAACACCCACAAACTCTGTATTGATAGTTACTCTTAACAATTTTTTGGTAATTGCTTTCTTTCGTATATGACATGTTTTGGGACCACATCCCGTCTTGGCCAATCAACCTTGGACAAGTGAACCTGCTGGCTAGATTTATGGCGGTGGCTATCTAGTGGTCCACGTGGCTCTGGTTCGAATTCTTATATTACCATTTCTTTCCTGCCTTGTGATTATCAACCAACCTCAAATTACTAATATGAATAAGGGCCATGTTATCTGACATGTGACTGTCCCGATTAGTCTTTGTGGTATTTCCAAGTAGCATCCACCAAGACTAACAACTCGGATAATTTTTATTGTGAGTCCATTTCAAAAAATATACCAAAATACTCATAGCCTTCAAACTTACAATGTCTTCCCTATTGGTAAATTCAACTATCATTCTTGGAATTCTTGTTGAATAAGCTCCTCTACTTCGCTCGGGACACCGTGTTCCCATTTTAAAAGTTCGTCACCATCGACACCCAAATTTGCTAGCTTATTAGCAACTTTTTTAGCTTCCCGAAAGACATGTTGAGATTTTTTGTCCTGTCTACCCTGGGAAAGGGTCCTAGCCTCTTGAAAAATTGTTTTAATCCTTCAAGGAGGTGTTTTCCAATTATTTAGGAGATTTATAACATGCATAGTGTCTCCTTCTATGATCAAATTGCCTTCTAAGTTTTGATTAATTTGAAGGCCTCTCCACATAGCTCTAGCTTCAGCTTCGTTGTTCGTATTTGTTCCCAAATATTCAAAAAATGAAAGCATCATATTCCCATTATGATGTCACACAATGTTATCAGCGCCTACTCTACTAGGATTTTCCTTAGCCTCTCCATAAAAATTAAGCTTAAACCAACCCGTAGGAGGTGGGGACCACTTAATATTGTCTCTGGGGTTGACTACCCTAGGCAAAGACTCATATAACAAGGTCTCCTATAGATGAGATTTACGGCTATCAAAAGGGATAAGGTTCACATTCTCGTTGGCAAAGGATAGGATCCTGACAATGATAGTTTGATGATCATGGATAGACTCATTAAAGACTCTATGGTTCCTTTATATCCACACATGCCAAAGATAGTGATTGAGAGAAATTTTCTACATGTATCTAAGTATTTGGCTTGAAAATGGGCAATGCCACTAGATGAAAAAATCAAGTACGATGGTTGGTTTAACCCAAGAAATATTGAAGTCCTGAAAAACCCCACTTAGGAAAGTCAAGTAAAAAGTACACTCAAGGAAAATGTGATAAACGGTCTCCTAATTAGCCCTGCACAAATAACAACGATTAGTGATACAAATACCTTTACACATCATATTATCAATGGTTAGAATTCTTCCTTGGATAACCAGCCATGAAAAGACTGCAATTTTTGGAATTAAATTTTTTATCCAAATTAAGTCCTTTTGGAGGACAAAATCGTCATCATCAAGTAGAAGCTTGTAAGATGATTTAACAGTGAACTGCCTGTTTTTCGTAGGAGCCCAGGTCACTTGATCTTCCTTGGGTCTAATGGAGATAAAATGTTGCTCGATAATTTTACAAAGATCATTTTATTCTACTTGAAATCCCTGAATCCTTATTTGTTTCCATTGCATTCTGCCTTTGTCCTCAACCATATAATCAAAGACTTTTCTGCCAATGAGTTCTTTTGTGATATCTCTGATTTGGGCTAAGTTAGGATATTGCGTTAGTGGTTCATCCTTAGCCCACCTGTCATTCCATCAATTTATCCTCTCACCATTGCCTAAAACTCATATTAAACCTTTTTTGATGATTTCCTTACAATTAAGAATTGTTTTCCAAAAAGCAGAACCTATTATTGGAACTAAGTCACTTAGAAATTCCTTATTTTGAAGATACTTTCATTTGATGATAGTTGTCTATTCATTTTCTTCACCAAAAATGAGGCACCATGCCTGATTATCTAGTAAAGCTAAATTTATATGAGCAATTCTCCTCAGACCTAAACCCCCATTTTCCCTTGGTCTGCACGCTTTGGTCCATCCTACAAGGTGTATCCTTTTTTTCTCCTCTGATCCAGTCCATAAAAATTATTTTTGGAGTTTCTCAAATTTTTGGAAAATCTTCATAGGGGCTTTGAAAACAGAGAGGAAATAGACTGGAATGCTCTAAAGAGATGCCTTAGTGAGGGTCAACTATCCTGCTTGAGATAGAAGATGACATTTCCATCCAGCAAGTTTTTTTGAATTCTTTCAATAACCCTGTCCCACATTGACTCTCTTGGAGAACCAATGAAAATAGGGAGACCAAGATACGAGGTGGGGAGGTTTGCTATATCACACCCTAAAATTTTTGCAATCCTTCTTTGCCTCTAAATGGGGGTGTTCAAGAAATATAACTTGCTTTTACTGAAATTAACTTTCTGACCAGCAGTTTCCTCGTAGAGTTGCAGGATGTATTTAATTATTTTGGCCTCAACCAGCAACGCCTTAGTCAATAGAAGGGTATAATATATGAATTTTTGGTGAGAAACAACCCTAGTGAGAGATGTTACCTTGATTCCTAATATTAGCCTTGAAATGCAAGCATTTTTTATGGTTCTGCCTAAAGCTTCTGCCACAATGATGAATAACATGGGGCTGATAGGGTCCCCCTGCCGAATTCCTCTGTGACTTTGAAAGTAACCAGTAGTTATTCCATTAACCAAAATTGAGAACCATGCTTTAGAAAATTTTAGTAATATTGAAAACTACATATCTAACATCAAATATCTAAATCATAATCTAGTTATAACAATAGGTAAGGTAAACGATGATGAAAAATATGTCAAATTTATTACTTCCAATATTTATTCTCCCATTTATATAGTCAGTTTGGTTCCTTGTGTGAAAGCTATGACTATTAAATATCCACAACTCATCTCTCTTGAAGGATATTGCATGCTTCTAATCTATTATGAAATTGCAATAAAGAATTATAGAGCTCTTTCTTATACATAAGCTCATCCAAAAGACTTCAAATCATTGGAATCTAAGGCTCATTTGCCTAAGGGTAAGTATAATTTTTCAAAGAAGTCAAATACTTATAAGTATTTTAAAAGGGAAGCACACTCCAAAAATTGCATTACAATGTTTAAGAAGAATGAGATAAAATTCTTAAGGATTGGACACAAGCTTTCAAATGCTAAATATAAGGATGGAGATGGTACAATGGAGGCCCACTACAACATCCATTATAGGGAGGAGGTTTTACATATAATGGATTCTCTTCTTAGCCCTCTAAAATTAAATTATGGGGGGTTGTTGAAATATGTATAATTTGATCTTGTTTAGGCTAAAAGTTAGAATTGCTTATGAGCACTACCAATGTAGCCTATGGGTATGTGATTATGTAAGACTACAAACATTCATTATTTATGTAAGCAAACTAACATGTTCTTGTAAGCCTAAAGGCCCCTTTCATATTTCACCCTTGGTGGTATTTGTTAATCTACCTTCATGGATAACCTTGCTTAAAGGGTAGTTTATTATTATTTTATTGTAATGTTAATCTCAAGGTTAAGACAATATCATTCTTAGGTTAACCTCCTATTGGTAATTTGATATCACTACAAATACCCCTCAATGAGTATCCATTTGTATCATAAGTATGAATAAAATATGATATATTGGGTTACCTATGGGAACCCACCTTCTGCTTCCTCTTGTCGTATCCCTTTGTCTCTTTACATTTTTTATCATTTTTATATTTTAATTGCTTTTATTTCTTTTCAACATACAACTGTGGTGAATGCAGATTTTGGAATGTTTCTGAAAAATATTGTGAACTACTACAACTATCTCTTGGAAATTATTGATTTTTGAATTAATTTCTTCATTATTTAAATATATCACCTAAATAGTTGACATTAGAAATATTCATTTACCTCTTTACATATATCATATTTAGAACAAAACTATGCATACATGACCCATCAAAGATGCTTCATCCCATCATAACATAATCATTGAAAGAAATCAATGTGTTAGAGCCACATAGACTAGACACTAAATGGCTATGGATAACCTTTTATCATATTTCAATGAAATGGGTTTGTGGTGTAATAATTTCTCATAGTGAAATATCTAAATAAATTGTATACCCTATTTGAAACCACATAATAAATAATAAAACCCTAGATCTAATATTTTTTCCACATTAATGTTTCTAATATGATTTTTTAAGGAATTGGTTAGTATGAGAAATCCCTACAAATGAAGCTTAGGGTTGGGTATCCCCTTCCCACCATGACATCCCATAATTGGTAGAGTTGAGCTTATCAATTGGGAATTTAACATACACACACACACCACAGTTTGAACTTTGAAACTTCCAAAGAAGAGACAAAGCCTGGATCATTACGCTATCCTCCCAGATGTGATTGTTATCCTATATATAATGAGAGCTTTAAGGGTTAATATACCAAGGGAAATTTAAATTTATAAAGCAGTTCAAAGCCTCTATTGGTTTAGATAATAAAAGTATAATATTCTTATTTTTTAAAAGATATGTAACTATGTTTAAGTCTCCCCATGAATATATAGATTATGATCGTGAATCGTCATCAAATTTTGTATAAATAAGTTAAGTTTATTCCAACATCCATCATAGAGTAATTATAATTAGAACACATAAATTGATATTTTTCTTTTTATTGTTAAAAATACTAGTAACTGTTGGTCATCAAATCTGCCTAGGAAAGGATTTTGGGTGAGTGTATGCGCCCTAGACCTGGACCAACATTGAAAGGCCGAAGGGAAGAGATGCCCTTCGTGCCAATCTCCGGAGAAAGGCCGGCTCCTATACTAATCTACTTGGGTGTTTGAAGATAAGAGTGTAGGAAAGAAACAAAAAGGGTTATGGGAAGAGAGATCGGTGATTTAAGGTGGGGAAGAACAGGAAGCACGATCACTAACAGGCAACTCGAATGGAAGCAAAGAACACCAAGAATAAATGAAAGAAACGTAATATCAACCTTCCTATGTATCCTCCAGGCGAGTTTCAGGGTACAGTCCTCGATTGCACACCGGA
The DNA here is from genome assembly GCA_028583015.1 of Wollemia nobilis. NCBI lineage: Eukaryota > Viridiplantae > Streptophyta > Pinopsida > Araucariales > Araucariaceae > Wollemia > Wollemia nobilis. The sequence continues at coordinate 12,260,028 of JAQPPZ010001195.1, forward strand.
CGCAGGGTTCAGCTTTCTCAGTATGCAAACGAAGAGAGACAAAAGAATCAAGCACAGAAGGCAGCATAAAAGAAAACCAATATTACGCTTTTCCACTCCTATGTATCCTTCAGAACGAGTTTTAGGGTACAGTCCCCGATCGCACACCGGACGCAAGGTTCAGCTTTCTCAGTATGCAAACGAAGACAGACAAAAGAATCAAGCAAAGAAGGCAGCATAAAAGAGAGAAATGGAGCCCAAAGCTCTTTAGTATTAATCGCAGGACATCAAGTTACAGTAGCTTTCTTAGCAGATAGTTCCCCCCTTTTACATTATAATGCCTGGGTTTTTATAGAGGACCCGGGCCTCTGAGTCATAATTACACAGCAATGAGAAGTACGCCCTCGAGCCCTGAGAATTTGGCTCCTCGAGACTCTCGTGATCGAGCTCTCAAATCCGTTACCAAAATTGGCAACTGTGATCGGGTCAACCATGGAAAGATGCATTGATGAGCCGTCTGGACGTCCTTGGTCTTCGGGTGCGGTGCTCGAGTGGCCGCCATGCTCGTCGGGCTCTTCATCATGGCCTGATACTTCATTTTTGATTGCCAAAAATGAGCAACGAGCTTATCGGGCACGAAAAATTGCATTTATGAGGCACTTGATCGCCTCGGGAAAATACCCGGCTTGGAATGCGTGCCCTTGAAGCGCTTCGCTAAGTCTTTATCCACAACTTCGCTTCGCAATGGTTCTGAGCCGAAGCAATAACTCCTCCTTGGTTTGTACTTCACAAAATTGAGCTTCGCAAAACTACTTCGGGGGTGGGAAGTGCCGAAGCATATTTACTTCGCAAAACGGGCCTCTTTGTCTTCGTCGCTTTGCTGACAAAATCGCTTCGCTGATGGCTTGGAGAAATGCTTCGCTATGATCTTCTTTCAAAACTGTGGTTCGGGATGTTTCGACCGAAGCAATTATCTTCAAAGGTGTTGCATTCTCCATGACTTGTGACTTCGGGTAGAAGTACTTCGCACGGAAGCTAGCCGAAGTAAATGCTTCGGAATGACTTTCGATGAAGTAAAAATGATTCGCTGATGGAGGGGCCCGAAGTGGGTGCTTCGGCAACTTTTTTGGCGAAGTATTTTCAATGCTCTTTCGAGTTCCGCTTCGCTGATTTTCTGACCGAAGTATTTGCTGAAAATGCTTCGGGTGCGAAGTAGTTTCATTCTCCTTCCTTTGTATTTTACTTCGGCAACACCGCTTCAGAAATCTCGCCCGAAGTATTTGCTAAATGTTTTTTTTTTTGATTTTGGTACTAATGCTCGTGCAAGTAGATTTCTTGCCTTAGCTTACCGTCGGACCTTCCTTTTCCGAAGTTGTTCTTTTGGATGCCGCTTCGCTCAACTTTTGCCCGAAGTAAATATTTGAAGCGCTTCGGGCCCGAAGTTCTTTTTATCGCTACCCTTGTAATTTACTTCGGTAATACTACTTCGCAAGAAACTCTACCCGAAGCAGTGTTGAAAATGCTTCGGGTGCGAAGCTCTTCTCATTCTCTTTCGACGAAGCTCTTTTCTCTAGCTTGTTTGACAGCGAAGCTCTTTCTTTTCTACTTTATATACAAAGGGGTGGCATTGAAAGCCAAAATTGCTGCAATTTTCAAATAAAAAAGGACAACAAAGAAAAACTTTACAAAATCTGTACAAAATTTGATTTTCTTTTCTACCCCTTGAGAAATGTGACAAAATTGTCAACATTCTTGGCGGCTCGCGGGGCAACGAGCTCGTCTCGGTGGGAGAACCCTTTAATTTTGATCCATTGGGCCAGAGTCCTTTCCCGATCCTTCTCCTCCTTCTGCCTCTGGGAGCGCTTCCGCGGTTGGTTCTTGCTCTCCTTCTTCCTCTGGTTCCTCTTCTTCTTCGCCTTCCTCTTCTTCTGCGGCCTCTTCGGGAGCAGCTTCCTGCGGCGGCGACGGGGCAAGACGCTCACGGATTTTCCTCATGGTTCGGCGGACCTGAGACCAGGCACTCTTCGAGAAAGGTTCTAGATCTTGTAGTGCCTTGATCAATACGCGGAACCGATCAATTTGCCCGATATCTGCATGTTGGGCTCTAGTATACAGATCATTTAGGCAGGCCACGATCTTGCAGTATCTCAAGAGGTAATCTGTGATCTGCCTTTCTGTTACTGGCTCCGCCCATCCGTCTATCTCCGAGACGTCGCCTTCAAACTGAAGCCATGTTGGCTTAATCTCTTCTTTGGTCAGGAGGTTCCCATTGTCGTCCGTGAAGCTTGGAAAGCCCATGGAAGAAAGATCTTGAAAGTAGCCCATTGAGGCACGCTGCTCGTTCTCGAACACGTCTAGGAGGTCCTTTGCCTTCTGCATTTTTTGCACCTTAGAGAAGAAAGCGCGAACTGTGGCCCGGGCTGTAGACCAATCTCTAGCTATCCGACTCATTGCAGGGACCTGCAAGTCTTGATATTTGGCGCTCTGGACATCGAAAGCTAGTTTGAGCCGGCTTCTAGCTTTCTGAGTTATCTGATCGATGATTGGCCCTCCCTCGATAGCGGCACTTCGGGCTTCTATAATATAGGCCAAAATTGACAAGGCACTGGAGGCCCGAGATCTGAAATTTTTGAGCAGGTGAGAGCGAATCTCCTTGATTCTGCTTCTATCAAACAGCTCCAAGCTCGCCTTTTCGAACAACTGCTGCTGCGTCTGCAAGATCTTACTTTCAAGCTCCTTGGCCTTCAGCTCGTTCTCGGCCTGCCTTTGCGCTTGTTGCTCGGCTGAACACTGCAGTTGTAAGATTTGATGTTTGAGGGTGTGTGTTTCTTTTTTCAACAACTTGCACTGTTTCTGTGAATCCTCCAGCTCGGAGCGGATCCTAGCCAGCTCTTCCTCCAACTTGATGTTGGCATTTTCTGCTTCAAACCTGCGTTGATTTGCAATATTTGCGTGCGCTCGGAAGGTCTCAACCCCAACATGCATGGACAAAGACTCATTGTCTATGTTCAGGTGTTCCAGGTCTTTGGTTTTCTCCTGATAATCATAATCCACTGGAGTCATCTCATTCAGAGGCTTCTGGACCCTAGGGACCTTCTTCACTTTGTGTAATTTTCTAGCCTTTAAATCAAAGACTGCACATTTCTCAACTTGGGCTAAAGAGCGCCCTCTTTTCTTTCTGGCCTCCTTCAGCATCTTTTCTGAGTTTTGTCGGGCCTGAAGTAGCTTTTCAGCTAGAGGACGTTCCTTTATCACAGACAACTCGGACTCAAATAAGGTCGGATCTCCAGCCGTAGGGGTAAACAAATATAAGGAGTTAACGGGGAATGCCTCACCAGAAGGTTCGACGACAGGTGTAGCGGGGGCTTCGACGAGTGGGGAAATGCCTTGTATGATGGGGGTGTGGGCCACGGGGTTCGACGGTAAAGTACTGTCTTCGCCCTGGCTGAGGGCTAAAGGATTGGCGACGTGAGTGGGCGAAGGATTTTTGGCAGCTTTGTCTTGGCCAGATGACTCGGGTGAAGTGTGGCTAGGCAAAGTGCGGGGTGAACTTGGAATGGCCATGGGCACAATGTGGAGGGGCGATTGACCTTGCAGGGGAGATTGAGGAAAACTTTCGGTCAGGGCCATGGTGGATGTGTGAGAGGTGAGGGTAAAGGGTAGTGAGCGCGTACCTGCGTGCCCTCTTGGCAGAGCGGCCGTTGTGACTTCCTGTGTAATCGGCTCCTGCTCCTTTTGTGCTTCGGTGCTTCTAACCTCCATGACTTCTACTTCGGGGTCCCCTTCTTGGAGGAGTTCCTCCACATCGATGACGTCTATGTCCGGGACCGTCCCAACACTTGGAGGCACCGCACTTTCAATACCTGCTTCGATCGGGTCAGATGCAGGTTGTTCAGCATGAACGCTTGGCGGCCTTGTGCGAGGTCGCTTCGGGTGGCTTGGAGGCACTTGAACTTGCTCTTGCCTCTTCCTTTTCTTTCTCTCCAATGGCTGCTCTGCCTCTTCGACACTTGTATCGTGGCTTTCTGATGGTCCTTGTGGCAGTGCCTCTGGAGTAGCCTCAGCTTCTTCCTCTTCCGAGGCATCTTCAGCTCCTTTAGGACTTTCACCTGATCTCGGGGGAGCTGGAGGAACAAAATCAGCAAAGGATATAGACTTCCAAGTTTCAACGTTGGCATCATAAAGAATCGCGAAGTCTTTATCTGTTGCCAAGAGTCCATAAGAATTCATCTTCTGGCGATGGACTCTCATTATCCACCATTCCCCTAATTTTTCCTCGCTCCAATCCTTCAATTCCTCCTTTAAATCATCTTTTGCCTTTCTCCAAAACGTGGAGCTTGGAGTTGGGAGGGGGTACTGATCGGGATCAAATTCGGCCTCCATGGGGTAGAATTCATGCCAGGGAGGCAATGTCCTCATCCTCTCCAAATGCCACTCCAGATCCTTTCCATTTGGATTATTCCTTTGCTCCACAATTTCAGGGTGAGGGCAGATGTGAAAATTTTTGAATTTTAGGTGATCCTTCATCACCCCCAAGGGATCATAGAGCCATTGCTGAGGAATTTGGAGCAGGCCAAAGTTGGCAAGTTTTTCCTCCAGGAAAACATTCTGTTTCAAGGCAAATACCTCGATTACTCCCATCCTGAAGGGAAAGTCGCAGGTGTGTGCCCACTTCCGACCATGGCCATATACAACGTTGGTCGCGTCACTCTGCCGAGCGACCTCCAATGCAAATTGATACTCAAAAGGGAAAACAGGGAGCAGGAAGGGCTTTCTTGTAAAGCCGAACATACGAATCACCAATCCCTGTGTCAATTGAAAAACATCTCCCTTATTTTCTTGCACTATTTTATCTCTCAGACTGAGGGGGACCCGAGGGCAAGAACCCCTCAACAAATGCATGGCGGGCCCCAAGAATTGTTGGTTAAAAGAATAGTAGGACTCTGTCTTCAACAGGAGAGGAGTCCACTTGTACACAGGCAGAGGATTTCCATCCTTGCCGCTTGAAGAGATAGCGATATGGGGGAATCGCTTATGAACCTGGTAGAAAAACAACCAGACTAGGAGGGAGCAAGGTGCGAAGTACTGGCCCGTCGTCGAACTCTTCATACTAGCGAGTCGCGTATGCAAGGTTCGGGCCACCCATTCTGCCCAATCAAAGAAAACTGGGTTGGTGCTCGGTCTTGCAGCATCAGGGGCATAGAACTCCCCTCTTGAAATACATTCGGCCAAAGACACCTGCCAGGGTTGTACCGAGGCATCTGTCGATAGGCCCGCCACCCATGCAATGATGGAGAAAATGTCGGTGTTCTTGAAAGCTGCCAAGGGTAGAGGCATTTGGGGCAGCTTGCCTGAAGTGAGCCCGCTTTTGAGGTTTTCTCACAAAAATTTCAAGATGAAGTTATTGGAGGTGAACCTCTCCATTTGTTCGCTTAGAATAACATTGCGAACTGAATAACCCTTGGGTGGCCCTTGCCGTGGTGCAAATGCTGCTTGCACATCTTCCTTCAGAATGGAAAACAATTTATGGCCTGAAGCGTCCAACACCTGCCTGGATGCAGGTTGGTAATTCTGCGATAGCATAGATTAGCTCTGGGCAGTGGTGAGCAGGAGGGGTCAAATACCAGTAAATCTGAGAATAATAGGCAACAACCCTTTTATTCTCTGGGGTGAGTCTGCTCACCATAAATTCAATAGTGCGTCGGAGCTCGGATACATCCTTAGAGAGCTCCGTGTCTCTAATATTTTCCCACCCATCAATTGGTGGGTCCACAAGCTGCTCCTCTTCAGACTCATCTCCTTGATCCATCGGCCGCTTCTCAAGGCGAGTGACGGGGTCGACCTTCTTTGGAGTATGCCTTTTTTCCTCTTTGCCCTTCTTAGTTTTTTTGGGGCCTGCAACTTCGGGCTCCTTCCCTTTCTCCTTGGAGTTTTTCTTCCCCATGGCAAAAATGATAGCGGTGGAGTTCTTGATACAAAGAGCTTCGATATGAAGGGCTTAGATGCAAAGGCAGGAGAATTGCAGAGTTACCGAAGGCTCTTAGCTTTGCGTGAACTGGGAGACAAATAAACTTCTCCTTGATAGGGCTTCACGTTTTATAGCCTAAAATAGGTAATTACCTTAATTTATGGCACCTACCAAAATTAAATTAGCACTTCGGACGGAGAAAGTTGTCGTGTCCTTTGATTGGCTCTGCAACGATGTAGTACACGGGGCCACATGCCCTGATGATTATGCTTTGTGTTGTAGACGCAATCTGCTGCCACTTCGTACCTTGGCGCGAGCTTTTTTTTCTCTTAACTGAATTGCCTCGGGATGTGCCCCACTACGTTTGCCTTAAATTCGTCCGCTTTGAACCCCTTTCAATGTTACCATCGACACGTTCTTTGAGGTGCATTTTAAATTTTTCCCTTCGCGCATTGTTGGTTCGGAGAAGTTGAACCTAATGCTTCACGATGAACCTTTGGTTCGGACTGCCCTTTCGATGCTTCGGGCCCGAAGTACTTTTCCTTTTCGTCGTGTTGCCACTTTGCTTTGTGAAGGTCGCTTACCGAAGCTTTACCCTTTTGGAACTTCCCATTTCTTCAACTGCTTCGCAAGGAATCTACTTCGCAAAATTGCTGCCTGAAGTAGCTGCTGAAAATGCTTCGGGTGCGAAGTACTTTTCATGCCTTTGTTTGATCTTTGGTTCGGCTCTTCGCAGCGAACCTCCTTGCAACTGCTTCTTCGCATCAAAAGTCCCCGAAGGGGATTTAGAAGTGGTACTTGGCTTTTGCGATCTTGGAACAGGATGTACATACAAATGCAAATTATATACAAAAGTATATATACAGTCACTTCGAAAGAAAACTGCGTGAAGCAGTTGCTTCGCCAGAATTTTCCCAAAGTAGTTCTACTTCGGCAACTTCTTCCCCAAAGTACTTACTTCGGGAGTAGTGTTCTCCAAAGTAGATTTACTTCGGCACTTTGTTCTTCGAAGTAGCTACTTCGGATGTTTTTCCATCGAAGCTCCTCCCGAAGCTTATAAATCGTCGAAGTTTATTTTCCGAAGCATTTCTTTTGACGCGATTTATTTTCCGAAGTTGCATTTTAATTCCTAATTTTTTTTTTTTTTAAAGCACAAAAATTGTGTTTTACCTTAGCGGTGAAAAGTCTTCAGATGAAGACCATTGACAGAGATCGGCAAGACTTGGCCATCTGCATCTTTGAGGATGAATGAATTGGCCGAGTTCACCTTCATAATTTTGAATGGCCCATCCCAAAAGGCGTCCATCTTGTCGTGATTCCCAGGCTTGGCCTTCCGAGAGTCCCACTTCCATACCAGATCTCCCACTTTGAATGTGCGATCAGATGACTTCTTCTTGAACCAATCTTGGGTGACCTGAGCATGCTTAGCGAAGTTCTAGTAGGCTTCTTCGTGATCTTCCTCTAGTTGCAGTAGCCGAGCTAATCTATTTTCCATCGGACTAACTCCATCTTCTGCTTCTAACAGCTGTAGTGCAGGGATCTCCACATGAATGGGTAAGATGGCCTCCTTGCCGTAAACCAGGGCGTAAGGTGAAGTCTTGATTGACTTCTTGATAGAAATTCGATCGGCCCACAAAGCCCGATCTAGAAGGAGATGCCAAGTCCTTTTGTTTGTCTCTATGAGCTTTCTTAGCATCCTCAACGAGTCTTATTGGTGGATTCTGCCAAGCCGTTGCCCTGTGGATAATAATTGGAGGATACTTTATGATATATCCCATATCTGTAGAGGAATTCATTGATTTTAGCGCCTGTGAAGCCAGGGCCATTGTCCGTGATGATAGATTCAGGAATGCCGAACCTGGTGACTAAACTTTCTAGAAATGCAATTACAGTTTCTTGATCTGCATGCTTTGTAGGAATTGCTTCGGCCCACCTGGTGAAGTAGTCCGTTGCAGTCAGGATGAACTTATGTCCCGTAGAGGAGTTCGATGATACGGCCCCTATGAAATCTAGCCCCCATTGTTGAAAGGGTGCCTCTACTTGTATCGGACGAAGGGGCATTGCAGCATTTTTGTTTCGGTCGACGAACCTCTGACACTGCTCGCATTTGCGACAAACTGCGAAGGCATCGACAAAGAGTGTGGGCCAATAATAACCCGCCCTGATGATCTTTAACGCCGTTGTTCTTCCTGCAAAGTGACCTCCCGATAGTCCTGAATGGAATTCTCCCAGGACTCTCCTTTTATCATCATCTTTGATGCACTTGAGAAGGACACCATCAATGTTCCTAAAAAATAGGCCTTCGGGGCGCAGAGTGTATCTGGAGGACCGCATCCTGAAATGTCTTCGTTGTGATGCATTTAGATGCGAAGGACACTTGCCGGTGTTGAAATAGCCGATTATCTCACTAACCCAATCCTTCTCGTCTTCTTCCTGGTTAGCGAAGCACTCTTCGACTGGTAAGTCATCCCTCCGAGATTCTGTCACTTCGGCCGCTGCGCTCTTTGCCAATTCTTGACACAATGCACGACCGTGAACCAATTTTGTGGGCTTGATCTCAATGTCAAACTCCTGTATCTTGTTCACCCAACCAGCTCTTTTGCTTCCCAATTCTCCTTGGATGATGAAATTGCGCACATCGGGGTGAATGACAAAAACTATGACTCGACTTTGGGAGATGAACTGCTTGAACTTCCTCAGTGATTTCATTACTGCATGCACCTGACGTTCTATGAAATTATATCTTTCTTCATGGGGATTGATCACCTGACTCAGAAACACGATGGGACGCTCTTCGCCATCTTCCCCCTTTTGTGTCAGGACAACAACATAGCTCTCGGGCTCTCCTATGGCATACATGATAAAATCTCGACTGTAGTCAGGGTTGATTAGGACTGGCGCCTGAGCGATTCGAGCCTTAATCTCTTTGAATGCTTCCTTTCTTTCTTCCATCCAGCTGAATTCGATGCCCTTCTTAAGGAGTTGAGACATTGGTTTGATGACCTGGGCGAAGTCAGGGACAAACTTTCTCACGAAGTTGATCTGGCCGAAGAAATATTGAAGCCCCTTCTTGTCTGCTGGGAGTGGGAGCTTCATTAGAGCCTCGGCTCTGTCAGGATCTACAGCAAGGCCCTTTTTTGATATCGCATGTCCCAACAATTTTCCTTCGTTGACTACGAATATAGACTTCTTTGGATTGATTGAGATGCCAAATTCTCGGCACTTTTCAAAAATTTGTTGTAGATGTAGTGGATGATCCTCCCTTCTTCGGGAGAAAATGGTCATGTCATCCAGATAGATGATGATAACCTTATTTAGAAGCTCACCAAAAGCAAGATCCATCGCCCTCTAGAAAGTGGCACCAGCATTCGAAAGACCAAATGGCATTCATTGGTAAGCAAATGTCCCCCACTTGGTAGTAAATGTTGTTTTATGCTGGTCTTCGTCCCTGACCCAGATTTGATTATATCCAAAAAAACCATCGAGCAGAGAGAAGCGTTGAGCTCCAGCCATCGAGTGCAAGATCTGATCGATTTGCGGGAGAGGATAGTGGTCTTTGAGAGAAGCCTGATTCAGGTTGCGAAAGTCCACGCATAACCGTATATCTCCATTCTTTTTTCTGATGGGGACTAGATTCGCTACCCAAGAAGAATGCTTGATGGGATATATTATCTTTGCCTCGAGCATTTTTAGAAGTTCGGCCTTCATCAGGACCTCGATCTTCGGGTTAACAGGCCTTTGCTTTTGTCGAAAAGGTTTGACCCCCTCCTGTAGTTCGATTGTGTGTTGAACCAGCTGCCGATTGTATCCTCTGAGATCTTGATAGGACCAAGCAATTATGTCAGAAAAAATTTTGCACAAATTCTGTATCTGTTCTATCTCTTCTGAAGTGCAGTCGGTTTCGACCTTTATTGCTTTTCCAGGTTCAAGCTCTAAATCTTGATACTGCTTTTCATTGACTTTGATCACGTGAGAGAGTGCTCGATCATTCTGATCAAAGAGGCTTTCAAGAGTGACCAGTCCCTTGGGAACGCAGTTGTTCTTCAATTGAACCAACCCTTCATACTCTTCTTCATCAGAGCTTCTATCTTCGACTGTGGCAGCTTCTTGGATCATGAAATTTACAATCTGCTCATCGTTGTCGAAGACTTGCCAATGCAGATCTTTGTCTAGGACATAGGGTCTGTAGATCATCCTCACAGCTTTGGGCTTGTGCACCATGTCTTCTGCTGGAGAGTACTTGGCTGCGATGGATGCCAGAACATCGGCATGTCGATTCTTTTCTCTCGGAATAGACTACAGATTGAGAGACTCGAACTGGTCAAACAGGTCCCATACCCTATTGCGGTATGAATTTAGATAATGTTTCTTTGAGGTACACCTATTTGTGACCTGGTTGCATACCAGTTCAGAATCTTCGAAGATTTGGAGATGCTTTATGCCTAACTTGTCAGCTTTCTTGAGTCCTAGGCATAATGCTTCGTATTTCGTTGCATTGTTAGTGCAGCTCCATGTCAACCGGTAGCAATACTCTTTTTGCTCTCCGGATGGTGAAACTAGAAGAATCCCTACCCCAACACCATTTTTACATCGGGCGCCGTCGAAGAACAACTTCCATAGTCCTTCTTGGGCACTTGTTCTGTTCTTTGTTTGGGTGTGTTTTTTAGGCTTGGCGATTGCATAACACCCTATCTCGGTCTCCACCATGGCGTTAAAGTCTGCCAATGAGAACTCATCTTCATAACTTAGTTGCGCAAGAGATTCCTCGACCAGGTCTACCTGCTCTATTTCCTCCACTACTGCATTCACTGGTTCACTGCTTTCTTCCTCAGACATCTTCTGCACAAGAAAGGAAGAAGGTTTTTCATTGTAGATCTTCACCTTCTTTCCTTTGAATGGAATCTCCAGATGAGAGTAATCCATAGATAGATATCCACCCAATTTTGTCATGAATTCCCTTGACAAGCACATACTGAAATATGGCTCCAAGTCGACTACAACTACCTCTTGTATGACTGTGATCTGAGGCATCTTATGTAGTCGGATAGGAATGTCCTTGATCACCCCTACAGTCTTCACTGGAGTACCATCCAACTGGAGTACACCTTGGCTGCTTCGCGTATATTCCATCCCTATTTCTTCGTAGATTGCTCTTGGCATGACTGTTGTAGCGGCCCAGAGTCGATCATGCAGTTATGTACAATATACCCTTCCATTTGTAGGGACAGGTAGAACGGAGGTGGTCTATTCTTTCCCATGATAGATGTGGATAGGGTCTGCACAAGAGCAAGCGGTGCCGCATTTTTTGCTTTAATTGTCTTCAATGATTCTTGCAGCAAGTCCACTTGTCCAGGTAGTTGCAGTGCATCGTACAAGCTGATCTTGGTTGGGATCTTCTTCAACTCCTCTACAATGTTGTACGCCAAGGATTTGAGCACTTCAGGTTCCTTTATGGGCTCGTATCTAGTGCGATACTGCTCTGTAGCTTCAACTCTTTGTCGCTTGGTCAGTGAAGGAAACTTGAGCTTTTCCTTAGCCTGCTCCTTAGTTTCTACCTGAGGTGATTCGACAGAGGCCTTTTGAGCCTTTTCTTTGACTGGTGCAGGTGGAGGAGCTTCGTTCAGAGCCGAAGAGGATGATTGTCCTTTCTCGGGTCAAACTTGCACTTTTAAGGGAGCCATCTGAGTAGCATCTACTTCTATTGCCTTCTTTCCTCCTCTAGTAAGTACTGCAACCGGCTCCTCCTCGCCAATGGTCAGGTTTTGACTCATCTGCCTAATGACGTTGACTTGACCGTTATGACTACTGTTTGCCAGCGTTTGTACATAGTGTTGGTGCAGCGTGCAGGTATTCTCTTCATGCGGATCATTGCACGTAGAGCACCAATATACATAATCGGAAGTGCTCGGAGCTTCATCAATCGCAGCATTTCTCGTCGAAGCCTTCCCTTGCTGGATTGCTTGGTCTTTGGTAAGCGCAGGTATAGGATAAGATCTTCTCGGTAGGAACTCCTATTGCGCTTGCTTCTTCTTCACAATGGTCATGTCATTTGACAACATCTGAACTGTAGAGTTCAGAGACTGCATCTCCTACAGAATTTTAGTTTGTATATCATCGACTTTCGAAACGAGTGGCAATGAAGCCATCGTCGGTATTGGAGGCAGGGCGGGGTGTTGAGGTGGTGCTGGTAGTACAGGAAATGCCGAAGTGACAGTGGGCTGTGGAGTTGAAAATGTAGGGAAATGAATTTGTGGAGCGGTGATTTGAGACACGATAGGATTCGGGTTCCAAGATGAAATCGGGAGTGCAGGGGTAGTAGAGATTTGCGAAGCGGCTGCGCTTGCATACTGGAATTGAAGGAATTCGAGAAGTATGGGTGTCGGCATCCTTTGGGGAAGCTTGCCCATGGCTATCAAATCCATTTCTGCCCTCTTGGCTAACTCATATAACTCGGGAAAAGTATTAACGTTAGAATATCTTACCATGAGACTGATATCAGGATTGAAAGCCCGAAGGAAATAGAGTGTTGTAGCTTCGTCGGTTGGCCGAAGTCCAACTGGCACTCTCTGCCAGGTTCGAGCGAACCTAACATTGAAATCTATGATTTCTTCTTATGGATGCCTCTTGATCGAAGTGAACTGATGCAGAAGAGAGGTAGGATCGGAAGACTCATTGAAGTTTCCCATCATTTGCCCAGCTAATTGATCCCATCCCGTAATACTACCGGGTGGTAGAGATCTATACCAGTAGAGGAGTTTTCCCCTAAGGGAAAGGACCAGAAGCTTTACCATAATTTGCTCTTCTGTAATGTCGTGGATCGCTGCCAGAGATATTATGTCCTGGATATGCTCCAGAGCAGTCTTCCTAGTTCCATCGAACGTTGGGATCTTCTTTATGGCAGCAGGCGGCACTTGCCCTTGTCCCGCTAGATTCAGTGGTGACAAAGAATCCCATGTTGGGCACAACCTGGGTGTGTGGCTGCTGCATTTGTTGTTGTTGTTGTTGTTGTTGTGCCATACTTGCTCCTAGATTTTGAGAAACAGGAATTCCCGAAGCTCCCCCTTGATTGCTAGTAGGACAACTAACAAGAATGGAGGGACTAGGATGCTTCGGTGAGTTGGGAGGATTGGGAGGAAAACTAGATGTTGTACTATCAGAAGTTAGGCTTTGTCCGCCAATAGCTGCCTCTTGCGAGGACGTTCCGCGTAACAATGATTCGGGGGTGACCAACCTTGATTGCTCCCCAAAGGCGTCAATATCTAGCTCAAAGAACTCGGTTTCCTCTCCTCTATTCTTAACTCTCCATCTCGTTTGCATGAAGGCACAGACTTTCGGTACTGGTCTTTACGACTTAAATATTCTCGGGTAAACAGAGTCGCCAGATGCTAAGAGTCTTTCAGTAATGAGGGCATCGGTCCTCACTACCACTAATCAGGTGAGACTGATCGGGTCACACCGGGAACTTGTTAGAGCTATTGGCCCCGGTGAAGACGGGTTTAAGATTTGTGCTTTAAAATATGGGACTTCGGTCCCATCGGGCGTGCCAAAAACTGTTGGTCATCAAATCTGCCTAGGAAAGGATTTTGGGTGAGTGTATGCGCCCTAGACCTGGACCAACATTGAAAGGCCGAAGGGAAGAGATGCCCTTCATGCCAATCTCCGGAGAAAGGCCGGCTCCTATACTAATCTACTTGGGTGTTTGAAGATAAGAGTGTAGGAAAGAAACAAAAAGGGTTATGGGAAGAGAGATCGGTGATTTAAGGTGGGGAAGAACAGGAAGCACGATCACTAACAAGCAACTCGAATGGAAGCAAAGAACACCAAGAATAAATGAAAGAAACGTAATATCAACCTTCCTATGTATCCTCCAGGCGAGTTTCAAGGTACAGTCCTCGATTGCACACCGGACGTAGGGTTCAACTTTCTCAGTATGCAAACGAAGAGAGACAAAAGAATCAAGCATAGAAGGCAGCATAAAAGAAAACCAATATTACGCTTTTCCACTCCTATGTATCCTTCAGAACGAGTTTTAGGGTACAATCCCCGATCGCACACCGGACGCAGGGTTCAACTTTCTCAGTATGCAAACGAAGACAGACAAAAGAATCAAGCAAAGAAGGCAGCATAAAAGAGAGAAATCAAGCCCAAAGCTCTTTAGTATTAATCGTAGGACATCAAGTTACAGTAGCTTTCTTAGCAGATAGTTCCCCCCATTTTTACATTATAATGCCTAGGTTTTTATAGAGGACCCGGGCCTCTGAGTCATAATTACACAGCAATGAGAAGTACGCCCTCGAGCCCTGAGAATTTGGCTCCCCGAGACTCTCGTGATCGAGCTCTCAAATCTGTTACCAAAACTGGCAACTATGACCGGGTCAACCATGGAAAGATGCATTGATGAGCCGTCTGGACGTCCTTGGTCTTCGGGTGCGGTGCTCGAGTGGCCGCCATGCTCGCCGGGCTCTTCATCATGGCCTGATACTTCATTTTTGATTGCCAAAAATGAGCAACGAGCTTACCGGGCATGAAAAATTGCATTTATGAGGCACTTGATCACCTCGAGAAAATACTCGGCTTGGAATGCGTGCCCTTGAAGCGCTTCGCTAAGTCTTTATCCACAACTTCGCTTCGCAATGGTTCTGAGCCGAAGCAATAACTTCTCCTTGGTTTGTACTTCACAAAATTAAGCTTCGCAAAACTGCTTCGGGGTGGGAAGTGTCGAAGCATATTTACTTCGCAAAATGGGCCTCTTTGTCTTTGCCGCTTTGCTGACAAAATCGCTTCGCTGATGGCTTGGAGAAATGCTTCGCTGCGATCTTCTTTCAAAACTGTGGTTCGGGAGGTTTCGGCCGAAGCAATTGTCTTCAAAGATGTTGCATTCTCCATGACTTGTCACTTCGGGTAGAAGTACTTCGCACGGAAGCTAGCCGAAGCAAATGCTTCGGAATGACTTTCGACGAAGTAAAAATGATTCGCTGATGGAGGGGCCCGAAGTGGGTGCTTCGACAACTTTCTGGCGAAGTATTTTCAATGCTCCTTTGAGTTTCGCTTCGCTGATTTTTTGACCAAAGTATTTGCTGAAAATGCTTCGGGTGCGAAGTAGTTTCATTCTCCTTCCTTTGTATTTTACTTCGGCAACCCAATATTTCAAAATCTTCGCTCAAGTATTTCTCCGAAATGCTTCGTGCGAAGTAGTTTCTTGCCTTAGCCTTTAACTCGTTTGGACCTTCCTTTTCGAAGTTGTTCTTTTGGATGCCGCTTCGCTCAACTTTTTCCCGAAGTAAATATTTGAAGCGCTTCGGGCCCGAAGTTCTTTTTATCGCTACCCTTGTATTTTACTTCGGTAATACTACTTCGCAAGAAACTCTACCCGAAGCAGTGTTGAAAATGCTTCGGGTGCGAAGCTCTTCTCATTTTCTTTCGACGAAGCTCTTTCTTTTCTACTTTATATACAAAGGGGTGGCATTGAAAGCCAAAATTGCTGCAACTTTCAAATAAAAAAGACAACAAAGAAAAACTTTACAAAATCTGTACAAAATTTGATTTTCTTTTCTACCCCTTGAGAAATGTGACAAAATTGTCAACAGTAACCCAATTATTGTTTGTTTATCTCATTTTTTATTATCTCATATTATTGCAATACCTCTTAAAACATCCATAATTGAAATTTTTGGACAATCCCTTATTTTTATTTATTATATAAAAATAATTTTTGGACTATATCACATCCTATCTATTCCTTGATTAAAAAAAGTGTAGGGACCCTATTCATACCCCAAATATTAAAAAAAACCATTTTAATCATTATTTTTTGTTCTTATTTATAGTCTTAGGCCCAATTCTTGACAACACTTGTGCTATTTTTTTTTTATGTTTTTCCAAATCAATATCTCTAAGTTTTATTTTCAATTTATTTATACTTCTAAGGGATTTATTTCATCTTGCATTCCTACCAATGCCTTCATCCTCATTAATAGTTTATATTTCTCAAATTATTAATGATTTGACTTATCATCTATAGGTTTACATTGCTTGAGGGAACATGAAAACACCTTCTTTATGTTGTTATCAAAACCTTGTAGAGCAAGGGCCATCCTCCATACTACTTACTTTTTAGTATGTTGTCCAAAAACCCTATATTGAAATGAATATCCTCCATAGTACTTTTATTAATATATTGTCCTTGAAACCTTAAATTGCAAGGTATAAAATCTATGCTACTTTCATTTTTATTCTAAGGAGATGATTTTTTACTACTAAAGGAAATGGATTGGATGATTTTAGTGGATTATATTTGACATCTTAAATTTTTTTTTTTTTTTTTCCTCCACATGTTCCTTCACACCATTAAACCTTTTAAAATTTAAAATTTCACATAGTAATTACTTGTACCTTACATGCTTATTAGTTTCCTCTAAATAAATTGTGAAGCCCTTCTCCATCAAATGAGGTACAAAGGACTTATTTGCAATTTGTATGGGATTATAAAATCCTTGGTCTAAGCTAGATTATTCTATAATATATCCTTGTTTTATATTAACTTTTATCTTATAAACAAAACTCTTTATCTCTCTATCAACCATTTTCACTTTGCAATCTCTAGCCATGTGTTTAGTTTCATAACATTCATAAAATCATTATGCAATGATCTCATACTTGTTGAAGAAGAAGCAATATGAACCTTTATAGGAATATAATTAGTGGATAGAATAGGATCATCTACCAAGAGCACTAGAAGTGGACTAGAAGCTATTAATGGAAGCACCTCATAAAATATCACATAAAGTTGAATGATCTCCAATTTTTTTGGGTGATAAAGATGATAAGCCTTAGAAGTATTATAATTATCCATATGAATTCAATAATGTTTTCTTACATCAATATTATCTCAATTATCCTTGGGAATATGTCCCCTTGCATCTAAACTAAAGATACAAAATGGGGAAACATCATTCTTATCTCTTCTTTATCTCTCAAGAGGTGTCACACCTTAGACTTCTTGATTGAGTATCCTATTTATGATATGTGTAGTGCATGTTATAAACTTTCTCTAGATATTGGGATCTATTTTCTTGGAATACAATATACATCTATCCATCTCCAAAATAACCCTATTATATTGCTCAACAATATCATTCTTCATGGAGTTATAATGAATAGTATTTTGAAAAATAAGACCATTAGGTGCCAAAAGATTCACCAAAGGCATGATTGAAAAACTCACCTGCATCCACCATTGATCTGAAGGAATCTATATTCCTATCAATTGATTCTACACAAAGAATTAAAAAAAAAAAAAAATTCTAGAAGCCCCATCCTTAGCACAAATGGTGTAAATTCACATGTACCTAGATAAATCATCAATAAATGTGATGAGTACCTATATTTACAAATATAATGACTACCATTTAATGCATAGATATTACCTTGAATAAGCTCCAATGGTTTAGTAGCACACCTAACTTTCTCTTTTGAGGAAGCATCTCAATGGTGCTTCCCCAAAATGCACCCTTAAAAACCACTACTAAGGGGAGTAATTGAAGTAAGACCATCTACCATCTAAAATCAACTCATGTGCATAAAGGATGCATAGTTGATGTTCCCAAGCCTATAAATCCAATGTTCCCAAACTTATAAATTTAAAGCCTACTGGTGTCATCTTCCTTAGACACCATAGCAATAAAGCCTTTCTTCTTAGAGGAGGAAGAAGAAGAACAAGACCACTCACCAAGCTTATACATCTAATAAGGATTATCATAATACTATAAAACTATTATCTTAAAATCATCGCCAATATCCTTGATCATTCATTTCTTAATATGGAATTCCAGATTTTTATTAAAATGAGTGACGTGATAAACAAAAAGAATATTAGGGTCCACATTTGGAACATGAAGAACTTTTCCAAAAGACACGGATCGAAGAGTATCCTAACTATATCCAAATACTAACAAAGAATTATTTCCAATGATCACACACTCATATATTATCTACTATAACTAGTCAAAAGGTAATAACACTTTATTATATATTTTTTCCTTGAGTCTACAATCCACCCTCTGAAGATATGTAAGTTAAATAAATTGAATGAATAAAAATATATTTTTATGAGGTGTCGTCCTCATGCTCATCACCACCTTGTACAATGAAATTATAAGCATCACCGCCCCTTTTCTTGGATGCCTCTCAATCTTCATTCACTACTAACAAAAAATCATTTCTTGCAAAATTAAAAATCCAACTTCTTGGAGGGATTGTTGGCTTTCTCATCTGCCCATTTTGGATTTTTTCTAGTCTTATAATTTATCTTGGATACTTCCTTTTCATGAATTTAGATAGAGATATCCATCAATTATATGCATCTTTTGAGCTTTCTAGTGGAGAATATAGGTGGACATAACTTTGAGCTTAGGAACTAGATGATCAAAAAAGTATATGTAAAGCAACTCAAATAAAATGGATACCATATCATAGGTTTCTAAAATATTATTGAAGTCCACATTTGAGATAATCAACTACTTTGTTCTTGTTCTTTTCATCAACTTCTTTGGCAATATGGATACCTTATTATAATTTCTTCAAATTATTGATATACAGTACAACTGTTCAAAAATTATCCATATAGAAGATATCAAGATCTACTTGTAACCAATTTATCTATGGTTGCACATTATTTTAAAATTATCCATTAAATCCTTGGGTTAGAATGATTGGTAAGAGTAATCACACCACATGCTTTCTCCTTGGACTTCTACAACTCCACCATCTTATATACCTAAAAGGTATATATAGGAATATGTGAAGAATCATATAGAAAAAATATGTAATATGACATGAGTGATTATAGGATAGAGATATACTCGATATATATAGATTCCAATAAGTACAAGTGGAAAGCCACAACCTTTCAATATACCCTTTATTATTATATAATGTACATATTTAGGTATATAACATGTCCTTCCAAGTTCAAATGCTTTATCCTTGAAGAAATGAAAGCATGATATAAAAATGGGCATTTAATTTATAGTTGGATCCTTTCTAGGAGTCAACATAAGACTAAAATATCCCAATCATAAAATTTAGAATCCGCTAATCCATACTTCCCATAATTTCTAGAATCAATGGAATAAAACTAGGCGTATGACCAAAATAACTAAATACAAGATTTTTTTAAATTTGTTTATTTAATTTGTAATTTACTATCTCTCTATCTCTCAATAAATAAGAAAAAATAAATGAAACTTCTTGTTTTTTTTTTTTGGTTGGTTGAGTTTTAGATATTTTTTTAATTAAAAAATTATTTGGCAAGTTAAGAAAACATCACAAAATATTTCTTCACATATTTTTTGTTTTCAATATGCTTACTATACTTGTCTTCACTCCTTTTTATTCTAGAAGTTTTTTTATATTGAAATAATAATTTTTCAGTTGAGTTGGAGTGAAATTTTATTACATAGAACCTTAATGCAACATAATATAAAACCTTGTTTTATGGATCTTGAAACTAAATAGGGCTTGAAGTTATAGCATTTTGTGATTTTGAACCAAACAATGAAGTAACTTGAGATGTTGTTCTAATTTCATAACTTGAGTACATCGACACATTTTGTCCACTAGAAGTTACTAAAAATAACATGTTGAAGGAACATCCAATCTAGTGGCACAAAGTGGTAGTTTTTATTTGTTTGACAAAAACATTCTAGGGTTTGACATTTTATTTTTTCTTGATTTGAGTGCTAATATTACAAATATTTCAAAGGCCATAAATTTTGTATACAAAAGCATTTGGAACCCATTTTTTCTAGATTGCATGATTTTTTGAGCTCTCTGTAGTAATAACATTAGTTTATAGACCTGTTAAAGTTCTATGTAGGGTTTGTTGTGCAAAATATATTATTTAGGGTATGTTACTCGTCTCAACGAACAAAATTATAAGAACTTGATTAGTTTAAATGGTAGGAATAATTAGAAGCAATAATATTTGGTTTATCTTTAAAAATGAAATAAAAGAAGGTATTAGTGATCATGAACTCAGTAAGAGAAAGGAGGAAACTATTGGAATATTCTTCATGTTAGTGGAACCAAATGTATATTTTCACATCAAACAAAAATTGATCCTATTGAGGTATGGTCTACTTTAAAATATCTCTATGGAAAAGTAAGTGCTAGTGAAGTTAAATGAAGAGAGATAGAGCTCTCCAATCTTAAAATTTTAAATTTCAATAATGTTGAAGACTACATATCTTGCTTCAATTCTCTAAATCATGATCTAGCTATGGTAGTATGCAAGGTAAACAATAATTGAAAATATGCCAAATCTATTATTTCCAATATTTCTCCTCTCACTCATATAGTTGGTCTAGTTATTTATATGAATGCTATGACTATCAAAGAGCCAAAACTTATCTATCTTGAATGATATTTAAAGCTTCTAATCTATTATGATTTGCAATAAAGAATCATGGATCTCTTTCGCATACATAATATTATCCAAAAGAATTCAAGTCAATTAAATCTAAGGCTCAATTGCCTAATGGTAAGTCTAATGTTTCAAAGAAGTCAAATACTTGCAAGTATTGTAAAAGGGAATGACACTCCATAAAAAAATTGTAATACAAGGCTAAATAATATTGAGAAAAAATTCTTGAGGATTTGACACAAGCTTTTAGATGCTAAATATAAAGATGAATATGGAACAATGAAGGTCCACTACAACATCCTTTATAGGGAGAATGTGTTACTTCTAATGTCTTCTCTCCTTGGCTCCCTTAGATCAGATTATATGAGATGTTGAAATATGTGTATTTGATCTTTTTTAGGCCAAGGCCAAAACTTAGAAAAAGTGCTTATGAGAACTACCAATATAGCCTATGGGCACATGATTATGTAATACTATAGGTATTTATCAATTATGTAAGCCTAAGGATCCCTTTCATATTTCACCCTTAGTGGTATTGGTTAATCTATATTTATGGATAACCTTGCTTAAAGGGTAATTTATTATTATTTTATTGTAAGGTTAACCTCAAGGTTAAGTTAATGTCATCCTTAGGTTGACCTCTCATTGGGATTTTGGTATCACTATAAATACCCCTCAATGAGGATCCATTTGTATCATAAGTATGAATAAAATGTGATATATTGGGGTGCATATGGGAATCCACTTTCTACTTCCTCTTGTCATCTCCCTTGTCTCTTTACTTTGTTTATTATTGTTGTATTTTAGTTGCTTATATTTATTTCTAGTGGTGAATGCATAGTTTGGGATATTTTTGAAAAATATTGTGAAGTAAAACAAAAATGTGGGGAGATCCCAAGGTAGTAACAAAGTTACTACAACTATCTCTTGGGATTTTTTTTATTTTTGAGTTAATTTCCTTGTTTATTTAAATATCACATAAATATTTAACATTTAAAATATTTGTTTACCTTTTTACATATATCATCTTTGGAACAAAAATATACATACATGATCCATAAAACTTACTTCATCCACCATAATAAGATCATTTGGAAGAAATCAAGGTCTTAGTGCCACATAGACTAGAAACTAAATGACCTTGGATTACCTTTTATCATATTTCAATGGAATGGGTTTGTGATAAAATCATTGCTCATAGTGAAATATTTAAATAGATTGTATATCCTATTTGCAACCATATTTTTTGAGTAAAAGGTAAAAATTTTATTAAAAAAATGATCAGCTTATACAAATCCATTTTGATATCTTGCCTTTATTGGCAAGGCTCAAAATGTAGTTTTTTTATTTTCTTTTATCTGCCCAGGATCTCTGAATCCCCTATTATTTAAACTTTACCTCTTTCTTAACTGTATATTTCCTCTTCCAAAAAAGATTATTGAAGCCCTCTTTGTTCTTTTTTCTATTCTTGATAGCTTTAATGTTGCATTTTATTCCATAGTTGTGCCCAAATTTCTTGTTCTATCTCTATCATCGAAGATTCTTCCTGTACTTTGGTCTACACCGTTTCTAATAAATTCCTTAACATAATCCCCCAGGTCCTCTCTTCTGAGTAGAATTCCTCTTTAATTTTTTTTTGTTTCATTTCAACCATATTTTCCAGCAAATGAAGCCAATACCTAAATTCCAAGTTGTGCTTAGTGTTTTAGATTTGAAGGTGTTATGTGACCAATAGTCCCAAAAATTACTATCGTTAGGAGGATACCATTTTGTTTGGCTAAAGATGGAGTATCACCAATTCCAGATTGTGTAAGCATAGGAGCAATCAAAAAGGATGTGGTTTATATTTTCTACCTCTTGGAAGCACATTACACATCTATTGGGTCCAATGAACCCCTTTCTCCTCATATTATCCTGCATCATAATGCTTTTGTGAGAAACCTACCATATAAAACAAATAACCTTCGGCCAACCTTTTGGTTGCCATATTTTTTTCCAAGGATATTTTTGTTGGGGTTGGTTCTTGCTACTTTGGTGAGCCTTT
This sequence comes from Wollemia nobilis, assembly GCA_028583015.1. Classification (NCBI taxonomy): domain Eukaryota; kingdom Viridiplantae; phylum Streptophyta; class Pinopsida; order Araucariales; family Araucariaceae; genus Wollemia; species Wollemia nobilis. The sequence goes on from JAQPPZ010001195.1 coordinate 12,282,441, forward strand.
TGGTAGCCTGATTTCACTGTGTAAGTGTCTTGTTTCCCATATTCCCATGCTAGTTGGTCAAGTCCATATTTTCATAGCCATGTTCTATTTTCCTTTCAGTTCATGTTTTTCAACTTCCCATTCTTCACCTAACCACTGGTCCAAATTTTGCCATCTTTCTGAAGCTGCTAGTTGTTGGCCTGCGGGGATGAGATACTGAGATATAGGAGCTTGGCCATGATTATGAAGAGTCTTTTTTATGCCACTAAGATGAGGGTATTGTTTGATAATGGGGGAAAATTACCAAGAATCTTCTCATAATCTGACTTTTCTCCCATCACCTACTTTCCAATGTAAGTCTTCCTTAATCAGTAAGGCCCCTCTTTCGAGTATTTTCCATATCTTTGATCCCGCACCTGTAACTGGAAATTATGTGACATCATCCATTTCGTGTGCAGGGTAATATTTAGCTTGTATAACTTGACTCCATAACTGATATGGATTTGTGATCCATCACCAGTATAACTTCCCTATTAGTGCTAAGTTATTTTTTGATGCATCTTTGATTCCAATACCTCCCTCTTATTTTGTTTGATAGACTTTCTCCCAGCTTACCAAAGCACTTTTTTGATTTTATTGTGCTCCTGACCACAAGAATTTTCTCATCAGTTTATCCAAATATTTGAGTATGCTCTTTGGAGTTGCTAAAATGGAAAATTTGTAAACTAGTATTTCTTGTAACATTGACTTCAAAAGTGTGACTCTGCCTCCAAAGCTTAACCATCTATGAGACCAGTGTGAAAACTTTGAGAAATATTTATCTTTTATGGATTTCTAGTCTTTATTTTTTAGGATTTTTTATTTTAAGGCAATTACCAAGTAATCTAATGGACACGAGGCCATTGAGAACCTAATAATATTTTCTATCCGATCTTTGATTCTCTTATGAACATTAAATAAGATAACTTTAGATTTTTCTTCATTTAGAAGTTGGCCAGTAGCTGTAGTGTAGCAGTCTAATATTTCTCTAATACTGGTTGCTTCTTTTATTGTTGCTTCCCCCCATAATCTTGTATCATCTACTAATTGTAGATTAGTGATAGTTATATCTCTGTTTATTTGAATTCCTGTAATGCTGTTCTCTACTTTTTTCTTCTGTATGAGTCTTTCCAGTCCTTTTGCAAAAATAATGAACAAATATAGAGAGATAGGATCTCCTTGTCTATTTCATCTACTAGCATTGAAAAATGGGAAGGTGGTTCCATTGACGAGCACTAAAAAGGAGACTGTGGAGATGCATTCAAGTATCTAGTTGATCCAACCTTTCTAGAATCAAAATCTTTACAAATTTTGGTCCAAAAATTCCCAACTCACTCTGTCATAGGCCTTGGATAGATATAACTTTAGGAACATTCATTTGTTATTTATTTGGCCCATATGATGTATAGTTTCTTGTGCTATTACAATCCCAAATTAAAATATTTGTCTACCCTGCACAAATCCTCCTTGTTCAGGAGATATGATATTTGGTAATATAGCTTTTTGTATGTTGACTATTACCTTGGTGATGATCTTGTAGATCACATTGCAAAGGGCTATTGGTCTGTAACTGGTTAGATTCTCCATCTCTCCTTCCTTTGGAATCAGAACTAGAAAAGTATGATTGAGGGATTTGAGAATCATACCACTAGATCTAGCTTCTTCTACTACTCTAGTTATATCTTCTCCTATAATATTTGAAAAATATTTATAGAATTCTATTGGTAATCCATAAATACTTGGGGTCTTTCCTGATTGCATGGAGAATATTGTTTTTCACCTCTTCTTATTTTATCTCTTTCATAAGCTTCCCATTCTGCTCTTGAGAGACTAATTTGGGGATACTTCCCAATATTTCCTTCTAGGATTTTTTTGATAGATGTGAATCTACAGTAAACAAAGTGTAAAAATACTCATTAGCTATTTTTTGCATAGCTTAAGTTGTGGTTTCAAGGTGTCCTTTTGAATTTGTTAAAGCATCAATCCGATTATAGTGTTTCCTAGCTGTGGCTGACTAGTGAAATAACTTTGTATTCCTATCTTCTTATTTAAGCCAAGTAATTCTAGATATCTACTTCTAATAGGTTTCTTCTTTTCTATCTAGCTCCTCTTTCTCCGGCATTAAGATCTTTTCATGGAGAGTAATTCCTCTGAAAGGGGTTCCGAACGAATTATTTTTGCAACTCCTTGCATTCTCTCAACTAGCTCTACTCTTTGTTGCTAAAAAATTGATCTTTGGAATTTGCTCCAGTTTTTTAATTTATATTTGATATATTTCAATCTGAAGTGTATCTAAAATTGTGCCTTTGCAAATGCTGGTTTTCCTTGTTGCCACCATTATTGAACTAACTCTGGTAGTTCCTGGTTTAGAAGCTAAAAGTTCTCAAATATGAAAGGATGGTTTTTAGACTAGGGTATTTTGTTCATGATATTTAGATGTACCAAGAAATGGACAGAAGATAACAGGTTTATAATTTTTGAATGATAGCTCCATAACTGATGAATTTCTTCCTCTATCAATATCCTATATAATCTTGATTTTATTTCTTGGTCTCATTTCCTTTTATTGGTCCAAGTAGTATCACATCTTGGGTGGAATGTCAATCAGATTTAGATTATTATCTTGGAAAATCAGGAGTTTGTCCTTCTCAATGAGATGATTTAGACCTCCCTCTTGGTCATTCACTGACATCTTGGCATTGAAGTCTCCACCCACCAGGAACCTATCAAAAGGGTAAGCTTCTCTAATAGCTTGGATTAACTTCCATTGGTTTTTTTGCTCCTGCACTTCCTTCATCCCATAAAAGTTAATAATCAAAAAGACTGGGTCTGATTCTCTATCTCTCAATTTGGTCATCAAGATCCCTCTAGCTGATCCCGCTCCTACTTGTTGAAAAGTGTCTCTATTCCACAAAGTGGCTATTACCCGGAGAAACCATGGGAATCTTGAACCTCATAGTCTCCATTCCTCCAACATCTCTTGAATATTGTTTGCATTGCTTCCAGTGATGCTATAGTTTCCTATAATAAAACCAAATTTGGGTGGTTATATTCTATCATACGTTTAACAACCAATTGTCTAGGGCGACCGTTTAATCCCCTTACATTCCATGTGTGTATAATCATTGGGAACCTATGTTGTAGAATTTGACTATGGGTTTAACCACTCCTGCCTCTCTCAACTATTCTCCTTGTATTTTTTCTTTTTTTTGTCTTTCTATCTACTCCTTGAGAGTTTACATTTTTCAGCATTTTCTCCATTTGGCTTATCCCAAGGGTTGGATTTTATCTATTTTTCTTTGTTATTTCCATAATTACCTCCTTATATGTATGTGGCTCTTTATTATACAGTACTAAAGCTCCTTTTGAATCTGGTTGTGGTTTCTCTTTATATTCTATCTATTTTTTTTTGGTTGATGCAAATTATACCTTTATGGATTGTCCTTATTCTACGCCTCTCATTACTTTTAGGTATTATTATTTTTTTGTATCTGTATGTTGTGTATGATGAACCTTTTTTACTATCAGTTTCTCTATATTTTTTGTTTTATTTGAGTGTGGTAGTTCCTCTCCTTCCATCGGATCATCTAGCCTGAGGATCTCATATTTTTTGGACGAAGCCCTTCCTTCTTGGCATTGATTTGTATTTCCTCCCTTCTATTGATTTCTTCCTCTTTCCTAGTTATTATTTTTTGTTTGTTTTCTCATAACCGTCTAAAATCCTTGTTCATTTTCTTTTTTCTAAGGTTGGTTTCCTAGGTTTGGATTCATTGGATTTGTCTCTCCTTTGGCTATTTTGGGGTAGCCTCTCACCAAATTTTCGTATTCATAACATGCTCTACATCTAAAAGGTACATATTCATAGTCTATTTGTTGTCTCCATATATTCCTTCCGACTTTGAGGTAAATTTTTACTGGCAATGGTTTTCCCAAGTCCGTATCCACACAAATTCTAGAATATGTTGTTGATCCTCCTTCCATTGATTCTCTTGATCTGCCTATGTATTTGCCCAAGAGATTACCTATCAACTCAAAAATTTCCTCTTTCCAGTATTCTAAAGGAAGTGCAAATAATTTTAGCCAAATTGAAGTTGTTGAGGGTTTAGTTCTAGGATCAAAAGTGGGTCGCCATGGTTGCATTAATAGACCTGTAGTACCTATGTTATACATACCTCCCTCAAAAGTTCTTTCCTTATCATATATCATTGTGAATTCAACTATGAAGTATTTGTTAGATAATGTGAAGATATCCAATTCTCCTTGCGGTGTCCAATACTTTCTTGCCCAGGAGTACAAGAACCTTGCAGAAGGTCAAAGTCCCACAAATTTGTATTTTAATACATGCTTGGATTTATACACAATCTCATCTACTATGAGTTCTACAATTTCTAGCACTAGAATTATTTCTATCTGAGGTAAACATCCATTTATTTTGGCTTTTTTAGCTTTAGTCTTCTTTCTTTTACCCATGACTTGTAGGATTTTTTAAGTTTGTTCTCTTGTATTATCTCTCTTTCCATTACTACCTCTGACCGCTTTCGTAAAGGATTGCATATTAGGTCCCTTGGGACGTTGAATCCTTCACTCAGAAGTCACCTATGTGAACCCTCCTACCAAGGATTATCCCATTGAATTATCCCTCCTTGTAAACCCTAATTTTTTAATTTCAAGCATTATCTATTTTTTCAAACCTTCTATTAGGGTTTTATACTGTAATTCTAAAATAACAAAAAATAAGGTAAAAACAAACTCTAAATCCAGATTAAAACTTTAGAAACACAAGTTTCAACAAAATACAGTAACAGACCATACCAAAAAAAACAAGTTGATTTTCTCCCTTCTATCGTAATACAGCTTCAATCTCTAGCAAAAAACCCCTAGCTTCCCAATCTTCTCCCTTCTACCAGTCGTGGTTAGGACCAACCCCATCAAAACCTCCATAAATGTGTCACAACTAGCCTATTTGCAACCATATTAATAAGAAAAACCTGGATCTATTTTTTTTGCTACATGAATTTTTCCAATATGATTGTTATCCCATGTATAATGAGAGCTTGAAGGATTAACATCCCAAGGATCATTTAAATTTATAAAGTAAGTCAAATCCTCCATTGGTTTAGATAATCCAAGTTTAAAATCCTTATTTTTGAAAAGAGATATAATTGTGTTAAAGTCCTCCATGAATCTATAAATGGTGAATTGTCATTAAATTTGGTATTGATAATTTGAGGTCCTTCCACAATCCATCATAGATTAATTTTAATTAGCATAAATAAATTGATATTTTCCTCTTTATTGCAAAAAATACTAGTAACCCAGTTACTGTTTGTTTCTCTCATTTGTTATTGTCTCATATTATTACAATACCTCTTAAAAACCCCATAATAGAAACTATTGGGCAATCCCTCATATTCCAAATATTTTTTAATACATACTTATTTGTATTTCTTATACAAAAAAAAAATTCAGACTATATTACATCCTATCAATTCCTTGATAAAATTCTTTGTAGGGGCCCTATTCATACCCCAAATATTAGAATATATTATTTTAATCATTAGTTTTTATTCTTATTTATAGTCTTGGACCCAATTCTTGACAACACTTGTGCTATTTGTTTATGGTCTCCCAAATTAATATCTCTAAGTTATATTTTCTCTTTATTTCTTTTTTGAGGGTCTTTATTTCATCTTGCTTTCCTACCTATGCTTTCATATTGATTAATATTTTCTAATTTTTAAATTATTCATAATTTGACTTATCATCTATAGGTTTATGTTGCTTGAGGGAACATGAAGTGCAAGAAACAAATTGGAAATAACTTTTCTTTATGTTTTCATGAAAACCCAAGAGTGCAAGGGCCATCCTCCTGTAGAGTGGAAAAAATGGTGCACCTAGCAGAAGGAAATGAGATGCATCTATTGCTATGTTGATCTAAGCACTATGAAAGCGACATTAAAGCAAGCATAAGATGACAAATAGATGAAAGAAATGGGCAGTTCTCTTTATATTAATACAATTTTCAAATATGTGATTACAAAATTTCCCTTGAGGGCTCTCAATTGATACAACTCATTACAATACTCAAAGGATCAAATCCTTTCAAAAATCCAAGGTACGCTTGCAGTGTCTTCCTCGCACTCACGATTGAAGAGAGTGGGCTTTTGATGTTGCCACAATGTTCTTTTTTTATTCTGACTTGTTGCTCCTTATTCATGCATTTTGATACTTGGATCTACACACAAAGAAATCAGATTCATTAATAACATGTGCGGATTAAGATGAAAACATGAAGGTGCATGCAACAATGAGCTTGAAAGAGGAAATATGTAATAGATGATTCAAAATTGTTCCAAATGCTACCAAAACTTAGGATAATGCATATTATGTGCTATGGAAATTATATAACTAAAAATAGAAAGAAAATTGCACACAAATTTGTGGTCATCTTGGGGTGTGCCATTCAGGACTACAAAACACAAAAAGCATGATAACATATGCAAAACAACTCCAAATTGCACCAAATTTTAATAGAAGGTATATAATCTAATATAGAATTGATCTATGTAAAAATAGTAGAGAAATAATACTCCAATTTTTGGTTATACCAGGGTGAGCCATTTAGGACTATCATAATTTAGGGGTCATCCTGGGGTGGGACGACCACCAAATATTGTGGTGTTTACCATCAATTCCTATGGGATTGGGTCTAAATTACTTCTATGGATACTAGCATAAAATTTTAGGATTTGATTCACTCAAATGGATTGGTTTTGTAAATCACTTAAAAACCTCCTTCGCTCGATGGAGATCTCAAGGGAAAATGCATAGTAGATTGGGGATAAATCTCGGTAGCACTTCATGGTGAAATATTGCAAAGACTCCTTGAAATTGGGTGGAATGGATCCACTTTATAGCCCAAGATCCCATATGGTCAAATGGGCATGCGATGCCATGCAAGACAAGTATCACCATTTATCCAACCTTGCGATGCATTGGAGGGGGGAGGAATCTCCATTTTGGGCCTCCAATTTGTAACTTGTCCTGAGAGTTATGCACCCTCAGAATGACATGCTTGAATGGGTAGGATAAATGATAGATTTTGGGTGTCATTAGTCCCGCATTCAAATTTTTGAGGGGCTAAGGACATGGTCGTCCCACCTAAGGATGGTTATTGGTGGACGTCCCTGGGTGGGACGACCATGAACTGTGGCCATCCCAGGGTGGCATAGTCATGCCTACATGGCCCAAAACTTCCCAAAAGTGGGGTAGAACCTCCCAAAAGTGGTTAGGACCATTATGTAACCTCTGAGGGTTGCCCAAGTGGGTCATATGGTGTCAATTAGAATGTGTCTTGATAGTCTAATCGGATTAACATGATTTTAGTGTCTACACCTCCATACTAATTACTCTCTTAAATGTTGTTCCAAAACCCTAAATTGAAATGGATATCCTCCATACTAATTACTCTCTTAAAATTTATCCCAAAACCATAAATTGAAATGGATATTCTCCATACTACTTTAATTAATATATAGTCCTTGAAACATTAAAGTGGAAGGGACAAAATCTATGTTAGTTTTGTTTTTATTCTAAGGATATGCTAAAGGAAATGGGATGATTTAAGTGGATTATATTTGATATCTTCAACTTTCTTTTAAAAAATTTCCTCCACATGTTCCTTCACACCATTAAACCCTCTAAAATTTGAAATATCACATAGTAATTACTTGTACCTTACATGTTTATTAGTTTCCTCTAAAAAAATCATAAAGGGCTTCTCTGTCAAATGAGGTGGAGAGGACTTCTTTGTAATTTATATGGGATTTTTGAAAGCTAGCTTCTTCTATAATATATCTGTATTTTATCTTTAATTTTGTCTTATGAACAAAACTCTTCATCTCCTTATAAACCATTTTGACTTTGCAATCTCTAGTGATGTGCTCAGTTTCATAACATTCGTAAAATAGTGATGCATTGATTCCATACTTGTTGAAGCATTCTCTTAATTTTTTATGTAAAAAGACATTATATTAAAGAATTAATAGAATATATTTTTACAAATAAAAAAAGAGGTGGATAAACACGCCATGTGGCTAACGCCATCAGCAAAAAACCATCCCCGCCAAAACAAAGCAAGAACCCAAGCAAAAAATTTACAACTAATCAATACCACCTTACAAAATCGATGGACAACAAAACTAACTGATTACATAATGATGAGGTTCCATTATATGGGTTTAGCCACCCCTAGGACTGATTCCCATCCAATATTAGCATCAAGATACTTTGCTAGCGAGTCTTTATTCTGTTCAAAAGTGCTAGGAACATCCTCCTAGCCATAAACAAATGGCTCTTGGCTAGAAATAATCATCAAAGCTCTTAAATTATCCTAGGTATCAATTCAATGAGTTGGGGGAAGAGAGGAAGAGTCAAGTAGCCACGACCATCTCTGTAAGGACCTTGACCTAGAATATGAGTGTAGTTTGGGAGCGAGATCATTGCTATCTAGACTTGGACTGACTTAAAGGAGTATCCTGCTTAGGAGAAACCCAATTGACTGTGCACAATGCATTCCCCCACTAATTAATAAGCTTATGAAGATGAGTAAGATCCATCACCACTTTATTGGCCTAAAATGTAATATGAAAATACATAGATGAAATAATATTAGACTTATCAAAAGTAGAGATATGCAAAGAGGAAAAACACTTACCAAAAATATAATCATTTCTAGCTCTCCATATGTTGAACATGGTCACCACACTAAAAAAATGCCACACTTCAAATAAAATAGCCGATAATGGTAGGGGGTCTCCTAAAATGATATGCTTCCACTCAAACGTAGCAAAGGAATATGGTGTAAAAAAGAAAAAAGCCACTCTCAAAGGGAATGAGCACGAGCACAAACCCAAAACAGATGGACAAAGTCTTCAAATTGAATATAAAAATGGAAAGGAGGGTTAGGGATGCCTAAATGTTGGAGACACTTCCCAACAAGAAGCCCTTGATGCAAAAGACTCCATGCAAAACAAGAAAATTTAGGCTCTGAGAAAGGAGCTCAAGCGGTCTGGAACCTGCGCATCCAAACAAGCCAAGGAGAGGATACCTTCCATCGTTGATTGAGCTTATCAGTCATGGGGAAGAAAGGAGAGAGACATCCATACCCCAATCGGGCTTTATGGTATCGTAGCATAGTGTCCATATAGCACTTCCAGTCCTTCCACGAAGTCGTTGCAAAAGCACAAAAAGCTTGTGTAACATGGAGTCAGGGAGAGCAGCCTTGACATCATTCTCTTAATTTAGAAATTAATGGATTTTGGCAATGGTTATGAAATATCCATGTCAACACATAGCCAAGTATATATACAAAATACTTTTTCTCCTTAATAGTTGATCCCTCTTGGATATACTCTCCTTAGAAAAAAAACTTCTTATTAATAAGGTGATATGGAATTCAAACAAATTTAACCTACATTAGATACCCTTTAATAGTTTATATATCTATAGAAAAATTCTCACTCCATAGTCTTTCATATAATCCATCTCTCCACCTAAACCATAGGTCACCACCATTATTTTATCATTGATTTTGAAATCAAAAAACTTTAAAATCAAGAATATGATAAAAAATATTCTATGAAAGAAAATTATAAAATAATATGAACTCAATCTCCACTTCCATTTAATCCACTTTAAATCTTAGATATTAACTCTTTAGAACCACTACATCCTACATAATCATCTCATCTAATAAAACATCTTATACTTTGATAAAAATTGCTATAAATTCTCTCATTTTTATTCCAACTAAGACCTTCGTAGTTATAGCTAAAGCTTCCATAAATTAAAAAAGCAGGACACGATAGCAGGGACAAGAAATTAAAAAGACTATTTACGATTGAGAAGGAATGATTTTCGAAAAGTTTTTGAATTCAGAATGTTGCTTATTATAAGAGATTTATTTATATCGAAGAATTTGTGGATTGCAGACTCGTGGGTACGTACATGTAGGCAAATCAAAATAAAAATTGAGAAGTTTCAACTGGGCATTGTTGTATAAATGTGAGATTTATACATTTGGGAAACTCAAATCCTCAGCCATAAATTAGTCACCCATTATTGATAGTCTAGTCTACGATTTTTATATTTTTTATTAAAGTAAGTCGGAAAACGAAGTCTTAAATAACCTGGATAACAGTAAAATAACATACCATGAAAACACCATCTTTCGTTACATTTGATTTCGCCAAAAGACTTCAGTGATGATTCGCGTCATTTCTACCTTGATCATCCGTGAGATTAAAAAATTTAAAGACTGTTACTTGACATAAATGCTGGAGTTACAGAAATAATAAGAACAATACAAAACATTAAATAGGGGTCGAATAGTTTAACTACAAGGATTTTGAATTTTTTAATAGATTTAAAGTTTAAATATTATAAAAAGTTGTATATTATGATTAAATAATTTAAAAATAGTCGGGTGCTTGTGGTTGACCGGCACTATGGGAGATTGGTCAAACCTTTAGGGTGAACATGTATAAAAAATATTTATCAAAAATAATTTAGCAATAACCATATAATATCTATTTTATAATAAAATTATTTTATTTTTTTTATTTTTTAATTGATTTAATTTTATTCAAGTTATTTTTTAATTGATAGTAAAAGGGTTTTAAAAGGATCTTCAAACCTATTATAGGTAGGTTTTTGAAAGGCACCCCAAACCTTAGATATAGTAATAAGACATCAAGAAAGATTGAGTTGCATTCCATGAATCAAACCGGAAAATCCAATAAAACAACCTGCTAGAAAATAAGTCGTAGATTTTTATCAAGAAAATACAAGAGATTATCCCATGGTCAAGCCACTCTATGATCTGAATCTAAAGCAATGGAGAAAAATAATAAAATACTAAAAATGTTACTGGTTAAAAATAAATTTACAAATAAAACCTACCCAAATCGAAGCATTTGCTGCATAACATGAAAGGAGAACAGAGGAATTATGTCATCACAATCAAAAAATCCATCCAAAAAAGCACATAACAGGAGAACCCCTCATGAGAATAACCGATTTAAGAAAACAACACTAGAAATACCGGCCAACAAAATCCACAGCATAAAAACCATCCAAGAGATCTGCATAAGAAATTCCATGAAACCTGTAAATCCAGCTAGAGCCAACCAAAAAAAATTCAAGAACAAACGCTCTCAAGTACAATAAAATTTCTTTGAGTTAGTATGAGTCAGCAAAAATAATCCATCTCAATGGCATATTGGTTTGATATTATAAGCTATCACATGAAAAGTATAATAAATTTATGTTTACAAAAAAGGAGGGAGGATTAAGACTCAGATTAGTTGTCAAGAATAACAAGGCATTGGCGGCTAAGTTATATTAGATATTGCTAAAATTTCTTGAGAAATTGTGGGCTCAAATTTTGAACGTCAAATATGTAGAGAATAAAACCTTGATAGAGCTTATCTGGTTTTTGCTTCCTAAGAGAGGATCTCCCATCTTAATGAGACTTAGAATATGAGAGAATATAATCAAGGAAAGTTTATTTTGGATTATCCATAATGAACAAAAGGCTAACTTTTGGAGATATTTGTGGGATGATCATCGTCCTCTAATAATTTAATTCCCAACTTGGAGATCATTGATGGAGAATCTTCATAGAAACAATTCGGTTAAGCTAACCAATTATTGTAAACCTCAAAGTAGTAATTGATAGGTTGGAAGGCAATGGATCCCAATAGAGGAGTGGCCAATCCAAATCCTAGAGGATCAGAGAAAATAAAACTATGGGACCATCTAGACGAGATCACTCTCGTGGTCTCAAGAGGATGATACTCTTGGTAGGGCCAGAAAAAATTAGAGTGAATATACAATTACCTTTAGATACTTAGCCTTATTTCAAAGTACATTGAGCTCGTTAAGTGATATATTCATGCAGTTGTGAGCATAAAACCTTTGACCCAAAGTTAGATTTTTCATTTGGCTTCTACTTCATAAAAGGGTCCTATTAGGGGAACAATCAATGAAAAGAGGGATGCATGGGCCTTTCAAATGCGAGTTGTGTTGGAAGAATGAGGAAATGATGTCTTACCTTTTTATAGAATACCTCATTACAATCGAACTATGGAAACAAATGGTAACTTTGCTAGGCATCCACTGGTTTGAGATATATTCTATAAAAAAATTAGAGAAAGTGGCCTAAATGGGAGGAAATGGACCAACCTACTCAACAATTTTTTTTGCGTGGGGATGACTCTCCTTCTATGGAATTTGTGGAAGGATAGAAATAATTGTATCTTCAACAAAGAATACAATGACATCCACCTTGTCTGGTAAAGGATCATAACCAATATGAGGGACTCAATCCAATACCTATTAAAAGAGCCCTAAAGTCCTAACCAAAAGTGGATTCATATAATATCTAGATTACAAGTGTCTAGGGTAACCCTAAATCATGCACAAGTAATTAGAATTGGGAATTGGAAACCTCCTCTAGAGGGACTAGGTAATATTAATACGGGTGGAGCCTCAAGGGGAAATCTAAGAAGAGCAAGTATGGGGGAAATAAGTTTCCTTTCAAATGTCACCCCTACTTTTATCTTTGCAAAAAACCTTGGTATCTTATCCAATAACCTAGCAAAGGAATATGCCATCTTAATGGGATTACAAGAGGCTCTGAATATGGGGTGGAGAAAATTTTTAGGTGAAATTAGACTCCCAAATTATGATTAACCACTTAAAAGGTCCAAGCAAGCAAAAGAATAAAGAGTGGAGAATATATATAATATTTGAGCAAATACAAATGATCCAACAACCCTTTGAGGTGATGGAGTTCATACACATCTTTATAGATCAAAATAGGGTAGCAGATGTAATGGCTAACTGGGTTCTTTATCGAGGAGACTTCACTTTCTATGGATATCCTCCTAGATGGTGGTCTTAGCGAACCAAAAAAGCTCTTTTTTTCATTTTTACCATTGATTATAGTACTACTTGTTGTATATAGATTTATATATTCTTGCTTTACATGGTTGCTCTTCTTTTTATAGATAGTTGTAGTATATTAGATGTGAGGGAGAATAGTCCCACATCCTTTGTTAAAACTTGGTTTAAAAGCCTTCAATCCTATAAAGGCAAGAGATGTAATAGGATTTTCAACTAATTTAATATTTTAATCCTTTTATCAGAAAAAATAATAATAAATAAGTTCACAAATAAAATGTTCTATTTAAGTAACAAAAAGTCTTACCTTTGGGTGCAACATTTTAAGATTCCTCCTTTTACAATTAAGATATATTGAAAATTTAAATTACAACATTAATTTATTAGAGGTTAAATTTAATATATTTAAATATTATATTTTGAATATTTTTTTTGTTATGTACAATCATACGCACTCACCCACGTTGTGGTTTGAAACCTGGACCTCCCAAAGAAGAGCAAAAGCGTGGTTTGAAACTTGGACCTCCCAAAGAAGAGCAAAAGCCTAAACCATTGCGCCTTCCCTAAACTATATTTTAAATCTTAAAAATAAATAAATTTATATAATTTATATGATATTAGTTTAATTAGTCAATTTTTTAAATTTTAAGGAAGAATTTTAAATTTGAATCTTACCAAACTATATAGGTATAATAAGCAAGTTATCATAATACTAAGATGGCCCATTCCAATTTCATATTACCAAATAACAAAATTATCTTAATACATACTAATATTTATAGTATCTTATCAAATGCAATTAGTTGAATTAATTATATTCGGAAACATTCAAGGACAAGGTTTAAGTTCAAATTTTGTTAAAAGACATGCATAATTATCAAGCAATTGTAATATCACCAATTGATCATACTGTAATATGAATGTGGTGGTTTCAATTACATATAATTCATTAAAAATATGTTTATACTATTTTTGTTTGGTTACATAGGTGAATTGGTTACAACCATGATTTTTATTAACTGCCAACTCAGGGTTCAAACCATCAATGACTGCTTCCAACAAACCCACCGTCTCGTTAACGGTTAACGTTAACTCGACGTGAGATGAGGACCATCGGTCTCTCGGGATTCGTATCGTTGTCGTTGTTCTAACGCATCGCTCAGAGGAATCAGATCAAACTATTGTCTTTGCCAAGCTGGGCACGCCCACGGGTTTTGAACATGTTTATACTATCTTGTTATGACTTTTGGACCAATATTTTCTAAGATAAAACATAATTTAAAATTTTCTTTTTCATACTATAAATATTATAAAATATTTGTGTTTTATTTAATAAAAAAATTTCACAAGAATATAATTTGGTTTTATATATATTTTTATAGTTTGATTTTAAAATAATAAATAAAGATCCGTCTTTGTAGCACAAGTGGTGAGGAGAAGGCAAGCTTGGCCCTGTTGAACAGGATATCCACGGTTCGAACCTCGGTGATACAAAGGGATATACGATTGGAGTAAAATCCAAAAGAAAAACTCCAAGGTTCAAGGTGTAGCCCAACGGTTTGGGCTTTGGCTCTTCTTCGGAAGGTCCAAGGTTCAAACCGTGGCTTGGCTGAGTGTGTGAGGGGGTGGGTGTGTGTCTCCCTAGTGGAGTTGTTGTAACAAGTTGGAGGATTCTTGGTCAAAACCCCCATTACTTAATATTACAAAAATAATAATAATAATAATAAATAAATAAAGAAAATGTTTTTAACAAATAAATAATTTATGAAAACATTTTTCTACTTATAAGAGATAAAAATATAATCACTAATAAAAAGTAATATAAATAAAATATTAGTTTATTGGTTTTATGTGTTCTTTTTTCCTATTTTTTCTTTTAAAGATTAAAAAGGCACACCTTAATATAGCATTACCACTTAATAGTATTACAATAGTTAATAGTTTGATAATTATATATTTACCGGCTACGACATGTGACCCGGGTTCAATCCCCATGGTGGATGTGTATAAGAAGAATTACTTAAAAAGAAATTATATATTTATAGTTTGCTAAAATTTGAACCTAGGCCTCCATATAAAAGTTGAAGAATATAACTAATCACACTAATGCCATTTAATCTGTATAAATAACATTTAATTATTTATTTTATATATATTTTTAAAATAGATAATAATTTTTTTTATTGAGTAAATACTTCTTATACTTATACATATCCATCGTGGGGATTGAACCTCAATCACATCACCAATAATGCAAGTGGCGTACTTGCCGGTAAACCACATCATGGCGAATAATAAATTTATTTTTAAATTTATAAATATTATTAAAAAATATAATTTATTTGATAACTTGAATATAATATTATAAATTTAAAACTTGAGCAAGGTGAACACTTGGAAGGTCATTTTACAAAATAAGTCAATAAAAAACAAAATAAAAATAAAATTCATAGTGGTTTTCTCATTTTCATAATCTTACATTCTTCTTTTTACTCTTAATCTTTATGCATCAAAATGTATTTTGGATGTCAAATATAATAATATGATGAATGCTTCTTTTAAGAGAAAAAGAGGTTGTCTTTGAATCTCCCATTCTTGAAAATTTATAATTCTCTCCTTTAGAGCTTAGAGTTTACAAACATATTTATTTATCATCTCAATTGAGTTGCTATATCTTGATATCTATATCTTTTTTGTAAAAGGTCAAAAAAAATTATTCTTTTTTTCTGAATCTTTCAATTTCTTTGTAAATACAAATATTTCAAAATTCAACATCCTTCTCTTTAAAAAAAAAAACAAAACAAATGAGGCGGAGGTCCAAGGTTAAAATCTCGGGCCTTGTTGGATTGAACACTTGTCCCTTTCCTGGTGCTTTCAGTGGCGTAAAAGGTTTAAAATGATTGTGTCATGGTGGTTATAGGGGCATACTGCACGAAGATCTATGTGGTGGCTTTCGGGGTGGATAGCATAGAATATTGTGGTGGTTATAAAAGCCGGAAAACCTGCCCGGATTCGTGACGGCTATCGATTCCACCATATAAATTAAAAAAAAAAACATCCTTATTTTTAACATTTTATTATAGCAACCTTCAAAATACTATAACTCTACCTCTATTATCTATGCATTGCATATTATTAGAGTAATATTTCTAAAACATCATGCTATCATAGTCTGCTTTACTAGATTTAGATGACTAGTTTCCTTCTTGAAGCATAAGTGCAACCACAAGAATTATAATAAATAATTTATATGGAAACACATTAATGTTATAAAATGGAACAAATATTACCAATGAAAATAATAAAGTAAATCTTAATCTTTATATGATTCACACAGTCAATATTTTATTGTCAAATTCAACTAAACTTACTACTTCTTCTAATCATGGAAAAGAGAATTTAACTTCATGATCCTTTATTAAAGACCTTATATTGGCTAGTCAATCTACACATTTTTTCCCTTTCCTTAAAGTATGTGTAAGTATGATTTCATCAATATTTGGTAGTCCTAGATTTCCTATAGATGCTCTATCAAAATTCAATCTAACAAACTCTACTTTTGGTAGTTTCCACTTTATATTCATTGTATTTCTTTTTTTTCTCCTATACCCAACATCATAATTCCATTTGATGACTTAACTCTATCTATCAAGGATATCTACTTCAATATTAGGGATTGAGTTAGTTGATAGGTTGGTTTAGACTCCTTTATGGTTAAAAAAATCTTCCTTTTCATTACTTTTAAACTGCATTCCTTTAAATATTATTTTGTTCCTTTCCAACTATATAGTCCAAATAATTGTATATTTGGAATATATCAAATTGTCTATAACACATCACTTTTAAAGGTGCTCTTCCATTTATTTAACCATTCTTCAATTCTATCATTCATCACCATGCATTTACCAAACATATTAAGAATCCATTCTCATAGTTCCTAGACTATCGAATAGTGTCTCAAGATATGGTCTATACTCTCCTCTTTGTGAGGGGCCATGAAAACCTCCTTTCATGACATTATCCTTGGATAAATATTTCCTATAACCTACTAGCCATACAAATATTTTAACTTTTATACAGCTTCGGGTATCTCAAATATCTCTCCGTATTCTTACGTCATTCCTATTTTATTAGTACTTTACATTATATCTGCTTCTTGTTGTGTATTCTCCTCAGCTATTCAACTCTCGTATTATTATCTTTTTGCTCAGTTACCTCCTAGCAACAATGTATCGTATAAACATTATGATGAAAATTGTATATAATGTTTGAAACCCTATCACTGTATTTAATTTTAAGTAATATCATCCATAGTTTCAAAATTAGATCTAGAATGAGTAGTTTTTTATCACACCAAGTATCCATCCAAAAAGATTTTTTTCTAATTCCCACCATACATCTTGGACTTTTAATTCTAGATCAATCAATTTTTTAAAATTGTTTTGTAGTTCAAAACCATATGGTAGTGAGAATGTAGTAAATATTAAGCTTGGGTCATTGGGCTCAACGTAGCTAGAAGAATTTTTTCCATTATTTTTTACTCTCTTTTTATAATCTCTAAATTACTTTTCTCCTTAGAGCTAAATTTACATCTTTAAGAACTCTTAAACCAAGACCTCCCCTAGTTTTATCATCATACACCTTACTCCATTAAATATCCTTTTATCATGTAATCTTGACCACAAAAATGATCGCATAATCTATATTAAAAAATTTCTACTAATTTTGGCATAATATACAAGGACATATAATATGTTTTTTTTTAAAGGTGAAAATCTTATTAAAAATATAGGTCCAAAGTTACAAAAATGGGCCTATTACTTTTGGTCAGCCCCAAGATCCTAATAAAATTAACTCTAATATCTTCTTAAACCATAAATTTCTTAGTGTGATCCAGAGAGCCAAAGTTGCTATCCTTCTTACAATTTTTGGTTACTACTATTCTAGAGAGCTCGGATAAGCTTCTCTATAATGACCCAAAAATCTAACTAGCTAACTACCAAAAAAAAAATAAAAGTATATATTTGATAAGGATTTACACATCCCTAACCAACGTATGTCAATCTACGGAGTTATCTAAGTACTAATCTAATGTTTGTAAGTTGTTTTATATTCATAATGGGCCAACTTATTCCCTTCCTTAATCTGTCAAAGGATACACCCATCTCTATACTGTACATAAGCCTTTCTATGTAGGTATACTAAGTGTATTGTGATTAAGCTATCAGTCTCATCCTACAAATGAGCTAACTTATCCCTTTTTACCTATTAAAATGGTACGCCCATCACTACACCATACATAAGCCTATTTTTGTAGGTGCACTAAGCGTAACGTAAATTAAGCTATTAATATCATCCCAATGATGAGCTAACTTACTCCTTTCACCAATCCTAATAGCAACCAAGTTTGTTTAAATCTACTTGATGCTTTGAAAATCTATCTAGTTTAGATTTTTGAAGAAATATTTAATCAAGGTTATCTAACGTTTCTTCCTAAGAGATCCTATAATCTCTTAGGTTTCTCTCTATACTTCTAATACATAGGCATAATCATATTTAGGTAAAAATTCTAATCATCTAACTACATTAAATCATTTGATATCTTCTAGTCTCTCTTTCTTTAGAAGAATATAATTAAATATATACACTTATTTTAAGCATTGGATAACATCTATAAACATCAAGGGAAAATACATAAATAAGATGTCAAGACTCTACTAAAATAATAACAAAATAGAATAGTTTATGAAACTACTACATCATAGATTCTTTATAAATAAAAGTAAGAGATACGTCTTCCATTTATATATTAAATCGTTATATAACTCAAGTATGGCAAAAGTACTTTCATACTTTAAAAGAATAAGGTATTTACAACATTATCCAACTAGAAGATTACTCCTTGATAAGTTTCCATACAAATTCCTCACTATAATATGTCATAAGGCAAGTCTTGGATCCAATGTTCTCTTTGTTCCTTCTCATTTTTCCATTCAATTGATGGTGGTAAGGTATTAGGATAGGCCATGGATATTATGAACCATGCAGCTAAATGCATCTACTAAATGACTTATGAAACATGTACAGTTATAATTGGATATCAAATTGCAACTATACAAACTACTCAATACATTTGTTCATAAGTAATTTATTTAAAATATTAGGAGAAAACCTCATACATCCATTCTTTATCTTATTGTAAAAGGAGAGTCATTTTATCCTTTAGAAATGAAATTCATGGAGTAATTCACAAACCTTCCTTTAATCAATCAAAGGTTCATGCTTTTCATCATACAAAACCATTTCTTTAATCAATTAAGGTCCCATACCCTTAACTAATTAAATACTTATCAAAACCATTTCTTTAATCAATTAAGGTCCCATACCTTTAACTAATTAAATACTTACAAAACCCATTTCTTTAATCAATTAAGGTCCCATACCCTTAACTAATTAAATACTTACAAAACCCATTTCTTTAATCAATTAAGGTCTCATACCCTTAACTAATTAAATACTTACAAAAACCTATTTCTTTAATCAATTAAGGTCCCATACCCTTAACTAATTAAATACTTACCAAAACTAATTTCTTTAATCAATTAAGGTCCCATACCCTTAACTAATTAAATACTTACAAAAATCATTTTTTAATCTAAAAAGAAGAAATATCATTCTTTTATTTTTAAATAATAAAATATGGTTCTTTTCAATTTATGATATTATCCCTTGATCTAAAGTAAAGTAAATAAAATATGATTCCTTTCAATTATTTAGATTATCCCTTAATCTAAAGCAAAAAAAGGGGTGTTTCTGATTTAAACAAACAACCCATAACACAATCGACCCAACATCAAAAACATAAGTCAATGGTGGGTCAACTAACATAGTCCTCAATTATTGCCCACACAGATCATGCCCAAAAACTGGCACACCAGAACCCCTACCAAGTGGTGGTTCACCCGACCATTACTTGGTGGTCATCTACTAGGGATGACACCCCCTTATGTGGCATTGAGGCACTCCATATGGTGCATGTGAGATTTAATCCAAATCAAACAAAATGAAGGGTAAAATGACCCCCAAAACCAGGTGATACTGACCCCATAGTGAATAACAACCTTTCGTGTGGTATAATAAAGGAATGCAAATCAAATAATAGTCAATAGATGGAAAATCAATTATGTAACACAGGGTATGGAAAAAGGCCAACACACACCTTGCAACTGGTGCAGGGTGGCTTTCCACATGGAGGAGCTTCCCCCTCGACCACATGCTTGTAGTCAATAGCATAGGGGAGGTTGACTACCCTTTAAGGCGCCTAGGATGCTAGGCCATATCCCATGTGGGATATTACCCAAGGAGGCTTGCTTGGTCTCCCTTCGTCTATGCCCCAATCACTCATAAAGTCACCGCTCAATGATGTCGTAGAGGTGGTAAGCTTAACTTAATTAAGCCTTCCCCTAAGGTTAAACCTTAGGATAATCTCACTAAGCGATGGCGATAATCTTGCCATGCCAAATTTATGAATAGGTGATGTGCCTATTAAAAACCAAAATAGAGGGTATTTGACTTAGGTAGAGCATCCACCAACAGATAGTGAACAAGATATATTTTGAACAACTAGCTTCAACCAAACAACATCAAGGGAGTGCTTAAAAGGAGAAGCTTGGAGGTTAAAATTCTTCAAGATATGAATTGATAGTTACGCATATTAAGGAGAAATACAAGCTACATGTGAGGTTTTAAATCATGAAGACACATCAAAATTATGTCTAAACACTTCGAAACAGAAGAATACCTCCTCAACTAATAGGGGAACAAGTGTCAACAAAAATAAAAATAAAGGAGAGCACTTAATAAATGGGGTTAAACCATATTTTCTATGCAGGGCAGCTGCTTGAAGAAAACAACATCAAATTTCACTAATCAACAAGACAAGAAGGTGATTTATTACATGATAAACCATAAATTTATTTATGATTTAAACTCTCAAGCAAGAATGCAATGGAGGATTTTTAAAATAGCCTATCAGAACCTCCCTAGATACATGGATATTCATTTTAAGGTAAAAAGAGCATATAATAAACCTAAAGAAAAGTTATTACACACACAAAGCCATGGATTAAACATTCAATTTATAATATCTAGGAGTTAGAATCCATTTTAGTTGGTCTCTCCAAGCTTACTCTTGTGACCTCTTATATTTCTCATTTATCCACACCATCATTTCACATCCCTCTCCATCTAAAAGAAGCATCTTGTGTTCTTTATACCCTTGCCTTCTTAACGAAGGGGAGTTCTATATACCTCAAGCTAGAGTCTTTCTTTTGACATAAATGTAACCTACCAATAGTAATGCCATACTTACCCAAGGTAGCCCCAAAGGAGATAGTTGAATTTAAAATAGTTATTTCTTATTTTCCAAATATCTTGCCTTAAATGAGAATCCATTTTTTCTTTATTTCATTTATAAAACCATTCTTTCTTTTTTTTAACTATTTATAAAAGGTAAATCTAATCATTTCTTTATTCAATTTTAAAAAGTATAAGGCTATTCATTTATTTATCTATTCAAAAATGTTAAAAGAGAGAATTAAATAAAATTTTAAGGTATTAATATTTACAATATTGCATTCAATTTAATTCAGACTATTTTTTTTGGTAGATAAGATACTATAGCATTAATACCGGGTTTTATAGGTTGACCCAAAACCTTTTACAAAAATCAAAGGATCTTATATATGTAAAATCTACACGTTGTCAAAGCCATTACATCCGGTAAGGCACATAGCCTGTTATAAAAAAGAAACTTCCCATACAACATTTTGGGTATACCCCGAGAAAACACACCTGCATCATAATTGCAAAATAAGAAACAGACACAAATACCTTCCTTGAAATAGTGGAGAAACAAAAAGTTGCAGACACACATAACAAAGTACTGAAAAACTCCCACAAGCTCTGTATTGACAGTTACTCTTAATAATTCTTTGGTAATTTCTTTCTTTCATATATGACATGCTTGGGGACCACATCCCGTCTTGGCCAATCAGCCTTGGAGAAGTGAACCTGCTGGCTAGATTTATGGCAATGGCTATCTGGTGGTCCACATGGCTCTGGTTCAAAGTCTTATATTATCGTTTTTTTCCTTCCTTGTGATTATCAACCAACCTCAAATTACTAATATGACTAGGAGCCATGTTATCTAACATATGACTATCCCCATTAGTCTTTGTGGTATTTCCAAGCAACATCCACCAAGACTGACAGCTCGGATAATATTTATTGTGAGTTCATTTCAAAAAATAGACGAGAATACTCATAGCCTTTGAACTTACAGTGTCTTCTCTGTTGGTAAATTTGACTATCATTCTTGGTATTCTTATTGAATAAGCTCCTCTACTTTGCTTGGGACACCATGTTCCCATTTGAAAATTCTGTCACCATCGACACCCAAATTGGCCAGCTTATCAGCAACTTTGTTAGCTTCCCGAAAGACATGTTGGGCTTTTCTGTCTTGTCTTCCCTAGAAAAGGATCCTAGCCTCTTCAACAATTATTTTAATCCTCCAAGGAGGTATTTTCCAATTATTGAGGATATTTATAACATGCATAGATTCTCATTCTATGATCAAATTGCCTTCTAAGTCTTGAGTCATTTGAAGGCCTCTCCACATAGCTCTATCTTCAGCTTCGTTGTTCGTCCTTATGCCCAAATATTTGAAAAATGCAAGCATAATATTCCCATTAAGATCTCGCACAATACCGCCAGCGCCTGCTCTACCAGGATTGTCCTTAGCTGCTTCATAAAAATTAAGCTTAAACCAACCCGTAGGAGGTGGGAACCACTTAACATTGGCTCTGGGGTTGACTACCCTAGGCACAGACTCATCTAACAAGGTTAAGCTTAAATATTGAGCAATCATGGTCTCCTGTAGATGAGGTTTACGACTATCAAAAGGAATAAGGTTCACATTCTCGTTGGCAAAGGTTAGGATCCTGGCAATTATAGTTTAATTATCATGGATAGACTCATTAAAGACTCTATGGTTCCTTTCTAACCACACCTGCCAAAAATAGTGATTGAGACAATTTTTCCACATGTATCTTAGTATTTGGCTTGAAAAGGGACAAGGCCACTGGATGAACAAATCAAGTACAATGGCTGGTTTAACCCAGGAAATATTGAAGGCTTGAAAAACCCCACTTAAGACAGTCAAGGAAAAATGGCACTCAAGAAAAATGTGATAAATGGTCTCCCAATTAGCCCTGCACAGATAACAACGATTAGTGATACAAATACCTTTATGCATCATATTATCAATGGTTAGAATTCTTCCTTGGATAACCAACCATGAAAATACTATAATTTTTGGAATTAAATTTTTTATCCAAACTAAGTCCTTTTGGAGGACAAAATCCTTGTCATCAAGTAGAAGCTTGTAAGCTGATTTAACAGTGAACTGCTCGTTTTCCATAGGAGCCCAGGTGACTTGATCTTCCTTGGTTCTCATGGGGATAAAATTTTGCCCGAGAATGTTACAAATATCATTTAATTCCGCTTGAAATCCCGAAATCCTTATTTGTTTCCACTTTATTCTACCTCTGTCCTCAACAATATAATCGAAGACTTTTCTGCCAATGAGTTCTTCACTGATATCTATGATTCGAGCTAAGTTAGGATATTGTGTTAGTGGTTCATCCTTATCCCACCTATCATTCCAGCAATTTATCCTCTCATTATTGCCTAAAACCCATCTTAAACATTTTTTGATGTTTTTCTTACAATTGAGAATTGCTTTCCAAAAATCAGAACCTCTGATTAGAACTGAGTCACTTAGAAATTCCATATTTTGAAGATACTTTCGTTTGTTGATAGTTGTCCATTCATTTTCTTCACCAGAAATGAGGCGCCATGCCTACTTAGCTAGTAAAGCTAAATTTATATGATCAATTCTCCTCAGACCTAAGCCCCCATTTTCTCTGGGTCTGCACACTTTGGTCCATCCTACAAGGCGTATCTGTTTTTTCTCCTCTGATCCATTCCATAATTTTTTTTTAGAGTTTCTCAATTTTCTGGAAAACCTTCATAAGGGATTTGAAAATGGAGAGAAAATATACTAGAATTCTCTCAAGAGAGGCCTTAGTGATGGTCAGTTTTCTTGCTTGAGATAGAAGATGACCTTTCCATCCAGCAATTTTTTTTTGAATTATTTCAATAACCCTGTCCCACATCGACTGTCTCGGAGAACCAATGAAAATAGGGATATCAAGATACGAAGTGGGGAGGTTTGCTATATCACACCCTAAAATTTTTGCAATCCTTCCTTACCTCTAAATGGGGGTGTTCAAGAAATATAACTTGCTTTTAATAAAATTATCTTTCTGACCAGCAGCGTCCTCATAGAGTTGCAGGATGTATTTAATTCTTTTGGCCTCAACCATCGATGCCTTAGTTAATAGAAGGGTATCATCGATGAATTGTTGGTGAGAGACAGCCCTAGTGAGAGATGTTGCCTTGATTCCTTATATTAGACTTGAACTGCAAGTATTTTTTATGGTTCTGCCTAAAGATTCTACCACAATGATGAATAACATGGGGCTGATAGGGTCCCCCTACCGAATTCCTCTACAACTTTGAAAGTAACCAACAATTGTTACATTAACTAGAATAGAGAACCATGCTTTAGAAATCCATTCTTTGATCAAATTAACCCATTGGTGGTGAAAACCAAACTTAAGGAGGACAACAATCAGAAAGTCCCAATTTAGCCTGTCAAATGCTTTGTTCATATCAAGCTTGAGGGAAAAATGGACTTGTTAGTCTTATGAGCAGAGTGTAGAGCTTCATGAACTGTGATAACTCCATCCAATATTGACCTACCCTGGATAGATCTTCCCTAGCACAAATCTATCATGTGGGGCAAAACATCTCTCATTCTATTTGTAATGGCTTTATTTAGGATCTTGTAAGATGCATTGCACAGACTGATTGGCCTGAAGTCAGCCATAGATTCAGGGGTTTGCTTCTTAGGAATTAGAAAAATAAAAGTAGAGTTGAAACCTTTTGGGATATGATTGCTTGCTTGGAATTCTATTATAGTAGAAATTACATCCTCACTTACGATGTCCCAAAAATCTTGATAGAAACAAGGGGGAAAGTCATCGAGTCCCGGAGCTTTGTCTGGCTCCATGCTAAACAAGGCTTTCGTAATTTTCTCATCATAAAATGGAGCTAGAAGCTTAAGGTTTATGTCCTCATTTATTATGCTAGGAATGGATTGCAAGAGAATATCTTTGGCCTCCTCATTGCATTGTGATTCCTGACCAATGATAGAATTGAAATAAGTTACTGCCTCATTTCTAATTTTTGTTAAGTCTTGAGTAATAGAACCATCGGATTTTTTAAATTTTTATCTTGTTATTGCTTCTGTTTCTAAGCGTGGTGACATAAAAAAACTTGGAATTTGAATCTCCATATTTCAACCAAAGAGCCCTTGATTTTTACCCCCAATAGATTTCCTCACAGACCAAAATGTTATGAAACTCTGCTAGTTTTATTCGTTCCTCCTGCCTAGTAGTTTCATCAGCATCACCATGTTGAATCCTCTGATCGATTATATTAAAACTTTCA
Organism: Wollemia nobilis; assembly: GCA_028583015.1. NCBI lineage: Eukaryota > Viridiplantae > Streptophyta > Pinopsida > Araucariales > Araucariaceae > Wollemia > Wollemia nobilis. Next base: position 12,308,061 of record JAQPPZ010001195.1, read on the forward strand.
ACAACCTATTTTTTATTTTCAAAGAGGTTACCAAATACCTCTTTGTTCCAAATTCGAAGCTTTTCCTTAACAAACTTTAATTTTCCAGTAAGTTTAAAAGTTGCACTACCCCTGACAGGTTGCTGCCACCACTAAATTAAGTTATCTCTTAAACTGGAATGTTTGATCCACATAGATTGAAATCTGAAAGGTTTCTTGAAGGACAGAGAGTTAGGGATATCCAAAAAAATGGTATTATGATCAGAGGCAATTTTAGGAAGGGATTGTAGGGTAGAATCACAAAACAAAGTTGTATCCTCCTTTGATAGAAAAAACATGTCAAGCCTTTCTTGAATGAGATGACACCCTATCCACCAATTGGTTAAGGTATAATTCACTCCTCTAAGTTTTATATCCATCAACATGTTGGTGTTCACAAAGTTATTGAACTCATCCATACTCCTGATAGGTGGTCCACTTCCACCCATTTTGTCTGAAGGGTAAAGAGGAGTGTTAAAATATCTAGCCAGAATCCAAGGGACAATATGGAATATTTCACTCAGATTGCCTAAGTACTCCCACAGTAGAGCTCTCCCTTGAATTGAAGTCGAGACATAAATATTTGAAAGGATCCACGACCTGTTGTTGTTTATTTCCTTAAATAAAATACTAAGAACCCTGTCATATTTCTAAATAATGGTGCCTTCTACTATCCAAGGATCCCACAAAGTCATAAGACCTTAAGACGCTCCTCTGGATGATTTGCAAACCATATCCCCTTGATTCTAGATTTTTTATGCTACTTTTTTTTACTGAATCTCAATAGTTTTTGCTTCTTGCAACATGTTAATAGTTGGATTCACTTGATTTCTTATTGCACTGACTTCCCTGTGTTTGGGAAGGCCATTGAGGCCTCTCATATTCCATGAGAGGAAATTCATTTAGATTGTTTGGGATTTATTCCTCTCCCCCTCCCTTGAGGGGGTTTTCCTAATTTGTTGTCTTCAGAACCTAGAATAACCTGTTGAAACAAGGTTCTCTGTTTTCCATTGGCAATGTCATTATCAGTTTTAATTTTTTTATGCTCAGCATTTGATATTCTCCCTCTTCTCTTTTCACTACCAAAATCTATAGGATACTTGATAGTGCTCCTAGTTTTTTTAGGACTAAACTGGGGAGAGACAATTTGTTGTAGAACCAGACTGTGATATTCCTCAGTCTGAAGAGTTTCACATGTCTCCACCCCTACATCCAAATCTTCTCCTTTTTTCCTGTATTCCCCTAGTCTACAGGCCTCTTAGTAGGATTCACCTGGCTCCTAGTGATGATGTTAGGGAGATGATATTGTTTATTTTTGAATGCCTCAACTTTCTCCCTAAGTTCTTCAACATTAGGGTTTGGCTTTGGGATACCCACTGGGCTTGAAGTATTTTCAGAATTGGGGTTTAAGGATCCCGAATTGGATGGGGATTCTAGATATCAGGCATTAGGGTTTGGCTTTACGATGCCCATGGGGCTTACAATAATTTTAGAATTAGGGTTTGAGGATCTTGACTTGGATGGGGATTCTAGAGAGTCAGAAAGGTTGGCCTGAAGGTTCTGGACTTCCACGTCTTTCGATAATCCTCCTACTCCCATATTGGATAGAATTGAAAATTTATTTGAAACTAGAGGATTGGAACTTACCTGAGTATTTTAGTTGCCAACAACCTATTGTTTTCCTTTGTCTTGTTGGGACCATGCACTCTCTCTTTTCTTTTGTTGGTAGACATATTTTACCTTATTGAAATCACCTTTGTCAGAGTAACTCCTCAAATTTCCTTTGTCTAGCATTCCTTGCTTCTGCTTTTCTCTATTCATTTCTAGGTTAGGGCACTGATTGTATAGATGTCCTTGATTTTTACATTCTGCACAGAATGTTGGTCTATTATCGTATTCTATCAAATTTTTTTGATAGTATTCTCCATACTTTGGCTCCACAAACCTTGGTAATTCATTATCCAAATTAGCATTTACGGAGATTTGTGCATGAGTCATCATTATCCTGGCCAAGGTTGCATGGTCAATGGAGATCAGGTCCCCTATAGTTCTGGCTATGACCTGCAGCCAATATTCATTGAATAACTAGGTAGGTAGACTCGGGAGATGAACCCAAATAGGGGTAATGTTAATATTTTACTTTGCAGGGTCAAAATATTTACCCCATCGTCTGATAAAAAGACTCCTTTTGCCCAAAAACCAAGGACCTCCTATTAAAATGTGGTTAGCATCCTCCATATTATTAAAACAGATAATGAAGAACCCTCGAGTTAGAGCTACCAACTCCAAGATACCTATCGGTCGCCATTTACCCGTCGCCCAAGCCCTGATAGTCTCTATGTCCGGCCTACCTCCCAAAAACTTGCCTACCAGGGAGAATACTTCCATTGAAAGAAAAGGGCTCGTGGAACTTGTCGGGGCTAAAATTTTATTATTTACTGGAACTAGGGGCGAAAGAGAGAGAACATCCTTTCTTTTTCCTCTAAGAGTCTTAGTAAAATACAACCACTTCTTGGGCTCTGCATTGTCCTTCGTATATTTTTTATCGGGGTCTTTCTAAGGAGGGTAGAGCCCCTACATGATGCCCGCCTCCAAATCTGCCGTAGCCTAACCGCCTTCCTCTGGATTTTTTCTTGATCCATTCTTGAGGTTCCCACCCACCCCTTTCGTACCTGCTCTACCTCTACCACCTTGGCTAAGATTCCTGCCCAAAAAATTCAAACCCTCACTCCCATCGCACCCGCTAAACCTCAGCTCACTCATTCCCGATGTTTATCTACTTAAACAAAATAACAAATTTTCAAATATTAATATAATTCAAACTCTAAAAGCCATTTGTCATTCCTTATTCTAATAAAATAGCTATACTAATACTAAAATTTAGTATCTTTGAATAATTTTTTTAAAATAGTACAAAAGAGATTATGGGAAAAACGTTAATAGGACTAAATCCAAAATTTACTTCCTTAACACTCCTACTAATATAAAATCAATAATTTATAGGTTGCTTCAAATGGAGGGGGATAATTTACCAATAACTTATCTAGGGATACCTTTATTTGATGGAAGAATGAGGATAAATTTATGGAATCCAGTTATTAGTAAAGTTCAAAATAAACTTTCAGCTTGGAAAGGTAGATGGTTATTGTTAGCAGGAAGAGTGCATTTAATTAAGTCAGTCTTACAAGCCATTCCATCATATTATGTGTCATTGTACTCTATGCTAAAATCAGTTGAAAAAAGTTTAATCTATATTATGTGATCATTTTTATGGTCAAGCTTACATGATAAAAGAAAATTTTCTTTGGTGAAAATGAACAAGTTGTGTGATGATAAAACTAGGGCAGGTCTTGGTTTAAGAGTTCTTATAGATGCAAACTTATCTCTTAAGGGAAAATTTATCTGGGGATTGTACAAAGAGAGTCAAATACAATGGGCAGGAATTCTTCTTAGTAAGTATGTTGATCCCAATGACCCAAGTTTAATATTTACTGCATTCTCTCTTCCAAATGGTTCTACTCTTTAGAATGGTTTAAAAAAATCTATTGATATTATGATTAAAGGTTTAAGATGGGTGGTGGGAACTAGAGAAAATTTTCTATTTGGATGGATACTTGGTGTGATAAAAAACCACTCAACTTAGATCCGGTTTTGAAACCTTGGATGAGATTACTTCAAGATAAATACGGTGATAGAATTTTAAATATTTTGTATAAGGATCGAGCAGGAAGATATAAATGGAAATAATATTTTTTTACAAGTATACAAGACATCGGTGCTAGGAGGAAGTTGAGTAGAAAGATAACAACTATGATTATTCTAAGGGGTGATAATGAAAATTTGATTTAGGAGTTGAATAGCTCAGGAGAATACACAATGAGAAGTGGATTAATGTTCAACACCAACATAATAATAATATCACTAGAATTTGGAGAGATATTTGGGATAGCCCAAACATTCCTAAAGTTAAAATGTTTTTTGACTAGTAGTTCATAGAAGTATTGTATCCTTGGATAACCTTATAAAAATGGGTTTTCATGGTCCCTCTCAAATGTGTTTTTTGTAATAATGAGGAGAGTATAGACCATCTCTTGGGATATTGCTCAATAGTTTGAAATCTATGGAAATGGATTCTTAATATGTTTGGTAAATGTATGGAGATGAATAGTAGAATTGAAGATTGGTTAAAGCAATGGCAGAGCACTTATAAAAGTGAGGCTTTATAGACAATGTGGGATATATCAAAAGATACAATACTTTGGACTATATGACTAGAAAGGAATAAAAAAATATTTAAAGGAAAGAAAAGCAGTTTAGAGGTAATGAAAAAGAAGATATGTCTAGCCATAGAGGACTCTAAACCAATCCTATCAACTCACCCAGTCCCTAATTTGGAAGCAGAGTCTTGATAGATGGAGTCAATACATTGAATGGAATTATGATTTTGGGTACAAGATAAGAAAAAAGAAGGCAAAGAACATAGTGGAAACCTCTAGATGAGGAGTGGATTAAATTGAATTTTGATGGAGCATCTAAAGGAAATCTAGGACTAGCAGGAGGAGGAGGAATAATTATAAATAATAGAGAGATTTTGTCTCATTATGATTTAAATAGTGTATTTAAGATAAATAATGAAGCTGAAGCTTGGGTAGCTTTAGAAGGGTTAAAAATATGTAAAAATAAATAAAATGGAAAAAAGTATGGATGAAAGGTGATTCTCTCATAGTAATAAATACAATTTTGAGGAAAGAAAAGGCTCCATGGAACATACAAGAGATAATTATGGAAATTTAAGATCTTGTAGGTTTACACATATATTAAGGGAAGGAAAAAAATGTGTAGATAAGCTAGCCTATAGAGGGGTTTTGATTGAGGATCGTGAAGTTAAATTCTCCTTTCCATGGTTAGAGGAAGTAGAAAGTTTAGTTGAAGCGACAAAAAATGTTGATTGCCTAAATATATTAATGATTAAGATTTACTTTAATATTTTCCATTGGTAATATCAGCTTTATTTGGTAACAATAATGTGTTTTCATTTAGGCTAATTATTATAATTTTTATGGTTGCACTTGTGTTTCAAGAAGGAAACTAGCAATCCATATTTGGTAAAGCATACTATGATAGTGTGATGTTTTGGAAATATTACTCTACTAAGATGTAAGGCATAGATAGTAGAGGTGAAGTTTTGATATTGTGAAGGCTGCTATAGGAAAATGTCAAGAAAGATACTAAATTTTAGAATAATTGTATTCATACAAAAATTTGAAAAGATCTAGAAAATAAAAATCAAGAATTCAGACATTTTATGTAAAATGATGTAGGTTTCTAGATATAGCATCTCAATTGATATGAGAAGTGTATCTATTTGTAAACTCTCAAGATCTAAATAAGAGAGATGTAATTTGTCAAGGGTGGGGTACCCGAGTACACCCCTTATTATCTAGTAAATATACATATATATATTAAACATTAGTATGGTATTTAAGTGGACTAAGGATTAATTGAACGTCTATATCCATTAGTCCTTTTCAAAGGGGATTCTATCCCAAGTCCACTTACACAAAAACACACATGTAAAAAAGCAAGTAGTCAAATATATCAAACAATGGTGGATGAAGTTTGCCATCTATAATTTACAAATATCCTACACAATTATCAGGTTCAACAATGTACCTTCTAATATGGGATATGTGGAAGGTGTCATGGATCTTTAACAAGTTGGGTGGTAGGGCAATTCTATAAGAAACTGGACTAATATTTCCAATGATCTCAAAAGACCTTAAAAAACAAGGATCCAACTTTATATATTTGATGGTGTTTTTCATCAGCCTAACCCTTAAGAACACTTTATCTCCCATAAAGTATTTCCTTGGTGATCTTTCTAGATTAGCATAACTCTTTTGATGATAAAAAAATTCCTTAAAGCCTTTGCTTGATCATATTTAGTTGACCTTCCATTTCCTTGACCATGTCTAGTCCAATCACAACTCGATCCTCCAAATTGTCCCATGACAATGGTGTTCTACACCTCTTGTCATACAAGACATCAAATATGGTCATACCCAAATAAGAATGATGCTCATCATTATTAGAAAAATCTACAAGATGTATATAGTTTTTTCCATCGATAATTTTTATCCTTGCAGTACATGCAAAGCATGTCTTCTAAGAATTGATTCACCCTCTCGATTTTACCATCAATATTAGGGTGATATGCAGAGCTTATATTCATTTTTGTACCCACTACACGATGTAGGTATTTCCAAAATTTAGAAGTGAATCTAGAATACCTATTCGAAATGATCATTTTCAAAAACCCATGCATCCTGAATATCTCTTTGGCAAATCTGTTAGCCACAATATGAGCATCATATTTTGTGTTTCCTGATATAAAATGTGTAACCTTAGACAAGCTATCGAATACTACAAGGATTGTATCATGTTGATACCTAGTCTTGGGTAAACCTATTATGAAGTCCATGGATATAACTTGTCATTTTTGTAGAGGTTATCATGTGGATTCAATTACCCTACAGGATGTCTATATTAAGCTCTCATATTTTGGTATTCTAGGCACAGAGTGATAAAATCGATGATATCCTTCTTCATTCTTATCCAAAATAAGGTCCTTTTCATATTCTCCCTCATATTGACCCCTTTGAGATGAGAAGAGTAAGTATATTTGTGTGCTTCTTGCATGATTAGTCTTCTTTCACCTATTTTTGGTATAATGATCCTATCCTTATATCACAAAAGATCATATTTCATGCTAAAATCCTTATTTTCTTCAAGATTTCTTCCCATATTTACCCAAATTTCCTTGTAAACTCATCTTGAGATTGGATCTTCTTGACTTGGTCTAATAAATCTACATGGCTTCAGGTCAAAGTTACTATATGCCTCCTTATTCTTAAGGCATCAACCACCTTATTTTCTTTTCCTTTGATATATTCAATATCAAAGTCATATTTAGCTAAGAACTTGACCCATCTTCTCTTCCTTACATTGAGCATAGGTTGAGTGAATATGTATCTCAAGCTCTGATGGTTTATCCTTAGCTCAAAGGGATTTACAACCAAGTAGTGGCATCGTATTTTAAGAGTGTGCACAATCGCAGCCAACTCTAGATAATGTGTAGCATAATTAACTTCATATTTCTTAAATTTACTTTATGCATAAGCTATGATTGATTTATCTCGTTAAAGCACTCCTTCTAACCCTTCTAGTGATGCATTAGTGCACATTGAGAAGTTTCCATAAGGATCTAGAATCATTAGTATTGGTGTTGCAATGTTTTATGCTTAAAAAATGCAAAAGCAGATTCACCCTTAGCTATCCACTTAAATTCCTTTTCTTTCATTTGGATATTGGTTATGGTAGTGGCTATTTTAGAGTAATCCTTCACAAATTTTCTATAATAGCCTATCATGCCCATGAAGCTTCATATTTTAGATACATTGGTTAGCAACGACCAATTTAAAATGATCTCAATTTTCTTTGGATCCATTTCAATTCCTTAGATGGATATTATATGTCCCATATATCACACTTCTAAGACATAGAAATCATTTTTTGATAGATTCTCATATATTTAATTCCTTCTTAACAACTCCAACATGATTCTAAGGTGTCTATCATGTTCTTTCCTATCCAATAATAAATTATAATATCATATAAAAACATGAGGATAAACTAAACCAGATGTATCCTAAATACATTGTTCATTAAGTTCATGAATGTGGTTAGGGCATTAGCTAGACCAAAGGGTAATATTGTAAATTTATAATACCTGTATCTAGTTTTGAATGTTGTCTTATGAGTGTCCTCCTCTCGTATCCTTAATTAATGGTACCCTGATCTTAGATCAATATTTGTAAATATTGTAGCATACTTCAATTGATTTAACAAGTCTTCAATCCTAGGTAAAGGATATCTATTATTGATGGTTTCTTTGTTGAGCATTCTATTGTCAATACATAACTGCAACAAACCATATTTTTATTTAACAAAGAGCATCGGTGCACCCCATGGTGACAAACTATGCTTTATCAGTCCCTTTTATAAAAGCCCTTATAGTTGTACCTTAAACTCTTGCATCTCTAAAGGATTCATCCTATAAGGATTTTTGTGGATAGATTCTACTCCTGGTGTTAGCTCGATAGTAAAATCAAACTCACGTAAAGGAGGAAGTTTGGGTAGGTCTTTAGAAAATACATCCTTAAATTCTTACAAAATTGGGTGTTTCCTAAATAGTTCTTTCTTCTCATCCTCCTCGGATTCGTTGAGTTTCACCACATAAACCATCCTCCCTTTCCCTATGGTTTTATTTAGTTGCATAGAAAAAAGCAATCGAGGTTTAAAATATCCTTGCTCATTATGGATCCTCATTCTTCCCTTACCCTTTTTTGAATACTCTATCCATATATCCTATAAATTGATTAAGGCTCTATGAGCCTATAACCAATCCATTCCTAATATAATATTGAAGGCATGTAGTGGTGCTACATAAAGATATCCTATGGTAGAACCATTGGTGAGGGTAATTTTAGCCATAGGAAAACATTGATCCATTGAGTAGGTTTATCCAAAACCATACTCAACCTTCCACCCTTGTGCCAAATATCCTAGTCTTTTCAACATATCCTTGACTATATTAGAAGAAATAAAGCTATTTGTAGCTCCACTATCGATTAAAATCTTTACTTATTTATTAAATATCTTACCCATAAATAGCAATCAGGTGGCTTTACCTTCCAATATTTGGCTTTTGATCATAGCATAAATCCTATGGGTAGGTTATTTTTCTTTTGCACTAGATGTACTTGGTCCTGGTTGATGTGGATAATGACTAGCATAGTGTGGACCTCTGCAATTGTAGCATCCACTCTTGGGTCTTAGGTGTACTCATTGCTTCTATTCTCTATTTTTATCCATTGGTACTAAATTCAATTACTTCTAAGATTGAGGTTTGTTATTACTATTTTTGTTGTTCCTCCTTTGGAAATTCTTTCTAAACTTTCCTTGCTTCCCATAATTCCTTATTTTGAGTTTTGGGAGGCTTTTACTCTTATGGTTTTGTTCTCCTTCCCACTTTATGAAACCAACACTATTTCTCTTCCTAGGTGATTATCTATCTTGCTCATATAGAATTTTTTGTTCGTTCATGCTTACTTCATACCTATCTTAGGTTCTACTCCTAATATAAATTTATGAATCTTCATCTTTTCGTCATAAGTAGGCACGTATTTCAAAAACCTAAACAACTTCTTGTAGTATACCTCAATTGATTTGGTCCCTTACTAGAGGTTAGTAAACTCCTAAAACTTTGATGCATAGAAATGTTCTATAAGGAATCTCTTTTTGAATATTGTAAAAAAATCCTTCCACTTTAAATCAACTACTTCAATTTTTTGCTCTTCTTGGAAGGTTTCCCACCATTCTAATCCAACCCTTATATATGTAATGTTGCCCAAACTGTTTGTGTCCCAATAGAGTAGTTTTCATTATGAAGTAGATTTCTAGTTTCCTTAGACAAGCTTTTACTGCATCACCTTCTCTCTCCCCATTAAATTTGGAGGTATGAACATTATTTATATATTTGGCCAACTCTATCTCTATTAGAGCTCTAGCCTCTCACTCTTTAGTGATCTTTTTACTATATTATCTCTACCATAGTGAGGTTCTCCACCCCTATACTGTAATTACCCAAACCTTTATCTCAAGCTCTTCCTTCAATATCATCCTTTTGGATCTATGTATTTGGAGGAATAGACTTCCTTCTTCTTGTCAATCTACAAATTTATCTAACCGTAGGAATTTACATATCCCTAACCAGCATATGTCAATCTATAGAGTTATCTAAGTCCTAATATAATTTTTATAAGTTATCTATTTCATATTCATGATAGGTCAACTTATCCCGTTCCTTAATCTACCAAAGTATACACCCATCCCTATACCATACATAAGCCTATCTGTGTAGGTATACTATATGTATTATGAATAAGTTATCAGTATCATCCCACACATGATCTAACTTATCCATTTTTATAAATTAATAGGATACACCCATCACTACACCATACATAATCCCGTTTATGTAGGTGCACTAAGCATAACATAAATTAAGCTATTAGTCTCATCCCAATAATGAGCTAACTTACTCCTTTCACCAATATTAATAGCAACCAAATTCATTGAAATCTACTTTATGCTTTGCAAATCTATCTAGTTTAGGTTTTAGAAAAATATTTAATCAAGGTTATCCGACGTTTCTTCCTAAGGGATCCTATAATCCCTTAGTTTCTCTATTTGCTTCTAATACATAGGAATAATAATATTTAGGTGACAATTCTAATCATCTAATTACATTAAATTATTTGAGATCTTCTAGTCTCTCTTTCTTTAGAAGAATATTATTAAATCTATCTATTTATTTTAAGCATTGGATAACATCTATAAAAATCAAGGGAAAATACATAAATAAGATGTCAAAATTCTACTAAAACAATAAAAAAATAGAATAGTTTATGAAACTACTACATTATAGATTCTTTATAAATACAAGTAAGAGATACATCTTTCATTTATATATTAAAGCATTACATAACTCAAGTATTACTACTTCCATACTTTAAAAGAATAAGGTATTTACAACATTATCCAACTAGGAGATTACTCCTTGACAATTTTCCATACAAATTCCTCACAATAATATGTTAGAGGCCAAGTATCTGATCCAGTGTTCTCTTTGGTCCTTCTCGTTTCTCCATTTCTTGATTGATGGTGGTAAGGGATTAGGATAGCTCATGGATCTTATGAACCATTCAACTAAATGCATCTACTAAATGACTTATGAAACAAGTATAATTATAATTGGATACCAAATTGCAACTATACAAACTACTCAATACATTTATTCATAAGTCATTCATTCAAAACATTAGAAGAAAACCTCATACATCCATTCTTTATCTTATCATAAAAGGAGAGTCATTTTATCCTTTAGAAATGAAATTCATGAAGTAATTTGCAAACCTTCCTTTAATCAATCAAAGGTTCATGTTTTTCATCATACAAAACCATTTCTTTAATAAATTAAGGTCCCATACCCTTAACCAATCAAATACTTACAAAACCCTTTCCTTTAATCAATTAAGGTCCCATACCCTTAACCAATACAATACTTACAAAACTCCTTCCTTTAATCAAGTAAGGTTTTATACCCTTAACCAATTAAATACTTACAAAACCTATTTCTTTAATCAATTAAGGTCCCACACCCTTAACTAATTAAATAATTACAAAACTCATTTCTTTAATCAATTAAGGTCCCATACCCTTAACTAATTAAATACTTATAAAACTTATTTCTTTAATCAATTAAGGTCCCATATCCTTAACTAATTAAAACTTACAAAACCAATTTTTTTAATCAATTAAGGTTCCATACCCTTAACTAATTAAATACTTATAAAACCCATTTGTTTAATCAATTAAGGTTCCATACCCGTAACTAATTAAATACTTACAAATTTTATTTTTTTAATCTAAAAAGAACATATATCATTTTTTTATTTTAAATAATTAAAATATAATTCCTTTCAATTTATTAGATTATCCCTTAATATAAAGTAAAGTAAATAAAATATGATTCCTTTCAATTATTTAGATTATCCCTTAATCTAACAAAATAAAGGCTTTTCTTGGTTTAAACAAACAACCTATAACACAATCGACTCGATATCAAAAATACAATTCAATGGTGGGTCAACTAACACAAACATCAATTACTACCCACATAAACCACACCCAACAATTGATGCACTAGAATCCCTACCAAGAGGTGGTTTACCTTACCATCGCTTGGTGGTCATCCAATAGGGGGCGACTCCCCCTTATGTGGAGTTGAGGCGCCCTCATACAGTGTGTGTGGTATTTAATATAAGTCACAAAAATAAGGGTAAAAAAACCCTTACAACCTAGTGAGACTAACCCCATGGTGAATCACAACCATCCAAGTGGCAAAAAAAAGGCACATAAATCAAATTGTAGATGAAAAATCAACTATGTGGTAAAAGGTACAAGATAAGGCTAGCACACACCTTCTAACTAGCACAGGGTGGCTTGCCACATGAAGCAACTTCCCCATTGACCATGCCCTTATAGTCAATAGCATAGGGAAGGGAAACTCCTATTTAATGTGCCTAGGGCACCAAAACATATCCCATGTGGGATATTTCCTAGGGAGGTTTGCTTGACCTCCCTTCATCCATGCCTTGACCACTCGAAGAGTCGTCACTCAGTGACATCACGATGGTGGTGTGCATAATATAATTAAGCCTTCTTCGTTAAACCTTAGGAGAATCCCACCAAGTTATGGTGATAATCTTACCACCTCAGACCTGTGAACAAGTGATACACTTGTTAAAAACCAAAATAGAGGGTACTTGACTTGGGTAGAGCATCCACCAACAGGCAGTGGACAGAGTATATTTTGAATGACTAGCTTCAACCAAACAACCTCAAGGGAGTGCTTAAAAGGAGAATCCTGGGAGTTAACATTCTTCAATAGATAAATTGATTATTATGCCTATTAAATAGAAACATAAGCTATAGGTGAGTTTTTCAATCATGAAGATACACTAGAATGACATCCAAACACTTCTAAATAGAATAATTCCTCCTTGAATAACAGGGGAAGTATCAAAAAAATAAAAACGAAGGAGAGCACCTAACAAATGGAGTTAAACCATATTTTCTAAGCAAGGCAACTCAGTCAGGTACTTGAATAAAATAGCAATAGAGTGCACTGAGTAACAAGGCAAGAAGGTGGTTTGTTACATGATAAACCATTAATTTGTTTGGGATTTAAACTCTCAAGCAAGCATGCAATTAAGGATTTTAAAAATAGAGTCTATTAGAACCTCCCCAAATACAGGAAGATTCATTTTAAGGTAAAAAAAAATTATAATACACCTAAAGGAAAGTTATTATACATACAAAGCCTGGATTAAACCTCCAACCTGGAATATCTGAGAGTTAGAATCCTTTGTAGTTGATATCTCCAGGCTTACTGTTGTGGCCTCTTAGATTTCTCCTTTACTCGCATCGTCACTTCACATCCCTTGCCATCTAAAATAAGCACCCCTTCTTATTTCTACCCTTGCCTTCTTAATGAAAGGGAGTTTTATCTACCTCAAGCTAAAGTCTTTATTTTTACATAAATGCAACCTACCAAGAGTAATGTCATCCTTACCCAAGGTGGCCCCAAAGGAGATATTTAAATTTAAAATGGTTCTTTCCCTTTTTCCAAATATCTTGCCTTAAATGAAAATCCATTTGTTTTCTTTATTTCATTTATAAAACCATTATTTTCTTTATCTATTTATAAAAGATAAAATTAATCATTTCTTTAGTCAATTTAAAAAAGGATAAGGCTATTCATTTCTTTAATTATTCAAAAATGTTAAAAGAGAGAATTAAATAAAACTTTAAGGAATTAATATTTACAATATTGCATTCAATTCAATTTAAACTATAAAATCCATTGATCATTCCTTATTCAAATAAAATACCTATACTAATACTAAACATTTGTATGGTATTTAAGCAAACTAAGGATTATTGGAACCTCTATATCCATTAGTCCTTTCTGAAGGGGATTCTACCCCAAGTCCACTTATATAGAAACACACATGTAACAAAAGCGAGCAGTAAAATGTATCAAACAAAGGTGGGTGAAGTCATCACAATTGAATCACTCAATCCTAGCCAAGGATTTATGGTAACTTTTAGGTTACCAACTTCAGGCTAAGGATGGTTGGGTTGTCGATGATTACCCTTAAAAGCAAGAATTCATACCTATATGAGGGTAGTCATTCATATTACTCTGAGCTACCATATTCATCATTTCCCTTTTCAGGTACCTTATTCTCGATGGTCAATTATGCCTCTCCCACCCACGAGTGGACCTGGTCTTGTACATCGACAATAAATAAATAGTATCATATTCCTCAAGGATAAATCAATATAAACATTGTGTAACCATAAAAATGTATCACAACTAGGCATCAATTAGTTATTCATCAATAAATAGTCTATTGGTCAAAAAGATCTGCCAAGGTAGGTCATGATATTCTCTCTCCTACCATGACTTTAAAGGATACCCCAAATTGAGACTAAGAGCGCTACAAGCAACAACATAATATTAGACAAGAGGCTAATCACCATAATCATCTACCCTGATCCTATACACTTCATTGCCTAAATCCCTATTGGCTAGTAATAAAACTTATTGGTTCACCTGCATCCAATCTACAATATTTCTATTCTAATCATATTTCAACAAGTAACCATCAAGATGCTTGCTTCCCATTTTAACCAAAATATTGATTGTAACATTCTTCTCTATACCTACATGAAAAATGATGACATACTTAAACTACTACTAGATGGATTTGATTTGATTCACTATATTCTGGATCCACCACACTCTCGGTCTAAAACTCCTAATCTCATTTAGTGACCCCACAAAAATTTGAATTATATTCCACTATAATATTTTGAACTCTATTCTCCTAAGGATTGAGAGAGCCTTGTTTGATTTCCAAATCCTCTGCTTAATTATTTGTTGCTACTCTTAATCCTTCCAATTCCCCATGAAGTACCTTTCACTTGTAGTCTCTATGAGGAAAGCAATTCCTACTAACCTTGGGTTATCTATGGTTGCTCCATCTATGTTGATTTTTTTTCAACCTAGGGGTGGGGTTTTCAAGCCCTATGATTCATCCTCCTAGTGATGCAAAAATTAATGACACTTTTGGTTGATGAATGAATAGATTATATGGTGACTCTTGTGCTTTGAAGAGGTTTGATGTTTAATTACCCCAATTTAAGGTCAATGTGAGATGCCCCAGTGATGGAGGTGACAAATGTCTTTGAATCTTGTCTTTGACAAATTGATGAGTGCTTTGGTTTTGGTGAATGGACTAGTCATATGGTAAGTGGTTCCATGTGCTATAATTTCTTATAGGTGGTGAGTCTTACACTATTACATTTATTATAACATTGGCATGTATCCTTACCAGGCATCGACCCGACGTGTTAGCCATGTAAATTTTATTAAAGTTTTTGGATTTAGACCTGATACAGTAGGGTGTATGATTAGTCATGGACAAGATTCTTGGATAAATGTTGAGTCCAAAATGAATGCTTGCACATTGATATTGTTTAAGAAAAAGTGTTGGTATTGTATACCCCATCAAGTATCGAGTCAATAGAATATAGCATGAATGATTATGATGAGGTGATTCACCTTATCGAAATTGATGAATTGATATCATTTTTTGGTTGGTTTTCTCCTTGGATTTTTTTTAAATTCATGACCGTTCGGGATGGTCGCAAAACCGTGACCATATGAGACGATTTTGG
Source organism: Wollemia nobilis (assembly GCA_028583015.1). Lineage (NCBI taxonomy): Eukaryota > Viridiplantae > Streptophyta > Pinopsida > Araucariales > Araucariaceae > Wollemia > Wollemia nobilis. The sequence goes on from JAQPPZ010001195.1 coordinate 12,323,511, forward strand.
TGTGACTGTACCAAATAATCGTAAGCCAAGGGCTATAAATAGCTAAATTTGACACATAATTGCTCAAATGTGCTATCATTAACGAGGAATAAAGGGAGAGTGCAGTTTTAAATTTGACCCAGAGGGCTAGCAAATTTGCATGGAAAACATAGTTGATGGTGACGAGCGAAAGAGTAGTTGACAGTGTAGGATCGAGAAGTAACAAATGTCCTTTTTCCTTTTTCTATTTGGATAAAAATAAACCCTTTTTGACTTTTTTGTGTATGCTTTTATTTTGAGTTATGTTTGTTATTTGTATTCATTGTTGGCTTATTATTTTTGTGTTGTTTTTTTGCTTCTTTTTTTTTGTAGTTGTGTGCATTTTGCAACCATTCGTGGGTGGATGGTTATGTTTTCCGATCATTCGATTGATGGATGATCATTTTGTGGCTGTCTTTGTTTTTTGCATGTGGATGTTTTTATGTTGTTGTGCAACCATCCATGGGCTGACGGTTATGTAGCCAAACTATTTGAGTGTTGGATGGTTGATCTATTGGGTTTTTTTTTTTGAATGATAATGTTGTGTGTCATGACCATCCAAGGGTGGGCAGTTAGCCATCTCAATTGTTTTATTGATAGACAGTGAGGATTCATAACTATCCGATGGACGAATGATCGATTTTTTTTTGTTTTTTGTTTTATATTAGTAGGTTAATGATTCTTTTTTATGTATAGGTTATGCTTTATAATGGATGTAATTATGCTAATGATATGTTATGATGTATTTTTGTATGTAGTAAAAAATATTAATACCAAGATATCGGTTCAAGAGCTTATTTTACAAGGCTCGATGTAGACTATAAAAGGAATACTAGCAGTGGTTGACAGATATTGGGCTATGGTATGTAGCCAAACTGGAGAAGATTCATGCTAACTACGCCTACTTGACAGCTTTATTTGATAGATGGGATCCTGACACCTGTATCTTCCATATGACTACAAGTGACATCACCATTATACTAGAGGACGTATATCAAATATTTTGGTTACCAGTGGAGGGTGCATGGATTATGACTGCACCGACTCACCCGAGAGAGGTTCTACTACAGTGGTATACAATGGGAACAGGCGAGTGGTTAATGTCAATAGTGGGAGTGTGGACATGGAGAGCCACGTTCAACTACGGTGGATCATATCTAGGAATTTCATCCTTATGACATTGATCTCCAACTTCATTCTACCATATTCACCAAGCATGTAGTTCCCATGGAATTTTCTAGGGTTGGTGTAGGATTTGATTAAGGAGCCTAAGGTGATGGTATGATATCCTTACTTTTTAACATAGATATACCAAGAGTCGTACAAGATAAATTACTGAAACATGTTGGGCTTGGATTATAGTTTACTACTACAAATTTGGGCATGGGAGCACTTCAATATTGAGCACCCTATGATTCTATCATGCTTGACCCAGTAGGAGTTGGATGATGAGATACATTACACCATGATATGGCATAAGGATTAAGAGGAGGGTAAGATCCACCCATTCACTGGTATCTGGTTGCACTATGATGAGATATTTACCTAGTTGCATCTTAAGTAGGTTGTTTGGAGGCCATAGAGGGGTGGTTTAACCTACCCCAAGCACCTAGGGACAATGTGGTAGAGGATATGGGTGATAGGGCACCATGGGATGGAGTACAAGTACTTCTAGTACGTTCATGTGTTGTGGTAGTTTGGGTTACCCTAGGGTGTTCCTTTGCCTCCTATAGTATACATGCAATAGTAGTGTGAGACAATTATTGACCCAACATATGATCCAATAGGGGATGATGTGGATGTGGTTGGACCAAATATAGATGTAGCGAATGCAAGGACCACACTCGACTATGATGTTTGATTAATTGGATAATATTTTTAGCTAGGACCAAAGGGTACAACAATAAATAGTGGAGAGGAGGTTCCTCAAGAGCTAGTGGGGTGATGGGTACGATAGTGGATGGATCTAAGGACAACAACATCATCTTGAGGGGTCAATAAGGCAATGCAAAGGGGATCTCTAGCAATGAGGGGTACATTAGTAGTACTGAATTGGTAGTAGATCTCTTTGTGCTATCATATTGAGTACAGGCACTAGAGAGGCAAAAGGTAGAGCTTGGTACTGCTATTGCCTAAGTGATATGGTACGATTGGGAGGAGCAATGGAGTACACTACAAGCTCAAGTGTAGAGTCTACAGGAGGAGGGGGCTAGGCTAGTGGTGAAGCAATATGTGCTATAGAATTAGCATGATTTTTTATGGGTAGAGAGGGATATCGTGAGGGTAGAGTGTGGTACTCTACAGGTATAGGGTGTTGGGAGTAGCCAAGTGATGGCGAACGGGAAACATGCACTCACAATATTCCAAATTTTCTTCTATTAATCTGGAATAATCTACAAAAATAGCCCGTAGGCTTTACAAGAACCAGCGCTTGGCTTGGTTTTCCCACACACACTCTACATGCGTTCTCCCATCCACCACCCTAATCTATTACAGAAACTAGGTTTTTATAGAGGCCTCGAGCCTCTGAAACATCTGCCACAAAAATCAAAGCACCAACCCAATTTATGGCACCACTTCGCACGGCCCCTATCATCACTGCTTCCCATCATATCACTCTGATCACCACTCCCTGTCAGATTACTCTACATGACCCATCCTCTTTGTTTCCCATGCTTTTTGGGTAATCACCCACTTTTACTGCACCCTGGATGCCACGTGTCGTCCTCGTTCTGCAACTGCTGCCTGACCTCTATTGTTTTCTTCCTCCAGCTGCACTGTAGTAGGGGTCGCGATATCGTGACATGTCATGATATCACAACATCTTCCTTTCCCTGCCCCTTCTTTTCTTTTTTGGTCATGATATCGTGACATGTCATGATATCGCAATATTTTCCTCCATCGACGCCTTTCTCAACTTCAAGTCACGATATCGCGACCTTTGCCTTCGGCTGCCCCTTGCTTGCCTGCTCTGGTCGCGATTTCGTGACATGTCATGAAATTATGACATCTTCAACTGCCCCCTCTCGGCTACTCTTCTCTGTCATGATTTCACGACAGTCACGATTTCATGACATGTCGTGAAATCGTGACATTTCCACTGCTTCCTTTGGCCGTTGCTCTTATGTCACAATTTCACGACAGTCACGATTTTGTGACGTGTTGCAAAATTATGACACATCCACTGCCTTCCCCTTGCTGCTACTCCGATGTCGCGATTTCATGACAGTAGTGATTTCATGACGTGTCGCAAAATCGTGACACATTCACTGCCTTCCCCTTGCTGCTGCTCTGATGTCGTGATTTCGCAACAGTCATGATTTTGTGACGTGTCATGAAATTGTGACACATCCACTGCCTCCCCTTGCTGCTGCTTTGATGTCACGATTTAATGACATTCCATAAGCTTCTTCCCTACCTGCTCTCTCTTGTCATGATTTCGTGACATGTCATGAAATCGTGACATTCCACAAGCGCCTGCCCTTCCTGCTCTATCTTGCTGCGATTTCGTGACAGTCATGATTTTGTGACCATCACGAAATCGTGACCCTTAGTTGCTCTCCCGTCACGATATCACGACGGTCACGATTTCGTGACACGTCGCAAAATCGCAACCTCCTTACTGGCATTTTCTCTCTCCTATCGACTGTCGTGATTTCACGACGTCGCAAAATCGTGACAGTTTTTGCTCTGCATTTTCTCCTTGCCTTTTGCTTCTTCTTCTTCTTCCTTAGCCAATTTTTTAGAAGTGGCCCTCCTGCCACTGGATGCTTCTGCATCAGGTGCTGCTGGATGCTCCTGCATCAGACACCCGGGGTTGGTGGAGAAGTGATCTTCACTTCTGCACTGTCTGGTTACTGCCTTCTGTAGCACCTCTAGACATTCATCTGCCTCTACAGCCTGTTCCAACCCCTTCTCCTGGCCCAAACAACTTTTGCCTTCCTCCAGACAGATTCTCCCACTGCTGCATACTTCTTCATCTGCAGCCTGCTTCAACTCCGTCTCCTGGCCAGATAAATTTTTGTCTTCTACCGGACAGATTCTGGCATGGCTGTGCTCCTCCTCGTCTGCAGCCTTCAACGGCTTTAACTTCTGTTTAGCCTCGTGCTTTCTGTGTCGCTCCTCTTGCCTCTGTAATTTTATTCTAAGCCACTCCTCTTGCAGGGCTTTAAATTGCCTCTGCAACGCCTCAAACTCTTCTATTGTCATCATACCTTCCTCACCGCCATGACTTCTTCTTGGAGGCATTTTTCTCAGCTTTTCTCACAAAGCTTTAATCGATCCTGGTGTAGCCGCCTCACTTTCGGCGATCCGCTCACACGCTCAGGGATCTTAAACTCACTCTTCTCTCTCAGAACCCTACCACAGATCCTGGCGCAAACTGCCTCATGTTTGGTGAATTTGCTTGCGCACTCAGAATCTTCTAGCTCTGATACCACTGATGGCGAACGGGAAACACGCACTCATAATATTCCAAATTTTTTTCTATTAATCTGGAATAATCTACAGAAACAGCCCGTAGGCTTTACAAGAACCAGTGCTTAGCTTGGATTTCCCACACACACTCTACGTGCGTTCTCCAATCCACCACCCTAATCTATTATAGAAACTAGGTTTTTATAGAGGCCTCGACCCTCTGAAACATCTACCATGAAAATCGGAGCACCAACCCGATTTATGGCACCACTCCGCATGGCCCCTATCATCGTCGCTTCCTGTCAGATCACTCTGACCGCCGCTCCCTGTCAGATTACTCTGTGTGACCCATCCTCTTCATTTCCCATGCTTTTTGGGTAATTGTCTGCTTTTAATGCACCCTGGGTGCCACGTGTCATCCTCGTTCTGCAACCGCTGCCTGACCTATGTCGTTTTCTTCCTCTAGATACACTGTAGCAGGGGTCGCAATATTGCGACATGTCATGATATCGTGACATCTTCCTTTCCCTACCCCTCCTTTTCTTTTTCGGTCGCGATATCGCGACATGTCACGATATCACGACATTTTCCTCCATCGATGCCTTTCTCAACTTTAAGTCGTGATATCGCGACATGTCACGATATCACGACCTTTGCCTTCGGCTGCCCCTTGCTTGCCTGCTCTGGTCGTGATTTCACAACATATCACAAAATCGTGACATCTTCAACTTCCCCCTCTCGGCTACTCTTCTCCGTCGTGATTTCATGACATGTCACGAAATCGCGACATTTCCACTGCTTCCTTCGGCCGCTGCTCTTATGTCGTGATTTTGTGACGTGTCATGAAATCGTGACACATCCACTGCCTTCCCCTTGCTACTACTTCGATGTCGCAATTTCGCGACGTGTCATGAAATCACGACACATTCACTGCCTTCCCCTTGCTGCTGCTTTGATGTCATGATTTCGTGACAGTCACGATTTCGTGATGTGTCACAAAATGGCGACACATCCACTGCCTCCCCTTGCTGCTGCTCTGATGTCACGATTTCGCGATGGTCACGATTTCATGAAATTGTGAGATTCCACAAGCGCCTGCCCTTCCTACTCTATCTTGCCATGATTTCGTGAAATCATGACCCTTAGCTGCTCTCCCGTCGTGATATCATGACAATCACGATTTCATGACACGTCGCGAAATCGTGACCTCCTTATTGGCATTTTCTCTCTCCTATCGACTGTCGCGATTTCACGACGTCACAAAATCGTGACAGTTTTTGCTCTGCATTTTCTCCTTGCCTTCTGCTTCTTTTTCTTCTTCCTTAGCCAATTTTTTAGAAGTGGCCCTCCTGCCACTGGATGCTTCTGCATCAGGTGCTGCTGGATGCTCCTGCATCACCAAGATGCTACAATGATCCTAGCTTAGTTGAAGCCAGGGAGAGATCAAGTGGAGCAACAATGGGATTGAGCAAGGGTGTTAGATAATGCCTTGTTACTGAGAGATATCCTCATACCAAACATACCTTCATCCTCCTCTTCCTCTTATCAAAGTTGGAGGAGTGGGGCATTAGGTGCTCCTTCAATATCCTCATTGATATTGTAACTCATAGAGGGATCAACCTTGCAGGCGTTAGGAGTAGGGACATTTCATAGAGAGATTTATTTTTAGGGGAGCCACAATAAGCAAGCTCAATGAGAGTCAATCGAGGGAAGTGGAGATAGTGGTGGGGGTGTTCAGTGACATATGCGTATCGATCCCTGTACCAGTTTTGTAGATGCTTTATATATTTTTATTGATGATGATGAGCTTGAGAGCTCGATATATGTAGCCTACGAGCAAGACTATACATGTATTTATTTGATGATGATGATGATATATATATATATATATATATATATATATATATATATATGATGCATCATTTATTCATGTGATATTGTTTATTATGTTTATGATTTGATGCCATGTGTTATTGGATGATGAATGCAATGAATGTATACAATATGTGATGCATATACTTTTGATTATCTTTCACAAAATGCTTTAGATATGTTTCATTATTCATGACGCTAATCAATTAATCAAGGACATCAATCCAATAATATTGATATGCATGGAGAATGAATGTAAGTGAATGCAATATAATGAGTGTTAGATAATGTGCTACTATGGAGGCTAAGATGATAACTTGTTCTTTCACTTGTCTTAGGGAAAAAGAATCTGAAAGTGCTTTCAGGAAGCTCAAAAACCCTAGTTATCTCAATCAAACTCATCTACTGATAAAGTAGGCACTTGAGGATACTAAAACCAACCAAGTTATTCAAGTTTCACAAAGATCAATTGTGTGTAGTGAATATTCATTTCCAATTTTGGGGGAGGTTAGACTCATAATTTGTGACTTATACTAATAAGCTAGCTCATCCAAGAGCGTACATAGATTTGTACAAAATAATATCACTAATATGATATATGTGTCACCACACAAGGTGTACTCCACTTCCAGTCAGGCATTTATGGCCTCGATGGAAGTTAGCCCCATGATCTAAAGACTCGAGAATTCCAAGAATTCAAGCTCTTCACCTCTTTTTTTTTGGAATTTTGGATTTGGCTCATTTTGTGGAAGAGTAAGAGATTTTTTCTTTTTTTTTTAATTTGTGGGGGCTTGCCCATTTTGTGGAAGAGCAAGGGGATTTTTGCTTTTTTGTATTTTGGGATGCTCGTTTTATGGAACAGCAAGGGGAATATTGCTTTTTATTTTAGGGGACTTGCTCATTTTATGGAAGAGCAAAGGGTATTTTTTTTAAAGGGGGAGCTTATCCTTTTACCAATTCTTAGGGTTAGACCATGTGCATGATAGGATGATCAAGAGAAATTGTTCACTTTATGGCGATAGTGACTCATGATTTTATGTCCTAGACCCCAAAATTTGATTTAATGTGTGATACTTGTGCATGGTTTGATAGAAAACTTAAGGTCACCAGGAAGACCTTTAGCACTCAAGAACTAATGACGTTCAATTTAGGCTGACCAAAAGCATCTAAAGATTTTTCAAACCATAGACTTGAGAAAGACAAACTGTCATAGGGTTTCTTTTTTATTTTCTTTCTCTTTTTATTTTTTTTGAAGGATGATGGGGGGTGGATGGTTGATGTATCTGAAATGTCTATAATTAAGAAAATGCAAGACAAATACCATAAGGAATATACCCTTGATTAATGTGATAAAATCAATCTTAAAAAATAAATAAAATCATACATCAAATGATAACCAAAGTTTTATTGGTGATGAAATGATAAAATTTTATTTCTTTGTGGTTTTTGATGATTTTGATTTTTTTGTTTTACTATGATTATGTCAAGAAGGTGTGATACCTTAATCGTCCCCAATATAGTTAATTGATTGATTTTTATGCTTATTTGATGGATTGATTGAGTCTTTTGATTGATTTGATTGATTGGTGGAAAAGGTGTGATACCTTTAACATCCCTAATTTGTTTGATAATGGATTTGATTGATTGAATTGATTTGATTGATTTGTGGGGAATGTGTGATACCTTGAACATCCTCAAGTTGGTTTATAATTTGATATGACTGATGGGGAAGATGCAATACCTTGAACATCTTCAATTTGGTTGATGATTTGATATGATTGATGGAGAAGGTACGATACCTTGAACACCCCCAAGTTGGTTGATGATTTAATATGATTGTTGGAGAAGGTGTGATACCTTGAACACTTTGAAGTTGGTTGTTGATTTATTTCATTGATTGATTGATAGGGAAGGTGCAATACCTTGGTTTCCCCTAAGTTAGTTGATGATTATGTGTTTTATTGGTTTATTAAATTAGTTTGATTGATTGAAAGGTAAGTAAGGTGTAGTACCTTTATTACCCCTAAGTTTTTTGTTTGATTGATGTGAATTATGGGTAAGGTGTGATACCTTGAATACCCCAAATTTGGTTGATGCTTGGTGATTGTAGGGAAGGTGGAATACCTTGAGTATCACCAAATTATTTTATGTTCGTGGTGTGGCTAATGGGGAAGGTGTGATACCTTGAGCCTCCCCATTATACATTATGCTTGACGTGACGTGATTGATTTGATTGGTAATGAAGGTCGATGGCTCATGTTGTAGTAAGGGGTTCTAGTTGATGCCAAGGTTTTTTTTGGTGGAACCAAAGGATTGTTAATGGTAATAACCCCCTTCTAGATAAGATCTTGAACCATATTTTTTAATGTGATGAAATCATTGATGTCATACCCCTTATGCCTATGGTAAATACAATAGTGGTATTCTTTGTAATACCTGGGTTTAGGCTTATTTAGATCTTTTGGTTTCACTTATGGTAATATGATTGCTTGTGCTTCATAAATTCATTGAAATATGGCTAAATAAGGTTCTAAAAGTGGTATGTAATTGCAAGGGGACCTAGCAGGATGCTTATTGTGGTTGATTTTGCAGTTGCAACAGAGGTAGTGTAACTTGATATGTGGGTTGTTGATGTGAACATTGAAATTATTGGGATTGTTCATATGGAGGTTGATGAAGTTGATGATGAATCAACTGTAGCTCAATGTTTGTGAGTTGATTCAAGATTTATTGTAGAACTGGAGGAGTGTGTTGGCAACTCAATCATATCTCGATAGTGGCTACTCAATCCAAGATATGTTGTAAGCCTAGTGGAGGTGGTTTTCAGTATTTTTGGTGTGGCTCCTAGTATTGCAGAGTGAGGAGATATTGGATATATGACTTAGAACCTAGTGGTGGATCGATGGATGTTGATGGAGTTTTTTTGCAGCTATCAGGTAGCTGAGGTGGATTTGGTGGCATTTGGAGAGGTGTTAATACCTCTATCATAGGTGGTAGGGTAGCCCATGAAGAGGACTATGCAAAGAATTTATCATACACATACGTGAAATGTGGGGGGTTTGGTCCCTATGGTGGTGGTTGGGAGGCTACCTATTGCTATGTCGGAGGAGCGATGGATGTATGGGAATACTGACCGAATTGGTCCTTATCGACTTGGACAGCGGTTTGAGCTTGGGCTTGACTTAAATTCAAGACCATAATATAGGAAATGAACGAGATACAAATGTGAAGATGTGATGGTGAACTTCTCTCTTTGACACAAACAAGCAAAGCAAACAATAATTTTTATTTTTTGTGTTCTAATGTGCCACTATTTAAGTTGACGTGTTTGTGAGATTGTTGAAGCTATTTTTTATTTTTGGTATGTTTTATCTAATTTTTTTGTTTTAGAATGATTTTTATTTTTTTTGAGTTTTAGGTATTTTGATGCAGTTAAACCTAGAACTATAAAATAGAATAATGGGATGTAAACTAACAGGGTGTGTTGGTGTCCATTTTTTTTTTGAATTTTTGTGCAACAACGGTTGAAATGGCTTCCTATGTGGATGGATGCAGGTGATGGTAACCTAGGGGGGGAAAATTAACCTCTTGAAAGAGGTCGTACTATCTAAGTCTTGCTACCAATTGAAATACGACTTTTTCTTCATCATCAGGTAGGATTAGAATAGCAACAACTATGGGTCCACTATTTATTAAATCCCATGGAAAGGGGTATCCAACCCAACCCACCCTGTGATGTCCTCAAGAGTGGAGGATTCCCTAGTGATGAAAGTTGAGAAACCACTCATTGGGCCGCTATGGTTTCTAGGGGGTAAGTCAACGGAAGGAGGTGAATTCCAACATCATTGGTCTTGACCTATGGTCTGTGATGAAATCCAACTCTGTGGCATTTATAAAAATCATGTATTGTGTGAAATTTTATTATCTTTTTTAAATTCTTGTTCTACCTTTTAAATGTGATCTTGCTTTAAATACCTAATGCAACTATACAAACACAAAATAAATTCTAGGATGATTTTCTTTATTTATTCCATGCAAATACAACTACACTATTGAAAAGGAAAAGCTATTCTAACATGCTATGGATTCCTAGAGAAAAAACAACAATAGCTACCTAACTTATTTCAAATAAATAAAATTTTAACCAAATCTAGATACAACTATGACTAAATCTAACTTAGAACAGAAAGAAATTGATTGTACCTACTTGTAATCCTACAATGTGTCAAAGACCAAAGATAGGTGAAGACTATGTAATACAATCATCTAAAATTAGATGGTTTCTATTTGAGACCGTCCTAAGGTAGATGGCTAAGATCTGAGATCATCCTAGATCAAATGGTCCTATTTTTGTGTGTTTTGTTTATAACTTGCAAAAACATAAAATAAATCAGCAATTGCAAGAAACCTATAAACTGTAACAACAAAATATAAAATATAGCATAAAATTAATAACAACTTAGACTATTGCACAAATCAAAGCAAAAGGTAATGGTCCCATCGTGATCATCATATTGTATATTACAAAAGTATGCACCATGTAAAGTAAATGAATATGAAAAGCAGTAAAATGTATTAACTTGAAATATGCCTTTTTCCTTTGATTATAATATCTACCCACGTAGGGGTGTACAAATAATGAAGAGAGTGATTTCTCTTATGCAAACAAAGATGGTGCAATGTACTTTTATCACTATATAAAATGTGTGGTTTGGTTTGTGGTTACTACTTCGTTGAATGTGTCACGACTGTATATGGTGCTTCTATGTCAAGATATATTCCTATGCCTACTGGATCTATGATAGGATATTGTTTGGATGGTGATCATCTATGTATATATGGTCTCAGCTCATGATTGTTTGGGGTCAAACGATCATGTAAGGTGGACTGTTACGATCATCGAAAGTCAGGTCTACGAACTTGGGTTGCTTCAAGTTGTTGTCTAGCTCTAGGTTTGCTTTCCTAAGGTCTATTTGATACTTGTATTCAAGTACACAAGTCAAATAAAGTTGGTCAATAATACCTATCGGGCCTCTCGAAGTGATTCTTGAGTTTAAAAAGAATTAAATCCAATGCAATATGTAAAAGTAAAGCATGCAAGGAAAATAAGATATTGATTTTTACCTTATTGTGTGTTGTTTTTGCTATCGATGTCATTTTTGATGTTGATAGTGTCGCATTACATTGTATGTTGTGTTGCATAAAGAGTTATCTATGTGGGTTGGGAGCCAACCATCCAGGGGTTTGATGACCATAGATTGAGACCATCCGGGGTGGGATGGTCATGACCAGTGGCATCCAAAAACTATCTTGAGAGTAGATCCAAACATGTAAAAGGGTGTGATCGAGGTTCTGCACAGGACGAGGATGGTAGAGTGATAAAAATCAGGTTATTGAATGTTATGAATGCTCGAATTTTTGTTAACGCTTAAATACTATTTCCATCCTCACGCTCTAGAAAGGAGGAGAGGTTTAATTTATACATTTCTTAGAGGGAAGGGATAAGCAGGTGGTTCAGCCAGTTAACTACTGTAACTGAGATTCTTCTCCTTGAATTGATTTTATTGTGGGGAGTACATGGGGATAAACTTACCTCATAAATATCACTAAGTATGGAATGTGCGTTCAAATTTGTGATGCGTGTACACTTTGGATTTTTCATCCAATGTGCATGGTTATTTAACTGAATATGCATGGATAGATTGAATATGCATATCCTTTTAACTAAATGTACATGTTGTTCATATAAGTTAACTAGCTTTGTTGAATGTACACATATTGTGCATGTTGAGTTAACTGATTTTTTTAACTGAGTGTAAATTGTGCATATTCCTTCTATGGATGGAGGTGCAACTGCTACTGACTTGAGTTCACTTGTGGATACATTTTTTCCTTGTGCATGACCAATATGGGTGATAGGAGGTGTAACTTTTGAGTTAAGTGGATGATGTGGAGGGGTGAATGTGCCCACGGGGAGGGGTGTATGGTTATGCAACCTAAGCACTAATTAATTAATTATTTAATGAATGAATGAGTTAATCAATACTTAGGTGATGGGTGTTTATTTAATATTAATTCGCTTTAATTAATGTTAAATATATTAATTAATCCTGTTTAATTAATTAAAATATATTGTGCTAGCTTTATGTGTCTATACTATATTATGTCCATATCTACCACAATGAATACATCTATTTTCTATTACAAATTTTCTTTTACCGTTTTGGTTATTATTGCAACTAATACTATCAATCCTTATTATTAATTTGATATCACTATTTTCTATTACAAATTTAGTTCATGAGTCATTATTGCTCATTTATCCTATATATCCAAGACCTTCACATTTTGGTCTTATTTTTGTAATAATTGGTTCTTTTATTCCTTTTCCATATGTTCCTAAACCTATATCTTTATATCCCATTTTACTTAACAATTTTGAACCAAATCCTTTTGTATGCTTTTCAAAATAACCAAAGATATCAATAGACTGATCTTTTATCAATATTAGCACAACTTTGAGCATCACTATCTCTATCATAATTTGAATACATACCTTTATCAATTATGATAGTATAAGATTTTTCTAAACAATCATGAACTGTATTTAAATCACTTGTATCACATATAATATCTATGTTTTTAACAGGTTCTTATATCTTTGTCATGTATTCTAGATCACATGTATCATTACTTGCATCACAATATATCCTTTCATTTTGATGATAATCATGATTTGTATATTTTTTATTTTGATGAAGATCACTAGTATCACAATATGCATCTATCATCAATGGTTTTAATTATATAGTATCACAACATGAATCTATCATTATGGGATTTAAATCATTTGTATCACAAGAAACATATTTCCTCATTGGTTTGTTCTCTAATTCTCCAACCTTTTATTGCTTTCTTATTTTGGAAACATTTAGAGTGGTTATTCCCTTGTAGATTATTCTCCATAGCCTAACATGTACATTAAAAAGATCTTCATCACAATCATTAGCATTATTAAGAACACTTTGCATGCATTTTTGAAGTATTGAAAATTCCCCCTTTTTTACTTCATTGGTAATATCAGAAAGTCTATCCTTCAAAGTATTTTTTTTATCAATAAACTTGTTCTTTAAATCTTAATCATTTCCTCTTGTCTTCTATTCTTGTCTTTAAGGACTTCATTAGAAAAATTACAATATACATCTTTTTCCTATATGACTAGGTAAAGTAAAGTTACTTTTAGAATCTCTATATGTCTCATAAAACTTTGAACTTAGATAATTACCAAGTATTAAAAAGACTATTTTTGACTTCTCTCATAATTGATTGTAAAACATTCTTTTCAATTATTGATATATCCTTTTGTTCTTCAATTTCTTCTATCATGTGTTGTATATGGCATTTTAATATTTTTTATATTTTTGAGATACCTTGAATGTCTATTTGATTTAGGTTTTCTTCTAATGAGTAATCTTAAATATATATTGGTTGTTCTTTAAAACATGGGTTTTCTACTTCAATTGCATTTTACTCATGTATTTCGGGTTTTATTTTTTGATAATTTGTTTTTTTTTTAATTTACTTTTTCTTTGCCAAGTTCCTTTAACGTTGACAACCTTATCTCTCCAAAATTGATTAATTTGCAATATATATATACACACACTTGAATTTTAAGAATATTAAAAATAAATAAAACCTTTTAAAAATTAAATGACCTTGAAAAAAATTTAAAATACCTTTTCACTCTAATTAATTAATCAATTATATTTTGTACATCAAATGATTCTTCCTTATAACTCCATTATAACCCTATTTCCTCCATTTTTCAAAGTATACAACCTATCACTCCAATTTGAAAAAAAAGAACTTATCAAAGATTAAAATAGGCCCTTATGTATCCATTTTAAACTTAAGAAAATTAAAAAATCTCAAATTTGAAATTAAACAACTTTACTGCCAATTCGCTCCATTTGTTGATTGGAACTTGTGTCGATGGTCCTAAATACTCCTTGTCACCGTCTATAACTTCAGAGAATAAATATAGCATTTTTTTTATCTTTGTCTCGTTTTATGGTGTCTCTAGTGATGTGGAAGTGTAGACACCAAAACAGCACCAATCCGATTATGTGATCTGCAAACACTGATTGCATTGACACACATAGCCCCAAGGGCAGGCCCCAGAGGTTAAACAGTGGTCCTAACCACTTTCACAGTAGTTTTGGGAAGTCAGAGATCAATTTGACACCTTCTAGGCACTTTGCTCAGAATCCGTCCCTCCCCGGGACGAATTCAAAATGGGATCTGTCCTCCCCTGGGACGAATATAGAATCCGCTCCGGGGTAGGACGAATTCTAGGTTCAACGGGATAAAAGACAAATTACGCCAAATGGCAGCCAAGGATAGTCAATTAATGCTCCCTACCTTGCATGCACGTGTACGTGGGCAGATTGAACGTTAGAGGACTGTCACAAGGGCAGTCATGGAAGCCCAAGTCATGGAGGAAACTCCTCCCTCTTGGGAAGGCATGGCCACCAAGTGGCGCCCCTGCATGCCCATCCAAAGAGACCCCTTGGGTCTATAAAATGGTGAGCTTTCTCATCCAAAATGGGACAGGTAGGAAGCATTTTCAAGCAACGAAGTGCTGCCAAATTGATACCACGCTTTACCTGTGATTCACCTCTTCCACATCCTTGATCTCTTTCGCAATGGAGGTCGTTGGGTGGTTATTGGAAGTGTGAATCCGGATCCAAAACCCGACACTTGACCACATTATCCCACCCATTCGCCGACAACACAGTACAGGAGATTTTGGACCCATCCCAAGTGGATTGGTGCCAAAATCAGGTTCCAACGGTGGGCGCCCCGCCCGGGCGCCCCGCACTCTTGCGAGCCTAATCTTCTTTTTTTAAGAACGATTGGGAATTCGTGGCAGATTTTTATTTTTTTGTCATTTTTTTATTGGGCATTCCATCTTATGTTGTTTAAATAGCTTGTAATTCTGATTTCACAATGCTTTGATCAATTTTTACCATGTTTTATCACTTTTGTAGTCCTCACTAACTTGCAGGTAGCGGTGTCAAATTCCCATTTATGGAGGCCAAATTGGGGAAATCTGACCATCTGGGTCTTCCCAAAATGCCCCCAATTAGCTAACCCCCAAGTTTGTAGGTCTTTTGGAGCTCCCTAGATGTGACATTTTGGCAGTATCACTTCGACGCTTTGGTGCAGGTGAATTCGTCCTACCCTAAAGTGAATTACAGTCGGATCCATCCCGCCCCGGGACGAATTCAAATCAGTAAGAAAATCCTCGAATGTTTCATTTTCAGTGACCTTTTGGTGATGTTCTCTGGTTTCTGTCAAATTTGTAGGTTATTTGGAGTCATTTTATTTATCGATTTAGCTAATCTTATGCATGCATCCTCCATTGGTTTTTAGGATCAAACGCATTATCTTTTGTCATAGGTGCTACTAACGATTTGTTGTTTCTTTGAACGCAAGAGGAGCAGCAAGGATCAAGGATTCATCAACACCAACGACGACAACACTTTGGCCCGCCCATTTTACATGTGGGCACGCGAAAGGAAGAACACTAAGTCATGATTGTAACCAAAACTCATTTAACACCCCTAGCCCTTGAAAAGGGAGGAGGTGTCTTTGTAACTGATATTAAGAGAGTTAAATAAAAAGGGCTGTGCTTTCTATACTTTCTTTTATCTTAGTTCAATTCGTCTCTTTCATTTCATGCATTTCACGTTATAGGACTTAAGTGTTTGTTTTGATTTTGAATGCGTCGCATTAGTATTTCCTTCTTTCGAAATCTCGTGTTTCCAGGAAGCAAATCTCTCAACCAAATATTCTAGACATCACCATGTAACGTTCCCAAAAATAGACGTTGCAACTGTTGAAATTTTAGCTCCATCCCTACTACTACATGTTAGTCACTATGAGAGCATAGGAAATAAAATACATGATTCTATATCAAGGGGTGTAATGGTTCTCTCCATTGTAACAACTTCCTTAAAGAAAAATGATAGCAAACATCTCCAATTATTTCATTGCCTCGATAACACTTGTGTATCTAAAATAAAAATACCCACAAGAGTTCATCATCGACTCGGGTCTCGGAATACCTCTTACACAACACTGTGGTATCACATGTGTGGTGCATGCCTACACCACCTCCCTTGGAAATATTCTCTACTTAGCAGTGAAGATGACCACCAAACTAGAGGTCTCCTGACATGGCAACAAACCTAGTGTGCCTTCATTTACCAAAACTTGATGTCTTATGTTCTCAATCCATACTATATGCACTTCACGGGAGATGTTATTCCACCTAAAAAAAATTACATCACCATCTAAAAGCATGTTGACCACCTCAAGTTGATTTTACGAGCGTCAGTATTCAAAATTTCTTTGGCATAGAGAGCACTGATGTCATCGCTCAAGAGGGTAAGCTCCAATGACCATAACCACTTTTTCATCATTATCATGGCAAACCTCTTGTATGAATTAACTACGAACACAAAGGAGGGTTTCGTGAGCCTAGGGTTGCTCGTGTAAAATTCCTTTTATTTTTTAATGGTAGCGAGCGATAACAACATAGTTTTAACCCTGATATGCTAAGTCAGATTCTCATGTTTGGTGAGGTTAATCACCACCTCCGTTAGTTGGTTGGAATACACTTTGTGAAGATAGATAATATTATGCCTAAATATCATATTATTCTTATGGTTTAAGTGCAAGACTATCCCTAACTTCTCGCTTGCCATTCTCTATGGCTCGTCAATATTTTTAAACAACCAGATTGCACTCCTTCCTATGTCAAGTTGGCCACATCTGTTGAATGCAACAGCTAAATCACTATTGCATCACCTGAGCTTGACGGTCCTAGAAGTTATTATATTTTCATAGCCTCAATGGATGATATAGTGACTTACAAGCGATGAATTCTTTAAGGTGCAACCAATATTCTCCTCTTTCTCTCTTTCAATCTTCTATAATTTTCTTCTCCTTTAAAGTTTACAATCAATATCTCACCAAATATTCTAACAAACATTCTCTCAATTCTTACAATATCTCTTCATGTTCCTCTTTTCTTTAATCTTCACAAGCTAATCTCTTTCACCAATATGCTCATGTCCAATAGCTTCTACAACTTTACTTTGATAATTCTAAGCATGTCATCAGATAGTGACGATTATCCCAAACCTTTACAAATAACCTAGATTACTGGAACAACCTATGCAAGCAACCTCGGTGTGGCTCTAATACCACTGTTAACTTTCTCAATGTATTAACTCAAAGAAATATCTATCCAAAATTCTACTAACAATGAAACATAATATCGAAATTACAATAATATCTCAAAAATACAACTTAGATGCATAAAATTTCATAAGATTACATGTATGATTTAGATTGATTACATTACATGAAGCTTTACCTCCAATATATCATTTTTCATGAATTTTTAGTTCTCTAACTATTGCTCTCCTCTTTCATCCAAGAAATGCAACCTTTCATATTCCTCTTATAAAGACAAAGCTCTCATATTGCCACATATCATGTGACTCTTCATTCTCTCTTGGCACTTTGCAGTTTCTCTCAAATTATCACTTACAATATAAAAATATAAATAATCTACCAAACTAATATTACAAAGGGGCCAAATAATATAATATCTCCAACACTCCCTTGGTTTATTAATTGGTCACCCTCCATTGGTAGTTGTTTATTCTTTAAATCCACTTACTACCATTGTAACTCTTATTGGTCACTTATTTGAACCAATCCTTATAAAGGTATTAATTTTAGCGCAAGTCCTTCATCTAGTCAATGATCTAAGAGTACACATATGTCTATCACGTTTTGGTTTATCTTATTGTTCATCCATGTATAATTGCCCTCTTCAAAGTCAACCTTCCATAGATTATTATTTTAAATAAAAGTTGTGAAATATCTCATACTTTGGGTATTTTTGTATTTTCCCTAAAATTTTCATCCATATTGGTTATGGCATTAAAATCCCACTCTATACTTCTATTTGTCTTGACTAAGTTGTAGGTCCATAGACATTAATAAGGATGAAACAAATATCTGCAAAGTAGCTTGTGACTAATGCGTTCATCCAATGCCTAGTTTTATGAATGGTTTCATAGGAGGTTTTAATTGGATATCAACATGTTATAATTTTCCCCACTCTTCCTTATGAATCCACAACATCCTATTCACATATTTCCCATACTGCTTTCATAGTTTTGAAAACTTCTTCCTTTGTCATTTTAGATTCCTATATACAAAGAATGTTGAGCTTATTATGTAAACAAGGTCCCTTATACATCTCTACTTTGAGAGGGCTTTAGCACCCCTTATATTTTATGATATGGTAATAATATCTCATTAGTTTTGAAATCTCTTTCTTTGTCATTGTAGTTTCTTACGTACCAAAAATTCTGGGCTTATTACTTAAACAAAGGTCCCTAACACCTTTATGCTTTGAGGGAGCTTTAGCACCCTTATATTTTATGAGATGGTAATCATGTCTCATTAGGGATTATTGGCCCCTCTTGTGAATTACCAATATTGTTTTTTTGTTTGGTAAAGAGAGTTCAACCAACTTATATTGTGTTCCTTTCTATATGTTTGCTCTTGCTTGATAATTTGAAGGTTTTTCTCTTTTTGCCTTATCAATTTTAGGAGTAGGTCTTACTATTCTATTCATCAATAGTTTCTTACAACTTTAATTTTCATTAGATTTATCCTCTCTTAGCTCTTTTAAGAAATATTTTGACTTATCTTGTTTATGTTTTGCCATTTCCTTTTTAATGGTAGAGGTATTAACATCTAACACCATGTTTCCTCTACCAATTACCTTCTCCTGAATGGTGCATGGTACTCAAAGCAAGTCTTCAAAATATGATGAGGCTCATTCCTTAGGTTCAACAAGAATGTTCATCCCTAAATTGATATCATACTCAGTAGATGGTTTCTTGTTAATAGTATGATCTTGTTGTACCATATCCTAAAGCTCCAATATGCTTTTTATTCATAGGCTAAAGCCTCAAAATAATTGGTATTTCTTCCAATATCCTTACTAGTCTCCATTGTTTATTTACTTTTGTCTATCTAGACCAATTTTTAGAAAATTAAAAACCATCCTCATCCATATCCATTTGTAAGTTTTTCTTGTGGTTTTCTACATATATTTTTGTTGGACTCTTCTTAAGGCATGATCTCTCAATATGCCCCCACCTCATAACATCTACATTTAAATTATATATTTTCATAATCCATGGTTTGGATCCACAACTTACCCCCATATTTAAGAATGAATAATTTTGGTTAAGGTTTACTCATATAAATCATGACCAATATCTGAGCATAGTTAATCTTTTGTAGTTTCTAAAATATTAAGGAATTCTCCTGGAGTGTTTTCTATTGTGTTAGAAGTATTTATTTCTAGCGTTTGATGGGCAACCCATACATCTTGACACATACTAAGCTAGATTTATGTTTTCAGGTGCAAAGCCTTCATATTAGCGGGTAATAAAGAGTCTTGCTCTTCTTATAAATAGATTCTATCTCTTTCCTCCTTAGAAAATAAAATGGATAAGAAGAAACCTTTGGAAAAAAGGATAGACTCACTCCTAGAGATTTCCATCTCCTATCAATTCAATTAAATTTACCAATGATTGCCTTATATTTGAACAATGAGGATCACTGCTCTATGAGGTCCTCCCTAACCTCTACTACTAAGAATAATTCTAAGGATTTGGCTATAAGTCAGTCCATGATAAGGGAACTATAACTTGATATCTACTAATATTTAGTAGTATATCCTATAGTGATTACATTATTTGAAAATAAACCTACAATAATCAACATGTAAAACTTCTAATATAATGAAGGGATAAATGAAACTTAGTTGAAAAAATCAACACCCAAAAATAATATCCTACCTTGCTGATGCCTTAGCCCTCCATTGCTCCTCCAATTATTCTAACCCTTGCTCACATATATTTGCAATTTCGGTTGAAAAACCATCACTACCCTTGTTTGGGATGGTTGACTTTATAAGGTTGTATCTCCATCAATACTGTTAAGATTCCTTCATATGACCACTCATTTTAAAGCTCTTCAAATTCTATACAAATTGATTTAAGAATAATCTAAATTGGACAACCCTTTACAAGGATATGTCTCTTGAAATATGAAAAGTTTTTTTGAAAAATTTTGCTCTAACACTACCCTTGTCCTAGACATCTACCTTTACATGGTAGTATCTCCATCTCTCTACTGCTTAGATTATGACCGCTCATTTAAAATTCTTCAAATTCCGCATAACCATGAATACATATAAATATATTAAATACAAAGATAATGAAATGACGAGTAAAGATATTTATTAAAAAATAAATAAAAAGTTGATAAATAGAGATTAACAGTAAAAAGGTAATGAAAAAAAGATAAATGGGAGTTAACGATGCCTGTTCCTCGATACTTTATGGTCTCACGACTCTCCCTCTCCGTGCGCGTACCTAACTTATTAAAAAAGGGGAACCTGACATATTTATTATGGTGGCACATTTTTATCATTGTTCACAATTGGGTCCCTTTCCACTTGGAATATTTTCCCTAACTTATTAAAAAAGGGGAACCTGACATATTTATTCTTGTGGCACATTTTTATCATTGTTCACAATTGGGTCCCTTTCCACTTGGAATATTTTTTTAAGCAGAAGAGCTGCAAAGGCGAAAAGAAGCGAGAGAACGTACTATGAGCTATTGGTTGAGATCACGGAAGTTTGTAGTATCTCCCACTGTATCGGTGGGCTTCTTCAGCACCTCTTCATCGTCGGCGTCTTCTACTTCTACTTATTTATTCATTCATTCATTCTGCGGGCTTAGCAGGAATCAACCTCGGAACTTTCTGCCATTAAAAGCATATACTTCTATTTATTCAGTTCGCCTAGTGTGCAATGTATACAACCTAAGTATGCATATTCACATATTACCAAGACTTAAAATAGTCTATTGAAACGTTAACAAATTGATGAAAGCTAATCATGTTATTAATAAAGTTTGAATGGTGCCAACTGTTTGAGTTGGTTCAATTCGCTGTTTTCAGTTGGCAATGTTGCTTACCTTGGATTGCCCTTACACTGTCGGAGCAACTTGACAATACGGACTCACCTCTTTTCTATACGCACACGTGCCTAGTTTACACTTGCAGCAACCGGTCTCCTCTTTCCATCCTCTTATCCTGGATTCTTTCATCTATCTGTTCTGCCTGTGCTTTGTTCATCCAATTCCTTGAAAGAGGAAAGAGAATAGAATGGATAGGAGTGAGAGGGGAAGGGGAAGGGGAAGGGGAAGGGGGAAGGTTCATATGAAGAGGATAGCGAATCCGGCAAGTCGCCAGGTCACATTCTCCAAACGCAAAGCCGGACTGTTGAAAAAGGCGCGCGAGCTCTCTCTTCTCTGCGATGCGGAGATCGGGCTCATCATTTTCTCGCCATCTGGAAAACTCTACGACTTTGGTAGCCCCAAGTAAGATTTTAGGGTCCTATTCTTCTATTTTTTCTTATTTGTGAAAAAGGGTTCAGTTTGTAAGGAAAAACGAAATCTGCTAACGGATGTGTGAATATATTAAAAAAAGAATAGAGTCATGATCTCAGAGAATTTTTTTTGTTTTTGGTTTCTTATTAGCCGTAATGTTATCAGAGAATATGTGTTGGGTGCAATAAGAGAAAATAATGATCAGGGGACTTCACAATGATGTGAGTGTCATATAAAAGATATTTTTAGATTTATGACCTAAAAAACTTTTATTTTAGATCTGTTGCTGAGAAGATGGAAAGTGTGTATGGAATACAGAGAATCACTCACTGTTCAAGTTGAAACAAAATGCATTTGATATCTTAATGTGGTCAAAATTCAGACATTCGTAGCGTAAGCTACAAGGCAGTTCTTGAATGGCAGTAGGCTCCAAAATAACCATTCTGCTGTTAGAAATGACATCTACTTTGTAGCAAAGGTAATTTGAAATGTGTAAAGATAACAAACATAGCCAAACCAGAATTGAACGGCACTACCATGTCTCAGATCAAGGGAAATTTAACTTCAAATGAGTTATAAGCAGCAACATTATTCACCAATGACTAATATCAAGCAGGATGCAGTTTAACCTTAGAAACATTCAACTAATACAAATTAAACACCCGCTCTTTACAACGACTTGGGCAAATGGAATTGATCTTGCCACAACTGTGTGCAAACTTTGTTAACCAAAAATATATGAAAAAAAGTGCCCAGTGCCTTAGAGTCACTTTGTGCTGGGTTTGTAAATTATCAGATATAAGAGCCCTTAATGGTCCGATCGAAATACTGGTTGTGGTACACCTGAAACAAAATAAAGGTGCATTTTGTTTGATTAAAAATGCATGGGGGATTGGACCTCTACTACTAGGTATGCAAACCTGTAAGTTATTGTAATATGGAAATCTAGAATGCTGAAAATGGAAAAATTAGCCCAGGTTTATACAGATGCCAATCAGTTGTGCTATATTTCGTACTGATATGAAATGGTAATTCACTTGAAGCAATCACGTGAAAATTCGATATGTTTTGTACTGATAGGATGTATTCACGTGAAGCTGAGCGATTTCATGGATTATAAGTCGGATGTATTTTGTACTGATATGAAATAGGATTCACTTGAAGATTATGTGTCAAATACGATAATGAATGTTTAGATAACATTTTGATTGTAAGGTTTATTAGTATTAAATATATTAGATTACCTTGCAAAATTCGATAATGAAAGTTTAGATAACATTTTGAAGATTATATTATGTTATTATAAGGTTTATTAGTATTAAATATATTAGACTACCTTGCAATCTTCGGCTTGCAATCTTCGGGAGAAAGATATAATTTTAACTAAAAATAGTGTGATTAAAATTAAAAATTATTTGAATTTATTTGTTTTAGGTTACTATTTTCAAATATTGTGTGACTAATAGGGTCAATAATTATTCTTTAAGAATATACTTAACAACATGATATACTTATCAGTGTAATGTTATCTCAATGGTTTAAGGTTTATTATTTCACCTTAAAATCTATCAATAATAAATATTTTTATTTTTATATTTTTATTTATTTTTCTTTTAATTACACATGGTTCCTTGCTTTTATATTAAGATTGTATATTAAGATTAAAGATATGATAATCATAAAATAGTGGTGAAATAAAAGTAGTTTGATACTATTTGAACCACTCCACAAGTATTATAGTGCCTTTAAATTCCTACAAGGATTTAACTAGTGTATGACAAAGGGAAGGGATTTTATAATTCGAGAATAAGTAATGTGAACTCGAAATAAAAATGGCTTAGTATGGGAAATGTGTGGGACTATTTATTATGGAAAACCCTAGGGATTTTATTGCATAGAATAATAATATGATGGAAAATGAGGGTTCAAATTTTTCATGGAGAGCGGATTTGGATAAGCTAAGTTTTGATTAGGTAGTGCTTACAATTTTTGGATACTAAGAGGGTTTTGTAAACCTTGTTGAGGGACTTTTCGATTGGGAGGAGATATATCTTGCTTTAAATTTTGCGTTGGCTAGCTGGCTTAAGGTGGAATTTGGTTCAAGGGGTTTTCATTAAATCCTTGCATCCCATTTGATTAGTTGGCACTTACAAATTTTAAGCTATGCCTTGACTTGAGATTGGGATGTAAATTTATCTGAAAGTGTTATTAATGTTGGTATTGGACAAAGTGGATTTGGCCCATGGTGGAGTTACCACTTTGGAAGTGTTAGGTTAATGTTGGTATTGGACGAAGTGGATTTGGCCCATGGTGGAGTTACCACTTTGAAAGTGTTAGGTTGCTGACTAGACTCAGGTAAACTTTGGGATAAGATATTACTTGTTGGAGGGTTCTTTTAGATATTCAATACTGGTGGTTGACTTACTCTAACTTGGGTATTGGAAGATACTATAATTTGATTATTTATAGGATTAGTTAATTGAAGACCACATATGATTTGAAATTTGGGATGGCGTTTGTGATACTTGAAGCAATCCATATAAATGATTGGTATGAGTGATGGTAGATCCAATGGATGTCTAGATTTGATTTAGGATAATAAATGAGTAGTAAAAAATTAGTGATAATGCAAGGAAATTTAATTTCTCGAACATAGGCTTTTGGATTTGATTAGTATGGTCAATCATTAGACATTTTTTTTTTTGATGAAGTAGGATTAGATGTTGGATCATTTTCAATCTTATTATCTTTGTGTACCCACACAATGACTTATTTCTTATTTTTCCTCTTGCATTCCTTTGTTGTTATGATATTAGCTTGACTAAACAAAATCCTTTGTCCGATTGCTACATCTTTAAGCACATAGTCATAAGCCTTTATCCTCTTATGTATGTACTTTCATAAATGGAGTTTTGAGATTAAGAAAATTTGAAATTTTTAGTAGGTTTGTGAATTAATCCACTAGGTGGAGCAAATCCTTTTGAAAATGGGACTTCAAATTTTGAGAAAGAAGGATCCAAGTGAATCACTTTCCAGTTGTTGAGTGAGTCACTCCTTGAATCAAAATTTGATTTTTATTTTTGTTTTTAGGCAATTTGCTTTAAATAGGATAAATTGCTCCTTAGATGAAAACTTCATAAAAATTCTCCAAATTCTAGAAAATCATTTTTTGTTAATGGCACAAAATCAATGAAAATCGATGATTTCTAAACACTTTTGATGCTTTTTGGTACTTTTGTTGTTGTTTTATAATTTTTTTATATGTTTGATGAAGTTCAAAGTAAATATTTCATTCATAAAGTACCTACAAAAATAAACACACAAAAAAATACTAGGCTCGATGTTGTCAATTTTGGGTTTGAGATCCTAGCTTCTTGTCTATGAGTTGTCATTGATGTCAAAAGGAAATGGCATTAATGTTAAGAGGATGTGTTGGCTTCAAAGGTGGAAGATTCCAAGAGAATATTTTTAAGAGAATCCGGAGAGATTCCATTGGCAAGGGTTTTTCATTAAAACCAAACCGGTTTTTATTAAAACCAAGTTGGATAGGGTTTTTATTAAAACCAAGTTAAATGGTTTTTATTAAAACCAATGGAGGTTCTCTTTATTATTTATTTAATTATTATTATTTAATTTATTAAAATTATTTAAGGGTTTTTAAACCCTTTTTGAAAAGACTTTTGATTAATTTCGAAATGGTCTTTATTTTCGCCGACGTCAAGGTGTCTTCGAAGAGACTATTTATTCTCCAACTCCTAAGGTTGGAAGGCTAATTAATTCGAAATTCCTCGAATGCAATTTGCGGTGTTTGTGCTCCGTATTCGCTGCGATCGAAGGAAGACTTAGAAGCACGTGCGGTTGAAAAGTCTTCGGGAGTTTTTTCGAGGGTGAAGTGGAGGGAAGTTCACTTGTGAACTTCGTAGCCCGCGTGGGCTAGTGGCAGCGAAGGTTGTTGTTGGGCGCTGCATTGGCGGAGGTCACCGTTTCGAGTCTCGCGGGGGTGCTTTGCTAGAGTAACACACGTTTTTATTAAAACGTCTTTATGCCACGAAATTCGGAGTTTCTTGGACAACGATTTATAAGGTGTGATTAAATTTTATGAGTTTTGGCTTTTGTGATTAGCATTGAATAAAAGCTTAGGAGAAATAAGGGCATATTTCTTTGGATGTATTTTTAAGATTATTCTTTGCTATGCTAAAATTAAAAATGGAGGTATAAGGTGTGAGTCTCTGATTGTTGATTTATTGGCATGTTATGGTGGTTGTGTTTAAAGAAGTGGAGCTAAAAGGTGTAATAAAGGAAGTTTATATTATTGCTCATTTCTTTTTATTCTAACCCTAACTTGGTTGGAAGTTTGAGAGTTGTGTGTGGTGACAGCTTGAAGGTTCAATTATCTTCTACTCCAATAAGGTATGGGCACATTCTTCTTATGAGTATGATTGGTGTATGTTTTCTGAAATAAGGTTGGAGTGAAAAGGTATTCTACTAGGTATCCTTTGGCTAGGTGTAAATCCTATTTTCTGGTTTGTTGAAGACTACTTATGCATTGTTATCCTTAAGGAGAGTTTTTGGTGAATGCATAATTTTTGGTTTGAGATAGTGGAAGCTTTGTGCACTAGGGTTTATATTTGTGAGTCTAGCTACTTGCATTGAGTTGGTGGAACCCTTGGTTGGCTGTTTTGAGTTTGATGGTTGAGTTGCTTCCATAGAGGTTGTTTGATCAAGTTATTGCTTTACTTGATTCATGATATTGGGCTTACTCCATTGAGTTGATTTGAGCAAGTTATTCTTTGCATTTGGTGATATTGTGTTGGTGGCTGTTTTGTTCAAATATCTTTGGAGGGAAAAGGATTTCTACTTGTTTCCTTTTCTTGTGATGATTGGTTGAATGCTTCAAGGTTGATGTTGAGTTGAATGGTGTTGGTTGACTAAACCTTGTTTGATGAGCATTGTTGTTGAAACCCTAATTGATGGTGAAAAGAACATGAGTATCATTGTTATGTGATTCTTTGCATAGTTGGCAATTGTTGGGGTTTCATGTTCTTGAAAGAAAACATTCTATCCTATCCATTTCAGATATTGAGTTGAGTTTTCAGATTTGAGATTGAGATTGAGCTGAGTTGATTTGAGTTGAGTTTTGAGATTGGGATTTGAGTATAGAACATATTGAGTCTCTAACAATTCTCTTTATGCTTCTATGAGTTTGACAAATCACATTGGGTCTCTAACAATTCACTTTGTGATTTCCTACTAAGAAAGTTTTTCTTGGTGAGCTTGCTGAGTTTTTGGACAGGTTCCAGTGGGGACTTGTGAGCAGTTTTTGGACAGGTTCCGGTGGGGACTTGTGAGCAGTTTTGGACAGGTTTCGGTGGGGACTTGTGAGCAGATTTGGATAGGTCCTAGCAGAGGACTTGTGAGCTGAGTTTGATAGTTCTATCAGAGAACTTGAGGACAGAGGTGCATTGGTTCTATGAGAAGAACCTGAGGACAGATTTGGCAAGTCTTTGAGAAGGCTTGTATGCAGAGGATTGATTTGTTCAAGAGTTGGACAGATCTGACAGACAGAGGAAGACTTGTACTAGACCGACTGACTATGTTTGGTACAGGTTGTTGAGCTGCTGTGGACGTGATCATAGAAGGCAGAGGTCTCTTAGGCTAAGCATTGAGGACAGGAGGTCTTCGGTGGAAAGGAGTTCCACGTGGCCGGCAAGAGGTAGAGGCAGTTGATCTTCCGAGGGATCATTTCTAGAGCAGAGGGGAAGGTATCTCCTTTGAGCAGAGGCTCATAAATTTTGATTGGGGGAAGGTATCTCCTTTGAGAAAAGGGATTGGGGAAGGTATCTCCTTTGAGCAGAGGCTCATAAATTCTGATTGGGGGAAGGTATCTCCTTTGGGCCGAGGCTCATAAACATTGTAATTGGGAAGGATTCCCAAAGAACTTTGAGATAACTTTTAGAGAAAAGTTTTGTGGACGTAGCCCAACCATTCTGGGTGAACCACGTTAAAATTGGTGTCACTTTGTGGATGATATTGTGCATTGCTTTGATATTGCTTTGGGTATATTGCTTTACTATTTTGAAGTATAAAGGAAAAAGTAAAAAGAGGTCTTATACTGTTCACCCCCCTCTCAGTATAAGCTTGTGTTCTTCAATTGGTATCAGAGCGGGTGCCTTCAAAAAGTTTAACAGCCTTGAAGGAAAAGCTAGTAAAGAACACAATGGATCATTCAAGTGGCAATGCAACACCTATTCTTGATGGGTCAGATTTTGGTCTTTGGAGTGCAAGGATGAAGGTTCATCTAATGGCACTTGGGAATGAGGTTTGGGAAGTGATTGAAGATGAGTACACTATTCCTGAACATGGTCCTAATACTAAAGAAGAAAGGCTCCTACATCACAACAATTCAAAAGCAATGAATGCAATCCTGAAAGGCTTACAGAAAGCAGATCTCACCAAAGTGATTCACTGCAAGACAGCTAGTGAAATGTGGAAACAGTTGAAGGTGGTTCATACAGGTGATACAAATGTCGAAAGGCCAAGTTGAGACACTTCAAAGGTATGTTTGAACAACTCAAGATGAATGATGATGAAAATATTAGTGACTACATGCTTCGTATGGATGAGGTTGTTAACTCCATGAAAGACTTAGGTCTTGAGCTTGCTGAAAATGATGTTTGTGATAAGATTTTAAGATCTCTTCCTAATAGATTTAGTGAAAATATTTTTGCTATTGAGGAAGCTAAAGATTTGGATAAGTTGAAAAAGGATGAGCTCCATAGTATACTTGCAGCATTTGAGTTGAGAACTCAAGTGAAGGTTGATGTCAAGAAAGAGGCAGCTTTCAAGGCTACCAAGAATTCCAAGGGTAAACAACTTCAAGATAGTGATGAGTCTTCTAGTGATGAAGAGGCATATTACAACAAGAAAGGCAAGTTCTCTAGAAAGCACAAAAGTATGAAAAATATAAGATGTTTCAATTGTGGAAAGTTTGGTCATTATGCTACCGATCGTACTGTTCCCAAGAATGAAAGTGATGAAGATAAACAAGATTCTAAGAGCAAGGATTCTGAAAAGCACAAGCATCACAGGAAAAACAAAGATGAGCACAACAATCAAGGAAAGAGGTATTCTCACAAGCACAAGAAGAGTTTCTACCTAGACAAAGCAAGTAAGTGTTCTAGTAGTGATAGTGAAAGTTCTTCAAGTGATAATGAAAATGAGATGTTGTTCATATCGGAAAAAGAGGAAGAACCGAAACATAGATTCATTATCATGAAATGTCTTAGATGTGGAAATTTTGGTCACCTTGAGGATGATTGCACAAATAATGATTTGGTTTCTAGTATGTATGAGGATGCTTCAGAAAACTATAAGGAAGATGCATGTATGGTTTTTGAAAAGGGTAGCACCTCTAGTGATAAGAAATCTGAAAAAGGCTTTGATGATTCAAAAAGCAAACAAATAGAGGAAGATATAGAGGAAGGTGAAGTAGATCTTGAAGGTGAACTTATTAGTGCTCTTAGTGCTTTGAAAAAGGAAAGAAAGAAGAATGCTAGACTCAAGGATAAGTTAGATGAATGTTGTATGGAGAGAGATGATCTTATAGAAAGTCTTGACTTCTCTATGGCTAAGACACAAGAACTCAAGGATGAGTTAGAGTCTAAGGTTCTTGAGTATAGTGAGTTAGAACAGAAAATGGCTTCTTTGAAAGAGGAAACTAAAGAGTACAAGGATAAGCTTTACAGGTTTCAAGATAGCTCCAAAAAGGTTAAGTCACTCATCAAAGGTCAAAGAAAGACAACAGATAAAACAGGCCTTGGTTTTGTTAAGCCACACAAGGAACAAGTTGGAGAGTCTAGTAAGAGACTCCAAAAGGAAGAGAGTTCCGATGAGGAAAGTATTTCAGAAAAGGAGTCCTTGAATGATAGATGCACGAAAATAGAAAACATAATTCAGAATGAGAAGAAGAAGTTTTCGAACCTAAGAGGTCAATTAAAGGAAAGTTTCAAGGCAGATGTTTTGCTTGTCACAGGTTTGGTCACATGGCTTCACATTGCATGGCTCAAGTGAAGGAGGTAAATGACAGTTTTAGAAGTGCTAGTTACTTTCAAGGGTATTGCTACTCTTGTCAATAGTTTGGGCACAAGGCGGTTTATTGCAAGGCACATAATAGGAATAGGTTTGGTCAGAATTGGTGGATTCAAAGATCAGGTTTACCTCAGAGAAACAACATCGTCAAGTGTTTCAAGTGCAACAATGAAGGTCACATATCGAGACAGTGTAGAGCTGAAATTCCAGAATACAGGAACAGGAACAATGGCATGATCGGGTCCAAGGATCAAGGCATGGACAAGAACAGGGATGAGAACAAGAACAAGAACAGTGACAGGAATAGGAATATGGACAAAGAGTTCAAGAGAAGGCCCGACAAGGAAGTTATAGACGCCGATGATGATCAGTGCCTAATGGGAGTTTTACTCCCACCCAAGAATTAATCACCTCATCGAGAGGTGGGGGAGGGACTAAGCTAAGAGGCTCATTCTTAGTCCCGAGCCCCAAAGGTGACCCTTTGCCATTGATGACAAAGGGGGAGAGATTTGAGTAAGGGGGAGAGCCTCAAGACAGGGGGAGCTGTTTATGTTGAGTTTCCGTGTTGTTGAGAAGCATGGTTTGCCATCAATGACAAAGGGGGAGATTGTTGGCAATTTTGGGTTTGAGATCCTAGCTTCTTGTCTATGAGTTGTCATTGATGTCAAAAGGAAATGGCATTAATGTTAAGAGGATGTGTTGGCTTCAAAGGTGGAAGATTCCAAGAGAATATTTTTAAGAGAATCCGGAGAGATTCCATTGGCAAGGGTTTTTCATTAAAACCAAATAGGGTTTTTATTAAAACCAAGTTAAATGGTTTTTATTAAAACCAATGGAGGTTCTCTTTATTATTTATTTAATTATTATTATTTAATTTATTAAAATTATTTAAGGGTTTTTAAACCCTTTTTGAAAAGACTTTTGATTAATTTCGAAATGGTCTTTATTTTCGCCGACGTCAAGGTGTCTTCGAAGAGACTATTTATTCTCCAACTCCTAAGGTTGGAAGGCTAATTAATTCGAAATTCCTCGAATGCAATTTGCGGTGTTTGTGCTCTGTATTCGCTGCGATCGAAGGAAGACTTAGAAGCACGTGCGGTTGAAAAGTCTTCGAGAGTTTTTTCGAGGGTGAAGTGGAGGGAAGTTCACTTGTGAACTTCGTAGCCCGCGTGGGCTAGTGGCAGCGAAGGTTGCTGTTGGGCGCTGCATTGGCGGAGGTCACCGTTTCGAGTCTCGCGGGGGTGCTTTGCTAGAGTAACACACGTTTTTATTAAAACGTCTTTATGCCACGAAATTCGGAGTTTCTTGGACAACGATTTATAAGGTGTGATTAAATTTTATGAGTTTTGGCTTTTGTGATTAGCATTGAATAAAAGCTTAGGAGAAATAAGGGCATATTTCTTTGGATGTATTTTTAAGATTATTCTTTGCTATGCTAAAATTAAAAATGGAGGTATAAGGTGTGAGTCTCTGATTGTTGATTTATTGGCATGTTATGGTGGTTGTGTTTAAAGAAGTGGAGCTAAAAGGTGTAATAAAGGAAGTTTATATTATTGCTCATTTCTTTTTATTCTAACCCTAACTTGGTTGGAAGTTTGAGAGTTGTGTGTGGTGACAGCTTGAAGGTTCAATTATCTTCTACTCCAATAAGGTATGGGCACATTCTTCTTATGAGTATGATTGGTGTATGTTTTCTGAAATAAGGTTGGAGTGAAAAGGTATTCTACTAGGTATCCTTTGGCTAGGTGTAAATCCTATTTTCTGGGTTTGTTGAAGACTACTTATGCATTGTTATCCTTAAGGAGAGTTTTTGGTGAATGCATAATTTCTGGTTTGAGATAGTGGAAGCTTTGTGCACTAGGGTTTATATTTGTGAGTCTAGCTACTTGCATTGAGTTGGTGGAACCCTTGGTTGGCTGTTTTGAGTTTGATGGTTGAGTTGCTTCCATAGAGGTTGTTTGATCAAGTTATTGCTTTACTTGATTCATGATATTGGGCTTACTCCATTGAGTTGATTTGAGCAAGTTATTCTTTGCATTTGGTGATATTGTGTTGGTGGTTGTTTTGTTCAAATATCTTTGGAGGGAAAAGGATTTCTACTTGTTTCCTTTTCTTGTGATGATTGGTTGAATGCTTCAAGGTTGATGTTGAGTTGAATGGTGTTGGTTGACTAAACCTTGTTTGATGAGCATTGTTGTTGAAACCCTAATTGATGGTGAAAAGAACATGAGTATCATTGTTATGTGATTCTTTGCATAGTTGGCAATTGTTGGGGTTTCATGTTCTTGAAAGAAAACATTCTATCCTATCCATTTCAGATATTGAGTTGAGTTTTCAGATTTGAGATTGAGATTGAGCTGAGTTGATTTGAGTTGAGTTTTG
Source organism: Wollemia nobilis (assembly GCA_028583015.1). Lineage (NCBI taxonomy): Eukaryota > Viridiplantae > Streptophyta > Pinopsida > Araucariales > Araucariaceae > Wollemia > Wollemia nobilis. The sequence continues at coordinate 12,355,848 of JAQPPZ010001195.1, forward strand.
AGATTGGGATTTGAGTATAGAACATATTGAGTCTCTAACAATTCTCTTTATGCTTCTATGAGTTTGACAAATCACATTGGGTCTCTAACAATTCACTTTGTGATTTCCTACTAAGAAAGTTTTTCTTGGTGAGCTTGCTGAGTTTTTGGACAGGTTCCAGTGGGGACTTGTGAGCAGTTTTTGGACAGGTTTCGGTGGGGACTTGTGAGCAGTTTTGGACAGGTTCCGGTGGGGACTTGTGAGCAATTTTGGACAGGTTTCGGTGGGGACTTGTGAGCAGATTTGGACAGGTCCTAGCAGAGGACTTGTGAGCTGAGTTTGATAGTTCTATCAGAGAACTTGAGGACAGAGGTGCATTGGTTCTATGAGAAGAACCCGAGGATAGTTGGTAAGTCTTTGAGAAGGCTTGTATGTAGAGGATTGATTTGTTCAAGAGTTGGACAGATCCGACAGACAGAGGAAGACTTGTACTAGACCGACCGACCGTGTTTGGTACAGAGTTGCTTGAGCTCGTTGTGGACGTGATCATAGAAGGCAGAGGTCTCTTAGGCTAAGCATTGAGGACAGGAGGTCTTCGGTGGAAAGGAGTTCCACGTGCTGGCAAGAGGTAGAGGCGAGTTGATCTTCCGAGGGATCATTTCAGAGCAGAGGGGAAGGTATCCCGGGCAAATTGGGGAAGGTATCTCCTTTGAGTAGAGGCTCATAAATTTTGATTGGGGGAAGGTATCTCCTTTGAGCAGAGGCTCATAAATTTTGATTGGGGGAAGGTATCTCCTTTGGGCCGAGGCTCATAAACATTGTAATTGGGAAGGATTCCCAAAGAACTTTGAGATAACTTTTAGAGAAAAGTTTTGTGGACGTAGCCTAGCCATTCTGGGTGAACCACGTTAAAATTGGTGTCACTTTGTGGATGATATTGTGCATTGCTTTGATATTGCTTTGGGTATATTGCTTTACTATTTTGAAGTATAAAGGAAAAAGTAAAAAGAGGTCTTATACTGTTCACCACCCCCTCTCAGTATAAGCTTGTGTTCTTCACTCGATTTCATTTTAGAAATCAATCCCTTGGTGCCACCTCACATGCCAAAAACATATTGAATTATGGAAAGGTCCAACTTCTTATGTGCTCAAAATTTTATTTCAACAAATTAGAAGAAAGTGGAGTGTGCCTCTCTTAACCTCCAGATTTAGGTTAACTCCAGATCTAAGCTAAACATATAATGTAAATATGGAAAATAAATGCAAGAAACTAAATTCTGGAAGTTTAGGGAGTGAGAGATTGAAACTAAAATATGGCCAGAACTGTATGAAGAAGAGTGTGTGATCAATCAACATATGAGAAAATCAAATAATAACTAAGTATCCTTGTGCATATAAAATAGAAATAATAATAAATGACAAGAGGATAAATAATAGTGCTAAATCATCGCATATTTCATATTCTAGGAGAGCAGTGCCACTAATAGAAATCAAAATATTTTGCATAATTCTCTTATTAATTCAAAATGAGTAATTACACTTTGGGTCTTTGGAAACACGAGATTCTGGAAGATTTAAAGGAAAACTAATGCGATGTATTCAAAACCCAAAATTAACGCTTAAGGTCCTATAAAGTGAAATGCATGAAATAGGGAAAAGAGACGAATTGAGATGAGATGAAAGAAAGTATAGAAAGCATAGCCCCTTTTTATTTATACTCTCTTAATATCAGTTACAAAGATGCCTCCTCCATTTTCAGGGGCTAGGAGCATTAAATGAGTTTTGGTTACAATCATGACTTAGTGTTCCTCCTTCCACGTGCCCACATGTAAAATGGGTGGGCCAAAGTGTTGCCGTCGCTGGTGTTGATGAATCTTTGATCCTTGCTGCTCCTCCTGTGTTCAAAGAAACAACAAATTGTTAGTAGCACCTGTGACAAAGATAAAGCGTTTGATCTCTAAAAACCAATGAAGGATGCATGCATAAGATTAACTAAATCAATAAATAAAATGACTCCAAATAACCTGCAAATTTCATAGAAACAAGGGAACATTACCAAAAGGTCACTGCAAATGAAATAGTTGGAAAATCCTTCACCGATTCGAATTCGTTTCGGTGCGGGACGGATCCAACTGTAATTCGCTTCGGGGTAGAACGAATCCTCCTATAACAAAGCGTCGAAGTGATACTTCCCAAAATGTCGCATCTAGGGAGCTCCAAAAGACTTGCAAACTTGGGGTTAGCTAATTGGAGGCATTTTGGGAAGACCCAGATGGTCAGATTTCCCCAATTTGGCCTCCATCGATGGGAATTTGATGTTGCTACCTGCAAGTTAGTGAGGACTACAAAAGCAATAAAACATGGTAAAAATTGATCAAAGCATTGTGAAATCAAAATTACAAACTATTTAAGCAGCATAAGATGGAATGCAAAAATAAACAAATGACAAAAAAGGACAATTTGCAATGAATCCCCAATCGTTCCTAAAAAGGAAGATTAGGCTCGCAGCAATGCGGGGCGCCCGAGTGGGCCGCCCATCTTTGGAACCTGATTTCGGCACCAATCCACTTGGGATGGGTCCAAAATCTCCTGTAATGGTGTTGTCGATGAATTGGTAGATCGATGTGGTCAAGTGTCGGGTTTTGGATCCGGATTCACACTTCCAATAACCACCCAATGACCTCCCTTGCGAAAGAGATCAAGGATGTGGAAGAGGTGAATCAAAGGTAAAGCATGGTATCAATTTGGCAGCACTTTGTTGCTTAAAATGCTTCCAATATGTATATTTTAGGGTGAGGAAGCTCACCAATTTATAGAAAAAATGGGTCTCTTTGGATGGGCATGCAGGGGCGCCACTTGATGGCCATGCCTTCCCAAGAGGGAGGAGATTCCTCCCTGACTTTGGCTTCCATGACTGCCCTTGTGACAGTCCTCTAAACGTTCAATCTACTCACCTACGTGTGCATGCAAGGCAAGGAGGCATTAATGGACTATCCTTGGCTGCCACTTGTCAAGATTTCTCTTTTTGCCCGTTGAACCTGGAATTCGTCCCACCCAGGAGCGGATTATGTATTCGTCCTAGGGGAGGACGGATCCCATTTTGAATTCATCCCAGGGAGGGATGGATTATGAGCAAAGTGCCTAGAAGGTGTCAAATTGATCCCTGACTTCCCAAAACTGCTGTGAGAGTGGTTAGGACCATTGTTTAACCTCTGGGGGCTGCCCTTGGGGCTATGTGTGTCAATGCGATCAGTGTTTGCAATCACATAATCGGATTGGTGCTATTTTGGTGTCTACAGATGCCCCTTTTTGGGATGCGTTGTGCATGGCGCAGCGTCGAGCAAAAATAGATAACCAAAGCACTAATGATTAGGGTTTCTTAGTAACCTAACCAAATCTTGATGCCCCAAGCATGGAAAGGGGCATGCATTCTTGAATCCTTGCTTCTGACAAGCGAAGGAACTTAATTCAAGTGTTAACCTTTTTTGGTGAGGTGTTACTTGAGCTTGGACATTGATCAGTCATGAATAGGCAAAGGGCACAACCTTTTGTCTATGGTAACCTAGAGTTCATGATTCACGAATGCCAAGTGATTTGATCAGCTTGTGACTATTGCTTGTTTACTGCCCCAAGCAGGGGCATGATTATCTTTGTCAATGATCCTTTGAATGCATGCCATTTTCCATGATTGGGTGTGTAATTGTTGATTGGTGACTAAGTGTGACTACCCCCTCAAGCGACGAATCGATGAGGGAATGGCCTTCATGAGAAAAGCGACGAGTCGCTTGACCCAAGATGACTTGTGTAAGGGTGCCTTCAAAGATTTATCTTTGAACGTGTGTGCAGTTTTCCGATATTTAGACCTATTTTTGGTGGGTGTTAACCCTTTTGGCGACGCCGTTTGGAGCTGAAATTGTCAAAAATCCATCTTCCCGTGGAGCGGTCCGGCCATGGTGGCCTTCTTAGGGAGTAGGATGGTGACGATTTATAACCCCGATGTCTATTTTGGATGCCAAGAATGTCAAGCACGAAGGCACCTTCGTTCGGAAATGTTATTACTTATTTTTGGGTGGGTTTTTGACCCTTTTGGTGATGTCGTTTGGGGATGAAATTCTTGAAAATCCATCTTCCCGTGGAGCGGTCCGGCTATGGTAGCCTTCTTAGGGAATAGGATAGCGAGGATTTGTGACCCCGACATCTGTTTTGCATGCTCGGGATGTCAAGTGCAAAAGCACTCTCATCGGGCAAGTTTATTAGCTATTTTTGGTGCATTTTTGTTCAATTTTTGTTGTTTTTTGAGTATTTTTGATGATATATACAGATGACTTTATTTTGTTTATGCGCATGTGATGATTTGATTTTATGCATGATGGTTGATGACTATGGATGTATGCATGTTAAGTTATAGTGATGAATGCATATGTTGTTGATGAATACAGATGTTTCTAATTTATATGATATGCAAATGGAATGGATGGATTGAATTTGTGATGTTTTGGAGGTCGCACCATAGACTATTCATAATTGTATGGCTTTTTGTCCTAGGCGATTGCTGCGGTGAATAGCTTTGTAGGCATACATGTCTTTGTTTTGTATGTTATTTTTATATTTTCTAATGGTGAAGTAAAGTTGAAAAGATATTACAGTTGGTTTAGAATGTAGTTAGGTTTTCTGAGATTCAGATGTTTTAACTAACTAGCCAAGGTTGTACTTTTATCTGATAAGACATTGAACAAGGTATGAATCGGACTTGTCTTTGACCAAGATATTTCACATCCCTGTGTGTGCAATTGAGTTCATTTGATGTGGCATTTATCAGGATACCTTTAGTTCCAGATAGGCTATCAACCAAACCTGTACTGAGGATCACCTAATTAGCTCCACTAACTCCTTTGTTGTATTTAGTCGGATTAATCTACGGTGCAATCTAGGATACCATAAGCTAGCTCATCCACATGCAAACATTGATCCGCACACAAGTTAATGCGGTAGATATATCGTCATGCGGGAGGTTTACCACGAGTGACCGATAGGCTATCAACCAAACCGGTATTGAGGTTTATCTCATGACCTTCCGAATGTTGAGAGTTCCAGGGATTCAAGTTCAACTCCCTTCTTTTCTTCAATTGTATTGGGATACTTGCTCTTTTGTAGTGATAAAAATCACTATTTATTTTTGTATTAATTCTTATTTTGAGCAAGGGATTAGGATGTGGAGTGACTAGAATCACTATTGTTTGTGCCTTTTGATGTATGCACTTTGAGGGTGATGTCAAATTTTTTGGAGTTTTGACATGTGCAAATTTTGGTGTTTTGCAACTTTTGCAAATTGTTGATGTTTTGCAACTTTTTGAGAACTTGGGATTCATGGGGAATTGGGTAGGGAGGATGCTTGTCCTTTTGCCAACTCTCAGCATTCTTTGGGGTCATTCGCACAGGGGGATGAGCAAGATAATTTTTTCGCTTATGGTATCCTGAATTGCTTTGCAGGTTTCATATTTCGTTCACACAACTTGGGAGTTGTTTTATGTGTTTTAAGTTGTGATGGGATGCTACGTAACAAGGTGTATTTCAAGTATGACTCTACCTTTGTAACATCAGTTTGACTTTGTACAGTTCTTGGCTAGGAATTTAAAGACAGCTGAATGATAAAAACTCTTGATACATTTAGACGACAACTGATTATGATATGGCAAAAATAATGGATGACGTTTATTTGTGTTGTATTGTTTGCAATATAGAAAATGTGAAAAATGGTATGCTTGCCAAGTAATTATATTCCATGGTGCCTTTGACTTCTATGATCAAAAAATGTGCGATATATGGATGTGATGGTTAATTTAGCTATTATGTAGTGTTTTGATTGATGAAGTATGCATGAGAATGAGATGCAAATTTTTTTTTTTGAGATTTTGATGGTTTTTGTTATTTTTAAATTTTCTTGATGGTGACCAAGGGATTTCGAGAATCCTTTGGGGCCTTTTTGGGGTGACCAAGCGATTGCGATAATCCTTGGAGCATTTTTGGGGTGACCAAGTGATTGCGATAATCCTTGGAGATTTTTGGGGTGACCAAGCGATTGCGATAATCCTTGGAGCTTTTTGGGGTGACCAAGTGATTGCGATAATCCTTGGAGCTTTTTGGGGTGACCAAGCGATTGCGATAATCCTTGGAGCTTTTTGGGGTGACCAAGTGATTGCGATAATCCTTGGAGCTTTTGGGTGTTGACCAAGAGATTGCGATAATCCTTGGAGCTTTTGGGGTGACCAAGCGATTGTGATAATCCTTGGAGCTTTTTGGGTTTTGACCAAGTGATTGAGATAATCCTTGGAGCTTTTGGGGTTGACCAAGGGATTGTGATAATCCTTGGATCATTTTTGGGTTTTGACCAAGCGATTTAGGAATCCTTGGAGCTTTTTGGTTTGACCAAAGGGAGTATGGGCACCTTTGGAGCATTTTTGGGCTTGACCAAGTGATTTAGGAATCCTTGGAGCTTTTTGGTTTGACCAAGGGATTGCTGGAATCCTTGGAGCTTTTGGGTTTGACCAAGGGATTGCTGGAATCCTTGGAGCTTTTGTGCAATGAAGTGCTATATTTGTGAGGTAATCTTTCCCAAGTTTTGAATGAGAACTGGTTTGAGCAAGCTTGGCTCTCCATCAATAAACCCTCATTTTGTGGCTATATAGCCAAAAAAAAAAAAACCCAAAAATTAAAATGAGTCGGATGGGGCCCAAAATTGGGGTGCGCATCCCTCTTATAATAGACAAGCCAAAATATTTTTTTTAAATCCTAACTCTAAATACATTAGGAGATATAGACCTCTGAACAGCTCAAAAAGCATAAAAAATTAGGTGAGTAATTTTAAAACCTAATTTCGAGGCACTAGATGATGGAATTTGGCCCCAAAAACTAGATTTTCTGGGCAAATAGGACTCTAGGGAGTCGTATTTGTTTAAAAATCTCCCAACTAGCTCCCTGTAAAATTTCACATCAATCGGAGCTACGATTGAGAAGTTATGGCCCCAACAAAATGCACTAAAATTTAGGAAAAAATAAAATTTTCCACATTTCGTTGGATGCTCATGCATCATTTATGGGCACCGTTGGGGCGCTTTTGGGTTGACCAAAGGGGTCATGGACACCTTTGGGGCCTTTTGGGGATGACCAAGCGATTATGGGAATCCTTGGAGCTTTTTGGGTTGACAAAGCAATTACGGGAATCCTTGGAGCTTTTTGGGTTTGACCAAGCGATTACGGGAATCCTTAGAGCTTTTGGGTTTTGACCAAGCGATTGCAATAATCCTTGGAGATTTTTGGTTTGGACTATGGCTCTTCAGGGGATAGAGGTACCCCCAGCTTTTGGTCTTTGTGCTTCGAATCTAGCTCTAGAGGTATTGGCATGAATGGATCGGCCCTATGCACGGATAGGAGGACATGGTATACCCTCGGTACTGATATTGCTATGGGGTCTCTGGGCGAAAGTTGATCTCTGTGTGCCCAAAGTGGTGGATTCAACAGTTGGTTCCACTACGTTGGGTTAACACGCCACTCATGCCTTGGCCTTATGTTTAGTTGTTGAAGTGCGTCATCAATATCCATGGGGTGTTGATGCTGTCGCATGTGATTGTTGTGGGCCATCTCTGTTTTATCCTCACCTTCGGCCTAGTGAGTCTAGCTCATCGAGATCCGGCGATTCTGAGACATGGAAGACTGCATCATCAGGTAGCCCTATAGTCAGAGGTTGATCCTCTTCGAAAGGAGCCTCATGTAAGTTGGGCCTTGGGAGCTCCAAAATCTTGGTCTCTACCGACTCTAAGTGCTCTAGTGCTTTGCATGTATCGGGGGATTTGAGCTCCTCCTCTTTGGTTGGTTCCTATTGAGGAACTTGGGGCCTATGGAGGGGTGGCCAGATAGCACCCCCCATGCCTTGGTAGGGCATTTCATCCCGCTCTCCTTCTCGCTCTGATTCCTTAAAGGCTTCTTGATGAATTTCTAAGGGTGGCCCATAAACCTGAGTGGGTTCCTGAGGAAGGCGCCCGTCATTGGTTATAGGAGTGGCCTCTCGCTCATGTCTAGGAGGAGTCGGGGGCGATGCTTGATAAGGTCGCGGAGACTTGTCTCGCACCCGGGGGTTGTGCCTCTCATAATTTTTTGTCTTATGCATGTGAGGGGTTGGAGTCCTCTCCTACATAGTGTGTTGGAACAACTCATCCTTCTGGCGCTAAAGGCGCTCTTTGTTAATATGGTATAGTTCCTCTAACTATAGTCGCTCTAGCTCAAGTTGCGTGAGTTGCGCCCGGTGGGCGACATGTTTGGAAAATTCTAAGATAGTTGGTCCCATCGTCTCATGTCTAGAATGGCTAGACGCCTCTCCTACATATCTATCTCGATCATGGTGATCCGAGATCTCTATAGGCCGCTTTCCCCTATCGAGGTTGGCGGCATTCCCTCGAGGCTTCGGCCTCAGTGAGTGGTCCTGGTAGATAGCGGTGTAGAGGTGCATTTCTCCCACACTATATATTGCTCTCGAGGAAGGTAGGGGTCTTCCTCGTTCTCTCTTTCATAAGTGAAAAAGGGACGGATGGAGTTGGCTTGCCCTGCCTAAAGAGTCATGTGCTCTGGATTTGAACTATTGTTTCTGACAATGATGCGAGGATGTAGGAGGGATGGTATAGTCATGAGGCCTCTCCTTATGGACCCTCCACCATTCCAGCACTTCATCGTGCAGTGGCCACTCATATTGAGCATCTAAGGGAGCCCTTGTCTATGATGAGTGCCATATGTAAGGACTCTTCCCGAAAGGTGCTGTGACGGACGGGAGTGTCCCCCAGAAGGGGTGCCCCTATAGTCCCATCTTGCCTCGGGGCATAGAGGGGACTCCCTTGTGGGTTAGGCCACCAAGGTGGTATGACCAAATCCTTGGGGCTATACCGAAGGTGACTTGTGCCTCCTTGGATATTCCTTGTAGCATCCGCCCATGATTGGGCTTGGCTACGGGTGAACACCATTGTGATACCTCTCTAAAAAGTGCGTAGATGCTTTCTTTTTATCTTTTGTTTATGATTTTCTGATTTTTATGTTACACTTAAGCAGAAAGGAACACACACATGCAAAGCAATGATTATCTCGTTTAAATATTAATGGTGTGTCCTAGACTGGTTTCGTGTGTTTTAATGTTTGTTTTTGAAAAATTTTGAGGAACGTTTAAATGTAGTATGAAGGCTCTTATGACTCCCATAAATGGTCGCCCCTTCGATATACCATTTCCAGGCCGATATACCAACCTCTCTATATACCCGCCCTTACGAGAGGGAAACTATAGGTACGTGAGAGCAGATTGTACATGGAACGTAGGCGGTACAGAAGGGGGATTGTCTTGTTTATAACACCTACCATAGAAGACTTATCCTCACATGCTGGGAATCACCCCAACGACACTCGATCAGCTTTCATCAGGATTTACGTCGAGCAACAGTGACAATCGAGGTAATAGATGCAAAAATCAAGCCAAGGTGGTGATGAAATCCACCATTGGTCTTGATCAAGGGCTGGGGTTTTACGACCAGCTCCTTGGTTTAAAAATGCCACGTGAAGTGTGTGTGGTTCTTTTTATTTAGAAAAATAAACATGCAGAAGCAACTACTTTCCCTAAGAAGGCAAAATTGATAGAAAACAGAAATAGAAAAGCAAAAAATGATAGGAATAGTTTAGGACCCTTACCTTTTCTCTGCCTAGAGCGGCTGTCTCTGAATCTTGGCTCTAAAACTGCACAGACAGAAATTCGTCTCTGGGTGAGATAAATGCCAGAATAGGACTCGTCTCGGGATGAGATGAATTTGAATTTGTCTCAGGGTCAGACGAATTCCAGTACTGTATTCGCCACAGGTCGGAATGAACCATAGTTAGTGCTCAAAAAATGGTACCTATAAGCACAAAAACACAAATTTTGATCAGTTTCTTGATCTCAAAAAGTAGGGGACAGGGTCCCACCGTGATCGCCACCAAAAGCACAAGATTTCGGAAGTTGAAAGGAAACACTAAAGCTATGCAATGCAAAATGAAATGTAATGCTTTAATCCTAGAAATTTGAAATGCATGAAATAGGGAAAAGAGATGAATTGAGATGAAATGAAAGAAGTATAGAAATAACAGCCCCTTTTATTTATACTCTCTCAATATTGATTACAAATACGCCTCCTCCCTTTTCGGGGGCTAGGAGCGTTAAATGTGCTTTGGTTACAATAGTGACTAGTGATCCTCATTTCACGTGCCCACATGTGAAATGGGCAGGCCAAAGTGCTACCGCAGCTTGTGTGGATGAATCCTTGATCCTTGCTGCTCCTCCTGCATTCAAAGAAACAAAAAAATCGTTAATAGCACCTATGGCAAAATATAAGGCGTTTGATCCTAAAAACCAATGGAGGATGCATGCATAAGATTAGCTAAATCAATAAATAAAATGACTCCAAATAACCTACAAATTTCATAGAAACTAGGGAACATCACCAGAAGGTCACTACAAATGAAACAGTTGGGAAATCCTTCACCGATTTTAATTCATTTCGGGGCGGGACGGATCCGACTGTAATTCGCTTCGGGGTAGGACAAATCCTCCTACAACAACATGCTAAAGTGATACTGCCCAAAATTTTGCATCTAGGGAGCTCCAAAAGACCTACAAACTTGGGGTTAGCTAATTGGAGGCATTTTGGGAAGACCCAGATGGTCATATTTCCCCAATTTGACCTCCATCGATGGGAATTTGATGCCGCTACCTGCAAGTTAGTGAGGACTACAAAAGCGATAAAACATGGTAAAAATTGATCAAAGCATTGTGAAATCATAATTACAAGCTATTTAAATAGCATAAGATGGAATGCAAAATAAATAAATGACAAAAAAGGACAATTTGCCATGAATCCCCAATCGTTCCTAGAAAGGAAGATTAGGCTCACAGTAGTGCGGGGCGCCCGAGCGGGCCACCCACCGTTGGAACCTAATTTCAGCACCAATCCACTTGGGATGGGTCCAAAATCTCCTGTAATGGTGTTGTCGGCGAATTGGCAGATCGATGTGGTCAAGTGTCGGGTTTTGGATCCGGATTCACACTTCCAATAACCACCCAACGACCTCCCTTGCGAAAGAGATCAAGGATGTGGAAGAGGTGAATCAAAGGTAAAGCATGGTATCAATTTGGCAGCACTTCATTGCTTAAAATGCTTCCAACCTATATCCCTTTTGGGTGAGAAAGCTCACCATTTTATAGACCCAAGGGGTCTCTTTGGATGGGCATGCATGGGCGCCATGTGGTAGTCATGCCTTCCCATGAGGGAGGAGAGTCCTCCTTGATTTGGGCTTCCATGACTACCCTTGTGATAGTCCTCTAACATTCAACCTACTCACCTACACGCGCATGCAAGGCAGGAGGCATTAATTGACTGTCCTTGGCTGCCATTTGGTGCAATTTCTCTTTTTGCCCATTGAACCTGGAATTCATCCCACCCTGGAGTGGATTATGTATTCGTCCTAGGGGAGGACAGATCCCATTTTTAATTCGTACCAGGGAGGGACAAATTCTGAGCAAAGTGCTTAGAAGGTTTCAAATTGATCCTTGACTTCCCAAAACTACTGTGAAAGTGGTTAGGACCACTGTTTAACCTCTAGGGGCTGCCCTTGGGGTTGTGTGTGTCAATGCGATTAGTGTTTGCAATCACATAATCAGATTGGTGTTGTTTTGGTGTCTACAGTCTCACAAGATATAGCTCTAATTTTCTCAATGTCAAAATATGTTTACAATGGATCCTATGACTCCTATTTATATAAATAATTCAATGTTGAGTTACCTTGGATGAGAAATTTTTACTTTAGATAAAATTAAATATTTTGGGACATATTTAGAAAAATGGTGCTCCTCCAAAAGTTACATGCCTCTAAATACCTTTCTCAATGGATTATAAGCCTTTCAAAATAGTTAGTGGTGTTGGTAGATGCCAAAATATTTCTTTCCAAAGATCTCCCTTGGGATCCTTCCATTCCTTGTTTGCTTTTACCTATCAATGAGTAATTTTTTTTTCAAATATGAATGATTTTATCCTTCTTAAGAGTGGTTTGCTTATGTGTGCTAAGCACTTCGCTCCAAATTAACCAATAAACCTCTTGCAGAGAATTGCACCATAGCATATGACTTTACAAAACTGGATCTCTAGAGGCTCAAATTGCTTGATTCTTTAGTTTTACAAGTTTTTACAATATCAGGGACCCAAGGTAGTAATCAGGTTACTACACATAGATTTTCTCTTTAGAATTACCTTGGTTCTCAATTTTTTCTCTATTAATGTAGTCAAACCTATTGGGTTTACAATACTAAGATTATATTTATTTTTGCTTGGTTTTAAATTATTCTCTATTAATGTAGTCAAATCTATTGGTATGAAATACATGCTTGTGTAAGTTATTTTTATTACCTTGGTTACCTTAGTTATAGGTTAATTGGTTGGTATACATGTTAGGATTCATTAGGATAAGAGTAAAGTCTAAGTGATAAATAAAACTATGGGAGATACACAGATAAGGAGTGTTTGTGTTGAGTTCACCAAAAAATTTTACCTAAATTTGGATAAGCATATAAATATATTATAGTCTTGAGTGAAAGCAATACCATATACATCTGAAATTTAGTAAAACCATATAAATTAGGTAAAAATGAATAAGTCTATTTTAGATTGTGCAAAGGATAATATTTAGGTATGATTTAGAGGGTATATATGGGTAAAGGAAAGGTTTGGAAATAATATCACATACATGTACATTATAAGTAGAAGAGAGCAACATATATCATTATACTTGAATATATTTGGAATGCAAATAAAGTAAAAGATATTTACAAGATGTGAAATAAATAAAATGTATTAACCTATCAAATGATGATTGATTTAATGCTAGCTATTCACTCTTTGATATTGATATTTGATCCCTTTAATTATGCTTGATCTTGGAAAATGGGCCTTACCTTTCCCATGAGGCAAGGGAGAATCTTAATGGACTAAATATAGAGAGAGAAGTGGCATGGGTGATAGCATGATAGACCTATTATGACATGTTAGTATCCTTGTATGAACTAGTAAATGAGAAATGTAGAATACTTTGAATTATAGTTGGTGATAGAAGATAGGATACAACAAAGAGATAATATAGGAGAAGTCCCCTACATGTTATCCTCATACTCATTATAATAAATTCAAACTTGTTATTGGATGATTAATGTTAAAATAACCCATATTTGTTACATGTATCAATATATTTAAGAACAAATAAAATTATCATAACATCTAACAAGAAGTGGTAAATCTCATATAAGCAAAATGTGATATGATAGGTACCCTTAGATACCAAATAATCTCACTAACAAAAGAATAAGAATGGTGAGCTTCCTAGGATGAGAAGATCATTAATAGACAACATAATGACCAAAATATATCCATCATGATGTTTGATGTAGACATAATGCTCTTTCTCACATTGTTAAAAGCTACATTAAAGGAAGAAAAAATAAATCCACTCATACCAAGCATGAGGAGTCTTATTAAGCCTATGCAAGTACTTCTTAGATAACAAACCTCGGGAGTGATATCATAAACACAAAAACTAAGTGGATGCTATATGTACATCTTCTCTTGAAGCTCCTCATGAAGATAATCTCTCTTCATGCCTATCTAATGTGCTTCTCATTCATATAAAATACCGACAAATAGAATCATCCAAATAGAGTCCATCCATGCAAAGGATCAAAATTATTCATGTATTCAATTCCTTCCTTTTGATAGAAACTCTTAGGAGTAAGGCATACCTTGTGATTCTCAATCTCTCTATTGGATTTTTATACATGGTCTTGTAGACCCACTTACAATCAACAATGTTCTTACCCTTGGACAAAGAAAAAACTCCCATATTATATTATTTATAGTGGTTCATACTCTCCTTGCATGGCATGTTCCAACCTAGGATACACTTGGCCTGGAAGTAAGTTAGAGGATCTCCATAATTATCAATCTTTGAGACCAAGGCTCAAGAGAGGTCCTACCGATGATCATATTAATACATACTGGGTTGACCATATTGAATGAGGGTCTAAGTCTACTTAGGAATTGAAATATTCAAAGAAGATCTTGGTATATCCTACATAGAAACACCATAAGAAGAAGGAACATATGCATCCATATCAATTTTAGCATCTAGCACTATAGTGTGATGTATAGGAGGATCAATCTCATCAAAATAATGGTTTGTAATTAGAATATATTATAGCAAAGAGTCTATAATGGGAACAACCACATCACTAGGATCCGCTAAAGGACGTGAATACATAGGTTGAGAATTTGGAAGTACTAAGGAAGATTAAAAAAGAACCTCTAAAGGATAAGAAGAAGCAATATGAATCTTTGTAGGAAGAGAAGTAGTGGATAGGATATGATCATCTACCAAGAGTACTAGAAGTGGACTAGAAGTTATTGATGGAAGTACCTCATCAAATATCACATAAATTTGAATGATTATCTTCTACTTTTTTGGGTCATAACTATGATAAGCCTTAGAAGCAGTATAATTACCCATATGAATTCAACAATGATTTCTTACATCAATATTATCTCATTTATCCTTAGGAATATGCCCCCTTGCATGTAAACTAAAGATACAAAATAGGGAAACATCATTATTATCTCTTGTCTATCTCTCAAGAGGTGTCACACCTTAGACTTCTTGAGTGAGTATCCTATTTATGATATATGTAGTGCATGTCATAATATTTCTCTAGAGCTTGGGCTCTATTTGTTTGGCATACGATATAATCTAGCCATATCCAAAATAACCCTATTATTTTACTTGATAACATCATTCTTCATAGAGATATGATGAATAGTATTTTTAAAAATAAGATCATTAGGTGCCAAAATATTCACCAAAGGTATGATTGAAAAACTTACCTCCATCCACCATCGATTTGAGGGCATCTAATATTCCTCTCAATTGATTCTACACAAAGGATTTAAAATATTGAATTTTCCAAAAGCCTCGTCGTTGGCATAAATGTTGTAAATTCACATTTACCTAGATAAATCATCCTTAAACGTGAGGAATACTTACCTTTATAAATATAAATACAATCCTTTGATCTATAAAGAATAATCTCCAATGGTTAAGTATCACGTCTAACTTTTCTTTTCAGGAAAGCATCTCAAGGTGCTTTCCCAAAACACAACCTTCAAAAATATTATTAAGGATAGTAATTGAAGGAAGACCATCTACTATCTGAAATCGACTCATGTGCATCAATGATGTATAGATGATGTTCGAAAGCCTATATATCCACTGCCTACTGATGTCATCTTTCTTAGACACCATAGCAATACAGCTTTTCTTCTTAAATGAAGAAGAAGAAGAAGAATAATAAGATCACTCATCAAACATATACATCTAATAAAGGTCATCATAGTACTATAAAATATTATCTTAAAACCATCACCAATATATTTAATCATTCATCTATCAAGCTAGAATTCCATATTTTTATTAGAATGAGTGATGCAATAAACAAAAGGAAGATTAGGGCCCACACATTAAACATGAAGGAATTCCCTAAAATACAAGGTTTTAAGAGTCACTTGACCACATCCAACTACCTAAAAGGAAGAATTATTTCCAATTACTACACACTCATCAATGACACTTCATTACATGTTTTTTCCCTTGCTGCAAATTGGCGTATAATCACAAAAGTACTACCACCATAAATCTAGAAACAACAACAAAAATAAAAATTAATATTTCACGTGTAATAGCTTAAAATTTTAAATTTTAAAACAAAATAAAAAGAAAATAAATAATAATTCGATGAGGTTTACCTAGCCTCAATATCTCAAGAGCATTTTTGCATTGCTCACATGGGAATTGACGACCACGACATGTCTTATAATCTTATATCTCAGTACACATTTTATCGTGCAATTGTTTACTCGTGGAGAACATGCGATCAATGCAATCCTGAAGGTCAATCTTGACATCATAATCAACTTGGAATGTAGGGGTATAAAATAATTAGGGGTTCAAATAGTAACCTATAACATGAATAGGGCTATGGAGTTGTGATGTCCATATGTTATCAATGATAGTCCAAATGACATCATATTTTGTGCGGTTATGTTCATAAAAAGCAACAATTACGTATTTTATCCTATCCATAGCCTCATATACAAATCCCATTGGAAATTCTTCTCCATCAACAAGATGAAGAATTTTCACCAGTGGCTCTAAGATCAATATATATATATATATATATATATATATATATATATATATTAAAGAAAATTATTTTACAACATAAATAAAATAAAATAAATTAATAAGCGTAGTCTTGTACCTTTATGGTCTCATCCATGGCCATCCAAAAGTCCTCAAAAAAATAAGTATAAACATTTTGCCCCTCAGGTGATGTTCGGTATCTTGTATCTAGTTCAGAATTTTACTCATCACTCACAAATATTTTCTTTAGTGACCCTCTTTCATCATAAATGTTTTAAAATATCATAAATTTTATGGTGAAGCGTGTAATGCCAAGTCACACTAGATACCTCCTATTGGTAAATCACCTCATGAGGCTAAGGACCCATGAATGGTTGTAAATGAATTTTATGATGGTCTTATCCCTCCTTACAACGTCTACCACCCAAGATAATTTTTTAATGTCCTCGAGGAGTAAATCGAGACAATGGGTTATACGTGGGGTCCAAAAAATGGTGGGAAATGTCTCCTCTAAAATCCTCCTGACTGCATTATATGATGATGTGTTATCCATGATGATTTGGACAACATTCTCCTCCCCAACCTCCAAGACAACCTCCTCCATCAACCTTGGAAGCGTTTCGACACTCTTAACATGTGTCGATGCATCTACTGATCCAAGGAATGTAGTTTATTTTATAGATGCAACCAAAAAATTAAGCAGGGTTCTTCCTCTGTCATCTATCCAAACATCAGACATTATAGTGCAACCCTTTGTCCTCCACACCCTACGCTGGTTGTCAAGCATAACCTGAAGTATAAAAAAATTTAGTCATGCACATTGTATATTGAATCATTGATTTTATCATATATATATATATATATAGTCAAGCACAATGACACAACCTGAATGTTATCCATAAATTATCGAAGGAGAGGGTCTTTAAGGTCATCATAAGTTGGCACCTTAAATCCTATGTCGTAGCTTGCAATAACATATATCATGCATCGATAGTATGGATACCTTACCAAATTGAAGGGAATGTTAAAATAGTATCAAAAGTGGCAATATATGTCCTCGATTTACTGTGCTTCTCTTGGTTCCACATGGTTGTACCCTCAAACATGGATTGTTCCCTTGGCACATAACGGTCTATAAAATAAGACTCTCTTGTCCTACTAGATACTTGTGCACTTGAAGGACTCGAACTACTTTGTTGAAAGTACCGCTTAAGATTACCACTAGTACGAGCACCTTAGGAGGGGGGATGAAATGGCATCACTCTGACTTCTTTTGTGACTAGCATTTTCATTTGTTGCAGTGATCATGGCATGTACTTTATTTTTAATATCTTTTGGTACCTATCATATATTGCCACATTATTTCCTGCTATCTGTGCCAAATGGAATTTGAGGTGATAAACGCATCTAGTATAATTTTTGCCACAAAAATAGCATTTAAAATCCCCTCTTATTGGCCCTTGCGTTGCATATGCCCATGCTGGATCCAATGGTTTCATTATTTATATGCCTGCACATGGAAACAAGTTAGTAACAACAAAGTTACAAACTTACAATCACTTGAGAAAAAGGAAAAAAAAACTAAACCCTAAACCAAAAGGCTATGGTTTAGGTCCTTTAGGGTTTAAAATTAAAACATTGAGTCATTGACAACTAAAAAATAAGCTTGCATACATAGTTATTAGGCAACAATATTTATTTAAAAAGAGAAAAAAAATTATAAACCCTAGACTAGGGTTTAGGGTTAATTGTAAATGTTTAAGTTAAATTTTAACATAAACAAAATTAAAAATATTGATATGCAACAATATTTACTTAAAAAGAGAAGAAAAAATCCTATACCCTAAAAAAAAAACCTAAACCCTAGACTAGGTTTTAGGGTTTAATGTTTAACATATATTGATAGGCATCAATATTTACTAAGTACTTAAAAGTTAAAAAGAGGAAAAAAATCCTAAGGACCTAAACCCTTACAAAAAAAACCCTAAACCCATTTAATGTTTAATAAATATTGATGGGATAACTTATAATTTGGCTTGCATATATCAATTTAGTATGTATTTAAAAGGAGGAAAAAAACCTAAACCCAAAACCCTAAACTAGGGTTTTGGGTTTTAAATTTGAGAACAACCCTAACATAATTTCAAACAACCCTAATCTAATTTCAAACAAGCCCTAATATTTTAAAAAAAATTGACCTTGAATGAATCTTTTAGGTGGATGTTGTTGGCTGCTGAATTCCTTCACATCGTAATCGCTCGCGTTCCTAGGATGCCTTGGTGTAGTTTGTTGATGTGGTAGCAAGGTGAGAGAGTGTCTTTTTCTATTTGCAAGAGGTCAGGAGAAACAATGAAAAAAATTAGTGTTCTTTTCCTTTTTATCAGCTGTAGCCTCTACCCGCATGGTTGCGGCTAATTTTTTCAAAAAATCGACAATGAATCACTGGACTCGTGATAGTTTACCTATTGAATCTACCAGCAAAAAAATCAACAAAAAATCATGATTCCGTCAATTTTCTCAACAAGGTTTAACATAGTCCCCTTCTTTAACAAACGTCCTCAAACAACTAAAAACCAAAATAGATAGAAGTATTATGGGTCGAAACTATGATCTCCCTTGTTTAATGTCTCTATGAAGAGGGCTTGTATCATTATGCCATGATATGTATTAAGAGTTACACTTGCCCTCTCCAAAAATGATCTATCAACAATGTGTGTATAATTCCAAATCTTACATGTTGTGCCTTTGCTACCCATAAAAACACAAAGTTTTGGAGGACTATTTTGAATTCAAAAATAAATTTTAAGTATTAGAGGCAAAAGGATAATTTTTTCTAACACTAAAAGAAGGTATTTGAATATGCTCGTATAATTTCACAATGAATAAAAAAATATTGATAATTTTTACATGGCTTCATCTATGCTTTATATCATGTTTCTAGAAATTAACACACTAAGTTATCCTATTTTAACAAAGCAACATAAAAATTATTGAACCATTCTAACAACTTTGTCAAATAGCTCAAAGATATTTGCCATACATTGAAGTTTTCGTAAGGCTTTCTTGGAAACTAGAGGTGATTAAAATATATTTTACCTCTTCTTCTCTACCTCAAAAACCATGCACAAAACCCTTTCACTTGTGTTACATTGGTTCTAAATACTCTGAAGGAGTTAAGGAAATGAAATTTATTATAAAAATATATAAAAGACAACCAAGGTGTGTGAATAAAACTTTTTTATTTCAATCCACTATTTTCCACCAAAACTGCTTAGTTATTACTCAAGGTATTATTGGAATAATCCATCACAAACAAGGTGTTGGAAAGTAATGTATAATGTGAAAAAAACACATGCATGATTTTCCTTAGAGAAGAAGAAACAAGTTGAGAAAACAAAAAAATATATTTTTGAAAATATAAAGGATTAATTGCAAAAATCAAAATATATTTGTAAAAAAATAAAACTTTACTTGGTGGTTAAGGAAAGCTTTTATTAGTGTTGTAATAATTCTATATACTCATGTATTCATCAACAATTGAATCATCCATCCATCCCAAAAGTAGATATCCAATATGTGTATCATCCATAGTTGGATTATATTGTTTGGAATGGATTAAGATGTAGCAAAATTCTATCATGTAATGAAGAATATTGTATGGATAAAATTAGATTATAGTAAATTCACTACAATGATTCTTAATCCAATGGAATAATTGAGTGGTACAGTTGCATCCAGATTGAGCATGTGAATTATATTGTGAAATATCTTGTATATTGTGCATAAATTAATTTATAAGATTTCTAAGTTGTGAGATAATTTATAATCTCTAAAGTGTTTGATATTATATCAATTTTACTATCAAAGTATTTGATCTAGATATTGATATCAAAGTTAGTATTGAAGCTAGGATCTAGAATTAAAGCTAGGAGACCTGAACACCCATAGAGTGGCTTATGGGGGATGTTGGAGCAATTAGTAGAAACAATCCTACATTTAAATCATAGGTTGGTTCAAGAAGGGGCCATAATATCATTGGTAGAGAAACCTCAACACATAAAGATCCTAGATTCATGTCGTAGTCGTTCAATACCTTTAATATGGTATGAGATCCAAAGTAATAAAATTGAAGAAAATAAGTAGCAACAAGAGTAGCCCCACAATAGAAATGGTAGTAGAATGTATGTCCTAGTTGATCCATACCTTTAACATGCTATGAGAGCTAAATTTATAAAATTGAAAAAGACAAGTAGCAACAAGAGTAGTCCAAAGTAAAAAGGTAAACAAGTGTATGTCCAAAAGAGAAAGGAGGAGTTATAAGAACCATTGGATGAAGGTTATGCATGGTAGAAGCAAGGTCCCACACATGGGAGCAAAAATATGAAGATTTGGTACAATAATAATATTTATAAATAGAGAAGAGAAAAGTGATCAATTTGTTCAAATAGATAAATATGTGAGGCAACAAATAATATGTTATTGTTAACACCATAGTGAGCCTTGTAAGTAGTAATTTACTCTATTACACGTGAATATTGCAGTGATTGATTATCCATGTAATTCGGTAGGATGGAAAGGTTTCCATAAGAACACTTCTAGTTGATTCATTGGATGACAACCATGCTAAAGAAGAAAATAAGTCAACAGTTGAGTTATCAAATAAGTTATTTGGACGATTAATCAAGCAATAAGTTTGAAGATATATAAACATGTATGTGAAGTGTTGAAGGTGTATTTATAGAGCAATTTGGTGAGAGAGTTTTGTTAGAAAATAAATATATTTTGTTTAAGAAATTTAAAATTAGAATATTAAGCATTAAGGTGGATAATGTTAGAATAAGTAATGCTTAATGTGAAAAAGCATATGCATGACTTTTATTAAATAAGACAACAAATTGAGGAAACAAAAAAAAAAATATTTTTAAAAATAGAGAGTGATTCCAAAAATAAAATAAAATAAAATTTGTAAAAGAAGAATAACTTGGTGGTTACAGAAATTTTTTATTAGTGTTGTAATAATTATGTATATTCATGTATTCAACACCAATTGATTCATCCATCCTTCCCATAGGTGGACCATCCAACATGTGCATCATCCATAGTTGGATTATATTATATGGAGTGGAGTTAGATGGCAACAAAAGCCTATCATGTAGTGAAGAATATACTATGGAGAAAATCAAATGGTAGCAAAATTTCTACATTGATTGTTTTTTTATACATAGGGGAGTTGGTTACATCCACACTATTTTTAGTAACTTTCAAGTGTATGGTTCAAATCACAAGGGTTTCTCCCAACAAGCCTATACCACCTCATTATCGTTGACCTGGCATAAGGGGTACCATCGAACACTCAGGATTCATACTGTCATTGTCAATTTGGCGTGCACTCAAAGAATTCAAAACAAACTACTACCTTTGCAACAAGCATACCCCCAAGGTTAATCTACATTGATTTTTAATCTAATGGAATAATTGAGTGATGAAGTTGCATCTAAATTGAGCATGTGAATTGTCTTTTAAAATATCTTGTATGTTGTGTATTACATAATTCAAAGGTTATAAAATAATTTATTCATTTCCATAGTGTTTAATATAAGAGCATTTGAATATATGAGTATTTAGTTTTGTTTTTATTCCTTACCAAAATAGTCATTTATGGTGATGTTGAAATATTTTAATGTGTATTTTATGAAAAAGAATGTCTAAAAAGAAGTTATAGAAAAATACAACCACAAAAAATAGAATAAAAATAATGATAAAAATATAAAAACAATTATTAAAAAAGGAGAAAGGATAAAAAAATAGAAAGCTAGAAGTTATATTTTTTGGATAATAATGAGTGGTCTATTATTAATACTTTTAGAGTGTTAAAAATATGTTTTATCTCCATCAATTGGATCCCTGTTTAGTATAAGTAATCCCCACTTAGTGCATGTATCCCCATTTAGTATAATCAATATCCATATAGTGGAGTATATCATTTAGTGAGTGTAAAACAACATCAAGTCTATTGAATCCATTTAGTGTAACTTAATTGTATCAATATTAACAAGTGCAAATATTATATTTTACTGAGTCTATTACAGCCAATTTCATATCTTGTGGTGAAATTGATGATTTTGTTGTATTTAGATATTTCTAATATTTATTCTTTTGCCAAATATTAGAGCTTTGAGTTATCTAAGATATTATTAGAAGGTCCATATTCTCACATGGTATTAGAGATTTATAGAAATAGAATATACAACATATTGCAATAAAAATCTTTTACCACTTATATAAACAAGATACACAATTAGAATAACTAAAAATGTAAATGGATACAAAAAACACACAACATATATCCTAGATAACAACTATCTATAATACATCATACTTAGATGAAAAATCTACCAACAATACACTTTGACTTACAACGACATCCACACACTCCTCTTAGCATCTCCCACATAGGTGTATAATTATAGACATAATGGGATTGGTATGTAGTTTGCAACTACCCAACTACCTTGGGACTATCCATAGACATAAAATATTAATATACCCCATTACATCATATTATTACAAATAATTTTCCATGTGTACATTATTACAAAGACTTTGCATGTGCATATTATTACAAACATTTTATCACTTACACACACAACACTATATGACAACTTATTATAAACACTTTGTACACACATATTCACACATATACTCACATGCTCTTGCATTCATATAGATGTATCAATCATTTACCTACATATTTCCCCTCCTCTAGACTTGTAATTGTCTTTGTTGAAATATGAGCTAAAAATGGGGATAGAAGCATTGAACACTATATTGGAATTCTTGTCATGATCATTACACTTTATTTTGTTTCAAACATCTTCTAGAATTGGATTTAACTCAATTTGGTGATAACAACACATTATTCTTTGATTGTTTGTTCCACTTCCTATAATCGACCACATCACCAACATGATAAGCAATGTCCATCATTACTTTTATTATGGTTCAAGGGAGTAGGATCCCCTTATTTGTATTTTTGTGGTCTTCACTGGACCCACTCAAACGATTTATTTGTAGCTTTGGATGACATCTCTTGGATATAGATGACCTCTTCTTGGCCATTGAGGATTGTCTCTTGGCCTTAGATAACCTTGTACTGGCATCAAATGACCCTCCCTTAGCCTCACAAACCCTATATTGGTTTCTGATGAACCTCTCTTATCCTAAAATGACTCTATCTTAGCCTTAGAAAACCTACTTCCAGTGCTAGATGATCCAACCCTAGGCCCAAATATCCACTTCTTTGGCTAGGCAATCCACCTCTTAGACTAAATTATCCTAGGCTGAATGACCCACTTCTTTCTAGGCTTGACAATCTTAGTCATGTTCTTGATGTCGTGGGGGTAGTTTATGGGTCATACAACCTCTTTATATAGTCAAGGGGGGGCCTAGGTGATTCCTTTAATATTTATCGCAGGTCATCACAAGATAGTTTATCCCTCTAGGTGGCAAGGATGCGGACTAGGGGAGTCTCCCTTTGGTTGGACAACCTATTTATGATTAGATGACCTCTCTATATGGTTAGGGAGGAAACTTGATGGCCTCCCCTAGTGGCCAGGTTTTCCCAAATGGATTAGGTGGCTTGATGACCCACCCAAATGGCTTGGGCATATCGACAACATACCCAAGTGACCTAGAAAACTTGATGATCCACCCAGGTGGCTTGGACGATTATTTTTTACAAAAAAACTAATTTAGGAACCTTAAAATCTACCCCTTTGGTTTCTTGCACACCCTAGTCGACCTAGGTGGTGTGATGGTCTGCCCATTTGGTTGCATCCACCCCCTATATGACTTAGGTGGCTTCATTACCCATATAGACAATCTAGGGAATTGGTCAAATTCAACATATAATGGTTATTTTTACTTGTCCTAGCATTGCCATCTAAACACATCCTATTTTTGAGATTTTTGACTTCTTTTTTGGTAGGCTTCAATTGAATCTAGTTGTTTGTACCCTCTGTTATTTGTTAATTTGTTGATTCTCTAGTGTTGCAAGTACTTCTTTATTGCCAAAGTTGTCATAGACATACCTAATTTGACTCTCAACTTGTTCATGCCATACACATTGTATTGTGTTATCTAGCAACTAAATTCCACTTTATGACATGTTCACTATATTATCTAGTGTCTCATCTTCATTATCTGACAAGTGACTGTCTAGTAAATGAATTACTACTTGGTCATTAACAAACACCCTATGTTATCATCCTTCATACTCTGTTATGGTAGTAGTTACATAATTGCTTTTGATTGTTATTGTAACCATTCTAAATATTTTCTCTATATTTTAAAACTTGAGCTAGAGTTGGTACTACCTCCATCTTCTTATTTACTATTTAAAAGTGTCAAGGTTACACTGCTACTCTCTATCATTGACCTTTACACTTAACTGTTTGAAAAATGGCTTCTATACGAGTAGTTAGTTGGAAGATCCCTTTTTGGTATCTTATTTTTGTCATTGGTAGAATCAACTAGCATTTCATGCATGTCTCTACATATAGTTTTTGTCAAACCCTCACTTTCCAATCTCGCTAAGTTGTTGCTCTCCAAACTATTGTTCACCGTGTTACTCTTTGTCAAGATGCTGCTCAGGTTGCTACTCGTCAAGTTGTTCAGCAAACTATTACTTGCCAGGTTGTTCACCAGGCTACTACTCACCAATTTGCTTACCATATTATCCCTTGTTAGATATCATATTTCTAGACTGTTCATTAACATATTATCCTCTATAATATTACCTATCGTTAGATTATTTATCATCAAATTTATCTCTACTAGATTGCTTGTCACTAGGTTACTCATTTTCAAATTGTTCATTGCCATATTAATATTTGCTATATTGTTCTTTGCTAGATCTCTTGTCATCAAATTGTTCATTACTATATTGCTCTCCACCTCCTCAATTATAATCAAGTTCACCTTCTTAATTGAAATTAATTTCATCATGTTCACCTTATCTATTTCTTGGATAGGGATGTGATTCTTCTCCATCTCTTCAAACTTTTTAAACATCATTGGATTGTCTTGACTTGTAGTATTTTGACATTCACACGTGAAGTGCTTCCACAAATGACATCGTCAACATTGCATAATGGGTTTACCCTTAGTATTATACTTAATTTAGTATTTTCCAATACATTGGCATTTATCATGCACTACATCACCACTGGAATTATTCCTTGGTACAACACACTATAGCAGGGTTATGCATAAGCATGAAATATCACAAATTGTCTCTATTTAGGATTTTCAAGATTTTAAATTGGCTAATTTTGGATCCTTTCATTGGGGCCCATTCGCCCGCAATTTACGGGGTGGAAGTTTTTTTGGGGTAAATTCGCTCATCGTTGATAATCATGAACCTAATATTATTTTAATTTGCCGACCTCAAATTACAAATTATTTTGATTTTCCCGCCCAATTCACCTTCAAATTATAAATGATTTTATATTTCCTGCCCAAATTGCCTTCAAATTATAAATGATTTTATTTTTTCTGCCCAAATCACCTCATATACTACCCATATATATACTGTACTAGGTACCGATAAACATACATAAAAAATAATCTAACTCAAAAATAGCTCTGAAACAATGAAAAACTTGACAAGGTTGCAGAGTGTCTATTGAAATAAGTTGATCGGTTGCAAAGCCATGTCTGTCGATATAAGATGATCGATTGCAGAGGTGTCGATCAACATTCATCTATTGGTTGTACAATGTCAGTCGGTTGCAGAGGAGTGTCTGTCAAAATAATCTGATCGGTTACAAAGCCCTGTCTATTGGTATAATACGATCAACTGTAGAGGAGTCGATCGACATTGGTCAATCGGTTGCAAAGGTGTCGGTCGATTGCTAAGGTTTCGATCAACATTGGTCTATCAGTTGTAGAGGTGTCGGTCATCATAAGTGAGTTGGTTGCAGGACCGTGTCGATCAAAATTAGTCATACCTACAACCGATCGGTATGCATGCAATCGATCGTACTATCTGCAACTGATCGACATGCTTGTAATCAATCGATATATTTACCATCGATCGGTATTTCTGTAATCGATCGACGTGGTTGCAACCGATCGATTTATCTGCAATCGATCGACATACCTATAACCGATCGGTATGTCTGCAATCGATCGACATGCCTGTAACCAATCGACATATCTATAACTAATTGGTATATCTACAATCGATTGATATGGTTGCACCCAATCTATTTGTTTGCAACCGATCGACATGGCTACAACTAATCAATATGTTTGCAACCAATCGGTTTGTCTACAACTGATCGGCATGTCTACAACTGATTGGTTTGTCTGCATCCGATCGACATGTCTGTAGTCGATAGGTATATTTGAAACCAATCAGTATGTCTATAACCAATCGACATATCTACAACTAATCGTCATCTTTGCAACCGATCGACATGTCTACAAGCAATCGGCATGTCTATAGTCGATCGACATGCTTGCAACCGATTGAATTTTACCTCTCAGATCAATCATCATAAATTGCCTAAATCCTTTAAGTTTACCATACATTTTTAGAGATCGTAATCCGATAATCATGGCCCCAAACATAGAAAAATTTACCACGGTTTGAAAATTTTTGGAGAAAAAACTTTGAAATTCGCCATGATTTGAAAATTTTTGGAGAAAAATAATTGCAATTCGCCATGTATACTTCTACATATTTCACCAATATTCCAAGACAATTCACCTTCATTTTATAAATAGATTTCGGGACCGACCCCTTATGCATAACCCTGTACTATAGTGATGATTTCACATATTTATATGCCTTCTCTGCATCACATTCATCCTCAAAGTTATTGCTATTCTCTTTAGAGTCACTCTCTTCACTGACTTCTTGACCCCAACACTTGGATGATGCACTCAAATCATTATCCAATCTACTCTTGTTTCTAGAATCATCATTTTTGCTGCAAGAGTCACTCACATCATCAAAGTCACTTTTAACATCAAAGTCATTACCGTATTTGAGGTCACTCTCATCCTCATTAACATGATCCCAGTATTTTGATGGTGTGTTTACACCATTGTTGAAGTTTAAGGACTATTCAAGTAATTTTGATAGGTCATCTGGAGGACTATCCTCATATCCTTTGGGTAAACAAGAAAGCCCTTCATAAATCACCTTTTCTTTTAATGCGTCTGATGGATCATCCTCTATATCGGTAAACAACCCACTCAACCTCTAGTTGTAAGATCAAACAAACTCTTTCTTATCCTATTTTATTCTATACATTTTAGCAATAACCTCATTGTTATTGTGGAATAACCAAATTTGCTTCACAAATTCTTTATGTAACTCTTTTCAAGTTTGATACTCGTTAAAAATCTTAGGTAAGTTCATTATGATTCCACAAAATTTGGCAAGGAATAACCTCCTTCAATCTGCTTGATTTTATACCCATTAGCTTTGCATATTATGAGGTAGACTTTCTAATACCTATTTTTATCTTTTGATTCACCACCATAAAATAGGGGACACTTGTGCAATATATAAAATTGGACATTGTCATGATGGGTTGATTTGACATTGGAAATGGTTATTTTTGTGTCTCGTCATCTTCATAAATATCATTAGATGCATCCCATCACAATGGATCTTGTGTTAGATTCTCATCCTATGCACCATAAAATATGAAAACTTGTAAATTGCTCCAATGTCAGACTCTCATCGTTCTCACCATTAAGCACACCAACCTATAATTGCTCTAGTGTTATACTTCCGTATCGTGCACTATTGGACACCCCATCATCCATTTGCTTTGATGTCATACTTTTATCTCACTCAACAATGAACACAACTACTTGCAATTGCTTCGGTATCTAATCTTTATCATGTGTATTTTCTAACCCACCACTTGCTCCAACCACTCCCAAAGTAGGTTTTCTTCTTCATTAAACTTATTGTCAGCTTTGTCATGCTCAACTTCATCATCTTGAACAGAATCCTTCATATCTATATACATGTCTTCGTGTGAATGAGGTCATCCATATACATATGCATCTTTGCTTGTGTAAACTCATATGTATATGTCCATATCTTCATCACCTTTACATATGTCATCACATATTTTTCCATCTTTATCAATGCACACGTCCATGTTGACATGCATATCTTCACTTGCACAAAATTCTTCATTGACATGCATACCTTTGTCAACACATAACACATACTTCTTCATATGTAAAAACTACTTCATCATTACACACATCTAATTCATGCTTAGAAACTCATACATCACCTTTGTGTGTGAGCATTTATACTTCTCCCTTGTCTGGAAAGACGTACATGCCTCATTTGTATATGAACACTTGCACATCTCCTTCATGTAGGTCTAGTTATGCATCCATTGGTACATTGGTCCTTTGTTAGTGTTTTTTTATTTGTGAAAAACACCCAAATGGGATGCTTCATTTGGGTAAGTCCCAAGGAGGCAAAGGTATATATTCCACAAAAAATACCTAGGGCTCGCACCTGGACTGCCCCCTTCGGCACACTCAACGAGAATGCCTAAAACAACAAAAACAATAAAAAACAAACACAAAAAACATAACATCAAAAAATAAAGACAATCAAACAAACAAACAAAAAAATAAAAACCACAAAACAAACAAAAACAACATAAAAGCATAAAAACAACAAAAAACTCAAAAAAAAGGCAAATAAATAAATTAAATTAAATTAAATTAAATAAAAAATAATAACAAAATATAAAACACATAAGAAAATCATAAAAACAACACACAAACACTTTAAAAAAAAAACAGAAAACCCAAAAAACAAAACATGAAAAAGAACAAAAACACAAAAACATAAAAAACAACTAAAACAACACAAAAACAAAACAGTACAAAAAAACACATACACCCCTCAAAAAACTAAAAAAAAAAAGAAAACGAATAAACAAAACACAACTACGACCTTTCTAGGCTAAAAGACTATTAAGGCAAGATTCAACACAGGAAACATAGGAAAGATATGTCTAAGCTAGGGAACTAAAAAATCTTGACCAAACCAAAGAGAAGCAAAACCAGAGTAAAAAGAAACTAGGTACTTCTAGTACTGGAGCCATCCAAATAAAGGATAAAAAGCAGATCTTCCCTTATTTGTAAAGCCCACAATCTGGGAGGGTGGTCATATCAAGTAAGATCACCTTTGTCCAATGTCCAATTAGCTAAAGCATTAGTACTCATGTTCTGTTCTCTGACCACATGATTGTAATCCACTTTCAAAAGCCCATATTGATTAATTGAATCTTCTCAACAATTATTTTTATTCTCCAATCAACCTTATGATTCTTAGAAGGAGTCTTTAGAAGATTAATCATGATTTGGGAGTCAAATTCAACCAACACCTTTTTCCATCCAACCTTAGCAGCCTCTTGAAGGCCTTTGAGGATACCATACCCCTCAACAAGGTTATTGGAAAGGATACCCAAATTCTTAGCAAAAGTGAAAACCACGGAGCCATCTAAAAGTCTACCAATTCCTCCTGCACTAGATTTTCTAGGGTTCCCCATAGAGGCTCCATCGGTATTGACTTTTTTGTAATCCTTAGGAGGAGGCTGCCAATTCCTTGTTCTTTTCATATTGCAATTACTCATATTCCCTTTAATTTGGTTAACCTTAGAAGAGTTAATATTCAATATTTGCATCACTTGATCCCATTTTTTGTGGGAGTTTTGGGGGTGATTAAGGAGCTATTGGACTGATTCAACTAAGTTGGCAATGGTATTTTTCTAGATATAGTGAATATCCTTTATTTCTTGATTGAAAATCTGGTTGTTCCTTTCATTCCAGATATTCCAAGGTAGAATGGTAGAACCCATCCAAACTAACTATCTAATGAAATGATCAACACCCTCATGTTTAGGCCAATCCCTCTAAAATTATTCAAAAGTAGAGAAATTGGACCATTGTAAGCCAAGTAAGATGGCCATTCTCCTCCATAGATCAGAGGCTAAGGTACACTCAATAAAAATATGGCTAAGAATTTCCACATTCTTTCCACACATTTTGCATCTAAAAGGGCCATGAAAACCACATTTCATAAGTTGTTCACCACTTAGCACCCTACGATGCAATAAAATTCAAATAAAGAACCTCACCTTAGGCTAGATATTTTGATACCACAAATAAAAAATATATCATATAATTGGTGTGGATTATTATGGCATAAGGCCAAATAAATTTGAGCAACTAATTACTCACCCTTAGTAGTGTTGTTCCATCCAAAACAATCTTTATCATGGGACCAAGAGAGATATATCATAGGTAGGATGCATTGGATGTCTTGTCTTTGAATTTTTAGAATTTTAATTGGCCAGTCCTCAATAGGGATCCAAGATCTACCAACCTCTGAATTACCAGTATGGTATCGACTGTTTTTAGCCACCTTTATCCAATTAGCTCATTGAAGCTCCTCCATCCAAGGCCTCCAATCAGGAAACCGAGTTATCAAAGGCTAGTGACCATCCCAAGAATTTGTCCAAAAATTTGCTTACTAACCATTATGAATGATCCAAAATAACTTTTTCTTAATTAAATCCTCACCTGTATTAATAACCGCTAAAGTGGGAGAACCTTTGGTACGTAATTGATAGCGAACAAGGTCTTTATAACTTTTGTTCTCAACATATTTAGCATGAAGATTATTGGTCCAAATGGCATTGGGATTATGTAAAATCCTCCAATACAATTTAGTAGATAAAGCTTTATTGTTATTAATAGAAGGTCAGAATCCTAACCCCCTTCATTTTTAGGAAGACATGAAGTGTCCCATTTCACCAAGGACCATTTTATTTTCTCCTTAGTACCACTCCAGAGGAACCGATGATTAAAGCCTTTGGGATATTCAACATGGTAGAAACATAAATAGGTATAGCTTGAAGGACAAACTTTACCAAGGTAATTCTACCCCCAAAATAAAGCCACCTATTGGTCCACTTTCCAATTTTTTTCTTAACTTTGTCCAACAACCAATTCCAGTCTTTATTTTTTTGTCTTTGAGTATTGATAGGGATGCCTAAATAAGTGATCGAAAGGGAGGTCTTATTATACCTTAATTTATTCAAGACCATGGATTCCTGTCTAGTAGAGCAATGAAAGAAAATAACTTTAGACTTATCTTCATTGATCAATTACCTGGTAGCCTTAGAAAAACAACTAATGATTTGCTTGATTTTAGAAGCTTCCTTAAAACGTAGCTTTACCTAACAAAGTAGAGTCATTAAAAAATTGAAGATGAGAGATAGGCCTAGCTCCATGAGAAATGGTAACTCCCTCAAGAGTTTTCTTGTCTCTATTTTTGTTTATAGTCCTACCCAAGCATTCTGTAAGAATAATGAATAAATAAGGGGAGAGTGGGTCACCTTGCCTAATACCTCTAGAAGCTGGGAACAGTTATGAAGGCCTACCATTGATAAGAACTAAGTAATATACTTAAGAGATACAACCCATTATCCAGTCCATCCAATCTTGAGAGAAACCAAATTGCCTCAAAAATTTAATAAGGAAGTGCCAATCCACTCTGTCATAAGCTTTGGATAAGTCTAAACGAATGAACATAGAAGGATATTTTTGCATTTCTATGGAATGGATGGCTTTCTAAGCAAGAACTATCTCATCCACTATTTGACGCCCTTCCACATAACCTCCTTGTTTAGGGGAAATAATCTTATGCAAAAGAGGCTTCAACCTTTCTGCATGATCTTAGTAATGATTTTGAGAAGAACATTACATAGAGCAATAGGTCTAAAAAAGCTGAGATATGATAAGCTCCTTGAGCTTTTGGGACAAGAGATATATAAGTTTTATTGATAAACTTAAAAATATCTTTGGCTTTCCTAACTTCTTCCACCACCTCTTGTTGGGAATGTAAAATATGAGATAATATTGATAAAAAAAATTACAATATATAGGCATAAGGGCTATATGATAACGTGATAAGTGTTAAGGACACATGTCATAACTGACAGACAAAGTACACATTAACTCTAACATTCCCCCTTAATGTGTACTTTTCTAAAAAATAGAACCCTAACATCCTCCTTTATTACATGATTTGGTCTAGGATCGTGCTCTTTGCGCTTGGCTCTCCAACTGTGAATAATGCTAGATCAACGGTGTATACATCTTGATATGTTACCTCAGGATCAGCCACTTCCTTATATATGTTTCTTTTTGGTTCAGTCGTCTAAGTTTCTTAGGGTCATCCTGGGTGCCTCAAGGTTAACCACTTCTGGGTTTGTTACCTCTGCAAGTCATCCTCTAGGTATGTTGCATCTCGTAGGTTACTAACTAGGTTCACCATGAATATCATCTCCCCCTCATAGTGAAAACAATCTAGAAGGTGTCTTTATTTGCCAAAAATGTACCTTAATACAAAAGAAATATGATCCATATAAGAGTTTTGATCTATACCGAAAATGCCCTCAATACAAAAAAATGAGCCATAGAATCTAAATGTGGAGGAGAAGAAGAAAGAAGAGAATAGAATCTTCTCAAGTGTCTTCGTCTATAGTCTTCAGAAGTTGATCCAGAAAAGTCCTCGGATAGAGTCTAGGGTGTCTATGTTTGTAGTCCCTAGATTAAGTGTCCTTATGGTAACCACCTCATATTACTAGAATGCATGGGTAACCAGTCGATGTATCCACAAAGTATGAAAGAGGAGAATACTAGATGCTAGGTTCACTTACAAGTGCCTTGGGAGTGTCGAGTTCAACCAAAAATGCACTCAAAATACAACAATATTTGAGGCTAAAAAATGCAAATGGAATAGCCTCAATATTATAATTGGACACCACCAATATGTCTGTCTCGAAAAAACCTTTTCGACGACTATAAATACCCCTATATTTGGGTTTTAATGTGGCCTCCATCTGTGAGAAAAACAATAACATCAGGAATCTAGAATATTCCTGGCATCAAAGAATATTCCCTTGGAATATTCCTGGCATCG
The DNA here is from genome assembly GCA_028583015.1 of Wollemia nobilis. Lineage (NCBI taxonomy): Eukaryota > Viridiplantae > Streptophyta > Pinopsida > Araucariales > Araucariaceae > Wollemia > Wollemia nobilis. The sequence goes on from JAQPPZ010001195.1 coordinate 12,389,170, forward strand.
CACCTTGGTGGAAAAAAAAATATAATCTCATGTAAGCATATTCTTGATCGACCAATACAAATATCACGATTAAAAAAGGAATGATTCCTTTTAAAATAAAATGTTCCCTCTTTGAAATAAATTGCCCCACCATATTTTAAAAATAATGAACCCTCCACTAAAAAACTAAATGTAGTGGATTATATGGTCGGCCAATAAAATATTCCACCATGAAATATCACATGTTTAATTTTTTTTTGCCTTCCCGGACACAAATGCATATGCATGGACCATCTTCTTTAAAAGCAAATAATAAAAAACATTTCCAGGCTCCAAATTGTCAAATCGTACCTTCTTTATCTCTCCCTCCACGCAATGTTTCAGAATTGAAAAAACATGACATCAAACTTGTGTCGAGAACGGGATCAATCATTCAGCCTGAGGACACTGAATTTTTTTTTGCAAAATCGAACTCCCGTGTGATCTCTGTGGCTGGTGCACGAGCAGAGCAGTGAAGGCGTCGACATGTCAAGCCTCCAATTATGTGTTGTCCAAGGGCCACACTCATAAAAAATTTGACATTCGTTATTTTTCCAGGTAGGCGGTATATTTGAGCAGAGGAAACAATCGAATCAAGTATTTTTTCTCAGGGTTTAGACAATGACCCAACATCAAAATTCACAGTCACTGGCTCTCGAAGCATTAATCTCCTCCACAAAATATATAGCAGCAAACGGGCGCACGTACTGTTAAAAATAAATTAACACCACGACTTAATGTCGTCCACGGCCTTGCCTAGAAATTCGATGGACAATATCCCTCACAAATATTTTTAGGTGGATAGAACAAAAGGCTCTTCAGCAAAAACTATAAAAGTAGTTGTTGTTGTCGTCGTTCTGCTGGATCGGGTATGTGTCGCGCCTCCAACGCCAACCCAGTCTCCTAACATAGAAATAACAAGAAACAAGAAGCACAACAACGGTTAAATGGTGATCTCCTTGATGTTTTCCACCTCTACTACCTATCCTCCTTGCCCCAAACACAATTTTTAGCACAAAAAAGCAGCAAATGGACGATATGAACACTTCGGCACCAAAAGAACTGATTATGTACCATTGAAAACTCTCATGGATGGTGGTAACATCCGGTGAGAGAATCAGGGCTAAACAAACAAACACCATGATTGACAAAACAAACCCATGCTATAAAATTCAGGAAACGCATCGTGGAATTATATCTCGGACAGCGGGGAACTTTTGCACTCATCGATCTCTGACAGGGTCACTTGCGCTCCACTTTTAGGTTCGTGGAATCCAGATGAACAGACCGGTCTCTAATAGAACTGAGCCCGTGTGATTTAAAAATAACTATTCTTCCTGCACTGCACTACGACAATATGTTGCACGTCCATATGGATGTTGTCTACATTGTAGAATTCCATGATCCGTAGAAAAAAAAGCAATAGCAGCCTGCATCAAATATTTACGTTTGGCAGGGATCCGGTTCAGCAGGTGGGTCCTCTCTCTTAAGAAAAAAATTCAGACCTCTTAAGAAAAAATACAAACCTATTTTAAAAAAAATTCAAAACTAGTTTCATGGCTCCAAGCTTGAAGCTTCAAGGGTAGCCATGAAATCCTCTCCTTCTCCAATTGGCTTTTTGGTTTCTGATCCACAAATGTGAAGAGCATACTCCCTAAGACTCTTAGAGAGGGAAGGAATAGAGAGGAAAATGAGGAGGGGATTTCCATGAGGCAAATTCCCCCTCAAAGGTTTACACAGGGCAAGAGAGTGACTGCGCTCTGATACCAAATGTTGGGAGTGGAAAATATGAGATAATATTGATACAAAGAAGATTACAATATATAGGCAGAAGGCCTATATGATAATGTGACAAGTGTCAAGGGCACATGTCATAACTGACAAATAAAGTACACATTAACTCTAACACCTCTAATAAATCAGCATGAAGGATATCCCAAAACTCTTGGTAGAACTCAATGGGAAAACCATCAGGACTTGGGGTTTTCTCTTTTTGCATTTTAAAAACCACTTTTTGAAGCTCATTAATAGTAACAAGAGCAGTAAAAATAGATTTCTCCTTAGAAATGATAAGAGAAGGGATCGCTTAAAGAACATTTTGTTGATAATTTATGTCAATAGGAGTAGCAGCAAGAGATTGGAAAAGTAATTCACAACAATAGATTTCATGCCATCCCAAGTGTAGACAACCTCTCCAAAATATGAATTTAGGGAAGAAATAAAGTTGTGAGATCTTTGAGCTAGAAGATATTTGTGGAAGAAATTTGTGTTTTGATCTCCTTCTTTGACCCATTGAATTCTAGATTTTTGCTTCCATAAGGGTTCTTTTTTTTTTCATTCCTCTAACTGAGTTGTGATTCTAATTTCATTTTTACTTATGTTCTCTGTGAGGCCATATAAACAAATTTTCTTATTCAAATTTTCAAGTTGAGCAATAACTTCATATTTTTGTTGAACATCCCCAAACTCCTTCCAGTTCCAAGTCTTGATTTTGGATTTAATAAAATGCATCCTTTTGTAAAAATAGTACATCTTAGTCCTATATCTTACTTTACCTTCCTTCCACCATTGTTGCACTCGAGGTCTAAAGGAACTGTCTCTAAGCCACATTAATTAAAAATGAAAAGGAGAGAAACTTACATTGGTTTTCCAACTTTCCACCATGACTTTCCAGTGATTTGAACCAACATTTTTAAGATTCTTCACTTTAGGAATGTGACCATGGATTAAGAAATTATCAGAGAGCAGGAACCTATCCAATCTCTCCATGATACAAGGTAAGCCTTACCTTCTATTAGACCAAGTCATAAGGCCATTATCTGGATGGATGTCCACAAGATGTAGGTTTGCAATATATTCATTCATGAGGTTAGTGCTCTTGCCCAAATTTCTATTTTCCCCTATTTTCTCATCAATAGAGAGGATGGTATTTAAATATCCTCCTATCAAGATTGAAGCTTCAAGAAAATAAGAGATAATGTAAGTTATATCCTTCCACTGTCTTCTCTTTTCCTCCAAAGAAGTCAGAAAATAAACATTTATGCAAAGCATAATTTGGTTGGAATATCTAATCTGAATAGAAATAGTTAAAACACCCCAAATACTAACCATATGGTGAATAACTACCTCTTTTGGGTCCCAAAGGTAAGCAATGCCCCCAAAAGTCCCCTAGGAATTGAGGAAAATAACTTTTTAAGTTGGCCAGATTTTACTAGCAATTGAATCCATTTACTCTATTGGCATCATCATTTCTTGAAGGAAAACAAGATGGGGATGGTTTATATTAATCATTATTTTAATTAAATTTGGTTTTGAAAGACTCTCTTTGAGTCCTATAATAATCCAAGTGATGATATTCGTTAATACTAGGGCTAAAATAGTTGGTAAGGGAATTAATCTTACCTTCCTATACAAGATTTTCACCTTCTTTTACCATATATTGTTTATTGGTCTTGCGACCTGCCTTTTGATTAGAATCCATATTTAAATTTTTTCTTTGTTTCTTGACTTACTCCAACTGAATTTGGGATGTATTATTACCTTGAATAATATGTGTACAAAGTGAATTTGTTGTTGGAAGGTTCAATAAAGTCTACCTTGGGACCTGTATTATTTGAAGTCTCACCATTTAAAAGATTGTTTTTCTTGTGTATATTTTCTCCCTTTTTTTGTTGAAAACTTTTGATTTTTTGGTTTGTATCTGATTTATTCCTTTCATATCTAATTGTGTTTCTAATATTTCTATTTCTATTATTTCCTCTTCCTCACCCAGGGCATCATTTATGGAAATAATTTCAAACATATTAGCTGATAACTTTGATTGATCCTTCATAACTAGTTTTTTCTGAGTGTTCTTCTTCTTAGGCATTTGGAAACTTGTTGAATTTGTATCTTCTTTCTTTTTATTTAGAGTTTTATTTGGGTAAACACTAGACAAATGACCATATTCATGGTAAATTCTACAACAAAAAGGAATGTTTTCATAGTCTACTACTTGCTCTCAAGTGTCCTCCCCAAATTGTAAAGTGATATTTTAGGTAGGGGTTTTTCAAAATCCATTAAAACACAAATACGAGCATAAATAATATGTTTAAATTATTTAGTACATGTAGCAATCATCATAAAAGTTACCAAAGAGTTTCCAATTAAAAAAAATAGCCAAATTTAAGAATTCAATTGGGAGGCCAAAGAGTCTAACCCACATGGAACCTGTAGAAGGCATCTCTTCTTCGGCTTTAAATTTAGTATACCAGGGCTTCATAAAAAGCCCTGCCCTTCCAAATAACCAGGGACTCCTTTGAAATATCTTCTCTCTATCTTCATTATTAGCAAATAAAACAAGAAAATAACCATTTGGATAAATAGAGATTTGTAACTCACCTTTAGTTTTTCAACTTTTTGTAGCCCAGGTTTTGAAAGCAGATAAGCTCAGATGAAAATCCAAGAAACGACAAATTAGTCCTTTTTATTTAGATCTTCAATGCTAGTCTGAATATCGCCCATATCAAGCTTAACAATAGGAGTTCCATCAACTGCTCTAAGACATCCTAACTCAATTTTCCTCAGATCAATCTTAGGTATTCTTAGAGGTTTACATGAAGCCCTAATATTAATGTTAGTATTAGGTTGAGGCTATCCACCACGGAGGATATCCCTAAAATTTATTTTTAGGGTCGAGTCTTGGGAATCCTTACCCTAGAAAGGGGTTTCCTTTGTGGATTTATTTTGTTGATGCACCTTAGCACCAGATTCGCTTGAGATATGAACCATTTTTTGATTAGTTGCTTGAAACTTATTTCATGATCTCTTTAATCCATGCCCTAGACACCGAGGAAAGGTATGCTTTTCACTTTTATTTTGTGTAGAAAATTGGAAGTCATTGTCAATCAAGTTCAATGCATGATCTGTTGAAAGATAAATATCTACCCCATATTGGGTCCTCTGCAACATATCCTACTAAAATATTGAGCAAAAACCACAAATATATTGGCCACTAGGGTCCAAAAGCCCCGAAAAAACAATCTCTGGAGCTGCTTGCACTCAACCTAGACGAAAACCTCACATAGTCGCTTGCCAAAAATATTATTCACACATAGGAATGTTCTAGGCTCTATTTTGCTCCAAATGATCTTCAAATTGATGGAGACATTATAGGGTTTATCATACATCTTCTTAGGCATTTGGAAACTTGTTGAATTTTTATCTTCTTTCTTTTGATTTAGAGTTTTATTTGGATAAAAACTAGCCAAATGACCATATTCATGGTAAATTCTACAACAAAAAGGAATGTTCTCATAGTCTACTACTTGCTCTCAAGTGTCCTCCCCAAATTGTAAAGTGATATTTTAGGTAGGGGTTTGTCAAAATCCATTAAAACACAAATATGATCATAAATAATATGTTTAAATTATTTAGTACATGTAGAAATCATCATAAAAGTTCCCAAAGAGTTTCAAATTAAAAAAAATAGCCAAATTTAAGAATTCAATTGGGAGGCCAAAGAGTCTAACCCACATGGAACCTGAGTAAACTATGGCAGAAACAGGTTTTGTAGTTTGGGCAGTCCTGCGAAAAACATCTCTTCAATTTTTTCTAGAACCTCAACTTACCATACACTTCTTTTCTTTAACTTAATCTATAAACTCATAAATTCAAATAGAATTAACAAAAAATATAATAATTAATTGACCCACTCCATAATGAATAAAAACCTAAAAGATATTCATCCTTTGTTAGTGTTAATAAACAAGTCTACATCTTCTTTTGTTACAACCTCTAATATTTCCTTTTTCTAAGGGAAACTACATCATTTCTCAATTGCACTATAAACATTCCATTGTTGTCATTGCTACATTCTTGAGTATCACAACTCCATATCTCCAAAGTTGATCCAACTTTGAATATGTAATAATACTAGAATATAGAAATTGAATTGAACACACTGCAATACAATTTCATTATCACTCACATAAAAAAAATACATAATGAGAATACGTACAAATGTTAATAGATACATGACACACACAACATGTATCCTACACAACAACTATCTAATACATCATACTTTTACGAATAATCTGCCTATAATACACTTCATCCAAATACAACATGCACAAGGTCTCCCTTGCATCTCCCACATATATGAGTACTTATAAACATAACATGAGTGGTAGGTAGTTGGAAACCATCCAACTACCTCTGAACTACTCATCTACATAAAATATTAGAAGTACCCCATTAATTGTTATAAATACTTTGCCACATGTGCATTACTACAAAAAAATTGTATGTGCATATTATTATAAACTTTATCACATACACTCAATACTATATGATAACTTATTATATACAATTTATGTGCACACATTTGCACATATACGCTCTTGCATTCAAGCAAACATAGCAATTTATCTGCCTATAAGTTTTTGTATGCAGTAGGAAATATAGTGGTAATTAGGTGAATGTACTACTAGTGGTTCCACACATCAGATCTCCCAGGTTGTAAATTTTTTAGTTGTATTTGTGAAGTTGATTCAATATTATGAAGGAAATATTTTTGGCAAGTAGAAATGAAGTTTAGAAGAAGTGCAAATTATTCACTTATATTATTCCAAATCTAGAATGAGGTCTTATTTCATATTTTCATTTTTTAATATCCTTAAATCTAGAATGATTTTTGTCTTATTGTTGTCCGATACTATTTTTTCTCATTCAATATCATAATTTCCAACAAAGGTGTAAAAAAACACCATTTTCTATAGTGTTTTGATTACAATGTACTTGCTTTGAAATTGTGCATGCCGAAAATATACTAATCCTCTTATTGAATGTAAATGTTTATATTTTAACTTTTTATAATAACCATTTTAAATGAAGTATTTATTAAGTGCACTAAAAGGTTTAGTTTTTGTTATTATATATTCTCTAAGTAATCATTTTAAGTGATAAGCTTGATTTAGACTAAAGAACATAAATAATTAAGCTGAAATCGATTAAATTTTTGTAATTGTTTATATTATTAAAGTTTGGCCAGAATCTTCGGAAGGTATCAAAAGTTTTCTGCTCCAGGGGAATATTGCACCCAAATGTGCGAAAACATAGAGGTATATTTGTTTGTTATACTCATGAAGTTGAATGATTCTATTGTTTATTTGCATGAGATTGCTTATTTAAATAATATTGTAAACTACACTAGGAAATGTTCATTACGTAAGAAATATTGGTTCTCTTATTGTAATAAATTGTATACCTTAGGTTACATCTTAGTAGGTTGTTGGATAAATATTTTTGGATGTAATTTGAGTTAATATGTAATGTATGAAATATTAAAAATATTCTTGTCTAATAAAAAAATCCTTTATATTTCAACAAGTAATTTATAATTTCAATTAAAACTAATTATAAATATTTGTATATGTTAAGGAGTTAGGAAATCTAAAAATATTGCATTATCATGTATCTATATTTACAATATTAAATATATTTCCATAGTGGTTCTAGTTTGGAGTGATTTTTTTTTATTAAAAGATGAAAAGAAGGTTTTTTTTTAAAGGACCCCAATTTTTTCTTACAATCAGAGTCTCCTGGACATAAATGAACACTAAACTGCATCTTGAGACAAACAAAACAAAAAACAACTCAAATGCTGCATCTAGAAATTGTTGCATTGCTTTATTTAACTCAGCTTATATTATTTCAATTAACGACCTAGACAAAAAATCTATATAAAAGCATCTACAATGAACTCAGAACAGAAAGCACCCAAAGCAGTTCAAAGGATTGAACACTCCATCTTGTTCCTCCGGGTCAAAGCAACACATATGTAACATCCCAATCTTAGCAGAGAACATCCAAACAATCTTTCATATTATCCACAATATTTTTTAGGTCCTCTCTAGATGAATAATCTCAATTTTAATTTCTTGCAACTTTGGAATAGAGCTAAAGTTGGTTGATTCCCCTGTTTGCTGAACACTCTTCACATCCTTTGACATCTAAAAAAATTAGCTTATGCAGAAAAATCATTTCCACATTGACTTTTGCCTACTTCTCAATGGACTGATCATCCTCAATTGTTTGCTTTTTCTTAAAAGACTACCTCTTTGTTATGAATTGGACAAAAACATAGTTAGACACAAGGACATATAGACAACTAAAAAAATACATAGTTAAAGAAAATGGATAACTTTTGCATTCCAATCTTTGCTAGAGATCCTCCATCCATAGCAACTAAATTAAATCTCCATCACACCAAGAAATCCATAAACCTCCAGATGAAACAAAGGATCTCGAGTAGCTCATTAAACATGCTAACTCTCTCCTAAAACTGCAAAACCTGCAATAAGAAAACATGTAATAGCAAAATTCCCACAGAGCTTTCCTGCTTATGAGAGAATTAGGAGCATAAATATTAGTTAAAACCCGATTGAAGTTTGATAATTTAGAGAGGAAACCACTGATATATGTATTCCATAATTTTGAATATAGTTCCCATCAATCGAATGCAAGTTCCATAAAATCCAGAGGCCTCCCGAGGCTCCATTCGTTGCTTTGACTACATAATTTACCTTTTTATAGATATTGTTCTTAACTGCTAAAATATTATTGTTGTCAATCTTAGTGTGTTGAAGAAGAATAATGTTCAGGTAATTATCCTTCCTAAGAGTTTTAGTTACCTACTATTTGGAAGGGGCATTCATACACCTTACATTCCAAGATATGATATTTATATCTTGCCCAAGGTGGAGGGTTTTATTTCACTCAGATCTAAAATACTTTGTGTTCCATTTTTTGTATCCTTAGCAATTTATCTACTTCTGTCTTTTATTGATTTAGGTCTTCCTACTCTAGTCTCACTTTATACATTTGTTGTTCTTCAAGAGTTTCTAGTAGGATTCATACCAGGGATTTTCTTTTTTTACCTAGAGGTTTAATTGAAGACTTTGCCAGTGAAATATGAAGAACATAAAAGGAATAATATACCATCTCTTCAGAGTCAAACAATGTGTTCATACCTTGTTTTGATCGATCTAAATGCTAGAAAGGGGTGCCTTTCATTTATCAAATTTCATCTTGCACTAGTTTTCTCCTGAATTGATATATACTTAGGCTTTTCTATACAAATAACCTTATCTTCTTGATCTTGGTTTTTTGGTCTTTAGTTTTGCTCCTAGGCTTCAATTTTTACTAGATCATCGAGTTGATAAATTGTTTTTTATTAGGTAGGAATATATGGGATGTTGAAAGGATCCCTAACCTTTTACAATGAGAGACACAATGGAAACAAGAATAGTAAACGAATCAAGAGGAGAACAACCCCAAGGGACAGGGGAATACAACAAAATAATCACAAATAGGTAGAACAAACAAAATACCTTCAACAAAAAGCAAGAGGGATCACCTCATCAACCAGGGACAAAAAAAGACTATAATTCAAAACTAGAACACACTATGTCAAAAAGGCAGGGAAATCCTAAATCGAGATTTGAAGAGTGTTCTGATTGACCCTCTAGTTGGTCAATAGGTTAGCTTCCTTATTTCCTTCTCTAAAGGTGTGCTTGAATTCAATACCTTATAAATTCTTTGTGTGATGGTAAATATCTTCTATTCAATCTACAATGTACCAGTGGGAGGAACATTTTCCTTTAGCAATATTAATGATGGAAAGAGAGTCATCTTTTATCACCACCTTCTTTACATTCAAATTTTCTAGGAGCATGATCCCTTGATAAATTGCTCGAGCTTCGATAAAAAACTGGACTGAGCACTTAAGAAGTCAACAAAAGCCAAAAGAGGGAGAGGATATAAAAAAAACCTTGCCGACAATTAAATCCTGTCGACAAACACCATTGTTTTCACACTGAGCCTAGAAAAACCAGATATTTCTAGGCCTTAACCCTCTTCACATTTGCAAAATTATCCCATTTAAATTTGAGAGGACTGACAACACAGTTTCTCAGCTTTATAAATTGAGCTTTAGCCATCGCTTTGGTAAAGAAATCTGTAATGTTCTCCAAAGTGCGAAAAAATTTAAGCTCAACAATTTCATGCTCCCATATCTCAAATGAAGTGGTACTTCATATTAAAATGTTTCGTTTTGCTATGGTGGATTGGATTGTATGCCAACTAAATGGCATTGATGTTTTCATAGTAGATTTTGGTTGGACCATTTTGTTTCTCTCCAATCTCTTCCAGCACTTTTCTTAGCCACAAGGCTTGAGTACTAGCATAGGTGATTGCTATATACTTAGATTATGTAGAAGACAAAGCTCCACAGTTTTATTTTTAGAACTCCATGTTATTAGTCATGATCCCAGACTAAAACAGTTCCCTAAAGTTGATTTTATGTCATCAATGTTCCTATCCCAATCACTATCACTGAAGCCTACAAGCTTGATAGTGTTACATTTATGGTAATGGATTCCAAAATTCAATGTACCCTTCACATTTATGAGAATTCTCTTAGATGCCTGCAAATGCAGCTCATATGGGCTAGCCATAAATCGAGAGACAAGAGAAACAACATACTGAATATTAGGTCTGGTGTTGGCGAGAAACATCAAACTTCCAACCATGCTTCTGAAAGTGGTCACATCAAATTTTGGTGCTCCATCATATTTTCTTAATTGGATCCCATGTCCAACTGGAGTTGCAACTGGTTTCCAATGCTCCATAGCAAACTTCTTGATCATGTCCCGAGCATACTTATGTTGATAGATGAAGATCCCTCTATCTGACTGATGAACCTCCATTCCAAGGAAGTAGTGCATTAAGCCCAGATTCTTCATCTCGAACTGCTTCATCATGGAGTGTTTGAACTCCAAATTCATCTTTTCATTACTACCCATAAATATGATATCATCCACATATAAACAAACTATGAGGATGTCTTTCCCTTCCTTCAGGTAGTAGAGAGTGGGTTCATTTTTGCTTTTGGTGAACCCAAATTCTTTGAAATAGCCATCAATGCGAGAGTACCAAGCTCGTGGTGCTTGCTTGAGGCCATATAGTGCTTTTTTCAATCTATAAACAAGGTGCTCCTTACCTTGCTCTTGAAATCCTTGAGGTTGTTCAACATAAACCTCCTCTGTCAAGTACCCATTGAGAAAGGCACTTTTTACATCCATGTGTTGGATTTTCTAACCTTTGTGGGCAGCTAAAGCAAGAACTGTTCTGATGGTCTCCTATCTAGCTACATGAGAAATGTCTCCTCATAGTCAATGTCATACTTATGTGTGAATCCTTTTGCTACTAATATTGCTTTGTGTCTTTAAATGCTTCCATCAGCATTGAATTTGGTTTTGAAGACCCATTTACATCCAACACACTTTTTCCCTTTAGGAAGCTCTACCAGCTCCCAAGTGTCATTATTTTTTATAGAGGTTATCTCCTCTTTCATGGCATCTTGCCAATTTTTTTGAGTACATGACTTCTCATAACTAGAAGGTTCAATTTGTGCACTAGTTAACAAGGCATAGTTAACTACATCTACCCAAAGTTCAAGCTGGGAGTCATCATCACCATACAAAAGCATATTGTCAAGTCTTTGTAAAACAGAACCCATCTCACTAGCTTGACTTCTAGTATACCTTCTTTGAAATTTTTTATCCAACATCTGATAATATGGATGATGTTGGAGAGTTCTCTTACCTTTGGATGGAGAATAAATATCCATTGGTGAGGAACTAACTAACCTTTGTGGAGAAGGACTTGGTGAAGAAGATGATGAACTGGATGTAGAATGTCTATTTGGGCTTGGAGGAGGAGACTTCTTGCCTTTATGTGGTGCCCGTTGAATTTTTGAAGAACCTGCATCATGAAATTCAACATCACTATAAATTTGGAGATTTCCCCATTCTCCCCCTTCATCAAAAATCACATCCCTGGAAAGTATTATCTTTCAAGTCCTAGGATTGTAGAGTCGACAAGCTTTTGTGTTCTCACAGTACCCTACAAAATGTATGCTTGACTCTTAGGATCGAGCTTCTTCCTCCGTTCATCAGGAATGTGTGAGTAAGCCAGAGAACCAAACACTCTGAAATGCTTGACATTCGATTTCTTACCATATCATGCTTTATAAGGAGTTTTCCCTTTCAAACTTGAAGTATGGCTCCTATTCAAAATATACACACTGGTCCTGGCTGCATCTACCCAATGCATATTGCTCAAATGCTTCGTCTGAAGCATAGATATTGCCATCTCTACAATGGTGCGGTTTTTTCTTTCAGCCACACCATTCTGCTGTGGAGTATAGGCAGTAGTGAACTGCCTCTTTATTCCATGTTTTTTACAAAAATTCAAAAATTCATTAGAGGAGTATTCTCCTTTATCTGATCTAAGACACTTAACAGAATATCCACTCTCATTTTTAACTCTTTATTTAAAATCTACGAAGCAATCAAATGCTTCATCTTTATGCTTCAAAAAATATATCCAACACATTCTTGAAAAATCATCAATGAAAAGAAGAAAGTAAGAGTTGTTACCAATGCTCTTTGTTTGCGTCAGACCACAGATATCCGAGTGCACTAGCTGGAGTGGATAACTGGCTCGCCATGCTTGTCCATGAGGAATTTGGTTCTAGCATGCTTGCCCAAGGCACAACCTTCACAGACTTCCTTATTGTCCTAAACTTTAGGAAGTCCGGTCACAATCACTTGAGAAGTTAACATATTCAAACTGGCTGAATTCAAATGATCGTATCTCAAGTGCCACAACACACTTGTATTTGCAATAGCAACATTTACTAACTGATATTCTCCTGGTTGGCTAAAATTTAAAGGAAATAACCTATTCCTTGTCATTGGCACTTGAGTAATGATTCTATCACTATTACTCTCACCAAATAGCAACTTATAGTTTTTCTCTAACATTTTACCAACACTTAAAATATTGTGTTGGAGATGAGGTGTGTAATAGATATCACTTACTTGTTTCATGCCTTCTTTTTTTGGAACCTCCATGGCTCCAATGCCTTCAACCACCAATGACTTGTCATCTCCCAATTTTATGTTGGATTTGTAAGAAGAATCCAAAGTAGCAAAGAGTTCTTCTTTTCCAATCATATGATTTGAACACCCAGTGTCTAAGATCCAAGTGTCATTCAAGTTCTGATCTGACTTGCCATATGAGAGAAAGAGATTTGAGGTCCCTTCCTCTTCTCCAAAATTGCCATACTGACTGCTCTAGATGCTGCTCCCTTGTGAATATTTTGACCAATAGTCATGAGCGAAGTGGCCAAGTTTGCCACAATTATAGCAAGCTTATTTTGACTTGTCACTTACTTTTCCTCATCCTGGATGCTTCCCTTTGTTCTGCTCTCCACCTCTATTCTGACCTCCACCTCTGTTTGAAGATCCTCTTCTGTTAGAAGTTCCACCTCGTGGACTATTCCTACCTCTACCTATGTGTTGACCTTTACCACGACCTATGCCTTGTCCTTTTACTTCTTGTGAAGCGAAGGCTTTGTCATCGCCTTTGTGGCTAGTGGAAGAAGATTACTGTAATCGCTCTTCATGTGAAAGAAGAGAACCGATTAGTGCATCAAAGGAAAGTGCAGTCAAATATTTTGACTCTTTAATAATGATTGCTACATGATTTTATTTAGGAAACACTTTCTTCACTACAACTTCTGGTTTAATCTCTTCATCTAGAGTGACCATTTTATCTACTATGGATTTGACTCGCACACAGTAGTCTCCTACTTTATCATTCTCTTACATTCTGAGATTTTCAAAATCTCTTTTCGGATTTTGAAGCCTGACCTACTTCACTTGATCACTCCCTTGAAAACTTTCCTTTAAAGCCTTCCAAGCATCTTGAGTTGTTATACAAGATGCTATCCTAAGAAATATGCTTTTATCTAGGGCTGCTTGTAAATGATATAGGGTAAAGGAATTATTTTTCTAGGCTTCTTTCTTGGTTTTTCTATCAGCAACACTTAAGGTAGACCAGTCAGTAGGAGAAGGTTCTATGTAACCCTATTCAACTATTTCCCATAAACCTTTACCAATCAACATAGTTTTCATATTTATTGCCTAGTATTCATAATCACTACCATTAAATTCAGGAATTGGGAGATTCAAATTTGAAGCCATTTCTACTACTTGAAAGCAAACTTTGATTTGACTAAAAAACAACAATTACAAAGCAAAGTAATTACAAGTTCAAATCAAATCTAGATTTTTTAACTCTCTTACTAATTTCTTGTTCTTCTTCTTGAGGATTGCCTAGTACTAGAGGCCTAAAATTATCTGCAATGGAATCCTTATCGTCACTGATGACAACAATTTCAAGAGCTACCGCTGGCTCAGCCTGTGTTGGCTCAACCTCTGCTGGCTCAGGTTCCGTTGGCTCAGTATATGGAGAGCATGGGGTATAACTCTCACTGGATTGTTCCTCAGGTTCAAATGCCACTGAATCGGACTCCTCCACTCGTCCAAAAATATTGTATTTTGATTCAGCCTCGTATCTAGAATCCGAATTCCTTTGGTGGGCTATAACAGAATTCTTTAGCTGATTGAATATGACATGCAGTCCATATCATCGAACTCGTTTATAAAAATATTTAGCAGTTTCTCTCCGTAGTAGAGAGCACAAAGCATGGTAAGATCCTGTAGATATGATCATCTACTTATCAAGGCAAAAATAAAACTTCGTTAGAGCTTCTGAGGATACAATTTTTGCTCTTTTACAGCCGCTGAGGCTATTACACAAAATTTTGGACTCATGACGGGGAGTCCAAAATTTTCTAGAAGCAATAAACGAGTGCTTCGGAATACTTCCCGACACTTATATATTCCCCCTTTTTACAAATATTGCCCTTTTAAAGTTTTCAAAAAATCAAGCTTTTCAAGCCCCTTGGGCGATTTACAATTTGCCACAATTTCTCTAAAGTTTACAATTAAATCTTATAAAGCTTTTTAAAAGTTTTTAATTTAATAAGAAAATATGCTTTTAAATATTATAATTTTTTTTTAAATAATTAAAAGCATTTATTAAATTATTAAATTAATATTCAAAAAGCTTTAAAAAAACTTTAATGAAACCTTTAAAGAAATTAATAAAAAAAACCTTTATAATTTTTTGCATAGAGAGGATCAAACCCTCGACCGCCTAGTTATGAGTGAGGATGTGGGCCGCTACACCAAGCGGTGACTTTGAAACCAAACACGTGCTCCTCCTTGTTAAACCTTTCAACAACAAAAATAATTAAAAAAAACTTTTAAATGCTCTGAACCCGACGGGTTTCAAACCCAGGTCCTCAAACTGGCAAGCCAACTGACTTGACCATGTGCGCTATGCTCTCGGGCAGAAGTAAAGAGAGGACAATATTTATTTAAACAGAACGGCGGTGAATTTAAAAAAAAAAAAATGAATTATCCCACATGTAGTGGAAGGGAGGCAAACCAACTCCTTTTATACACCCGTGAGCGCATATGCTCTCGATTGCCTTCGGGTAATCACCTTCAAAATATTTTGCCAACAAAACTGTGTCGTCCAACCGCAACTTGCCACATGGCATCCACATCAACTCCTCACCATGCCACCATGCCACATTAGCTGCTCACTCAGTTTGCACCTCGCCTTGCCACGTATCTCTTCAAATTCCATGTCACTGCCTACTCAGCTGCCACGTCAACATGCCAGCTCAACTCCTCGAGCTACGGGCCCTCCATGTTAGTCATCCACGTGTCACTTTAGGATTTGTGCCTAGTCTGCTACCTCTTGCTGTGCTCCAAAAAATGTGCTAGCTGTGTCATTCTGCGCTCTGACCGACCTCAAAAAATGAGCCCTGCCTTGGCTCTCGGTCTCCTCGAGCGCTTTCCACACTGGATCTGATACCACTGATCATATTCAAACTAGGTGGCAGTAAAAGACAAAAAATATGGTCTCCTTTTTTATTATAATTTTCATGTAGTGCCTTCACATACATTGTATTTATATTGCGGGGATGAAGGTGGTTAGATAATGATGAAGGGAGGCAGTGTTGAGGGATAAGGGAAGGGAGAGGAGAGATAAGGGGTGAGATAATAGACAGGAAAGAGGAATGCGAGAGAATAGGGATAGGATAGAATATAGGGAGAGGAGAGGTATATAAAAAAAATCTTGCCAATAATTAAACCCTGCTGACAAACACCATTGTTTTCACACTGAGCCTAGAAAAACCAGATATTTCTAGGCCTTAAACCTCTTCACATTTGCAACAATAAACACTACTGGTGGTAACAATGTTACTCAGATGTGTAGGTGGTGTGGTCTAAGAAACCACAAGGAGGCTAACTTCCTGAATAAGGCAAGTTCTAGTGGAACACATAATGTTAATTTGATTGACATTGGTAAAATAAGTACAATAATGGGAAGGGAAGATGAAGTCCTAGCAGTAACAAGAACACAAACTAGGAAGTTAGAAGAATACCCAAATCCTACCAGGGAGAAAGAGCGATGGTAGGAATCTCAAGAATTGATAAAAATAGAACTACATAAAGGAAATCAGGACATATTAGTTCTGGAGAAAGCTCTAAATAGTGTGGAGATACCAAATGATAAGAATACATCAATAGAAGGCTTGGTGACAAAGGTGTTGAATACGATAGTAGAAGTGAAGGTGGCTAGTCTATTCAACATAGTACCTGAGTTATACGCTATAGTGGGAGAAGTCATAAAAACAAATAAGAGAGAAACCTGATAGATAGCGCATATCAAGCAAGGATAGTTCATTGATCCAACTATACTAATGATTGAGGCAATAACAAAACTAGCCTTGGTTCATATGGAGATATTTGACCATAAGTTAAATCAGGTGATCATTAATGGAGGATCAAGTGTGAATGTAATTCCAGAAAAAACATGATAGAGTATTTATTAACCTACACCAAGATCTCCAAACTTCAAATTGTATGGAGTAGATTAGTACAACATCGAGACAATAGGCGTACTAATAAGCCAAAAAGTGCAAATAGCATAATAGAATTTCATACTGGATTTTGTTATAATTGCCATGCAAAAACTGATATATGATGCATTGTTGGGATGAGTGTGGTTACGAATGGTAAAAGTAAACCACAACTAGGAGAAAGAGTGTTTGACCTTCAAGAAAGGTCAACATAGATATTTGATCAATCTAAATAACCATGTGGTAAGCCAAGCAATTGCAAGTTCTGACGATTCAAGAGTTTCTTCCTCGGATGAATGGTTAGGATATGAATCAAATGAAGAGGGAGTATTACATCTGTAAGACTGCACAGACGATGAGTACAATGAAGACAAAGGCTTACTCCACTAGCAATTAAAGACTGAAGTTTTCTCCCTCCAGTATTTTTGCGTTGATGCAAGAAATTAAATTCAAGATGATGAGAAAAAGGAACCAAAAAAATAGAAAGAAGTAAGAAATAGATAGCAACAAATAAGGATAAGGAGAGATAAAATGGACATTTCCCAAAAAATTTGTAGAATTTATGATGGGAGACTTAGTCACTGAAGACAAACCAACCCACCCCATCGACGTTCTCAAAGTAGCCAATGAACCTGATTCCATCAAATATGAAGGTCCAAGAATGATTCAGGTAAACTTAGGAGAATATGGCAAGGAGAGGATGAGTAAATGTGGAGATGATTAAGATCCAGTACTTAAGGCAACAACTTTTAAAATCTTTATGGATTATAAATATGTCTTTGCTAGGACATACAAGGACCTGAAGGGATATCCACCAGAACTTTGTGTATATAATATTTCCCTTATTGAAGGCACACAACCAGTAAGAAGGTGACCATACAGGATGAATCCCAAATACGTAGCATTGGTGAATGCTGAAATTAACAAGATGTTGGATGAAGACATTATTTTCAAAGTTATGAAAAGTGAATGGGTGTCACCAATTGTGATCACCTTGAAGAGGGAAGTTGAAATATTTTTAATTTGTGTAGATTTTTAAAGCCTCAATGCCATAACCATCAAGGATCCCTTCTCGATACCTTTCATAGATTCCATCCTGGAGGAAGTAGTAGGTCATGAGATATATTTATTTTTGGATGGGTTTTTAGGGTATAATCATATTAGCATTGCAGAAGAATATAATCTAAATACAACCTTCATGGTTGAAAATGGAATATATGCTTACAATCGGATGCCATTTGGTTTGTGCAATGCACTTGCTACCTTTCAAATAATTATTCTATATATCTTTGATAAGATGTCCATAGGAAATTTTAAAGCCTTCCTAGATGATTGGTCCCTATACGGGAGGACACAAGAATACTTGAAATCACTAGAGGAATGCATGAGCTTGCGTAGATGAGCTCAGATCATTAAATCTAGGAAAGTATGTCTTGATGGTACCATATGGAAATTTTTTAGGGCATATTGTATGCCAAGAGGGCCCAAAGCCCAATTTGGATAATATTTAGGTAATATTGCTTATGGAGGAGCCACATGATGTGATCTCGATGAAAACCTTCTTGGGAATGATGGGATACTATAAAAGGTTCATTCATAACTATGCATTGAATTCTCATACACTAGATGCTCTTACATGTAAGGGTGTTCCTTTTCATTAGGTAAAGGAGCATCAGGGAGCCTTTGAAATCCTAAAAGCACACTCAATGAAATCACCTATCTTGTTTTACCTAGACTAGGATAAGGAGTTCCATGTGCATGTTGATGAATCAAACTACGCTATTGGTTGTGCATTGGCTCAAGAAGATCAATTTGGGTTGGACCATCCCATCTACTTTGAGAGTCAGCTATTGTCTCTAGCCGAGAATAACTACAATACAACAAAGTGTGAAGAACTAGGGATGGTGTACGCAATAAAAAAGTACTAATACTATTTATTGGGCAACCCTTTTACTTTCTATGTATATCATTAGGTGCTATTGTACTTGATTAACAAGCCAACAATCTATGGATGAGTGAGTCGATGGCTCATTACTCTACAAAAATTCATATTTTGAGTGGTATTGAGACTATGGAAGAAGCACATAATAGTGGATCAACTATAAAGGATTCACTTAGGAGAACCTGTAGAAGGAGGAATACTAGATGAATTTTTCAATGAACAATTTTTCATGATAAGTGCGATACCCACATGGTATAAACATATTGGGGATTACTTATTGACAGGAGAGCTGCCAAAGGAAATGATGGTAGCTAAACAACGGAAGGTGATTATGAAGTTTGCACCCTTTACTTTGATTGAAGGATTACTATACAAGATGCGGGAGGACCACATTTTGAGAAGATGCATGATGGACAATGAAGTACAGTAGACCCTAAAGGAGGCACACAAAGGGTTGGTTGGAGGACATATTGGACCTTATGCAATAGCAAGGAAAGTGTTGTTGGCAAGCCTATGGTGGATCAATATTTTTCACAAGGCCAAGGACTTTGTGAAGGAATGTGATACGTTTCAAGGAAAAATGAAACCATTGAAATGGGACTTCATGCCACTGCATCCATTGCAATCTCAAGAAATTTTTGAAATACGGGGGTTGGATTTTGTGGGTCCATTGAGAACAAGCCATAAGAAGAAATGCAGACATATCATAGTTGCAACTGAGTACTTAAAAAAATGGGTTGAAGCAAGAGCCTTACTAATTCTACAAGGAGCATAGCTCACTTTTTATATGAACATGTTATCACACGGTTCTGCATACCTATTCAATTGATAAGTGATAGGGGAGGTCATTTCATTAATGAAATTATTCAAAACATGATGAAGGAATTCAGGATCTTTCACCTTTTGTCAATTTTGTATTACCCTAGAGCAAATGGGTAAGTGAAGATGATAAATAAATTCTTGGTTTCTATCATGTACAATACATGTGCTATTGAAGGTGTAGACTAGGAGGAGCGCTTACCAATAATTCTATGGGCATACATAACTACCTTCAAATTGACCATAAACCACACACATTTCCATTTGATGTATGGATAGGAGGTGGTAGTACTAGTAGAATTCTTGGTACCAAGCTTGAGAGTAGCTATTGATACCCACCTAAATGATAAATAAATCATAGAGAAAAGACTCAGAGCACTAGTCTAGCTAGGCAAGAAAAGGGTGTTGGCTTAGTGGGCAATGAATATTGCTTAGCAACGATGGAAATACTGCCATGATAATCATATTCAAAAAATAAACTTGAAGGCTGGTGATTTTGTTCTCAAATACAATGGTAAAAGAGAGATCAATCCAAGAAATCTGAAGATCCTATGGCTTGGACCTTTTAAGGTAGAAGAGGTATTGGACAATGGGGCTATTTGAATGAAGAAGCTAGATAGAACACTTTTCCTCAAAGTAGTAAATGGCTCTAATTTGAAGGTGTACAAGGCACAAGCATCGATCAATATGATCAAATTGGAAATTAAGGGGGACACTTCTAGTAACTCAAGAGAAGAAGCAAAACCAGGTATACAATCCTAAAAATATGGTGGGCCAAGCAATATGGTTTGGGAGGATGAAATTGCTAACCTGGAATAGTTATTAGAAGAGAAGAAGAACTGGTAATCAAAAAAAGAGAGTTAGAACCAAATGTACGAGTTCTATAAAGTGAAGTAGAGGATCAGATTCAAAATATTTCGTACTTAGCCTCACAAGGGCATATACTAGAAGTGGAAGAATATGAAGGCCAAGCAACCAAAATTTTGCAATGAATGAATTTGGAAATGCAATGGTTGCACAAGGAATATGAGACTCTATGTCATTATAATGCACTATTGAGGGAATAGATTATTTAGGAATTGGGTGGAACTATACAACAAATGCAGTAACAACAGGATGTGCGTAGAGAAAAATGGGCTGAAAGAGATCAAGATGGTTTTAGAGGGATCCAAAATGGCAATTAACCAAATAGTAGTTCATTCTTGGTGGCTCTAGAACATTCAACACCAAGACTCTCTCAGAAACAAGAGAATAAAAGGTTGCAAGTAGGTGTATTAGAAATAAGGGAAAATACAGGGAACATTGTAGTTTCCTCAAAATATTAAGATAGTTCATCTACATCTACATTAATAATCATCCTAAATATAGATGACTCCTTAAAAGCAACTTCACCATTAATAAGGCATCCTTGATGATGCAAAAAATCATTAGAAAAGAGTAAATCAAGGAAATCTCATTAGAACTTGGCTTCTAGTAGTGCATATTAGATAAGTCGAGAAGAAGTAATCGAGATTTAGTAGCAAGATGTCAGGGTTGTAACCGAACGACCAAAGTATAATGGGTGGTTAGAAGACTCAAGTGAGGATGAGAATCAACCTCGAGACCCTGATATACCACATGCTAGTCCTAACCCAGACCATCAAAGATAAAGATATGAAATCCAAATTCAACAAGAAGGGATTAGATTTCCTAAAACTACACAAGTGATTAAAGATGATGAGTATCTAAGTCCATGGGATGAGTATAATGGAGGAGTAAATAAATATACAATACTAGATATACCAATACAGGTAGAGAACACCTTATGTAGGAGCTATAAGATGTTTAACGGAACACGAAGAAGTGGCTAGGTATCGTATTGCAGTACTCGACCTATGTCCCTTTGTCATTCCTGATGATTCCTCCAGTCTTGCAATGCTCGGTTTGCCTTTAGCCACCCCATAAAAGTTTAGTTTTATTCAACGTTAAGGCGAAAGCTTCCATATGATAATATCTCTAGTATTGGGGTGGGTAGACTGCAAATACCTTTCAAATTCAGGATACCCAACTAGCTGGCAAGCTTACCTTCACTATAGAACTATTTTTCATCTTTGATATGGATTATGGAAATATTTTCTTTCAAGGAATTGAAAATTTTAGCTTCCACATGCAAGGGATCCTTTTTAACATTCTTGAAGGTTCTATTGTTTCTTTCATTCCAAATACCCCTAAAAAATGAGGTAAATAAAAAGACCAACAAATTCTAAGCAAAATATTCTATAATGGAAAACCCACTATAAATACAAGTCTAGAATGTTATTAGGTATGATCTAGGTAAAACTAAATTTGATGAGAAGAAGTGGATAACTTGTAAGGAGAAGGGACACTCAAGAAATACATTATTAGCATTCTCCCAAGCAGCTTCACACAGATAACACCTATTCAAAATCGGTAGGTCTCTTTTGTAAAGGTTTTCAATAGTAAGGATTTTGTTTCGGACGACCATCCAAAAGAAGAAATTAGTTCTAGGTATGAGGTGTTTGAACCATATCTTACTAGATGGAAACCATTCCTCTTCCTCGTCAAACTGAAGAAAGTAAGCATATTTAACCATGAAAAGGCACTTATTATCCACTTTCCAAATAAGGGAATCGATTGATGGGTTAGGATTTAGGATATGAATTTTAAGGATATTGGATAAACAACTTAGAGCACGCATTTTCTTGGGGGAGGGGTTAACAAGAGATAAAGTCTTACAATCCCTTTTTTAATATCTTACCTCAAGAAAGACAACAACTCTAGATCCATAGGATTCCATAGTAAAGGGCTCTAAGCAATTTAGAAGCTGATATCTAATCAAAGGCACATTATGAGAACAACTATCTTCCCAAAATTTTACTTTCCTACCATCATCGATCTTCCATATCAAGCCTTTGTGAATAATAAACTTAGAATCAAAAAGGTATTTTTAAAAAATAGAGCTCTTTGGATTGGCCTGAATATCAAGGAAATTACCATCTTTTCCAGGAAATTTAGCTATTAAAATCTCTATCCATCTAGCTTAATCCATTTTGAAAAACTTCCATCCCTATTTTGCAATAAGGGCTAAATTCATTTTTTTAGTTTCCTGAGGCCTAATCTACTCTTGCTCTTCGTGGAACAAACCTACTTCCAATCCACAAGAAAACTTATTTTTTTTTCTTACATGTCTGTCCAAAGAAAGACCTTTTGAATACTATCAATATTTTTGTGGATTTTTTGCGACATCTTGAACGACAAAATGAAGACCAAGATACTTTGGAGGTTGGATTTAATAAGTTATGCCTTTCCATATTAGCTGAGGAGGGCACCTTTCCAACTTACCAATTTTCTCCTAACCCTCTCCACCACAGGAAGCCAAGAAGAATCTTGTAACTTACCACTGAAAAGCGATAAACCTAGATAAATGGAAGGGAGCTGCCCAATGGAACATTCAAATATTTTCATGATTTTTACATGCCTTTGAAGGGAGGTATTAAAAAACACCTTAATATTGTTGAAATTTACCTTCTATCTAGAGGCATCCTCATAAGAAGATAAACTTAATCTCTTTCAGTTGCATAACAGAGGATCTTGAGGTAAGAAGAGTATCATCTGCAAATTATTGGTGGGTTATAGGATTATAGGGGGAGGCAGGCTTTATCCCTGAAACTAGCCCCTTAGAATGGGTTGCCTGAATATATCTGCCCAAGGCTTCTACCATAATAAGAAATAAATAAGAAGACAAAGGATCACCTTGTGTTAGCCTTAAAAGGCTTATGAAATAACTTTCTAGAGAACCATTAATTAGGACAAAATTCATAATTGAGAACAAACATCCTTTGATGAGGTCTATCCAAGTAAGGTGAAATCCATATTTACTCATTAATTTAAACAAAAATTCCCAAGATACTCTATCATATGCCTTGTTCATGTCTAATTTCAACAAAAATCCATCTATACGACTTTTATCTATGGAGTGAAGAACTTCATGAATAGTAATCACTCCATCAAATATTTTCCTCTCTTAAAAAAAAGTACTTTTGTAAGGATCAATAATATGAGGAAGAATGACCTTCATTATATTGGCTATGACTTTAGCCAATATGTTATAAAGAGTATTATACAGTGGAATTGATGTCGCTCGGAATATGAAGGGTATTTTGAATTTCATGCATAGCATTATATATCCTTCCCTATAATTTCCCAAAAAAATTGGTAAAAAATTGTAGGAAAACCATCAGGTCTAGGGGCCTTATTTCCGGACATGAAAAACACAACCTCTTTGATATCAGACTCTTTGAATAGAGTGATAAGACTAGAGTTGTTCATAAATTAGAGAAGAAATAAAAATGAAAAAATAATTGGAGGCCTCCTCATCTATAGGTGTCGTAACTCCTAAGAGATTTTAAAAACTTGTACAACATCCTCACGAATTTTCAAAATATTTCCAATTTTAGTATCATCCTCAAAAATTTTAGTAATCTTATTGAAACTTATGTTTCAAGATTGTGGCATGATAAAACCTAATTTTTTTATCTCCATCTTTAAACTAGAGAGAAATAGACTTTTGTGTCAAGTAGAATTCCTCACAGGCAAAAATATTATGGAAATCCATCAACAAACTTCTTTCAAGATATCTGTCAGCCTCTGATGGGGGGAAAGATTCCACAATAGCTTCAATGGCTAAAATTTGCAGTTTCAGAGATTTCTTTATTTGGAAAATGGTACCAAAGACATTTTTATTCCATTCTTTTAAATTGCTCTTCACAAATCTTAACTTATTGGCAACTTGAGATATTAGGGAACCTGGAAAATCCTTCTTCCGCAAATCAGCTATCAGGGACTCAAGGATATAAGTTTTCAACTACATAACCTTAAAATGGAAGGGAAACTTAAAAATTTTATTCCCAACTGAAACATCCAATACCAAAGGATTGTGATCTGATCCTATTATTGGAATAGGAGAGAACAAAGTTGCCAAAATGATAAAGCCCTTCTTTAGAAATAAAAAACATGTCTAACTTTGATTGGAAAAGATATTACCCCAGCCTTCTGTTGGTCCAAGTGAATTTACTTCCTTTTAGATCGAATTCCATCAGATCATTCGTATTGATAAAAATTTGAATTCCTCCATACCATTAGAGGGGATTGGGTTCCTCCTTTTTTTTGAGGGAAATAGGAGGGAATTAAAATCCCCAGCCAACACCCAAGTAAGGTCAAGGAAAGCATTTATATTTATGCTCAACTCCTCCCATAGTCTTCCTCTTCTCGTAACTAATTTTGGTGCATACACATTGGTTAAAATCCAAGATATTTTATAAAATTTGTAGTAGAAAAACTTGTTAATGAACCTGTCACAATAAGAGAGCACTCTGCCTTTAATTTTTGTATTATCCCAAAGACACATTAAGCCCCTAGAAGTTTTAAAAGTATGGCTTACAGAATAACATGCCTCCTTCCATATGATATTCTTAACCTTATCAAAATTGTTCTCCTTAATTTTGGTTTCTTGAATAAAAAAATGAGATTTCAGATCTTTCCTAATAGAAGCAACTAGTTGTTGCTTCGAAGGGGTATTCAAACCCCTTATGTTCCAAGATAATATTTTTATTTATGATATTTTGTGGGATGCTTCTTCTACCCTTCCATAGAAAGTGTCATTTGAATTCCATTAGCTATGTATTTTAGAGCCTCCCTCAGCCTTGAGTCTTGGTTCGAAGGTCACCCCTGGTTAGAGTTAGCTCCCACATTCGCTGCCCTTTTTTTGCTACTCCTTGTGATGCAATTGGGGTTAGATTTGAAACTTATCCATTAGGTGGTGGATCTGTAGCACGTGTCTATTTTACCGACAGTCTTTGGATGGAAGAAATAACATAAACTAATGTTGGGTTGGCTTTTAAACCTTTCCCATTAAGAGGTAAATTTGAAGCACTATCCTATTTGACTGATGGTCTTTGAATGATGATAGGCTTTGGATGGAAGAAATAACATAAGATTATGTTGGGTTGGCTTTAAAACTTTCCCATTAAGAGATAAATTTGAAGCACTGTCCTATTTTACTGACAGCCTTTGAATGGTAGAAATAACATAATCCGAGGCTGGGAGGGAAACCCTCAAAAATTTAGGTTGGGGAAGATCCACAAGTAGGGTTCCCTCAAAATAAAATTCCTCTAAACCCTCAAAAGAAGGGAGTTGGGAATTAACATCCATATCATTCTCCTGACTTAAAATACTGGAAAACATATTTTCCACAATAATTTCATTCATCACAAAGAAAATAATTTTAGTAGGATAACTTACCTCATATTTTCCTGGAAGTATCTCCTACACTTCAATAGGTGATGGATCTTGGGCCTGAGTCTAACCCTTAGAAATTGTCGAGACTGCCTCCTCTGCTTCCTTGATTTTCCCTGATTTTTAGGTTGTCATTTTTTGAATTGGTTTTGGATTTTATTCTTGGGACAATCCTTAGACAAATACCTCATATTATTGCAAATCCCACACTTAGAAAATATATTTTTCATATTCTAGGCTGAATGTGGGTGCCAAACAATGAGACCAATTTCATTGAGCCTGGAAAGAAGACCTTCATATTAATATTAACACAGAATGGGGTATATATAAGTCTTGACCAAGCAGAAGTAGCTCGGTCAATGGTGAGGAGCTGACCCATATGCCTAGTGATTCTAGCAAAAATATCTTCATGCCACAGATAGAGAGGTAGACTCGAAAGATGAACCAATACTAGAATTTGTTTAAGACTCTAAGAATAGGGGTCAAAATCGGATGACCACCATTTTATAAACAATCCTCTTCTCGCAAAGAACCAAGGACCTTGAAGTAGGACTTTCTCTATGTCTTCTTCGCATATGAGTTTGGCCCAAAAAAAAATTTAGATAAAGAAATAATATTCAAATAGCCATAGGATCTCCACTTATTTCAAGCCTATTTTTGGATAGCATCTAAATCCGATCTTGCTCCCAAAAATTTCCCTATTAGGCATAAATCCCTTGTGCAGTTGCCATCTTAGCAAGATCATTGGAAACTTTGATTTGATCTCCCACAAGAGAGATATGATAGAAAGAAGCAAAATCCTGCCTTTTACCCACTAGAGCTTATAACCAAGGCCTCTCGCTTGGGTTGAAGACTTTGGCCTGGGAATTCATAAGGTTTCCTGCTCAATCATCATTTAAAAATTCAACAGAGCAAGAACCTGCCCGACCAGCTTCCACCTTACCTTTTTTGTCACCTCCTCCACTGCTCATTGTGATTTGCATACTGTTGTTATTGTTTCAAACCCTAGATCTTTGTTGTGTTACTATGCCAAACCTAGCTCTATGTTGTGTTCCTGTACCAAATCCTAGGTCTCTCACATTCGAGTTGACAAATTGTTTCTTTATTCATATTTGATTCATTCTTTGTTTTTGGTGCTATTTATCCTTCCTCCTACTCATCCGATTAAGAATTATTAGTACCTTCCATATAAGGATTTTTACCTGCACCTTCCTCATCCTTCTTACCTTTCTCTTTGTTCATATTTTCTTTCTCTAAATTTTATTCAAGGATTTCTTCAAAGGACAATTTTTAGCTGAATGTCTAGATTTATTGCATACTCTGCATTGATTCGACAAGTTTTCATATTCAATATATTTCTTCCAATACCTAGAATTAGATATGAGCCTTATAGATGTTGGTAAAGTCTTTTTCATGTAGGTATTGACACAAAATATAGCGAAAATTAGCCTAGTTCGAGCTTTAGTTACTGAGTTGAAGGATAAAACCTGATATATTGATTTTGCAATTGCTGCAATTATATCTTCATCCCATAATTCTATATGTAATCTTGGAATTCTTACCCAAAATGGGTCAAGACTTATATTTTTATTTTTAGATTGAAACTTGGTTTCCACCTTCTTAAAAAAGGGCCCATTCTCCAAAAATTGAGGGCCCTCCTAAAATTTTTTTAACATAGTCCTCGTATTTTGGGAAGGTGATGAGGAAAAAATATTTTGGGAGAGCTTTTATCCCCAATGTGTCCTTGAGGTATCCTTTTTCTTTCGGCCTACTTTCTTATAGAGTCTAGATCCAGGCAAGTTCCTATACATTTTCAACTAGATTGTTAGTTTTAAAATATTATCTAGAACATGCAAATAGAACCCCTTTCTCCATCAACGAGAGAGATATCATATATTTCTACAGAAATTGATGTTTTCACTTTGAGGTTATCAATCCAAGTAAACGTAAATTTACCCTTGTCATGGGATGTTATTGGATCAAATTATTGGGTTCATCTACCACCATCATCCCCTTTACTATCTTATGGATCAAATATGGAAGCTCTTGCCCCATCTATGGAATTCTTTGTCCCTGCCATTTTTGACCAACCCATCTGTATTTAGTCCAAAAAATCCATTTCCCTTATTATTTGTTCTTCATCATTGCACTAGGGTTTGATATTTGCAATCTAATTCAAATAATTTATATCCCTATGATTACTTATTGTTTATTCTTCATCCTTACACTAGGGTTTGATCTCTACCATTTTCTTAAGAAAATTTGCCTTCATAGGGTTTGATTTTTGTTGTTTGCTTCAAAACAATCTATGGCACCTACTACCTACTTTAAAAAATCCACCACACTAGGGGTTGATTTTCTTTTCTCACCTGCTTCTGTTGCTCTATGACTACTTGTTGTTTGTTCTATGCCACTGCACTAGGTTTTGATCTCTACCTCCCTCTTAGACATTTTTTCACCCACATATTAGGATATTTATTCCTTTTAGTATCTTAGGGAAGTTAGTTTGGAGCAATTTTACTTCATATAAATGGTTTTAATTTAAGTTGATTTTATTTTAAATTTATGTGTTAGTTTTTTAAAGTTATTAGGCATAAAAAATATTTATTCTACACAAATAGTTACTCAATAAGATCCCATTATTCTTTTCTAGATTATATATTTGTTTTAAAATCTATAAAAATACCTCTTAAACAACTATATCTCTATTTTATCAAACATAAATAACTTAATTATTGAATTTGTGTAATCTAATATTTTGAGGCCAAGGTCAAATGTATATTGGGGTGCATATAAATACCGTTTATGCTACCTAAGGGCATGTAATTATGTAAACCTATGGGTATTCCTCATTTATGTAAGCGTACGGGTTGTAATATATCATATAACTTATGCATCATCCATAGATGGATTAGATTATATGGAGTAAGAAAGATGGTGGTAAAGCCTTGATGTAACAAAATATATCGATATACTTGAGTGGTGTAGTTGCACCAAAATTGAGCATATGATTTGAGATAGTGCAAATATCATATGTGTGTTCTTTGGATTACAAGAATAATTAAAGTATGTAAATAAATTTGCATAATTTGTATGGTTCCACAATATTTCATATAAGAGTAATTTTATTATCAAAGTATTTGATCTCGATAATTGATTTCAGTGTATATGATGCTAACATGGGCATGTTTATGTAAGCCTATAGGCCCCTTTCATATATTACTCGTAGTGGGATTGGTTAATCTACATTTATTGATAAACCTCACTTAAAAGAATAATTAATTACTATTATTATTATAAGGTTAACCTCAAGGATAATTTTATGTTGCCTTGAGGTTAATCTCTCATTGAGGATTTGGTATCACTATAAATACTCCTCAACAAGGATCCATTTAAATTATAACTGTGAATAAATTATGATATATTAGAGTGCCCATGGGCACCCACTTGATACTTCTTGTTGTATTTGTTTATTTTCTTCATGTTATTTATTAGTGCTTTCTTCTAATTACATTATCTTTTTTTAGCATATTATTGTGGTGAATAGGAATATTTCATAATGATTCTATAAAATATTGTAAATTCAAACATGGTATCAAACCAAGATATAACGCAATTTCACTCATCAACAAAAGGAGGAATCGATTCTAGCAATTGAAGCAAGCATTCAATCCACATACCTTTTGTTATGTATTCAAATTTTCAAATTATAGGTTTACGTCCTTATTCTTATGCCATACATGCACATATGCTTTGTGCGACCATCATTCTATATCTACATGATATAACATGAACAGTGCGATGGTATGGTTGTGTGCCCTAGACCAGGAGGTCAGGAGCTTAAATTTTGGTTCTATTCATTAGATTTATATTCTACTCTTTACTAGACCTCTATTTGTCCATCTACAATATGGGAGAGGCATGTTGGTAGAGAAGGATCTCATCCTGGAGGTTGTCGTGTGTTCGAATTTTTGGTGGTATTTTTTCTTGCAAGATTTTGATTGAACCAAATAAAGGGCTCTCGTGACCTCTTCTCAAATCATATATATGTTGATAGCACTATGGTTATATTCTCTACTTGCAACAGGGAGGTCACTATGTCAAATCACCACCTGCAATCTTTTTGAATAAATACTTGTGATTATTGGAAGTTTATAACTAAGTCAAAGGAGGTCTTCCCCCACCTCAACTAACTACATAGCATAGTAGTTTGATGGCTTATTTATGGTGAAGTACTAATTTCAAAAATTGATAATGGTACTTTTTGTGGGAAGCATCTTTGGGCCGAACCACATGGTCAAATACGTTTCTATTTGTTTTTCTTTCTAGTTTTATGCATGACATAGCAATCCACTCCCTTGTTTGAAAGTATACCATCTTAGGTATGATCCCCTCTTGTTTGAAAGTGGGTAATTTTGGGTTCAAGCCCTGTTGGATCTAGAACACTTTTAAATTTTTTATATACATACAAGAAGCTTGAGTAATTGACCAATCCTATAAAAAAAGTGTCAAACCTAGATTTGTAGGCACATTCAATCTAGTGGCACCATGTCCTGATTGTTAATTTATCAAAATAATTTCTAAGGTTTATATTTTAATTTTTTTCTTATGTAAGTGCTAATTTAACCTAATCTTAAAGAGGCCATAAATTTTGTATACAAAAGCATTTGGAGACCATGTTGTTTCTAGATTCTATGACTTTTCAAGCTCTATACTGGTATGAAACTAAATAGTGCGGGAAGCAGGATTGTTTTTTATATTGAATCGTTTTTTTATTGTAAGGTAGAAAACCCACAATAGACTTAATTTATATATTTGTTCGATGATCCCTTATTATCATATTTGGATTACATTTAAATACCTAGTCTAATAGTTGTAAGAGTGAAGGGTTGTGACCCTAGAATATAATTAATAAATAATATAAGTATTAGGACATGTTAGGAGGGTCCTAACATGCCACCCCCCTTAAAGGAGCTTTGTCCTCAAAGCTGGAAATTTGGAAATTGCTGCTGGATATCTTGAAAATTTTCCCACGTTGCGTCTTCTAAAGGTAGACCTTTCCAATGGATTAAAACTTCCATGATATCGCGAGTACAAAGGTGACGAGAGCGGTGATCCAAGATAGCTTCTGGCTCGACTAGAAGTACTCCATCATCGAAGAATTTAGGGAGAGTGGTTTGTGTCATGATATGGGCTCCAACTATGAGCTTAAGGCAAGATACATGAAATACAAGGTGAATTTTGGAAGAGGGAGGAAGCTCTAGTTTATAAGCAACGGTCCCAATATGTTGGAGAACTTTATACGGCCCGTAAAATTTGGGTGCTAACTTCTGAAAACCTTTTTGTTTAAGAGAGGATTGACGGTAAGGTTGGAGATGTAAGAAAACCATATCACCCTCATGGAAACTACATTCTCTTCTATGTTGATCGGCTTGCTGCTTCATGCGATGCTGGGCTGTGTGTAGGTTCTCTTTTAGGATCCGTAGCATGTCATCTCTATTAGCAAGTTTTGTTTCCACTGCATGGACTTTTGTAGTCCTTGGAATATAGGAAGTGAGGGATGGTTGTGTTTGACCATATAGTTCTTCATAAGGAGTCATTTTGATGGACGTATGGTATGAAGTGTTATACCACCATTCCGCTAGTGAAAGCCACTTTACCCAATGGAGTGGTTGAGTAGAAACAAAACATCGAAGGTATATTTCCAGGCATTTATTTACAACTTTTGTTTGGCCATCGGTTTGAGGATGGTAAGCGAAACTCATACGAAGTTGAGTACCTTGTAATTTGAACAATTCCTTCCAAAAGGTGCTAGTGAAAGTTGGGTCACGGTCACTAACAATTGTGGAGGGCATACCATGTAATTTAAAGATGTTATCTAGGAAGAGGTGGGTTATAGTGCTAGCGGTATAAGGAAGAGCCACAAAACAAAAATGGGCATATTTAGATAAACGATCAACGACTACGAAAATGGTTGTTTTTCCTCCTGATTTTGGTAATCCTTCAATAAAGTCCATATAAATATCTGCCCATGTTTTGGTGGGTATAGGAAGATGTTGAAGTAATCCTGGAATAGCGAGGGTCTCCCCCTTTTGTCTTTGGCAAACTTCACATTCTTTTATAAATTTTTTGATGTAATTTTTCATTCCTACCCAATAGAAGGATGTAGTGGCTCTTTTATAGGTTTTTAAGAACCCTAAGTGGCCTGCAGTGGGTGAGGTATCTAACTCATGAAGAAGTTTTTCATGATAAGTTGAATTGGGGGTGAGGACCATCCTCCCTTTGTATCTTAATATATTGTCCTTCCAAGTGTATGGAGGTTTGCTACTAGGATTATGTTGAAGTTGTTGAATTAAGGCATGGATAGTAGGATCATTTATCCATTCTTCATGCACCTCATCTACCCATTTAGGAATAAGGGAGGAAAGAGCATGGGCTTGAGGCATATCTTCAAATTTTCTAGAAAGTGCATCGGCTGCCATGTTGTCCTTTCCCTTTTTATATGTAATTTCATAATCATAGCCAAGAAGTTTAGTAACCCATTTTTTTTGTTCGGGGTATTAGTCCTTTGTTCCAAAAAATACTTCAAGCTATGATGGTCAGTGTGTATAATGAAATGTTGGCCAATAAGGTAAGGCCTCCAATGTTGAATAGCATGGACAATCACCAACATCTCTTTTTCATACGTAGAGCGAGCTGAATTCTTAGGAGAAAATGCTTTGCTTATAAAAGCTAGAGGCCTTTCATCCTGCATGAGTATGACTCCCATTCCTATTCCTGAAGCGTCACTTTCAATGAAGAACAGTTTAGAAAATTTGGGCATGGCTAGAACAGGGGTGGTACACATTGCAGTTTTCAAGGTGATAAAGGCCTCATCCACTTTAGACAACCATTTGAAAGCATTTTTCTTAAGTAATGTTGTTAGAGGAGCAGCAATTTTACTATAATTTTGGACAAATTTTTTATAATATCCCGTTAGTCCAAGAAACCCATGTAGAGCTTTTAAGGTTTTTGGAATAGGCCAATTTTTCACCTCCTCGATTTTGGAAGGATCTACCATAACTACTTCCTTTGAGACAATATGCCCTAAGTATTCAATTTCTTGTTTTCCAAAGGACCACTTTGATCTTTTTGCATAAAGTTGATTTTCCTTCAATATTTGGAACGCTTGTCTAACATGGTCCAAATGTTCTTCCCATGTTTTGCTATAAATCAAAATGTCATCAAAGAAAACTAATATAAATTTACGAAGAAAAGGGTGAAATACCTTATTCATTAGACTTTGAAAGGTAGAAGGAGCGTTGGTCAGGCCAAATGGTATCACCAAGAATTCGTAGTGCCCTTCGTGAGTGCGAAAGGCCGTCTTAGGAATATCCTTTTCATTGACTCGTATTTGGTGGTAGCATGACCGTAAGTCTAACTTGGAAAAATAAGCTGCCCCGTGGAGTTCATCTAATAGCTCGTCTATGACCGGAATAGGAAATTTATCTTTGATGGTCATTTTATTAAGCGCTCAAAAATCGACACATAAACGCCACGAGCCATCCTTTTTACTAGCTAAAATAATTGGAGAGGAGTAAGGGCTTTTGCTAGGTCTAATGACTCCTGCATTAAGAAGCTCTTTTACTAATTTCTCTATTTTGGTCTTTTGGAGGTATGGATAATGATAAGGTCTAATATTAGGAGGTTGATACCCTGGAAATAGTGGAATAGTGTGATCGTGACTTCGTTGTGGAGGTAGTCCTTTTGGTTCATTGAATACCGCCTTATGGTGGTCTAAAATATTTTGTAACTCTGGTGTCTCGTCTTCTTTGTGACTAGGTTTTATTGAAAATAATTGGGCAACCATTCCTTTGTTTCCTTTTCAGATAATTTTCTCCATTCTATGCAAGCTGATGATTTGGGAAGGTCTTGATTTCAGGCCTTGGATAATATAGGTTTGGTTCATTGCTGTGAATTTCATCCATAGTTCATCAAATTCCCATTGGACTACACCCAAGGTTCATAACCATTGTACGCCTAGGACAATGTCGCACCCACCTAGGGGTAGGACGTACATGTCGCCTTTCATGTTATAAACCCCCATAGTTAGTTTTATATTTCTGCATTTTCCTTTGCATGCAATTTTTCCGTCATTTCCAATCATCACTTCGAAGTTATTGCAAGGGTATATAAAACAATTTGCTTGTTTAGCCACCTTTGGATCGATAAAATAGTGCATGCTACCAGAATTTAGGAGAACGGTAAGGTTTTGTTTCTTAAAATACCCTTTTACTCGCATTGTTTGAGGGGCAAAAAATCCGGCAAGGGCGTTGAAGGAAACCTTTGGTGCATTTTCTTCGTCACTTTCAAGTGTGTTGGATAATACCTCTACTTTGAGTTCAGGTTCCTCTTTAGTAGAATTCCCTTCCTCTGTGGCATCTAGAATATATAATTTTTGTGAGGCACATTTATGATTTCTGTTAAATTTCTCATCGCAATGGTAGCAAAGACCCTTAGCTTATCTTTCCTTCATTTCCTCGAAACTCAGACGCTTAATTGGTAGAGCGGGGTTAATTTTGGGGGTTGTGTAGGAGTTTTGGGTTCGTCCATTTTGCATTGGTTTGGGGTTGGTATAAGTGTTTGATGGTTTCCCCCAAGTTGGTTTTGTGAACCGATTTCGTGCCTTGATTTTGTCCTCCGCTAATTTCGCCAAGCTGATGGTCTCTAACATGTTTGTAGGGTTATACATTTGCACCTCTATTTGAATTTCTTCTTTTAATCCGCTGATAAAACATTCTTGAAATAAGGCAACGTCTAATCCGGATGTTCGATTAGCTAGCCTTTCAAATTCTTCTTGGTATTCGCTTACCGAAGTGGTTTGGCATAATTTAGTGAGGGCCCCTGTAAAGCTTTGAAACTTGCTAGGTCCGAATCACACTAATAGATTCTGTGTAAAGGTTGACCACGTCGGAGTGCCATTAGTTTTCTCGAACCATTGGTACCATTGGATGGCGTCATTTTCCAAGTGGAAGGAGGCGATATGCACTTTTTGCATTTATGGAATTTGATTTAGTGAGAAATATTGCTCTGCTCGGTAGATCCAGTTTGTAGGGTCTCCTCCTTCAAATTTTGGGAAGTCTAATTTGGTCGTCCGTGGTAGAATGGAATTTTGTGGACCTCCTAACATTGATCGGTTTGATGACCCGTGGTTGGGTGAATTTGCATGTGTTGTTGCCTGATTTTGGCTGATGTCATCAAGTTTAACATCCATTGCAAATATTTTCTCGAAGAGTTCTCTTGTGTTACGGGTATTCTCCTCTCTTTCTCGTTGAACTTCTTTAGTGAGCCTTTCGTGTTTCTCATGAATGGAATCCAATGATTGTCGTCCTTCAGCCATTGCGGTTGGTGTAGGTAACGATCAATATGACTTGGTACAGGTGAGAAAAAAATAAAAATAATAATTTTAATTTTTTTCCTTTGCATTTCGAACGTCGAAAACCTTGATGCTGCGTTGAAGATTTTAGCTTTTTCAAAATAGCCACCAGTCACCATGCGAAAGGTCGAGCAATTTGGGTGTAATACAACTTAATTCGTACCTTAGG
Source organism: Wollemia nobilis (assembly GCA_028583015.1). NCBI lineage: Eukaryota > Viridiplantae > Streptophyta > Pinopsida > Araucariales > Araucariaceae > Wollemia > Wollemia nobilis. The sequence continues at coordinate 12,424,721 of JAQPPZ010001195.1, forward strand.
AGAAGGTTTAATTTTCTACGAGGATTTTGACACGGATCCGTGAAGCGTGAATGTTGTTTGCGTCCTCGTGAATGTGGACTGGATGAAATGTGCGGTGGGAAAAATTTTAATGGTGAATTTGCTCCTTGATCTAGCTCTGATCCAGATGGTATGAAACTAAATAGTGCGGGAAGCAGGATCATTTTTTATATTGAATCGCTTTTTGATTGTAAGGTATAAAACCCACAATAGACTTAATTTATATATTTGTTCGATGATGCCTTACTATCATATTTGGATTGCATTTAAATACCTAGTCTAATAGTTGTAAGAGTGAAGGGTTGTGACCCTAGAATATAATTAATAAATAATATAAGTATTAGGACATGTTAGGAGGGTCCTAACACATACAGTGGTGACATAAGATTATAAATTTGCTATGGATCTATTTGGGTTTTTTATGCAAAATGGATTCCCTAGAGTATGCTACCCATCTCAATTGGAAAAAATATAGTACTTGGTTAGTTAAAATGGTAGGATTACTCAAAAGCAAACATCTCTAATTTATCTTCAATAATGAATCACAAGAAGGTCCTACTGATCATAAACTTAGTAAGAGAAAGGAGGAAGCTCTTGGACAATTCATAATATTAGTGGATCTAGATGTAATTTTCCATATTAGAGAGATGACATATCTTGTTTACATATAGACTACTTTGGAAAATGTCTATAGAAAAGTAAGTGCTAGTGAAGTTAATAGAATAGAAATTAATCTCTTTAATCTAAAACTTTTAGTTTTTAGCAATGTCGAAGACTATATATCACACTTAAAATCTTTAAAAGTTGATCTAGCTATAGCAAGATGTAAGATAAAGAGTAATGAAGGGAATGCAAAATCTATTACTTCTAATATTTCTCCTTCTTTTCATGTAGTTGGCTTGGTTCTTTATGTGAATATTATAACTATGAAAAAACCATAACCTATGTTTGTTGAAGCTCTTTTATAAACATTAGTTAAAACCCAACTGAAGTTTGATAATTTAGAGAGGAAAACCAATGATATATGTATTCCAGAATTTTGAATATAGCTCCCATAAATCGAATGCAAGTTCCATAAAATCCAGAGGCCTCCTGAGGCTCCATTCGTTGCTTTGGCTACATAATTTACCTTTTTATAGATATTGTTCTTAACTGCTAAAATATTATTGTTGTCAATCTTAGCGTGTTGAAGAAGAAGAATGTTCAGGTAATTACCCTTCCTAAGAGTTTTAGTTACCTGCTATTTGGAAAGGGCATTCATACACCTTACATTCCAAGATATGATATTTATTTCTTGCCCAATGTGGAGGGTTTTATTTCACTCAGATCTAAAATACTTTGTGTTTCATTTTTTGTATCCTTGGCAGTTTATCTACTTCTGTCTTTTTTTGATTTAGGTCTTCCTACTCTAGTCTCACTTTATACATTTGTTGTTCTTCAAGAGTTTCTAGTAGGATTCATACCAGGGATTTTCTTTTTTTTACCTAGAGGTTTAATTGAAGACTTTGCCAGTGAAATATGAAGAACATAAAAGGAATAATATACCATCTCTTCAGAGTCAAACAATGTGTTCATACCTTGTTTTGATCGATCTAAATGCTAGAAAGGGGTGCCTTTCATTTACCAAATTTCATCTTGCACTAGTTTTCTCCTGAATTGATATATACTTAGGCTTTTCTATACAAATAACCTTATCTTCTTGATCTTGGATTTTTTTTTTTGGTTTTTCTCCTGGGCTTCAGTTTTTTCTAGATCATCGAGTTGAGAAATTATTTTTATTAGGTAGGAAAATATGGGATGTTGAAAGGATCCCTAACCTTTTACAATGAGAGACACAATGGAAACAAGAATAGTAAATGAATCAAGAGGATAACAACCCCAAGGGACAGGGGGATACAAACAAACAATCATAAATAGGCAGAATGAACAAAATACCTTCAACAAAAAGCAAAAGGGAGCACCTTATCAACCAGGGACAAAAAAAGACCAGAATTCAAAACTAGAACACACTATGTCAAAAAGGCAAGGAAATCCTTCACCGAGATTTGAATAGTGTTTTGATTGACCCTCTAGTTGGTAAATAGGTTAACTTCCTTATTTCCTTCTCTAAAGGTGTGCTTGAATTCAATACCTTATAAATTCTTTGTGTGACGGTAAATATCTTCTATTAAATCTACAATGTACCAGTGGGAGGAACATTTTCCTTTAGCAATATTAATGATGGAAAGAGAGTCATCTTTGATCACCACCTTTTTTACATTCATATTTTCTAGGAGCATGATCCCTTGATAAAGTGCTCGAGCTTCGATAAAAAAACTGGATTGAACACTTAAGAAGTTAGTAAAATCCAAAAGAGTAACCCCTTTGTCATTCCTAATGATTCCTCTAGTATTGCAATGCTCGGTTTGCCTTTAGCCACCCCTCAAAGTTTAGTTTTATTCAAAGTTAAGTCGAAAGCTTCAATATGACAATATATCTAGTATTGGGGTGGGTAGACTGCAAATACCTTTCAGATTTAGGATACCCAACTAACTGGCAAAGTTACCTTCACTATAGAACTATTTTTCATCTTTGATATGGATTATGGAAATATTTTCTTTCAAGGAATTGAAAATTTTAGCTTCCACATACAAGGGATCCTTTTTAACATTCTTGAAGGTGCTATTGTTTCTTTCATTTCAAATACTCCTCAATAATGAGGTAAATAAAAAGACCAAAAAATTCTAAGCAAAAGATTCTATAAGCGAAAACCCACTATAAATACAAGTCTAGAATGTTATTAGGTATGATCTAGGTAAAACTAAATTTGATGATAAGAAGGTGGATAACTTCTAAGGATAAGGGACACTCAAGAAATACATTATTAGCATTCTCCCAAGCAGCTTCACGTAGATAACACCTATTCAAAATGCGTAGGTCTCTTTTGTAAAGGTTTTCAATTGTAAGGATTTTGTTTCGAACGACCAGCCAAAAGAAGAAAATAGTTTTAGGTATGAGGTGTTTGAACCATATCTTACTGGATGGAAACCATTCCTCTTCCTCGTCAAACTGAAGAAAGTAAGCATATTTAACTGTGAAAAGGCACTTATTATCCACTTTCCAAATAGGGGAATCAATTGATGGGTTGGGATTTAGAAGATGAATTTTAAGAATATTGGATAAAGAAATTAGAGCACGCACTTGCTTGGGGGAGGGGTTAACAAGAGATAAAGTCTTACAAACCCTTTTTTAATCCCTTACCTCAAGAAATACAACAACTCTAGATCCATAGGATTGCATAGTAAAGGGCTCTAAGCAATTTAGAAGCTGATCTCTAATCAAAGGCACATTACAAAAACAACTATCTTCCCAAAATTTTACTTTCCTACCATCATCGATCTTCCATATCAAGCCTTTGTGAATAATAAACTGAAATCAAAAAGGTATTTTTAAAAAATAGAGCTCTTTGGATTGGCCTGAATATCAAGGAAATTACCATCTTTTCCAGGAAATTTAGCTATTAAAATCTCTATCCATCTAGCTTAATCCATTTTGAAAAACTTCCATCCCTATTTTGCAAAATAAGGGCTAAATTCATTTTTTTTAGTTTCCTGAGGCCTAATCCACTCTTGCTCTTCGTGGAACAAACCTTCTTCCAATCTACCAAAACAATTATTTGTTTTTCTTACATGTCTGTCCAAAGAAAAAGACCTTTTGAATACTATCAATATTTTTGTGGATTTTTTGCGACATCTTAAACAATGACAAAATGAAGACCAAGATACTTTGGAGGTTGGATTTAATAAGTTATGCCTTTTCAGCTTCACCGAGGAGGGCACCTTTCCAACTTACCAATTTTCTCCTCACCCTCTCCACCACAGGAATCCAAGAAGAATCTTGTAACTTACCACTGAAAAGCGGTAAACCTAGATAAATGGAAGGGATCTGCCCAATGGAACATTCAAATATTTTCATGATTTTAACATGCCTTTGAAGGGAGGTATTAAAAAACACCTTAATCTTGTTGAAATTTACCTTCTATCTAGAGGCATCCTCATAAGAAGATAAACTTAATCTCTTTTAGTTGCATAACAGAGGATCTTGAGGTAAGAAGAGTATCATTTGCAAATTATTGGTGGGTTATAGGATTATAGGGGGAGTCACGCTTTATCCTTGAAACTAGCCCCTTAGACTGGATTGCCTGAATATATCTCCCCAAGGCTTCTACCATAATAAGAAATAAATAAGAAGACAAAGGATCACCTTGTGTTAGCCTTAAAAGGCTTATGAAATAACTTTCTAGAGAACCATTAATTAGGACAAAATTCATAATTGAGAACAAACATCCTTTGATGAGGTCTATCCAAGTAAGGTGAAAGCCATATTTACTCATTACTTTAAACAAAAATTCCCAGGATACTCTATCATATGCCTTGTTCATGTCTAATTTCAACAAAAATCCATCTATACCAGTTTTATCTATGGAGTGAATAACTTCATGAATAGTAATCACTCCATCAAAGGTTTTCCTCTCTTAAAAAAAAGTACTTTTGTAAGGATCAATAATATGAGGAAGAATGGTATCCGCCCATGTAGAGGAGTTGGAGAGCAAGTGGGTAGTTAAACCTCTCTAGTTGCTGAGAGGCCCAGGTTCAAATCTCTCGCCTCACATGTTGCGGATATGTTATGTAATGGTTCCCTCGTGGTCACAGTCTGTTTACCCCTTGTGGCCACCACCAAAAAAAATATATATATATGAGGAAGAATGGTCTTCATTCTATTGGCTATGACTTTAGCCAATATGTTATAAAGAGTATTACATAGTGGAATTGATGTCGCTCAGAATATGAAGGGTATTTTGAATTTCACCCATAGCATTATATATCCTTCCCTATAATTTCCCAAAAATTTTGATAAAAATTTGTAGGAAAACCATCAAGTCTAGGGGCCTTATTACCGGACATGAAAAACACAACCTCTTTGATATCAGACTCTTTGAATAGAGTGATAAGACTAGAGTTGTTCATAAATTAGAGAAGAAATAAAAATAAAAAAATAATTGGAGACCTCCTCATCTATAGGTGCCATAACTCCTAAGAGATTTTAAAAAATTATACAACATCCGCACGAATTTTCAAAATATTTCCAATTTTAGTATCATCCTCAACAATTTCAGGAATCTTATTGAAACTCATGTTTCAAGGTTGTGGCATGATAAAACCTATTTTTTTTATCTCCATATTTAAACTAGAGAGAACTAGACTTATGTGTCAAGTAGAATTCCTCGCAGGCCAAAATATTATGGAAATCTGTCAACAAACTTCTTTCAAGATATCTATCAGCCTCTGATGGGGGAAATATTCCATAATAGCTTCAATGGCTAAAATTTGTAGTTTCACGGATTTCTTTATTTGGAAAATGGTACCAAAGACATTTTTATTCCATTATTTTAAATTGCTCTTCACAAATCTTAACTTATTGGAAACTTGAGATATTAGGGGACCTTGAAAATCCTTCTTCCACCAATCAGCTATCAGGGACTCAAGGGTATCAATTTTCAACTACATAACCTGAAAATGGAAGGGAAACTTAAAAATTTTATTCCCAACTGAAACATCCAATACCAAAGGATTGTGATCTGATCCTATTATTGGAATAGGAGAGAACAAAGTTGCCAAAATGATAAAGCCCTTCTTTAGAAATAAAAAACATGTCTAACTTTGATTGGATAAGATATTACCCCAGCCTTCTGTTGGTCCAAGTGAATTTACTTCCTTTTAGCTCGAATTCCATCAGCTCATTAGTATTGATAAAAAATTGAATTCCTCCATACCATTAGAGGGGATTGGGTTCCTCATTTTTTTAGGGAAAGAGGAGAGAATTAAAATCCCCAGCCAACACCCAAGCAAGGTTATGGAAAATATTTATATTTATGCTCAACTCCTCCCATAGTATTCCTCTTCTCGTAACTAATTTTGGAGCATACACATTGGTTAAAACCCAGGATATTTTATAAAATTTGTAGTAGAAAAACTTGTAATGAACCTGTCACAGGAAGAGAGCACTCTGCCTTTAATTTTTGTATTATCCGAAAGACACATTAATCCCCTAGAAGTTTTAAAATTATGGCTTATAGAATAACATGCCTCCTTCCATATGATATTCTTTGTTGCGGGCCAAACAAGGTGAATGGTTTCCTATTTTTGTCACATGCCCGTGCATTTAATTATCAACCTAGGGAGCTTCGTAAACTTGCGAAGAGTCGGAATTAGGTTACTACAATACCACTGGAGGTGAATCTGCTAATCCTACATTTTGGGGGGTGTTCTTGAAATGGTTTGTCAATCATTCCCGCACTCCTCAATGATTTACGTAAGAAGAACATAATTAAACCTACAGAAAATAAATCATGTACGCGTTCCTGAAAATAAATCTCACGCAAATCCTTGGAACTAATAAACTAACAAACGTTCTTATGAAAGCAATAAACTAATTAAAATTAATAAACGAAAAGGAAATGGGGAAGAAATACGGCTTGGAGTGGGCCCAGGCTCCGAAGCTTCTTCCCGATCGAACACGCGCTTAGAACTTCTGGAACTTTAATATATTCGTCAACACACTACAATTTATCTCTGTACGTCTAAATGGATCTTTATTTTATTTCTATATATTTCTCAGAACGATCTGCGTGTGTTTATATAACACACCCGCAGAACTTCTGTTACAGAAGTAGTTACAACAGTCGATCTGTCCCAGACTAAATCAAGACAGTCTGGTAAATGCAATCGACATCTGGCATTCTGTTCTAATGGCGGCGTGTTCGTTGTTCGGTTCGTGCTTTGCCTGGCATCAGTAAGACATTTTGATACGTTGGTGCAATCTCCAATTTAGCTCTGCATGACGCGAGCTGGAGCTACACCGGCCCGCTGCCGTCCACGTCGTTCAAATCTGGTCAACGGGCAAAGAATCGGTGGCGCCTTCCGGTTGTGGGGAGGCGCTTGCCTTTTGCTAGCGCCTTTCGACTGTGGGGAGGCGCTTGTCTTTGGTTGGCGCCTTCCGGTTGCAGGGAGGCGCTCGTCTTCGGTTGGCGCCTTCCGACTGCAGGGAGGCGCTCGTATTCAGTTGGCGCCTTCCGACTACAGGGAGGCGCTCGTATTCAGTTGGCGCCTTCCGACTGCAGGGAGGCGCTCGTATTCTCTTCATTAACCCCCGATGAAATAAAGTGCCGGGTCCATCAAAAGGACCTCGACCATTCCAAATCTAACTAAATCAAGTGCAATTCCACAAAACATACTAAAAACACACAAATTAGATAACACGCATAATTATATCAAATATCTATATAATCATTCATAAAAGTACGCAATCCTTATTATACAGCCGCATATTGATCAAAGAAATATGTACAAAATATGAGCATTTCTGGTGCTCATCATCCCCCCACGCCTAACATATGCCACGCCCTCGTGGCATCCAAGCTAGAGGTAGCCCTCTGACTTTTCATCGTCGCCATCTCTTGGAGGATTCTGCTGCCCCTGCGGCTCGAGTCTATCTTTTCGTGCCAGCATTTGAAGGTGTGGTTCGCCTTTGCCTATGGGAAACTATGGCTGTCAATTGTCCTCTTCTTGTTATGGCCGCTACTGGTGGTGGTCTAGCCAGCGTTGTTCCTGTCGATTGAAATGCAGCTTCGACAGCTTGCCAGAGGTCGGCGTACGGAGGTCTGACCATTGCCAGAGGGATATCCGAGTTATCCCCTCTGGAAGGCACTACTTGGGCCTTGTATAATCCGGCCGCTTTAGGGGTAAGCCCTGCATTCTCCTTTGCAATCACAGTGGCCTCCAATTGTGGGCCATATACTCCCCACCGTTCCAAGTACTTCCTCATCATGGAAGGCCGCCCTCGGGATGAACCATAGATGTCCCAAAACTGGTTGTCTTCTGCCGGATTGACGCAGATGCCAGAATCTCCTTTTACCCTCGAGGATGCCTTCCTGGCCTCCTTGGCTGCTTTCATTTCATTGCGTCGCTGCTCGAAATATTTTTGCCTTTCGACGAATGGCTGCATGTCCCATTCGTCCTCTTCGGAGTCGACGAAGGTCACTTTTGCCTTCTGTCGAGCCGTCCTGGGCCTCTTTGCCTTGGCTTCTGCAGAAAATGTGGTGGCTTGGACAGGGGTCTCTCCTTTCTCCTTCGGGGACTTCTCCTTGCTCTGAAGGATCGGTTGTCTCTGCTATCTCCGGGGTGATCCTTCGTTCGCTGTCTACCAGTGTCGACCCCTCGAGGCTCTTCTCCTTCTTCGGGCCTGGGGAGGTCCTCCTTATCCTCTGGTCTTATCTAATGCTTGGAGACCTTCGTCTGCTCTGTGTCACTCAGGACAATGACAGGGGGCATGGTAGGACTTCTTTTCTTTTCACCCCTAAAAATAGAGGAATCCTCCCCTGCCTCCGGGCTGCTCTGTCGGGCGTCCGATCGAATCTCCCCCGAAGAGAATACTCGTTCGGCGGATGTGGGAGAGTTCGTCGGCACTTCTTCTGCCCAATCAGTCTGAGTGGACGCCTCCTGTCTTGTTGTTCCTCTATCCTGGAGCATTTGATTTTCCTCCTGCAACTGTCGGACCAGCTGCTCGAGCTGAGCAATTCGCCTATCTCTTTCCTCCAATTCCCTTTTATGTTGGTTCTGGCAATCTTCCAGAATCTGTTGTGCCATCCAGTAATCGGTTTGCCATTCGAGCGCCTCCTCCAAGGCCGCATCGATCTGGTCGTTACTCCCAGAAGTTCCTTCATTCCGTGGGCTCCGGTTCATTAATTCTCGGAGGGTTTGGGCGGCAACGTCTATCTCCGGGTCACTCTGTCCTTCCTCTATCGAGAGGAATCACCGTAGACGTTTCCTCCTGGGGATTGGTTCGTCCTCACCACCAGCGAGTGGCGCTCCTTCCTCCTCATACTCGGGCACTGGGGAATGCCCTCTGTCCTCTATGTCTTCGGGCACCGGTGATTGCTCTGCTCCTCCTAGAAAATAGGGCAATGCCAATTGCTCGATGTTTGTTATCTCCTCTGCAGGGGATGCTTCGTCTTGCCCTAATTCGGCAACCGCATTGTGTTGCTCTATTTGGCCGCCATCTCCCTCTGCGTCGCGGTTCTGTCCTTGTGCTTCTACGTGGCGGACCAATGCCGATATCAGCCCATGGTGGGCTAAGGCGGACGGTGCCCCCTTATGGTACCGAGCCGCTTCATCTTTCAGAGCATTCGCCAGGTAGAAAGGTATGTTTAATTTCCTCCCATGCACTAGGTGATTGATGAAGTGCACATGATTAATGTGCAGATGGGTATACTTTCCTGTGCATGTGAAAAATCGAGCAATCTGCTCGAACATCTTTCGCATATTCATGGGGAGACTATTTTTGAGTAACCCCTCCTGTCTATCTGCACATTTCCTCCTGGCGGCAGTATTTCGGCGTATAGTTTTAACACTCCGCCCTTGTATGTACATTCCCCCGTGAGAGGCAATCCAGTCGCTTGTGAGATGAACTCAGGGGTGACTAGAATTTCCACCCCTCGTACTTGGGCCGCATCGCCCCTCAAAGAGGCGATGAATTCTCTAGCTGCCTCCACGTCCTGGCCCTGACTAACCAGGGTGCAGTATTCGAGCCACCCCTCGGCTTCGAATTGGGTCTTCATTGCCCCTCTGATCCCATCAGTATCATTGGGTTCATTCTTCTTGATCGCGTGGTTCTTGGACCTTCCTCCCATGGCGCCTTCTTGTTGTATATTTTTTTTGTCCTTCCTTCTTCAGGAAGGCGCCTTCTTATAGAAAAGATGCCTAACCCTAGCAATTATGGAAGATGCCCTATCATTGGCACGCGATTCCGGCTATGGGGGGATACGATCTCTATGACGGCGGTATCTTTTTTGGTACTGCGTATTTATAAATAATTATATAAATGATTTGATTTAGTATGCGCGTACCTGATTCGTCATTCCAGTCATCGTGGTAGCCGTTGATTTGCTGACTTGTGACACGAGGGAGGGGTATGGTCCTTTGATGTCGCTCATTCGTGCGATGCTTCGTTCCGCTCGAGGCATCCGGTAGATGTAAATGTTGCACGTGGGAGGCATTCTTTGGTACCTTTCCCATGTGGATGGTGTCCTTGTAGCGCCTTTTCGACGTTGTCGGTGCTCTTCTTCGAACGAATGCGCCTTTCGATGCTACGAGGTGCCTCTGATTGGTGGGAGGCACTTTTTCCTGCATGCGTCTTCCCAATGTGGGAGGCGCCTCCTTCTGGTTCGTGCCTTCCCGATGTTGGAAGGCGTTCATCTTGATGAATGTGCCTTCCTGATGTTGGAAGGCGTATTCGACTGGATGAATGCGCCTTCTTGATGTTGGAAGGCGTCTCGGCTGGATGAATGCGCCTTCTTGATGTTGGAAGGCGTCTCGGCTGGATGAATGCGCCTTCTTGATGTTGGAAGGCGTATTTGGCTGGCTTTTTTTTTTTTTTTAATAGAACTTCTGAATGGATGGAAGGCGCTGTCTTCCGATTTGGCGCCTTTCGGATGCAGTAAGGTGCCTTCTTATGGATGGGCGCCTTTCGGGTGCAGTAAGGCGCCTTCTTGTGGACTTGGCACCTTCTTCTGGATGCAGTAAGGTGCCTTCTTATGGATGGGCGCCTTTCGGGTGTAGTAAGGCGCCTTCTTGTGGACTTGGCACCTTCTTTAGGATGTAGTAAGGCGCCTCCTTTTGGACTTGGTGCCTTCTTGGATCTAAGGCACTCTTCTTATGACTTGGCACCTTCTTGGATGCAGTAAGGCGCCTTCTTATGGATGGTGATTTGACTGGAAAAAGGGTGATCAAGCCTTCCCAGTTTTTCATGCTGCCCAGATTCTACCTACGAGCCGGTGTCGGAATGCTGAGCCGAATCAGGCCTGGTTTCCCAGATACCTATCCCTCGTCTTTGTCAGGTCCTCCACCTACAAAAAGCAACCAAAAAAGAAAGGAAAATAAAGGCAGTTAGACGCGTTCCATGCCTGTTAGGCCCTGGATTAGGATGCCTGCAGCTTGCATGCGGGCGTCGTCCCTGCAAAAACACACATTACAAAAAAAACTATATTAACTAAAAAATTTTGGGTGAGCACTTTCGTGCCCACCATTTCACCTGTGAGAGTTCGGTCCAGATCTAGCAAGATGGGGTCTCCCCCATGCCTACTCTGGATTCCACCTGTAACGTTTCGGACGTATTATAGGGGCGTAGTCGGTGGCCATTGACTGTGAACATGGTGTTGCTGTCGTCAATTGTCTTAACGCGCACCGCCCCGTTCCTAATGAGCTCTGCCACCTCATACGGCCCCATCCACCTCTGCATAAGTTTGCCCTTCCTTTCCTGGAACCGGGAATCGTACAACAGTACCCATTCCCCTACCGGAACTTCTTCGACTTGATGTGGTTATCATGCCACTTCTTTCTCTGCTTATGTATAATCTCTGTCCTCTGCAAAGCATCCAGTCAGATTTCGTCCAGCTGATCTAGCTGGCGAATCCTCTATTTTTGAGCTTCGTCCAAGCTCAAATTTAATTCTGAAGCCGTCCTCGAGTTTTGATTTCGAACTCGATGGGCATCATCGCATTTTTTCCATAGACCGGTTGGAAAGGTGTGCATCCTGTGGTGGATTTCCACGTGGTGTTGTATGCCCAAAGCGCCTCCGGCAACCGTGTGGCCCAATATTTCTTGTGTTGCTGCACGGTTTTGGTCGGGATGTTTTCTATCTCCCTGTTTGTCACTTCTACTTGCCCGTTCGCCTGCGGATGGTAGGGCGTGGTTTTATTGTGTCGAACTCTATCTTTGCTCCATCGGCTCCTCAATCAATTTGGAGGTGAATTGGGGCCCTTGGTCTATTGTTATCTCCCGAGGAACCCCAAATCATGTGAAAATATGGGCAAATAAGAAATCGATGACCGTTCTTTCCTTTGAGTCCCTTAATGCCTGCACTTCCACCCATTTGGTGACGTAATCCGTGCAGACCAGAATAAACCTCCTTCCCATCGAAGGTGGATTAAATGGTCCCACGAAGTCCATGCCCCATTTATCGAAAGGTTCTAGGTGTACACGGGGCTGCGGGGGCATTTCATCTCGGTGGGTTGGTCTACCCATCCTCCGGCACTCGTCACACTTGTTGGTATATGTTGCCGCGTCCTTGAACAGAGTGGGCCAAAAATACCCAGCCTGCAGGATTTTGTAGGCAGTTCGTTTCCCTGCAAAGTGTCCTCTCGCATGGCTCATCGTGACATGCCTTGAGCACTTCTGAAAACTCTTGTTATGCTATGCATCTTCTTATAATTTGGTCCCGTCCTATTTTAAATAGGAGACCATCCATCCAAAGGAATGATGCGCTCTTCTCTATGACCGCCTACTTTTCTCGGTAGGAGAGAGCAGGTGAGGTCCTTCCGGTGGCCAAGTAATTGGCTATGTATGCATACCACGGAGTTTGTTCACTAATAGCGAACAGATGTTCATCCGAAACTGATCTTCCATTGCTTGATGATCTGCTGGTATCAATCTGGATAGAAAATCCACCACGACGTTGTCCTTGCCCGGTTTATCGACTATAGTGATGTCGAATTCCTGCAATAGCAACAACCATCTGATAATTCTGCCACCAATGGCCGGCTTGCTCATCAGATACACGATAGCCGCGTGGTCCGTATGGATGAAGACCTTGTATCCCGTTATATAGTGGTGGAATTTGTTTATTGCATGGACAACTGCGAGGAATTCTTTTTCTATCATTTGTATAGTTGAGCTCTGCTCCCGCCAAGTTTTTACTGACATAATAGATGGCGTAAAATTCTTCGTCGTATTTCTGCCCGAGGACTGCTCCGATCGCACCGTTAGATGCATCGCAGTAAATATGGAACGGTATGGCCCAATTCGGTCCTCTCAAGACCGGTGCAGATATCAATTTTTCTTTCAGCAATTGGAACGCTTCTTCGCAATCTCCCGTCCAATTGAACTCTACGTCCTTAGAAAGTAGGGTGTGCGGTGGTTTGGCAATCTTACTAAATTCGGCGATAAATCGTCGGTAGTACCCGGCTGATCCAAGGAAACTTCTTACCTCCTTACGCATTCTGGGGCTAGGTAGGTCTCCGATGACCTCGATCTTCCTCTTGTCTACTTTTATTCCTTTCACAGAGAGGTGGTGTCCCAACACGATGCCTTCCTGCATCATCATAAAACATTTTTCATTACTTAGGGACAAATGATTTTCCTTGCTCCTGTCGAGCACTCTTTCCAGATTTGTCATTGCCTCCTCGAAGGTTTCTCCATAGGCGGTGAAGTCGTCCATGTATACTTCCACCCCGTCTCCTATCATATCGAGAGAATATGCTAAGCACCGCCCTTTGAAAGGTGGTCGGTGCGTTGCACGATCCAAAAGGCAATACCTTATAGGCAAACGTTCCCCATGGACAGGTGAACGTTGTTTTATCTTGATCTTCTTCCCCTATCTGGATCTGGTTGTAACCACTGAAACCATCCAGAAAGGAGAAGTATTTTCTTCCTGAGAGTGTGTCCAAGACCTGATCGATGAACGGGAGCGGGAAGTGGTCTTTCTTAGTCGCCTTGTTCAACGCCCGGTAGTCCATGCAGATCCGCCATTTCCCGTTCTTTTTGGGGACCACCACTAATGGTGATACCCATTCACTGTCAGAAATCGGATATATGAATTCGGCAGCCAGAAGTTTGTGCAGTTCTTCTCTGACAATGTCTTTCATTGTTGGGTTCATCCTTCTCTGTGGCTGCCGACTAGGAGTTGCCTGGTCATCTAAATAAATCCGATGGGTACATATTTTTGGGCTGATGCCGTGCATATCTGCGTAGTCCCATGCAAATGCTTGCTGGTGTTTTACCAGAAGCTCTTCCAATTTTTCTAGTTGTGTGGGCGTCAACCTGTTGTTGACGTTTAATATCCTCCCTGGCCCAACGTGTATTTGTCGGATGTGCTGATCTTGGGCGCCAGTCAACGGCGATCAGGTGTGGGGGTGGATGATTCTCCATGGAGAAACTCCATGATAGCACCATCCTCGTCCTCTTCTGCCACCTCCTCCAAGGTCATCATCGGTTGGATTATGGACAACTCCGTAGTTCCATGCTCGGTGATCCTGGGTTCTTCTACCGAGTCCATAGACGAAATTGGCGAGTGAAATGGTCGGCCTTTTGACGTTTTGCCCATTGGAGATGGTCATTAGCCCATCCCGATAGCTGATGTAAGCGTCAGTTGTTGCCAACCATGGCCTCCCCAAAATGAGCGGGTAACCGCCCAACCTGGTCTTGGTTTGCAAAACTAAAAAATCGGCTGGATATTCCCATGCACTGACTGTTACGATCACATCTTCCAGACATCCCTTTCGGTGACACGGTTGATCGATCGGCTAACTGCAGCATTGTCGTGGTTGGCTTCAGGTTCGTGAGCTGCAGCCTCTGCATGGTCTCTTGAGGCATCACGTTGATGGCTGCCCCGAGGTCAACCAATGTGTTGGATAGGGAATGTCCTCCAATTTTTACGGTCAGCATTGGGCTACCTGGATCTGCATACTTCGGATGACGTGTTCCACCCATCATTAGATCTACCAGTTTACCCACGACGTTGATAGTCTGGGTAGCTTTTCATCCCGGTCTCCTTAGACACATTTCTCTAATTGCCTTGGTGTAAATGGGGACATCTCGAATTGCTTGAAATAATGGGATTGTCACCGTGAGATTCTTCAAGCTCGACAAGATGTCGAATTTTGGCTGTGTTGTTTTTCTTTGTTCCTGCAGCCGGCTAGGAAATGGAGCCTCCGCTCTCTCAAGTGCTTTTCCCTCTTCTACCAGAGGTGTCTCCTCTATTTCTTCCTCCTTTCTACCCTCCTACCAGTGGAGGTGTCTCTACTATTTCTTCCTCCTCTTCTACCGGAGGCGGTGTCTCTACTCTTAGTTGCCTACCTGATCTAAGCTGAATATTGTACATATGATACATCTCACCTTCTACGTTGTATGCCGGCTGATTTACTCTGTTGTTCGGGTTTCTTGTCGGTTGTCTTTGGTAGCTGCGCAAGTCTCGCTGTTGGCAATCTTTGGTAAGTTCTGTTGGATGTGAGCAGGCGGTGCACTCTATGGAGTCTGATTCCATGCATTGTGGCCTCTCCACTACTGCCCAGGATATGGATATGGCATCCATGGCTGCTGATTCGAAAATGTTTTTGGGGGTGCGTTAGTCCAGGGTGATGGTCCCCACCACCCCATATTAGGTGGTTGAGGGGGTCCTTGGTGCATGTATGGCCCTCCCCCATATGATGGCATTCCGGTTGGTATATTCCCCGCGAGGGGCTGTGGCCAACTCTTCCTATTGCCTATGAAGTAGGCCTCCGTGCTCTCAGTCGCTTCCTGGTTACTGGGCAGTTGTGGGCACAATCGAGTTTTATGATTCGACCTACAAACTGCACATACTACGACCTTGTTTTTTGGACATGCATTCTTTGCGTGCCTTCCTCTGCATTTTGGGCAGAAATAGGCTAATGTTGCGTCATTTTCTTGTTTCTTCTTTTCTAACGATGGCGTATCCATCTGCAGTGCTAGAGATGAGAGCATTTCGCTCTTCAAATCCTCCAACTTGTTGCCTATTTCTATTTTGGTGGTAGACGATCGCCTTCATGGTCCTGGCGGTGATTTTGCCTCGCCTTCTCGAGTAGTTCCGGCATAATTTCCGGATGTCGTCCATAGCATGCTTGATAGACATCACCTCCGAGAGATCATGTTGAGAGCCTCCGATGACTCATTGGTAAGTCCCCTCAAGAAGATGCTTTTGAGGGACTTATCGGATAGCCTCGAGTGAGGGGACCGTTGAAGATTAAAGCTGAATCTCTCCCAATACTCCTCGAGAGACTCATCTTCTCTTTGTGTCATGCTCAGGACCTCCTCCCTGGAGTCTCTTGCTCTCCCGAAATCTTGATATTGCTCTAGAAAGAGCTTCTTCATCTGGTCCCAGGTGGTGATGTGTTTGTCTCCCAGACCGATGAACCATCGTAGAGCTGCATCGTCTAATGTAGAAGGAAATAATTTCAACTTCTGCGTGTTTGATTTGTAATCCACAGACCTGCACAAAACATCAAACTTGAATAAAAACAGGTCAGGGTCCTCGGTCGGGTGTCCTCCGAAGGACGGAAGGTGAGCGGGGGATATGTTTTTCATTTTGGTATCTCCTACTCCCTCCTCTATTGGGAAACTAAATCCGAGATGAGACTTCATCGTTATCTACCATTTTTTTGAGAAATGTGGTTTCTAATGCAGCGTTTATGGCCTTTCGGTCATTTAAAACTTTTTGAGTCAATGCTCTAAGGTTGTACGGCGAGATCGTCTGATCCTCCACAGCCTTCCACAATAGGGCTTCCTCTAGAGGAGTCCTATTAAACAGGGGATTTATGATGATTCGTTCGTCCCCTTGTTGATGGGATGAGGCGGCACTTTGCACAAAGTGCGGTTCCTCACTCCAATGGATCTGTGGTAGGTCGGGCGAGTCTAACTCAAATCCAAAATGCTCGGGTGACTCAAGTCTGATGGATTAGTTCTTATAAAGCGACCGTCAGGTCCTCTTCTTCTCGAAGAACTCATACAAGGTCAGATGGAAGGTTTCAGGGTATTGTAAGTAATCTAATTAAGACGCTTCCCCGGCAACGGTGCCAAAATGTTGCGGGCCAAACAAGGTGAATGGTTTCCTATTTTTGTCACATGCCCGTGCATTTAATTATCAACCCGGGGAGCTTCGTAAACTTGCGAAGAGTCGGAATTAGGTTACTACAATACCACTGGAGGTGAATCTGCTAATCCTACATTTTGGGGGGTGTTCTTGAAATGGTTTGTCAATCATTCCCGCACTCCTCAATGGTTTACGTAAGAAGAACAAAATTAAACCTACGAGAAATAAATCATGTACGCGTTCCTGAAAATAAATCTACTACAAATGCTTGGAACTAATAAACTAACAAACGTTCTTATGAAAGCAATAAACTAATTAAAATTAATAAACGAAAAGGAAATGGGGAAGAAATACTGGCTTGGAGTGGGCCCAGGCTCCAGTAGCTTCTTCCCGATCGAACATGCGCTTAGAACTTCTGGAACTTTAATATATTCGTCAACACACTACAATTTATCTCTGTACGTCTAAATGGATCTTTATTTTATTTCTATATATTTCTCAGAACGATCTGCGTGTGTTTATATAACACACCCGTAGAACTTTTGTTACAGAAGTAGTTACAACAGTCGATCTGTCCCAGACTAAATCAAGACGAGTCCAGTAAATGCAATCGACATATGGCATTCTATTCTAATGGCGGCGTGTTCGTTGTTCGGTTCGTGCTTTGCCTGGCATCAGTAAGACATTTCGATACGTTGGTGCAATCTCCAATTTAGCTCTGCATGATGCAGAGCTGGAACTACACCAGTCGTTGCCGTCCACGTCGTTCAAATCTGGTCAACGGGCAAAGAATCAGTGGCGCCTTCTGGTTGTGGGGAGGCGCTTGCCTTTTGCTAGCGCCTTTCGACTGTGGGGAGGCGCTTGTCTTTGGTTGGCGCCTTCCGGTTGCAGGGAGGCGCTCGTCTTCGGTTGGCGCCTTTCGACTGCAGGGAGGCGCTCGTATTCAGTTGGCGCCTTCCGACTGCAGGGAGGCGCTCGTATTCAGTTGGCGCCTTCCGACTGCAGGGAGGCGCTCGTATTCTCTTCATTAACCCTCGATGAAATAAAGTGCCAGGTCCATCAAAAGGACCTCGACCGTTCCAAATCTAACTAAATCAACTGCAATTCCACAAAACATACTAAAAACACACAAATTAGATAACACGCATAATTATATCAAATATCTATATAATCATTCATAAAAGTACGCAATCCTTATTATACAGCCGCATATTGATCAAAGAAATATGTACAAAATATGAGCATTTTTGGTGCTCATCATTCTTAACCTTATGAAAATTGTTCTCCTTAATTTTAGTTTCTTGAATAAAAAAAAGAGATTTCAGATCTTTCCTAATAGAAGAAACTAGTTGTTGCTTCGAAGGGGTATTCAAATCCCTTATGTTCCAAGATAATATTTTTATTTACGAGATTTTGTGGAATGCTTCTTCTACCCTCCCATAGAAAGTGTCATTTGAATTCCATTAGCTATGTATTTTAGAGCCTCCCTCAGCCTTGAGTCTTGGTTCAAAGGTCACCCCTGGTTAGAGTTAGCTCCCACATTCGCTACCATTTTTTTGCTACTCCTTGTGATGCAATTGGGGTTATATTTGAAACTTATCCATTAGGTGGTGAATCTGTAGCACTTGTCTATTTTACCGACAATATTTGGATGGAAGAAATAACATAAGCTAATGTTGGGTTGGCTTTTAAACCTTTCCCATTAAGAGGTAAATTTGAAGCACTATCCTATTTTATTGATGGTCTTTGAATGACGATAGGATTTGGATGGAAGAAATAACATAAGATTATGTTGGGTTGGCTTTTAAACCTTTCCCATTAAGAGATAAATTTGAAGCACTGTCCTATTTTACTGACGGCATTTTAATGGTAGAAATAACATAATCCGAGGCTGGGATGGAAAACCTCAATAATTTAGGTTGCGAAATATCCACAAGAAGGGTTCCCTCCAAATAAACTTCCTCTAAACCCTAAAAATAAGGGAGTTGGGAATTAACATCCATATCATTCTCCTGACTCAAAATATTGGAAAACATATTTTCCACAAGAATTTCATTCATCATAGAGAAAATAAGTTTAGTAGGATAACTTACCTCATATTTTCCTGGAAGTATCTCCTCATCTTCAATAGGTGATGGATATTGGGCCTGAGTCAAACCCTTAGAAATTATCGAGACTACCTCTTCTCCTTCCTTGATTTTCATAGCTTTTTAGGTTGCCATTTTTTGAATTGGTTTTGGATTTTATTCTTGGGACAATCCTTAGAAAAATACCTCATATTATTACAAATCCCACACTTAGAAAGTATATTTTCATATTCTATAGGCTGAATGTGGGTGCAAAACAATGAGACCAGTTTCATTGAGCCTGGAAAGAAGACCTTCATATTAATATTAACACATAATAGGGTATAGATAAGTCTTGACCAAGCAGAAGTAGCTCGGTCAATCGTGAGGAGCTGACCCATATGCCTAGTGATTCTAGCAAAAATATCTTCATGCCACAGATAGAGAGGTAGACTCGAAAGATGAACTAATACTATAATTTGTTGAAGACTCTAATAATAAGGGTTAAAATTGGATGACCACCATTTCATAAACAATCCTCTTCTACCAAAGAACCAAGGACCTTGAAGTAGGACTTTCTCTATGTCTTATTCGCATATGAGTTTGGAAAAAAAGAAATTTTTAGGTAAATAAATAATATTCAAATAGCCATAGTATCTCCACTTATCACAAGCCTATTTTTATATAGCATCTAAATCTGATCTTGCTCCCAAAAATTTCCCTATTAGGCATAAATCCCTTGTGCAGTTGCCATCTTAGCAAGATCATTGGAAACTTTGATTTGGTCTCCCACAAGAGAGATATTATAGAAAGAATCAAAATCCTACCTTTTACCCACTAGAACTTATAACCAAGGCCTCTCACTTTGGTTGAATAAATTGGCCTAGGAATTCATAAGGTTTCCTGCTAAATCATCATTTAAAAATTCAACAGAGCAAGAACCTGCCTGACCAGCTTCCACCTTACCTTTTTTGTCACCTCCTCCCCTGCTCATCTTGCTTTGCATATTGTTGTTATTGTTTCAAACCCTAGCTATTTATTGTGTTACTATGCCAAACCTAGCTCTATGTTGTGTTCCTATACCAAATCCTAGCTCTCTCACATTCGAGTTGACAAATTGTTTTTTATTCATATTTGATTCATTCTTTATTTTTGGTGCTATTTATCCTTCCTCCTACTCATCCGATTAAGAATTATTAGTACCTTCCATATAAGTATTTTTTGCCTGCACCTTCCTCATCCTTCTTATGTTTCTCTTTGTTCATATTTTCTTTCTCTAAATTTTATTCAAGGATTTATTCGAAGGACAATTTTTAGTTGAATGTCTAGATTTATTGCATACTCTGCATTGATTCGACAAGTTTTCATATTGAATATGTTTATTCCAATACCTAAATTTAGATATGAGCCTTATAGATGTTGGTAAAGTTTTTTCCATGTAGGTATTGACACAGAATATAGCGAAAATTAGCTTAGTTCAAGCTTTAGTTAGAGTTGAAGGCTAAAACCTGATATATCGATTTTGCAATTGCTACAATTATATCTTCATCCCATAATTCTATAGGTAATCTTGGAATTCTTACCCAAAATGGGTCAAGACTTATTTTTTTGTTTTTAGATTGAAACTTGGTTTCCACCTTCTTAAAAAAGGGCCCATTCTCCCAAAAATTGAGGGCCCTCCTAACAAAGTTTTAACACAGTCCTCGTATTTGGGAAAGGTGATGAGGAAAAAATCTTCTGGGAGAGCTTTTATCCCCAATGTGTCCTTGAGGTATTCTTTTCCTTTCTGCCCACTTTCTTATAGAGTCCAGATCCAGGCGAGTTCCTATACATTTTCAACTAGATTGTTAGTTTTACAATCTTATCTAGAACATGCAAATAGAACCCCTTTCTCCATCAAAGGGAGAGATATCATATATTTCTGCAGAAATTGGTGTTTTCCCTTTGAGGTTATCAATCCAAGTAAACATAAATTTACCCTTTTCATGGGATGTTATTGGGTAAAATTATTGGGTTCATCTACCACGATCATCCTCTTTACTATCTTATGGATCAAATATGGAATCTCTTTCCCCATCTATGGAATTCTTTGTCCCTGCCACTTTTGACCAACCCATCTGTATTTAGTCCAAAAAATACATTTCCCTTCTTATTATTTGTTCTTCATCATTGCACAAGGGTTTTATCTTTACAATCTACTTCAGATAATCCATAGCCCTATGATTACTTATTTTTTATTCTTCATCCTTGCACTAGGGTTTTATATCTACCATTTTCTTAAGAAAATTTGCCGCCCTAGGGTTTGATTTTTGTTGTTTGCTTCAAAACAATCTATGTCACCTACTGCCTACTTTAAAAAATCCACCACACTAGGGTTTGATTTTATTTTCTCGCCTGCTTCTATTGCTCTATGACTACTTGTTGTTTGTTCTATGCCACTGCACTAGGTTTTGATCTCTACCTCCCTCTTCAGACATTTCGTCACCCACACATTAGGATATTTATTCCTTTTAGTATCTTGGGGAAGTTAGTTTGGAGTAATTTTACTTCATATAAATGTTTTTAATTTATGTTGATTTTATTTTAAATTTATGTGTTAGTTTTTTAAAGTTATTAGGCATAAAAAATATTCATTCTACACAAATAGTTACTCAATGAGATCCCATTATTCTTTTCTATATTATATTTGTTTTACAATCTATAAAAATACATCTTAAACAACTATATCTCTATTTTATCAAACATAAATAACTTAATTATTGAATTTGTGTAAACTGATATTTTGAGGCCAAGGTCAAATGTATATTGAGGTGCATATAAATACCGTTTATGCTACCTAAGGGCATGTGATTACGTAAACCTATGGGTATTCCTCATTTATGTAAGCGTACGGGTTGTAATGTATCATATAACTTATGCATCATCCATAGATGGATTAGATTATATGGAGTAAGAAATATGGTGGTAAAGCCTTGATGTAATAAAAGATATCGGTATACTTGAGTGGTGTAGTTGCACCAAAATTGAGCATATGATTTCAGATAGTGCAAATATCATATGTGTGTTCTTTGGATTACAATAATAATTAAAGTATGTGAATGCATTTGCATAATTTGTATGGTTCCACAATATTTCATATAAGAGTAATTTGATTATCAAAGTATTTGATCTCGATAATTGATTTCAGTGTATATGATGCTAACATGGGCATGTTTATGTAAGCCTATAGGCCCATTTCATATCTTACTCATAGTGGAATTGGTTAATCTACATTTATTGATAAACCTCACTTAAAAGAATAATTAATTACTATTATTATTATAAGGTTAACCTCAAGGATAATTTTATGTTGCCTTGAGGTTAATCTCTCATTGAGGATTTGGTATCACTATAAATACTCCTCAACAAGGATCCATTTAAATTATAACTATGAATAAATTATGATAAATTAGAGTGCCCATGGGCACCCACTTGATACTTCTTGTTGTATTTGTTTATTTTCTTCATGTTATTTATTAGTGCTTTCTTCTAATTACATTATTTTTTTTTGGCATATTATTGTGGTGAATGGGGATATTTCAAAACGATTCTATAAAATATTGCAAATTCAAACATGGTACCAAAGCAAGATATAAAGCAATTTCACTCATCAACAAAAGGAAGAATTGATTCTAGCAATTGAAGCAAGCATTCAAGCCACATACCTTTGTTATGTATTCAAATTTTCAAATTATAGTTTACGTCCTTATTCTTATGCCATACATGCACACATGCTTTGTGCGACCATCATTCTATATCTACATGATCTAACATGAACAGTGTGATGGTATGGTTGTATGCCCTAGACCAGGAGGTCAGGAGCTTAAATCCTGGTTCTATTTATTAGATTTATAGTCTACTCTTTACTAGACCTCTATTTGTCCATCTACCATCTTGGAGTGGCATGTTGGTAGAGAAGGATCTCATCCTGGAGGTTGTCGTGTGTTCGAATTGTTGGTGGTATTTTTTCTTGTAAGCTTTTGGTTGAACCAAATAAAGGGCTCTAGCGACCTCTTCTCAAATTATATATATGTTGATAGCACTATGGTTATATGCTCTACTTGCAACAGGGAGGTCACTACGTCAAATCACCACCTGCAATCTTTTTGAATAAATCTTTGTGATTATTGGAAGTTTATGACTAAGTCAAATGAGGTCTTCTCCCACCTCAACTAACTACATAGCATAGTAGTTTGATGGCTTATTTATGGTTAAGTGCTAATTTCAAAAATCGATAATGGTACTTTTTATGGGAAGCATCCTTGGGCCGAACCACATGGTCAAATACGTTTCTATTTGTTTGTCTTTCTAGTTTTATGCATGACATAGCAATCCACTCCCTTGTTTGAAAGTATGCCATCTTAGGTATGATCCCCTCTTGTTTGAAAGTGGGTAATTTTGGGTTCAAGCCCTGTTGGCTCTAGAACACTTTCAAATTTTTTATATACATACGAGAATCTTGAGTAATTGACCAATCATATAAAAAAAGTGTCAAACCTAGATTTGTAGGCACATTCAATCTAGTGGCACCATGTAGTGATTGTTAATTTATCAAAATAATTTCTAAGGTTTAGAATTTAATTTTTCCCTGATGTAAGTGCTAATTTAACCTAATCTTCAAGAGGCCATAAATTTTGTATACAAAAGCATTTGGAGACCATGTGGTTTCTAGATTCTGTGACTTTTCAAGCTCTATACAGTGGTGACATAAAATTATAAATTTGCTATGGATCTATTTGGGTTTTTTATGCAAAATAGATTCCCTAGAGTATGCTACCCATCTCAATGGGAAAAATTATAGTACTTGGTTAGTTAAAATGGTAGGATTACTCAAAAGAAAACATATCTAATTTATCTTCAATAATGAGTCACAAGAAGGTCCTACTGATCATAAACTTAGTAAGAGAAAGGAGGAAGCTCTTGGACAATTCATAATGTTAGTGGATCTAGATGTAATTTTCCATATTAGAGAGATGACATATCTTGTTGACATATGGACTACTTTGGAAAATGTCTATAGAAAAGTAAGTGCTAGTGAAGTTAATAGAATAGAAATTAATCTCTTTAATCTAAAACTTTTAGTTTTTAGCAATGTCGAAGACTATATATCACACTTAAAATCTTTAAAAGTTGATCTAGCTATAGCAAGATGTAAGATAAAGAGTGATGAAGGGAATGCAAAATCTACTACTTCTAATATTTCTCCTCCTTTTCATGTAGTTGGCTTGGTTCTTTATGTGAATATTATAACTATGAAAAAACCATAACCTATCTTTATTGAAGCTCTTTTGAAGATTCTATTCCATTATGAAGTGGCAATAAATAATTGTAGATCTCTTTCTCATATAGAATCTCATCCAAAAATTTTCAGTTCAATGGTTTCAAAGAAATCAAATATTTGTAAGTATTATGAAAGAAAATGACACTCCAAGAATTGCATTACAAGGCTAAATAAGATTAAGACACAATTCTTGAGGATTGGACACAATCTATCTAATGATAAATATGAGGATGAAGGAGGAAAATCATAGGCCAACTAGAGCATCCATTATGAGGAGGTGTTACCTCTAATACCTTCGCTTCTTGGGCTTCTTAGCTTAGGTTATGGGGGGTGTTGATATTTGTGTAATATGATCTTGTTTAGACCAATGTCAAATATGTGCTAATGTACTTATGAGTACCATTTAAACAACTTATAGTTATGTGATTATGTAAACCTACAATTATTTCTCGTTTATGTAATCCTACGAGCATGCTCATGTAAGCCTATGGGCTCCTTTCATACTTCACCCTTAGTGGTATTGGTTAACCCACATTTATTGAGAACCCTTAATTTATTATTAATTTTACTATAAGATTAGCCTCAAGGTTAAGTTTATATCAACCTGAGGTTAGCCTCTCATTGGGAATTTATTTATCACTATAAATTCTCCTCAATGAGGATCCATTTGAATTACTTTTTTGGTAAGTTAATATTTTTATTAAAAGGGGACATTTGAAAGGCACCCCAATACCTTGTACAACAATAGAACAGAAAGGAAAAACCTCTGAGGAAACAAAAGGAGGAACAAAAACTAAGAGACAATCAACCAGCAAATCCAAAAAGGATTAAAACCTCAAGAAGGAAGGAACAAAAAGTGACAAGCCAACAGAACCAAAGAGGACAAAATTCTCTAAGAGAAAGGAACAAAAGAAGAGGAAGACCGCTAAGAGTGAGCCTTTCATAGGAGGACCAGTAAGCAAGCTCAAAAAGGTACATCAGTCTACATTGGTGATGCAATAGTAACCTCCAGCGTGGCGTCCTTCACATCGTCCTTTGGTTCATCCTTTGGGTTTTACTTTGGGGCTTCGATGCAAGCTTCCTTCGCGACAAAGTCGGAAGGTACCTCCGCCAGAAATGGTTGGAATATCCTGAAAAGCATCACAGAAAAATAGAAGGTTGAGCACTTTATGTTGTTCCATAAGCTTCGAAATTGCCTTTCCAATAGCCATATGGGTAGATTCCAAATGGTCAATGGTAATAGAAGTGGCATGGACAACAAGCTTATGGAGATATTTTTAAAAAATATCAAGGAATTTGGATAGATCCTTCATGGGATTTTTAGAAGTGGAATGAGGGGTTTCAACAAATTCCTTGAATTTGAGTCTCTAGGAACAACAAACAGGTGTTTTTTTCAACCTTAACCTTTTTCTTGATATTGGAACTAGAATGAGGTATGTCACTCTTGTCCTTTCTCTTTGGTCTAGAGGCTTTAGGGCTAGGCATCGAAGAAGAGTTTTCTTCATCAGAGTCTGGGGTAGGGATATTTCCTTTGGGAAACTTCAGGATAAGGAACCTATAAAGGATTCTAAAAAGTCCCTGGTGATAGGGCAATCCCTCTTTCTTTTTTGTACGGGTGGAGATTATTGCGTAATCCATGGACTAGTAAACTGCGGCTGGGATGTTCATCATTTTAGCTTCACAGAAATGGTTAATGAAGGCTAAATGGATCCATTTGAATTATAAGTATAAATAATATTTGATATATTAGGGTACCCATGGACACCCACCTTATACTTCTTGTCTTCTCCCTTCATTTCCTTCACGTCGTTTATTATTATTTTCTTCTAATTGCATTATCATTTTTCGAGCATATATTTGTTGTGACTAAATGTTTTGGAATGGTCTTAAAAAATAATGCATTAAATAGTTAAATGTTCTCAACACCAAGGTCTAAATATATTTATAATTAAAGAGGTATTATAAGCAAATATAATTTCTTGATATGTTAATCATCTAGAAGAATTACAATGTATGATGAGATCAATAGTTTTTCTTACTTTTGGGAGGTCTCATTTTACAAATATACAATGAATCTAAATTAAATATTAACTTGGAAGGAATGATCATTCCCATGTTTACACATATCTAGCCTTGTACCAATCATATAAATCTTTAAATAACAATAATTTTTTATGACCCATCCACATTCTCTTAAGAAATTTATTTTTATTGGTTCCTTTCTTTACTTTTTTTTCCACTCTTTTGTGGTTCAAAAATACAATTCATGCCTAATAAAGATTATGTGAGATAGACATATCATGACTCAAGTAGAAGCATAACTACAAAACTCGATATTATTGTATTATTCCTATTCTATACATGATGCGCTTTTGTTTTAAGCCTTTGTATACTCTTATTATATCTTCCCAATAAATGGAAAAAAGTTCCATTAACCAGTTATATCTTTTCATTTTTTGGTAAATTAGATAGGATTTATTCCTTCAAATACGTGTTCATATTTTTTATAATGTTATCCTAAAATCTTTTAGTATTTTTTTTTATAAATTTTGACAAGGGATATGAATATATCCTACAAATAATTCTAGGTCATTTCTAAAATTTAAGCTAAAAATGCACAATAATTAAAAATTAAAATGATCAACAATTTGATATAGAAAAACAACTCTTTGACACAAAAATTAATGCCTTCTTATGGTTACAAATAAAATATATGATCTCTTTAAATATTTTATTGTGAGAAGAATCAAATCATAAATCTATTATTTTAAGATGTGATCTACTGAGGAATGGTTATGCAAAGCCATTTTGATTTTTATTTTATGTAGCTCCAAGAATTTATTTCTTCTAGATGGTTATATTATGGTGAGATGAAGCAAGATTTGAAGGATCATATATAGAAAAGTTTGTTCAAAAGAAGAGATATATAAAGGGGTAACTAAAATTTTGGAATGTCAAATATTTTAGTAGCATAGTTTAAACAAGACAAAATTCAGGCTTAACAATTTACAAAAATAGTAGAAATCAATGGAATGGACCAAGATACTTATATAAGAGAAAATAAATTACTCTCTGATTATGATCATGTAATGAAAAATGAAGATTCACATTGGTGTTAAAAATAGGGATAAATATATTAAGAAGGAACAAAATGTCAATTTTATATATGCCACAATCAAAATAGATTTATCTTTTCGTCAAATAAAAAATATTTCAAATTGAGAAGGATTGAGTATTCAGGAAGAAGAAGCCAGTAGCATGGAAGCAATTAATTATTTGAAGGATACTTTGTTTGAAGTTTATTAGGATAAAGAGGATCAAAATAAGATTTAGTCAAGTATACAATAAATTATCATATAAAAATATAATGAAATCTTGATGAGGGATATCTTTATGGGGGTCTACAAGAGGCAATTTTTTCATTTCACCCTAATAAGAAACTTGGCACGAATGGATTTCTTGTACTTTTATTTAATTTTTTTTGAGAATTTTTAAAGAATAATATGTTGGTTATGGTTGAAGAGGTAAGGCAAAAAAAGACTACAATAAGTGATATGAATACCTCCATTATTGGCAATTGCATTTGTTTCTAATAAAAATGACAATATTTTGATAACTTTCATCTAATAAGCCTTTGTAAATAATAAAATAATTTTGAAAATTTATGGCGAATAGATTGAAAATCTTTTTAGATTGCATTATCTCATAACAATAAGGTGGTTTTATATATGGTAAACAAATTATTGATGTTATAATCATTGCACAAGAGGCCACAAATTCTCTTCATTCCACAAAAAAAAACTAGTTATACTTATAAATTTAGACATGAACAAAGCATAAGAATAAGTTTCTATATGATATTCTCAAAAATTTTGGTTTTGACCAAATTTAGTGTGAATTGATTGGATGTTGTTATAACACTCTAAAATATTCTATTTTGATCAGTGGATCCCTCGATCCATACTTTGAATCATCTTGTACACTCCACAAGTGACATACTATCTCCTTATTTATTTTTTGTTTTTGATGAGGTATTGGGGAGATATTTCTCGAAGGCCAAAATGGAAGGAAAAGTTAAATATATTTAGGTTGCAATAAATTATTAATTCAAATATAAACTCTAATTTATTGATGATACTTTTCTCTTGGGTCATCTCCCAATTAGTGAGACCATGAAGTCTATATCAATGTTGTCATTCCATGAGAAGGTTGCTTAGTAGTTGGTTAATACTATAGAAGCCATGTCTCTTTAATTGACACTACCTTAGAACTACAATGGATTATTATGGAGAATTTAGGGTAAATTTTTTGAATCCATATACCATGTATCTTTTTTTTTTTTGATGAGATTCAAGTGATCTTGTTTCATGTCTTTGAGTATATCTTTGATTCTGAAATTTTCTCTCATAAAATTTGGCCTTTTGAATTCATATGATTTTCTTGATGCATTCATTGTTCCTTGTATTCTATCTATGGTATAATTTTTTTTTAACTTTTTAAATTTTTTGAAATTCATTCCTTTGAAGTAGTAATCCTTATTTCTCCCAAATTTTAACTAAGCAATTTCTTCAATCAAACAATTTTTAAATTTCAATCAATATTCAATGTAGGATTATGCGTAAGGGATCGGTCCCAAAATATATTTATATAAATTTAGCGAATCAGTTTTGAAATCCAGGTGAATAGTGTGCAAAAACATGTAGAATGTTCATTATTATTAGGGGCAATGTTGGAAATTTAAACTTAAAATGGTCAAATTATTATAAAATTCAGACAAATCAGCCCCCAAAAACATTTGCACCCATAAATATTTGGCTAATGGGTCCTGGTCAAGGGTCTCAAATATTAGCCAATTCCAAATTTTGAAAATCCTAATTTTAGCCAGTTTGGCGATAAATAGCCGATATGCATAACCCTGCTTCAATAATATTCAATTTTTTTTAATTTTCAATACTCAAAATTCTTCAATTTTTCATTCATCAAATTATTCAATCCTTATCTCTCCAAATTTTAACTTTCTTTCAATTTCAAATTATTATATTTTCTTCTTTTTTCTCCAATATTTTATAATATGTAGAAATAATTTATTTGCCCATTAAAGTGCTCAAGTTTGATATTCAAGGTAATAAATTGAACTTTACTTTTTTTAGCACTCACTTTTCTTTGTTAATCCACATGGCAATATGTTAGAGCATTTCTATCCTTCATATCTCCACCTCAAGCATTACATTGATGATTGCAACTTTGATTACTCCAAGTTGATATTTACTCCAAAGAATTCAAAATATTTTTGTTAGGGCAAACTCCTTCAAGTATTGCACTTCTCAGGTGCTTTCTACCACTATTATTCTTCATAAACATTTATTATTTACTTCATAGGTTATTAGCTCTTTGGATTCTATACTCAAGAACTCTCTATAGCTTTGTGTTCTACTTATAGGCTCTATTATTTAACTCATAGGCTTCTATGATGTTTGGTGTTTCTCCCTTCTCTTTGACTTCTATCTTTTACCTAGTGCTACCCTTGGCTCTTCAACTTGTTTACTCATCAGTATTATCCTTGTTTCTTCGGCTTATATTCTTGTTGTCTTTCTTTGATTCCTAGACTTTAGTCACAGGTGTTATCTAGCTCGTAATTATTTCTCCTTAGGTGTTGTTATTTGTTCTTGTTATTTCCTTCACTTTGGAAAGCTCGTCCTACTTTCATGGCTTCCTCAGCTCTTTGCTCACTTCAAGAATATTCACTTCGATTTAACCTTAAATATTTTATGTTTTCTTGTTACTGACCCTTTCTTCAGGTGCTTTTGGCTCATACGATTTATCTTCACCTCCTTGTTTGAATACTCTCGGGTATTCATTCAATATTTCTTAATGCAAGGAATAATACTGCTTCAAGTCCCTTATCTTTCTGTAATGCTTCATGGGCTTCTACATTCTTCTTTGTTTCATAGTGATATATTCAGCAAAAGCTTTAATATAAAAAACTCTTCATCGATGTATAATCAACCAAACTTTAATATTTCAATCTTTTGGATCGTTGAATATCAAGTGGCTCCAATTTTTGGGTGACTTCAACCCTATCCTTCAAAAGACTTTCAAATTCAAAATGACTAGAACATGGCTTTGATACCACTGTTAGAATTTTAACCAGATTTAATCATAGGTCCCAATATCTAGGATCTTAAACAAACTCAATATTAGAGTATTCAATATCTCTGGTCAATATCAATAAACATAACATTCATGAAATAACAACAATATGCATAAATAAAATTATAATATTATTGCTCAAATTGTATACAAGCTTTGATTTTCTCGAATTCTTTCTTCATTCAAATGATATAATACATTGAGCTTTATCTCCATAATATAAATTTAGAAGGCGAATATTCAATACTTGACTATTTCTCTCCTTACATATCCAAGAAATGCATCCTTTCCTATTCCACACATATGATAAACCTCTCATATCTTGAGTTTACATATTTCCACATATTATGTGACTCTTCATTTGTATACTTGCCACCTAAACATATGACACATTGCACACACTCACATATTACACACTTGCACTCTTTATTACATGATACTTTGCACACTCTTACACTCTACACACTTGCATACTTTATTACATGACACTTGGACTCTTCACACATTGACACATACTTTAGGGGAAATATAAATCACACTCCCTAATCTAATAACTCACACTCTAATATAATATTTACAATATGTACAAATGTATCATGGGGGTACTTTATAATTTATTAAATAATGTATATTATTTAATAAGTTCTTCATACAAAAATTGAGTAAGTCAAACAACTATTGATTTCATTAGAGTAGCATAAACATACGGCCTATGACAAGAAAACACTAAAACTTCCAACCCTTTATAATGAGAGGTATTCCCCTATTTATAATTTATGTTAAGCTAATTAAATCTAACTACTATGTACAATCATAAATATAATTGGTTGTGCATGATCATTAGGACGAGCTGGTACCACTCAATATTTTAAACATGTCCTGTGTCAGGCCTTGAGCGTTTATGAGCATAGGACTTCAATAATGCTTTGGTGGAGAGGCTATATTTTTTAGCTCTAAAAATTACCACGTCTTCATTGCTTTTTTTCTTGGGTGTCGAGTGCATTTCTTATCGAGGCCTTCCAATCTTGGGGGTTACTGTTACCTTTATTACCTTCAACATTGTTTATATTTCTTTACGTAAGTGTGTGGAATATTTTAGTGATGACATTCCTTTTATTGAGAAGCTCTGGTTTGAGATACTGCTCCCTTTGACTCATGTTCTTATATAGTCCTCTCATCAGGCCAAAACTTTTTGAACATTGCACTGAAATCATCGCTTAGGAAATTTTGGTATATCTTATTTCAAAAATATCCACTTCTTTGCAAGCCTTGCACTATGCCAGAGACTTTTAAGAACTTATCTGAAGTCATCCTTCAAAAATTTTGGCTTACCTCCTTTTCTTATTCAACATCAAGCTATTCCAGAGAAAGGATTTCAGGCTAAATAAGTAGACACGTTGTAGAGCGAAAAATGACAAACCTAGCAAATGGAAATGAAATGCACCTATTTATTTAAGCATTAAAAAGTGACATTAATGTAAGCATGATGACAAATAAGTGAAATAAATGGGGGGTTCTCTTTATATTAATCCATTTTCCAAATACACGGTTACAAAACGTCCCCTTGAGGGCTCTCAATTAATACAATCCATTACAGAAGTTCAAAGGATATAATCCTTTCATAAACTCAAGGTATGCTTTTAGTATTTTTCTTGCACCCATGAATTCAAGAGCGGTATTTTGCTACCACAACAATGATCTATCCAAATTTGAACTTGTAGCTCCTTCTTTGTGCGTTGAAATATCTGGATCTACACATAAAGAATTCAAATTGGTTAATAACATGTGCACATTAATATGAAATCAGAAAGATGCATGCAACATTGGATATAAAAGGTGAAATAGGCGATGCAAAACTATTCCAAATTGTACCAAAACTTAGCATAATGCATATTGTCTACTTTAGGAATGATCTATGTAGAAATTGAAATGAAATCATATCCAGAATCTATGGTCATACCTGGGTGTTCCAATTGGGACTGTTAGAATGAAATATCTAATTGATGGTTCAAAAATGCTTCAAATTTTACCAAATTCTTGTGGGCACGTGAGAAATAGGAGCAATAGGAAAATGCAAAAATATTATATTCAACCTTGGAAACATAAGAATTACAAAGTTTAAATAATGGTTGATTAAACAACCTTAGGGAATATAGGAGATGTTAGGAAAAGAAGAAGAATAGGGAGGAAAGGATAAAGGAATTTTGGTGTTGTTCGCCTTGCTACCCATACCGTCCAATCTGCCCAGTCAGCTGCCATCCAAGTCAAACTACCTGCCCAGTTAACTACCGTCCAAGGAGGTAAAAGGGTAATATCCAAAGCTTACCGTTGCAAATAAATTTTTTACTTCTTTTAATTGGCTTAATTTCCAACATTCTCCCCCTTAAAGTGACTCACTATACAGTCTCTCAGATTTATATATTGATCTTTAGCTATACCTTTGGTGAAGATATTTGCAATATTATCCAAAGTGCTACAATATTGAAGCTCAACTATCTGTTGTTCCACCATATCTCGAATGAAGTGATACTTCATATCGAAATTCTTTGATCTGCTATGGTGGACTGGATTGTATGCCAATTGAATGGCACTTATGTTATCACAATACAGTCGAGTTGGACCACTTTGACTTTCTCCAATATCTTCAAAAACTTTTCTTAACCATAGGGCCTGAGTACTAGCATGAGTGATGGCTATATACTCAGCCTCAGTTGATGACAATGCTACTACAGTTTATTTTGTAGAACTCCATGTAATTAGTCCTGATCCTAGACTAAAAAAAATCCCTAATGTAGATTTTCTGTCATCTATGTTGCTGCTCTAATCACTGTCACTGAAGTCAACTAATTTCACAGAATTACATTTTTGGTAATGGATTCCAAAATCCAATGTACCTTTTACATATCTTAATATTATTTTAGTTTCTTGTAGATGCAGCTCAGATGGACTAGCCATAACCTTGAAACTAGAGAAATAGCATATTGAATATCGGGACTTGTGTTGGTGAGAAACATCAGACTCTCAACCATACTTCTGTAAGTGGTCATGTCAACCTTTGATGCTCCATCGTCCTTGCTTAATTGGATCCCATGTCCAGTTGGAGTTGCAACTGATTTGCACTACTCCATGGCAAATTTCTTGATCATGTCTCGAGCATACTTGTGTTCACATATGAAGATCCCTTTATTTGATTGATGCACTTCCATCCCTAGGAAGTATCGTATTAAACCAAGATCTTTCATCTCGAACTGTTTCATCATGGATTTTTTGAACTCCATATTAATTTTTTTGTTACTTCCTATAAATATTAGATCATCCACATACAAACAAACTATGAGAATGTCTACTCCATGCTTTAGGTAGTACAAATTTGGTTCACTTTTGCTTCTCGTGAATCCATACTCGCTGAAATAGCCATCAATGCGTGAGTACCAAGCTCTTGGTGCTTGCTTGAGGCCATAAAGTACTTTCTTCAATTTGTAAACAAGGTTCTCCTTTCCCTATTCTTGAAAACCTTGAGGTTGTTGAACATAAACCTCTTCTATCAAGTATCCATTCAAAAAATCACTTTTCACATCCATGTGTTGAACATTCCATCCTTTATGGGTTGCTAAGGAAAGAACTGGTCTTATTGTTTCGTGTCATGCAATAGGAGCAAATGTTTCCTCATAGTCAATGCCAAATTTATGAGTAAAACCTTTTGCTACTAGTCTCACCTTATGCCTCTCAATGCTTCCATCAGCATTGTACTTGGTCTTGTAGACCCATTTACATCCAACACATTTTTTTCCTTTGGGTAGCTTTACTAGCTCCCATGTATCATTATTTTTTAAAGAGGTTATTTCCTCTTTCATGGCTTATTGCCATACATTTTGAGTACATGCCTTCTCATAGCTAGCTGGTTCTAGTTGTGTACTAGCCAATAAAGCATAATTAACTACATCTCCCCTAGGATCATGGGAGTCATCATCCCCATACAATTGCAAATTTTCAAGTTGCTGCAAAATCGTATTCATTTCACTAGCTTGGCTTCTAGTGAATCTTCTTTGGAAATTCTGATCCAACATTTGAAAATATGGATGATGTTGTAATGTTCTTTTGCCTCTTGATGGAGAGTCTCTGTCAATGTCCATCGGTTAAGAACTTACTGATCTCTGTGGAGAAGGACTTGGAGTGGCGGTTGAAGTACTTGATGTAGTACTCCTTCTTGGGCTTGGAGGGGGTGGCATGCCTTTGTTTTTCATTGGAGACACCTACTATACCTGTGAAGAACTTACATCTTGGGACTCATCATCAACAAAAATTATTTGATGACACCATTCTCCCCCTTCATCAAAAATTACATCCCTGAAGAGTATAATGTTATGATTCTTGGGATTTTAGAGTCTATATGCCTTTGTAGACTCACAATACCCTACAAATATACAAGATTGACTCTTTGGATCAAGTTTCTTCCTTTTCTCATCAAGAATGTGTGCATATGCTAAAGAACCAAACACTTTGAAGTGCTTTACATTAGGTTTCTTTTCGTACCACCCCTCATAAGGAGTGACACCATCTAAACTAGAAGTAGGACTTCTATTTAGAATATATACATTGGTTCTTACAGCCTCTGCCTAGTACATATGAGTTAGATGCTTATTTTGAAGCATCGATCTCACCATTTCAACTATGGTGCGGTTATTTCTCTCGGCCACACCGTTCTGTTGTGGGGTATAGGCAGTGGTGAATTGCATTTTAATCCCACTTGCTTTACAATATTTCAAGAATGCTTTTGAGGAGTATTCACCTCCTCGATCTGTCCTAAGACATTTTACATAATTCCCACTTTGATTCTCTACATTTTTTCTAAAATCTATGAAGAAATCAAAAGCTTCATCTTTATGTTTTAAAAAATAAATCTAGCACATTCTAGAGAAGTCATCTATGAAAGTGAGACAATAAGAATAGTTTTCGAGACTCTGTGTTTGCATTGGTCCACAGATGTCTAAATGTACTAATTGAAGTGGATAGTTGGCTCTCCACGCTTGTCCTTTTGGAAACTTTGACCTTGAGTGCTTTCCCAAAGCACATCCTTCACAGACCTCCTTTTGTTCATTGATTTTGGGAAGTCCTGTCACCATAGCTTGAGAAGTGAGAAGTTTCAAGCTAGCGGAATTAAGGTGACCATATCACAAGTGCCAAAGCACACTTGGATTTGTTATAGCTACATTTGCAAGTTGAGCTCCTCCTGGCTCACCAAATTTGAGAGGGAATAACCTGTTCTTGGTCATGGGGACCTGTGTGATGACACGATTACAATTATTTTTATCAAAAATGATACATTGTCCTTCATAAAATACAAGCTTGTAATTGTTTTCCATCATTTGTCCAACGCTTAGCAGATTGTGTTGGAGCTTTGGATTGTAATAGATGTCATGTACTTTCTTTAGTCCTTCTTTGGTTGGAACCTCTATGGCTCCAATACCCTCTACTTGCAATGTCTTATCATCCCCTAATTTGATTTGGAATTTATAAGTGGAATCTAGAGTAGCAAATAAATGTTCTTTGCCACTCATGTGGTTTGAACAACCAGTATCCAAAATCTATGTGTCATTTAGATTGTGTTTTGATTGTCCATATGAAAGAAAAATATTAGAGGTATCATCTTCTTCCCCATAATAACCATATTGACTACTGCTGCCTTGTGAAGATTTTGACCAGCAGTCACGAGCGAAGTGACCTGGCTTGCCACAGTTGAAACAAGCTGATTTTGACTTGTCACTTCCTTGCCCTTGATTTCCACTTTGTCCTTGATTTCCTCCTTGATTTTTATTTCCACCTCTTTGTTGATTGCCTCCTCTGTATGAGTTGCCTCCTTTGTTGGAATTGCCTCCTCTGTTCTGGTTGCCTCCTCTATTTTGATTGCCTCCTCTATAGTTGCTTCTACCTCTACCTCTTTGCTTGCCTCTGCCTTGACCTCTTCCCCATCCTCTTCCATTGTTTTCATTAGAAGTGAAGGCCTTATCATCGCCTCCGTAGCTGGTTGAAGGAGTTTCAGGAAACCTCTCTTCATGTGATATTAACGATCCGATTAATGCATCGAATGTTAAAAGGGAAAGATATTTGGATTCTTCTATAATTATGGCAATATGGTTCTATTTATGTGTAAGTGTTTGCAACACTTTTGTTACAATTGTCTTAGGCGTGATTGTTTCGCCTAGTGTAACAATTTTATCCACAATTGCTTTTACTCTAACATAATAATCATCGACTTTTTCATCATCTTTCATTCAAATATTTTCAAAATCTCTCTTCAATGTTTGAAGCCTTACCTGCTTCACTTGATTACTACCTTGGAATCCATCACTCAATGCTTTCCATGCAGCTTGTGCAGTTGTACAAGTGGCGATTCTAGGGAATATGCTTTTCTCCAATGCAGCTTGGAGATGAGAGAGCAGAAGAGTTGCTATTTTTCTCTTCTTTTCATATTTTCTTGTCTGCGGTACTTAGTGTTGTCCAGTATGAGGGTTTTGTGTAGCCCTATTCTATTATGTCCCATAAACCTCTTCCTATGAGCAAGGTCTTCATCTTTATAGACCAATACTCATAGTCATAACTGTTAAATTCTGGTATAGGTAAGCTATTGTGTGAGGCCATAGTTACCAAAAACTCTCTTTATTTCACGGTTACAATAAAGTTCTTTGATGTTTGAAAGAAGGAAATAAGAAGAATAAAGAAAGAAGAGATTACAAACTTAAGTCAAATCTGACTTGTTATACTCTATCATTCACTCTTTATTCATCTTGATGTGGGGATGTTATCTCTTGATTCACAAAATTATCTGCTACTTCTTTTTCTTCGTCACTTATCAATATTATTTCCAGTGACTCTGGTTCTAATATTTCCACTGAAATACTGTAGTGTGTATACTTTGATTCTTGTGGTGCAGCTTGTACGGATTTCGATTGTTCAAATTGACTCCTAAATGAGTTATCTTCAAAGTCTGCCTTGTACCCTGAGTCAGGATGCCTTTGATGTGCTATCACTACATTTTGAAGTTGGCTAAACACAATGTTGAGCCCATAACCTCTTACTTTTTCATCAAACCTCTATGCACCTTCTATTTCTAGAATTGCACATAAGGCATGATAACAGCCATTTGGTCTTATCATCAATGCCTCTCTACAATTTTACAATTTGGATCTTTTGTCTCTTTTAAAAAAAAAAACTAAGCCTCTTAGGCTTATTACACAAAATTTCTACAGTTTATGATTCCTTGAATCAAGTGAAAAATTTATCCTTCGATTACAATAATTGTCTCTTAGACAATGTCTTTCTTTCTTATATGATATATATTAAAAAATATATATTACTATTTAATAGATTAAAAAATAATTGCTTTAAAAAAACTTTAGAAAAGCAATTATAGTTAATATATTAAATATAATATAATTAATTTTAATAATAATATATAAAAAAACTTTATATAAAAAATTTATCCTTCGTAGGAATCGAACCCGCGACCTATTTCATGCAAGAATTCGTCCTAACCAACTCGGCTACCACTACCGATGATAACCCAAGGGCAATATTACAAGTGTATTCTATTTCGGATCCGATTTCAACAAAACTAAAAAAATTTCAAGCTTTCACTATCGCTGGGTTTTGAACCCGTGACCTGCAGGAAGGCAGGCACCTTATGGCTGGCTTCACGAGCCAGTCGAGATATACGGCTTGACAGGAAGGCAAGGGAAGCTTGCCTTCATTATACTTCTCTCGGTCGTGCTTTAATTAAAAAAAATTGGGATTTTTGTCCCACATCGACCATGCGGAGGGCGATGAAGGTGTTTAAAACCTTTTGTGAGTGAATACTCACTCGATTGCCTTCGGGTAATCAGTGATCGCCCTTTTACCTCCTTCTCGAGCAATCGCTCCTCGCCACGTTGCTTCCTTTGAGCCTATCGTCTGTTGCCATGTTGCTTGTCCTCCTACCACATAATTAGTTCTTCTGCCACATAATTGGTCTTCGTAAGTCCTGAGTCATCCAGTCTATGTCAACCTTGTTCTCCTCTCACCACGTGGCACTCTCTGGTTGGTTCTTCTAATTTTATCCTCCTTGCATGCTTGTTGTGCGGGCTTGCTCTAGACCTCACCTCGATTCATGAATCACGGGCCTTCCTCACCTCGGATTGCATGTTGCGGGTCCCACTCAATCTTGCCTTAATGCTCATGCTGCCTGGTTCCTCCACCTCAGTCCTCAGACCTGGAATCTCCATTGACCTCAGTTCTATAGCCCTCTTCGGCTTCGGCTCTAATACCAGATGTGGGCACGTGAGAATTAGAAGCAATAGGAAAATGCAAAAATATTATATTCAACCTTGGAAATATAAGAATTACAAAGTTTAAATAGTGGTTGATTAAACAACCTTAGGGAATATAGAAGTTAGGAAAAGAAGAAGAATAGAGAGGAAATGATAAAGGGAATTTGGTGTTGTCCACCTTGCCGCCCATGCCATCTAATCTGCCCAGTAAACTGTCGTCCAAGTCAAACTACCTGCCCAGTCAGCTGTCGTTCAAGGAGGTAAAAGGGTAAGATCCAAAGCTTACCATTGCAAACAAATTTTTTACTCCTTTTAACTGGCTTAATTTCCAACAATTCTAGTATGATGTATATAAACTACTCTAGAAATGATCTACACTGAAATTGACCCAAAATTATGTGCAGATTCATGGCCATCCCTGGGTGTTCCAATTGGTACTGTTAACCATCCCAAGTGGGGATGACCACCAAACCTGGTGGTTTTTACCACCAATTCCTTTGGGATCTGGTTCAAACTACTCCTAGGGGTGTTGTCATCAAATTTGGTGATCTAATTCACAAAAATGGATGGGTTTTGGAATGGATTTACGTATTTGGGATCACTTGGAAACCTCCTTCGATCGATGGAGATTTCAAGGGTAAATACATGGGTGAAAGGGGAGAGTGAATCTTGGTAGCACTTCGTTGCGAAATATTGCAAAGACCTCTTTTTAAAATTGGGTGGAATGACTCCAATTTATAGCCCAAGAGGGCCATAGGGTCAAATGGGCAAGTTAGGGCATGCAAGGCAGGTCCGCCACTTGTCAAAATCCTTGCCATGCATTGGGTGGGAGAAGCCTCCAATTTGGGCCTCCCATTTGTAGGTTGTGATGGATTTGATAGGCCCTCAATCTATCATAAATCATTGGGTGAGATAAATGGCAAAATTTGATTGCCATTTATCCCACCCTTGACTTTTTGAGGGGCCTAGGCCATGGTCGTCCCACCCAGGGATGGTTGTTGGTGGTCATCCCTGGGTGGGATGACCATGAACTGTGGTCATCCTAGGGTGGGATGACCATGGCTACATGGCCCAAAACTTCCCAAAAGTGGGGTAAACCTTCCCAAAAGTGGTTAGGACCACTATTTAACCCCTGAGGGTTGCCCAAGGGGGCCATATGGTGTTGATAAGAGTGCATCATTGCAGTCTAATCGGATTGACATGATTTTAGTGTCTACAGATACCCCTTTTTGAGATGCATTGTGTGAAACAGAGCGTGGAGCAAAAATAGATGACTAAACTATCAAATGATTAAGGTTATTCAGTAACCTAACCAACTTTAGATGCCTCCATCATGGAAGGAGCATACATTCTTGGAATCCTTACTTTTGACATATTTGAAGGATTTGATTTTGGTATACCTTTCAGCCGCACTGTAATGATAGTTTTAGGGGCTTAGGGTATACTTGGTCTTGGTTCCTTATTTGACTTATAAGCCTATTCTGGGATACGTGTCCCAAGGCTTCAAGGATACCAAGACTTTGTTTTGTTGAATTGGTGCTGAATTATATGCCCCAACGTGGGCTTGAAATTTATCTTTGGCAATGATTCTTTTGAATGTATGCAAGTTGCACTTTTGAGTGTTTGAGTGTTGATTTTGATTATGAATTCCTTTATTATGACTACCCCCTCAAGTGACGAGTCGATGAGGGCATGACCAATGATGAAAGTGATGAGTTGCTTGACCAATATGACTTGATTAGGGTTCCTTCAGCTTTACCCATTGTAAAATTTATCAATTTTGTTAGGATTTTGATGGTTTTGTTGATATTTCATGGAAGAAAGGAAATGAATACCTCGTTCCCGTGGAGTGGTCTGACCACAATGGCCTTCTTGGGGATTGAAGTAGAGACTTTTCAATTCATCAATGAACAATTTGGTTCAATATTGATCCTTTGTGAATTTTATCAGTTTTGACATGTTTTTGGTGGTTTTTAGGCCTTTTTCTTTGCCTTTTCTTCTATTTTTTTGGTGTTTTTTTTTGTTTTTTATTTTTGATGATATTTCATAGAAGAAAGGAAATGAATACCTCATTCTCATGGAGTAGTCCGACCACAATGGCCTTCTTGGGGATTGAAGTGAAGACATTTCAGTTCGATGATGAATAATTTGGTTCAAATGGCCTTATGGTAATTTACTCATATTGTCGGATTGCATGGAGCGCAAGTCGTTGCAACCACCAAGTGTATAGGGTAAATAACTGGGTACGAGGTGCACTTGAGATTTTGCTTTATTTGTTTTTTTTGTTGATTTTATGATTTTTGAAGATTTTGACTGAAGTTTTGCTTAATTTTCCTTTATGAAGCTCCTTGTGGTGAGAAAATATGTGCATTTATGTCTGCTTCTTGGTTTGCTGATGCATTTATGGATGCTTATCATGGATGCATGTATTGTAATATGATGTTAGTTGATGATATGTACATGTGTGTATGCATAATGAAATGGATGATTTGTTAATCTGTACTGATGA
The DNA here is from genome assembly GCA_028583015.1 of Wollemia nobilis. NCBI lineage: Eukaryota > Viridiplantae > Streptophyta > Pinopsida > Araucariales > Araucariaceae > Wollemia > Wollemia nobilis. Next base: position 12,465,785 of record JAQPPZ010001195.1, read on the forward strand.
ATTATGAATACTATTTGACACACTAGATGCTAGCACCATAGACTATACAAAATTCATCGATTCATTTTAACGTTATCATAAGACTATGTAATGGATTGTGAAAATGTGAACTGACAAACATGTGATAAAATGGTATGGCATGGAATGCATAGTAAGATGTTATAGAATGTCCTTGAGGTTTTCATGAGACTCAAACACTCTAGTGACCTAGTCAAAAGTTATATATTAACCATGCAAGACTTTTTGGCAAGGTATAAATCTACTAGGATGACCAAGATATTCAATATCCCTATGTGTGCATGTGAGTTCATTGTTATGATAACGCATAAAGTTACCCCAGTGCCAAACAGGATTTATGCAGCCCATCTGTACTGAAGATCACCCTATGAGTATCATGATCCTGAGTTTTGTACGTAGTTGGATTAGACCATAGGTAATACAGGCTACCAAAAGCTAGCTCATCTGCAAGCAAACATTGGTCTGTACAAAAGAAGGTCGCTAATGTGATAGACATATCATCATGCATAAGGATACCACCATTTCTAGGTAGGCTTGATGCCACCCAACCTGTAATGAGGATCACCTTATGGTTGTCAAATGCTGAGAATTCTAGGGATTCAAGTTCAGTACTCCCTTCTTTTCTTTTATTTTTGAATTGCTCCAGGGATTTTCTCATTTTTGTTTGGTGAGCAAGGGATTTTGGTAGTGGTGAGAACCACTATTTATTTTACTTTTTGCTTTTGTTAGTGGTGAAAACCACTTTTTATTTTGGGAATTTTTGCTTTTTGTTAGTGGTAAAAACCACTATTTATTTTTCTTTTGCTCTTATTGCTTCTTTGGATACTTGCCCAGATTTGGCATGGGGCAAGGGATTTTTATTGCTTTGGGTAGGGAGGAGCTTGTCCTTTTGTCAATTCTTAGCATTTTTGAACCATGTGCATAGGGGGATGAGCAAGGTAAACTTTTTACTTAAGGTAACAAGGACCACTTTGTAGGTTTCATCTTTCCTTGTGCAAAACTTGGATTTATTAATGTGAAAATATGTTGGGATTATGACGTATACAAGGTACAATCAAAGCAAGACTCTACCTTCTAAAAATCAGGATAGCTTTCTACAAAATCTGAAAAGAAAACTAGAGATGGTTGAGTGACCGAAAAACCCTAATGATACCTTATAACAAATGACTAGGTGAAGGGAAAAAGACACAAATACGAAAGGTGGGGAATGTGGATGGAAATGATAATTGTAATGTAGATGGGTGTTAATAATGAATTTTGACAAAGTTGATTTTGAAGGATGGCTAGTGTACAGACCTAGTGCTAGACATGTATGAGCAACTCTAGAATGCAAAATGCAATGATGGGTATGCTTAATGCAAGTGATTGTATAATGCAGTGATATGAAATGTAATGCAATATTTTTATATTTTTGTTATTTTAATGATATTTTGGATTTTTTATATATATATATATACATTTGACCAATGGGCTTAGTGGATGCCATTGGGGCTTTTTGGGTGACCAAAGGGTTTATGGATACCTTTGGGGATTTTGGGTGACCAAAGGATTTATAGATACCTTTGGGGATTTTGGGTGACCAAAGGGTTTATAGATACCTTTGGGGATTTTTGGGTGACCAAAGGGTTTATAGATACCTTTGGGGATTTTTGGGTGACCAAAGGGTTTATGGATACCTTTGGGGATTTTTGGGTGACCAAAGAGTTTATAGATACCTTTGGGGATTTTTGGGTGACCAAAGGGTTTATAGATACCTTTGAGATTTTTGGGTGACCAAAGGATTTATAGATACCTTTGGGTTTTTGGGTGACCAAAGGATTTATAGATACCTTTGGGATTTTTGGGTGACCAAAGGATTTATGGATACCTTTGGGGCTTTTTGGGTGACCAAAGGGTTTATAGATACCTTTGGGGATTTTGGGTGACCAAAGGATTTATGGATACCTTTGGATGGATGGATGATCTCTATTGGATGGGTGATTGGGTCTATTGACAAGAGGTTGTCACAAGACTTGTGAGGGTGGTTGTAGTGGAGGTGGAATGATCGGAGGTGGTCGATGTGGAAGGGGGTGAGCTTGCTCCTCGAGTGGAAAAAGTTATCGCCATATGGGATGTTGCAATGGGAACACACGTAGATAGAAATATTCTTCATCATCCAATGGGATGACCTATTCATATTCCTCATATAAACTAGGGGAGTTAATAGGTGCTACATCATAATCCGATTTATCATCAATTGTCCATTCATAAGGAGGACCTTGATCCTCTTCCTCATTATTAGATGGAAGAGTATGTGAACCTTCACCTTCTTCATAGGATTAGGTGAAATCATGAGATATCCCTTGATCTATCATATTTATAAGAAAATAATCCCCCAAAGAGTGGACATGATTAGGATTAGTGTAAGGATCACGTGCAAGCTCATCCCTATAGTTCAAACCTAGGTGCTCTAAAATTTTTATGAGGACATCGAGAGGCACAGGCTTATTATATCCTAAGCCAGATTTATCATATGGCAATTGATATTGTGGCTGGAAAGGAACGTGAGTACCTTGTTCGTACAACCCCAAACCATAGCCATGCCAATGGCAGTGATGGAGATATCGCATGGCATAGTCAGGATTGGACATATAATTGATGTCCTCAAAAAAGGGTTCTTCATCCTCTTCTTATTGAGGAGATGGTTCTATGCCATATTCAATACCCCCATATATGAAGTTTATTTGATTGGGAGGTATACCTAGAGGTACGATGGTACCTATGGGAAGATGAGGTCATCCCATATTCTATATTGTATCAATGGTTGGAACTATTGTGATATTCCTTACTAGGTATTCTCCTAAACCTATAGTAGCTAAATGGACTATGACCTAGGATGGTGAGGATGGAGGAGATGGAAGTGAGGCTTGAGATGACTCAATGCTTACCTCATGAGGTGGTTCCTCATCTTCTAGACTAGGAATCTCTTTCATGGAAATGGTAGAGATGATTGGAGGGATCTCATCAATAGGCCTCTTCGACATGTTCCTCTATGAAGGATTTGATGATGATGAAGGTGTATCTGAAGGTGCCAATGATGAGGATGGTATAGAAGAAGATGGTAATGGATCAATGGAAGGTGATGGTGAAGGAGTCAGACCTTGAATGGATGTATTTGGTTGGAAGTCCACATGAGTTGATGGTAAGGTCAACTCGAGGATATGTTGCACCAAGTTGTAGTATTTGAAGGGCTCAAGGTCTGTGGAGACAACATGTACTTGCCCTTCGTGAGTGTACTTCAAACATTGGTGAGCTATGGATGGCACGCACTTCATGTCCCTAATCCAAGGTCTACCCAGCAAGATATTATAAGCCATTGCACCCTCTAAGATGTGACACAATATTGGTATGGTTTTGCATCCCACCTGAATAGGTAAGACTATAGTGCCAACCATTGAGCATAGAGTATCATTGAATGCTCGGAGGGTATATGTGGATGCAACAATATGGGATGCTAGAAGACCTAGATGTTGGAGAGCATTTATGGTGATGATATTGCTTGAAGAACCAGTGTCAATTAGAACTCTTTTGTAAGGTGTTCCATTTACACATGCAATGATGTGTAAGGGAGGATCAACCACATCATTTGATATTGGTTTGAGTTCATGTTCATGAAATGTGATTACTAGCTCTTTGCACTATTGAACATGCCCCACAAAATTGATAAAGGAGTTAGACTCTTGGGGCTGTAGTTCAATCGACTTAAGGATCTCCATAAGAGCTTCTCGATGAGGTGGAGACTATTGGATAAGCTCATAGATAGAGAGTTGGGCTGATGTTGTTCGTAAGCTTTGAGCAAGCTTACTTTTTATGGTGACCATTAGATGAGGTGGAAGGCTTTGCACTGGAGGTGGTGGAGGTTGTGACATGGAGGGAATATCATTTGAAGTTGTAGGTGGTGCAACTTGATTTGGATAATACCTATTCCTTGTCATGATGCTAACCATCCCGATGAACCCTTGTTGAGGGGGTGTCGTATGGACCTCATTTACCTATTTTGCTTGATTTATCTACACCTCATGAGTGGGAAATGGGTCTTTAAAGACACCCATTTGTTGATTATTTGTTGCAAGAGGGTTATCAACTTGAAGATCATTCCTCTCAATCATGTCTTGTACTAGGTGTTTGAAACCATAGCACATTTGCATGTCATGCCCATTCTGCCTATGGTACTTACAATATAGGTCTTCACGACATCCCATAGACTTTGGTTTACCCATACTCGGATCTATAGGCCGGATCACAGGTAGAGTAATTGCTTTGGCCACACATAGATGATCGAATAGGGAATCCATAGACTCAATGAAGGGCGTAAATTGTCGCTTAGGGTGATGTTGCTGGTTTTGCCCTTGATTCACCTGAGTGTTGTTATTGTAACTTGCAGGAGGAGGTTGGGCTTGATAGTTTACCTTCTAAGGTGGCATTGGTTGCACAGGCCCTAGAATGCTAATGGCAACTTGATTAACTGCTACCAGCTTTGGTTGTGCTGGATTGCCTTTTGTGTTCTTATTCCACTCCTTTTTATGGGGTTTTGTGATCTCCCCCTCTTGAATTTTGATTTCTTCGATTGTTCTAGCCTACGCTAGAGCATCTTCAAGAGTTTGGTATTGTTGGAGTTGTAGCAATAATGAAATTGGCTTTAAAAAACTCTTGGAAAACATGCGAGTCAACTCAGACACTGGTAGTAGGTATGGTAGCTTAGCGAGAAGCGTTCACCACCTATTACCATAATTCGTGATTGACTCATCGTCATACTACTTCAACCCCATGAGGTCTGTTAAAGTCACCTTTCACTTAGTGTTAAAGGTGAAACATTCTAGGAATGCATCCACAAATTATTCAAAGCTATGGATGTTGTGCCTTGGGAGTTGATTGTACCACTCTACGACTGGGCTAGAGAGGGTAATCAAAAATGTTCTTAGAAGTAAGGCATCATTATCCTAGATACTGAAGCATTGATTCATGAACCTAGTCACATGCTCCTATGCATCTTCCTCTCCTTTGAATCTATCCAACTTGGGCATTTTGAAATGCTCTAGGTATGGAGGGGAAGGTATTGATGGGTGAAGTGGTTGATTGCGAAGTTGGTGCAAAGTGGGCTTTTGAAGCTCGGACCCAGAGGTCTTGTTTTCTATTGTTTCCATGTATTCAAGCAATGCTTTATATGCATCAGAGGATTTGATCTCCTCTTCTTTGCTTTGGCCCCATGGGGGAGGGTGAGGAATGTCAAGCATATGGTATGGTGGTTGATTGTCATCAACCATACCTCCATAAGGTGCTTCTAGATATTCCTCTTCTAGTTCAAGATCATCGTAGGCTCCATAAGGTGTTTCTTGAATTGGCCTACAAGGAGGAACAAATACCTGTGGAAGGTGATCTATGTTTGGCCTAGGAGGCAAGTCTCGATTAGGCCTAGGAGGTTGAGGAGGCAACATTTGGTTAGGCCTAGGAAGCCTATTTTGATTAAAAGTAGGTTACCTCTGATGAACCCCCTATCTATGAGTACTTGGGGTAGGGACCCCATTGCGTAAGGTCTCTTGAAACAACTCATGGGTTTGTTGTTCAATCCTTTGTTTTTCTAAGCTAGTGGTCCAAGCATTGTTTATCTAGTCAAAGCTGATTGAATTGAGCTTGGTGGTCAGCATATATTTTAACAACTTGGTTTATCTGCTCAGTCGTGCAAGGTCTATTAGCCCTAGCACTATTGCCATGATGCCTATCTTGTTCAAGAGGATCTGAAAGATTAACTACGAGCTTCCCTCGATCGAGAGAGGTCATATTCACTTGAGGCTCAGTCCTAAAAAGATATTCTTTATACTCAATTGGCGTAGAAGCACATCGTGCTTGCATGGAATAATGAGACCAAGGATAATCAAGATTCTCCTTAGGTCTTCCTTCATAAATGAGGAAGGGAAGGGCTGAATTTGCTCACCTAGGGTGATGAGTATCATACTCATCTTGGTACTTATATTATTGAGACCTATTAGGGTGATTTAAGGGTGTATTTTGATCATTTGGCCCTACCCATGGTGAATAATCTTGATCTTGCACATAGGTGTACGAGGTAGACCGAGCAGGAAATGCATGGTATTGCTCTATTTGTTTGTGCCTCAATGCATGGTTGTCATTCTTGAAAGAAGGTATGTGAAGTGTCTATATCTAGAAAGTAAGTTCCTTGATTAGGACCAAGACCTATAGGGGTGTCCTACGTAGGGGTCCCTTGTAGGTTAGGTTCCTGATTTGATATTCTAGGACTTGGGTGAGTAGGAGGCCACCAAGGAGGTATAATCATATCCTTAGGGTCAAATTAGAGATGGTCTATATCTCCTTGCCTACTCTCCATAGCATCAGCCCTTGAATGGGCTTGGCTATGGGTGCATACCATAGCTACTTAGTTCCAAACCCTACGTGATTATCTCTTTTACAAATTTTAATGATGCAACACACAAGAATGAAAACACACAATAATACAAGTGTTTATCTCTTTTAAATAATTTATATGTGTTCCCTAAAACTGTTTGGTGTGTTTTTGATTTGTTGTTTGCAAAGAGATCTCTTTTCACGTGTTTGAATATGGTTGATGTAATTCTCAATTTTTTTAAAGGATTTCACCTGTATACTCGTAGCTCGACAACCGGTAATGAAGTTCGATCATGTAAACCAACCAAAGTATGGAGATGAAGCCCATACCCGATCAGGGAGCACAGGTCCTACCAGTCCTCACCCATATTGACCATGGGTAGTGATACACCCTTCGAAGAGGAATGCATGCTATTTTCCATGGCTAAGATGGTTCTTGGAGCTAACTTTGGCCAAAAAATAGGGTTTGTATCATGCGAGCCAATGGGTGGAGATGAAGCCCACCATCATTGGTCTCTATTAGTGGTTGGGGATGAAGTTCCAACTCACTAATGTTAAAATGTGATATGGTGTGTGTGGTTCCTTTTATACTTAAAGAAAGTAAAACAAAATAGCACTCAATGAACCTTCACTAAATGTAAAATAACGTTTCACTTTTAGAAGTATTGAATAAATGATGGAACCTACAAAATGCATACCCTATATGGCAACCTAACCATTAGGTAGGTTGCAAGAAATCAAACCACACAAATGCATGCTTAAGCTGTTATTTTCCTATTTTTATTTTATTTTTGTTGTTTTTAATAAAAAGTGAAATCTACTTTTCAAAAAACAAGGAAAAGACATAAAAAACTAAATCTAACCTTCTCTAAATAGTAATAATGCAAAGTAAAGGTCTAGATACTCATCTTGAAAGCCTAAGATGTTGTTGTTTCTATCAATTTGAGTTGCAAGCCCCCTATTTTGTGGCCATCCCAGGGTGGGATGATTGCAAATTTGGGGGCCATCCTTGGGTGGGATAGCTGTTGTGGTCATCCCTAGGTGTTCCAATTAGGAAATCAGGGGTCATTTTAGGCCAGAATGACCAAAACCTACAACATTTCAAAGATAAAAATAGGGTTAAAACTTGCATAAATGAAATGGGATAGGGGTCCCACCATGATCGCCACTATAGAGTGGAAAAAATGGTGCACCTAGAAAAGGGAAATGAAATGCATCTATTTCTATTTAAGCATTCAAAAGAGACATTAATGTAAGCATGATGAAAAATAAGTGAAATAAATGGGGGTTCTCTTTATATTAATCCATTTTCCAAATACATGGTTACAAAATATCCCCTTGAGGGCTCTTAATTGATACAATTCATTACAGAAGTTCAAAGGATCTAATCCTTTCAGAAACTCAAGGTGCACTTTCAATGTCTTCCTCACACTCACGAATTGAAGAGTGGGCTTTTGCTACCACTGTGATGATCTATCCATATTCAAACTTGTAGCTCCTTCCTTGCACGTTGAAATACCTAGATCTACACACAAAGAAATCAAATTGGTTAATAGCATGTGTGGATTAACATGAAATCAAAAAGATGCATGCAATATTGAATATAAAAGGTGAAATAGGTGGTGCAAAACTATTCCAAATTGTACCAAAACTTAGTATAATGCATATTATCTACTTTAGAGATGATCTATGCAAAAATTGAAATGAAATTATATGCAGAATCCATGGCCATCCCTGGGTGTTCCAATTGGGACTGTTAGAATGAAAAACCTAATAGAAGGTCCAAAACTACTCCAAATTGCACCAAATTCTAGTATGATGTATATAAACTACTCTAGAAATGATCTATACTAAAATTGAACCAAAATTATATGCATATTCATGGCCATCCCTAGGTGTTCCAATTGGGACTATTAACCATCCCAGGTGGGGACGACCACCAAACCTGGTGGTTTTTACCACCAATTCCTCTAGGATCTGGTTCAAACTACTCCTAGGGGTGTTGTTCATCAAATTTGGTGATCTAATTCATAGAAATGGGTGGGTTTTGGAATGGATTTGCGTATTTGGGATCACTTGGAAACCTCCTTCGATTGATGGATATTTCAAGGGAAAATACACGGGTGAAAGGGAGAGTGAATCTCGGTAGCACTTCATTGTGAAATATTGCAAAGACCTCCTTTTTAAAATTGGGTGGAATGACTCCAATTTATAGCCCAAGAGGGCCATAGGGTCAAATGGGCAAGTTAGGGCATGCAAGGTAGGTGTCACCACTTGTCAAAACCCTTGCCATGCATTGGGTGGGAGAAGCCTCCAATTTGGGCCTCCAATTTGCAGGTTGTGATGGATTTGATAGGCCCTCAATCTATCATAAATCATTGGGTGGGATAAATGGTAGAATTTGATTGCCATTTGTCCCACCCTTGACTTTTTGAGGGGCCTAGGCCATGGCCATCCCACCCAGGGATGGTTGTTGGTGGTCATCCCTGGGTGGGATGACCATGAACTATGGTCATCCTGGGGTGGGACGACCATGGCTACATGGCCCAAAACTTCCCAAAAGTGGGGTAAACCTTCCCAAAAGTGGTTAGGACCACTATTTAACCCCTGAGGGTTGCCCAAGGGGGCCATATGGTGTTGATAAGAGTGCATCATTGCAGTCTAATCGGATTGACATGATTTTAGTGTCTACACTTGTATCAATTCTAAGCCTAAAATTGCTCACTTAGGTTTTCATAATAAATATATTTGAAAGGATCATGAATCCAAATAGGTACCTTGATCTTGAATTCTAGTCTATGTTGGAAATAATACACTGATGTCTATTATCTAGTTACAGTGTTCCATAGGGATGCATCCCCCACCTTGAGGGATGCATCCCCTGGTCTCCTCTATCCCCAACATTGGGGACAGTGGTGGGGCCATTCTTAGGATAACATGGACCTGCAGGGGGCTATCCTTGGGATGTCTCTTATGAGGGGACATCCCTAGGGATGCCCAATCATCTCCGAGGACTCTTGGAGGACGCCTAGGTATCCCTCAAGTATCCTCAGAGACATAAAACCATCACCCATAGCTGGGCATCTATCACTAAAAAAATAAAAAATATTTTTAATAATTAAAAAATTATGGGGGGTGGTATCCATAAAAGTATCCATCCCCAAACCCTAAAAAGAGACTTTAAGGTAAAAAGAAAAATTTAAAACCCAAAATTTTAAAAAGTAAAACACATTCATTCAAACACAATAGTGAAGAAGAGTAGTAGTGAAAAAGAAGATCAAACACCAAAAACAAGGAATAAGAGTAGCAACAACAGTGAAGACAAGCAAAAACAATGGCAGTGAATATAGTAGCAGGAGAATAGCAGCAACAACAGTGAAAACGATAGCAAAATAGCACTAGCAACAATAGTGAAAACAACAATAGATTAGCAATAAAGGAGCATCAAGGAATCCAAGTTTATTTTCTTATTTTTTTTACCTTATCTAAGTCTATTTTCTTATTTTTCTTTCAAGCTTCAACATGAGCAGCAGTGACGGCTGTGAATCAGACCCATTTGACATTCAAATGGAAGGGGAAAACAAAAATATAAATCAAAGCATTCAAATTGCTAAGGATTCTATCTCTACTATCAAACCTCAAATTTCCAAAGAGGACAACACTACTTCTAGTTTTTGTTGTCTATCACCACTATTCAAATAATATGCCAAGGGTCCATTTAATACTTCTGTTACAATTTGTAACCAACCATGACTAAGGGAAAAAATTTGGTGGCTCAAGAACATGGCTTTGCAATTTTTTAAAACTGAATTCAAGGGAAATTATACTAGGGTTGAATCTCATCTTATTGATAAAACATAAATAGACGTTAGGCCTTGCAAAAAAAATGACCAGCTACAAGTGGTTGAAGCTAGTAGGCTTGTGCAAGAGACCAAACTTAGAGGTTCAGGCATACCTTTCCCTAAACCTAGCTAATCATCTAGAACTAGAAGTGACTTTGGAGCCTCCTCAAGACAGTCACGAGTTTACGCAAACCTCTAGTATTCCATCGCTGGCCTCAAAGAAAAAAGAAACTATAATGAGATGCTTAGTGTGCAAGCAAGAAAGGAAGTAGATGATGTTATAGCAAACATATTTTTATACATGGGCTTTTTTCTATATTGCATGTTACCCCTATTTCAAGAAAATATTAAAAAAATCAACCAAGGTAGGGCCTCCATATGCACCCCCTAGAGAGCATAGGCTTTGGACCTCTCTCTTGGACAAACAATATTCCAGATGCAATTTGGTTATGGAGTAGAGGAGGGATATATGGTTGACGAGTGGATGTTCTATCATCATGGATGGGTGGTTGACATTCGTCAACGTCCACTCATCAATATTATTCATATTTTTAGTGGGTCCCTATATTATTAGAGCCATTGATTACACAGGAAAAAGAAAGAATGTTGAGCATCAATACCTCCTATTGAAGGAGGCGATTGAGGAGGTTGGACGCTCCAATGTTATACAGGTAATTAATTTTTATTTTTCTTATTAAAATCTATATGGTTGTGCAAATGAGAATATTTTTGTTGTGTAAATTATTCTAAATATTTTTTTTGTACAATATAGGTTATTACAGATGCAGCTTATGTTTATCAGCGTGTAGAGCAAATGATAGAGTAGTCATATAGACATTTTTTTTGGACCCCATGTGTTCATGCATTGAATAATGCACTGAAGGAAATTGGGAAGATAGATTGGGTGAGGTCTATGGTTGCAAAATATAGAGACTTACATATGTTCATTTGCAACCATCACACTTCTTTATCCCTCTTTCGGTCCTTCTCAAAGAAGTTCATCAAACCAGTAGATACTAGATACGCCATATACTTCATTTTATTAAAGAGGATGATCGAGGTACATGATGCTTTATAGTCCATGGTATTATGCACGGAGTGGAAGAGGTGGTCATAATCAGGGATGAAGGAGGGAAATAAAATCAGAGACAAAGTATTAGATTATAGTTGGTGGACTCAATCCAAGTAAGAAATGTTGAAGTTAATATTTGGTTCATGTTTATTTTTTTAGTTATGATTTAGTGATTTATCATTTATGATTTTATGATTTTTTATATTTATTTTTAACTTGTATAGCTCATATAGTGTAAGTTTTTTATTTTATATTTTTAATTTCTTATAGGTAGATTGTCTTTCATTTTTCCAATTATTGTAGTCATCAGATACGCTAATCATGATGCACCTAATCTAGGAGATATCTATGAGACTTTTGACAACATGCTAGGGGAGATGAAAAGAATCATTTGTGCTAGAGATTCGATATTATTATTCTGAGGCCTACATTAGACCTATTATACAAAGGAGGTGGGATAGGATGAAACATGTCAGAAGAAATATGCTTACCTTTCACAAAGTAGAGAAGCTAGTTGTAGTGCATATCTCTCTTTACCTTCATGAGAGAGGTAATCCAGAGTACAAGCATTATCCAAGTACATGATGGGATGTTGATCAAGATTATGTGGGACAAATTGATGACGATGAGGATTAGAAGGTGTTGGTTAGAGTTCTATTGGAGGATCTTCACTCATATGATGAGGGCATATCATAGATATTGATAGTGATATCCCACTAGAAGTTCCTACATAATGAGACTATTTTTGTTATAAACTCTTTTTTTTGTAAATGAGCATTGAGACTATTAGTATTTTTGCAACTATTTTTCATTTTGATATTTGTTGTAAAATTTAATTTTTAAATTATTCTAATGGCTTCCAAGATTTAAATATTTTTGTTGTAAACTATTAGTATTTGTAGAGATAAAAACACTACACCAAGCAATGCTAAAAACAGAATTTAAATAAACCAGATATTGCACAACAAATGAGATTTATATTTAACTGGGGGAGCCTAAACAATCCATTGTTACAATAGTGGATTTAAGAATTCCTTGTAATACAATTATTACAAATCTTGCTAGGGTTCTCCAAAACCCTAGCTACAACAAATGGTGGTGTCTTTAGTTGTGTTTCGCTCCCAATAAAGTTGAGTGGGCTTCAGATATCTTTCGAGTTGGGCTACTCCAACTTAAACAGTTGTTCAATGCTGATGAATCTCCAGATATGCACACAAAAGATGAAAGAAAATAATTAGTAATAACTGAGAGGGTTCCACTACATGAGATCCTCATAAATCAATAAAACCCTAACTATCATGCAATACTATTGTAATAAAATAAAGAGATATTGAAATTAACAAAACAGAGAATGATTTACCTTGCTCTTTGTTGGTTGTCTTTTCATGGTTGGATCTATTACAGATCGATGGTGAAGTGTGCCCTCGCATTGCTCAAATGCTAGGGGATCTAAGAAGGGCTTACATAAAATGCTCGTGGGTGTCTAGTAGTTGCAAAAAATGCCTGCGGGTGTTAGGGATTGGTAGTGAGGCACCAGAGGTGCCTGGCAGTGATAGAAAGCACCCAGAGGTGCTTGGTAGCTAAGGGAGTATTTTGCTGAAGAAGATCTGATGACAATGAAGGATGCGACAACGATGATGGTGAGTGAGCAAACAATGAATACGATGGATGGAATAGGGGTTAGGGCATAAAGGTTGGGTTGGAACTCTCAAGAACATAGTATCTTAGTAAATTTGAAAACTCAAGCACTTAGGGATTCTAGAAACTCAGGGGATTCAAAAACTTAGGCACTTAGAGATTCCAAAAACTTAGGGGATTCGAAAACCTAGGCACGTAGGAGTTGAGCCATCAAAATGGCTCCTATTTATAATCTAACCTAGGGTATGTTAGGGTTTCAATGACTTTAATAATGTGGCTGATAGTAAAGCACATCTAAGGGTAGATATTAAATTTATGGTGTGGCATGGATTGATGTGGATGGACGGACAGGATTAAATGAAATCGGATGGCTAGAATTGATTTATTTATATAAATATATATTTATTAAATATATAAAATATTATTATTTAAATATATATATATATATATATATAAATAATGGGTATAAATGGTGGGAAAGCTAGGATGGAGTACAAGTGGCCAGATTTTGGTGTCTATAGATACCCCTTTTTGTACTACGTTTTGTGAAACATAATGCAGTGCAAAAACATGAGATACCTATTATGGCCAAGTGTAGAAGCAGCTTCTCTTGGGATGTAGAACACGAGCTTGAAGACAAAAATAAAAGAATTTTGAGTTTTGTGTAGCTTACCCCCTCAATTGGTTAATGAGGTTGCGGATGAATCTCATAAGCCAATTGAAAATTTTATGCAAATGTAATGTGGATGATATGAATGATGTAAAATGTAGTACCATTTTTTCCCCAACGGTGGGAAGGGGATTGTTGAAAAATGTGTCTTTTTTTGCCCCAACATATGAAGGGTTTTGTGAAAATGTGTGATGGAAAATGTGTCTATTTTTACCCCAACAAATGAAGGGATTTTTTCCAAGTGTAGATGCCATGATCATGTAAAATGTATCCCATTGTAGGAAATTCAAAACCAAATATGGTTGCACCAAATTTGGGGTGATTGATGATATTGAAACACTTCGCCTTCCAGTGCCATTGATATGAAAATATGAATATACAAATAAAACTTAAAAATATTCAACTTTGGAGGGCCTTCTAGTGATTTTTGAATAATTCCCATGATTGGAACCAATCATCCTAGCTAATGCCTATCTCTATAATGACTATTAGGGAAATGTATAATGATGAAAGTTGATTTTATCCATGTTTTAAGCCCCACGAACTAGACCATCAATGACAACATTTGTGAAAATTGTTCTTGGCAAAGTTTCATGCAAAATATGAAGTACCAAATATGATTGAGATCTCGAGCAAGGATATAAGTGATGATGATCATGAATAAGTTTCCTTATGGTAGGTTATTCATCTTAGCGAATTGCATGGATGTGAATCCTTGCAATTTCCAAGTATATAGAAAACCCCACTATATACGAGATTCACTTGAATGTTGTTTGGTACTTGGAAAATGTGTGAATGATGATGTATGAATGATGAAAATGATGATGATTATTGTTTTGTGAATATTTGGACTGTTTCGGGGTGCTTTTGTAACTTGTGCTTTAAATTTACAAAATGTGGTCGCAAACGAGAATTATAATTCCAATTTAGTTGTAATCTTCACAAAACGTGATAAAATGATGAAATGAATGCATGGATGTAGTTTGGGTTGATTTGGTGAAGGTAAGCCACTGTTTTGTGCTAGTTTTGTCTTTTTTCAATGTTGACGCCAAACAATCATGGGTGCTTCAGCGTGCCAGGAAACGCCCATGGGTGTCCCAAGGCACCTAAAGCAGCTATAAATAACTTGTTGGGAAATATTGAAACTCATTTGTGCATTTGAGAGTTCAATAAGATGCGCTTGAGGAGTGAGGGGGAGTGAGGAGTGAAGTGAGGTATTGGGAATTTGGGCACGAAAGCTATGGTGGTAGAGGGATATGGTGCAGGGGCCGAGGCTGTGGATGGGCCGCGAGGTGCTAAGGTAACATTATGCTTTTGTATTGTGCAAAGTTTTTATTGTTTTTTTTTTGCAAAATTATTAACCAATATTTTGTGTTGTGTTGTAGCTTAGGATTTTGGAGGCTTGGCACTAATTTTTACCTTATACCTATGAGATGAGGAAGGTGATTACGGATGAGGAGTGGGAGCTATTAGAGGAGGTGGGGCTAGCAGAGGTAGCCCGATTGGATGTGGTGAGGACCGATGAGGGGTAATTTTCTACCTTAGCAGAGAGGTGGGATGCGGACATGGGGACCTTTCAACTCTCCACGGTGAGGTGACAGTTACCTTGGAGGATGTATATCGCATCCTCAAGGTACCGATGGAGGGTCTTCGGGTTGAGGTCGACCTCAGTCATAAAATGGATATGATGATCATGTTTGGGGATGCATGGTAGAGGGTGAAGGTGGAGTGTGGGGGCATTCCTTATTTGTCCATGTACATGGACAAGAATTTAGACCCCCTTCATGCTTTCATTATGTTTGTTTTGGCCAATATTGTGGCCTCGAATAGCATTGGGAGCAGAGAACCTAATAGGAGTGGTGAGCGACATGCTCACTAGAAGACATGTGTACGCATGGGCTCCCACCTTGTTTGTGTAGGTATACCGAGAGTTATATGAGGTGGCCAGGTAGGGTGGAAGGGATTGGGGTGTAGTTTATTGCTGTAATGTTGGGGATGGGAGCATTTTAGGGTTGCTCGACCAGAGGGCTTGCCTATGAGAGAGTTTGGTAGGGAGAATCCCTATGCTAGGTGATGGGCTTTGGCTGAGAAGGTACAACTAAGTTGACCGGTGATGATGAGCCATTGGTATAGGGATCTGTGGTCTAGGCTAACATCCACCCAAGTGGTGTGGAGGCCATGGTTGGGTGCCCAGTGGACCGAGGAGGGAGAGCACCTATGGTGGGTGCGGTAGTGTAGGTGGTTGATTGGGAGACATAGAAGTGAGGTGGAGTACTTCTAGTTCTCATGAGTTCTCCATTAGTTTAGGCTGTGGCAGGATGTCCTTGACGAGCCGATGTGGTATAGGAGACATCAAGAGGAGATCTAGATACCTTGTGTGAAGCCTTGGAGGGTGGTATTGAAGGATGATAAGGAGATAGATCTCCCTAATGTGGAGGATGTAGGGACAATTGTGGAGTATGATGCATGGTTCACAATGCAGCCACCATGGGCATTGCCTCGAGGAGCGGTCGATGGAGATGGAGGTGGAGGGGCTAGGGATGAGGGGACCCAAGCGGCCTCAAAGCAACAGTAATGCCTTCGATCTAAAAATCAAAGGTAGAGGGTGAAGGGTGCAGGGCAACAGGCTCCCAAGGTTGGGGGAGACAGAGGAGATTGGGAGGATGCAAAGGAGGTTATGGATGTACCTCCCAACCATAGCGAGGAGTAGACACAACTAGAGCAGTAAGTGGTGAATTGGGATGCAAGGATCATGAGGCTCCAGGTAGAG
This sequence comes from Wollemia nobilis, assembly GCA_028583015.1. Classification (NCBI taxonomy): domain Eukaryota; kingdom Viridiplantae; phylum Streptophyta; class Pinopsida; order Araucariales; family Araucariaceae; genus Wollemia; species Wollemia nobilis. The sequence goes on from JAQPPZ010001195.1 coordinate 12,482,194, forward strand.
CTAGCAAAGAGAGAGAGAATTAAAATAATGTCAACATAGCACGTCTTTGATATTGGTATAGATATATTGAGGCATTGGAGGATAGGTTGATGGAACATCATATTCCACTTCCTTATCCTCCAATCTCATCTATGTTCGGGGGTAGGAGACATAGCGAGTCTAGAAATAGCTCTAGATCTAGAGCTCCTTCTAGGTCACAAGGATCCTATTGGAGGGTATAGTTAGTGCTTAGATGCACTTTTGTATATGAGCCTTGGTGCTCCATTGTATGTAGCCTTTTGGCATTCATTGATACATATATATATATATATATACATGGCTTTTGCCTTTTGTGTTATATTTTTATGTGAATACTATTTGTGGAATGTTTTTGTATAATGCATGTTTATATTTATGATTAATGCATATGATATGTTATGGATTATTAATGCAAGACGAAATATATGGATGATTAATGCAATATGAATTATGCTAATGATCATTTATAGTTTAGATATTTTCTTGGCCATTTTGTTACCATTATTATTTAATTAAGGGCGCCAAACTTGTTGTCGAATGGGATGGATGACTTATGAACTGACATGGATGTTGATATGGAAGAAGAGATGGATGTTGTAATGGAAAATTTCCTGTTTTACAGAGACTCAAACATCCTAGTGATATCAAAAAAACCCACTAAAACTACCTAATTCTTCTAGGACCAAATGTGTGTGCAGTGAATTCATTTGTTGAATCAAGAGCATGGTAATGACCCTAGATAGTCAAGAACCAATTTGTGTGCAGGTGAGTTCATTAACTCATCTTGAGTAAATTGGGTAAACATGTTATGGTTGAAACCAAGAAGCTAGCTTGTCCGTATGAGCAGTCAGAGGTCTCTTTTAAAAGAGACATGTCGCCACGCATGAACATACTCCACTGCCAGTCAAGCATCTATAGCTCCGGTGGAGGCTAACTTCATAGTCCATTATTTGTGCTTTTGATTTCTTAATTTTTGGGGATGACTACGTAACCATCTGACTAGAAATATAGTATGATCCTTATAACCCAATTGATCAGTGATGTGTGATGTAAAAGCTTTAGAGTTTTTACTAGGGATTTTTCCCTACTCTTTCTTTTATTTTTGGAATCATGGTAGTGGTGAGAACCACTATTTTTATGGACTATGTTGCATGATGGGACTAGCAAGGATGAGACGTTTCACTTCAAGGTTCATACCAAGTATGGTGTTATCTCTCTTTGACACACAATTTTTTTAAGATGTGAAATTGTATTTGGTTAAAGAATGTTTTAGAGTCAATTTCCAAAACTCAAGATTTTCTTAGTGTAATATGTGCAATGGTCCTAGGAGGAATGTGAAATGTATTTAGGAGGTTGCTTAAAACACTAGGGATCGCTGAGTGACTTAAAACACCTAGGATTTTATAAATGTGGCTTGTTCTAATAGCAATTTAACTTGGTGGAATTGTGTGGATGACATTGTAAAGGTACCCCTGATTAAGGCAACATGACTTTTTTTGGACCAATTAAGACCTTAAACTTAATAAATGATCCCTATATGAAATATGGAATGTGGGATGTCAACACAATGTATGACATGCAATTTTATGAAATGTGAAATGCAAAATGTGGGTGAATGTGAAATGCATTGTTTGTGAAATATAGATGCAATAAATGAAATGTATGCAAATGTTTTTTGTGTATTAACCGTGTAGATATACATATATAGTAATCAAATCATGCATAGAATGCTCTGAAGTGTATAACATTAAGTGGTTTGTATTCTTTGTATCCCTCTAGACTGGCAAGCATATAAGTACCGTTACCCACTCTTTGTGTAACGATATGTGGACCTAACCAATTAGCCATGAATTTATCACGAAGATGCGACAATACATTGGTGTTTTGCTGATTTTCTTGGAATTCACGTAGATGAACTTTGGCATTGTAAGCAGATTTGAGGCAGTCTTGATAAACTCGTAAATGCTCTAAAGCTTTGACCCATATTTCATCAAGCAGTGTGAGTTGGTCAAGATGTGCTTGTCTAGCAATGTCGTCATCTATGAATTCCTGCAAAGAAATTTGTAAGAAAGGGATCTCTAGCTCAAGGGACATGATTGCTTCGGCTCCATATACCTATGAAAATGGTGTTGCCCCTATAGGCATGTGGATGCTTGTTCAAGAAGCCCATAATGCCAAGGGAATTTGTGTGTGCCAATATTTATGATTTTATTTGACAATTTTCTTAAGAATAGCAATTAAGGCCTTGTTGGAAGCTTCAGCTTATACATTTGCTTGTGGATAATAAGGAATCGGTAAACTATGTTGGGTGTTGTATTTCTCAAAAATTGCTTGGATATCCTTGTTATTGAAAGACTTACCATTATGTGAAATGATTTTCGAGGGAATACCAAAATGATAAATGTTGTGATGAAGTATAAACTCCACAATTCTAGGTCCTCTCATACTAGTTAGAGGAATTGCCTCAACCCCCTTTTTGAAGTATTCAGTGGTTGTGATAATGAATGTATGTTGTCCTGAAGAATGAGGTGAAATTTTTCCAATTAGGTCTAGATCCCATTGTGAAAATGGCCAAAGGCTTTGAATATGTTGTAAATCTTGTGATGGTACATGAGTTAAATTAGCATGTTCTTGACACTTTTTACAATGTTTGACATATGTGGAACAATCACGTTCCATTGTGGGCCAATAATAACCAATGCGTAGAATATGCTTTGTGATGGCCATTCCACTAAAATAACCACCACAAGTACCATCATGAGCTTCAGCTATGGCTCTTTGTGCCTCAATAGACTTGATATAACAAAGGATAATTCCATCATAACCACATTTATACAACACACCCCCCAAAAGAACAAAATAGACTACCTTTTGCTTGAAAGTGCACTTGGTATTCCGGGACATGTCAGATGGCAATGTTCCAAACTTGAGAAATGCTACTATTTGGCTTGACCAAGGCTCATATGAATCTGATTGAATAAAGCAAATATCCTTTTCATATTTTGACTCAGCACAGTAAATCGTATATTTAGAGACCATTGAAATGATAAGGAGTTGTACCTCTCCAAGTGAGTCTTTTAGAATCAATGATCCAAGGGAGGCCATCACACCTGCAAATCTATTAGTCAAACATGGTAAACTATTAATTTCATACCAATCAAACTTAGAGATAAACTTCATTTCTACCTCGTGATAAAGCTTAATGGTAGGTTCTTTGCATTGGTATTCTCCATTGATTTATTTGACGACAAGTTTATAATCACCAAATATTCGAATATGCTTAATGCTCATAGCTATAGCTGATTGAAGACCTAAGATTAAGGCTTCGTACTTTGTAGTGTTATTTGTGCATTTAAAGTTGAGTTTGAATGACAAGGGGATAGGTACCCATTGTAGTGTGTGAAATACAACTCCAACACCTTGATCTTTCGTGCGCTTAGAGCCATCAAATAATAATGTGATATCAACATCTTCCTTTGGAATGACATCTTATTCTTGCTCAGTGATAGCAAATATCAAATCATCTGGGAACTCAATAATAAAAGGATGATCACTAGGTAATAGAGCTTTCGCAAGATGATCAGATATTACCTGACCTTTAATGGATTTTTGGCTAATGAATTCCAAGTCAAATTTGATAAGTAACATTATCCATTTAGTGGTACGGGTGTTGTTTTAAGTGCAAGACATCATATAACGTAGAAAATTTTATCTAGCTATGACATATGTTATGTGGCTAAGCATGTAATTTCAAAGTTTCTTAGTGGTAAAAACCACTTCTAAGCACAATTTTTCTACATAAGTGTATTTAGTTTCATAGCTTACCAATTTTCGACTAATTTAGTAGACAACTTGCTCTCGATTGTGTTCATTCTTTTGTGCAGGCATTGTCCCTAATGCAAAGTCCGTTGCTGAGATATAAAGATATAATGGGATCCCTAGACGAGGAGGAGCTAAGACTGGTGGAGAAGCTAGGTATTGCTTAATGTTATCTAAGGCTTTTGACATTCATTTTTCCAAGAGAATGGCACCCCATTTTGTAGTAGGTGATTGAATGGCCTATATTTTTTAGAATGTTACACAATGAAACAACATATCGATTGAATATTTCCTTATAAACTATGTAATTCCTTTAAGTTAGTTGGGAGAGGCATCTCCAAGATGGCCTTGACCTTGTTAGGGTCCAACTCAATGCCTCTTTTAGAGATAATGAATCGTAGAAGTTTGCCCGAGATAACACCAAAGACACATTTCTTGGGATTCAATCTTACATTATGCTCTAGGAGTCGGTCAAAAATTTTCTCCAATACACCAATATATTCTTGTCGAGTTTTAGATTTACCCAAGAGATCATCCACATAATCTTTGATAATTTTATGCATGTAATCATAGAAAATGTATGTCATGGCATATTGATAAGTTGCACCTGCATTTTTGAGGCCAAAGGGCACCACCTTGTAACAAAAATTTTCCCAAGGTGTAGTGAATGTTGTTTTATGTTGGTCATCAAGATTTATTCGAATTTGGTTGTATCCTGAGAAATCATCCATGAGTGAAAGCAATTCATGGCTAGCGCAGGTATCGACAAGAGTATCAATGTTTGGGAGTGGAAAATCATCCTTAGGACACGCTTTGTTAAGATCTCAAAAATCAATGTACATGTGTATCACCCTGTTAGTCTTGCGAACGGGTACCATGTTTGAAAACCGCTCAAGATAGTCGATAGGAACTATGAATTTCATGTCTAAGAGTTTTTGAAGCTCTGTTTTTACCAAGAGGTCCATGATAGGATGCATTCTCCTAAGTTTTTGTTTGACCGACTTAGCATCGGGCTGTAAGGTGAGATTATGGATAACCAAACTCGGATCAAGACCAGGCATGTCTTTATAGGACCATGCAAAAATGCCCTTTTTCCTCTTGAGAAGAGCAATAAATTGCTCTTGTTCGTTGGGTGATAAAATTTTTCCAAGATTAAAAATTTAGGATTGTCTTTATCTGAACTAAGTTCCACATTGATGGTATCTTCAATAGACATGTGGAAACCTTCATCAAGTTTATGGGGCATAGGGATCATATGAATATCATCTAAGATGTCATCAAACTCTTTTGGCTTATCCTCATCTATTTCTACCTGAAAAACCTCGAGATTGGATGGTGAGGGTGAAGCTGATGGCGAAGGGGATGGAGGAATGTAGTTGGTGGAAGCCCTTAATAATTCCTCGGACAAGACAAATTTGGTAAAGGATGGAGGTGAGGAAATCTGGTCCATATCGATGAGGTTTATGTCAATTAGAATTGGCTTAGCCGGATCGTATGGATTATGGAGCAGAGTAAATAAATCAACAGGATTCATGTTAACTTATGGGTAAGGTGGACAAGGTTGGATGTAATGGATGGAACCTAAGAACTGGTGCTAAGAGCTTGGTTAAACTACAACAACAATCAACACAAAATACATTTTACTAAATGATATATACATGTAATTCTGAAAAAGAGAACATATTTTTGTTGATTTTTTATTTTTTTTTTGTAGTGGTGAAAACCACTATTATTGTGTTATGTACATGTTACAATTTGGCTTATGGAATGGCTTAGTGGGATGGAGGTGGAGGTTCACCAGTAGGGGCAAATCACTCTTGTGGAAGAAGCAAGCAAAGGATGGGCTCATGGATGGGGAACATGTTGAGATAAAACTCATCTTGTTTGATATGAGAAACAATGGGTTTCGATTATTCTTTAGATTCATCTGAAATTATTGACATAAGCTTGAATTCTTCATAGATATCATCCTCAAAATTATCAGGATGGAGGGCTTATTCTCCTGAATTGAGGTTAAGCTTTTGGAAGTCTTATTCAAGAGAAGAGATGGTAGGGAGTGGGTGATAGTCTAGACCTTAATGGTCATGCACCTCTTGATATGGAAACGTCGATAGGTTGATGAACTCCCTGTTCATGCAATCCTAGGCCATGGCCTTGCCAATTGACTATGTGGAAATATCGAGATGAAAATCTCATCATGTTTGGAATGTTGGAAAGTTTTGGTTATTTGGGTTCTTCTATGGGTGCTGGAATTTATGAAGAATCAATCTCCCCATATATAAAATTTATGCTATTTGGATTTGAACCCATGTTATAGACTGCTCCTTTTGCTAAAGGTGGATCACGTGGGTGACCAAAATTCTTAGCACTAGGGATGGTGAGGGGTATAATGGTGATGTCATCGACCACGTACTCACCAATACCAAGATTGGTGAGGTGTACCTTGACTTTGAATGACATGGAATGATTATGGTCAAATGATGGCTCAGGGAATGGTAAAGATGGATGTATCTCACAATCCGTCAATTTGACTTGTGAAACATTAGGTGATGGCAATGGATTGTCTTGGAAAGGTTGTGGAGTGTATGATGATGATGAAGTGTATGACAATGATGTTGATGATGTGGACTAAGTGTGACTGCATGTGCATATAGTTACTGATGAAGATGATGGGGATGTGGAAGCTTGATGAGGATTGGTGATAGGGAGCTCTTCAGGAATGGATGAAGATATTAGTGAAGTTGTGGATGGATTGGATTATGGTGAAATAAAAAGGTGAGTGGAAGGGAGCATGGACTCATAAGGATTTGAAATAAAATTGCAATACTTAAATGACTCGATGTCCACTGGTATGCAATGTACCTGTCCCTCATGAACATATTTCAAACATTGATGTAGTATTGAAGGGACACATCTCATTTCCCTCATCCAAGATCTTCCAAGGAGTACATTGTATTCCATGGATTCTTCCAAGATGTGGAACATTGTGTGCAATGTTTTAGCCCCTACTTCGATGGATAAAATAACAGTGCCAACTGTGGAACACAAAGCATCATTAAATACTTTGAGGGTGAATGATGACTAGCGGATGTGGTAATGATGTTTATAGAGGAACTAGTATCAATTAGGACTCTTTTAAAAAGCTTATTTTCAATTAGAGCCATGATATGCAATGGAGGGTCTATGGACTCCGATGAGATTGGCCTAATCTCAAAGTCATAAAATGTTATGGAAGGCTCCATGCATGTTTGCATGCTCCCCACAAAGTTTTTGAAGGCATTAGGTTATTGTGACTATAGTTCAATGGATTTCATAATATCCATTAATGCCTCACCATGTGGATAAGATTATTGGATTAGCTCATAAATTGATACTTTAGCAGAAGATATTTTCAGACTAGTAGTTAACTGACTACTCAATGAGATTACAGGTCAAGGTGGACGATTCATGGGTAGATTTGATGAGTTTGATTGGCTAGGGATATGGATGGGTGATGAAGGATTGGGGGAAACCTGGATGGGTGGTGCTGTATAAGGTTGTAACACACTTGCTTGAGGTGGTTGCCTTTGTTGGTTATTCCTTTGACCTCTAGTGATCATATGAATGGCCCACACAAACCCTTGGTATTTTTGAATGTGATTGACTTGGTTAGGAGGGGTTTTAATGTTAGTTCCCCCTACATTTAGTTGCACCTCCTCGTGATGAGGAAGTGGTGTTTGAAATATACCAATATTTTGGTTTTGTTGAGCGAGGGCATTATCAAGCTTGATCGCCCCCAAGTCGATAAGGTCTTTGTTAGGATCCCATCCTAACGTTATTTTGTAATTCTCATTATTATGTAATGACCCACTTCCAACATGGGGGATCCCATATATAATATTATTTTATAATGTACGTGGCATGTTATGCTCCTAGGCAAGTGGGGCCATTTGATGTAACCGTTATCAAGATTGTAACCGACATTTGGTAGAAGATTCTAGTTCGAGTGGCATTTTGCATGTAAGCCAACTCTTGAGCATAGGGTTAGGGTTTGCATGAAGTTTTTCTTTAAAAATCTATGAATCCAGGTACAAATCACCTTTTTGCAAGTTAATAAAATATTGAAGGAGGTTGCCTCCTTGAAGAGGCCTACAATTTTGAGTTATTTGTGAGATTGTTTCAATTCCGTAATTACCTTCTACATAGTATTATTCTATTATTGCTTGTATTTCAGTTACCTTTCAATATTTTGTGTGTGAGCTTTATTTCAATAATAGATTCCTAACAAGTGGTATCAGAGCGCTTTCCAGGATTGAGTTCTACTATAACTGCGATGATTCTTTCCATTATTTCTGCCTGTTAGATATAATCTTCTGTGTGTTTTTCATTTCTGATTTTTTTTGTTAAAAATTCCAAAAAAATATAGTTTATTTATTTTTACCAGCAAATCTAGAAAACACAAAAAATACAGTTTCTGTTTCAGTAGTTGTGTAGGTTAGAAACCCTATGCCAGGGTTTTTAAAATATCACGAAGGAGCTATCATTATTGGCTAAGCTAGATAACCCATAAAGCATCTAGTGAAGTGATGGACGATTAGGCTCAAATATCCAGGCCTCCGATAACACTTGCGCACGTAATCGAGCTCCCAAGCATCTTTGGGTGTATCGAGAGACCATTATAGAGTTAAAAAATTTGTATCCTGTAGGAAGCTTTTCGTCCTTGTATCATCTATAGTCCATAGGACAGCATTCCGAACGATTACATTTTTGTACTGTCAAAGAGGTAGATAGTGTGCTCAAGGGTATGTGTGGAATCCTCCTTGGGTAGTGGCATATTGATTCGAGCACTATTGTTCATCATTATGGTATAACAGAGGACATATGGGTGTTACATACTCCTTTACCTAGCATACCCTGGTTATGTTAAACACTTCAACCTGCAAAAAAACACATCTTCTTGTTATGTTAAACTTGTATTCTCAATCCCAAAAAGTGAGCATACGGAAGACTTCCCTATCACAAAAGAACATACCTTACATGCACCAGCAGTTAAAAAATATTTCGCAAGTGTCTCTAATAGTCTGCAATATTCTAGTACCATTCAGGTCAGTAACAGTAATAGTCAGGTCAGTGGTAGTAACTGTCCGGTCAATGACAGTAACAGTTGGGTCAACAATAGTAACAGCAACAGTCAACTGTAATAGTCAAAAAATATAGGTGGTCAAGTTCAAAAACAAAACCGTCAGTGTCTGTAACTGTATTACAAGTGACAGTACAGTGACAGGATGATCTATTGACAGTTCTGAGACAGTTGGTTCAGTTTTCCCACTGACCTAGAGCCCAAAAAAAAATTTGAAATTTTATTAAAACAGGGATATCTCTTCACATAGATCTCATATTGACTCAAAATTTTAACAGACAATTCTACACTCTATTCCAAAAAAAATTATCCTTGGCAGCCCTTGGTCAAATTTTGCACCAATTTCCAAAAATAGCAATTTTTTATTTTTCTTGCTAAGGCCATAACTTCTCAATGGTCAATCAGATTGATCCAAATTTTGGGGAATAGAAGCTACTTGTTACTATGCACCAAAGGCCCTAAAGGAATCACTGGTGAAATTTTAAGTCCAAGTGGAGGAAATTACCTTGACATCGCCTTGCAACCAATAGGAGCTCACAAAAAGTCAAGAAATTCAGTATATCTCCTCATTGAGCACTCAGATAAAATAGCCACCGAAGTGGACCCTATCCTAAAAATAGTGTTGCAATCCATTTTCTAAATTAAATTTTTGACCCTTACTAAAAATAGTAACTCCTAAAATCTCACATCTATTTTTAGTAACTTAGTAAAAAAGTTCAAGGCTATCTCAAATGGAAAGTGACACTCGTGGACATCAAAAAGAGGTAGAACAAAACACTGCTTCAGCGTTGGATACCCTAGTAAGTGTTGTTACTGGCTTGCAAAAAACAACTAAACACTTGATGATAGAATTTCAAACTTTCAGAGTTACCCAAGATGCCTCCAAAATTTGCATAGAAGAACATCTAACAGATGTGGAGTCTAACATACAAGGTGGTCCAAGAAAGTCTGAGGATCATCACGGAATGGGAACCTATGACTCTCACCTTCGCTTTGATTGCGATACTCCCTTCAAGATGCCAAAACTAGACTTTCCTAAGTTCAATGGGAAGGATGTTGATGGATGGTTATGTCGTATTGCTCAATTCTTTAGACTCCATGATGTCCCTATTTATCACCGAGTTCAAATGGCTTCTGTCAATTTGGAATCTGAAGCCTTACAGTGGTACCAATGGTTGCAGAAAAATATCCCTGATCCTTCTTGGGCAGAATTTGAGTCCTAGTTACTTACTCGATTTGGCTCTGGTGAGTATGATGATTTTATAGGACAGTTGACAAAGCTGAAACAAACTTCGATAGTTTGAGATTACCAAATACAATTTGAGAGATTTGCAAACAAAACTATATGAATGAATGAAGGGTTTTTTATGAGTTGTTTTTTTAGTGAGTTGCGGGAAGATCTCCAAGCCGAGGTCACAATGTTTATACTAAAATCCATGATGCAGGCTATCCAGTTGGCTCATTTCACCGAGTCTAAATTTTTAGCTCAGAGGTGATTATCTAAATTTCCACAGGCTAAACCCTCTTTTCCTCCTAGATTCCACAATCAACATGAACAAAAACCTGTTGCGCCCACTGCTACACCCAAACATTTAGCCACTGCAAAAATGGATGTGCGACGCGCCCAAGGGTTGTGCTACAATTGTGATGAAAAGTTTTCTCACGGGCATAGGTGCACCCAAAAGAAATTGTTCCTCATCGATGTTGATGAGCCTAACACCAGTGACCATAGTGATGATGACATTGAATCAGTAGAGGAACCACCTAAACTAGAGGATGAAACCTAGATGAATCACAGGCTAAAATATTATGTTCATGCTTTTGTTGGCATTACTATGGCCCAAACCATGAAAGTTATGGGTTATTTCAAGGATCTGCAACTTACCATCTTGATTGATTCTGGCAGTACACACAATTGTATTCATCCCTGTATCACCAAGTAGGCAAATTGTTATGTACACACATGTAATTCCTTTGAGGTTATGATAGAAAATGGTGGGACTTTACATTGCAAGGGAAAATTTCGTAATGTTAAGGCCAATATTGGGGACTATAAGCTCAAACAATATATGTTTACACTTCAATTAGGGGGATGTGATATTATGTTGGTATCTCAATGGTTGGGCACATTGGGAGTCATCTCTTGGAACTTTGGTGAGATTTGGATGCAATTCTCATAGAATGGATAGTCCTACACTCTCCATGGCTTAAAATCAGGGTCATCATAGATTATCAGTTCCAACCGAATGGAGAAGTTGTTAAAAAATCATCTCGGGGTGTCATAGCTCATATTTTTGTAATCCAACCACATTCTTCAAAGGAGGATTCTATTCCTGAATATTTGCAACTTATTTTTACCAAGCACAACTTTGTTTTTGTTGAGCCAACAGAATTACCACCTCGTTGCTCTCATGACCATGTTATCCCCTTGTTACCTAGTAATGCACCACCCAACATTAGACCATACAGGTATCCTCATGCTCTTAAGTTAGAAATTGATAAGTTAGTACAGGAATTTTTAAAATTCGGTGTCATTTGCCAGAAACAATCCTTACTCTTCCCCGGTTTTACTAGTATGCAAGAAAGATGGGTCTTGGCAGTTGTGTATCAATTATCGAGAGCTTAATAAACTCATCATAAAGGATAATTTTCCTATTTCGGTGGTGGATGAATTACTAGATGAACTTCATGGGATTATGTATTTTTTCAAACTTGACCTTCGCTCGGGGTATCATAAAATCCGGCTCAAAGAGGAGGATATTCCCAAGACTGCCTTTCATACTCATGAATGTCACTATGAGTTTTTGGTAATGCCATTCGGCTTGACTAATGCTCCTTCCACCTTCCAAAGCCTCATGAACAACATTTTTTATCCATTCCTTTGAAAGTTAATTCTAGTCTTCTTTGATGACATTATAGTGTATAGTCGCTCATGGGAAGAGCATCTTATTCATGTGAATCAGACTCTCCAGCTGTTGGCACAACATCAATTCTATGCTAAGCATTCCAAGTGTTCTTTTGGGTTGACAGAAGTATAATATTTGGGACACATTGTCACTAAGGAGGACGTTAAAGTTGATCCCAATAAAATCCAAGTTGTTCAGGAATGGCCAAAACCTCACACTCTCAAAGGTCTTCGGGGATTTTTAGGGGTCAAAGGTTATTACAATAAATTTATTCGTAACTATAGTAAAATTGCAGCTCCCCTCACTTCCATGCTAAATAAGGACTCTTTTACTTGGACAGGACCCGTTGAATAGGCTTTCCAAGAATTGAAGCATGCCATGACCACTATGCCTATCTTAGCCATGCCAAATTTCTCCAAACCATTTGTTATTGAAAGCGATGCTTCAGGTCATGGTATTGGGGCAGTGTTGATGCAATAAGGGATACCCTTGACCTTCACTAGTAAAGCTCTCTCTAGCCGTAATTTGGAAAAATCAACTTATACCAAGGAGATGATGGCAATTCTACATATCATAACCCATTGGCGACCGTATCTCATTGGAAACCATTTCTCCATTAAAACAGATCATCAGAGTCTCAAATACTTTTTGGAGCAATGGGTTGCCATCCTTGAACAATAAAAATTTGTCTCTAAACTCATGGGCTATAATTATGATATAACCTATAAGAAGGGTAAGGAGAATGTTGTGGCTGATGCTCTCTCTCACCAATTTGAATCTTTTAGTATGTTGTATGCCATTTCATTGTCGATCCCTCAATGGATCGATTCTCTACGCTAGGAGGTACTTTAGGATTCTGAATTGTAGAATTTGGTTGCTTCCCTATCCACTGATCCTACATCATGTCCAGGATATACTTGGGATGGCTAGGATCTACGTTACCACCAATGCCTTATTGTTCCCACAAGTCTTCACTATGGGAACTTCTCATGACAGAATTACATGCTACTGCATCTTCTGGCCATTCAGGATTTCTAAAAATATATAAACCGCTCAAGCACTTTTTTTGTAAGGTTATAAAAATGGATATTCATGAATTTGTGGTAGTTTGTGATACCTTTCAACGAATGAAAGGTGAAACAGTGCATTCTCTAGGCACTCTTCAACCCTTGCCCATTTATGACTAGGTCTGGACAGATATTTCTATGGGTTTTATTTAAGGCTTATCTAAGTCAGGCAAAAAATATGTTATTTTCGTGGTAGTGGATCGTCTTTCGAAGTATGCTCACTTATTTCCCCTCTCCCATCCTTACACAGCCTCCATTGTTGCCCAAATATTTCTTAATTCTATCTTTCGCCTTCATGGTCTACCCTCCTCGATCGTGTCCGATCATGACCCAACCTTCACTAGTCACTTCTGGTAAGAATTGTTTAAGTCGCAAGGGACTTAACTCAATATGAGTTCAGTGTATCATCTGCAAATTGATGGCCAGATGAAGATTGTCAACAAATGTTTGGAAATCTACATTCGTTGCTTTTTCTCAGATCATCCTACACACTGGGTGAGATGGCTTCCTTTTGCCGAGTGGTGGTACAACACTTCCTATTACATAGCCACCAAGGTTACCCCTTTTGAGGTAGTTTATGGGTACCCTCCACTGATATCTTCCTCTTACATTCCAGGTAGCTCCAAGGTCCATATAGTCAACACTACTCTCAGTCAGCATGTTGATGTCTTTCGTCAACTGAAGCTGAATTTGGAGGCAACCTAGAATCGGATGAGCCAACAGGTTGATTAACACCGTTCTGAGCACAGTTTTGAGGTGGGTGGTATTGTTTTCCTTCGCTTGCAACCATACTAACAGTTGTACCTACAGCTTTGTAGATGCCAGAAGATTATTGTAAAGTACTATGGACCCTATCAGGTGTTATAGTGGATTGGTGCCACAACCTACAAATTGACCCTTCCACCTACATCCAAGCTCCACCCTATTTTTCATGTTTCTGCTCTCAAAACGATGGTGGGAAATCAGGTACAGGTTCAATATGCACTCCCAGAGTTAGATGAATAAGGTTCTATCTTGCTTGAAACCAAAAAACTGTTGGATCGTCGGACTCGCACTCTTTGCAATTGCACCATTACTGAAGTCCTTGTTCAATGGCATTGACTCCAATCGAAAGATGCTACATGGGAATCTCACTATCAGCTCCAACACCAGTTTCCTCACCTTCAGCTTTGAGGACAAAGCTTTTTGAAGGGGAAGGATATGTGAGGATCCCATCCTAATGTTATTTTGTAATTCTCATTATTATGTAATGACCCACTTCTAATGTGGGGATCCCATATATAATATTATTTTGTAATGTACGTGGCATGTTATTCTCCTAGGCAAGTGGGGCTATTTGATGTAACCATTATCAAGATTGTAACTGACATTTGGTAGAATATTCTAGCTCGAGTGGCATTTTGCATGTAAGCCAACTCTTTAGCCTAGGGTTAGGATTTGCATGAAGTCTTTCTTTAAAAAGCTATGAAGCCATGTACGAATCATCTTTTTGTAAGTTAATAAAATATTGAATGAGGTTGCCCCTTGAAGAGGCCTGTGATTCTAAGTTATTTGTGAGATTGTTTCAATTCTGTAATTACTTTCTGCATAATATTATTCTATTATTGCATGTATTTCAGTTACCTTTCAGTATTTTATGTGTGTGAACTTTATTTCAATAGTAGATTTCTAATAGTCTTGGACTATATTTTTAAACACATGGCAATTGTTGATGTCATGCCCATTTTGCCTATGATAATGACAAAATAAGTGTTCCCGATAATTTTTACTATGGACAAAGCAAGTTTATTTGTCTCATACAACCATTTGAAAAGGGAAGCATATGACTCGGCTAATGGGGTATATTGGTTATTTTGTCAGACAGACTGTCGCTGGGGATGGTTTTCCACAACTAGCACTGTGTTCTAAACTTTTGGAGCTTGTGTTATCTAAGGGATCGCATGATATAAAATTTGTTATGATGTTTGTTGTATAGTTTGTTGTTGAGCCATTATCGGTTGGCTCATGACCACTTGATTGGCTTGATTGGATTGGGTGGCTGGGATAGCCTGTGTTGATTTTTGTTGGCCTGAATAGTTGCTTTTATATTGGCCCTTGTTTTTCCATTCTTTCTTCTTAGGCTTTAATATTCCTTCTTGGATTTTGATCTCCTCAATGACACTAGCCTGAGCTAAATCTTCTTCAAATGATTGATAAGTTCATAGTTGGAGCATCCAAGAGATAGGTTTTAGGTAAGTCTTGGTGAATAGCTTAATTAGATCATCCATTGGTAGGGTGAATGGTAATTTAGTGATGATAACCCTCCAATGGTTTCCAAAATCATAGATAGATTCATCATCGTGTTGTCTTAAAGCATAGACATTGGACAATGAGATCTTCTTTTTAACATTTAGGATGAAATGATCAAATAATTGATCAATCAATTGCTCAAAAGTATAGATACTATGGCTTGGCAATTGATTGTACCATTCTATGGCATCCCATCCTAATGTTTGAGGAAAATTTCAAAGCATGAGAGCATTATCGTCTTGAATTCTAAAGCATGCATGAACAAAATTGCTCACATGTTCTTGGGATCCTTAGTTCCCTTAAATTTTTCAAACTTAGGTACCGTGAAATCTATCAGATATGGCAGGGATGGTACCGAAGGATGAATTGGTTGATTGATAAATTGGCGTAAGGTTGGTTTTTGGTTTGAAAAATGGGAGTAAATGGCATCAACTGATCTATTTGTTTTTGCATGGCCTTAATTTGAGGGTCTTCCTCAGGAATGTGAAAGCCTTGAATTACCTGATGAGTTTGTGGTGGAGTGGAGAAATATTATGGATTGACTAAATGATGAGAAGATTGGTATTGATGGCTAGGTGCATTTAATGGAGTTTGATGAATGGGATATTGCTAATAAAAATATGGGGAATTATGGAATGATGTTGATGGATAGGGGTTATGGATAGGATGGCCAATGGGAATAACATGGGTGATGGTATAGCTTGGCGGGGGAACAAGGATAGAAACCACAGAATACTGTGATGCCCATGATGAACCCTGGTTAATAAATACAGTCTGAGTAGAGTTATGTAAAGGCTTAGGGTTTGTATGTACTTTTTGTTGAGCATTTTGACATTGTCTAAGAAATTTTTTCAGGTTTTCCCATGCCTCACTAATCTCTCTATCAACAACTAAGGGTATGGAGGTAGATGTTATGGAAGATGTTGTTTAAGTACAAGTTACACTAGGTATGGCAACTTGTGAGGCTGGGACTTGTGAAGCAGCATTTACATTTGCTTCATACAAGGGGTTGGTGTAAGTGGAGGTATAGGAGGTGCTAGGATCACATGAAGGTTGGGGAATGGATACATGGGAGGAAGGTGCACCTGATGCCTCAAAAATAGGGTTAGTATATACTTGGATAAAGGTGGATGGGGGCTGGGAATAAATATATTTTTGCTGTAAAGTAGAATCCTATCTAGGTGAATTGGGAATGGACTCTAAGACATAACTAGAAGACTTCATGAAAGCTTCTACTCTTGCCATGTCTATATGGGTAATGTGGTTGTCTATGGTAGGGGAGGTTTACTCTTCTTAGGGCATGGCCATATGGAAGGTTGTGGATGGTAAGGAATGTGAGGGACTTGTAGATAAATCTACCTATGTCACATTCAGGGAACCTACCACAGAAGTGGTGGAGAATGTGGATGAAGGTTCCATTAAGTTATATTGACTTATAACTTTCTTTTGGTTTCTAGTTAATACCATAAGAAAATAAATCAAAGTACAGATTAAACTATCAAGTGTAACACAAAACTAAAATATTTAAAGAGCAAAAAGGAAACAAACAACCAATGCTAAGTTTCAACCAATATGGCTTACCTTGTTCATTGGTTATCTTCTCTTAATGTGTATTCATTTTAAGTTTTAGCCTTGTGTGTTTTGATGTTCTAATCTTGCTTAATGAAACAAAGATAAAAACTATGGCAAAGATAAGGCAACAAGATTCTTTCTGGTGATGAAATCCAGCAAGTTTGCTCGGGGGTATCCTACAATTTTTATGGGCAAATATTGGTGGATGGAGATGAAGGCCACCATCACCGCATATCAAGCAATGGTTGGTGATGAAATCCAACCACTACTATTTTGAGTGAAACGTGTTGTGTGTGAATTGTTCCTTTTAAAGTTTTCGTTTATTAATATGGACAAACAATGTTAGAAGCAACTAATTTTATAAATCTAAATCAAAAGCCAACAAGAGAATGCCAATTTCTCCAAAGGGTATGAAGTACACCACTTAAGACCCCCTATCTAAATAACAACCAGAGGATTCCTCCACCCCTCTACCTGGAACCACCCAACTGGAAAGAATACTCTTGGTACCCTAATGATGTTCCTACTTAGATAAATAAAAGAAGGTGTTTCTAACCCTAAAATGCAATACTATGTTATACAGATTTTCAATTCAGATGCAAACAAAATGCAGCATTTTATATTTGTGAATACATTAAAAACATAAACTCTAATTGGAATGTGTGAATGGATGCAAGCCTAAAATAAAAACTAGAATAAATTCCTTTCCATATTACTTAACAATTGTTAATTTTATGCTTAGAATCTGAAAAATATAGCAAAGAACACAAAATACGTAAAACAGAAAACTGGGATTTTAGACAGTGGACTTACTGGACAGCCTACGTATTTGTTCCAAATCATTGTAAAATGCATCTGGGCATTTTTTAAATGCACTTGGGTGTTGTGCTCTTTCTGAAACTTCTACAAACCCTAGATCCAGTGAAAGACACATCATTTGTGCTTCTAAAAATCTGCAAAATAGGACAACAAACAAGTTAGAATGGCAAGATAAATCATAACATGAAACCCTTATGG